>OY728128.1:1462229629-1463677963 GCA_963277665.1 Viscum album | reverse complement strand
AATTCTTCCAAATCCAGGAAGAAGATATACAATTTATTATAATAAGGATGAGATCTGTTCTGATATAGGGTGATCAAGTTATGGCATACGAGTCCCATCAGTTGAGACCTCATAAGTTGAATTACCCTATGTACGAACTCGAGCTAGCAACCATGGTTCATGATTTATGATATTAGAGGAACTATCTATTAGGTGAGCGGTTCATTATTTACATGGATCAAAAAATTCTCAAATACATTTCCACACAATATGACTTGAACCTGAGGCAGTGTAGGTGGGTACAATAACTACATTCCTTCAAATTTGAGCTTGCTTATACACCTAGGAAGGGGAATACAATAGCTGACACACTGAGCCATAAGACTCAGACCCAGGCCATCCGGGAGGTCAGTAGAGAGTGATACCTAATGGATCTATTTTATAAGATGCACCTAGAGGTTCATGAATATCATGGGCATTCTATTCTAGCATCTCTAGTAGTGAAATCCTACCTTAAATAATGGGTACAAATGAGAAAACTATTAGAACCAAAGGACCTCATTCTGAGGGAGAGCGTCTCATGTAAGAAACCACTTCCTGGTTGGGTTATCAATGAGAATGAGATCCTGTACTTCCATGGGAATATGTGGGTGCTTGCTGACATATAGGAAGAGATAATGTAGGAATCTCATGCCTCTGTTTGGGTAGTTCACCCTAAGCTTACCCAGATGTACCAATACATACATTGCCAGTATTGGTGGATATGTATGAAGAGGTAGATTGTAGGTTTTATCACCTAGTGTTCCACCTATTAGCAGATAAAGGTTGATCACTAATGACCTGCTGGACTTTTATAGTATCTATCTATTCCTGAGTGGGAATGGAACAAAATCACTAGGGATTTCATGATGGGTTTTCTGATATCCTCTCATGGAAGTGATGCAGTATGGGTGGTCATCGATAGGTTGACCAAGGTTGCACACTTTCTATTGATCTGAGTGACATTATCAGTTGATGAGAATGGGACGATTTATATTAGATATATTTTGTGACTTCATGTTTTTCCCTATTCTATTATATCAAAACAAGATGCTTGATTTACATTTCGATTCTGGAAAGGGTTTCAGAAGTCACTAGGTTCATAGGTGCTCTTGACTACAGCTTATCAACCTGAAACTAATGAGTATTAAGAGAGGATTATATGGGTGTTGGAGGATATTCTATAGCCACACATCCTTGATTTTATATGTACATAATAAAATCACTTACCTATCATTGTTTTTTCTCATAATAATAGTTTTCAGGAAGCAATTCAGAGGGCTCCTTATAAGGCCCTTTATGGTAGACTGTACTGTTCACCCATGTGCTGGTTAGAGGAATGTGAGGTAGGTCTACTGGGTCCTCATCTTTCTTAAGAGAATTTAGAGAAGGTATAGATGATTCAGAAGCATATTAATACAACTTATTACAGGAATAAGTCTTATATTGATTGTTGTTGTCGACCTCCAGAGTTCGAGGTGGGATATCGGGTCTTACTGTGAGTATTTCCTAGATTGGGTCATAGATGTATTCATAGATATGGAAAGCTATCACCTCATTATGTGAGAACTTTCAAGATTTTGGAAGGATATAGAGCGATACCCTATCGATTGCAGTTATCTCATAGGTACCATGCCATGTACGGCATCTTCCATATATCACAACTTTTACATTATCATTATAACCCATCACATTTGTTTAATCATGAGGATGTTGAGATATAGACAGATTAATCCTTTGAAGATAATCCAATATGTATCATTGATCGAAGCATGCATGCCCTTTGAGTTAGGAAACTCCTCTAGTATGGGTGTTATGGCAGCCCGACCATGTATATGAAGAGACCTGGGAGAGAGAGGCCGATGTATGTGCTCAGTGGCTGAAACTTTTCTCATATGATTCTTTAGATCCCTCAGAAGTGAAATTCAAGGATGATTTATTTTAGGTAGGGTAGGTTTTAATGTCTCGGATTTTTAGTGAGGTATGTTTTCTTTTTTAGTCTTGGTAAAACCTAAAAACCGTGCCTAAGGTCCGAATGGTTCGTTTAGGAAAGAAGGTAGAAGATGGAATGGAGGCTGGATGAAAGACAAAAATATGGTGTTTAATTGATACATGACATGTAATGAAAATACATGGAGTGTATTAGATATATGATGTGTAATTTATTGGCCAGTCCCCCTACACATTGTGAATTGGGTTTTTCCCGGGAGGAAGAAACTCGAGCTTTACACGACAAGTAAAATTTACAAACTACATAAATTACCAGGTTAGTTTTTTAAGGAGAAGGTGTCTCATTTAACAGATCCTTTGTTTTTATTCCCACATAGGAGAATGATCCATGTGAGAGGACCCCTCTACACCTAAGCTAGGTTCATCTGGATCTCCTTCATCTGAGATCCGTTTTCTTCTCCGTTGGGTGTGTTGGATCCATAGTGGTAAGCTCTTCGATCCTTTTCCTTTCTTTATTTATCTCACTGTCTTTTTATCTATTTTGGTGTGAGATGATATTCCATATTTTTAGGGTTTTGTCTTGTTCTTTTGACTTCTCCCATTAAAACTCGATTCAAGAGCTGACAACAGACAAGGAGAGTGATACCGGCTTAGGGTAGGTGGTCTATCTTTTTCCATAAAGTCTTGTGGAATTTATATTATGTGACTTTGTTTCACGCACCATAATTCTTTGAAACTACCTATAAAATGGTTAATAAATTAAATTGAATGGTTTTCCTCACACATTTTGGTCCTAGATATTGGAAAATCAACATTGTTGGTTTATCTCCTTAACATGAGACCCCACCATGGGTGTGCCTTCCTTAAGAGCCTAATTATCCCTTTTCCTTAAATTTTTAAAACACCTCTCGAGGTTTCCTTGTGATAAATGATACCCATGAAATGTGAATTGAACTAAGGAGTTTGAGTGTCCTTGTATTAGTCCCTTATGATTTATAAAAAAGTTTTTTTCCTTGAATTAAATAATTTTTCCAACTTGATTAAAGTATTATAACTACAATGCCTTTATGAAATGATATGAGCTGCTGATATCTAAACTTTCCTATCATTCTATGAGTGATACTTGGGATTACATTTATGGATAACCTTTGATGGTATCATCATGATTTATAATTATAATTTGTTAATTAATGGTAAATATTCTAGGATCGATACTTGGTATTCCATGGATGGGCTCACTGTGTATATTATTTACCTTCATATGAGTGATACCGGTTCCCTAGGGGAGTCACCGTGGATGGGATCAGTGTTAAGATGATTATACTACACCATAAGTGACACTTGGTCCCCTATGTGAGATACCAAGAATGGGATTGTAGGTTATTGTATTCACACCATGTTGGGAGTGATACTTGGGATTCTATTTATAAATCTCCTTGGAAGGACTCTTATAGTGTTGAGTATTTATTATGATCCTAGTGCGATGCTTGGGTTCCTTAATATGGTTCACCTCAAACAAGATTAGGATGATACTTATTTAAATTCAAGAGATTAATTTTATATAATTTCAGGAATACTAATTTATTAAATTAAAGGTTGCATCCACTAAGCCAAATAACATGCTTGGGTTTGTTCCATTTGGGACACTTGATTTATGATGACCATTTATTGCATTCATATTATATCTATGCAGTATGAATTCTGATCAGAGATATATGGATTAGGATGAAGTAGGTAGTGTTGTTCGGGTATCTATAAGAAACCCAGATCGATATGTTTTATGTATTTATTGCTTAAATTTATTATGTACTAGCACATTGCTCATTTTATATGCATTGACTAGATTGTTTCTAGACACTATTGCTAGTGGAATCCCGAGTATATCTCACACCCTTCTTAGGACACCCTTATTACCCGAGTAGAATTTATGGTTGCAGGTATAGACAATTTAAAGTTTCAAACTTATGATGTTTGATTCAGAGTAGTAGGATGGAGTACTAGAGTAGAGGACCAAGCCTATACTCATGATGCTAGTAGAGGCATCTTTTTTTTGTATTTTTGAATAGCATGTGGTATATACCTGTTTTCATTAAATCCCATGTACCTCATTTTTTATAGCCACATGACATTATTATCATCATTTTTATCTATTTATGATTTATATTTCTCTTTTTTATTTTCATTGGATGTTTTTTATTCTTAATCCACTGCTGTTTGTTTGTTACTGCTTTCATTGTTTCCCATTTATTATTTACCTCAGCACTACATTGTGACTCATGAGGGAATAATCTCCCCATGTACACACCCAAGGATCTTGCTATTAGTCGGAAGTCTCTAGCATATGTGTAGGAATGTTTGAGGTCATGTGGCCAACCATCTTTAGGCCTTGCTTAATGGATCTTGGGGTGGGATGCTACACTCAACATAGTGTAATCATGACCCCATGAGCTCATCCCAGGCATGCCACATAGGGGACCAAGTATCTCTTATGGCATGGTATAACCATATTTCATACTAATCCCATCCAAGGTAATTCCCCTAGGGAACCACTATTGCTCATGGATCGGTAAGTCATCCACTTGGTGATTCCGTCCAAGGAATTCTACTAAGGAAACCAAGTATCACTCCCGACATATTTAAATTGATGTACACCATTTTAATTATAAATCACAATGAGCCCATCCAAGGCCTCCTTAAGTTGGGACCCTTGTATCACCCCAGCTTGACATGAAGGTATGGTCTAACCATCAAGGACTCATACCATTTAACAAGGTATTGTATTATTCATAGTTTATTTACTGGAAAATAAAAATTAATTCCAAGGCATATGGATCTTAATACTTTAAGTAAGGCACACCCATAGGTGTGTCTAATGTCATTGTAAAAATCCCTATGATGGTAGTATATGAGTTTTTAGCAATAAACTAAGAATGGTTTATAAAACCCCAAGATTTTATGGTATGTTTCTTCTTAAATAATTTCAATTCATTAAGATATCTTATTATGCATGTAACACCAAGTCTCTGCAAAAAAAAAAACTTTGTTATAGGAGATAGTTATAACCTAGTCATTAAACATAAATTTGCAGCTATTGTGTTTTGAATTTCAAAAAATAGACATAACTGGTTGCGATCAGTAAGATATTTAGAGTTTGATAAGATCAACTTATTTTTTTGGTGAATAGTAACCTACCCTTATGAATAGTAATGTACCCTTATGAATAGTAACTTACCCTTAAGAATAGTAATGTACCCTTATTAATAGTAATGTTACCCTTATGAATAGTAATATACCATTATGAATAGTATGTACCCTTATGAATAGTAATATGACCCTTATGAATAGTAAATCGACCAAATAAATAGTAACTTCACCCATGAGTGTATAAATAAAATTTAGAAATCTTATAAATTAATTTATGACATAATTATATCATGGTATAACTAAATAAATATTTTGAAAATTATTAATTAGGTATTGGTATTTTTGTATGGAATAAATATTTAATTAAAATTTTATAATTAATTTAATCATTCAGAAGAAAATTTATTTTCATAAAACAGATTCATATTTTTTTTCTCATTATCATTGGATAATTTTATGAGACCTTTGTTAATTTTTGAAATTGTCATAAAATCAGTTATAATATTAAAATTGGTATTTTTCGAGTAAATGATGATTTTAATTAAAAATTAATTTTCTCATATTTATAAAATTATTTTCTTAAAATGGAGTTCCTTTTTGGATTCTAAATGTCAAAAAAGATATGGATGAATTTTTGGTATTTTTATGAAATAGTTTAATTTTTGTTGAATAGTTAAAAAATACAGTTTTTTATAAAATACGACATTTTTCATGACATCATTATGAAATTTTTATGATATAAAAATTTATTTGAACTTTGTAATAAATAAATAATTATATTAAAAGTGTAATATTATACATAATTAATTTAGAACATGAAAAGTATATTTTTCATTACAAGTATAAAAATCATTGTTAATGTCGACGCAGTGCCTGCGCAACATTGGCAATGTCAAATTTAGATCATTATAAATAATATGTAAGATCCTACATTTCTCTATAAGGTATGTTTTACTTAAATTTCAGTTTAAGCCCTTTATTTTGGTTAATTAAGTGCTTACCCAAGTCCTTAAGGAGGCTCGGGGGTGTTTTGAGGGTTTGAGACATGAAAAAGGAGAAAAAAAGGGTTTTCTGGGTAGGCTGCATGGTCTGCACACGGTTAGTGCTAACCGTGCGGCCCAGAAACTTTTAAAAAATTACAAAATTACCACTATTAGGTTTTTATGTTCACTCAGAATTTTCCTCCTCCTCTTCCCTTGCAACCCTAGGAACGAACCAAAGGGACCAAGAGCTTCCAATGATCGATCTCCTTTGATTCTTGACCGTTTAAAGTGTAGTTGGATGCGAATCGAAGATCCAGGTGAGTCTAATCTCCTCCTCCTCTATCTTTTCCGGGTTAGGTCTTGTATTTTGGGTGATTTCCATCCAAATCTCTCAAACATCTCTTTTTCGGCGAGTTATAGGTTGAGGCTTCAAAGGGGTGTTGGATCGGGATCTAAGGCCTTGGTTGAGAGGGCGTTCATAAACAGATTCAAGGTAGGTGGTCTACAAGTTATATCCCTTGAGTTTTATGGAGATTTTTGCATGTAGGGTTTTGATTCTTACCCTCTTGTGATGAGTTCTTCGTGCCATTATTGTGATTTGATGTTTAGGGTGTCTAAACAACCTAATGGAACCCTCATGATCCCTACAAGATGCGTGGAGGAAGATGTGACCTATGTTAGGGCCACCCATGGGGTGCACCCACGTTCCCGGACTTAGAGTTTAGCTAAGTAAATCTAGGGCCATTGTGCGAGAACATAGAGCCCAAGGTGAATATGATATTAAGCTTGAAGGATGTGAATGGGAGTCCTAGTAACACACCTTGGTTGGGTGGTGACCTATGTGGGTGTTTGGTTGGCTTAAAAAGGGGTTAAGTGAGGTAAGGGGAAATGCTAAGGGATTAGCTTTATACATGATTATTCTTAGTGATATCGGTATGGGAAATGGGAAATGGGGATGAATGTTGTGGGTTAGAAATGAAGAATGTGTTAATGGATTGTGGCATAATGTTAATTTACCATTCATTGATATTCTTGTGATGTTTCTAACGACATTAGCAATGCTTGGTTGTGAATTGTGGTTGAATGTGATGAATTTTAAATAAAGCATGTGCACATGGCTTGGTAGTGTGGGGTATAGACTTGAGGTTCTACACCCACGAGTCAAGTTTTTACTGAGGTTACAAACTCTACCCACTAAATGCACGGGTTAGGGAAGGGGAGAGAGTTCCATTCCCCTAATGGTTGCATCCACCTAGACTGAGGCTTTGAGGTGAGGATAATGAAAATTGGTGTGTTATGATTCCTAGTGAGATAGGAATTGTTTCATTCTCTCATGTTGTGAATGTTGATATTTCCTAATACATTGAACACATATAAAGGGTAAATTGATAAATAAAGTATCTTGGAATGAGTGTGGGTTATTTGATTGGTTAACTGAAAAGAACATAATTGAGCTTGGCCTTCTAATCTGTTTCCTTTAATTTTTTTTGTTTACCACTTCATGCACTATCTTTGGGCTGGATATTTTGTAGACATCATTGGTGGTGGCCTACTTAGTTGTACTCACACCTTGCTCGGGCCACCATTGGGTACCTGGGTAGATTTCATGGTTGCAGGTCTGGAGAAGGGAAAGGGCCCAGTGCTTGGGAATTGAGTCAAGATTCAGGATGAGCTTGGTTGAGGTTTGGGTCTTAGTGTGAGGAACGTTTTTAGGATTCTTCTATTTTTCTTCATTTCAGTTTTTGTTCACTTTTCATTATAGCATGGCATGACATACTTACTGTTGGTCGTGTTGTACCCAGTTTGGGAATGGTTTATTTATGCATTATGTTGTTTGTTTTATAGTGTTTATACTATTTATATTTTTACTACTATGGATTAATATGGTAAAATGGGGTATATTCTCCCCACATGACTACTTAGACCCTCGCTACTAGTCGAAAACCTCTGGCATGCAGGGAGACGTGCTTGAGGTCATGTAACCACCTGGCTTGGAGCACCGGTTAGTGGCTCCTGGGTCAGGGACATTAAAAAGTGGTATCAGAGGAGGTCCTTTCTCTTTCTTACTATTCGGGGATGGTAGATGGAGGTTATGATAGTGTCGGGCCTTGGTATTGAGATCATTCTTGGTAGTAGCTGACCCATGTACGGGGGAAAACCCAAGTCACTGTTGGTGGGAATTGTTGTTCTTGTTATGTGTTGTTACATTTGATGATATCTCCCCATCGAGTGATGCACTTGTTGTTTGATTTGATGATTTTGTGATATTTAACTCATGGATGTAATGGAATGAGGTTGTGCATTTATGCATCATCCTAGGCACCTATAAACACAAGTGAGATGCATCATGGTAGGCACACACACAAAATGAGTGTGCGAGATGTAAAGGTTAGGATGCATTATTTCTTTTAAAATTGATGAAGTTATTCCTAATAAGATGATGTGAATGGGTAATAAGGGGTGTAAAAAGGTTGGGTGATAATGAAGGAACATGTTTAATAATAATGTAAAGTGGGTTAATATGTTGTTAAAGTAACTTGGAATGTGGAATGGTTTGAAATGGTGTAAGAAATAAAGGCTTGCAACTGTGTGAGTTGGTTAACCGTGTTGGCCATGATCCTAGGAAGAATGGATAAGGGTAGTGTCCTGGATTTGATAGGTGCGGTGGAATAGTGTATGAAAAATAGTTTATTATGGCTATTGATGAGCCTTCCTATGTTATACCTTCTTTTCATGATAGCTTTAGTGCTTCTTTCTAAGGTTGTGTTTGGAATTGTAGATAAATGCCGCCTTGAAGACGCGTTCCATTTGGGTGAATGGAGGAAATTGCTGAGAATGCTCCTTAGGTAGTGGAGTAGGGGAATCCAGTGGTTCAGGGTGATAGAGAAGATCAGTTCTATGATAACTTCGCTCATTTTATGCAGAAGATGGAATGGAACCCAGAGCGGGTTGCACTGAGTATGCTCGAGCTGACCAGAGAGTTTTAGCTGCAGCACCCTCCGACCTTTACTGGAAAGGGTGAGCCAGAGGCAGCATAGTTATGGATCGAGTATATCCAGAATATTCTTGATAATCTAGAGAATCCTGTTGAGAAGTGAGTCAAGTTGGCAGCTTATATGTTGAGATACCAAGCGAAGCGTTAGTGGGACATCATGGTCTAAATGGAACAGGCTGAGGGAATGATATGGAAGGACTTCCAAGAGAAGTTTCTTGAGAACTTCTATCCAGAGACCCTCAGATAGGAAAAGGCGGCGGATTTTATGATTTTGACTCAAGGGGTGATGTTGGTGATGGAATACACTAGTCTTTTCACTGATTTACATCACTTAATTCCATCTTTGACCAGAGATGCGGTAGCTATGGAAATATGTTTCCAGGACGGGTTGAGATACGAGATCAGGTCTCAGGTAAATATCTTTCATCTGAAGAGGTTTTCCAAAGTGGTAGATCAAGATCTTATCTTAGAGGGAAACCTCAAGGGGGCCTCAGGTAGTGAGCTTGTGGGGGAAGCTGGGTAGACCAGTAGTGCGACTTTTGAGGGAAAGAAGTGCCATTTTGGAAACTTTCAATAGGGTGGAAGTTTGTAGAGTAGACATAAGAGGGGAAAAAATCTTAGAGTGGTGACTAGATTGTTTTATATTAGTGTGGTAGGCCAGGGCACATGCGTGGCTAGAGTCACCTTCCACCAGTCGAGTACCGGGTGTGCGGCTGGTTAGGCCATGTGCAGAAGTTCTGTAGGAACCCGCGATAGCCAGGAAATGGAAAAAGTCATAAGCAGATGTCAAGTGTAGGAAGGGGGTCAGTTACCCCATATCAGATTGAAAGTTGGAGCTCTACAGGTCGTACTGGTAGGGGTGGTGGATGTGGAACTCTAGGGCAAGACCATTCTTACCATCAAGGTAGTGCAGTGTAGGGTACTCAGGTTGGGGCCCAGGGTAGAGGGGAGGGTCAACTCCATGTGGTTCAAACTATGCCTGAGGGTGGTGAGGCAGGATCGTCCACAGTTCGAGGTATGATTCTTGTAACTTCCACGCTTTCTAGTGTATTATTTGATATAGGTTCTATGCATTATTTTATTTCTACTCAGTTCTTAGTTGTGTTGGATTTGACTATGGATAATGCATGTGGGGTAATGTCACTTGATACTCTATTGGGAGTACGAGTCAAGAACCTCAGGCAATGTAAGGGTTGTCCTCTAGATATTGGGGGTTATCATTTTCGATGAGATCTATTTGTTCTGTACATTTCAAGTTCTGACTTGATCATGGGCATGGATTGGTTAGTGTTGTATCAAGCCCACATCGACTGTTATCGACATCAGGTAATGTTTACATCTCTCGATGGAGACACCTATGTCCTTTATGGTGAGTGGGATGCTCGATTGGGCCGTGCTGGGCCTCTTTTCCAGCAGTCGGGAGATCTCACGGCCCAGGCAGTATGCCTTATGTTAAATGATGGGGAGAAGGAGTAGCCAATATTTCCACCAATAGTGGATCGGTTCTAGGATTCTTTTCTTGAATAATTCTTGGGGTTACCACCCGAGAGAGATACCGAGTTCACCATTGAGATTTTACTAGGAGTAGAGCCAGTCTTCATTCTGCCATATCTTATAGCGCTGGCAGGACTCCAAGAACTAAAGGTTTAGTTGGAGGAATTAGAGGACAAGGGGTTTATTTGTCCAAGTATATCACCTTGGGGATCACCTGTTCTTTTTTTCTAAAAAGTCCGATGGTTCACTTAGACTTTGTGTCGATTATAAAAGGCTGAACCATATGACGGTGAAGAACCGATACCCTATTCTTAAAATCGATGATCTTTTTGACCAGCTCAGAGGTGCTTCAGTGTTTTCTAAGATCAATTTCAGATCGGGATACCATCAGTTAATGGTGAGACCTTTTGACATATTGTGGATAGATTTATAAAGTATGTATGGGTTGTATGAATGTTTAGTAATGCCGTTTGGGTTGACCAACGCACCAACTATGTTCATGTCTTTGATAAAACAGATATTTCACCCATATCTAGACCGATTCTTTGTTGTTTTTGTTGATTATATCTTAGTATACTCTAGAACTCATGATAATCATTCCCAGCATCTTGATATCATTTTGAGTACAATAAGAGAGCATATGCTTTACACTAAGCTATCAAAGTTTCATTTTTGGATTGGAGAGGTACACTTTTTGGGACACATCATCTTAGAATTGGGTGTGTCAGTGGATCCAGAGAAAGTACAGGATGTGGTGTCTTGGGAACAACCCAAGATCATTTCTAATGTTTGGAGTTTTCTTGGTTTGGATGGTTATTATCTAAGGTTCATTAAGGAATTTTCTCATTTGGCATCACCAATCTATGATTTGACCAAAAAAGGAGTGAAGTTTGAGTGGTTAGGAGCATGTGAAGGTGCTTTTCAAGAGTTGAAGAAGCGGTTGACTACCACACCAATTTTAGTTTTACCTAAACCGGGAAATAAGTATACCTTGTTTTGTGACACGTCTGGTGTTAGATTGGGTGCAGTTCTGTTGTGGGATGACCGGGTTGTTGCTTATGGGTTGAGAAAATTGATACCACATGAGATAAATTACCCAACTCATGACCTTGAACTAGATGCAGTTGTTCATGCCATGAAGTGTTGGAGGCATTACTTGTTGGTAGAAACTTTTATAGTTTTTACTGACCATAAAAGTCTCAATTACATATTCTCTAAGCGAGATATGAATCTTCAACAGTGAAGGTGGGTTGAATACCTACAATCCTTTGATTTTGAGTTGGTTTACACACCAAGAAAAGGGAATAGTGTTGCTGATGCTCTAAGCTGGAAGACTCAGAATTAGGTGGTCCAAGAATCATCATCAAAGTTAAGATTGATGACCTTTTTTGCTGAGATACACCTGTAGGTACATGATGAGATGGGGTAGACAACTCTTTCATCAATATCCGTTCTACACTTTTGATCCAAATTAAGGAGAGCTATTTGGCAGATCCAGAGTGTTTATCTATGAAGGAAATTCTTAAATGTGGGGAGTCACCTTCAAGATGGGTTTTTTGGTGATGATGGTGTTGCTCATGTTCATGACCATATTGTGGTACCAGTAGGAGTACAGGAAGAGTTAATGTGCGAGTTCCATGCATCGAAGTGGGCAGTACATCTGAGTTTGACTAAGATGTATCATGACCTCCACATGCAGTTTTGGTGGCTTGGAATGAAGAAAGAAGTTGGGAGCTTTGTGGAAAGGTGCCTTACTTATCAACAGGTGAAGCATGAGCACCAGCGTCCAGGTGGATTTTTGTAGTTATTTCCCATTTTTGAGTGGAAATGGAATGACATGATGATGGACTTCGTGGTTGGTATTTTGAGGATGCCTCAGAAGAGTGATACAATTTGGGTGGTCGTGGACTGGTTAACAAAAGTAGTTCATTTCTTGCCGATCAAGGAGACCTTTATAGCTGATCAACTGGGTGAGTTATATGTTCGAGAGTTAGTGCGATTACATGGTGTGATGAGAACCATAGTTGCGGATCATGATCTGCGTTTCACTTCGCACTTCTGGCAGGGGTTACAGAAGGCGCTTGGAACCTAGGTGTTATTGAGTACAACTTATCACCCACAAACAGACGGGAAATCGGAATGAATGATTCAGGTGTTAGAGGACATGTTGAGAGCTTGTGTTTTGGATTTTGGTGGCTCATGGGAGAAACAATTTCCTCTAGTTGAGTTTTCCTACAATAATAGTTTTCAGTCTATAATTCATATGGATCTTTTTGAGGCACTCTACAGGAGACTGTGTAGATTTACTCTTTGTTGGTTAGAGGCGAGAGAGTCTGAGTTGTTGGGACCGATTCTTGTGAGGGAAACATCTGAGAAGGTCAGTTCGATCCAGAAACATATGGAAATGGTGAAAAGTAGGCAGAAGTCTTATGAAGATCGTCATTTTAGACCTATGGAGTTTAGGGTGGGTGATAGTGTGTTTCTCTAAGTGTCGCCAAAGTTGGTTCACCGTCGAATTTGGAAGCAGAGAAAGTTGACACCTAGGTATGTGAGGCCATTTGAGATTATAGAGAGGATCAAGCCGGTGTCTTACTGATTGGATCTTCCATAGAGGTATAGTGGGATGCATGATGTGTTTCATGTTTAATAGCTTCGACAATATCACCCTAAACCATCTCATGTTCTAGATGTTGATGATGTTGATCTTGATGCGTACTTTGAGGAGCATCAAGTTCGTGTCGTGGACCGCAGTGAGAAAGTTTTACGAGGTAAGGTTGTGTCTTTGGTCCATGTGCTGTGGAAACATAGAAAATTTTCAGAGGAAATTTGGTATGAGAATCATATATACGGGCTTAGTGGCCTGAACTCTTTTCTTAGCAACTCAGTGATTCTTGGAAGAGCGGCTCGAGGAGGATCCATTATAAGGTGTGGGGGGGGGGGGGGTTGTAAGATACCAAATTTCTCCGTAATGTATAATATACTTATGTTTTAGTTTAATCCCTTTATTTTGGTTAATTAAATTCTTACTAAAGTACTTAAGAAGGCTCGGGGGTGTTCTGAGGGTTCATAACACGAAAAAGGAGAAAAAATGGGTTTTCTAGGTAGGCCACATGGTCTGCGCACGGTTAGTTCTAACCATGCAGGAATCCCAGGAAAACCATAAAGGAGGTGGGATTTTGGATAGTGGAATCCGTACAGTTTACGCACGGTTTGGAAAACCTTGTGGGTAAACCATACAACCCAAAAACTTTTAAAAAATTACAAAAATTCTACTCCAGGTTTTTTATATTCACTCGGGATTTTCCTCCTCCTCCACCCTTGAAACCCTAGGAACAAACCAAATGGTCCAAGAGCTTCCAAGGATCGATCTACTTCGATTCTTGACCATTTAGAGTGATATTAGATGATAATCGAATATCCGGGTGAGTCTAATATTCTTCTCCTCTCTCCTTTCCAATTTAGGTCTTGTATTTTTGGTGATTTCCATTCGAAACTCTCAAACCTATCTTTTTTGGTGATATCCAGTTTGAGGATTCAAATAGGTGTTGGATCAGGATCTAAGGCCTTAGTTGAGAGGTTGTTTATCAATGGATTCAAGGTAGATGGTCTATAAGTTACATCCATTAAGTTTTATAGATATTTTTTCATGTAGGGTTTTGATTCTTACCCTCTTATGATGAGTTCTTCATGCCATTATTGTGATGTGATGTTTAGGGTGTCTAAACAACCTAATTGAACCCTCATGATCCCTGTGGGATGTATGGAGGAAGATGTGACCTATGTTAGGGCCACCCATGGTGTGTTCCCATGTTCTCTGACTTAAAGTTTAGCTAAGTAAATGTAGAGCCATTGTGTGAGAATATAGAGCCCAAGGTGAATATGATATTAAGATTGAAGGATGTGAATGGGAGTCCTAGTAACACACCTTGTTTGGGTGGTGACCTATGTCGGTGTTTGGTTGGCTTAAAAAGGTGTTAAGTGGGATAAAGGGAAATGATAAGGGATTATCTTTATACATGATTATGATTAGTGATATGGGAATGGGAAATAGGAAATGGGGATGAATGTTGTGGTTAGAAATGAAGAATGTGTTAATGGATTGTGGCATAATGTTAATTTCCCATTGATTGATATTGTTGTGATGTTGCTAATGAAATTGGCGATGCTTGGTTGTGAATTGTGGTTAAATGTGATGAATGTTAAATAAAGCATGTGAAAATGGCTTGGTAGTGTGGGGTATAGACTTGAGGTTTTAGGACCATGGGTTGAGTTTTGACTGTGGTTACAAACTCCACCCACTAAATGCATGGGTTGGGGAAGGGGAGAGAGTTCCATTACCCTAATGGTTGCATCTACCCAGTCTAAGGCTTCAAGGTGAGGATAATGAAAATTGTTGTGTTATGATGCCTAGTGAGATATGACTTTTTTAATTCTCTCATGTTGTGAATGTTGATATTTCCTAATCCATTGAACACATATAAAGGGTGAATTGATAAATAAAGTATCTTGGAATGACTGTGGGTTATTTGATTGGTTAACTGAAAAGAACATAATTAATCTTGACCTTATAATTTGTTTCCTTTACTTGTTTTTGTTTACCACTGTATGAAAAATCTATGGGCTGGATATTTTGTAGACACCATTGGTGGTGGCCTACTAAGTTGTAATCACACCCTGTTTGGGCTGCCATTGGGTACTCGAGCAGATTTCATGGTTGCAGGTCAGGAGAAGGGCAAGGGCCCAATGCTTGGGAATTGAGTCAGGATTCAGGATGATCTTGGTTGAGGTTCGGGACTTAGTTCTAGGACTATTTTGGGTATTCTGCTATTTGTCTTCATTTCTATTTTTGTTCACTTTGCACTGTAGTATTACATGACATACTTACTATTGGTTGCATTGTACCCAGTTTGGGAATGGTTTATTTATGCATTGTGTTGTTTGTTTTATAGTGTTTCTGCTATTTATATTTTTACTACTATGGATTACTCTAGTAAAAGGGGGTATAGTCTCCCCACATGACTACTTAGACCCTCGCTACTAGTCGACAACCTCTGGCATACGAGGAGGTGCACTTGAGGTCATGTAACCACCCGGCTCGGGGCACCGGTTAGTGGCTCCTGGGTCGGGGATGTTACATAATAATTGTGTGATAAAAATTATTTTCATCACTTATTTATTAATTATTATTAATTATTTAGGTTTTTGGTTATTAATTTTTAATTTTAGTGTTATATAACATGATCCTTATCTAAATGTTTGTGCAATTCTTGTGCAAGGTTAGAAAAGGAAAATTAACAAATTAAGGAATTTGTTTTGATATATATATGTGTAAATAAAATTAATGAATGAATATAAATGATTTTTTTAATCTATATAATTTATTTTTATTATAGTAATTTATTTTTAATTTTTATATATAATATAATTAATATTAATTCTTTTGAAATACTGATGCAGTGCTTGTGTAAGAATAAGAAAATTAAATAAAATGTTTTTAAATAAAATTATAATAATTATTAAATGACCCATATTTTTGGATAAAACTTATTATATAAGTAATTTTAGACTATTATTTATTTTTTATTCTATTTGGGGACACTTTGGACCCACAAGAATCACTTTAAGACCTTTATAATATTTTATTTAAAAGTAAGACAAGGTGTTCACACTATAATGTTGAGTTTGTATAGCATTTTTAATGTAAGGTTTTTCTTGATTTTTATTTGAAAAATATTATTACTTGGAAATATAATAAAATTATATTTCTCAAAGATTTTTTTTAATTTTTAGACAACAAATAAATACCATAATGGATTCCACAAAGATGATGTAGTATTAATTTAATTAATGAATAAATAAAATAAATGATATTAAAAATAATAAAATAAATATAATTTTATATTTTTAAGCTAATTCACGGATTCCATAAATGAATATGAAATTTATATGATATAATATAAAATTTTATTCTATTTTTAAACTTTTTTTGATGTGTTTAAAGTCTTATTTATGAATAGTTTTTGTATTGAAAAATTGTTTTTCATGAATAAAATATTTTCTTAAATTATTTAAAAATACCAAATTTTTAAAAAAAGGCCCAAAATGATAATATTCATTTTAAAATATAACACCCTTTAGTTTTAGTCCTTTTTAAAAGTCTTGAAACCTATAATATATTTATTATAATTTAATAATTTTGGCAATTCCTAAGTTATCCTCCACCTCACTTATAAAAGGAGACTCTTTCTTTCACAAATATTAATCTCATTGAGTCTTATGGTTCAGCCAACCTCTACCAAATTCCATCCTCCATATCCCTTAACACATTATTGTTCTTCTGGTATAACAAAAAGACCACTTCCAAGAGACTTAAGGAGGTTTTAAAAGAGATATTTTCAAGAGGTAAGATTCCTTCTTCTTCTCTTTAAAATCCTTTCTCACTTATAAAATATCCCCACCTATTATAAAATTATTCATGAAAACTAAAGTATCATATATATAATGATTTTTTTTGTGTTTATGTTATATTTATCATAAAATCTATTATTTTCTTCTTTTATTCTTAAATAACAAAATCGCCGTCTATAGTGTGTCAATTAACCGCCTTTTTGGATGATGCATTTTCGTTTCACTTTACCAAAATCATGGGAAGTTTCAAATAATATGTAATTTTTTAAAATTACCTAAATATATATATTTTATCAATTTTGGATTATTATTTCTTTTTACAAGGAATTTCATAATAAACCGACCTTTGAAACCATGAGAAGAACATACCCAAAATAATGGGAAAACAAAATATTGTTAATAAATGGGTGGAAAATGGTATAAAAAAACTATTAATGGTATTAAAAACATTAGTTTAGTTCTGTAATAATTTAATAACACTATTCAAACTATATTATAGGATATTTGAACAAATTTTAATGAAGTCGAACCCGAGGTAAGGGATATCTTAACTCAATTTCCAATCGTTGAGTTAAACATCTTTGTCATTGGTTATGTTTTTCCAAGAATATGTGTGAATAAAATCTGATTGTTTTATATTTTATATCCACTTATATTTTGTGGATTTATATTTTTCATAAATAATTATGTCATTGATTTATCCCTACTCTAATGATACGATCTTTGTAAGGGGTTTCTCATCTCACTTTTATTTCCGTGAGATTTCCATTGTTCACCACTTATCTATTGTATGTGGTCTATGTTTACTACCATTTGATATATAATATAATAATTCTATTTATATTTATGTTATTTAGTGATTTAATTGATGATTATTAACTTTATTTATTATAATGTTGTAAGGGACTTTGTTTGAGTTTCTATTTCATTGTGATTTACTTGGTATTGTGCACCTAATCATTATTATGTGCTGTAACTAATGCCCCTTTGGGATAATTTTTCATTTTAAATTTTAGATATATTATATATCCATATTCTAGTTTCATGGATATGATTCTTTTCTTAATACATATACCCTTTTACATACGGTGTTTATTTGGAATGTTGTTTTAACTATGGAAATATTGATGAATCTGTATCCTCTACTCTATACGGATATTGAGAATGCATATTGTAATTTTATTAAATCTATGTATAAATAATTTTTTGGAATTATAGTGATGGGTGGGGCCCTATATAGCCCCTCGATGCATTGATAAGTCTCATGAGACAAATCAGTTGGCGACAAACCTTTTGAGTTTGTTTCCAAAAAATCAGATGGGTTTCTACCCACATACTTAAACTGTTTTGACTGTATAGTGGTATCATGTTCCAAATACATGACTTCCAATTAATAAGAATTCTATTTATTCATTTTCAGTTATTAATATCCATGAGGTTTTCACTATGACAAAATCTATGGATTCAGTTTCATTCTCAGTTTATTAATGACGTGTGTTTTTCATTTATTCACCATGCCATATAGTGTATTCCAATTTTATTAAGATTAAATGATTGTTGATTCATGCTCCTGCTATTTGAAACCCTTACTAAGAATTTTATCTCACCCCTTTCATTTGTTTTCTTTCCCCATGTTATGAAGAAGAGATTATTTATTGAGTTTTCAAGGATGCAATTTATTAGCTTTTGTTATGTACCTTTTTATGTTTCTATTCCCAATGTAAAATGGGTTCCATGTATGTATCTAGTTTCTTCAAGACTACAAAACTGATTGGTCCTTTTGGATTTCATTCCTTTTTAATCATGCCAATATAATAAGTAACACACCAGCTCTAGGCTTCTGGGGTCGGGGTGTTGCATGGTTTATCATTTAATTTAATTTATTTAACATTTTAGAGGTGTCGCCAAAGAAGTTTGGAATATGTTACATGAAATGTAATAAAATAAAAAATACTTTTAAGGAAAAGAACTATCCCACCCACCTTATGCATGTAGTGCTCCCTTCATCCAGTATCGGCCCTTGAATTGATTTAGAATGGGGGAAAATTGAATAATATATAAAAAACCTAAAAATAGGGAATATGATATCACACCAAAAAAATTCCAAATATGAAAATATAAATGAGAGAAATAAGGAATAAGAGTGAGGATCTTAACGTTGCAGATCAAACATGACCGATGGAGGAGTAAATAGAGTCCAAATAATGGAGTTTCTTCAAAGCCTAGGGAGATCTATGGAGGTGGAACTTCATGAAGGAGAGGCTACTATTCATGAGAAATGAGAGGGGAAATAGAAGAAATTAATTTAAGGGAAAAGGGAAAAAATCATTATTTTTATCAAAATTTTAAAAGTCACTTGGTTTGGCCACATAGTTGACCAAACTTCATGCCAACCATGCACACCCCACTACATAGGGAGCACACCCTGCATGGCCTGCAATGCACGGTTAGACAAACTATGCACAGCCCGTGTGTACCCTCTGGTGCAGCCCCACACAGCCTGAGCCCCTGTTCACAGTTTATACAAACCGCAAAACACCCTTATAAGGTTTTATGGTTTGAGATGCACAGTTATCACTAACCATGCACCTCATCTTTGCTTCCCCAAAACCCAAGCTCTAAGCTCCGAACAATCCTTGGAAACTCTCGTAACCCCCATGACCTCTAGGAATTTTTATAGGGATAAAGCTAATGAATTAAGTAGAAAAATAAAGGTTTCATACCTCAAAGAAAATCCGGGATGTTACAATTTATTCATTAATAATATTAATTATTTTATCATTTTTTTAATTTATACACTTTCAATTTTTCTTTGTTTTTTTTGTAATTTTATCCATTTTTAATATTTATCTATACATGTTTATTAATTAAAAATTATTTTTTTAATATGATTGTAATTTATATAATTAATATATATTCATTTTCATTTTTGACATATATTCATTTTTAAGTTTTTTAATAATCTATATAATTAATAACACTCATTCATTTTTTAATATTTTTGAAATATATTGATTTTATTAATTATTAAATTACACTTTTTTAACATTCATTCATTTAATATTATTTAGTATTACTTATTAACCAATAATATTAATTATTTTTACTTTTTTTAATAATTTATTTATTTTTAATATTTATTAGTTTAATATTTTTGTAATTTATTCAGTTCTAATATTTATTTACACATATTTATTCATTAACATTTCATATTTTTAATATATTTATAATGTAAATATTTAATATGTATTCATCTTCATTTTAATATATATTCATTATTTTTTTAACAATTTATATAATTAATAAAAATTATTCATTTTTTTAAATATTTTTGAAATATATTCATTTTTAGCTATTAAATTTAAATCATTTATAAAATTCATACATTTTAGATTATTTTTTAATTACTAATGTTAACTTATTTTTACTTTTTTATAAATTTTTCATTTTTAATATATATTTTTTCAAGCTATCGCAAAACTCAACCTTTTCCGCCCCCTCAAAATTCTCAGATGGATCATCCCATTAAAAACTAAAGATATGTAATTATTTTTACTCCTTGTTTGTCAAAACTTCATTGTTTCACCATTTTTAATTCTCTTTTTACCACGTACCATACGACCCCCATCCCCCTTGGCCCATGGGTATCATAGTGGCTTTCTCATGTACCATAAAACTACCATTTTCAATTTATAAAGGGTTTGGATACTCAATGTTTGAGTGTTTTTAAATGTTGAAGTTTGACAGTGGAGTTTAACATATTATAGGTAGAATTTACTATGAATATTTATAGTTACCCATGTAAATATTTATAAGAAAATGACAATGCAATTATAAACTTATTTTTTTTGAAAATTAAAAAGAAAAAATTTCAATAATGAAATCACATATATGTACTGTATTTTTATTTTGATTTAATTTTTTGATACTACATGCATGTATAAAATATATATGGGCACACACATGTGTATATGAAATATAAATTTTTTAATATATGAATATATATATATATATATATAAATCTATACACACACATATATCTACATACATACATACATACATACATATATGTATCTATATTTGGCGTATATGTGGTTTGGAGTTTGGAATTGTTGTGTATTTTGGGTCTGGGACAGTTTTTTCTGATTTCAAGTTTATGTATATTCTATAAGGTTTGTCATAGGATAGTTTTATTCTATAATTGATTGTGCATGGAAATCAATTGGCTGGATCTTCATATGATTTTATCTCATATATGTATTACACATTCCATTAATTTTGATTTATTCAAATGGTAGTAGAGTGTTAAAAGACTATATTATCAAAATTTACCTAGAAGATACACACAGATATATCTATATATATATTATTAACATGTGATTTATTCACATGATTTATTCATATTATTAATATGATTTCCAAAGTGTTTGGATAAAAAAAATATTTTTACTTAAGAATGAAATATAATTGTCTTATATTGTCTCTCAAGGAGATTTCTAAGTGATTTACTTTTCACTTAAAATATTAATTGATTCAAAATGAATATAATTTGATTTATTTAAAATAGATTTATGATGTAATTCAAAAGGGTGTTTTTATTGGAAAATGAGTGTGGAAACAACCAGTTTTGAAGAATTAAAAATAAATGAAAGAGTGATAGAGGGTTAAAAGGAAAAAATTTATCTTTTTAGGAAATTAAAAACTTGATTTAGATTAGTGACCTTAAACATGTTAAATCTATTTAAACATTCTCAAAATAGAGCATGCATACATTCAAATTCTAATACTTTATTTACATATCAATGTATATATACATTAAATTCATACCTTATGTGTATTTATTTATTTTTTGTATAAAATGAATATTATTGAACCATATATGATGGATATGAGTTTAAAATGGATAGATTCTAATCATATGATGAATGAGTATGAGGATATAGTTAAAGAGTTCATCAAGTTTTCAATATATCTATACACAACCCTTCTCAAATCCTGTGTTTGTGTTTGTTTTGTTGTTATTTTGGATGAATTCATCCAGAAGAGTTGGAAGAAAATTTAATTTTTCATAGAATAGATCAAAACTATAAATGTTAGACCAAACACAGGAAAAAACTAAATGCACATACTAATTAGGATGATACTTCCATTTATATATAATTTGATATGAATATTAGTGTAAATTATGATGGAGATTGTATGGAAGAGATAACAATGAAAATTGAATATAAACTTCATGCTTGCCCAAAGTTTTTTAAGAATTTAAATGACCTTACCAAGAGATCACTATATACTGGTTGTACTAAATATACAAAATTTTCAACTATATTGAAGTTATATAATTTGAAAGTTTCTAGTGGATGGAGCGACCACAATTTTACATAAATACTTGGTCTCCTAAATGATATTCTTCTAGAATAAAATGATATTCCTTATCAAACATATGAAACTAAGAGAATAACGCGTTCAATGGGAATGATCTCTAAAAAAATAAAATCCTATCAATTTGATTGTATATTGTTTTATAATAACCTTGAATCACTCATAAAATGGACTAAATGTAGCGTAGATCAATACAAGTAAGATGAATCATGTCCTTAAAAAGTTTTCTAATGATTTCTTATCATCCCAAGGTTTAGAAGACTATATGGATGTTAGTAAAGTGCTAGACAATTTACATGGCACACATATACAAGAATTGAATTTGAGAAACTACATCACCTAATGGACTCTCCTCAGTGGAAGAAAATTTATTATGAGTATCCTAAATTTGGAAATGAGATGAGAAACCTCCATCTTGAGTTATCTACATATGGAATAAATAGTTTTTTTATAAATTAGTTCTTTGTACATGGATAATTATGTTACTAAATTATAACTCGAGACCATGGTTATTCATGAAGAAAAAAAAAACATTATGTTGTCTATACTTATATTTGAACAAAAAAACTAGATAATGATATTGAGGTCTATTTAGATCCACTGATTTCAGATCAAAAATTGATATGGGATATATGTGTAACATTGTATGATTCTCATAGAAGTGAAGAGTTTACATTGAGATCCATGTTATACAGAATGATAATTTATTTTCCTACATGTGGAAATTTTTCTGGCTATAACATTAAAATAATGTTGGGGTTACCATTTTGTGAAGAAAGTACACAATAAATTTGGTTGATGTCAGACTTAACTTCTTTTTGAAATCCATATGCAATAAAGTTATATACATGAAAAATATTCTAATCATGAATAAGGAAATTGGAGTCATATTATGTGAATTGGATATATTCTTCCCACCATCATTATTTGATATAATGGTCCACCTGATGGATCACTTGGTTTGAGTGATTCAACACTGTGGTCCTATATATTATAGATGGATATGCCCCATTAAACAATATATGAAGATTTTAAAAGGGTATGCAAAAAATCAAAGTTATCCAAAATATTATATTGCATAACAATATATTATTGAAGAAGATGTTGTGTATCAACTACCTATTAGATGTTAAAAGCATTGGTCTCCCAAAATATCATCATAATGGAAACCATATGGGTTAAGGGATTTTTAGAAGAGATGTTGTTACAATTACCATTACAGAGCCGGAGCATGCTTACCTTTACATTTTACATAATAGTGTAGAGGTTTCTACATATGTTGAATCCCACAAAGTAATTATTAAACATTTGAATCCATCAAGGGATAAAGGATGGATATCAAATACCCATAATAAATAGTTTATAAGATTTTACTAAGATCATATTTATAATAAGGCATATGTAAATATGAATTTAATTGTAGAAAAACTTTAATGGCTATCTAGGGGAGAAAATTTAAATGTTATATCTTACACTGTTTTTTTCAATTAATGGTTATAAAATCTATAAAAATGAATAAGATGAACACAATATGATGAAAAAATGTATTTATTCTTATGGAATAATAAATTCACATATCTGTTTCCAATGATAGAAATCCAATTTATGTGAATAAGTAATATTTAATCATCATTGAACATATATACGATTTGGATTATACATCATTTCAAGTGATGATTTTCCATTGAAAACGGGCTAACAATAGGATTGTAGTTAAATTCAATGAATTGGGATTCATGAAGGTTAATTTCACTATATAAGGGTATAAGGAAAAATAGTTTATAATAGAATCACAAGAAGTGGAAGTATTTTATGTCCCAGATACAGCAAACATGAATTTTTCAATTATTCTATTGGAAACTAAAACAATTGCAGGGTCATATAAAAATTCTACCAAGGATGACCCTTTCATTCAGAGGTCACAATCATTTCCTAGTAGTCCCAATGTAGATAGTGTGTTGCATGTTAGAGGGTACCACATGGAGGGGATTTTTATACTTGATAGAGTATCTAAACCCCTTCAATCTTTAAAGAAAAAAATAGAGAGAGTTCAATGAGTAGGTTAAAGTGTTTTTTAATAAACTATGCATTTACTCATAATATTATGTGTTATCTACTGAATTTATATAATATAAATTAAATTTTTGACTACTCATACATATAATTAATTCTTCACACACTGATATTACCAATCTCAGGGAAGAACATAAAATCTATACTAAAGTAGTTGAATTATTAGAGGATCAGTAACATGTGGATGAAAGAAAACAACAGCAGCATAGAATCACTATGTTAACTAAAGTTATCGAGGTAAGAATAGAAGGTATAAAATTTGAGGTTGGATGGAATTAACATGGCTAACCTATTGAACTCAATAAGTTAATGCTCATTAGTTACATTGGGGTAACAATGAGAATGCATGTTCTAATTGATATGGATACATGGCATAATATCATACCTTCATTGAAGACAAAAATGTGGGAATATATTAAGGTAATGTTATTATATAATTTCTCTATTTTACTAAAAAATTATATAATAAAACATTGATGATTTTTTATTATCTCTTGAAAATTTCATTTATTTTAGATGATTACCATAAGAAATTTGTCTTAATGTTTACTGAAAAAACTCATAGATCATTCTAGACAATTATAATAAAGTACCATCTTAGGGATTCTTAGGGGAAAGTAAACCCCCACCCAATAGCTACATATTCACACATTATAGACTAAGAAACATGGAAATATTTTATTATTAACCATGATAAGGAATCATTTTAGGTGCATTGTAGTGTATAATATTTTATTTGACATTATTTATTTTATCCACTTTGATTAAAAATTATTAATTTATGAAGCACCAAAGGAGTTATGAAAATAGGAAACATGCGTCAAAACCAATGTACCCTTACCATAAACCAAGGAAGAGGTACACTTAACTTGAAAAAAATGGTATGTATTTTAAATATAAAGATTTTTTTTATCTGATATGAAAAAAACATATGTTCCTTTGTTTATATGCAGATTGATGAATTGGAATTCAAATCTAATTCCACCCACATCATGCGCTATGGAAGGAGGATTGTGTAAAAAAATATGAAAAACAAGTATATGAAAACACATAAGCAGTCTGAGAATCATTTTTAAGTATGGAATAATAGTAATTTGTTATTCTTTATAAAATTATTACATAAAAAAATCTATTTATGTTCATATGTTTTTATATGGTTTATACATAATAATATTCATTGATTTTACCTAAAGAACAACTACTTTAAGTAGTTTTGAAACAACCAGAATAATATGGTCATGTTAGAGGTGTAGATTTTGGAGTGTCACCTCAAACATATTTCAAGAAGAAAAAGTCGTAAGATGATACATATGATATGATGATAGGAATATAGGAATAAATATATGTTTTAAAATACATCATTGTTCGGTTTGGTTTGGAAGATCAATATGTGTGAAATGATCAAAGAGAACTAATAGTGGAACAATGATTACTAAATGAAGAGCCACATGAACCTAATAACTTTGAGGTTATCTATTCCCCTCAATTGTCTTTCTTACTTGAGGTAATATTTTTTTTATAAATACTTCTCCTAATTGTAAATAAAATATCATTTGATAACTTTATATTAATAAAATTCTATAGGGTGAAATTTTATGCGATTTATATCTAGAAACACCCACACATCACCTTGTTGCGAGTTGTATGATGTATAATATCCCAGGAGACATGATAAACACTAAAAAACTCCCAAAATATCATGTGAGAGTGGGGATTAAAGTACATATCAAGTTAAGAACTAAGTTTCTTGTTCCTCTTGATAATCTAGATGTTACCATGGTTAATAATATTATTTTAACTTTAATTGAATGTCTGTTTAATCTTATAAAGATACATGAGGCATGTACTTTTTTTTTTCAGATGAAAACATTTAATAGTTGATGAAAATGGTCTAAAATGAGGTATATTATTTCAAATGGAAAAAAGGGGAAAAAGAAGGTCAAATCATGAAAATCCAGTGGATTAATCGAGAAATCAAAAGGACCTTCTGAGACTACCATCACCCACTAGTTTCACCGTCGCATATATTAACATTACAAGTTACGACACCCCAATTTTTATCTAAGTCATAAAACCTTTAAATTTCAATTTTAATATTTTTTTATTCTTATAAAAGGTACTATGAGTTTAAAGAAGGTTTTAGGAGCATCCAGGGCTTGTTCAGAGACTTGAACTCTGGTTTTTGGAAGAATAGGGTGAGACACATAGTTAATGCACAATTAGTACTAACCATGCACCTCAAATGTGAATTCCATAGAGGGTGTCACAAATTTTATCAAACCATGAACCCTTGGAAGCATGGTAATGGGGGAAATTATAGATATGTTATAAAAGGGTTTTTATGGGTTGCACATGGTTAGACTAACCATGCACCTAACCGTGCGAGAGAGTGTCTCCCTTGGATAATTATGGAACATGATAAATGCACAGTTTGACCAACAGTGTGGCCAAACTATGTGCCTCTTTAAATTTGGGTGAAATTTAGATTTTTTTATCCTCTTTATTAACTATCACCCTCATTTTCTCTTCTCTCCATGCACAAAAATCCTAACATGAGATCTCTCATATGGCTCCCTCTTTGGCATTGAGGTTTCTCCCTTATCTGAACTTCGATTGGACCATATTTTGTCACGTTGGTTAGATAATGATAATTACTTAAATAATTTTTTTTCCTTTATTGGTTAATATCTCCATATTTAGTGATATTTTTATTCAAGATAATATTCCCAATTTTGAGGTTATTTTTCTATTTAGTTTATTTCTTCAATTCTAGATCAAATTAGAAGCTGATACTAGATGAGGATATTTCTAACACCATAAGGTAGGTGATCCATACCTTTTTCATAAAAGTAATGTTTTTTTAATAATTATTTACCATTATTCCATAAACCATAACTTTTTTTATTACCCTTAAAATGATTAATAACTTTAAATTAATTATTAAACTTGAAATTGAATCCCTTTTTTAAGGTTCCGGGTGCAGCGGAAGCGCATGGGTGGATGTGACCACTTGGATTTTTTTCATTAGAAATGATCAATCCGGGATCAATACGATGATAAATGCCAGTCTCCACGGATCGAATCACAGAAGAAGACAAAGAAGAAGGTTTGTCCCAGAACCACAAACAAGGATCATTACAGGTTGATTATAATTAATTTAATTAATTGACAAGAAGTACCTTTTTGGGTGTTCTTTCTTCATTGATGTTCTTGATCACGTTTCTATGTGATACGACGTTACATCGCAGAAGCCAAGGGTAGAATTCCTCTAGCGGTGATCCACACATGCACCTCATATCTATGGACGTTGCCAAAGGAGTCTTCGGGTGCTAGCGTGGAGAAAACTTTGCTTGCATTGTCCTCCTTAGATCATCTTGATCCGATGGAAGAGGATCTCTCTCAGTCTTGAGAGCGTTCTTGGAGGAAGAGGTTCTTTCGGCCTTGAAGAATTCTCCAGAATTGTTGTGCACAACGATTGAGGAAAAGTGTTGGGGTTGTGAGGATATTTATAATCGGGTGTGTGGGGTTATAGATTTATGACAATAAATAAACGCGTTACACATTTTATTTATTTCATTAACTCTTATTGAAAACCCCATGTCGAATAATTAATTCCTTGACATGCGCCCACACTAATTATAATAAATATCATTTAATAAAACAATATTATATCCTCAAAATCCTGACTGGAAAAACTACACGATGTGTAATAATTAATACATGGAGTGTACTTGTTTTTCATAAAACTACATGACATGTAATCATTAATACAAAGAGTGTACTTGTTTTTCATTTCCTTTCCAAAATGAAAACTACACGGCATGTATATTTAATAATACACGACGTGTACTTGTTTTCAAAATAAAACTACATGGTGTGTAATCATTGATACACGGTGTGTACTTGTTTTATTTTATTCTTCCTTCAACATTAAAATGATTTAGGCTTCCTTGAATAATTATTAAACCATGTATGAGAATAATCTTTATTCTACTTGAGATACTTGAATGCACTTAGTGTGTGACCCTCTAGGCCCCTTTCTCTTTGGCATTAGGCGGGCTTTCCTAAAGTCCAATATTACTATCTAGAAACGGGTCAAGACACCCAAGAGAAAGAAGTTGACACCGCATTGATGTATCACCTCATACGAATGCTTACTGTGCAATTCAATCCCTTTGTCTCAATATCTCATCAGGCAGGTTTCATGGCAGTGTCATAAACCTATATGCTTGATCCGTCGTTCTTTGACTACCTGAAATAAACTCGTCGTTTACACCATGTCCATGGAATTTCATGCGATAGTTCTATTTCAATCAAAGGGCCGAGATATCAACTTCCATAAATGGAAGGGAAAAATCCTTCCTCGACTTATCCATTAACAACATGTCATTCATGACGCACCCAACGTACCCTACTTCCCGCTAACTATCTACGTGATGGTTTTTGTCAGTAAATATAAGTGCGTGAGTCATGACATGAGTTAATGATAATATTCCAGTCTAAGGACCATTATACACGCTCACAGATAGAAATATCTGATGACACCAAGACATGCGTAATTACTACTGGCGGGTCTGTTCTCATATTCTCCCATCTTGGAGATTACCAAGTGGGAACTCCATGAGATAGAGTCTTGTATTCCTACAAGTATTCGCACATTATGGTCTGTATACTATGTGTCCTATCATAGTATGTCATCCAACCACAGAACTTTATTTAAGAATATTGTTATTGAATTTCAAGGTTCCCATCATAACGGGGATCTGCCATGACCTTATTAATGCAACAAATATCCCAGGACATTATTATATTATAGTCATGCAGAACAATGAGCAATATATAATAAGTGAATCATTCATGCAATCAAAGTACAAAAAAGTTGGTTCTCAGGACACCAACCCTTACACTTTTATCACCCGACCTTGGTTGGAGGTTTTCAACCTCAACCTGAACCACTTCAATGTTGGTTTTGTTTATTTAACCCTAAACTAAATCCACCTCTTGGGGTGCATTTGATCTTGCCACATATTAGTGGAAACATTTCTTGAATTAAATGAGATATCGAGGGGCTGATTTACTCTTTTTCATAACATCAAATGTGAATAAAGAGGATAAATGAATAGCACAAAATATGAAATTGTAAAGTGATGCATGATTTCTATGATTGTAAAATTTTATATGTATGGTTGGACTTGGGAATAGAGAATAAAATTTTTTATTGACCTTTTATATTACTTACTTGATATTGGACATTTCTTTATGGCACTGATGATAGGTAACTCGATATGGAACCAACTTTGATTATGAATATGGAATAAAATTTTATTACCGGTATGGAACCTAGAAGGGGAATCAAGGTATGTAACCTAAAAACATTTGTATATATATCTTTGGATATTATTATGCCTTGACCATGATCTATGAGTTCCTAGATCATGTAGGTCTATATTATTCCAAGTTCACCTTGGATGAGTTCCTGGGTCTTAAGGAGGATGCCTTAGTCTTTCTCCTTGGGTCCTGGCCCATGTTGGTCTGAAAATTTATATATACAAGGATCATAACAAATCTAGTAGTTACCTGATTATTTCAATTTTTTTGTAATAACATTATCTTTATTAGACTGCTCATAGTTACAACTTTTATTTTTGGAATTTTTATTTCTGACATTTATTTAATATCCATACCCATTATACCTTCACATGGTTATAGTTTTTATGCATAATATGGTTTTTTTATAGAAACCTTTGGTGGTGTCCTATTGATTATATCTCATACCTTGTTTAGAATTTCATTAGGTACTTGGATATAATTCATGGATGCCGGTAGGGACAAGGGAAAGTGCATGGTCATGGATGCGTGATTTGTACATAGCATGGGATCTTAGGAGCATAGGACCAAGAATTTTCTTAGGATATTTGGAGATAGAATTTGGTCTTTTGTTCTTTTTTTGTACATGTACTATTTTGTATGACTGCTTCCATGTATGCTAGTTTTTTTGTATTGTACCATGAAATCATCAACATTGTATATATGGACCGGACTATTTATTCTACATGATTATTATATTTTAATGTCTCACTTCCACTGTTGGATTATTTATTACGTTTCTACTATTATTATTCATTATAACACCATGTTACACTCTGATCATGAGGGTATAGTCTCCCCACCATACCATCATGGACCCTCACTGCTAGTTGGTAGCCTCTATCATATGGAGTGGTGTACTTGAGGCTATGTGTCCAATCAGGTTCGGTTACTCATGAATGAACTAGGACCGGAACATTAAAAATTGGTATTAAGGATTTATTTTCCCTTTGGGGTTGGTAGATAGGAGACTAGGAAATCATTATAATTTGGTAATGAGGATGTTATTGGGATTATATAATCCATGTATAGGGAAAATCTAAATCACATTGGATGATACATGATGTTTGGGATTATTCTGGTTATAGTTTCACTGATTTCACCATTGGGTGATGCACTTGGCGTGTGGTGGTTATCATTATTGTTTTTAATTTTTACCCTTGACCTGGAATGGAAAGGAAGCATTAATCATGCATCATTATAGGTATGTGAAGATTCAGATTCCATACACATTCCATGTCACGTAGGTTTCATTGTATGATTTCATGATATTTTTTGTCCATGCTTGAGTGATATATCAGTTATGAAACTATTTTTATAGAAAAAATGGGATGAAATAATTGGTTATTAAAGTGTCTACATCAAACTAAATAGTGATTTCTTATATATCTTAATGGTAGAACCTTAATTAACTAATTATCACATGTTTGATCCATGTAACTGAGGATACATAGTTTGAAACATTAGTTGATTTTGAATATGTGGATTCCAATTGTAATTTAAAGAGTTAAAGTACCTTTATAAATTGGGAATGGAAATTAATCTTGTCAAATCATCTTATTAGACTTGCTATATTATATTATTGGATGTAAAGGTATGGATATAGTTAGATGAACTACCAATTATACTTTATAAATCATTTACTTCTATAAATTGGGAATGGTACTTCATATAACTGGTCTATAGTGAATATGAAATAATTGTTAAATATAATCTCAAATGGTTACTATTAAACGATATTGCTAATTTAAAATTAAAGGTTGTTTTACTCTATACCATGCAATTGAAATCCCATATACTAGAACCTCTCCTATGTAATGTGAGATCTTAGACTTTAACCTGATCTTAGTAGTGGGTAGTAGGAAATATATCTTGAGATATTTATGATATTTATTATCACCCAGACCTAGCTTTAGGAGTAGATGGAGAGGTGTGGCTATATATAGGAATTCATGTACCAATAATATTTTGTTATCTATGATCCTATCTATATTGAATATTTATGAGACATACATTTGGAAATTGTAGAGATATGCCACCGTGATGTCCTCAAGCCATGAACTGGGAGGGGGGCGATGATCATGATCTAGAGGTGGTGGGCCCTAATCCACCCATATTACCTCATATGGTTCCACCTGAGGAACCTCCTTCCAATCCTAATCTATGAACTGATGATCAATTTAGAGAGGGTTTAATATGGCTAGTGAGATCACTATAAGAAGCTCCGCAGCCTATCCCTTCCATGGTAGAGCTGACGTAAGAGTTGTAGTAGTAGAATATACCTACTTTATTGGGGGATATTAGCCCCCAGGATGATGAGTTAGGGATTGAGACTATTTTATCTATCTTTGAGAATTAGGAGATTCCTCTAGAAATTTGGTTCAAGATCATGATGTATATACTTCATGGATCCATCAAGCATAGGTGGGATGTACTAAACCAGGCAGATCAACATCGAGAAATGATTTGAATGGATTTCCAATCTAGATTGTATGACTACTTTTACCTAAATACTTTGAGGACTGATTGAGATAGGGAGTATTTACACTTAGATTAGGATACTATGTCCATGATGGATTATTCATATTGATTTATAGAGCTTTAATTATTTGCGCCTATCTATACTGGTGATGATCTGTCTAGGGAGAGATGCTTTGAGGATGGGATTAGGCATCATATTCAATATTAGGTGATTGTATTTCGGTTGACTACTATATTAGAGATAGAAAACTAGTTCCTTATAATCGAATATAACCTTAGGGAAGCTGGAGGCAAGGATAAGAGTGGTCTTGCTTCTCGACCGAGTGGTGTAGTGTTTGGTGGTAGAAAGCATCATTTTGAGACCTCTCATAAGGGCAGTACCATTCAAAGTATAAGGATTGTAAATTAAATAATATATCACTAGTGTGTAAAGTAGGGGAAAATGAAACCCCAGTGTGTGAGAGCCCCGGTTGAGTTCCAATATCGAGGAAGGATGGACGATCTACAATAGTATTGTAGAACCTTTACTCTAATGACTAGTGATATGGGATATTCAACAACACTAAGTCTTGGAATAGAATCAACAGCTCTACACTAGATAGGTATCTTGAGCACTACCACCCATTCAAGCTGAGGAGGTGGTCATGACTGAGGGATACAAAATAAATATTTACAATTATAGTAGAGAAGGCCTTTCCAGAATAGTTAAGATGTATCTCAGTGCTGCTGATAGGTCCAGATATATATAGTTTAGTTGATCCCTAAGGATTAGAGTGTAGTACCATCTGTGGTTTGAGTTATGATTTTAGTAGCATATACCTTGGTATCTGTTTTATTTGACAAAGGAACATCCCAAACCTTTATATCTTTGGATATTGTGGAGTGTTTTGGCCTCAAAATTAAGTATTTATGTGGAGTGATGATACTTGATACTCTATTGGGAGTATGGTCATAAAGTGTTTTCTAGTTCAAGGAACGACCCCTTGAGGTATGAAAATATTGTTTCTTATGGGACTTCTTTGTCCTTAAGATGAAGGTATTTTACATCATTCTTGATATGGATTGGTTGTTCCCTTATCATTTCCATGTCAAATTATATAGTAAAAGGGTGTAATTTACTTCACCATATGGTGATATTTATATTCACAAATTTGAATGGGACATCCAAAAAATTTGATATGGACCTTACCATTGTGGGATAGGTAGGGTGATTTCCTAGATTGCTAGCCTTTATATGGATGACCAGAAAATACATCAGGATGATTTCCCTTATGTAGTGGATCATTTTAGGGATGTTTTCCTTAAATTTTATAGACAAAACACCTAAGAGATATGTTGATTTTACTATTGATCTAGTGCTAGTAGTAACACCAGTATCCATTCCTCCTTATAGGATGACTGCTACTAAGTTGTGGGAGCTCAAAAGGCATCTAGAGGACTTAGAAGCTAAGGGTTTTATATGGCCCAGTACATCCCCATGGGGTTCACCTTTTCTTTTCTCAATGAATTCAAATGGTACCCTTAATATTTTCATGGATTACCATAAGTTAAACCAACTTACAATTAAGAATCAATATCAACTTCTGTGTATTGATGACCTCTTATATCAATTTCTAGGATCTCGAGTTTTATCAAAGATTTATTTGATTCTAGGATACCATTAGATAATAGTTACACCATAATACATACCATGTATAGATTTATATAGGAGGTATGGTATTTATGAATATCTGGTTATGAAGTTTTGTTTGATGAATGCACCTGACTTTTTATGGTTATGATGAATTGGGTTTTCCAACCATATCTGGATTCATCTATGGTAGTCTTCATAGATGACATCTTAGTGTATTCTCGTACTTAAAGAGACCAATAAAAACTTATCAATACCATTTTGAATACACTAAGATAGATCCATATATTTTATAGGCTCTCTAAATTCCACTTTTGGATCAACAAAGTCCACTTACTAGGTCACATCATATCAAAGGCAGGAGTATGTATTGAACTAGAGAAGGTGAGAGAAGTAGTTACTTAGGAGTATCCCAAGAACATTTATGACAAACAAAGTTTCTTAGGTATGAATGGTTATTATAAGAACTTCATTCATGAATTTTAATTCTTAGTAACACCAATTAAATGTTTTAAAAAAGGATGTGAGATGCTTGAAGCATGTGATACATCCTTTCAGGAGCTGAAATAGAGATTGACTTCAACACCGGTCCTGATTCTTCTAGAGGTAGTAAAAATCTATATAATATATTATGATGCATTAAGAATCAGTATAGGATTAGTTATAATGTAGGAAGAGTGAATCATGGTGTACGAGTCTCATTAGTTGAGGCCACATAAGAGAAACTACTCAACGGATTATATCATCCTAGATGCCATAGTTCATGACCGGTATTATTGGAAGAACTACTTTTTGGGAGATAATTTTTTGGTGTATAAGGACCAAAAAATCCACAAATACATATTTACAAAACATGAATTAAAACTCAGATAGAGAAGGTTAGTTAAATACATATAGTCCTTCGATTTTGATCTTTCCTATAGGTATAGGAAGGGAAATAATATAGCTGATTCTATGAGCTAAAGGATTCATAAACATGCAATTCAAGAAAATAACAGTGAGTTTCAACTGATGGATATATTTTATGATATGAATATAGAGGTATATGATTATCATAGATATCCCATACTTATAGATTTATTAGTGACCTATTCACTTTTGGATAGAGTAAAAAAGGGGAAGATTTATGATCCTAAGGGTTCATTTCTATGGGAGAGTGTTTCAGGAAAGGACTCACCAACTAGTTAGACTATTGATGGAGATAAGGTCTTATACATTCATGGATGTGTTTGGGTTCTAGGATATGTGTGAGAGGAGATAAAGTGAGAATCTCATACCTATTCTTGGATAGCACATCCCAATATCATGAATATGTATCGTGACTTACGCTCCTAATATTAGTGACTTGGTATAAAGAGACATATAGCTGAATTTGTTGCTTGGTGTTCCACCTTTTAATAGGTGAAGGAAGAACACTAGTGACAAGTAGGGATTTTACAGACATTTCCCATTTCAGAGTGGAAATGGGATAATGTCACCATGGATTTTATAACCATCTTACCAAGATATCCTCAAGGTAATGATATAGTATGAGTGATCATCGACGGGATAATGAAGGTCATTCAATTATTTCCTATAAAGGAGAAATTTTTAGTAGATGATATTGGAAGGCTATATTTTTAAGAGATTATATGAATTCATGGAGTTCCATGAACAATTTTATCAGAAATAGATGCTCATTTTACTTCTCAATTTTGGAAAGTGTTGCAATGGGTGTTAGGTACAAAGGTACTTTTGAGCATAACATACCACCCACAGACAGACGATCGTCAGAGCGTACAATATACATGTTATAGGATATTATTTGAGCATGTGTCCTTGATTTTAGAGGTTTATGGGAGAATCATATACCTCTATACAATTTCTCTTATAATAATAGATTTTAGGTGACTATATAGATGGATTATTTTGTGGTATTATATGGTAGGCCATGCTGATCAACATTATGCTGGTTAATGTCACGGGAGGAAATGCTAATTAGACCTAATCTCATTAAGGATACTTTAGAGTATGTTCAACTGATCAGGATGTTAATGGCTATATATCAATCAAGGAAGAAATTTTATGTCAATCAATGCCGTTGACCTCTAGAGTTCGAGGTCAAGGATTGAGCATTCTTTCATGTTTTGACTAGACCGGTGCATCAATGGTTTAAGTGGAAAGTAAAGTTATTACCTCATTTTGTTAGACCTTTTTAGGATCTATATAGGGTTGAATTAGTGTCTTATCAGATAAAACTTCCTTTGAGATACAAGTTTATGCACAATGTGTTCTACATTTCTCAGCTACATTATCACTATTCATACCTGTCTCACATATTTCAATATAATGAGGTTGATTTAGAGGTAGATTCGTTCTTTTAGGAGCATCCTATATGAATCATTGATCAAAACATGAAGGCTATTTGAGGTATGTCATTTCCTTCAGTTTGAGTGATATGGTAGCATGAATACGTATAAGATGAGACTTGGGAGCAAGAGGCCGATGTATGTTCCCAGTGGCCAAATTTATTCTACAAAGAGTATTTACCACCCTCAAAAGTAAAAATAAAGGATGAGTTTTCTTAAGTGGGGGAGGCTATAACACCCTGTTTTTTCTCTAATGTATGAATACATTAAATTTTAATTTTAATATTTTTTTTATTCTTATAAAAGCACATAAGAGTTTAAGGAATGTTCCAGGACCATATTGGTCTTGGTCGGATGCCAGAGCTCTAGTTTTTGGAAGAAAAAAGTGAGTATCATGGTTAGAGAACAATTAGAGCTAACCATTCACCTCAACCATATGATCCATAGAGGGTATCACACAATTTTTCAAAACATAAACCCCAAGTAACATGGTTGTGTGGAAAATTTCATACATATTATAGAGGGGGTTTTCAAAGGAAACACATGGTTAGGTTAACCATGTGCTTGATCATGTGAGGGGTTGTCTCCCTTGGATAGTGTTGGCACATGATTTGTTCACAGTTTGACCAACTGTGTAGAAAAACTATGCACCTCTTTAAAGTTGGGTGAAATTTTATTTTCACCTTACTTTATTATTAATTCTCCCCCTCATTTTCTCTCCTCTTCATGCACATCAAGCCCACCATAAGATATCTCCCATGGGTACTTCCAAGAAGCTAAGGCTTATCCCTTAACTAGAATTCAGTTTTCTAATGGAAATTACTTCAATCCACTTCCTTAATTTCTTAATTTATCTCGCCATCTTTGGAACTATTTCTATACAAGATAATATGATCTATTTTTAAGTTATTTGTCTATTTAGATGATTTCTTCTATTCTAGCTCAAATTAGAATATGAAACTAGATGAGAGTTCATCTAACACCATCAGGTATGTGGTATATACCATTTCCATAAAATTTATGTTGTTTAATAATTATTCACCATTATTCCATACACCAAACCTTATGTTTGTTTCCCCTAAACTGAGTAATAAATTAAAATTAATTATTGAACTTGAAATTAAATCCCTCATATAACCCTACCTTGGTTGGAGGTTTTCAACCTCAACCAAAACTACCTTCATGGTGGATTCATTTATTTACACCTAAAATAAATCCACCCCTAGGGGTGTGTGTGATCTTACCACCTATTAGTGGAAGCCTTTATTAAATTAAATGTTACATAAATGGGTTTCTTAACTCTTTATCATAATATCAAATATGAACAAAGTGTATAAATTAATGGTGTAAAATATAACATTGCAAAGAAAAGGATGATCTCTAGGCTTATGCCTTTTTTATATGGATGGTTGGACTTGGTCATGGAGAATAACATTGCCTCTTGAAATTTTATATTAATTTATTGGTATTGGACATCATGGTATGGAACCAATGATGGGTAACTTAGTATGGCACTGACTTTGATTATCAGTATGGGACCAAATTTGATTACTGGTGTGAAATTGAGAAGGGGAATCAAGGTATGGAACCCAAGACCCCTGTATTTATATCTTCGGCTATTAGGATACCTCATCCATGGGCACTGGGTTACTGGACCATTTAGGTATACATTATTCCAAGTTCACCTTAGACGAGTTCCTTAGTCTTGAGGAGGATACCATTTTCTTTCACCTTGGGTACTATCCCATGTAGGGCTGGAACTTTATATGTATGCGACTCATACTAAAGCTAGTAGTTACCAGCCTATTTCACTTATATGTACTAAATTTATCTTTATTATCCTTATCATAGTTACAAATCATATTCTTGAACTTTTTTATATCTAAAATTCATTTCATAGACATACATGTTATACTTGAACATGGTTATAGTTTTTATACACAGGACAAGTTTTTCATAGACACTGTTGGTGGTAGCCTATTAAGTATATCCCACACCCTTTTTAGGCCATCGTTGGGTACTCGAATAGAATTCATGGATATATTTATAGATAAGGGGAATCTCCTGGACATGGATGCATATTTCTACATAGAATGAGAGCATAGAAGCATGGGATCAAGACTTATCTCATGATTCATGGGGATATCTTTTGGTATTTTATTCTTTTTCTACACATGTACTATATTGTATTCATGCTACCATGTATTCTAGTTTCTTTTTTATATTACCTTAACATCATCATCATTGTATATATGGATCTGACTATTACTTATGCGTGATTATTATATTTGAATGTAGCACTTCCATTATTTATAATTAATTATGTTTTCTCAATTATTATTCATTATACCAATATGTTACAATATAATCATGGGGGTATAGTCTCACCACCATACCATCATAGACCCTCACAGATAATGGGAAACCTATGATGTATGGGGAGGCATGCTTGAAGCCATGTGGATGACTAGGTTCGATTCCTCATGAGTGAACCAGTTCCAATACATTACACAAGTTCATACAGATACAACATTAAAAGATAAAAAATATATACTATATTGAATATAAAGAAGAAATACTTGTATAGTCCATTACAGATGTAGTTGGTCTTGAGATTATACATGAGATTATCAATCCTGAATGGCTGGGAGTCTTATTTTTGAATACATACATGAGGTACATTTTCATAATTTTTTTTGTCTAGAAAAATATCTATTATGTTCATTATAGTTAAAAACTGTTAATATTTTCTAAAGGAATATATATTACTACTATATAAAGGGAAAACCCTATGAAGTAAAATTTGGACTCATTAATCCTTCAATCATTTATACAGAAATTTTTTCATTGTAATTGGAATAAATTGAAAATAAAAAAGTAAAACTAAGAATGGTATTTGAAAACAAAATAATAGAATAAAGACTCATCATGACCCCTACAATGTAGGGATAAACTCTATAATCTAATCATATAAACTATATTTTTATTTTTTTCATTAATTATTCATTTTTTTAGGAAAAACTAGATTCTAATAACAATCAATTTAGATACCAGGAATGTTTATTTTTTTGGATCCAAATGATGGATTTCTAATAAATCAACTACATTTGATGTCCATTATGAATGTTTAATGCACTATAATCAAAATTTTTCTGATCAACTTCAAATTATTCATTTTTATTCATGTTTTAACAAGATTATTTTATTATAGGGTGATCTATAAATATTAGATAAATCATGGAATGTAGTCGGTGTCTACACACAAAAATCCTAAGGATTTATTAAAATAGAAACATATTAAGGTATGTATATTAAGATTTAACTATCAAAATATATTTCAAAACAATTTACTTATTTTTTCCAATTTTTCTGTAGTGTCTAAAACAAAATAATGATAACGATTGTGGATCTTACATTTGAAAACTTATGAAGGAAATTATCAACCATAAACAAACTAGCATCCCCAAATAGGTAATTTACAATGGTAATTACAATTTCATTTAAAATATTTTTTAATCTTTTATTTGTCTAATTTTCTCAATACTATAAGGAATACCAACCATCTATGTTCTCAAAAAAAGAATTAATTTTTTAGAGATGAGTGGATAGAGTATATGGTGTCAGAATGTTTTACGACATCAATTTGAGCTGATTACCTATTATGTTTGTAATCTAGTACATGATATGACCTTAGATATACATTTGGTATTTGAAGCATTAGTATCGTAATTATTATATATTATTTTTTATAAAATAAAATTCATTTAGTATTGTAAATATGTTATTTATATTTATATTATATTGTTGAATTTGAAATTGATGTCCATTTTTTTTAGATTTAATCCTACCATCATTCCAAAGAAATTTTAACCCCACCATATATCCTCATAACCTATTGAGTGAGGCTATAGATTTGATAATCCTACCCCACCCTTGGTTACTCCCATTGAAAATAATAGTATGAATATTTTGATTGAGGGCATTTCATCCAGGAGCAGTAGAACACGAATCTAAATAATATGCCATAACTTGATATACAATCATTTTAGATACATTAAAATCCACCTGTATCTATAGATGAAGTCTAGAGTCTATTCATCCATTCATATACATTTACTAAACTTTCATCTCATGTGAGTAGTTCAATATTACTATTGTTAATATAAATTTTAAATTCTTCTAAAGAATATATGCTCACATCAGTCCAACTCATGATGTGACCGGTATGGATTAAATACAATCTAAGATCATTTTCTCAGTTTTGAGATTATATTATTAATTTAGTAAAAAAATCTATAATTTTTTTGTGGAGTGTATGAATCAATTTCACATCAATCTAACTCATGATGTGACCGATATGACTCAAAGTGTGTGTTTTCACATTAAAAGTATCATTTGAGTTTAAAAAAGGTGTCAAAAATCCAAAAATGAGAAAATGAGGTTGACTTATATTAATAATTTATATCATAAATATATAATTTATATGTGATATATAGTAATTAACAATTCAATAATCTGACACATGATGTGGATGATATGATTTAAAGTGTGTGTTTTCAATATAAAAGTATGATTTTAGTTTAAAACATGAATCACATATATAACACTAATAAAATGGACTTTTATTATTTTCAAACCACATTAAAATGATCCACAATTCATTTATGATGTGTAGGAATCAACCATACATTAATCTGACACATGATGTGGTTAGTATGACTCAAAGTGCGTGTTTTCAAGTTCTATTTTAGTGTAAAATGCATGTCACATAGCCAAAATCGAGTAAATAACATATGATTATCTTAAAACTTTAGAATAATGATCAATAATTAATTTTTTGAAAGTAATAATTGAACTCACATATTTCCAACACATGAGGTGACTGATATGACTCAAAGTGTATGTTTTAAATATAAAAGTGTCAATTTTGTTTAAAACTCATATCACATTATTAAAAATTAGAAAATGAACTAATTTTTTTTTTCAAAAATTTAGTACACTGATTCATAATTAAATTTTGACATATAAGAATCGACTACACATCAATCTGAGACATGATGTGGTCGGTATGACTCAAAGTGCATGTTTTAAATGTAAAAGTGTCATTTTATTTTAAAACATGCATCACATTATCAATACTAATAAAATGTGATCATATTATTTTCAAATTTAGAATAACGATCCATCATTCATATGTGATGTGTTTGAATTGAATTCACATAAATATGACACACAATGTGGACGGTATGACTCAAAGTACATTTTTTCACATTAAAAGTATCATTTTACTATAATACATACATGAAATAGCCAAAACCAAGTAAACAAGCTCAAATTGCCTTAAAAATTTAAGAAAAAAATCCATAATTTATTTTTGACATGTTATATGTCATGACCTGACCCATCAGGGCTAGTATGGCCAGCAGTAATCCATCTAAGAAACCCCAAGACCATATCCAATAGGCCAAGGGCTGTAAACTAGTATCAAGTAGGCAATGATGAAATTAGAGGCCTTAAACTAAGTACATGTACACATTATCACAACTATATCTATGTAAAATTGAATAGATATAAAATAAAACTGACCATCTAGTGTATAAACATGTATGAAACAACCTTTTATAAAAACATTAGAGTAAAACAGTATAAAGGCGAACAATACATGCCCAACTAGAAATGGAGGGGGAAACCTAAACTAACAACAATTGGGAAACAAGAAGGGTTGGAGAGAGCCCAAATATCAATCTCTAAGACTGAACACCAAACACAATTAGTGTTAAGAACCACTATAATTCCCAAAACTAGGTCCACTAATATCAAAACTAATTTCCCTATAGTATACATAAGGTACAACATGAGTGGTAAAATACCATGAATGGGTGAGTATATACATTCCCAGTAGGTGGCCTGAAATCACCAAACACAAATCATTAAGGATAGAGTGCTCAGATCAACACCATTAATCCATACCAATCAGATCCTAAGACAAAAATATAATAATATTCTATATATACTCATCAAGAATCCTAAATGAGGGATAAATGGGATCTTTATCTCCATAGCATAGCTAAGAATGATGAGTCAGCCTATATATCCAAGGGTCCCATCTCTGATGGCCATAATCATACACAACACAATAGTCCATGTAGAGGGTCCCACACCTTACCATTATGCTCCAAAGCTGAGGGAGCTCTAACTACTACCAAGTGAATTGTGAAACCATACTAGAATCAGTGTAGATATCACACACCTCACCAATACACTCCACAACCGAGGGATCACTAACTCTAGTAGAGAACCTACTCCCTATCAGAGCTTGGAGATGGGGGAGTTCTACTCAATAGATAGAGGAACCACTATAAATGTAGTATCACTACAAAAATAGTAGATTAGAATTGGTTTTTTAGAGGGGGTTATGCACAACCCCCTCAAAATTAATTTTAGAGGGGGTTATGAACAATCCCTACTAAAATGTTTAGCAATTTTTTTGAATATTTGGTTGGATTTTAGAGGCGGTTATATTAGAACTACTGCTAATTTAATAATTAGTGGTGTTATATGTTTTTTTTATTTTTTAGGTGCTCTATATATATAGCCTCTAATATCCAAATTTCTATTATATATATATAATATCCATTTGGATATTAGAGTATATATATATATATTGTATTTTTTTAAACGGAGACAGTGGGTGGGTGGGGGGGGGGGGGGTTCAAAAACCCCTCTAATCGAAGAAATTAGAAGGGTTTCATGAACCAATGCTAATCCCTTAGATTAGAGAGTGTTTTTAACCCCGTCTAATTTAAGAAATTAGAGGGTGTTTTTAACCCCCTCTAAAACATAACATTATAGTGGGTTTTGAACCCCTTTTAATTTATGTCATTATAGGGGGTTCTAAACCCCTTCTAATTTAATATATTATAGGGGATTGTGAAACCCCTATAATTTATGAAATTTTATGGGGTTTTCAACCCCCTCTAATTCAAGAAATTAGAGGGGGTTTGTGAACTTCCACTAATCCCTTTGATTAGAGGAGTTTTTTAACACCCTCTAAATATTTATTTATTTTTTAAAATAAATATCATATAAATTAAAATCCTATAATATATATGTGTGTGTGCACATGAGTGTGTGTGTATATTTTGCATAAAAATATTATATAAATGTATTTAAATGTATTATAAACATATAAACAAAAATGTATACATATATAATATTTATATACATAATATAAATTTATTTATAAATATATTTATTTAAATATATAAAATTTATATATGGTTTTATAAATACTATACATTTATATTATGATTTATATTTTACATATGTTATATTAAATACATATAGTTTGATGCCTAGGGGATCCCTATCAGTCATTAAAGGGGATTAAAAACTCACAAAAAACATATATATCGGGATCAAGACATAAAAATAAAAAAATCGCATTCCTCATGCCATAAATGATGAAGCTTTGAGTCCAAATCCATGCTCAAAAGCTGCTTCATCTTGATTCGATCATGATCTCCAAGAAGAATAAAGTTTGGTGACACCTCCTCTCCCCAGCTTGGTCATCACGGGAGGGATAAACCCTCCCTCATCATACCGTTCATAAGAAGGTACAAAGGGGGAGGATTGTATATGAATTAATAATTTAATTAATTTAATATCCACACTTATTTAACTAGCATGCCTTCCAATGATTGCCTTCCATAGAATGCCTGATGCCGACCAACTTTATGTCAAGCCAGGGTAAACCCTACATTTTAGAAAAATCCATTGTATTAGATTTACCATATGAGGTACCAAATAATTAGAAAACAATTTATCATGAAATTATGCATGTTTGTGCTTTAATATATTTTTATATTTTTAATATATAAATTTTGGGGTCCTATGACACCCAAACATAGCACCGACTTTGAGGAAAATGCCAGAGATATATATATATAAATATTTAAAGGAATAATCCAGAAAAAACGAAGTCGTTAAATTATCACCTCATTCAAGGATTTTAACCTTGAAAAGTATATTATACATGAAAGTATGAGAGTACTAAGCTTGTATCTGAATCTCACATTCCTAGGAGCTCTCCCAAAATCTTCCGTGCTACCAAATCACTCGAACCAAGGGTATGGTCCATCCACATAAGATACTCTCTTGATGATCCTCATTATCTTTTGAGTAAACTATAAATATGGATCTATTCTCAATGTCTAACTCACCACAGTTGATAATATGTTATGGGTCATGCACATATATCCTTAGATGCGACACATGGAATACATCATTCACTTGGTAAAAATGTGGGGGAAATTCCAAGTGGTAAACAACCTCACCAATATTTTGTAGAATATTGAATATCCTGATAAACCTCAGGGATAGCTTGATTCCTTGGGCACACTATGAAATCCTCATCATGGAGAGAATCTTAGGAAAATATAATCTCCATCATTGAACTCTAAAGACCTATGATGTTGATCTGTATAAGAGTTTTTTTGATACTAAGCTATCACAAATGCCCACAAATCACACAAACCCTTCTATGATGTTTTCGATGCCATATATTGTCTAATAAGAGATGTCTTAATAATATTTATCTAGAACAACGGTGACATGTTGAGTCTCCCATAGAAGGAATTTAAGGGTTCCATATTGATATTAAAGTGATATCCATAAAAATATACCAAAAAAAATTAATCCTCTCAACTCCATCTGATTCCCATCACTTAGGATCTCAACATACCCCCCAAAACCTGGATGGTATGTTCAGTCCGTCCATCCATCTGAGGGTCAAACATCAAGCTTATCTGAAACTAGATCCTAAAATCCTATTTTAAGCCCCTATAAAACTAGTTCATAAACCATGCATTACGGTTGGAGAAAAACACAATGGAAACCCCATAAATATGGATGATCTACCACATGTACAACTGGCCCAAACTCACAACTGAAATCCTCTCTCGGATGGAAAGATAATGTTTTGAATTGGTGATTTGGTCAAAAATTGCACAAATAAAATCATGTACACTCACTTAACATGGAATCCCCATCCATAAAACCATAGATACACCATCACATTTCTATTCTAGGATCTCAAGAGATTGATTCAAACATACCAGAAACTGATGTTCAGCCTTTACCAATTGATACCTTAGGCACCGAGAAAAAACTCAGCAATGCAATGCTTCATGAAGACCCACAAAAACTACCACTAAAAGTCCTTTTACATCATCTACACACTAGTATGCAAAAAAAAAAGGATAATTACAAAACTCCATAAACAACTTCTCACACAACATGATCAAAACTACCATCTATCTCTAGAAAAAGGATGGTATGCTCCCCTTATTCAAAAAATTTGTCTAGTGTATCTCCCAAGGATAAAAATCTATGTAGAACTTCAACGTTAGTGTATCCCAAATGAATAACCCACAAATGATGAAAATGCGGTGCAATAATCATCATCTACTAAAGATAATATGCACCCCACTGCCCTCTAGGGTCATCTACAAGGAATCTGACTATTCATATACCTCCTCCACCAAGAAGGAATGAGACTTCCTACTTAGAGAATATGCTACCATGTTTCCTTTTCCAGGAGTATAGAAAATATAAAAGTCATAGTCCTACAAGATATTTAACCAATTATTCTATATCAAGTTGAGATATCTCAAATAGATATGAACCAGACTCCCTGGTGGTATGAGAAAATAGTAAAACACTCACCCAGTATGTAATAACTCTACTTCTCAAAGGTGAATATTACCACTACCAAAACCATTCTGGTTATGTAAACCTTCTCACAAGGCTCAAATAATTTAACTCATAAGTAAAATATACCCACATATACATCAACACACATCCGAGCCTAGATATGGAGGCATCAAGAAACACTAATAACTCGACTCACTCCTCTGGTATTCTTAAGTCCTGAGCACTATACATACTCTACTTCAGCTCCTTGAAGGATCTGGCATTACTTAGGAAATGAAAATGAGTGAAATTTTTTTTTTGGGTCTATTATAACATCCATACCTAAAAATAAATATCCTAATAAGTGGACCTCCTAGAACCATAACCAACACTTTCAGATATTTACCTAAAACTTGAACTCCTAGAGTATGTCTAGAACCATCCATAGGTGTCTCGCATGCTCCACCTCTAATTTCGAGTAGACAAGGATGTCATCGATGAATATTATCATGAATTTATATAATAAGGGTTAAAGGAACAAGTTTATAAGTCAAAAACCACCACTGAATAACTCAATATGCCAAGAGGTATGACCATAAACTCAAGATAATCACAACGACTTTATTAATCCATCCTCAATGTACCCTCTCTAACCTGAAGCTGGTGGTAACTCCTCCTGAGGTAAAATCTGAGAACCACCTCACCCAAAACCACTAATATAAGAATTCAATTCTTAGGGGTGAGTACTCCTTCCAAACCGAAACCCATTTCAGGTGTCATCATACCAAAACTAACCTCAAGATCTCATCCACCCTTTGGGTAAACAACACAGGACTACTTAGGTAAACACACTAGGTCTGACAAATCCCATTCCCTATAGGTTATTCGACCACACCTTTGACTTTCACAGGTTCCTAAGGTGATACCATAGGCTGATACAAATATTGGTCCATCCCTAGGTGCAAGTCTAAGTAGAAAACAAACATATGATGGGAGGTAACTGTGACACATACTTAGGTAATATTTCCTCATACTCTAGTAATCAAGATCATCCTACTCTTCCTAAGATGAATTATAACCTATAAAGAAAAATTATAACCTACTATCTCAGGAACACCTACAAAATCACAATGGTAGTCATCTAGGCATGGACAATGAGAAACTAGTACATATTGAGGAAAACATCGTAGGGCCTCACTAAAACTACAAAAAAGATTCCATGCGAGGCTATATCTTCTCTTAGAGTTAGTTCAAACTATAGAGAGAAGCATGGTCACTAATCCTACTTTATAGGATCCTACAAACACAAGTTTCAATCAAATAGGGAACCACTGATAACACCATGTCTCAAACTTAGGATACATTCAAGGACAAGGATTGTATTTGTGTACTAAAACTAAAACCAGGGAAGAGAAGAGACATGTTATACCTCGAAACAAACTTAGAGCCTCCAGGTCATATACCCCATAATTCATAATGTAACACCCCAAGATATTATGGAATGTCTGTTTTTAAATAAAATTAATCTCTTCGATATCTTACTTTGCATAGGACATCGAGCTTGAAAAAACTCCAAAATAATATTATTTTAACATAACCATTTTAACCTTGATGTTAAATTAGTAGCAATAAATAATATTAAATACATTAGGAAATATATAATTGTCCAACTCATTTTTAATGTATTAATTAATTATTTGTTTAATGTTCACATATTTTTTAGTATATTCATTTTATTCTTCAAATATATGTTCTCTTCGAAAAAGTGATTTTTTATTTCTTTCCATGAGAAAATAAATTTAATTATTTTTTGACACTTTTAGAAAATATATTTGATAAAATGAAAATTATTATTGGACTAATCTTATTAAAATTATCTTAGGATTAATTTTTTTGAATTTTCTAAAAATTTTAATTTTTCAGTGAATAGTAAAAATACCGATTTTTATAAAACTCTCATTTAATTTATATTTAAAAGTATTTTTATGAATTTAAATTGATATAAAAGTAACTTAAGTAATTTTTAGTTATATATAATCTAATTAATTAAATTTAAATAATATTTATACCTTAATTTGGTATAAGTACAATTTTTGTATTAAAAACACATTTTTCCAAAAAACAGTTTTTCGTTGCATTTTGACGGTTTAATTTTAAATGAAATTTAACAAATTATATGTTTTTAATTTTTAAAAATGGATTCTATATTTTTTAATATAATTTCAAAATTATGTTATATGTTCATTTTCCTTTTTAGGCATAAAAAATTTACCATGTTAAAAAATATATTTACCACAATATAAGTAAAATAATGTAGTGGGTTAAAGTTAAAAGGTAAAAGATTAAATTACCAAAAAACTAAATTATTAAATGGGTTTTTGATATAATGAAAAAAATAACCAAAATTTAAAACATTAATTACAATCAAAATTCTTTGGAATTAATTCCTCCCAAATTTGGTTAGCCATAAATATAAAATAATAATTATTTAATCACTTTAAACCACCCCTCATCAAGTATAAATTATATTCTTCACCACACCCTTTCTCCCTAAAATCCTTGAATATTTTAAAATCTATACCAAACCCTATCCCCCCACTCTCTTTCATGTACAAGTGATTATGGTCTCACCCAAAGATTGATCCCAAGTTCTTACAACCTCTCTTAATTTCTTTTCTTTTTCCACCTTCTATTCACCTCCTACAGACATCAAATCATAATAAATATAGTATCATGTATATAATATAATTTTATGTTGATAATGGAATATATTCTATCCAACCCTTTTATTGTATCCTCTTACTCAAAGAAATGAAACCATTTTCCTAATTATGGAAATTAACCGTATCCATGGATAATGATTTTTCATTTTACATTATCACCTTCAAGGCTATTCATAAAAGTATTATTGTAATAGTCCCAACCTTGAACGTTACATAATCTAGTAAATTATTTTAGAATTCACTTTCTTACATTCCCAAATATCTTTTTGGTTTATATTTCTATAGAATTAGGATATAATTCATACATATCAACCCACAAGCATACGAAGTGGGTAATACTAAAACGAAGTCCATTTCTCCCATAATACAATTTTTTTTAATAAAACATGAAATCTTTTCATGAAAAAACTTCACATCATTAATCTTGGATTATTATTTTCTCTTACCCATCATTAAACCCTATGAAAAAAACTTTAAAACTTTGAAAGAGTAAAAAAAAGCTTGGTAAGGGACATAAGAAAAGGAAATAAATCATTAGTTAATGAATAATTATAAACATATGCAATAATTGGCACAAATACATACTTCCCAACCATAAAGTATCTTATACTTTATGAAAAACAAGTGATTTTCATAAAACATAGAAAACATAAATAAAACCATAAAGGTAACTTGAGACATTGACTACTTAAGATTGTAACAATCACAACTACCATATGATTTGTAACCCTTATGGATACCTTACAATGTAACCCTCACAGATACCTTATGATGTAACCCTTATGGCTACCTTATGGTGTAACCATCACATTTACACTTGAAATAACTATTATAGTAAACTTCCAACATAAACACACCCAATGCATTAGAGGGAGATATTGGTCCCAACCTTCATCATAAACAATTCCCAAGAACTATATCATAATTATAAAACATGAATACTTTCATCATAAAAATATTCCTTTTGAATTTTTTAAAAATAGAAATTTAAAATAGTTTTTTAAAGAAAAGTCCCTTTCCTTGGGTTTTAATTCCTTCAAATGTGTTCAAACCTCCTATATAATGGTTTAAAGAGTTTTATTAATTTATTAAATATCTATATAAATATTTATAAAACCTTATATGATATTTTTATAACATATTTCCCCCCATTTATTGATAATATATTGTTATTTTATTGTTTCAGGTGCATTTATTTCATAGTTTCCATGGTTGGTTCATATGGGTTTTATTATCGAATAGAAGAAAAAATATAGAAGTGGAAAGAAATGGTATTAATATATTTAAATAATTTTAAATTATACCGTATATAATTTTGTTTTTGGATATGAGTATGATTCATTAGATAAAACATTAATGAAAATGATTTAATTTATTTTGGAGTTTTTTTATGAAAATCATGAACTTACATCATCTTATTTAATATCATGTTTATATATTGGTTTAAAAACATTATATAACATATAATATGTATAATAAAATATGATTTTACCATAATAATGGGTTTATGGAAATCCTTGAAGGTGGTAAAAGAAAATTAAAACACATCACCCATGATGATGGTAAATCGACACATCAGAGACAATGTTTTCATTTTTTTAGAATAAGAGGAGAATAGGAGGGGTTTGATGATGGATATTACTTTAAAAAATAATATCACAATATATGAAAGACACCGTATTTATCATGTCAATTGGATAAGGGGAGGTTAGGACATAAAAATAAAATAAAAAAATTGAAAATAAATTTAAAAGAAAACAAAAAGGATTTCACCTCTTGAACTTATTCTCCTTGAGAACCTCCTTAAGAAACTTGGTTTTGGAATTTTAGTGAGACCATAAGGTCTTAGACTTGGGTAAGAGGCTTTTTAAGGTAATTGGGTAGAAATTATACAATCTATAAGGATTTGGATGTGTGTGGATAAAAGGTGTTGAGTGGTGGTATTTATAGTGGAGGGGAGGGGTGTTTTTTCATCATTTTATTCATTAGTTTATTATTTTGTCTCAAGAATATGAATAGTTTTAACCTTATCACTAAATATATTAAAATAATTAAGGATATTTTGATATTTTAGGCTTACATCATCCATACATCATCTATGACTCAATAATTCATGAATTTGTTAAATACCGTAAATTATTGTATTTTACTATTCACAAAAAATTGATCTATTTTAGAAAAATATCAAAAATTAAACCTAACAATTTTTCAATACATATAATTAAAAAATAAACTTCATTTAATGAAAATAATTTTATAAATATGATAAATTTAATTTTTAATTAAAATCATCATTTATTTTAAAAATAATGATTTTAAAATCATAACTGATTCTATGACAATTTTAAAAATTAATTAAGGACTTATAAAATAATATTATAATCATAAGACAACAAAATATTAATTTATGAATCTATTTTTTGAAGATAAATTTTATTTTAAATCATTATATTAATTATAAAATTGTAAATAAAAATTTATGTGTCACAAAAATACCAACACTTAATTTATCATTTTCAAAAAATTTATTTACTTATTTCATGATATAGATTATCATATTTTCATTCATAAGATACCTAAATTTTATTTATATTTTCATATATGAGGTTACTATTCTATTTGTATATATTATTTAAATTCTGTAAATTCCACTTATTTCATTATACATTTATAATGAATTTAACTATTTAACTCAGAAAAAAACAAATTATTTTATAAGAAAATGGGTTTCTATATTATCTCCCCTTCAATAAATTGCATCCTCACAATTTTTTATTCACTTATTAAACAAGTGAGGATAACTTTACCTCATATCTTTTTTATATTCCCATGTTTCTTCTTTAACCATATGGTTTCTCCACAAAACCTTAACTAGGTGAATTAACTTATGAAGAAATAATTACTCTATATGTTCAAGAATCTGAATAAGGTTTTTCTCCTAAGAAAGTTTTTCTTCTAGCTGAACTTATTCTAGGCTCAAAACATGTTATGAATCTAGCGCATAATTTCATAACATAGAAACATGAAAAAATTTGTATACCTGAGATAAAATCAGAGGCAAAGCTACTTGGTAGGAAACTCATCCAAATTTATATAAGATTTCATAAGGTCTTATAAACCATGGAATTAACTTTCCTTTCTTAACAAAATGCACAACACTTTTCAAAGGAGTGATTTTAAAGAGAACATGATCACCTACCTCGAAAGAAAATTCTTTCCTCTTGTTATATATATAACTTTTCAACTTGCTCTTAGATCCCCTCATGTGTTAATGGATCATATTCACTTTATTATCCATTTCCTATACTAATTCTGTTCACATATACTTACTTTCCCCAACTTCATCCCAAAATGATGGATTTCAACACCAATTTTTATATAATGTATAAAAAGGTACCATCTGTATATTGGAATGAAAACTATTATTATAAGAAAACTAAACTAAATAAATATGCTGATCTCACTTTCCTGGTGATCCATTGAACAAGCACATAACATGTATTACAATGTCTGAATTTTTCTCTCGGTCTATCCATCATATTGAGGATGAAAGGCTGTGTTAAAATTTAATTCAGTTCCCAATGGATTCTAAAGGCCTTTTCAAAAGATATAAGTGAACCTGAGATAATGATTAGATATAATAGAGAGAGGAAATCCATGTAACTTAAAAATCTCTTTGTGGTACGATCAAGAAAACTGATATAGTGAATGAGTGTTTTGAATGAGAAGGAAATGTGAAGATTTATTCTTCCGAACAACAATAACCCAAATCACATTTTTATCAAGAGAAGTATTTGGTAGTCCTACCAAAAAATACATGGATATATTTTCCCATTTTCACTCTGACATTAGAAAAGGATGAAGCATCACCTTTGGTAGTTTTATTTCTACTTTAACCAATTGAGAAGTTAAACATTTCATTGTAAAATTAGAAATATCTCTTTTCATTCCATCCCACCAGTAATACTTATAATAGTCTCTGTATATCTTAGTGATTCTAGTATGAACTAAGAATATAGAACTATGAGCTTCACTTAAAAATTCTTTCTTAATCTAGGAATCACAAGCCACACATAGTCTCTTTCCAAATCTCAAGACACGATCTTTACCAATATTAAATTCAGGAAACTTACCTCCTTAACCAATTTTACCTTTTTATATGACTCACAGTCTTCCTTCTATGCTTTCTTAATTCTTTATGAGATATACGAATGCACTGACACCTGAAAAAAATAGAGGAACTTCCTGCACCGACAACTTCCAAGCCAAAATTCATCAAATCATAAACCAATGGGTCATGTTCCAAACGTAACATAGTTAATGATGCATGATGTTTTTGAATCAAGGCATCTACCACTTTGTTTTCTTTTCCCGGTTGCTAATTGATTGTGCAATCATAATCCTTTATCAGTTCCATCCATCTTCTCTGCCTCATGTTCAACTCCTTCTTAGTAAATATATACTTCAAAATTTTATGTTCAGTATATATTTCACATTTGGATCCATATAAATGATGTCCCCAAAGTTTTAAAGAAAAAACCACAAATTCTAATTCTAGATCATGTGTGGGATAATTAAACTCATGAGTTTTTAGTTATCTTGAAGTATAAGTAATTACTTGATCATCCTACTTCGGAACGCAAATAAGTAACTTCAATTAAGCATCATTGTAGATGAAAAAATCTCCATTTATTTAAGGTAGATCCAAAAATGGAGCATTAACCAATCTTCTTTTCAGTTCCTGAAAATAAAAATCATAGTCTTCTACCCAAATAAATGTAACCCCTTTTCATGTTAACTTAGTTAGCGGGATAAATAACAGTGAAAAGTTTCTAAAAAAAATAGGTAATAACCTATTAATCCAAGAAGACTAAGAATCTTTGTAACATTTGTAGGTATTGTCCATTCACCAACCACTTTTTTGGTGAGATCAACTGTTATTCCATCCTTATTTACAATGTTCCCAAGAAAAGAAATCTGTTCCAACCAAAAATCACATTTGCTAAATTTCTCATATAACTTCTTTTCTTTAAGTATTTTTATAACAATCCTTATATATTTTTCATCATCCTCATAATTTTTTAGAAAAAAATATCATCAATAAAAACAACAATAAAATTATCCAAATTTTCATGGAATATTATATTCATAAGATCTATAACTATAGTAGGGAATCCTTTCAAGCCAAAGGGCATAACAACAAACTCACAATACCTATATATAGTTCAGAAAAATGTTTTTGTAATATCATCCTCCTTCACTTTCATTTTAATGGTACTCGAATCTCAATTTAATCTAGGAAAAATACTGATCCCCCTAGAGAAGATAAAAAAAGTAATATATGTGAGGTAGTGGATACATATTCTTAATATTAATGTTATTCAAAGATCTATAATCAATGAAAAGTATCATGGAAACATATTTATTTTTAATGAACAAAATAGGATCACCCCATGGTGAAGTGATAGGATAAATGAAGCCTTTATAAAGAAACTATTGTAACTGCCTTTTAAATTCAATAAGTTCCACTTGAGCCATTTGATAAGGGGGTTTTGAAATTTTATTAGCATTGGGAAATAATTCAATGGTAAATTCAACTTCTTGTTCTAGTATAACATTGGGAAACTCATTAGAAAAAACATGCAGTTATTCATTTACCACCAGATCATCATTAATCTGAATAGTTTCCTTATTTCAACAATATGTGCAAGATAAATTTCATTTCCATATTTTAATAGTTTCTCAGCTTCCTGTTTTGTTATCAATGGTATGGCTTCATTCTTGTATAAAAATTGAAACTCTTCATGGAAAACAAATTCTTTAGCTCTACAATCAATCTTAGAATGATAAACATAAAACCAATCCTTACCTAAAATAACATCAAACTATACTAAGGGAAAAAACAAGGCTTGTAGGTAATTTCTTTCCAAAAAAAACAACATGAATATTATTATAATTCCTTTTTTTCTTTTATATCCCCCTTAGTGTTTTAACCAGAAGTTCCAGTTTCATTTCTTGAGGTGAAATTTATAATTCACTGAAAAAATTTCTTAGAAATCAAGGAATGTGTATACCCTATATCAAAAAATACATTACCAAAATATGAGTAAACAAAAAATGTACCTGATACCACTATATTGGATGACCCAAAATCAGCTGATGTAGTCACAAAGGATTTAACTTCACCTTCCTGTTTATAATCTGGATTCTTTCCATTATTCAAATATTTTTTTGGGTAGAAATTTTCATAATTCCCAATCTCACCACATTTAAAACACTTTACAGTTTTCTTATTGGAATTAGACTTAAGATCATTTTCATTGAAATATCAGACCATATGTCCAAACTTATCACATCTAAAACAATTCCCATATTTGTTAAGGCATTTACTAGTGTTATTTTTACCACACTTCCCACAAAATGGAAACTGAATTTTCTTACCTTCTGGTTTATTTGATTAATTCTTACCCATTGACTTCCATGCAGAAATTTTCTTTTTATTATTGTAAATTTACATTTGATCATCAAAAAGCTCCATTTATACCCTCTCAACACAATAGATAAGTTTCTCATAACGTTTGAATTCATGAGAGGCCAATGAACTTAGATATACTATCTTCAATCCTAAGTAAAAATGATTTATTTTATTATCAATATCCTAGATAATATTTAGAGAATAACTTACAAATTGAGTGATGTGTTATTCATACACAGCCACTAAATATTCCTTCTTTTATTTCAATTCTAGGAATTTATTTTCCATTCCAAGTTGAACCACCTTAGGAAAATATTTTTTAATAAAAAAAAATCTTAAATTCATCCCATTACAAGGCATAAATCTCCTCACTATGCTTGATATTCTTGACCATTAACCACCACTGGTTAGATGTACCATCAAAATGATATATAGAAAGACAAAACTTTTGATTATCTGAACACCCCATGACATAAAATATATTTTCAAGGGATTTAATCCACCCTTCATCCACAACTAGGACAAAAGATCCACTGAAAGTTAAAGGTTGTTGCCTTATAAAATGTTTCACTATTGTCATATTCCTTTGTGTTATCTCTGGTTATTATCTTGAATGGATTATAGATCCATTTATATCCTACGTCAACTAATACATTACCTTCACAAACTACTCGGTTCTGATTCCCACCGTTCTTGGTTGTAGATTCGGAAAGATATCATCTTCTTGGTGCCTTCCTACTTCAGCTTCCCTGTTTTGTCTATGGAAACAAATTTTGAATAGATATATATTAGATGAATTAACATGGTAATAATTAAATTCAATATCATTTCAAATTATCCATAAGGTAAAAATAATTTATGGTATTCTATTAAAATCATCCTAACCCCTAAATTTATCTAAACCATGATCTAATACCTACTATAGTAGTCTGGACCTTAAATATTATGTAATCTAGTAAATTATTTTAGAATTCACTTTCTTACATTCCCAAATATCTTTTCAGTTTAGAGTTTTAGAGAATTAAAACATAATTCATACATATCAACCCACAAGAATACAAAGTGGATAATACTGAAATAGTATACATTTCTTCTATAATAAAATTTTTTTAAATAAAACATGAAATATTTTAATAAAAAACATTCACAACATTCATCTTTGCTTATTCTTTTCTCTTACCCATCCTGAAACCCTATGAAAAACATTTTAAAACTTTGGATAAGAAAAAAAAATCTTAATAAGGGATATAAAAAAGGAAAGAATCCATTAGTTCATGAATACTTATAAACATATGATATAATTTTCACAAAGTCATACTTCTCACCCATAAAGTATCATACACCTACTTTGTGAAAAGAAGTGATTTCCATAAAACATATAAAATATAAATAAAACTATAATGGTTACTTGGGAAATTAATTAATTAAGATTTTAACCCTCATGGATACCATATTATATTAAACCTCATGACTACCTTACAATTTAACCCTCACATCTACCTTCTGATGTAAACCTCACGACTACCTTATGGTGTAACCATCAAAGGTACACTTGGAATAACCATTACGATCAACTTCCAACATAAACATACCTAATGAATTTAATAGAGATATAGGTCCCAAAATTAATCATAAAAAATACCCAATAACCATATCATAATCATAAAACATAAATACTTTCATCATAAAAACATTCATGTTGAATTTTGTAAAAATATAAATTTAAAAGAGGATTTTTGAAGAAAAGTCCCTTACCTTGGGTTTGAATTCCTTAAAATGTGTTCAAAACTCATGTATAATGGTTTAAAGAGTGTTATTAATTTATTAAAGCAATATATTAATATTTATAATACTTTATATGATATTTTAATAAAATATCTCCACCCATTTATTGATAATATTTTGTTATTTTATTGTTTTGGGGGCATTTATTTCATGGTTTCCCTGGTTGGTTCATTATGGGTTTTATTTTCGAGTGAAAGAAAAACTCTAGAAGTAGAAATAAATGGTATTAACATGTTTAAATAATTTTAAATGATACCATATATCATTTTTTTTCTAATATGATTATGATTCATTAGATAAAACATTAATGAAAATGATTTAATTTATTTTGGTGGTTTTGAGGATCATCACAAACTTCTAACATATTATTTAATATCATGTTTATATATTAGTTCTAGAAAATTATATAACATACAATATTTATAATAAAATATTATTTAACCATAATAATGGTTTTATTACCGTTATTTAATGTGGTAAAATAAAATGAAAACACATCGTCCAAGATGATGGTAAATCGACACATCACAAACAATGTTTTAATTTTTTTAGAATAAGAGGAGAAGAGGAGAGGTTTGATTATAGATATTACATTTATAAAATAATATTACAATATATGTAAGATACTAGATTTATCATGTCACTTGGATTATGGGAGGCAAGAAGAGAAAAATAAAAGAATTTTTTTAAAAGAAAACAAAAGAGGATTTTACCTCTTGAACTTATTCTCCTTGAGAACTTCCTTAAGGAACTTGGTTTTGGAATTTTGGTGAGACCAGAAGGTATTTTAAGTGAGGAAGAGTCTTATTAATGGAATTTAGAAGAAATTAAACAAGCTACAATGTTTTGGAGTTCTAAGGAGAAGAGGTGGTGAGGGGTGGTATTTGTAGTGGATGAGAGGACTGTTTTTTGATTATTTTATTCATTATTTTATTATTCTGGATCAAGAAAATGAATAGTTTGAAATGTATCACTAAATATATTAAAATAATTAAGGAGGGTTTGATATTTTTTCTTACATAACCCATACATAATTTATGACTCAATAATTCATGAATTTGTTGAATACCGTAAATTATCGTATTTCACTATTCACTAAAAAATTTACTATTTTATAAAATTCCCAAAAATTTACCCTAAATATTTTTTGATGTGTAGAATTAAGAAAATAACTCAATTTTATGAAAATAATTTTCTAAATATAATAAATCTTATTTTTCGTTAAAATCATCGTTTATTTAAAAAATACCGATTTTAAAATTATAACTGATTTTATGTCACTTTGAAAAATTAATTAAGGGCTCATAAAATTATCTTATAATAATAGTAAAACAAAATATTAATTTATGAATCTATTTTATGAAGATAAATTTTATTTTAAATCATTATATTAATTATAAAATTATAAATAAAAATTTATGTGTCATAAAAATACCAACATTTAATTTATCATTTTTAAAATATTTATTTACATATTTAATGATATAGATATATAATATTTTCATTCATAAGATAATTAAATTTTATTTATACTTTCATATCCTAGGTAACTATTCTATTTTTATATATTCCTTAATTTTTTTAAATACCACTAATTTCATTATACATTTATAATGAATTTAACTATTTAATTTCAAAAGGAAAGTAGACTATTTTATAAATACCTGGGTTGTTAAAATTATTATGGTTAAATCATATTTTAATAGGTATATTATAACTTATTTCATGTTCTATAAATAATATATATATACATAATATTAAATAAAAAAAAACTAGTTCCTGATGGTTAGAAAAACCGCCAAAACAAACTAAACATTTATCGTTAACGTTTTATCAAATGAATCAACCACATAACAGAAATAAAAATGATATATGGTACAATTTAAACTTTTGGAATTTAATTAATACTGTTTCATTTCACTTCTGGATTTTTATTTCCATTTGATATGAAAATCCATAATTATACAGAAATGAACCAACCATGAAACCATGAAATGAACACACCTAAAACAATAAAAATAATGAAATAATTTTAATGAGTGGGTGGAAAGATGTTACTAAAGTAACATATAAGGTATTATAATATGAATATATTTCTAGAATGAATTAATATCATTATTTAAACCTTTATACATGAGGTGAAATTATGAAAAATGAAAGGTAAGCATGAGGTAAGGGTTTCTCGTCTCACTTTTACTTCAGTGAGATATATACTCTATTATATACTTATTTATTTTGTGTGGTGTATATAATTACATTTGATATATCATATCATGAATCTCATTATATTCATGGCATTCAATGTTTCATTTGATAATTATTACTTTTATGTCTTATACGATCTGACTGATTACAAAGTGGTAAGGGATTTCTTAAGTCAATATGCATTCATTGGGTTAAACTTCTACTTCATTGATTATTACATGTTTATATTATGTGTGAGATTAATATGGATTATCTTATATTTTATTTCCAATTGTTTTACGTGGATTTACATCTGATACACATAATTGATTCATTTGATTAATGATAGATTTAATAGTATGATATTTATAAGGGACTTTCTTTTAAAAATTATCTTTTAAAAGTTTCCCTTAAAATTATATTTTTTCTTCAAAGTCCATGTTTTCTTAAATTGTTTCTAAAAATGTTTTTACTATTATATTATGATATTTAATGTCATTTTTACTCATTTTTTCTTTTTTACAAAATAGTTTGAAAGTATTATTTTTGTCATTTTCTAAATGAGGTTCTTTGCGACTATTCTGAAAAAAATACGGAAGGAATATTTTTTTAACTTATAACACATGAGAGGATTTTCCCATAATCGTGATCCATTAATGATTTGATGTTTAATTAAAAGTTTATAAGGTTATTTTAAAAGAAAATGTTTTCCTTTATAATTTCATGGATCTTTAAAAAAAATGATTTGAAAATGGAAATGTTATTTTTGAAGAATTATTTCAAGTGATATTTCTAGATTATTTTACATATAATTTAACATGATATTATTAAATTATACCATAATTATTTTTTTTAGGGTTGTTATATTTTTATGATGGCATGATATTTATGAAACCTATTCCTTTTCCATGGGTTATGATATGATTAAATGTTTACAAAACCCATTTCTTTTCATGGGTTTTGATATAATAAATGGTTTATGTTTCTGCAACCCATATATTTATGGTTTTAATTATGCGATTGGTGGGACCAATATCTCCCTCCAATGCATTGGGTAAAACTTTATATCTCATGATATAATAATGGGAAACATGTCAATATGCTTGATAAGCTATGGAAAATAGGTGTGTCCTAATCCAGTATGGGAAACAGGTGTGTCCTTATCCAATATATTGATAGTCTTGGTAGTTAACCATAACATATGAAATGGTTTTATATATTTATGATAGTGATACACTTTTATTACATGAGAGTATGGATCATGGTTTATTTATGACAATTTCTCACATTTACGGTCCCAATTTTCTAAAATGATCATGTTTATACCATGAATCATGCTTATGATATATGAAAGGTTGGGTATGAACTTTTTAAGTTATGATCATGATCACATAACCTTATTATTATCTTATTCTTTCATATGATCATGGATTGATATATCATATGTTTATCTTTACTGAGCATTTGATATCACCCTTTCTTATGTTTCATTCCCCGGGTGATGAAGAAAGTTTTAAGCAAGTTATTCCTAAGAGGGGTATAACGTGAGAAGATATTTGTGGGAGATGTTGAAGATATTTTATAAAATAATAAGATTTTATATCTAATATAAAATGTATGTAAACCTTTATGGTTCTATAATTGATAGTATTTTTATGTATTGAATACTCATATAAATAGATTTAATATTTGTATATGAAAATATCGGACTGTTATAGTTGGTAACAGAGGGGTTTAGACAATCTTTAGAGATTAGGGTTAGAAACATTTTATGAAAAACCTAGGGATATGACAAAGTATAGGATAAAATCCTAAATTTTTTATAATGATCACGAATAACCAAGGTTAAACATAAGATTTTATAGAAGGATTCATGATTTAGACATTCTATAAATGATTTTTATGAATTATATGATTATCTATTATGATTATAATTTATCATGCTATGCTTTATAGTTTTAGTCAATGGTTAAAACCCGAAGGAACCATGTTGATGCTAAGTGAAATAGAAAATAAATGATTTCACTCAAGAGAAACCAAACATTATGGGATTTGGAATGACAAATATTACATCTATGCTCACACTACTTTCTCAGGCTACGAATCATGTTTAGTTTCTAAATGATCAAAACAAAGAACAATATACTATTGAATCTATCATGAGGTAACATACACCTTCTTTTATCAGGTCTTTTGATCCACCGGTGGCTAAGTGATGGATCAACAGCATTGAGAAAATGTTTTCTGTTATCCAATGCTCAGGACATGAAATTTTTTTTCAAGCTATTTATCATTTGAAAGGTGAAATAGATCAATGGTGGAATCTTATCAAGAATACAAGTAATGTGAAAGAGATTAAATCCATGGAATGAGATTAGTTTATGGGGATATTATTCAATAATTAATTTCCTTGTATTCTATTTACAATGATGGAGAATGAATTTATTGAGATAAACCAAAAGGATGATAAATCCATTGGTACCTATGAGGAAAATTTTCAAAGGTTTGTAAGGTATACCTATGGTTTAATTATCAGCTCTAAAAGTAAAATTGATTGATTATTTGGTGGCCTAAAACCAGGTCTCCAAAAGGAATTAACTATAAGAGATTTTAATATCTATGAGTAAATCATTCTATTTGCAGTCAAAGTAGAAATCTAAATTGGAGATTCCCACCATTACCATGGTTTTTATAATAAAAGAAAGCTCAAGTCTCATGAAAACTTGAATAAATCACATGGTGAAAAGAAATTATAGTCATATGCATGTTAGATATGTGGAATGAAACAAAAAGGGAAGTATTTGAATGGAACAGAGAGGTTATTTAAATATGGAAAGGTAGGTCATAAATCCCATTAATGTCAAAATGAAATTAATGGAAAAATTATGACAATAGATGATGGGATGATGTAAACTAATTCACCACCCACACTCTAGTGTTTCAAGTGTAAGGAGTTTGGGTATTATGAAGATCAATTCCCCGGTCAAAGTAGTAATGTAGATGATAATCCACAACAACATCTAAAGAAAAACTGTAAAGGTATATCTTATGAAATCATAATATATGAAGTGAATCATGATAATTAGGGCACCCTTATTCTCACCTCCTTCATTTGGAGTTTCATATTTGATTTTGTATCAATATCTTATTTTTCATCATTAAATTTCATGTTATTATCTACTTTTACATGGATTCTAAAATAATGAATTCACATTTGATATTATATTGGTAAAAGGATGAACCTAAGCTTCCAATGAAACTATTTTTGTATAAGATAATAGTTTTTATAGGGAAAATGGGTGAATAATGTTTTGAAAGTGTATATGTATCCATGTATAATTAACTTAAAATTTATAGATACCATCACGAGGTTATGTGTTGACACCCCTTTTGAGGTTTTTATAATATGGGAGTTTATCAAGATTAAGATACATTTATGTAAATAAAACTATTTTTTTGTATATGTGACATATATGTTCAAGGAGGAATGCATTTAATCTTTGTGGACTTATGATTAAAAGTATTGGTAACCTTTAGGGTTTATTTTATTTTTTATATTGAGGTAATTATTGGTTGTAGTTAATCACCTTATGAATTCAACACATTTAATTCAGAAAATATTTCTATATAAATCTTCTTTAGTGAATGTATATTAATGAAGTGGTAAAGTTACATTGATTACCATATTCTCTTTTATTTTATTAGGATCTGTGGTTTACCTTGAAGTTTTGGTGAAGTCCTCAGTAATATCTTAATACAAAGTTTAGTTTCTGCACTGCATATCATCCTAAGGAAAATGGTCAAACTAAGAGAATAACTCAAACTCTAGAGGATATACTAAAATATTTTTTTATGGATTTAAAATGTGATTAATATCAACAATTCCCTTTGGTTAAGTTTTATTATAACAATAGATTTCACTTGATCATTTCAGATATATCCTTATAAAACCCTTTATAGAAATAAGTGTAGAACTCTAATGTATTGGAAATAAGTTATAAAAATAAAGCTGTTAGGACTTGAGTAGGATGACAGGGTGGTAGATAATGTTAGAGTCATTTAACAACTTGTAAGGATAACACAAAGTTTAACGAAATGTTGCACCTATAATCATCGACACAATATATAATTTAATATTTGTGAGATGGTATTTCCATGAATTTATCTATGGAATCAAAAAGGGAAAACTAAACCCTGGTTATATCAATTCCATTGAAATACTTGATCATATTGTGACAATAGATTATTGTTTTTCACTTCCACCTAATCTCTCTCAAGTTCACGATGTGTTCCTTGTATCCCTATCGAGGAAGTACATACCTGATCCTTCACATGTACTAAACTCAGAGGTAATACTGCCAGAGAAATATATTTCTTATGAAGAATAACCAGCAGAGAGTCTAGATCATAGAGATAATGTTTTATGAAAAAAGACTACTCACTTGATTAAAGTTTTTTTGGTGAAACCACCAATTTGAAGAAGCTATGTGGGAACCTTAGGATGTGATGAGGAAGTGGTATCCATATCTGTTTGTATATGAGTAATGAATTTAGAGGGAGAAATTCATTTTAATGGGGGTTGAATGTAACACCCTAATATTTTATTGTATTTATATTTTTAAATAAATTTAATCTATTCAATAGCTTACTTTACACAAAATAGTGAGCTTAAATGAATTCCAAAATATTATTATTTTAACATAACCATTATAACCTAGACATTAAATTGGTAGGAATTAATAGTATTAACGACATTATAAAATCTATAATTTTACAACCCATTGTTAATTAATTAATTAATTCTCTTTGCATATGCACATATTTTTTAGTTAAGTCATTTTATTCTTCAAATATATGTTTTCTTAAAAAAATTGATTTATATTATTTTTTATAAGAAAAGAAATATAATTAATTTTTGACACTTATAAAATTTATTTGATAAAACTAACATCATTTTTGGATTCATAATTTTAAAATCATCATAGGATTAATTTTTTAGAATTTTCTAAAGAGTTTAGTTTATCAATAAATAGTTAAAAAATACCAATTTTTATGATGCTCTCATTTTATTTTTATTTAAAATAAATTTTATGATTTTAAATAAATATTAAATTAAATTAATTATTTTTTAGTTATATATAATCTAATTTATTAAATTTAAATAATATTTATATCTTATTTTGTTTTAAGTACATTTTTGGGCTTAAAAACACATTTTTCAAAAAATTGTTTTTTGTTGCGTTTTGAAAATTTAATTTTAAATGAAATTTTGAAACTTATGTCTTTTTAATTTCTAAAAATGGATTAAATATTTAAAAATAGGAGTTCCAAATTATGTTATAAGTTTTTTTTATTTTTATCCATAAAAAATTTACCGTGGTAAAAAATATATTTAACACAGTCTAGGTAAAATAACGAAGCGGGTTAAAGTTAAAAGGTAAAATCTTAAAATACCTAAAAAATAAAATTTTAAATGTGTGTTTGATGTGTTTCTATAACTTAACCATCCTTTAAAAAATTAACTATAATCTAAATTAATTGGAATTAATAGCACACAAATGTGGTGGACTTTAAATATAAAATAATCATTATTTAATCTCTTAAAACCACCCATATTAAAGTATAAATAAAGCTCCTAACCATCCCCTTTCTACTAAAATTCCATGGATATTTTTAAATATATAAAAACCATATCATACCCACTCTACCAAATTTCCAAGTTTTATTGGTCTCACACATAGACTATTCCCAAATTCCTTAAGGGGTCCTTCAAGGAGGTGATATTCGGAAGGTAACTTTCTTAAACAACCTCTCTTAATTTCTTTTCTTTTTATTCCTTCTATTAATCTCCGTCAACCATAAAATCATAATAAATCCAGTATCATGTATATTTCTAATTTAATATTTTTTATCCACCCCTTTTCTTATCACCTCTTATTCTACCAAATTGAACTATTTTCCTAATTATAGCAGTTAACCATCTCTATGGATAATGATTTTTCGTTGTCCATTACTGCCATCAATTTTGGTCATAAAAGTATTATTATGGTTGAATAATATTTAAATAGGTATATTATAACTTATTTCATGTTCTGTAACTAATATATATACATAATATTAAATAAAACGAAACTAGTTTGTGATGGTCAGAAAAACTGCCAAAATAAACTAAATATTTATCATTAATGTTTTATTGAATGAATCATAATAATACCAAAAAGAAAAATGATATATGAGACCATTTAAACTTATTTAAGTTAATTAATACTATTTTTTTCAATTTTAGAGTTTTATTTTAATTTGAGAAGAAAATTAATAATTATATACAAATGAATCGACCATGAAACCATGAAATGAACGCACCCGAAACAATGAAAATACTAAAATATTTTTAATGAATAGGTGGTAATATGTTTTAAAAGTATCATATAAGTTATTATAAATAAAAATATAGTTATTTAATTAAATAATAACATTCTTTAAACCTTTATACAAGGGGTTAAATTATGAAAAACTAAAGGGAATCTTGAGGTAAAAGTTTCCCGTCTCACTCTTACTTCTATGAGATATATGACATATTCACCACTTATTTATTTTATATGATGTTTATAATTACATTTGATATATAGTATCATGAATCTCATTATATTCATGGTATTCATTTTTTATTTTGATAATTATTAATTTTTTAGAGCATGCAATTCGATTGATTACAAATTGTTAAGGGATTTCTTAACTTTTTTTAAAGTTGGGACCAGAGCCTCTTTATTATTAAAACGAAGGGACAAACTATTTTTTTTCTGTATAGGAGACAAATTATATGTCCCATAGTCCCATTGTTCATTAAATCCCATTACATGTCCCTGAAGTCCTAAATTTTTGTCCCAGAGGCCCTTTGGTGAATAGTACTGCTACAGTACTTGGGTTGGTACAATATCTGCTACGGTACCACCACCGCTATAGTGCTCACCACCACTATAGTATCACCGATGCTACAGTCCATAGTAGCTACTCTTCTTCTATAATGATACTACTTTACCTATGTCAAATGGGTTTTAAACCCCCATCGTTGATAAATTTTTATGATGTTCTTACCACTAAGTGAAACCCTAACTACAGGGATTTCTTAACTCAATTTCCATTCATTGAGTTAAACCTCTACTTCATTGATTATGATATGTTAACATTATACGTGAAATAAATTTTTATTATATTATGTTTTATTTCCACTTGTTTTATGCGGATTTACAACCAATACACATAATCAATTAATTTGATTAATTCTAACTTCAATGATATGATATTTATATGGGTCTTTATTTTAAAAATTATCTTTTTAAAGTTTCCCTTAAGACTATATTGTTTTTCCATGTTTATGTTTTCTTAAATTATTTCTAAAAATGTTTCTATTATTCTATTTTGGTTGTTTAAAGTCATTTTTCTCATGTTTTATTTTTAAAAAAAGAGTTTTAAAGGATTCCTTTTTTCATTTTATAAATGAGGTTCTTTGTGACTTTTTCATAAAAAATACTAAGGAAATTTTTTAACTTATACAGCATGAGAAAATTTTCCCATAATCATGAAACCTTAATTATTTGATGTTTCCATTATAATTTTACAAGGTTATTTTCAAATAAAATGTTTTCCTTTATAATTGTGTGGCTCTTTAAAAAGAAATTATTTTAAAATGGAAATTTTATTTTCCAAGAATTATTTCAAGTGTTCTTTCAAAAATTATTTTCCATATAAGATAACATTATTTGATGTTACTTATTCTTTACCAGGGATATTATTCAAGGATACTATCCTTATTAATTCTATTTTTGGTTTATATTTATGTGGGCATGGTATTTATGAAACCTATTTCTTTTTCATGAGTTATGCTATGATGAAATTTTTATGAAACCTATTTCTTCTCATGGGTTCTAACATGATAAATGATTTATGTTCTTGTGGAACACATATGTATGGTTTTATTTATGTAATGGATGTGACCTATATCTCCCTCCCATTCATTGGTTAAAAATTTATATCTCATGAGATAACAATGGGAAACAAGTTGATGGGATTAATCTACAATGGGAAACAAGTGCGTCCTGATCCAATATAGGAAACTAGTGTGCCATGATCCTCTATATTGATGTTCTTGGTAGTTTAACTTGACATATGAAATTGTTTTCTATATTTATTATGGTGAAAAAAAATTATGACATGATCTTATGGATCATTATTTATTTATGTCAATTTTTCACTTTTATGGTCAATGTTTTCATAAATGATAATGTTTATGCCATAAATTATGTTTATGATATATTAAAGGTTGGGTATGAAATTTATAAGTTATTATAATGATTACATAAAATTATGCTTAGGTTATGATTTTATCTAATCATGGATTGATATCTTCTATGTTTATCCAAACAGAGCATCTTATCTCACTCTTTCTTATGTTTCATTCCCCAAGTGATGAAGAATGGTTTAGGTAGGGTATTCCTAAGAGGAGTACTATGTGAGAAGATCTTTGTGAGATATTTTTAATATATTTCATAAAATAAGAATATTGTATATCTATTCTCCAAATAATCTAAAATTTTATGGTTCTGTAATGGATAATATTTTTATATATTGAATATTTATCCAAATAGATGTAATATTTGTGTATGAAAATCTTGGATTGTTATACTAAAGCTACCCTTTCCCTTTCACACCAATTCACTATAACTGGGTATTTTTATGACTCCTTAACACATAAAAATGAACCCAAATATATAAGTCAAAGTAATTTTCAACCACACCTTGAAACTATCCACTTTGGTTGAAACTAACTCTCCCAAATGGTTTTGAATCAATTCAAAAGAATGAGTCTCGGTTGGGAAAGCCTCCCTCTTCCTTGCATGACTGATGTCACATAAAAATTACCAAAATAGGGCTTTACCGATTCTCTACGTCACCATGGGGAAGTATCAATGCCAGGACCACCATCTGGAGGGATCCCACCAAGTAGGATACTCACACTATAGGATCACACCACTCCTCCATAATCAGAGAAGGGGTATGACCCACCATGAAAATTGAGTGATGTATACCCCCGAAACCCATTATGAACATTAAAAATAAGTGTGTCATTTATTGAATCCACCAAAACTAACCACTATGCCTCAAAGAAGACAAGTGGTGAATGAAACCATCCAATATGTTGGGGTCTAAACACTAGAAAAATAAAACCATTGCCTTGATCCAGTCCTCCACTGCCCAAGGGTATGTATCCCTTTGTTACCTCAATGATATCCATCATTGGAACTCACATAATGTAATAAAATTACAATTATCATGACCAAAATCTATTGGATACATCAAATGCCCAAAATGTATTCCCTCACCCACTTGGTCCAATGGATGTGGATCTGTGCACTACTCAATAGGCAGTATCAATACTATGTTCCCATTTAGAGGAAACACCTCATGAATGGGTCCCTGAACTGAGTCCTCATTGCTCAATTGGTCATTGTCATGGAACTATCTCAGAATCAATGATAACTTTCATCATAGAAGCATCTTGAAAGTTATCAATACATACCAAAACCAAGATCTTATCTGGAGAGATGACTTAAGAGGGATATAAAAACCACAATCCATTCTGATATGATTCATATACCAATATTGGCCCTACAATCAGTGCTTACACACGTTGAGTCAAAAATCATGTTATCAGAGACCTGATGAATGGATTTGCTGACCACTGCACCGATACTGGGTTACTTAGACCAAAATCTAAACTTGATAAACTTCAAAACTATTGTCATAGTTTTTAAACCAAAACTTAAAAACTATAGAAAATCCAAACTCCGATCCTAATATAAAGCACTATGATGCCAATCTACCAAGACCTAGCCCACTAGGTCCCATTTGGTTGGAAATAAGTGGAGTGAGATACCCCAAGCCCAATCCAATATTCTAGGGGCTGGCTAATAGAACTGAGTAAAAAATAAAAAAATTTGAGTAATTATCTTAAGTAATTGTGTGCCTGAAAACAACTAGGTCTGTGAAACAGTTTTGAGATATAAAATAAAACTAAACATCTCGGGTGTAAACATGCATGAAACAAACTATAGGAAAGAATCATGGTACATACATATAAAGGGGAAAAATAAAAATTAAACTTGAAATACAGGGGGAAACTTGAAAACAACTGGGAAAGAGGAAGGAACAGAGATATCCAACTCATAATATACATGGCCGACTACCAAGCACAGTCAGTACCAAGAGCCGCTATGCTCCCCATAAACCCAGTACACCAATATCACCACTGATCTACCTATCTTTTTTACAAGACAAAACATGTGTGGGAAAGTCCCATATAGGGTTGAGTATACACATACCTAGTAGGAACCCCAAAATCACCAAACACAAAGCATCAGGAAAGAGTGGTTATCTCAACACCACGAAGGTATGTTAATCATATCCCAAGACAAAACCGTAATAATGACCTAAATATGATAAAAATTAATCCCAAATGATAGATATTGGGGATATAAATCTCCAAAAACAAGATAATAAATAAGGGTTATCCTGCTTCTCCAAGGGTCCCATCTATAATTCCCAATATCAAACGCAACAACACAATAGTCCGTCAGGAGGGGCCCACACATCACCATTCTGTTCCACAACCAAGAGAGATCTAAATCCAGATAAGTTTTTGGTATAAACTCAACAAAATTTGTGTGGAGATCCCACACTTTATAAATAAACTCCACAATAGAGGGATCATTAACTACAGTATAGGACCCGCTCCCCACCGGATCTTGAATACGAGGGAGTACCACTCTATAGATAGAGGACCCATGCCCAATGTCGTATGGGAGGTTACCAACCATACCTATATAAAGAGTATGGTAGACCTAGAACCTAATGTGATAGGGAAGTACTGACTGCTGTAACACTCATATGATCAGTCCCAATCTCTTCTACTTGGGTAAAGAGTATGGGGGACCCATTCCCTAGTGAAAAGGGGGGTTTCAAACTTCAACATCTCTCTAAAGATAAAACCAAATCATTGCCATCGACTAAGCACCAATAAAAGAATAATTACACTCATAAACCCATTAAGTACCTCTAATTCAAAAATGAAGACTACCATTGCATTCTACATGTAAAAATTCTTAGTATAATATACTCATGACCCTAAATCTGAGTCCCAAAGAAGGAGATACGTGAGGTAAAATTCTTTGTGCGTGGTTCAAGATGTGTCCTCCTAGGGTACATGGTGTGTATCATAAGGTATAAGCCTAGATTTATCCCCTCATGATACAAGGCATATAAAATAAAATTACACAGCATGTACTAGGGGTCACAAGATGTGTTACTTCACTTGGACACCTGGGCGTGTCCTTTCCCGCACACAGCCTTGCTGGCCATGTGGTGCTACATGACATGTACATGGGGTACTAAACATGCATTATCTATCCCAACCCAAGATTATGTCCATTGGACCATGCCTATTTACATCAGACCATTCTCATGTACATCATCTTGTTCCTATGTACTTGGCCATGCTAGGGTACACCTAGGGTATAACCGTGTACAACTACATGATCATGCCCTCTTATCATGGTGTGTCTTCCCATGTACTTAGACTCATGGAAAAGTCCCAATGCATGAAATTTACTCTAAGTACATGGCATGTAGTCCTCAAAATTCATTCTTACCTCAATTGGAAGAACATGTGATGTGTACTCCTACACAACACACCGTGTGATCGGAATATCTGAAAGATAAATCCCTACGAACCTCTCAAAACCCCCATTTTCCAAAAATACGCACAAATAAACACCTAGGGGAAATTTATTACTCATAAAAGGGGATTATAAACCTATGAAAAACACATATACGAAGATTAGTACATAAAAATCACAAAATCACCAACCTCATGGAATAAACACCAATGATTTGGGTCCAAAGCCCCACTCAGAAGTCATATCATCTCGATCTGATCATGATCACCATCAAGGTCATAGTTTGGTGGGAACTACTCTCATTGGTTTAGTCATCACATGAGGGGGAAACCCTCCTCCATTCATTCTATACATAGGGATCCACAAAGGAGATGACGGTATATTAATTAATTAATTAATTCAATATCCTCCCTTATTTAATTAACACACCCACCAATGGTCACCTTCCACCGAACTCCCATGCCAACCAACTTTATGTCTTTACTAGGGTAAACCCAATGTTCAAGAAACATACATGGTCTCATATTTCCCATATAAGGTCCCAAATAATGGGAAAATCATTTATCATGAAGAGATGTACACACATGATTTAATATATTTTTATATTTTTAATATATTAATTTTTTGGGCCTACGACACCCAATCACATTACTAAATTCGAATAAAAATACATAAATAAATATAAAAATATTCAAATTACTAATCCAATAAGACTAGATTCATTACATAGTAATTTAATTCTTATCAATCTGACACACGATGTGACCAAAATGACTCAGAGTGTGTGTTTTCAATATAAAAGTGTCATTTTAGTTTAAAACACATGTCACATTGTAAAAACCAAGAAAATGAGCTCATATTGTTTTCAAACATTTTGAAAATGATCTATAATTAATTTATGATGTGTATAAATCGACTGCATGACAATTCAACACACAACATGGCCAATATGACTTAAAGTGAATGTTTTCACATTAGAAGTTCCATTTTAGTTTAAAATATACAATATAAATAAAAAATTAGTAAAATGAGATGATAATGTTTTTATACTTTATAAAAATGATCCATAATTTATGTGTGATACATAAGAATCAACCAAAAATCAATCCAACACATGATATGGTCGATATGACTAAAAGTGTGAATTTTCAATATAAAGGCATAATTTTAGTTTAAAGAGCACATTACATATCCAAAACTAAGAAAATTAGATCAATTTTTTTGTAAACCTTAGTAAATAAATAAATAAATTTTAATTTATAATAAGTGATCTCCCATCAATCCGAAATAAGATGTAACCATTATGACTCAAAGTGTGCATTTTCTAGTGTAATTTTAGTGTAAAACACAAGTCACATATCCCAAAATAAGTAAAAGAGCTCAGATTATCTTGAAAAATTATAAAAAAAACATAAAATTAATTTTTAGGATTATGTAATTAACCAAAAATAAATCCAACACATGACGTGTCTAGTATGACTCTAAGTGTGTTTTTTCAATATAAAAGTGTCATTTTAGTTTAAAACATTCATCAAATTGTCAAGAGTAAGAAAATGAGATCACACTGTTTTCAAAATTTAGGACATCGATCCATAATTAATTTTTTACATATAGGTTTTAACCACATATCAATCTAACACATGATGTGGTCTATATGACTTAAAATGTGTTTTTTTAATAAAAAAGTTTCATTTTAGTTTAAAATATGTGTCACATATCCATAACTGAGAAAACATGATCATATTATTTTCAAACTTTATAAAAATGATCTGTTATTCATTTGAGATATATAAGAATAAAATACATGTCAATATAATACATGATGTTGCTAATATGACTCAAATGATGTGTTTTAAATATAAAAGTGTCATTTTAGATTAAAACATGTGTCACATAGGAAAAATTGAGTAAATGAGCTCATATTGTTTTAAAAATTTAGGAAAATAATCCATAATTCATTTCAAATGTGTAGGAACTGACCACATGTAAATCAAACACATGATGTGGCACATATCCAAAATTGTGTAAATGAGCATATATTATTTTCAAGAATTAAGAAAATGATCCATAATTTATTTTTTACATGTAGGAATCTACTGCACATCAATCTGACACACAATGCGGTCAATATGACTCAAAATGAAAGTTTTCAATATAAAAGTGTCATTTTAGTTTAAAATGCATGTCACATATCCAAAACTGAGAAAATAAACTTATATTTCTTTAAAACTTTATAAAAACGTTCCATAATTCATTTTTTATGTATAGGAATTAACTGCACATGAATCTGGATCACGATGTTGTTAGTATGACTCAATGTGCATGTTTTCAATATAAAACTATCATTTTAGTTTAAAATGAACATCACATTATAAAAACCAATCAAACAAGATCCAAATATTTTCAAACTCTAGGAAAATGATCAATAATTCATTTGTGACGTATAAGAATCAACTACACGTCAATCTAACATTGGATGTGTCCAATATGACTCTAAGTGTGTGCTTTCAATATAAAAGTGTCATTTAAGTTTAAAATGCATGTCACATTATCAAAAACAAGTAAATTATATCATATTATTTTCAAAATTTAGAAAAATGATCCACAATTCATTTGTGACGTGTAGAAATTGACCGCATGTCAATCCTACACATGATGTACATGGTATGACACAAAGTGTGTGTTTTCAATATAAAAATTTCATTTTAATTTAATGATATAGTTATCAACAACTATTTAAGCTACTATGATAATTAATAATTGATGATATCATTAATATATTCAGTAATTAACAATATAATTAATATAGATTATTAATTAACAATGTAATTAATAATTCATAATATAATTGTTAATTAATAGTATAAATAATAAATAATAAATAATAATTAATATAAAATTAATAATTTAATCATTAATAATATTATTAATAGTATAACTGATAATATTATTAATATATTCAGTAATTAATAATAAAACTTATCATATTTGGATTATATAACATTAAAATTATAATTTATTTATCTTTTATTTACCATTACAAAAATAAACGTTATTTTTATTATAGGGAAAATTTTGTACAAAGGTCAATCATTGGAGAAATCCTGCCATAAGAGTTTTGGTTTTGTATATTGGGTTGTAATTTTTTTGATAAATTACAAATATCACATCAATGTAAATATTTTTTATGTAAATTTTGAATTGAATTGATAGTGCAATGTAATATTAGAATTTCAATTTGGTTTTTTGTAATATTTATACTCCAATATGATTCTATCTTTATAATATGGATCTACTATAGGTATGTTGTATGGGTTCATGTTTTTAGTAGCTTCCATGTACATTATTAGTGTTAAAAAAAGAACTAATAAAGGCTTCACACTTTTAGGGGCGCTTAGTTTTTCAGCACTTTTTATCACTGACAAATCTTATTTACAATGCTGATAAATATTCATTTTATAGCAGTGATAATAGATAACTAGATATTTTATTATAGATATTTATAACAGTTTGAATCATACCCTCACTTTCAAATGCATGTAAATAAATAACAAAATACACATGCAAATTTTACTTTCTTTTCCTCCAACTCGAGACAATATGTAAAAGGAAGTAAAAATGAATCAGGGTTTTCTAAACTAAATTCAGTATAATAAGAACTCAATTACAAGTTTTTTAGAAGATAAACTACCACAAGGATCACTTCCTTCACTAATGTTTTCACACTAACATTAAAATTAAACTATCAATATATTGAGAAAGATAAAAACTTTTTTGTATCAATGAAACATTTAAATTCATCTTCTTTAGTCTCTAGAAATGACTAATAATTTTAATTTATATGCAACAACTTTCACTCTAAAGGAGAATTCCTACTCCCGTTTTCTCACAGTAGAGAACTTCACATATTCTACTCTATTTCTTATGTGTTCCACCTTTGTGTTTCTACTATCTATTAAAAGATATAATCAATATATTTTTAATTACAACATTATCATTCCATGTTTGAATATCACTACTATATATATGGGAATTAATAGTGCTAGAAATACCATTCATCGGGTTTAAAAAAGCACCGATGTTGTAAGCGTCGGAAGCTTTTATCAGTACTAAAAATAACACTGATAAAAGGGACCTTCATTGGTGCTAAAAAAATAATTGAATAAGGGGCTGTTTTATCGGTACTAATTTAGCACTGATAAAGGGAACACTTTATCAGTGTTTTTTTAGCACTGATAAAGTGACCTTTTATTAGTGTTATCCATAATGTTTATAAAATATAGGCTATATCAGTGTGCTACTACAACTACTATATCGACATGTGAAGAAGCCATTATCTGAAAAATTGGATGAACATTCAATTTAGATTATGTAAATTTATTAGTGACCCCATAATATTATAAGTTAACAAAATGTATATTACAAAAAAATATAACCTAATTATTGAACTATCTTTTTTTATTTAAATGTTGAAGGGATTTGAACCCTCTATTGCATATCCAAATCCACTCATTATGGTCTCCTATGATATATAAGACCCTGTCTACATTAATACCACCGAAAAATGATTGCGACGTCCCAATGAAAGGTTCATCCTTAGTTGAATTGATATATGACCATGTAGTGGTTTTTGTTGATAATAGAACAATTGACCACTTTTTTATAGGAAATAAGACAAAAAATACTTGTATTGTTAGTGATTCAATTATAATGGTTCATCCTTGTACCCTTACTTACTGAAATCTACTTTCATGAATCCCAATTCATCGATTTTAACTACACACATATTATCACCCTACTTGCATTGAACAATTGGCACTTGGAATATTGTATAATCCGACTTCCAAATATATTTGAGGATGCCAATGTATGTGTAACATCCCAGGTAAATAAAGAAATATGACATTTGAATATTTATTAATATTTTTTAAATTAAATATTAATTTTAATTTAAAGGGGATGCAATGTTCGATAGCATACCCGATACACAACAACACATTTCTTTGAAAATATTACTTTGCACACTAACAATATAATATTATTATTTTAAATGGTAGTTAATGACTAGTAGTTGTATTGGTGGGAATGAATAGAACTAACTACAATATTATTATATATGTTTTTTAAATGTTTTTACATTTACCCAATAAAATTAGAGGCTTAAAATGTGAATAAATATAATTTTAATCATAAATACTCTAATATTCTTTAAAAAGTCGATTTACCGTCTTTTGATGGTGAACCCTATTTAAATTTAGTTTTTGTCACTCTTAAATGTTATATTTGACAAAATAAAATTCTTCTTTATAATCGGGACATAAAAATATACTTTAGATGAAATTTTGGTATTTTTCTGATAAAATTCATTTTTTTAATGAATAGTGAAAAATACTGTATTTTAATTCAAATATTCCTTTTAATATAATTTATTTATATGGTTAGATTATCTTTTTAATTTATTTTAAAGTTTAATTAGAATATATTTTTATAATTTAATCCAATTTTGGTCATTTTAAGTAATTTCATTTTAAAATTGGATATAAACAAGTGTCAATCTTTTGATAAATATTGTTTCTTAAAAACACACTATTTGTTTTGACAACGGGAATTAATTTTAAATTAATTAATGAAACTTCTATGTTTTGAATTTTGTAAAATAGAAATAATTTTTTAATTCGGAATATCAAATATATCTTAGGCTGAATTTTTGGTATTTTTCTGAAAAACTTCAATTTTTGATGAATAGTGAAACCACTAAGTAATAGTTAAAAAACCGAATTTTTTGTTTAAATGAAATTTTACCGCTTCTGTGAATTGAATTTCGAAAATCTGACATTCATGGTTGTCATTAGTAAGTAAAATGTGGTTCAATGTGATGAAAATAATTTTTGGTGAATAGTAACTTTTGACTTTTATTAACCACGATTAAAAGTAATTAGGGTAATTTAAGTTAAAAATAATGATATAATAATATAAAATTACCATGAAACTTGTCCTAACATTATTGGATGAGTCATGGCCTACAAAGATAATCCATGGGTCAATTTTGGGACCCCATGGAGCCACTTGGGTAAGATAATGACATCAATAACTTTTTATTTAAAGTAAAAATAAAAATGTTATAAACATGTATTGTTTTACTAAAACAATTTTAATGTGAGGTTATATAGTTGATATATTTGACTATAAATATTTATTAGAAAGATAAAAAATATTTACTACATCATGGTAACTGTTTTATAATTTTTAGACATAAAAAAATAAAATTATTTATAACACAATGATGATGCAGTGTTTACGTCATTAATGGATGATTAAAATAAATAAGAAGATAAAATTAAAAAAATATCCAAAACTTGTCCAATTATTATTGGATGATTTTATTTAGAACATGGGACACCTTATCTTCAACTTTAATGTTTTTTGGAGCTTTAGAAACTGAAAATCATTATATAATAAAATAACATTTTCAAACTTTCCAAAAGAGAACCTCCCCTCCCTTATAAAAAGACCTCACTTCCTACCCATTTCTTACACTTCTCAATCCATTTGGATCATCCAAACTCTACTGAAATAATCTCCCAAGATCCCTCTCTTCATCCTAGAAGCCTTACCTTATGCAGAAAGAACTTCAAGAAACCCTTTTGGTTCAAACCAAAGGGTTTACTCGATTTAAAGGTAACGTCTTCTCTTAAGTTCTTTTGTTTTATTTTCTTATCCAACCCTATAAAATCTTTTTATTCATTTCTTTTATAAAAAAAACTGTATCCTCAATATACAAGTATGTTTTTATGTGAAGGATTCGAGATACACTTACACACACCTCCATCTAATGAGTAAAGAACATACTGTTTATGTGGACGGTGAACTACTGCCTCACGAAACGATGATTGTTCAATTATCGCCTACCGCCTCTCATAGTGGCCATTAATATGAAAATATATTTATATATGATATATATTATGTTTGTGTTTTCTTTATGCTTTTGTATTTTTCATTTATAGCATACCTTTATGGTTTCCATTATGGGTAAACGCGATAATTTCATTTGAGGAAGTGCGGACTACTGCCCCCTCAAAGTGATATGACTCGTTCATACCATACGTGGTACATATAAAGGATGGAGTTAATGATATTATATATGATAAAATACTAGAATTATAATATACCTATGTATCATTATGTTTTAATTCCATTAAAATACGAAATAGAAATGAAAGTAGCATTCATGCGTACGTACGACTTACTGTCTCCAGGAATGGTGCATTTCATTTCTTACCTCCAAATGTTATGTAATGTTATAAATGCATATATATACTGAATATATATGATATATATGATATCTAAATCATGAATACCATTCTGTATATAATGAACTTTTGACCACATGAACAACATGTAATTATAAGAAGTCAATTTTTGACTCAAGTACCAAATATAGACAAAACGACCGTTATTAACTGAAATGATTAAATATTGTTTATAACATGGTAATAAGTGATATAAAATGAATTATGAACTTGAAAATGGTTCTTAATAAAGTATAAATGAACTTTAATTTATTATTCAATAAAATAAATAATGAACGGGTCAAGTTAGACACAAGGTAAGGGACTTCGTCTCAATCTCCTTTCATTAAGGCATATTTTGTTTTATACACGACTTTATTTTATATGGTATATAAACAAATTTGACGTTAATTTCATTAAAAGGGAATATTTTTTCTATGAAGTGTTTTATTAAACGAAAAAAGGAATGTTTATTTTTAACGTACGCGGTGACAACGACCTTTCCGCCGCCGCGAGTATATTTGATCTTTGGATTCCTCAACAAGCCATAATGTTTTTTAAAAGGAAACTTAATACCATGTACTATTTTACATATTTTGTTATTGAAAATGGTTTTGGGAATGGATTTTTTTATGTTAATATATTTCAGTGATATATTGTGATTGAAATATGGAAATATTTTCTTTCCTTTATATTTGTTGTATGTGTTATGATTTTATAATGGTACTTGGATATTTGACAGGTGGTTACATGATAAAACAAATGACAGGTGGTTCCATGATAAACCAGGAAGTACGGTTAAATTATAACCTCAAATGCATTGGGTATGTAAGTCATCCTTATGGCTATTCTCTTTAGTGATATGTGTGGAAGTCGACCGTATGATTATTCCATTTAAGTATGTTTATGTCCCAAGTTACCTTTATATATTATGCATTCTTTATATGAGTTTTATGGTAATATTTTGGTTATAAAAGGGTAAGAAATGATCTTTTATTCAGTAAAGAGTATTTACTACTTCATAAAGGTGAAAATTATTACTTATGATAAAGTATTCATGGTTTACTTGTTGTTTTTAAAAACTAACAATTTTCCTTATTTGTGTATCCCTTACTGAGTTTTTTATTCTCATCCCATGTTTTTGAAATGTTTTTCATAGGACATAAATTGGAATTGGGTCAAGGATGATATCAAAGAAAAGTCACGCTGTCTAAAACATGGAACTAGGCAAGACTCTTTTTTTCGAAGAGTTTTTATTCTATGAAAAAAATAGATAATGAGTAGTTGTGTGTACATGTAATATTCAAGTTGTTATGTATATGTTATGACCTAATTATATAAAACTATAAACCTAAAAAGATCCTCAATTTGAATTATTAACTTAATTAAAGATTCTGAAATGTTTAAGGACATGTCCTTATAGTTCGTATCAAAGGTCAGTTTAGATAACTTTAGGAGTTGGGGTATTGTTAAATTAATATCCATAAATTAATTTATGTTAATGATATAGAATTTATAGATTACCATGTTGATTCACCTAAGATATTTATATTTTAATAATGTTTTTTTGTAGAAGAAACAGAGCATATTTTCTGGGAAGGTATACAGAGGGAATTGACCTTCCAAATCAGCATCTTGAGATGGTAAGAACCAGAATTGAATAGTTTGTTGTAGCGGTGGATCAGTTGACTTAGGTGATAGTTGGTGGTTGTGCTTATAGATGATATTTTGGTATATTCTAAAAGTAAAGATAAGAATGAAAGTAATTTAAGGGTTGTCTTGCAAACCTTAAAAGAAAAGAAACTATTTGGAAAATTCAGTAAGTGTGAATTTTGGTTACAACAAATTTCATTCCTTGGTCACATTATTTCAAAAAATGGCATAAATATTGATCCTTCTAAAACAAAATTTGTTGAAGAATGTCCAATAACCACAAATATAACTGAGATATATAGTTTTCCTGGTTTGGGATGTTATTACCGGAGGTTTGTGGAGAATTTTTCACGATTATCTAATCCAATGACCAAGTTAACTCGAAAAGGTGTTAAGTTCATCTGGACAAAATAATGTGATGATTGTTTTCAGGAATTGAAAAGAATATTGGTGAATGCTCCAGTTTTGGAACCACCTTCCAGAAATGGTGATTTTGTTATTTACAGTGATGCTTCATTGAAAGGACTTGGTTGTTTCCTTATGTAGAATGATCAAGTAATTTCTTATGCTTCACATCAGTTGAAACCTCATGAGTTTACTTACCCTACACATGATTCAGAATTAATTATTGTTGTTTTTTCTTTAAAAATTTGGAGGCATCATTTGTATAGAGTAAAGTGTGAAATATATACCTATCACAAAAGTTTAAAGTATATATTAACTCAAAAAGAATTGAACATGAGACAGAGGAGATGTTTGGAATTAATCAAGGACTATGATTGCATGATCCTTTACCATCTAGGAAAAGAAAATAAAGTGGCTAATGATTTTAGTCGAAAAAGTAATGATTCATTAACCATGGTACATTTGGAATGAGATCCTTTGGTTTTTGATTTGATGAACTTTGTCATAGAAGTTGTTGGTGCAGGAAAACCTTCTGTTTTGTTTCAGGTTTCAGTGAAATCTTCCCTAGAAGACAGAATTAAGAAGCGCAAAAGGAAGATAGTGAGTTGCATAAAAAGTTAGAGTTGGTTTATAAGGGTAAGTTTCCTGAATTTAACATTGAAAATGATTTTGTTTTGAGGTTGGGGAAGAGATTTTGTGTGCCTTGTGATTCACAGTTGAAGAATGAGTTGTTATGTGAAGCTCATAGTTCCCTATTTTGAATTAATCCTGGAAGTACTAAGATGTATAGAGATCTTCAGAAGTATTACTAGGGGGATGAAATGAAAAGAGATATTGCTGATTTCCCTGTGAAGTGTTTGATTTGTCAGTAGGTTAAAAAAGAGCGGCAGTTACCAAAAGGGCTGCTTCAATCTTTACCGGTGCCAGAGTGGAAATGGGAAAATATATCCATGGAATTTGTTGTGGGATTACCAAAGACATATTGAGGTAACAATACAATCTGGGTTATTGTTGATCGATTGACTAAATCTGCTCATTTCCTTCCTATTCGAGATACTTTGTCTCTAGATCAACTTTCTCGGTTGTATGTTAAGGAGATAATCAGGTTGTATGGAGTACCCCTCTCCATTGTATCTGATCGTGATCCCAGGTTTAATTCTAACTTTTTTAAAGGCCTTCAGAAGTTGTTGGGTACTGAATTAAATTTTAGTACATCTTTTCATCCTCAATCAGATGGTCAGTCAGAGCGATCAATTCAGACATTGGAAGATATGTTATGTGCTTGTTCGATGGATTACCAGGGAAGTTGGGACCAACATCTTTTTTTGGTTTAATTTTCTTATAATAAAATATTTCATTCAAGTATACATATGGATCTATTTGAGGCATTATATGAGAAGCGGTGTCGAACTCCAGCTTTTTGGGATGAAGTAGGGGAAAAGAAGTTGATGGGATCGGAATTGGTGGATGAAATGGCAGAAAATGTTCAGTTGATTCAGAAGCACATGAGAACAGCTCAAAGTCTGTAGGAAAGTTATGCGGATAACCAGAGGAAGGATCTTTCTTTTGAGGTGGGTGATCATGTTTTTCTCAAATTTTCTCTATGGAAAAGTGTGATGCATTTTGGTAAGAAAGGAAAGTTGGGTCTGCGGTTTATTGGACCTTATTAAATCCTGGAGAAAGTTGGATCAGTTGCGTACAGAGTGGAATTACCTCCAATTTTATCCCAGGTACACCATGTTTTTCATGTTTCAATGTTGAGAAAGTATATGCCAGATCCATCTCATGTTTTGAGCCGAGAGGTAGTTCAGTTGGAAGAGAATGTCTCTTCTGAGGAACAACCAGTCCAGATTCTTGACTAAAGAGAGAAAGTGTTGTGAAATAAGGTAATTTATCAGGTAAATGTTCTGTAGAAAAACCATATGGTTGAAGAGGAAACGTGGGAATCTGAAAATGCTCTGAGGGATAAATACCCCCACTTATTTGATAAGTGAATAAAAATTGTGAGGACACAATTTCCAAAAGGGTGGAAGGATGTAACATTCCAGGTAAATAAAGAAATATGACATTTAAATATTTATTAATATTTTGTGAATTTAATATTAATTTTACTTTAAAGGGGATTCTATGTTTGATAGTGTACCTGATACGCAACAACGGGTTTCTTTAAAAATATTACGTTGCACACTAACAATATAATATTATTATTTTAAATGGTAGTTAATGCCTAGTCGTTGTATTGGCGGGAATGAACAAAACTAAATTCAATATGATTATATATGTTTGTTTAATGTTTTTACATTTACCTAATAAAAGTTAGAGGCTTAAAATTCGAATGAATCTAATTTTAAGCATAAATACTCTAATATTATTTAAAAGGTCAATTTATCGCCTTTTGATGACGGACCCTCTTTAAATCTAGTTTTTGTCACTCTTATATGTTATATTTGAAAAAATAAAATTCTTCTTTAGAATAGAGATATCAAAATTTAATTTGGATGAAATTTTGGTATTTTTCTGATAAAATTCATTTTTTAATGAATAGTGAAAAATACTGTATTTTAATTCCAATATGCATTTAAATCTAATTTATTTATATGGTTATATTATCTTTATAATTGGTTTTAAAGTATATTTAGAATATATTTTTACCATTTAATCCAATGTTGGTCATTGGAAGTAATTTCATTTTGAAATTGGACATAAACAAGTGTCAATATTTTGATAGATATTGTTTCCTAAAAACACGCTATTTGTTTTGACAATGGAAATTAATTTTAAATTAATTAATGAAACTTCTATGTTTTGAATTTTTTAAAATAGACATATTTTTTTTTGAATTCGGATTATCAAATATAGATTAGGATGAATTTTTGGTATTTTTCTGAAAAACTTCAATTTTTGATGAATAGTGAAACCACTAAGTAGTAGTTAAAAAATGAAATTTTTCATTTAAATAAAAATTTACCATTTATGTAAATTGAATTTTGAAAATCAGACATTCATGGTTATCATTAGTAAGTAAAATTTGGTTCAATGGGATGAAAATAATTTTGGGTGAATAGTAACTTTTGACTTTTATTAACCGCGGTTAAAGGTAATTTGGGTAATTTAAGGTAAAAATAATGTTTTAATAATATAAAATTACCTTTAAACTTGTCTTAACCTTATTGGATGAGTCATGGCCGACCAAGACAATCAATGGGTCAATTTTGGGACCCCATGGAACCACTTGGGTAAGACAATGACATTAATAACTTTTTATTTAAAGTAAAAATAAAAATGTCATAAACATGTATTGTTTTACTAAAACAATTTTAATGTGGGGTTATATAATTTATAAATTTGACTATAAATATTAATTTGAAATCTAAAAATATTTCCTATATCATGGTAAATTTTTTATAATTTTTATACATCAAATAAATAAAATTATTTATGACACAATGATTATGCAGTGTTTGTGTCATTAATGAATGATTTAAATAAATAAGAAGATTAAAATTAAAACAATATCAAAAACCTGTCCAATTATTATTGGATGATTTTATTTCGAACATGGGCCACCTTATCTTTGACTTTAATGTTTTTTTGACCTTTAGAAACCGAAAATCATTATATAATAAAATAATATTTTCAAACTTTCCAAAAGCGCCCCTCCTCTATCTTATAAAAAGACCTCACTTCCTACCCATTTCTCACACTTATCAAGCCCTTTGTCTCATCCAAACTCTACTCCAATAATATCCCAAAATCCCTCGGTTAATCCTAGAATCTTTACTTTAGGCAGAAAGCACTTCAAGATACCCTTTTGGTTCAAACCAAAGGGAGTTACTCGATTTAAGCTAACGTCTTCTCTTTAGTTCTTTTGTTTTATTTTACTTGTACAACCCTATAAACTCTTTTTATTATTTTCCTTTATAACAAAAACAATATCATAAATATACTAGGATGTTGTTATGATAAGGATTCGAGCTACACTTACACACACCTCCATCTAATGGGTAAAGAACATACTGTTTCTGTGGACGGCGAACTACTTCCTCACGAAAGGATGATTGTTCAATTATCTCCTACCACCTCTCATAGTGTCCATTAAGATGGAAGTGTATTTATATATGATATATATTAATTTTATGTTTTATTTATGCTTCTTTATTTTTCATTTATATCATACCTTTATGGTTTCCATTATGAGTAAACGCGATAATTTATTTGAGGAAGTGCGGACTACCGCCCCATCAAAGTGATATGACTCGTTCATACCATACATGGTATATATAAAGGATTAAGTTAATGATATTATATATGAAACTATACTATAATTATTATATACCTATGTATCATTATGTTTTAATTCCATTAAAATATGAAATAGAAATGAAATTAGCGTTCATGCGTACGTACAGATTACCGTCTCCATGAACGGTGCATTTCGTTTATTAGCTCCAAATGTTATGTAATATTATAAATACATATATATAATGAATATATATGATATCTAAATCATGAATATCATTTTGGATATAAGGAAATTTTGACCACATGAACAACATGTAATTATAAGAAGTCAATTTTTGACTCAAGTACCAAATATCGACAAAACGACCATTATTAAATGAAATGATTAAATATTGTTTATAACATGGTAATAAGTGATATAAAAGGAATAATTAACTTGAAAAAGTTTCTTAAACAAGTATAAATTAACTTTAGTTTATTATTCAGGAAATTAAAGAATGAACGGGTCAAGTCGTACATGAGGTAAGGGACTTTGTCTCAATCTCCTTTCATTGAGGCATATTTTGTTTTATACATGACTTTCTTTTATACGGTATATACACCTTTAATTTTCATCATTCAAAAGGAATATTTTTTCTATGAATCATTTTACTAAATGACAATAAAATGAATGTTTCTTTTTAACGTATGCGGTGACAATGACCTTTCCCCCACCATGAGTATTATTTGATCTTTGGATTCCTTAACAAGATGTAATGTTTTTTTAAAAGGAAAATAAATACCATATACTCTTTTATATATTTTGGTATTGAAAATAGTTTTGGTAATAGATTTTTTTATGTCAATATATTTTAGTGATGTATTGTGATTGAAATATGGAAATGTTTTTATTACTTTATATTTGTTGTATGTGTTATGATTTTATAATGGTACTTGGACATTTGACGGGTGGTTATGTGATAAACCAAATGACGGGTGGTTCCATGATAAACCAGGATGGGTTGTTACGTTATAACCTCCAATGCATTGGGTATGGAAGTCGGCCGTATGAATATTCCATTTAGTGATATGTGTGGAAGTTGACCGTATAGTTATTCCATTTAAGTATGTTTATGTCCCAAGTTACCTTTATATGTTATGTGTTCGTTATATGGGTTTTATGGTAATATTTTGGTTAAAAAAGGGTAAGAAATGATCTTTTATTCAGTGAAGAGTATTTACTACTTCATAAAGGTGAAAATTGTTACTTATGATAAAGTATTCATGGTTTACTTGTTGTTTTAAAAAAACTATCAGTTTTCCTTATCTGTGTATCACTTACTGAGCTTTTTATGCCCATGCCTAGTTTTTGAAATGTTTGTCACAAGAAATATAGTGGAATAGGGTCAAGGATGGGATCAAGAAAAATTCATATTGACTAAAACATGGAACTAGACATGAAACTTTCTTTCAAAGAGTTTTTATTTTATGAAAAAAATAGATACTGAGTAGATGTGTCTACATGTAATATTCAAGTTATTATGTATATGTAATACCTAATTCTCTAAATCTCTAAACCTAAAAAGATCCTCAATGTGAATTATTAACTTAATTAAAGATTATTCAATGTTTAAGGCCATGTCCTTATAGTATGAAATATTCATATAAATTGGATTTTTGTTCTTGGTACCATATATATGCATCGCTTCATCCACAAGTGTAACTCCACTATTTTTCATGGTATTGTGTTCATCATGTTCTTTTTTCATAGAATGTATAACCATTAATTACATAACCATTATAAGATAATACATTAACACTTGATCATATATATATATTAATAAAAGTTTTTCTGAAATTTATTTTATATTTTCAGTTTAGTCCTTAAAAATATAATCTTGAAACCATCCAATAAACTTTCTATTATGTGTATTTGATATCTATTTTTCATCTCTTGGTGAATTCAAATGCCTAAGAATTACATTGTGGGTTTCAATATGTGGTTCAACCTATAAATTTTAATGAAAAACTTATAGTTGTTCCTGCTCCCACTCTGTAATGGTAATCACAACAATATCTATTTTGGAAATTCTTTCACCCACAATTTTCTCACGATTAGAATATTTTGGTAGACCCATGATTTCCACATCAGACATATAGTTGGTACAGAATTCAACGTCTTATTCAACACTATATCACTCCCCAATTCAACCATCTGGATAAATTTTATTTTTGACATAACCATTCAAAATAATTATATACCATTCAATGAGGTACATCCTTCTATAATGTATAGGACCACATAGATGAATCATTCTAAGTGAACCATTATATAAAATAATGGCAGTAGAAAGAACATATCAAATTCAAATAATATGATATCGATTTCCTTTTCCATGGTTGTAAATCTTATAAGGGCTATAACTTTACTATATATATCTTAGAAAAAGAAACAAAGCTTGATTAATGTATGATTTTTTTAGGAAAAATGCAACGTAAAACTACATACATTATATGTTAAATTAAAATATGATAGTCATGTGATTTCTGGAACTTTACCTTTAAATCAGTCATTGAAATGATATTCTTGAAATTCTATGAATAAACCTATGGAACCTTTCAATCATTTAGGAAGTTGAAAAACTGATATATCTCTTTCTTAGAAAGAGTTTAAGTAGCTAGAGGAAGAAAAGTCCTTCTTTCACTCTTCACCGGTTCTAACTCTTCATGTATCCTCATGTAAATTTATTCCAAACTAGTCTTAATGACATCATTTTTTTAGTCTCGTTTAGTAACATGTCAATTACAATATCACATAAATTTTTTTAACAAGCATGACATCAATAAAATTCCATACATACAAAAAATTCAGTATGATAATTAAAAAAACTGATCTATTTTCCAAGAAGTTTTTGTAAGGTTTGTTGAAGAAGGTTTACCAAAATCATTGTTCATATCCTTTACTTTTAAACAATTGATACCTTATTAGTGGAGTCTATTCTATACCTTCTTATGAATTCCCATAGAATGATGTTTTGTAAGATCAATATTTATTTCATTAAGGTGGAAATCTATAATTTCCTAGAAACACAATCTTCAAGGAATGTTTCAACCTAACTGAGTGTGTACCTTTTTCAGAAATGGGGAAACCTTGAGTTTATTTAATTCAATATCCTGATAAATTTCCATAAGTAAAAAAGTCATTTTTCGTCCTGTACAACATAGATCTCAACATGAAATCATAATTTTTGTAAAAATAATACAACATAAAACATGAATCCAACATTAATTTCAAATCTTTGATCAATATATAAAAATAAACATCAATATCATTACTAATTTTTTTTGGATATATACAGAGACAACATAATGTATTTTCACTTCATGTTAACTATGGTGGCATGTTATAAATTACCAACGTAACTGGCCATGTACTATGAGTGTTACTTTGTAAACCAAAATGATTTACTCCATCTGTAGATAGGATAAGAAAAATGTTTCTCAGATCATTTCCAAATCCAGGATACTCACAATCAATTTTATTCTACTAAGTATAGTATGCTGGGTGATGATGTTTTCCATATTGATTTCTTATATCTGTAAGCCATGTCAATTTCTTTGCAGTATTCTGGCTTCCATATAGGCACTTAAACCTTGTAATGATTGGAAAATACCATAAAAATTTCAAAGGACATGATTTATCTTTGTTGTATCGAGATGAACAACACTTTGGGAAATTTTTAAGTGATTCACAGTCCTTTCCAAATAGTATACAGTCATTTGGAGAGGTGTATATTTTTTTAAAGATCAAACCCAGTGAATGTAACATTCATTTACCATTATATGTCTAGTAAGGAAGCTCATTATCTTCTAGTAGAAAATCATTCACGAGGAAAAATAGTTTAGTAATGTTCGTTTCAATATATCTATTTCTATCTTTTACATATAATAGCTTCAGTATGGATGATAATGTGGTATATTTAGTAAAATAAATATACAACAATGTCTTTCCAAAACTCTTTAACTTCTAAAATAATTTGGGGAAATCATGAAGTTCATCTTCCACTATCATTGTCATTCCCTCAATATGATCTTCATCATCATTCTCACCTATAATCATATCCTCAACGCGGTCTTCATTATTATTCACAATTGTTATCATATCACTTGATCCATAAAACTAGTGTTATCCCACCCATTAGTTATATTTAGTTTTTACTGGTTTTTAGTCCAAGATTGATAACTTTGATATACTCCATGGTAGATTAAGTGTTCTTCCAACTCCTCTAGACTAATTAGTCTTGAATAATGATTACATAAACACAAGAAAAGGATTTGAGAAGGGTAATGTGCACAATCTTTTTCAAACTTGATGAACTCTTTCACCTCTTCCTCATAATATTTTGGCATATGATTGAAATCCATCTGTTTTAAATTCATATCCATCCTATTTGATTGGTTCAATAATATTAATATTTAAATAAATAAATAAATACATAGAAGGTATGAGCTTAAAACCCTAAAAGTATGTTCTTTATATATACAAAAATATAGTCATCATATTTGATATAAATTATCATTGTGTCAAAAAATTATTTGAACATATAAAGACTAATAATTATATAAATTTAAAGAATCATAACACTTATTTTTTTATTACAAGAAGCCACATATCATAAACCATTCTTTTTTTTGAAATGGATTCATCAAAGGAGATAATTCACTCCAAGTTACTATCAATGTTCACAAGAAACCTATGTATTTCTAAAATTGGATAAGTATTATGGTATATATAAAAATATTTCACTATTAAAACATATATCAAAATAAAATAATTACTTTTCACAATGTTTCTACAGTGTTTGAAACAAAGTAATCACATCTATTATGGTTATTACATTTTAAAATTTATGAAAGATATCATATTTGAATTCTTCATTTGGTAATATTCAAAATAACAATTTTAATATGCCATGAGATTTTGAAGATAGTTATGATTGCAGGTAGAATAGAAAAAATGAATGCCTTTACCAAAATTAACTAATTTTTGAAATTTTAAAACTATGAAAAGGATGTAGTTAATCAAAAAAATAATTTTAATGAGTAATGGAATTCACAAAATAAACAACCTTGTTTGACAATATTGGGTGAATTATATTAATTATAATGGAGAAAACAATGTTTAAAATTTTATTTTGGAATTTCCAATTTTTTATGCGTCTTGACATTGAGGGGGGGGGGGTGAAAATATTCTATTTGGTAATGAATTTGAGGGAGGAAAAGGAGTGGAATTTTAGTGTATTTTCTTGTAATTTCATGCATTGAATCTTAAGAGATAAATACAACTATTTTAATCATTTATTTGAAAACATAAAACGAACAGATTAAATCCCCTACATAACCCATGCGAAAGTCTATATGATTGAGGGAAAATTTTATATTTGATTGGATATGTATGTACATTGTAATATTAGGAAAAGTGTTAATGATCTCGCGAAGAGGAAAATTTATAAACATATATTCTTGAGTAAGGGAGAAGCATTTCTATGTGAGATAGGAAAATTTGAAAACTTATACTATTTTATTAATTTGAGAATTAATTTTGTTATAAGTTGAGACATTAAAATGATATTTTCATTGATTTTCAGGTGTAAAATGCAGCTACATATGATTTACTGGGAATTTCATGGGTTAAGGTGGGTAAAAAGGGAAATTTACACTCTTGTGTGATTAAAGTTTATTCTAGATGACTCATAACATATTAAACACTCTTATCAATTATGTGATATTTAATCACATTTCCATGGACCGCATGGGAGTAAAAGGAAGATAAACTAAAAAAAAATCAGGCGAAAAACATGAAATATTGACGGTGATTCTTTAAAAGGAAGTTTGAAATTTATTACCTTCTGTTTTGAGGTTCGATTTGTCCAAAACAATCAACTTTGACTACAGTAGACCTTCGGTTCTATGAGAGTTTGAGTGTGGCGTGAGGATGACACAAGCTACTATGGTTTTTTTATAAAGAGGGTGATGAATTTTATGCGCGCTTACTGAAAAGCACTGATAAAAGTGAATTTTATCAATGCAAAAAACATATGCGCTGAGAAATACCACTTTTATCACCACTTTCATAGCACCGATAAATCATCACTTTTATAAGTGCTAAAAAGTAGTGAAAAAATTATTTCTCAACGATTATGTTTTAACATTGATAATATATACTTTTACCAGCGCTTAAAGTAGCATTGAAAAAATGTAAAAAAATGAATAAAAATAAATAAATAAATAATATTAATTATATAAATAATAAAATTATAAAAAATGAAATATTCTAACTATTTAAAAGAAAAAATATATTAAAAATTAATTTAAAGGAATTAATTATTTAAATTACAACCATATTGAAAATATTATAACTTGATAAATAAATATGTAAAAATAAATATTAAAAAACAAATAAATTCCCAAAATATTAAAAATTAATAAATATTAAAAACTAATAAAAAATAACGAGTGAATGAATATTAAAAATGAATAAATAAATTTGAATAAATTACAATAAATATGAAAAAAAGAATTCCTGACACTAATTATATAAAATAAAAATACATAAAAAATGAATAAAAAAGAATAAATAAATAATATTAATTATATAAATAATAAAATTATTAAAAATGAATAATATTAACTATTTAAATTACAAATATATTTAAAATTAATTTAAATAAGTTATTTAAAAAATTCCAAACATATTAGAAATATTTAAACTTAATAAACAAAAGTGAATAAATATTATTAATATAAATTACAAACTTATTGAAAATATTAAAACAATGTAAATAAATATGTATAAATAAATATTAGAAAATGATCAACTTCTAAAATATATAAAAATTAATAAATATTAAAAATGAATAAATATTATTAAGTGAAAGAATAATAAAAACGAATAAATAATTTTTTATAGATTACAAAACTATTTAAGAAAATGAATTCATTAAATTGATTACATGAATTGTAAACACATAAAAAAATGATGAAAAATGAATAAATGAATAATATAAATTATATTAATAAAACAATTATTAAGAAAAAAATTATATTATCTCTTTAAATTATAAGAATATTAAAGAGCGCAGTTAAATAAATAAACAATATAAATTTCAATCATTTTTAAAATATTACAACGTAATAAATAAAATTGAATAAATATTAATCATATATATTACATATATATTGAAAATATTAAACATAGTAAATAAATATTAAAAAATATAAATTCCAAAAATATAAAAAATTAATAAACATTAAAAATTAATAAATATTAAAAATTAATAAATATTAAAAATTAATAAATATTAAAAATTAATAAATATTAAAAATTAATAAATATTAAAATTAAAAATTAATATTAAATGAAATAATATTAAAAATGAATAAATAAAACTGAATAAATTATAATAATTTTTTAAAAGGTGAACTCATAACATTAATTACATGATTTAAAAAACATAAAAAATTAATTATATAAATAAAAATATTTTTAAAATGAATTTTATTGACTATAAAAAAATTTAAAATTAAAATGAATTTATAGAAATCAATTAAAGAAATTTTAAAACATATTAAAAATACTAAAACTTAATAAATAAAAAAGAATAAATATTAATCATATAAGTTACAAGGATATTGAAAATATTAATTTGGTGTAAATAAATATATAAATTTTTTAAAAAATGAATAAATTACAATAATGCAAAAATTTAATAAATATAAAAAATAAAAAAATAACATTAAATGAAATAATATAAAATTGAATAAATAAAATTGAATAAATTACAAAAAATATTTAAAAACGTGAATTCATAACATTAATTACGTGAATTTTCAACACATAAAAAATAATTAAAAATGAATAAAGAAATAATGATATTATTTCTAATTGTGTATGTATATATTGTATTGACTATATATAAAAAATATTATTAATTATTAACCTTTATAATTTTTAATAATAATTAAAAATAATATTATTTAATTAAATGTATAAATATTTTAAAATGTATAAGTAACATACACAGACACAGACACACACACACACACATAGACATACACATACACATCCACATACACATCCACAGACACAGACACAGACACACACACATACACATACACATATACAAACACAGACATACAGACACACACACACACACACATACAAAGACACAGACACACACACATACACAAACACATACACAGACACACACACACACACACACACACATACACATACACAGACACATACACAGACACAGACGCGCGCACACACACACACACACATAGACAAATACACATACACATACACATACACATACACATACACATACACATACACATACACATACACATACACATACACATACACATACACATACAGAGACACAGACAGAAAGACAGACACACACACACATACATATACACAGACACAGACACATACACATACACATACACATACACATACACATACACATACACATACACATACACATACACATACACATACACATACACATACACATACACATACACATACACATACACATACACAAACACACACTCATACACATACACAGACACAAAGACATACACATAGACAGACACATACACATAGACAGACACACACACATACACATACACAGACACACACACACACATATACACATACACATACACATACACATACACATACACATACACATACACATACACATACACATACACATACACATACACATACACATACACATACACATACACATACACATACACATACACATACACATACACATACACATACACATACACATACACATACACATACACATACACATACACATACACATACACATACACAGACACAGGCAAATACACATACACAAACACATACATATACACATACACAAACAAAGACACAGACACAGACACAGACACACCCACATGCACACACACACACACATAAAGACACACACACAGACACAGACACATACACAGACAGATACAGATACAGATACACATACACATACACATACAGACACACAAACATACATGTACACATACATGTATACATACATGCACAGATACATACACATACACATACACATAAAGATACACACACACACATACATACACATAAACATACATGTACACGTACATGTATACAGACATGCACATATACGTACATCTACACACAGACATACACACAAACATACACATACACAGACAAATACACATACACATACAAATACACATACACATACATATGCATGCATGCATATACATACATGTACATGTACATACACATATACACAGATACACATACACATACAAATACACATACACATACACATACACATACACATACACATACACATACACATACACATACACATACACATACACATACACATACACATACACATACACATACACATACACATACACATACACATACACATACACATACACATACACATACACATACACATACAAATACAAATACACATACACATACAGATACACATACACAGACACATACACACACACAGACACAAACACATACACATACACATACACATACACATACACATACACATACACATACACATACACATACACATACACATACACATACACATACACATACATGTATACATACATGCACATATACGTACATCTACACATATACATACACATACAAATACACATACACATACAAATACACATGCACATACAGATGCATGCATGCATACACATACATGTACATGTATAGACACAGATGCACAGATACACATACACATATACATACACATACACATACACATACACATACACATACACATACACATACACATACACATACACATACACATACACATACACATACACATACACATACACATACACATACACATACACATACACATACACATACACATACACATACACATACACATACACATACACATACACATACACATACACATACACATACACATACACATACACATACACATACACATACACATACACATACAAATACACATACACATACACATACACATACACATACACATACACAGACACATACACAGACACAGACACATACACAGACACATCCAGATACAGATACAGATACAGATACACATACACATACACATATACAAACACATACACATACACATACACATACAAATACACATACACATACAAATACACATACACATACACATAAACATACACAAACACAAACACAGACACATGCACATGCACATAAAGATACACACATACACATATACACATACAGATACACACACACACACACATACACACAAACATACATGTACACATACATGTATACATACATGCACATATACGTACACATATATACATACACATACACATACATACATAGAAATATGCATAAACATACACATACACATACATATACACATACATATGCATGCATGCATACACATACATGTACTTGTACATACACATATACAAATATACACATACACATACATATAATTACATGCACATGCATGCACATACATATGCAAACATACACATTCCTCATAAATATACATACAAATACATACACACATACACATTTCATATACATACATACACATATAAATACACATACATACACATGCACGTTCATCCACACAGACCCACACATCCACATATATATGCACATACATATGCACACACACACACAAACATGTATACACATAAACATACACACACACACAAAACAAAAATACACACACATCCAACACAACACATATATGCACATAAAACACATACATACATGCACATATAGGCATACATATACATCTACATATATTTACATGTATGCACATACATACAAATACATATATTTTAAATTATTTAATATGAATATAAATAAAAAAATTCTAATATTAATAACATATTTAAATAAATATCTTCATTTATATATTTATATATAATTTTTTAAATAAAATATTAATATATCATATTTATATTAATTATATATATATATTTAATTAATTTATATAAATATACTTATAATATTTTTTATTGGTTAATATAAATTTGGTAATTACATATTTATAAATTATGAAAATAAGGTTGATAATATTTTTTTATTATAATTTATATAAATCATATTTATATATTATATTTACACACACATATATATACAATTATTGTAATATAAATCGTATTAAAAAATATATAAATATGTATATATAAATAAAAATATTCACTGTTCCCTTTATTATTGATTTTTCATGTTGTTAAAGTTGGAGATTTTATCAGTGCTAAGAAAAGTACTGATAAAAGGGAACCTTTATCAGTGATAAAAATGCATTGATAAAGGTGATATTTATCAGTGTTTTTAGCTAGAACTGATAAAAGTCCCCCTTTATTAGTTCTTTCCATTTAGCATTGATAAAGGTCATAGATGAATATTGCGTGATTTTTAGTAGTGTTTGGTCAATAATTCCTCCATATTTTTAATACATTATGATTGGAATGATATAATAATATATTCATTATTTCCATATTTTATTGAGATAGTATCTTTAATTTTTTTTGTCATCACCCAAACTGTGAAGTGGTTCCTCTTCAACACAAAGTACCTATTTGGTATGAATGATGAGTTTCGATGGAAGAGGAAAGAGAATGAAAAATGGAATGTGAGTAGGAATAGAAGTTAAAAATAATATTTGTAAATATTAAAGAATTGATGATGGAATAAAAGATAAAATTTTAAAAGTACAAGATTACCCTCATCTTCCTTCCCGCATCATCCATTGTTTAGTTGTTGATGCCTTCCTCTCCCTACACCATCATCTACCCAGTGCCCCACTAGACACAATAATCCAACACCCCCACCCCGTTTTCCTGTCGGCCTCCACAACCCCATACCCCTATCTCATATCATAACCCTACTCCCCATTTCCCATCAGCCACCACAACCCTGTACTCTCATCACCCATCACAACCCTACACCCCCATTTCTCATCAACCACCACGACCTCACACTCCCATCGTTTGTCACAACTCTATTTCATGACTTTATAGGAGTGATAATGAAAATTTAGGCAATGGTCTATGAAACGATGGTGGTAGTTGCTACGATGATTGAACTTACAATTACATATGATCACATCTAGGCATAACTCATCATATCACCCATATCACAGACCCTGTCACACAAAGTTGTAGCCCCACTACACCCCTAAAAAATCATCAATAATAGAGAAATGTTAGTTAGAACACCAGATGTGGTTTCCGGGCTTTGAGTAGTGACAATTGTCAAATGAATAAAGGATGGTGATTAGTGGTCGGATTGGTGGAAATGGTCGGTGGGAGTAGTATACAGGGGAGGTGGTGGTCATCAATTGGATCAGTTGTAGTGGTTGATAGTGAGATGAGGGAGGGAGGGGAAATATTGAATGGAAACATTAGTTACATGGGATTCCCTATGTTTCCTCCCAATTTTGTGGGAATTCCCTATACCAGCATAAAAATTTAGTTTGAAATAATACTATTAATGATATCTTTTATAACACGCAACACTGATCTTTAAGAAAATTGTGATATAGTATAAAAATATCAATATTAAAATGTGATCATTATAAAATAGAATTTAAATTAGTGGTATGAATATAAATAAACATATTATAAAAAACATGTATAAAGGTTTTATATAATTCAAATTAATTAATTAATATATAATAAATAAGTACTGAATTTTTAGTAGAGTCATTTTATGCTTCAAAAATGATTTTCATTGATTTTTGTAAGAGAATATTCTACCTAATTTCATCAACTTTTAGAAATTTTATTTCATAAAAAATATATCATTTTTGAAATCATCATATCAAAATTAACTTAGGGTAAAATTTTAAAAATTTTCTAAATAGATTGATTTTTCAGTGATTAGTGAAAAATACTGGTTTTTGTAAAATTTTCATTTATTTTCATTAAATTAAGTAATTGAAAATTCCCTTGATCATAAATTAACATAATTTTAATTTATTTATAAAAAATATAATTAATTACATATGAATCAACATTATACACTATTTTGGTATAAGTTCATTTTTAGGCTTAAAAACACATTTTTCTAAAAACTGTTTTTTTTGCATTTTGTGTTTTTATACTAAATTGATTTATTCTATTTATAGAGATTTAATATTTAAAAATATATTCCATATTTTTAATTATGAGGTTCAAATTTGGTACATAGTTCAATTTTATTTTTACTCATTATGATTAGTATTTGTAAAAAATATTTTTCACCTCCGTAAGGGTAAAACAGGTAAAACATGGTTAAAAAATTGAGACAAGGCATAAAAATATATATAAAACTTGTATTTATATTATTTTATAAGTTATATTATAAAATAAACACCCATTTATTGAAATTATGATAATTTATTTGCACTTTCCTTTGACAATGACTTGAATATGATTTTAAGTAATGAATAAAAACAAAATTCCACTCTTTTTTAGAATCTCTTATATTTTTTCACAGGGATATAAAAGTTTATATTCGGTTATAAATTTTTATTTTAAATATGAATTATTTTTTATCATGTAAATTAATTTTTAATTTTTAGTGATTGAATAATTACCTTAAATGGTTACACAACACCAACACATTAATTATTCAAGTAATAAAAAAAGTATGTAAATGATTTCAAAAACATTAAAAGTAAAACAATATGGATAAATTATTTTATTAAGTGAATTTTTGAGATAAATACAGCATATTAGTGACATTTAAAAGGTTTTAAATAATTTTAACCAAAAATTTTTTCTACATTCTTTACATTATTCGAATAATTTCCTTTTCTAAACATAAAAGATGTTATAGTTTTATTTTCCATGATCTTTGAAATTATTTTAAAACCTTTTAAAAGGAAAATTCTTAATGTTTTCCGTATGATTCACCTTTGAATATCTTTATAAAATTTTGAAAAAATGTTTTTTTTAACAATTATGAAATGATTGGATTTTCCAGCCATCATGAATATTATTTCCTTTGATGTATAATTTATAAGTTTTATTTTTTATTTTCAAATAAAATATTTTTCCCAATATTTTATAATTTTTTATAAAATATTATCAAAATAAAAGGACATTTTCCCCATTTTAAAAGAAATGTCTTAAATGTTATTTTAAATGTATTTTTATTCTATGAAAATATTCTTTATTGTTTTATTATGATCCCATAGGGATATATTATAATGATACCATACTTATTATTTCTATAGATGTATTATGATCATTTTAAAGATATTTTCATGGAACAAGTTTATTTTTCATGAGTTAATCAAGGTAAAAAGGAATGATCATTTTTAAGGGTGTTATGTTGAAAAGTAAAATCTTTGAAATGTTTTTTTTTCATTTTGTGGTTCTCAGACACATGTATGGATGATTTATGGGTGATTTTTAAACAAATGACTAGTGTGTCCATTATTTCATCCAATTCATGAGGTATAAAGACAAATTTAACTATTATAAGTTACTCTTATTAGATGATGGATTTAAATTTTATAAGTTCCTCATAGAAGATGACATAGTTTATTGAATATGAGTAGATCCCAAGATATTACAGAGTTAACTATTATAAAATAAATTTAATAGAATTCTAGAAATATATTTTTTAGCTGATTACATGATGAATGTTTGGTTTTCCAAGATACCTATATTGGTTTTCAATGGTTTATATTATTTCCAATGGATCCATTACTTAAAGATTGTTTTCACATGGCTCATTAATGTTTAATTTTATGAAGAAAGTGGAGGAAATTTTTGGTTAAAATTCTTTAAAAAACTTTAACAAACCATGATGTGAACTAATTTATTTTATTAGATATTACCAATTTCAATTTCTTGATATTTTTTGTATCATTTTAACTATAATTTGGTCTACCAATTCCAAAATGTGGTTTTTAAGATTCTATATTGATTGATATAGCATTAAGAAATCAATTATATAAATATGAATAAATACAAACCATGACTTGGTGGTATAAAACATGTTGTCGTTTATACCAGTGTAAACCATGATGTAATTAATTTCACCATGTTGTGATTTTTTCATGACATTGTGATTTTTATATGATAAGATATGACTTATCCTATTTATCCTACTATAAGATATCATTTTTATGTAATTAGAGAGTTTTGAACATCCAAATTATTATTTGAACATTAAATAATCTATCAGAGGTTCTAAGGATAAATTATAAAGAGTTTAATATATTGGAACATTAATGAAATGTTTCATCAGTATGATAATTTTTTTTTGAAAATTTTGGGATCCTTTGAGACCTATATAAATAAGTTTAGTCATTATGTTAAGTGTGTCATTCAAATACAAGAATAATGATATGAAAACTCATTAAACTAAATCTTATCAAATATATCTCTCTAAAAATTGTTCTAAAAAACTATTAGGAAGAGATAATTCATCCAAAAACATTAAGAAATTAATTTTTATTATGGATTACCTTCAAAGGAGGGTTTATTTTTCCTATGATGGGTGTCTATAATTATTATTTAATAATAATCATGGACATATTAGATTTAATATAGAAATGGTATGTTATTCATTTACATTTATTCACTTAAAATGAATGGATAGATCTTGGGTAAAAAGGATTTTTTGATTTTTTTAAAGTCTTTGGATAGAGATTTTCACTCTAAAACCCATCAAATGACTATGTTCATAATTTTATTTACGCGTTCTTCCCATTCTTCAAGTTAATATACAAAATAATACTCACTAAAATAGTTTCCACTCTAAATTGGTGTGTAGTTAATATATTTTTGGGTATTAAAAAATAGTTTTTTCCACCATGAACTCCTCTATGGAGTGTTCTTATATCCATGTCATTTTAGTCAGGATATTTATTGGGATCTTCTCTTCAAAATGAATTACACTGTTACATGTTCATCCATTATCCCCCTTTATGAAATGGAATTTCCAAAATCCTTACCCTGAAATGGGATCAACCATGAACTGGTTTGGATTTTAATGGTGCACATTAAATCCATTATATTTTCTTAAATAGACCACAATAAAACTATAACTGTTTTCTTATGACTATGGGTTTCTCTATGGAATTATATAAGTGAACATGATGTAGTTTTAATATTCATGTCAAAACTCCTTTAACACATTCCAAAATACATAATACCAACTAAAAATTTATTCAATGGATATATGAGTTGTTTCTTTATCATTTTTCCAAAAAAACATAACCTAAAATTCAGAACATATTTTGATATCTAAAATACCCCCCTTTCAGTTTATTAGAAACAGCTAAAAAACATCAAAACTTAACTTGGAAATACATCCTTAAATATTCAACATCATCCCCTCTTCACACTCTATGAAAAAATTACTTAGAAATTTATATAAAACACAATTCATTCACTCTTAGTTCATGTGATTTATACTCATTGTGAGAAATAAGAGTAAAATGAATTTTCTCAATGGAAATCAATGAAATTTTATACCTTGAAGCTTTATACCACTTATAAAAACTAAATTAGGAACAATTGAATTCTCAATAATAGTTTTTAATACTATATAATAGTTTTTAAAGAGTATATATATATTTTACTAAGATATATCCTATGTAATTTCTATTCACCTATCTATAAAACCCCTATAAGGATTAATGGTTTCTTCCCTTTTCAGTTATATTGTTATCTTTCCACCTTTTTATTTCATTATAAATTATCCTCTTATTGACAAGAATTCTATAATTTCTTCTACTTGAGATATCTACCCTATTTTGATATATTTAATACATTCACCCTCATTGATAATAAACCAAAAAGGATACCAAATGATTCTTTATTCAAAAGTTTTTTTTTAAAATAACATGCACATAAAAAAACCATTAGTGTAAATAGTTGAAACAAAGACTTGTGTTGAGTTAATATTGATAAGATGGGATGATTATTAAATAGTTTAGGATTTATGTGGATATGGTTAATGAGTTGGATTTTGTTATCAGTACATAAATCATTGTACCTAGGGACACCCTGAGTGGGGAGGGATGAATCAGGGTGTTAACTTTTTCTTTTGATATAAGGATCCTGTCCCCATGTTGATAGGAACTAGTTAAACCTATTTAATTATATCAAAAAAACACAAATCACAAATTCATAGTAATTTAAAGAACATAATTAATTTTACTTAGTTCACCAAAAAGGGCTATGTCTAATAATCATATGCCAACGATGTGTCTATTTTACCTAAGTCCACTATACATCACCATAATTATTCGGATATGGAAACTACATGCCAATAAAAATACATTTACAATGTATTCAGATTTAGTGTACTACCACCCTCAGATCACCTTTATTTAATCCTCATTGTGCACTTCTCTAGATGAAGTCTTACTTAGTTTAATGACTTGAAGTTCATATTTGTCTCATTTAAATAATTTGAATGTATTTCATCATTAAAGTAGGAATATTATTCTTAAATAAGCTACTAGATATTAAAAATGGCATTGGCCTAAAAATGCTATGCATCATGTAATCCCATTTTGTGAACTAATAGAAATACACTGTGTGCAAGAACCTGAGTGAATAATTAATTCACATGATTTTTGGCATGTAGAACCGATCACAAGAGCCTATGACCGAGACAACAATCATGAATCACATTTGTGGTACCTACTCACAAGAAAACCATTTCTCTTGATTTTGGTCATATATAACTTCAATGGTTATGTGATTGATTAACCAAGCCATAGTATATCCCTGTGTGAACTAGGACCGCATGAATAAGTCACCAAAGAACCTTCCAAGATCTCCATCTCAGTATTTATCCTTTATTTTTTTATTATTCCCAAAGTTGCTGATTAAAGGTCTTTATATATGCATAATCCTTTGGAAAACCTTCTTAACTCATGTAAAGAAATCCGCAAAAAATGGGTGCATCATTGAATGACTCAACCGTATGAACATGCCTAAACTCTATCAAATAAATTTTATTAGAATTTGTCATTTTATGACTAAATTCATGAGACTACCATCAAAAGACATCTATTTGAACTCACTAACCATCTTATGCAGTCTCCTGATCAATTGGCCTTCGACAATGTATTATTACTTATGTGAGTCATGTGATTCCCATCACCTGACTTCCATTGCGTTTTTCTTTATTGGTTACATAATTTTCCTGATTTGAAAAGCATAAAAAATCACCTAATTTCCATGTATGATCACATGATTTAAATTATATGGAAGATATTTCCATCATTTCCAACATCTCTTCCTTTAAGTGCTCCACAAGATCACATCATGAGATAAATTTGAGCCTATGTTCTTATGAGTCCTCATTTATCTAAATCACAAGAATAAATCTCATTATTTAATTAAACTTAAGTGATCATATAATCCATTTTATATTACGTGATTGCAAGATCCATATGGGATTATTGGATCAAATGATTAGTAAAGGCCTATGAATTTGACTTCATTTACTCAAGATTTTAAGCATAAAAGTTAGGTAAACACTGGTAAATAATTCCATTTTATCCAACATATTTCATGATCTCAAATGAAATTATTCTTCACAAACATAAAATTACTTAAGAATCAACCAAAAATATCATACTAGAATATGATTATAAATAAATACAACATCATTTTTCAGTATATATTTCCTCATTTTCAACATTAATCTTCATAAAAAATACATAAAACCAGTCATTGTATGTGATTTAAAGGCTTTATAAAGATTTCAAAATGTTCAAAAATAATTTGGACATATTTTAAGTGATTTTGGGATTTTAAGAAGATTTTGGGATTTTAGGAAGATTTCTAGAATTTTATGTTGAGCTAGAAAATTGGATATGCTCAATATCATATGAAAAAAATATATTTTGGACCGTAAGAAAATTAAATGACATGAAGATTATAAGTAAATTCAATAACACACAATTCATTTTGAATCTATTAGATAATTCTGATATGTGGATCACCATACAAAATTTGAGTTAGGCCCATAAGAGAATTCAATTACATAGGGTTTGTAAGAGGATTTCATTTTTTAGAAAACCTATATTTCAAGTATTTAATTATTCTTAATATTATCAATATGAATATTCCATGTAAGTTGAGAACTTAAGTTTTCAAATTTCATGATTATGAGAATTTTGATTCTATCATGTGATAAATTAAAAAAATAAGAATTTATAAGAACTTTATGCCACAAAAAAGGATATATGACTATAAAAACCCTGACCCCAGTATTCTGGAGATGTTGTCTAATTTATTACATCAGAATAAGATATAAGGAATCTCATCCCTAAGGAACTCATAGTCTAGTAGTATTTATAAACTAGATACATACATGATTCCAATATTATATTTGAATACACAAATTAAAACATATTTTTTTGAGAATATAATTATTCCCTCCTACACATCCTTTCATAAAATTCTTTGCACACTTCATGGATTCCTAGGAAATGAATTAAAATAAGGGTGATCTCAAAAGCTCAGTAAGGGATAAGTATAATGGAAGACATCATGAATCAATAAGTATAATCAATATGGAAAGGTAAGTAACTGAACACACATGACATTTAAATAATTTGACTATCATGATTAGATAAGTCATAATAAATATGTAAATGTAAATATCTAAGAACACTTGTAATTCAATCAATAAATTAACTATCATAATAATATAAGGCATAAAAAATATAGAAAAGTAAAAATCTGAACACAGATGCCATTTAATCAATAAACTGAGAATGAAATGCATTTAGAGATAATATCATTACAAAAATATATTGGATAAAATAACTAAATTATTAATAAAGGAAATGATTAATTATTAGATTTCATGCTCTCATACATCATGATACCTATACCGTAAAGGAATTTCAAAATAAATCTTAAAAGTCAGAGTTAAGTATACACTAAAAACCCATTTACCAAGGCTAGCCAACTGATTTGTGCCCCGAGACTATTGATCCGTTGAGGGGCTATATATAATCAGGACCACCTGTATGTATATGCTTAATTAATTCCTCATATATCAAATGAATAATTTAATTTATGAACAATATGACTAATAAAAAAATTTCCATATCCATTAAGGAATAAAAATCAACAATAATTTCACTAGTCAATCATATAACTTTCAAAGTAAATTAAGATATTTAGAAATTATATATTTTTTAATTAATAAATATATCCATGATAAATAAAATGAATAGTTAGGGGAAATAAAATATATAATGATAATAAGAAACTGAATATTTCAAGTGAAAGTTAATGATTAAAAAAATTAATCAAGAAAGAGAATGTCAATACCTCCCTTGGTCAAATTGATCATAAAACATCAAGAGAAATAATAAAGATGATATCAATACAACATATACTATATGGATCATAATTTCAATAAAGGGTTTATGTAATTTATTAATATAAATACCAAAAATATGTCATTAAAACATTCTTGAGGAAAATAATAATTTCACTTTGAAAACAATTTAAAAAAAATAAAAGTTCACAAAAATATTTTAAAAACAATTTTCTTTGAAAATTACCTTCGAAACTAATAAAGTATGATTTAAATAATTTATTGGTCATGATGGTGGAAAATTATCTACATTTCATACATATTGTAAAAAATTTTATTTTCACATCTTCAGTAAAATCAAAATGGGCCTTGTTTAGAAAATGATATGAATATTCCTTTCAATTTTTTTTTATAAAAATCCAAACATGGGAAAAAATTTATTTTATAAATTGTTGGGAGAAATTTAAAAAAATTTTGATAACATTTTTAGAAAACATGTTTTTTGGATGAAAATGGATTTTCTACTAAAGAGATAAATGATGTTATATTTTATTAAAAACATTTTCTAAATCATTTTAAGTACCGAAGAGAGGAATATGGAACTATTAAAAACAAAATAATATGGATGAATTAATTTTTTAAGTGAATTTTTGAGATAGAAATAATAGATTAGTTATGTTTTAAAATTTTATATTTTAATTCCATTTCTATATTGATGTCAATAAAGTCAATCTATGTGAATAGTCATGAAAATGACTTTAATGGTATATCATGTTAAATAATATTTTATCTAATGATTTAAAATTCATAAAATTATTATATTTGTCAAAATTAAAGGTATATAGTTAATAATATTAATTATTTTCCACTTATGTGTTCTTTTTAATTTATAATATATTTCTTGACATTGATATAGTAAAAAACTTTGATATCGTGATAACCATCAAATGGGTTAATCAGGGGGGCTAAAATTAAGATATAAATGTGAAAACATCACCTAAAATTATAATAATTTTATTGGATGAGGGTATTTAGACTCATAATAATCCTATATTTGTAATTTTTCACTTTTTTCTACTTTAACATGAAGAATAATTTATTATATTTATATATTTTAAGTAATTCCATGTGTGTCATTTCCTTCACTATAAATGGACACCACCTCTCCCCTATTATTCACACTTCTTGATCCAATTATATTGTAAAAAAACTTCCAAAAGATATTATTAAAGTAATTATATACATTATAGTGGTTTTTTTATTCTTAAAATACCATCCATATGGTACTTAAGGATAGATCTAATGGAGGTTCTTCAAATAGATGATAATAGTCTTAACTGAGTGTTTTAAGTTTTATTTTTCTAACTACTTGAATTCTATCCTAACCATTCCAATATAATGAAATCAGTATATCCCATAAAATTATATGTTATTATGTTAATTGAATAACCTTATTCATATACTTTTTAATCCTATGAGGAATAAAAACATCGTTCGTGTGTACGTGTATACTACAACCTCCACAAAGCGATTTGTTTCATTTTACATAACTACCTATCATGGATATTTATAAAGAAATATTTAATATATATATATATATATATGATATTAATTAAATAATAATAATTCTATAAAGATAATAAATCATCTATTTTCTTTCTCTTCCATCCATTGGAAAATTGAAACTTCATTCGTGCGTACGTGTGGATTACCACCTCCACGAAGCGATGCAATTCATTTTTCATGTATGGATTTCATGGATGATTCTAAAATTTTATTTAATATATAAAAATGTGATTATTATTATTTTGATATTATGGAACCATTACCTATTTTATCATGATAAATATACCAAAGTCATTTTGAAATTGTTAACTAAATGTCCGAAAAACATCCATTGTGGACTTAACCGATTAAGTAATTAAATATATAATTAAAATCAATAAAATAAATGGTTTAATGATAAGGTATTAAATATAAAAAAGGTTTTTAAAAAATTAAATAATTAGTTAAATTTTATTATAAATTATTTAAATGATATACATAGCAAGTTGTAACTTGAGGTAAGGTGTTATTTAACTCAATTTCCATTCATTAGGTTATAACTATACTTTATTAAATATGTTATGCAATGTTTATATGTGAAATAACCTATGATTTTATTATATTGTATTTTTTTGTTTTATAGTTTTTTTTACATAATAAATTCATTTATTAAATTCTAACTATAATGATATGATCTTTGTAAGAGATATTCGTCTCAATATTATTTCTTTGAGACATGTTCTATATTATAAACCTACTTCTATATGGTTTATATGCTAGATATTGAGATATTATATTAGGAACACCTCTTTGATTATTATATTTAATTTTTATCTTATGTTATGTCTTTCATTAGATATCGATTCAAATGTTATAAAAGTCGTAAGGGTTTTCATTCTCTCAATTTCAATTCTTTGTGGAATAATTCATGCTATGCACCAAAATTTATTTAATATGGTGTAATTAGTTACCAATGAATGTGTTATAAAATATTATTTCATAAAAATTATGGGTTTTATATAATAATTTTATGTTCCTTAATTAAATTTAATATTTGATTCTATAATTACCCAACTTGATAGGGTTTCTCATCTCAATTTTCCTTCTTTGATATATGTTTTGGTTGATGCAACTATATTCATTTATATGGTGTAAACACTGACTCTTGGAATATAATATCATGAAGATTTTTATACTCCGGGTATTTTATTTTCCTTCTTATGTTCTTTATTTCAAATGTTTTTTGGTTTTAAAAGTCCAAAAAGGGGTTTTCTCTAAAAATATTCCTTAAATGTTTTTAAATAATTTTAACCAAATTTTTTCTCTACGTTCTTTATATTATTAAAATAATTTTATTTTATAATCATAAATGATGTCATAATTTTATTTTCCATGATATTTTTAATTCTTTTAAAACTTTTTAAAAGGAAATTTCTTAATTTTTTCTGCACGAGTCACTTTTAACTCTCTTTATAAAATTTAAAAAAATTCTTATTTTTAAGAATTATGAAATGAATGGATTTTCCAGCCATCATGATTGTTATTTTCTTTGAAGCATATTTTATAACTTTAAATTTTTATTTTCAAATAAAATATTTTCCAAATATTATATAAATATTTATAAAATATTATAAAAAAAGGATATTGTAACATTTTTAAAAAAATTTCTTAAATATTATTTTAAATATATTTTTTCCTAAGGAAATATTATTTATGGTTTTATTATGCTCTGATAGGGATATATTATAATTATACCATCCATATTATTTCTATACATGGATTATGATAATTTTAGATAGATTTTCATGGAAACTATTTCTTTTTCACGGGTTAATAAAGCTAAAAAGGAATGGCCATTTTTAAGGGTATTATGTTGATAATTTCAAGATTTTAAATGTTTTTTTTCATTTTTTAGTGTTTGGAAATATGTATAGATGATTGATGGGTGATTTTTTTATAAAATAGTGACTGGTGTTTCCATTATATCCATCCGATTCATTGGATTAAGTGACAAAGTTAACTATTGTAAGTTACTCCTATGAGATGATGGAGTTAACTTTTATAAGTTGCACTTATGAGACGATGGATTTTATTGAATATGAGTATCTCCTAAGAGATTACGAAGTTACCTATTATAATTCAATCTCTATATAATGATAGAAATATCCTATTTAGGTGATCACATGATTAATGTATGATGTTCTAAGATACCTACATTGGTTTTCCATTGTTTATTTTATTTACAATGGATCCTTTACTTAAATATTGTTTTCTCGTGGTTCATGAATGTTGAATTATATTATTGTGGTCATAAGTTAAATATTTATGCCATGTATCATGAGTTATAATTCATATTTTTATAGATATTAATTATCTTATTTTATACTCATTCATTTTGATTATGTTATCATACGATTATGATCATCTTATTCCCACTGATGATATTGAATTTTTAATGCATATGTTTACCCTTATTGAGTTTTTGAGCTCACACTTCTTATGTTTTACTTTTCCCCAAGTCATGAAGAATTATGTTAAATGAATTATGATTATTAAGGTTTCATGTGTGATAAATTTTATGGGAGATATTTAAGACTCATTGTAAAATAAGTAAAATATGGTATAATAGAAAAAACGATCACTTAAAGACATGAGTATTATTATATAATAGTTTTTCCTAATTATTTGAAACACTAAACTGAAAATGTCTTTGGGTATGCAAGAGATCCAATATTTTCATTTGATATTGAGTGTTTTTAATTGATAAATTTAGGCCACATTTATCAATATAAAATCTATAAATGTAAATACTATGTTTTACCACTAGGTCCAAGAGTGCGGTTTTAGGATTTTTTATACTCCCAATTCCATCATACGATGGAATTTGAGATTCCCTTAAACCCTCTTCAAATATAACGAAAAAATGGATTTCATTTCCATTTAATCCTTCTAGTACTAATTTTCGACATACAAATAATGTCTTAAAATGCCACGTATATTCAATCATTGACTTAAAAAAACCATGATGTGAACTTATTTATCTTATGAGATATTACCGATTTACTTTTTTTTTGATATTTTTTATATCATTTTCACCACAATGTGGTCTACACATTCCAAGATGTGTTTTTTTAGATCCTATATTGAGTGATATAGCTTTAGTAAATACATGATACAAATATGACTAAATAAAAACCATGACATGGTGGTATAAACCATGTTTTGGTTTATTCTAGTGTAAACCATGATGTAATTAAGGTCACCATGTTGTGATTTTTTTGCATGAAATTGTACTTTTTATCTCATAACATATGACTTTTTATATTTATAATACTATAAGATATCATGTTTATGCGATTAGATGAATTTGAACATCCAAATGATTATTTAAATATTAAATAATCAATCAATGTTTCAAACCATACATTATAAGGAGTTTCGTTTTTTGAAACATTAATGAAATTTTTCATTAATATCATATATGTTTGTGAAAATTTTGAGATCCTTTGAGACATATATAAATAATTTTAATCATTATTCTAAGTGTGGAATTCACATAAAATAATCATGCTATGAAAACTCCTTAAAAATAATCTTATCAAATCTCTTTCTCTCTATTAATTGTTCTAAAAAAATATTAGGACGAGATAATTCATCCCTAAACATTGGGAGATTAATATTTCTCATATATTACCTTCATAGGAGGGATAATTTTTCATACTAGGGGTATCTATAATTCTAATTTAATAATAATATTGGATATATCATATTTAATAGAGAAATGTTATGTTTTTATTTACATTTATTCACTTCAAATGAAAGGATGGATCTTGAGTAAAAAGGGTTTTTTGTTTCTTTTTAATGTGTTTGGATAGAGGTTATGTACTCAAAAAACCCATTAAATTACTATGTCCCCAATTTTATTTCCGTTTTCTTCCCATTCTTCAAGTGAATATACAAATAAATATTCACTAAAATGGTTTCCACTATAACATGGTGTGTATTTAATTTAGTTTTGAGTATGAAAAATTAATTTTTTTCCACCATGACCTCCTCCATGAAGTGTTCTTATATCCATGTCATTTTAGTGAGGATCTTTATTGGGATGTTCTCTTCAAAATTAATTACACTGTTACATGTTTATCTATTATCCCCCTTTATGAAAGGGAATTTACAAAACACTTACCCTGAAATGGGATCAACCATGACATGGTTTGGATATTCATCTTGTAAATTAAGTCCATTATTTTTTCTTAGATAGAAAAAAATCAAACCATAACTATTTTACTTATAAGTATGGGTTTCTCCATGGAATAGTATAAATCAACATGATTTGGTTTTAGTATTCATATCAAAACTCCTTTAAAACTTTCCAAAATCCATAATACCCACTCAAAATTTTTTCAATGGCGATATGAGTTGTTTATTTATAATTATTCCAAACAAAAACAAAACTTAAATTCAGAACACAATTTGATCTCAAAGATACCCTCTTTCAGTTTATTAGAAACACCTAAAAAAATATTAGCACTTAACTTGGAAACACATCCTTGAAGATTGAACATCATCCCCTCTTCACTCTCTAAGAAAAAATTACTTATAAATTTATATAAAACATTATTCATTTACTTTATGTCCATGTGATTTATACTCATTGTGAGAATAAAGAGTAAAATTAATTTTCTCAATGGAAATCCATGAAATTTTATAACTTGAAGCTTTAGAACACTTATAAAAACTACATTAAGAAACATTGAATGCTCAATAAAAGTTTTTTAATACTCCAGAATATTTTTTAAAGAGTATATAACTATTTTTCTAATCTAGATCCCATGTCTATTCTCTTGACATATATATAAAACCTCCCTATAAGGATTAAAGGTTTCTCCCCTTTTGAATTATATTTTTCTGTTTCCCCCTCTTTGTTTCATTATAAATTATCCCCTTATTGAAAAGGATTATATAATTTCTTCTACTTTAGATATATCTCCCCTATTGTGATATATTTAATACATTCACCCTCATTGATAATAAACCAAAATAATATTGAAATATTCTTTATTCTAAAAAATGTTGTCAAAATAACTTTCACATCAAAAAACCATTAGTGTAAACTGTTGAAACTGTGGATTTTGTTGAGTTAATATTGATAAGATGTGATTATTATTAAAGATTTAAGGATTTATGTGGATATGGTTAATTTATTGTATTTTGTTATCAATACATAAATCATTGTATCTCGGGACACCCTGAGTGGGGAGGGATGAATCAGGGTGTTAAAATTTTATTTTGATATAAGGATCTTGTCCATATATTGATAGGAACTAGTTAAACCTGTTTGATTATATCATAGAAAAACCAATAAAAAATTAATAGTAATTTAAATAATATAATGAATTTTACTTAGTTCACCAAAAAGGGATAAGTACAATGAGAATGTTCCAAAGATGTGTCTGTTGCACCTAAGTCCACTATACATCACTTCAATTTTTTAGATATGGACACTACATACCAATAATAGTTCCTTTATAATGTATTTAGACTTAATGTACTACCACCCTTATATTACCTCTATTGACTCCTCATTGTGCACATCTCTCGATGAATCCTTCCTCAGTTTAATGACTTTAAGATCTTATTTTTTTCATTTAAATAATTTGGAATATATTGCATCATTAAAGAGGGAATATTATACTTAAATAAGATAATAGCTCTTTAAAAATGGAATTGTCCTAAAAACACTATGCATCATGTAATCCCATTCCATGAACTAATAGTAAGACATTGAGTGAAAGACCCAGGGTGAATAACTAATTCACATGATTTTTGGCATGTAGCACCAATCACAACATCCTATGATCGATACACAAATCATAAATCACATTTATGATAACTACACCCAAGAAAACCATTTCTCATTACTTAGGTCATATATCACTTAAATGGTTATGCTATTGCTTAACTAACCCACAATAAATCCCTGTACGAAGCATGGCCACATGAATAAGTCACCAAACAAACTCCCAAGACCTCCATCTCAGTATTTATCATTTATTTTTTATTATTTCTAAAGATTGTGGTCAGATGGAATTATATATGTATAATCCTTTGAAAAACCTTCTATACACATGTAAATAAATCTACAAAAATGGGTGCATCATTGACTGAATCAACCGAATGAACATTCCTAAACTCTATCACATAAATATTATTAGAATATGTTATTATGTGATTGAATTCATGAGACTACCACCAAAATACATCCATTAAAACTCACTAACCAGCATACGTGGTCTCTTCATCAATTATCATTTGACAATGTATTATTAATTATGTGAGTCATATGACTCTCATCACCAAAATACCATTTTCCTTTTCTTTATTGGTTACATAATCCACCTAATTTGAGAAGTATACAAATCCACCTAATTTACACATATGATCACATGATTTAAAGTGTATGAAATAGATTTCCACCATTTCCAAAATCTATTCCTTTAAGTGCTCCATAGGATCACATCACAAGATAAATTTGATATTATGTTCTTATGATTCCTCAGTTATCTCAATCAGAATACTCCATCTCATGATTCAATTAAACTTAAGTGATAACATGATCCATTTGATCTTATGTGATTGCAAGATCTATATGGGCTTACAAGATCACATGATTTGTAAAGTCCTATGATATCAAATTCATTTACCACAGATTTCAAGCATAAAAATTAGGTAAACACTGGGAAATGATTCCATTTTCTCTAACATTAATCATGCTCTCAAATGAAATTCTTATTCACAAATATCAACTTCCTTAAGCATCAACCAACAATATTATACTAGAATAAGATTAACAATAAATACAACATCATTTTTCAATACATATTTCCTTAGTTTAATCATAAATAATTCTAAAAAATACATGAAACCAGTCATTGTATGTGAGGTGAAGGCTTTATAAAGGTTTGAAACTATTCAAAAATCATTTGGATATATTTTAGGTGATTTTTTTATTTTAAGAAGTAAAATGGAATTTTATGTTGAGCTAGAAAATTTGATAAGTATAAAATCATATGACATAAGATATTCTAGATCGTAATTGAATTGAAATATATGGATATTATAAGTAAATTTAATTACACAAAATTTAATCAAAATCTATAAGATAATTCTGATATATGGAGCACCGTATGAAATTTGAGTTAGGCATATAAGAGAATTCAATTATGAATGGTTTGTAGGAGAATTTCATTTCTTAAAAAACCTATATTTTTAGAATTTAATTATTTTAAAGATTATCAATATGAATATTCTATGTAAGTTGAGAACTTAAGTTTCCAAATTTCATTATTAGGAAAATTTTGGTTCTATCATGTGACAAATTAAGAAAAATAGGAATTTGTAAGAACTTTTTTCCAAAAAAAGGAGTCCTGTCTATAACAACCCTAACCCTAGTAGTCTATAGATCATGTCTACTTTATTAAATTAGAATAATACATAAGGAATCAAATTCATAAGGATCTCATAGTTTAGTAGTATTTATAAACTAAATACATACATGATTCCTATTGTACATTAGAATATACAAATTAAAACATATTTTTTTTTCAATAATATCATTATTCTCTATAGCATATCCTTGCATAACATTCTTTGTGCACTTTCTTGATTCTTGGGAAAGGAATCAAAATATGGGTGATCTCATATGCTCAATAAGGGTTATGTATAATGGAAGCTATCACGAATAAATAGGTATAATCAACTTGTAAAGGTAAATAACTAAACACACATGACATTTAAATAATTTGACTATCATGATAAGATAAGTCACAATCAATATATAAATGTAAATATATGAACACATATATAATTTAATCAATAAATTGACTATCATAATAGGATAATGCATAAACAATATGGAAAGGTAAATATATGAACACACATGCCATTTAATCAAAAAATTGAGAATTAAATAAATCCATAGATAATATCATTATGAAAATCTATTGGATAAACTAACTAAATTATTAAAAAAGGAAAAACTTAATTATTATATTTCATGATCTTAGAAAACATGATACCAATACCATCATGGACTTTCAAAAGATGGTTTAATACTCATGGGTAGGTATACACCAAAAATCCATTTACTAAGGCTATCCAATTGATTTGTTCCATGAGACAATTGATGCATTAAGGGGATATCTATAATCAGTACCCACTTGTATCTACATGCCTAATTCATTCCTCATTTGGGCCTTTGGGCCAACAATTTAGTCCCCGAGTTCTTTAAGGCCTTCGGGCTACCCAGGCCTTCAGGTCAGTAAGGACTTCAGGCAACCTCAAGGCCTTCGGGCCACCTTAAGTGAAGATGAAAACCAGAAAACCTACAAGGAACAAGCTCTACAAGGAGGATGAGCAAGGTGCTTTCACCGTAGAAGAAGCTAAATAGATTGCAAGAATGAGAGGGTATGACACCTTCCATCAGGAAAAGCCTGTTGATGCTTGGGAATGCCTAGCCGAATAGTCATGCGAAGGTGGATAGCTGGTTTCATGATGAAGATGCTGGGGAGGAACAGTTCCAAGTAGTTAGTCTGGGTTGTATGTAATGTTTGAAGCCTACGAGAAATGAATTCCTATAAGTCCTACAATCCATGGAATACTTCCACCTACGAGCCTTGTAAGGGTTCCACCTCACCCCTTGAAAGGTTAATTATCTAAAATCAGTAAAAAATAAAGGCCTTTGGGCCATTGGATGGATAATGATAACAAGAAAGTGAATATTTCAAGGGAAAGTTAATGATTAAAAAAGTTAATCAAGAAAGAGAATGTCAACACTTTCCCTAGTCAAACTGATTATAAATTATCTATGGAAATAATAAATATGATATCAATACAACACATCCCCTATGGATAATAATTTTAATAAAGTGTTTATTTAATTTATGAATAGAAATATGATAAATATTTCATTAAAACATTCTTTAGGAAAATAAACTTTTCACTTTGAAAACCCTTTTTAGAAAATAAAAGTTCACAAAATATTTTGAAAATACTTTTATTTGAAATTTACCTTTTAAAATTATAAGGTTTTATTTAAATCATTAAGTGTTCATGATGTTGGGAAATTATATACATTACATACATGTTAATTAAACGATTCTTTTCACATCTTTAGTTAAATCCATACAGAAATTTTTTGGACAATGAAATGAATATTCCTTTCAAAAACATTCTATAAAAATTCAAACATGGAAAAAAAATTCTTTAATAAATAATTGGGATAATGTTAAAAAAAATTGATAACATTTTTAGAAAACATGGTTTTGGAATAGAAAGGATTTTCAACCAAAGAGATAAATGATGTCATATTTTATTAAAAATATTTTCTAAATCATTTAAGTACCAGAGAGAGTAATATAGATATATTAATTAAAAACTTAACTAATAAACATAGAAGAATAAAATTAATTGGGTTTATTAGACAAATATTAAATAAATTTCTTTAATATAAATTCAATTATGAACAATCTCTATTAAAATGAGACTGAGAAATAAACCATTAAAAAGATTATAATTTTGAAGTGAGAGTTACTCAATGAATCAATTATATGCGTAAAATTTAAATCCAAATAAAATAATTGGAAATAAAAAATATAATATTCAAAATTATTTAAAAATACAATCATATAATTTCAAAGAAAATGAATAATTAATATAACCCAATTAAAAAGAATTGAGTTATGAAATTATTTATAACTTGGTAATTTTCAAGTCAAATCTACTATGATGAAATAATTCAAATTAAAACTTATAATACCATTATGTATGAAATATTCATGATATTAAATGAAAAATGGCTAGTATATTCACTATATAAAATAAATTAGGTTCATAACATTACAATATTCCTAAATGAAGAGAAATTGTGGCGAAACCCCTTACCTAATGATGCCTTTGGGTTGAAGATGATTTTTCCTATTGTATAGTGGTTTTAATCATGTTATTAATTTATTAAATAACCATATTTATATTTATAATATCATATATTATCCCTTTATAACATTTTTCCATCTGTTTGTTAATAAAATTTCATTATTTTCATTATTTCGGGTGTTAATTTTCCTCATTTTCTTATGCATGTGTTTCCATGAAAGTTTTGATTTTTGAGAATATTTTATAGTTAAATAATATAATTTTTTTTATTAATTTTATAAATATCATATTTAATCATTAGATATATTTTTATATTCATTCTTTAAGGTCAGACATGGAAAATGAACCGTATCGCTTCATGGAGACGGTAGACCGTACGTTTTCATGAGCGACAATATAATTCCATTAATGGAAAAAATGGTAAGGAAGAGAGTGGTATATTAATTTTATATAATAAATATCATTTCATATATATAAAATATTCATGAAATTTATTTTTATAACTTTCCAATTAAAGATTAAGTAAAAAATTAATCACATTTCTTCGCGAGGTGGTAGTTTACCGTACACACTAGCGACATTATCATAATTTCAATGGAATGAAAAGTAAGAAGGTATATGTGATATTATAATTAAATAAGTATAATAATATAATAAATATCATGTAAATGTGTTAAATACATTATTATATTCAGCCTTGAAAGGTTGTTATAGAAAAAAATTACATTGATTCACTAGGCGGAGGTCCACCGTACACACAATCGACTGTTTTATTTCCCATTTGATGGAATATGAGATGGATATAGGTCATTAACTTAAAATAATAACAAATAATTAAATTTAATATAACATGGTTATTATATAATCATGGTTTAATAATATTTTAAGGAGTTTGAAGAAGAAACAATATAAAAATACTCATTTAAGAACGTTACCTCTTTATCGGAAAACTTCTTTAGGTTATCACCAAAAGAATTACTAGGTTATATTTATGATAAAAAAAGAGATCTAGGATGTTGTTAAGGGATTAATAAATTTGATATGGGTAGGTATTTTATGAACCAAATTTATTTGGAAGTGTGAGTAGGGGAGGAGAGGGGGTGACCTTTTATAAGTGAGGGAGAGGACACACAAGGATTTTTTTTAAAAAGAATCAATTATAACCGCGTTTTTATGATTCCAAAATCCTCAAAAAAGGGTCATTATCAAATATTAAATGTTATAAGGTAGAAATATTTCAATATAATGGGTTTTAGACAAGTTTTTAGGCCATTTAACTCTTATTATGTATTTATTCAAACCCATGGTAAATTAATTTTTCCCTTAACCACGATAATTAATTTTTATTACTTTTACTATTCATAATGGTCAAAAATTAAGTTGGAATTATTATATGATGTAAATTATTCTGATTATAAATATTTAAAACATTTTTATAAATTCAATTCACAAAAGTTTTAGAATACAATTTAAAATTAAACCTAGAGACGTATTGAAAAAACAATTTTTCCAAAGAATACTTTCAAAAGTTTAAAATGTTCTTATATATAAATTAAATATGAAATTTATTAAAATGAACTAAATTAGTTATATTGTAATATATTTTTAACTAATTTTACCTTAAAAACAATTTAAAATATAATTTATCTTTTTAAATAATTTAAACAAAATGAGAGTTTCCAATAAAATCTTTATTTTTCACTATTCATCAAAAAATTAATCATTTCAAAACAATTTAAAAAATTCACTATAAATTAATTTTGATATTCTTATTTCAAAAATATGACTAATTTTTTAAAATAAATTTTTTATAATTGGTATAAATTAATTCTAACATTAGTGGTCAAAACGTGATGAAACCGTTTTCTTTGAAAAATATGATTTTTCAATTTTTTTTTATTTTTTATATTTAAAATGATTATTATTTTAATTATAATAAATATATATACATTTATTTTATTTTATACATGTTTAAACCAAATAGTTTTAATAATTTAGTTGGTACTATTCATACCAACCAATTTAACAACTAGGTTATAACTATATACTATATTACAGTTCATTTAGAATCAGAGTTGCGTTTGAAGAAAGCTATCGAAGGGATTAAATTTAAAGAAATATATTTAATGGGTTGTTTAATCTTGTTATTACATGCCAAATATTCTATCTAATAAAATGTTATTATATTATAATCTTATTGTGTTGCATTCTCCCACCTTAAATAATGTGCATCCTTGCAATTTAATTTTTACTAAAAAAATCAAGGGTTTTATATTTGAAAATTAATTTATTAAAAACCCGCACAATAAAAAGTATTAATAAAATATCACATTAATAAGAAATAAATGGATGCACAAAGTTCATTTGGAATAACATATAACTTGGTTTCTATGTAGGAGAACATTGGTGGAAATTGAATATGTACATAGAAGAGAAGTGTAAATAATTATAGAGAGTAATAAGTATCATTGATCACAAGAAAGTGGATGATCAATAGAAATTTTAATAATTAAAAAACATAAATCTATGATTATTTAAAATCCCATTTTACTCATCTAATATGAAGGTAATATCATAATTTTTTTCTTTTAATATTATTTTTCAAAAGTTGAGTAATTCTTTTACTATCTAAGAATATAATAAAATATACTTACTTGATATATATATATATCTCATAAGAATAATTTAATTCTTTGGTTTTTCATCAATAAATTTCCACTTCATCTCTTAATCCATGAAATGAATATCCAAATATTATTTTTTATGCATGAAGCCCCAAAATTAACTTTTAATGAATTATAAGATCCATAAAAGAGTGAAAAGTCTTTCTGTTTGTCTTTAAATATTTTCTAAAAACAATATGGTTAGAAAAAGTTTTCAAATATGATAAATTAATATCTAAACCTCAAACTTAACACCACTATTTCATCATTAATATTTATTCATCAAATATTTTAAGTAGAAAAAATAACATATTAACCAAAACATCACATAGGCCATTAGTAGGAGAAACACCCCTGTCTCACTTCAATTATGGGTTTAAGCCATGCCACTTTGCTGGATGTGATGGGTTCTCACCCAACATGTGGGTTGTCCTTTTTCTAAAACAAAATTAATATAATTCCAATAACATTATCAAATTTTTATGACCTATAATTACTAAAACATCAAAGATAAGATAAATATTAAAATTTATCGATACCTTTAATCTTAAAAACCAAAATGTAAAGGCATTATTTCTCAAATAAGCTTTCCATATGCTAAACCAATAGATATTATTCCCATAATTGTTTTTCTAAAAATATCTTTAATCATGTTATATTCCCACCTATTTTTTTTTCAAAGGTGGTGTTTAATAATTTACACTTATCATCAACCTTAACCTCATAAATGCATGATGGTATCCATACATCTTTAGTTAATGAAGACATATATACTTTTAAAATTTTAATCAAACCTTAAATGTTTCATGATTATTATAACCAAAATACTATTAGTAAAAATAATTTTATAATACAATTCTATAATCCCAATATATACTTCAACCATTTTATTTCAACACAGGTCATTCCTTGGTCCAGGAGTTAGCCTTTAAAATAGGGAATTTACTTGGATAATGTCTAAGTTTCCCATATTTAATAAAATAAACAATAAATGGATAACAAGGATGAAATTTATTTCCTTCCATATTACTCTTAATTTTTCCTTGGAGATTCATTATTTTATACCCTTATTTTCCACACATAAAATGTTATCATGTTATATTGAGACACTTTCCTCGATGTCTCTTTCTACATTTCAAACATGAAGGATATAGATCCTTATTTACTCTATGGCCTCCACCACTCGATCTCTTAGTTAACTCCATTCCTATCTTCTTTAATGAGTCCGAGAGTTGGTTAAAGTATAGATTGTTAATAATATTTCAGGATTACTGATTAGGAATAATCATAATATCTTTCCCTTCAGTCATTATCCCATTTGGTTTATCATAGTCACAAAATTATCCTTCATATTAAATATTAACATGATTCCATTGGGTTCTATACATTGACTAAAACCAAAAAGCATAGTGTGAGAAATAATAATCACAGTTGGAAAACAATATAATAATTTATATAATGTCTAAATAATGACATTTTATTTTCAATCTAAGACACCTTAGGTCTAACCTATGTCATTAATTATCATAATTTATTCAAGTAATTTATAATGTATTGTAAATAAAATTTGAATTATCCAAATAATATCCCCTAAGAGTATTAAACCAGATGCATAATAAGGCCCATTTTTGTGTACTAGGTAAGGCTCGATTCAAGCTTGACAAGCCTTTTTAGAGTTATTACCCCAAGGTATATCTGTTCAAAAACCACTTCCACTTTTAGTATCCAAAAAGGGATTTATTTCTATGGAAAAACAAAAAATATATACCTTACCAAAATATTAGGAGGTCTTCTAAACTTATCCTCAATGTCTATCATAGAGTTATATTCCCTAATTTATGTTTTCCTAAATCTAGTTCCCAATGTTTCTACTAAACATAATCTAATACCAACTATAACAACTTTGAACCTAGTAGCCTGAGGCTGGTGTCTGCTTTATTAAATTGACATAAGATAAAATGAATTTCATCCTAAAGGATCGTATAGTTTAGTAGTCTTAATAAACTAGATACATATATAATCCCCATATTATATTCGAATACAAAAATCAAAAAATATTTTTTTGAGAATATCATTATTCCCTATAGAATATCCTTTCATAAAATTCTTAGTCCACTTCCAAGATTCTTGGTAAATGAAACAAAATTAGGGTGAGCTCAAATGCTGAGTAAGGGTTAATTAAAATAGAATCTTTGATGAATCAATAAGCACAATCAATATGGAAAGGTAAATAACTGAACACGCATTCCATTTATATACTTTTAATATCTTGATTAGATTAGGAATAATTAATATGTAAATATAAATATATGAACACACATTCTATTTAATCAATAACTTGACTATCATGATAAGATAAGTCATAAAAAATATGGCATGGTAAATATTTGAACACATATAAAATTTAATCAATAAACTAAGAATTAAATAAATCTATAGATAATATAATTGGGTAAATCTCATGGATAAAAATAAATTAATTCTTAATAAAGGAAATACTTAATTATTTGGTGTTATGATGTCAAGTATCATGATACCTATACTATCAAGGACTTTCATAAGATGATTTAAAATTCATGGGTAGGGGTACACGAGGAACCCGTTTAACTAAGAATAGAAAACTAATTCATCTCATGAGACTTCTAATGAATCAAGGAGATATATATAACTAAGCCCCACCCATATTTTCATTTTTTTGACTTAAGTAATAATCATATCTATAATAAATAATATGGATAATTATGGGGAATGTAATGTGCAATGATAATAAAAAAGTAAATATTTCAAGGGAAAATTAATGATTACAAAAATTAATCAAGAAAGAGAATGTCAATACTTTCCCTGGTCAAAATGATTAGAAAACATCCATATAAATAATAAGTATTGTATTAATACAACATATTCCCAGTGGATCATAAGTGAAATAATGGGTTTGTGTCATTGATGAATAGAAATACCATAAAAAGTTCATTAAAACATTCTTGAGGAAAACAATCTTTTCACTTTTAAAATTCTTTTTTAAAAATAAAAGTTAAAAAAATATTTTGAAAATAATTATACTTAATTTTTTTTAAACTTATAATGTATGATTTAAAAAATCGAGTTCCCATTATGATAGGAAATTCCATACATTTCGTACATGTTAACACAAAGATTCTTTTCACATTTTTCAATAAAATCCAAACGAGCCTTTTTTGGAAAATGAAATAAATAATACTTTAAAATAATTATATAAAAAGTATAAAATGGGTAAAAATGAATTTAATAATTAATTTGTATAATGTTAAAAACATTTTTAGAAAACCTGGTTTTTGAGGAAAAAATAATTTTGATCGAAGAGAGAAATGATGTCGTATTTTATAAAAAACATTTTCTCAATAATTTTAAGTACTAAATTGAGGAATATGGTACTATTAATTTTAAAAATAATTAATAACCATATTATAATAAAATTAAAATGGTTTATTATTTAAAAATAAAATAACTTTATTTAATGGAAATTCAAGTGTAAACAATCATGATTAAAACAAGATTAGGAAATAAACCCTTATAAAGATCGTAATATTGAAGTCAGAATTAATAAATGAATAAATTATGTGTATAAAATTTAAATCCATATAAAACAAGTTTAAATAAAACATAATATTGTAAAATTTCATTACATGAATAATCTTATATTGTCAAAATAATGAAGAAGTAATATGACCCAATGAAAAGGAATTGAGTTATGAAATTACTCACCAGTTGGTAATTTTCAAGTCAAATACCCTTAGATAAATTAATTAAAATTAAAACTTATAACACCATTAATTATGATTTATTAATTATATTACCTAAAAGGGTCATTATATACACCATATAAAATAAATTAGGTGCATAACATTACAATATACCTCAACAAAGATAAATTGAGATGAAGTCCCTTAACACACACTTCCTTTTGGTTAAATATGATTTAAACTACTTTATAATGGTTTTAATAATGTTATTAATTTATTAAAGAACCATATTCATATTTTTAATATCATATCTTATCCCATTACAACATTTTATCACCTGTTTGTTAATAATATATCTTTATTTTCATTATTTTGTGTGTTAATTGCCTTGTTTTCTCATGCATGTTTTGTCATGAAAGTTTCATTTATTTCAAATATTATATAGTTACATCATCTCAAAAATTATATTAATGTTATAAATAACATATTTACTCATTATATACATTTTTATAACCATTATTTATGGTTGTACATGAAAATGCATCACATCGCTTTGTGGAGTTGGTAAGCTATATGTATACACGAGAGAAGATATCATTCCATTAATGAGTGAGAGGTTAAGGAAATGGGTGATGTATTAATTTTAAATAATAAATATAATTTCATATATATCACATATATTCAATAAATTTATCCTTATTAGTTTCTATGTAAAGGTTAAGTGAAAAATGAATCACATCACTCCATGCGGTGGTAGTCCGCTGTACACACCGACAACATTATCGTAATTTAAAAGGCATGTAAAGTAAGAAGTTATATGTGATTTTATAATTAAAAATATAAAAATATAAAAATATAATATATATATGTTAAATTCATCATTATATATATCCTTGAAAGGTGGTGATGGAAAATGAATTACCTCAGTTCGGGTGGCGGTAGTCCGCCGTACACACGATCATCATTTTCATTTCCTATTTTATGAAAGAGGAGATGAATTTAGGTCATGAACTTAACATAATAAAAAATAAGTATATGGAATATATTTATGTTATTATACAGTCATGTTTTAATAATATTTTAAGGAGTTTTAAGGATAAGAAAACCAAAAAAATTCTTGTTTAAAAACGTTTCCTCTTCTATGGAAAACTTCTTTAGGTTTTCACCAAAAGTGTTACTAGGTTGGATTTATGAAAAAAATGGTGCTAATATTTTGGTATGTGGAAAAGTAAGTTATTTGGGTGGGTATTTTACTAACCAAATTTCATTGGATATGTTAATAGTGGAAGATATTTTGTGGCCTTCTTTTAGTGGGGGAGAGGACACACATAGATTTTTTGAATAAAATCAATTACATTCACATTTTTATCATAAAAAATTCCCTAAAATGGGTCATTATAGAACCTTATAGGTGATAATGTTTAAATATTTTCATAAAATGGGTGTTGGAGAAGCTGTTTAGGTCATTTTAACCATTATTTGTTTCGTTTAACAGCTGGTAAATCCGTTTTACCATAACTAAAACAATTATTTTTTACTGATTTTACTATTCATAATGGTAAAAAATTAAGTTTCCATAATTATATAATATAAATAATTCTAATTAAAAACATTTAATTTGTTTTTATAAATTCAATTCATAGAAGTGACATAATCTAATCTAAAATTAAACCACAGATGTGTCAAAAAAGAAGTTTTTCCAAAGAAAACTTTCAAAAGTTTAAAAAGTTTTTATATCATAATTAAATATGAAATTGATTAAAATGAACTAAATTAGTTATTTTTTAATATAATTTATCTAATTTTACTCTAAAAGAAATTTAAAATATAATTTAACTTTATAAATAATTTAAATGAAAAGGAAATTTTTAATTAAAATTAGTATTTTTCATTATTCATCAAAAAAATAATCTTTTTAAAAAATTGTTAAAAAATAAACAAAATTTAATTTTTTATATCACGATTTTATGAATTAATATCATTTTATATGATATTTTTCTAAAAGTGGTAAAAATTAATTTTAACATAAGTGCTCAAAATGTGACAACATTGTTTTCTTTAAAAAATACTGTTTTTTAGAAAACATTTCCATTTATTTTAAGTGATTCTTATTTTAATTACAATGAAGTCATATCCATTGAATTTATTTTATACATGTATAAACCATATAATTTTCATAATTTAGTTATTACTATTCATACCATCAAATTTAACATCTTGGTTATAATTCATTACTATATTACAGTCCATTTTGACACGGAGTTGTGTTTGTCACAAGCTATCAAATGGATTTTTTTTTAAATTCATGAAATGTTTAATCTCGATGTTGTTTGTCACATACACCATTGAATACAATGTTATTATTTTGTAATTTTTGGGTCTTACAATGAATACTATCAAATATCATTTCATTTTTTATATTTATATGTATTCTATGTAAGGAATAAATGAGATTTATGGACGTTTTAAGAAGAGAAGGTCATGAAAAAAAGGTTGAAATTTATAATTAAATATTTTAAATTTAAATACGATAAAAAGATACAGAAGTATCTATGAACAGTTAACCTGAATTATTAAGAGGCTGATGCTCATAGTAATTTATATAATTAATTATGGAAATAATATTCACATAATTATTGGAAATTAATGTGAAAAAAGAGTATATATGATGGATATGTGAAGAGAACTGATAGAGTGTTCATGAGACATTTGTTTTATTAAATAGTGAGAGATAAATAAAGGGAAGAAGGAAGAATAAGATATTCATTCTCACTATTGTGAAAGTGATTGATGAAAAAAGAGATAAAACTTGTATAAGTGTGAGTTGGTAAGAAGGGAGAAACATAGTGACAACATAATTGATGTCTAAAGCAGTGAAAGATTTTTTTTGTTGAAACACACTATGAATTATTATTACTATATAGGATATACATACACTATCATGATACTATAGTTAATCAAAACATTATGGTTATGCCCTAATTTATATAATCTATAAGATTATTTATAATGGACCATGTGATCTTGAGTACTTCCAAATCATGTCAAGGATTAGCTAATGTTGTTGAGTATTGAAACTTGTAATATCTTATATTTATTTTATACATATTAAATTAGGTGTGTTTAATAGAAAATTCATTTTACTCTGACCAGTAAAAAAGTTTTTTTAAAAGGAAAAACATAAAATAACCTGTTAATCACAGATTCAACCCACCTCTTAATGAATTTAACTGATCTTGTTGGTGGATTTTCATTTTCTATTAGAGAATAGTTCCTTCATGATCTCAAGTAAACTTTTAGTTTTAGGGATAAGTTTTTCAATTACTAATTTCTATTATCAAGAATAGATAATTAGAACTAAATAAACAACAAAGGTATTCTAACTTTTGATGAGAAGAATTATCATGTTTAGAAGGACAAGATGTTGTTGTATCTATTGTTTATTAGTTATAATGTATTGTAAGATGCTATTTATGGTTTTATCCCTCTTGATAATTGAAATAGTATAATAGAAATAGATAATAAGACATTGGAAAATTATGGATGAGTTCAAAATGATATATTGGCCCCTATTTTAGAGATTGAATTTATATTCATAAAAGGAATCAAAATGTTTAATGGTATTAGGGATAAATTGGAAAATATTTATGAAGGAAACACCAAAGTGAAATAAACAATGACATAGATTTGGAGATTTAATTATGAAGATATAAAAATGATGAATTATGAATCTATAGAAGAATTCTTTAAAATTGTAAATGATATTCTGAGTGCTGTCAGTAGATTAGGTGAAAAATTAGAAGATTCCATAAAGTTTGAGAAGATTTTACACATTCTAAATAACAAATTTTATGTAAAGGTTTCAATCCTATAATATAAAGACCCATGTTCTATTCATCTTGATGAATTATACAGTATTCTCGTAGATTACGAGATAAAGGGGGACAATGATACCAATATGAAGTATATGGCTAAGAAATAGATTTCTTTTAATGATTTTAAACAGGAAAAAGGTATGAAGAAAGATGAAGATGATGAAGATAGTTGTTTTGACTTGTAATTATAAGTAATAAGTTTAATGAACTTATGCCAATTTTCTTTAGAAAAGTGAGAATAGGTATATGAAAATACAATGGGAAGCTTCCACTAAAATTCATCAAGTGTGTATATATTAGGCACTTTCATCAAACTATCCAATATTAAAGGATGAAGAAGATAGTGATGAAGAAGATTAAATGCCTTGATGTTACTTTAAAAAGAATAACAATAAGTCAAATCCTAATTTTAATGGGAAGGGTAGGATGTTCTTGAAATATAAAAAGAGAAAATTTTTATCAAAGCAGAAATGAAGTGATAATTGTAAAGATAAAAGGAAATTTGGGACTTTAGGTGATGATTATGAGAAGCTACTTGTTGCTAATGTGAGTGATTAAAACTTCACTTGGGATGTAAGTAGTGATTCTGGAAGTGATGATTAGGAAACCCAGACAGAATTTATGCTAAAGAGAGAGTTTAATGAATGACTTTTAGAAATAAAAAATCTTGAAAAGGAGAATAGAAAACTGAAAAAGGATAATCAACATATTGGATTCTAGTAATTTTAATATATTGAAGAAAAATCCAAGTTACTTAAAGAAATTTATGATCTAAATAAATTTATTAATAGTGAAAAGACTTTTAATATCAAGAAGGAAGAGAAATTGAAAGAGAAATAGAAGGAGTTGGACATTGTTCAATAGAGACTGGTAAAATATGAAGAACAACTGAACAAATATAGATCTAATTTCATAGATATTATTCACAAATTTTGGTAATGTTTAAAGAATAAATATTTTTGTGATGATTAGAAAAAATCACCCTCAAAGGGAGAAAATGTTTCTAAATATATTTGTGATAAGTATGAGAAAAAGAATCAAGTTAATAAGGCCACATTTGTGGATAAATTAGGTGATCACAGAAATATCAAAATTATGGGAACTTGAACTTAGACTAAAAAATGATTTAATTAGAAAAACTTAAGAGACTAGAAAAAGTATTAATTTTCAGAAGAATATTTTAGGGGATCACAATAATTTTTTTCCAGAAAATAAGATGAAATTTTTATAAAGTCAAGTGAAAGATTCTGGACAAAAATTTTCTTAGAGAGGAAAGTATAACATTTATGGATATTGTTGGTAATATTTAGTATTTGTACATATATTTAAAATGTGCTGGTTTAATAATAAACATTCCAATAAATCTAGAAGGATCGGTATAGAAAACATGAAGGTGAGTAAACAAACTCAAAGAAGATATGTTCAATAGAAATCAAATAATTTTGGACATAAGTTAGAGAATAGGATTCATTTTTTTAATGAATTGTGTGGTAGATGTGACTAGACTGGTCACTATGCCAATGAATGACTCATACTTATATCAATACAACAAATTATAAATTAAAATTAACAAAATGCTCAAAAGATAAAGTGTGAATATAAAGAAAATATCTTTTTTTGAAGTTACACTAAAGGCTTCAAAAGGGGAATTCCCATGGATATTTGATAGAGGATAGAACATTTTATTCACATATTAAAGGTGAAATGAATATTTTTATAGTACTTAATATCAAAAATAAGGATCAATGAATTTTGATAACAGTGGGTCACTCAAGATTAAAGAAATTTTTTAGCTATGATAGGTAAAGGAAGCATAGATTCAAATAATACCTTATTTATTTATGGGTTGAAACATAACCTATTAAGTGTTTCTTAGATCTATGATAGAAGGAATGTGGTATTTTTTTTGGAAAAATTGGTTATTGGTTAAAATTATTAATGATGGAAGGATAGTGAAAAGAGTAAAATGAACCTAGGGAAACACATTTGAAGTGGGAGATGCTCAAAACTAATTATATTTGAGTGAGAAATAAGAAAAAGAACTATAGAATAGAAGGATTGTACCTATATTTAAATGGAATATAAGAATGATTAAACAAAGAGAAAGTGTTTTTGATATTCTTAAAATGAATAGAGAAAGGGATATTAAATGATCTACATGTCAGAATGAGAATATTATTAATTCATCATATAATAATGTTGAAATTTAGACATCTCATCTTGTAGATATTATTCATTTTAACATATGTGGGCCCATAATAATTAAATTCACAAATGTAGATAATTATTTTATTTCCTTTATCGATTAGTTCACCCACATTACATGTATCACATTTATGAAGAAAAAATAAGATTCCCTAAATATATTCAAGATTTTTAGGAGAAGTGTTCAAAATAAGTATGGATACTACTTGAATAAGATTGGGATAGACAATGGTAATGAATACACAAATCCCAAATTTAAATCTTATCATGAGAAACATGATATTTTTTATGAACTCGGTGAACCATATACACTGCAAAAAAATATCATGGCTAAGAGAAAAAAAATATAATCTTAGTATAGATGGCTCGAACAATACTGATAGTGCATGATGGTTCTTAGTACTGTTAGAGACAGGTTATTGAACCAAAAATTCACATTCAAAATCAATTATTCTTTTGGAAAAAATCTAAAATATACCCATATGAAATTTATTATAAGGGAACCCTAATTTTGAAGTACCTAAGGTAATTTAACAGAATCAAAATTATCAAAGTAAAAGGTGAAAATGTTAGGGTTCTTAGTAGAAGAGGTGTTGATGGTATATTTTCTGGTTATCCTTAAAATAGAAGAGGTTATTGATGATTCAAAAAGGAGACAAGAAAGGTGATTTGTACTAATGATGCTTAAGTGTTGGAACATTCAAATATATAAAACACACATGAAACAAAAATTTCTATAAATTATAAAGAATAATATGTTTTATTTAAATAGTAGAATGAAGTTATAATAAATGGTGTAATTTATTATGATTTACATGTTTAATATGATGATTTAAAAAACAAAATTTATGAGGATAAAACCTACTCATCTCATGAAATAATGATAATATAGGCAAAAAAATTATTGGAGATCATATAAAATAAGTTCAAACTTAGATAAATTTAAGGATAACATTATATACCTTACTAGTTTCATATGTTGAACTAACAAATATTGAAGAATCTATAGAGACTCAAAAATGGGTTTATTCCATGATTAAATAATTTGAAAATATAGATAAGAATGATACATGGGATTTGGTACCCAAAAATGAAGACAAAAACATCATTGAAAAAATGGGTATTTCAAAACATATTGAAAGAAAAAGGTGAAGTGATTAGAAAAAATAGGGTTTGTGTATAAGTGCTACTCTCATATAGAAGGATTTGTTTTTTATGAGGAATTTACATAGGTATCTATACTGGAAAACATAATAATACTTATTTTCATTACATTCCAAATTAAATATAATATTTTTCAAATGGATTTCAAGTTTTCCTTTCTCAATGGTGATATGGAAGAAGACGATTATATCAAGAAACCTTGTGGATTATTACTGAGAGATGATGAAAATCATGTTTAAATGTTAAATTATCTGTTATATATGATAAAACAAGACTCAAGAGTATGGTATTATAATATACACACTTACTTGAAGAATTATAAATTCTGAAAAGAAAGAGTGGATAATAAACTCTTACTTGAGAAAATTATACTAGAACACATCTTATAATATTTGGCATAGAGTATTCATGATCATTTTCTACTTCTATCTCAATAAGATTCTTGTTTTAAAAAAATTGGAAATTAAAATAGGTGGGTCAAAGATAATTTTTGAATTTTATTAGAATTCTATTATACTTATCAGCTTTAAGGTCAGGTAAAATCTATATTGTCACCCTTTATGCTAGATTTCAATGTACTCCAAAAATATGTCATGTTTTTTTATATAAAAGGAATTATGAGATATCTAAAAATAAAAACTAATTGTGGATTGAAGTATGGAAAAATAAGAGTTAAATATGTTTGGTTATGTATTTATAGATTAATAAGGAATTATTGATGATAAAAAATACACATCTGGTGGAGTGTTATTTCTTAGTAATAAGTGTGTTTATTAGCACATAAATAATAAATATTCTATAAACCTGAGCACTAATGAGGTAGAATATATTAGATAAATCCTAACCACTACTCAATTTATTTGAATGAAGAATTAGTTGGAATATGATAAGGTAAATGTGAAGTTTCCACTACTTTGAGGTTGCGATAATCAAAGTGCTATAAATTTATCAATTAATAATATTAAAAATTCAATAAACAAGAACTTTGATATCAATAATCATTTCATCATGAAGTATTTGGAGATAAATTTTATAAATAATGAATTTTTCCTAATTTGTAGAAAATATAAAATGTGTTCACCAATATATTGTCTAAGGATTATTTTGAAATACTGAGCTTAGAAATGGAATTTCAATCTCCCCAATCATGAGGCTAAGTTATGATGATCAGTCCCCTATCTCACCTTATTCTTTGTAATTTGTTTTTTAATGGGGATAATGAAATATAAACCTTTTTATACTAATTTACTTATGTATTTATTAATTTAATTTAAAAATGGGTATAAAAACACATAGAGGTATTCCATAGATATGTGTCCCAATTACTTAGGGGGTGAATGTACTCCATGTATGTTTCTTTTGAAAGTGTTAAGCTATGATTTTATCATGGTGCATGTGAACTATTTTAAAATTATTATCTAAGGTGTATATACGAATTTATTCTTTAATAGGTTTAATGTGATGAAGAATTACTGATTGATGAAATATCATATATTATATTTATTCCCAAGTGGTATTATTTCATCAAGAATACTCAAGATAATATGGTATGAAAAGGTTGAATATGAATCATTATTTCTATGGACTATATTATTTTGTTATTCTATTTTAATGTTTTATATACCGAGTTTTCTCAAGTAAGATTAAAAATATTGGGAAATGACTCATTTATAAGATTTTTGAGTTTGCTATTGATTTATGATCCTCATTTTAAAACTAAATCCAAAAGGGAATATTGTTGAGACTAATTCCCATGGTGAGTTAATATTGAGAAAATGTGAGGATTATTAAATAATTAAAGATTGACTTGGATGTGGATAATGTGTTGGATTTTGTTTTAAATGTTTAAATCATTTTCAAAATTATATAAAATCAATCATTTTTTATGTGGTGAAGGATTTATAGAAGTTTCAAAGTGTGAAAAAATAATTTAGATATGTTTGAAGTGATTATATGATTTTAATAATATTTATAGAATTTGATGTTTAGATATAAATTTGACTAAGTATAATATATTACAACATAAGAAATTTTGGACCATAATAAAATTCAACTATGCAGAGTCTGTAAGTAAATTCAATTACATGCAATCCATTCTAAAACTGTAAGTGAATTTTTCTATTTGGGGCATTGTAATATATTTGAATTGGTACCATAAGAGAATTTAGTTACACAAGTTTCGTAGGATATTTTCCTTTGATATAAAACTGAGATTTATATAATTCAATTAATCTAAATATTTTTGATATAACAATGCCATGTAATATGAGATTTTAGGTTTAAAAATTTCTTAATTTTGAGAATCGTGGTTTGATCATATAATAAAGTAAGAAAAAGTTGAAATTGTGAGAACATTGTTTCAAAAAATAAGGATACATGGACACTATAAAAAATCACCAAATTTTCTATTTTTATACATATTCCATAGAATTAATTACTAATATCTGTGGTAGTTTTAAGAAGAGAATATCATTCATAATAATGGAAATAATTTAAAATTAAATATTTGAAATTTAAATCTATGAAAAACCTGGAGAAGGATTTAACAATGGTAGACCTAAATTATGAAGTGGCCAATGTTCATAGGAATTTATATAATTAATTATGGATATAATTTTCATGTAATTAGTGAATAATAAAGGAAAAAGGTGGGGGATATATGATGAATTTTTTAATATAATTGATATAGTGTTCAAAAGACATCTATTTTTTCAAAGATAGATAGAAGAAGAAAAGGAAGGAAGGAGAAACTATTATTTATCATTGCTATAAAATATGTTAAATAAAAATGAGAGATGAATATCATAAGTGTGAGATATAAAGAAGGAAGCAACACATTGAGGAAATACATAAATCTTTAAGAAATGAAAGACTTTGTTAGTATTAGAAAACCCTTTGAATTATTATTACTATATGAGATGTAATTAAACCATCATGAGACAATGGTGTATAAAAATTTTATAGTTATACCCTAATTGGTTTAATCCATAATATTTTTTATAGTAAATTGTGTGATCTTGGATGTTTTCAGATCTTTCCAAGGATTAGATACTCTTATTGAGTAGTGAACCTCAAAAAATCTTTCATGACTTGTCTGATTGTGCATGTGTGTGTGTTTAATAGTGGATTCATTTTACTCTAACTAGTAACACATGTTGTTTTAAAAGGAAAATATATATAAAATTTTAATCACTCATTCATACCCTCTTTGTGATTTCACTAATCTTGTGGGTGGATTTTCAAAAACATATACCATGTGATAAAGGGATTCATTCTCCATTCATTCAAGTTAAATGATAAGGTTGAACTCTAAGGTTTAACATATACTTATTGAACAATTATATTGGGAATGATATCATGAGAACATCCTCTACTTGATCCATTATAAGTAAATACTATAAATTTACAACTCTTAGTTATGCCTTTTTTGATGTAATAAAATTTGATCTTTGTGTGATTCATTCTCAATTATATCAATATATTTTAGATAAGATTTATAAAATTGTTATTTTTAGAAATTATTAATATTTCCCAAATAAATACATGTAAAAAAAATTCATGTATCACCCCAATAATTTACCATATTTTCCTTTTAGAATAAATTTAATTTTTGTGACAACATAAAATGTACGTAACACCAGGTTTAAACAAAACACTATTTAGTCTCGTTTTTCAGAGTTAATTAAATTATAATAATTATAAAGAATTTATATAGTGAATTTATATGTTATATATATAATCAAATATTTTTACATTCATCCAATATATTTTATAGGCATAAGATAAGAACAAACCCATTACTACACATAAAAACCGATATTTTTATAAAAGTAGTATTAACATCTTTTAATGGTGAACCTATTATAAATAAAATCAATTGAAATTTATATATATTATATTCTAAAAAATGAAATTATTGTTTTAAAGTATAATATAAAAATTTACTTTGGTTGATTTTTTTGTATTTTTCTAATAAGTTTCATGTTTTGATGAATAATGATAAAATATTACATTTTAATTGAAAATAGATTATTCGTCTAAATAAATTATAGTGCTGAATTATATTTTTTTTATTGATTTTAACATATAATTAGACCAAGTTTTTATAATTTAATTCAATTTATGTTATTGTAATCAATTCTAAATTGAATATGAATATAAAAACATTATAATCTTTTGTATGTTTTCACTTTAATAACCTCTTTTCTCATTCCGTAAACAAGACTAATTTTAAAATAGTAACTAAAACTTATGTATTTTGAATATTTAAAAGTATATTTAATATTTGTAATAAGGGGGTCAAAATTATGTAAATAAACGTAATTTATTTTGGGGATCTGATTAGTAAATTTAGTAATACTTTAATTACCAAAGTTAAGGGTAAATCAGGTAATTATGTGTAAAAATAATGTTTTAAATACTATAAAATTACCATAACACTTGTTCTTATTTCATAGAATGAGTTTTTTTCAACAAAAGGAATCCTTGTTCTGATTTTATGGCCTCTTAGAGACACTTTTATGAATTTAATCCTTTTATAGTATTTTATTCTAAGGGAAGTCTAATATGTAACACTCATGTTTGTAATAAGTATTACACTTTTCATATATAGTTATTTAGAGGATATATTCAATAATAAATGGTCATTTTAATTCTAAAATGTTCATATTCATTATTATAATTTATTTCTAATTTTTATGGAATAAATAATTAAAATAAATGATTTTATAATGATGAAACAATAATTGTTTAATTCATGGACATATCAAATAAATGTTATTAAAAATATTAAAATAAATATAATTTGATATAATTTATGTCATCAAAAACTTTTATTGATGACCAAGATATATTAGGGACATATTAAAGGTTTTTTTTAGATATTTTATTGTGTATTTATATTTTTTAAAAAGTCTAGAAATGAATACTGTCAAAATTGGAATTAGTTATATTTTAAAATAAATAATATTTTATTAAATGATATAAAATTCATAAAAAAAAAATTTATAAAAAAAATTTATATAAAGTTTAAAATTTTCTCCATGACTAATTTATGGTTCATTTGTCATTTTATAGTAAATATATTAACCCTTACATAGTAAAAATCCAAGTTGTCACGGTAAGAGTTGAAGGGTTTAACTAAGAGTCAAAGCCAAAAGATAAAGGTGATAATATGAATTAAACTTGTCTAAAAATTATTGGTTGAGATTATTTATATCCATACCCAAATTATATTATAAATTAATCAATTTTTATCAATTTGTAATAGAAAATTAATTTATATTAATTTAATAGTTTGAGAGTTTCTAAAAGTATCCCTTACCTCAATTATAAAAGGGCACCTCCTCCCTCACTTTACCACACAACTTTATGCATTATAACTAGAAAAAAACTACCAAAATAAGATAAAAAATTACCTATATTCATCCTATAAGCCTCCATATGGGTATAAATACACCCAAGTAATCCATTTGTTGCAAATCAAAAGGAGTTAACCAAAGAAGAGGTAACATCTTTCCTCAAGCTCTTTAGTTTTATTTCCATTATCCACCCCCACAATATAATTATTCCATGATTATATAAAAAACATTATCATAAATATACAAATATGTTGTTAAGATAAGGTTTATACCTAAAATTACACACAATTCCATCTAATGGGTAATGTATATACTGTTTATGTGTAAGGCGAACTACCGCCTCACGAAACGATGATTGTTCATTTTTTCTTCTACCACTTTTCATTATTGGGAATTATGATGAAAATTATATTTATATATGTTATATATGATATTTATTATTTATTTATTCTTATTTTATTCTTTTATAACACATACCCTTATGATTTCTGTTTTTTATAAATACGATAACATCATTTGTGGAAGTATGGACTATCAGCTCCTCAAAGTGACATGATTCATTCACGCTATACATGAAATGTTTAAATGATGGTTTAAATAATAATATGTGACATTTATTAAATAAATAACATACTGGAATTATAATATACATATATATAATTTAATTTAAATTCTTTTAATATGAAAAGGAAATGAAAGTCACATTCATGCGTACGTACGACCTATTGTCTCCATGAACGGTGCATTTCATTTCTTATCTCAAAATTTTATGGATTATTATAAATACATATATAATGAATATATAAAATATATAAATCATGTTTTATATTCCTAATATGATTAAACCATGATTTAATTAATAGTAAGAACAAATAACAAGTCAAAACTTACTTGAGAAACTAGGCAATTAACACATGAAATAATGAAAATAACAAAAGAATGTTAACAAATGGGGAATAAGATATTATAAGATGAAAATATATGATATCATAAATATTAATATGGTTATATAATAATTTATTAACACTCTTAAAACCATTATACATGATGTTAAAGGATAATCACCGAAATGGAAACTCAAGTACGGGATTTCATCTCAATTCACATATCATTGAGACTTATATAGTTTTATGAACCAATTCAATTTTATATGATGTATATACTTCTAGTTTACATTATATATCATTAATATCATTGTTATAATGATATTTTAAGTTTCATTTATGTTATTCCTTCATTGATATTATGATTAAAATGTTTCAAAGTGGTATGAGACACTTTGGAATGTTTAAATATTACTTTCCTAAAAAATGTTTCAAATATATTTCAATGGTATTTAAATTCATCTACATTAAAAACTCTTGTTGTTACATATCCTCCATATGGAAATTATTGATAAATATATATCATTTATTCAATATGGATATTTTATAAGGAATATTATTTAATAATTGAATCAATTATTCAATATGAGTAATGCTCTCGACAAGTATGACACTAGTGGGGACCAGTTATAGATATCCCCTCGATGAATCAGTAGTATCATGGCATGAAATAGTTGTAAAAAATAGATGGGTTTATACCTGATATGATAAACCATATTATGAAAGGTCTCGATGGTAAAGGTTTCATGCACCTAGGAAACATGGCATCCAATAATTAATCATCTCCTTTATTTTGACTCAGTTATTATTTATCCATGAGATTTTTCATTAGAATATCGATAGATGCATTTTATTCGTAGTTTTTTGATTTAGATGGAATGTTTTTTATATTCTTAACTTTCCATATTGATTATGCTTTATCTAGTTATTTTAATGACATGTGTTATCCGTTATTTACCATTCCATATTGATTTATTTCCATTGATTCAATATTGATTCCATTTTACTTACCCTTACTGATCATTTGAGATAATCCTTATTATGTTTCGTTTTCCGTGGTTATAAAGAGGAATAATTTTAATGAGTTTTAAGAATTTTTTTTATTTGTTTTTATTATATACCGTGTTTTTATTTCATATTTCCTAATATCTTATGGGTATCATGTATGTAATCAGGATTTACAATACTGCTAAATTGATTGGTCCTTCGGTATTTGATTCCTTATAATTCATGCCAATGTAATAAAATAACGCATTGAATCCAGGATTATAGGATAAGAGAGTTACTATTGGTATCAATTTATGTTTAGAATAAACCTTGGAAACTAGATTTAAAAACTTATATTAGGTAACATTACCATAAGATAGAGATTGATGATAAGTATAGAAGAAAATCCTAGAATTTTTGTAAGGTAGAGATTATGTTGGTATTCATAGAAATATATCCCTATCTAGATACTACAAGTGGATGTGGTTCTATCACATATGTACCTAGGAGTAACAACTCTAACATGGTGTTTCAGACCTGAATCAACATAACCTGGTACAGAACAATTAGCCCTACGACACACCTGGTTTGAAACTCCTAGGGGATATGCTTTGGATAATTCAAATTTTCTTTAAAAACCCTTATGAATGATTTAAAAGTAAAATGTCCCCAAAGAAACCAAAGATTATGATTATAGGATTTACAATGCATAAATTTATGTTATGTGCTATACCATATTTGTAATTATACCTTGTTATTTTATAAACTAATCCAGAATATTCCATTATTTAGAAATGGAACCTGGAAGGACAAATGGTGTCAATACTCATGGAAAATGTATAGTTTTCCCTATTAAGGAAACCAATACAGCTGGTATTGGAATGGAAAAAATCATGTCAATATTAGGGCTACTTAATTAGTTTATGAAAAATAACCTTACCTAAATAGTGAATCCTCTTCCACAGATATAATACCATATTATTGATCACTTTATATGATAGAATATCCCATTATTTAGTTGGACCACTAATCAAATTGTAGATGAGTAATGTATTAAGTATCTGGAGAAGATATTTACAACCTTAGGATGTAGTGAAATAGTAATGTTTACACTTTTGGTGTATTTTCTCCAAGGTGATGCTGATCAATGGTGGTCCCTAATCCATAATACTAGAGAGGAAGAAGAAATAGAACTCATGTAATAGAGAAATTTTAAGTAGAGATTCTTTGATAAGTAATCCCTTCATGATAAAAAAATTTCTTTGAAGAGAAAGTTCCTTAGATTAAGGAAAAATTAATAATAGGGTGTTTGATAATATGAATCCACCTTTACAAGGTTATCCATGTATGCTAAAAATTATATTCACAATATAGTGTTCAATATTGAACACTTTCTTGAAGGTCTTAAGACATATCTCTGAAGGGAGATGGTCTCCCAAAACGTTTCATCATACGAAGAGATAGTTTTATGTTATATAAAAATGGAGAAGGAATTATCAATATCCTACATATTCAAAGGGAACTAAGATAAGAAGAGATCATCTGAGCACCATGAAAAAGGGGATGCATCAAAGAAGAACAATTCGTTTTAGAAAAATACATTTTATGAAAACTGCGGTAAGAGTCACCCTGGGAAATTCCTAAAGGGAATGTGAGTTTGTTATAAGTGTGGATAAAGGACTCACCATTCTAATGAGTGTAAGCGGATGAATTAAAACAATTATATTTAGTGTTACAACTACAAGGAGATGGGGAACTATGTAAAAAATTCCCTAAGCATCAAGGTAATCTACCACAGAAGAGGCCAAGGGGATATGGAAACATGTATGTGATCACTATAGAATATGTAGAAGTGCTAGATGATGTGGTGGAATGTACATTAATTCTATCTTAAAATTTACCCAATGCGGTATTTGATTTCTGATCATTACACTCTTTTATATCTATCCAGTTCTCCATGAAAATTAGACATTTCCCTTTTGATTTAATAAGAGAGTTGTGGGTAAAAAATCATAAGAGAGGTATCATTACAACAAATATGTGTTTTATAGTCACCATAATGACACATACATGTGTTTTAATTATTGAAGTCATTATCATACCTATGATTGAATTTGATATAATATTTGGTATGGTCTAGTTTTGAAAATATGATGCAAAAATTTATTTCAAGAGGAAGGAAATTACTATTTGCGAGGAAGAAGTTAAATCACTCATATTTAGAACAAAATATTATTCAAATAATTATTATCTAGACCCAACCTCAGTTACTATAATGAATTAAATTCTTATGGATGAATATAAAACAACATATAGTTATGAAGAAGGTAATATTCCAATTAATTATGTACCCATTGTGTAGGAATACATTGATGTATTTCCTGAGGAATTACCTGGACATACCTGAGAGAGTGAAGTTGAATTTTACATGGATTTAATTTCCGATGAAATGACAATATCAAAGACTCCCTATAGAATGGTCATTGTGGAATTAGTTGAGTTAAAGAAAAAACTAGATAATTTGGATAATAAGGGATTTATTCTCCCTAATGTATCTCCATGGGGATCCCTTATTCTCTTAGTTAAGAAGAAAGTTGAATCCATGAGGTTGTGCATTGATTTTGGGGAAATAAATGCTATTAAAATAAAGAATAAGTATCCTCTACTGAACATTGATGACTTGTTTGATCAACTTCACAGAGAAAAATATTTTTCAAAGATTGATCTTCTTTCTGGACATCACCAATTGCGAGCCAAGAAGGAAGACCTTCCGAAGACGACTTTTTAGATGAGGTATATACATTACGAATTTACATTAATTTCATTTGTATTGACTAATGAACCCTTTATTTTTATGAATATAATGAATAGAGTATTCGAAGAATATATTTATGATTTTATTTTGGTATTCATTGATGATATTCCGGTGTATTATAAAAGCTATGAGGACTATAAAAATCACTTGAGGACTGCTCTTAAGTCTCTTAGAAGGGAATAGTTATATGGGAAATTTCGTAAGTGTGATTTTTGGATTCAAAATTTTTCTTTTGTTAGCCATATTGTCTCTATGGATGTAATATTAGTTTTTCCTACAAATACAAAGGTAGTCAGAGAGTGTCCTATACCAAAAAACATAATGGAGTTATGTAGTTTCAATAGTTTGGTAGGTTACTATTAGTGATTCATTTATAATTATTCTTGTTTGGATAACCCATTAACCAATATTAAATTTAAGGGGGTTAAGTTTGTCTGAAAAAAGGAACATGAATAATGCTTTGATGAACTAATTAGAATATTAGTCAATGCCTTGATTTTGACTCTACTATTTGGGAGTGATGGGTTGGTTATATATAGTAATGCGTCAAATAGGGGACTTGGTTGTGACATAATGAAAAATGATAAATTTATTGAATATTAATTAAGGCAATTGAAGATTCATGAATAGAACTATCCAAACCATGATCTTGAGTTAGCAGCTACAATCTTTTCTTTGAAAACATGGAGAAATTATCTCTATAGAGTGATATGTGAGATATACATTGATCTTAATATCCATAAATACATCTTCTCATAGAAATATATCAATATGAGACAAATTTTATGGCTCAATATACTGAAATATTAAGATTACTCCATACACTAATACCTAGGTAAAGATAATAATGTAGTAGATGCTTTGAGTTGGAAGGATCAAGGAGTTCTAACCCAAATCAGGATTGAGAAGGATCCCGTATTCATGGATCTAGTAATGATGGATATGGTAATTTCTATAGAATGGGTGAAATCAATCTCTTTTCAAATGATTAAAAAACCATATTTATTAGAAAGGATACATAATTCTCTATCTGATGATAAGGACTTCCAGAAGAAAATTAAATGTGTGAATGATGGAAAATTAACAGATTTTGTTTGTAAAGATGGTGTCCTAAAATTTTGAGAGAGTCTATGTGTTCTATATATACCTGAGCTAAAAATTGAGTTGTTGGATGATTCTCATATCTAAAATTTCTCTATACACCATGGGAGCACAAAGATGTATATATATTTGAATGAACATTTTTGGTGAGATAACATGAAGTAGAAAATTACTGATTATGTGTCCATATATTTGGTTTATCAATAAGTGAAGGCTGTTAGGATACATCATAAAGTATTCTTGCAACATATTACTATTATTTGATGGAAATGGTATGAAATTACTATGGACTTTCTCACTAGACAACCAAAGACACCTTGGAAGAATGATGAAACATGGTTTATCTTTGATCACCTAACCAAATATGCCCATTTAATTACTATAGGAGAATACCTCACTCTTTAACACCTAACAAGAATCTATATTAATTAATTTGGAAGGCTTCATGGTGCACCTATATTAATTTTTTCTTACTAATATACCCTCCTTACATGGAAATTTTGAAAAAGTCATTAGAAGGATCTTGACACTGAGCTTCATTTGAGAACTGCCTACCATCCTAAAACTGATGGAAAATCTAAAATAATAATTCAAACAATGGAAGACATGCTGAGGTCATGCTCACTAGACTTTCAAGGTATGTGTGATCGGTACTTACCTTTAGTAGAGTTTTCCTATAATAATAGTTTCCATTCAAGTATCAAAATGGCACCGTATGAAGCATTATAGGGAAAGATATGTTGTACTCAAACTTGTTGGGATGAAATTAGTGAAATGAAACCTATAGGTCCAAAACTTGTTTAACACACAAAGAAAAAGGTTAAGGCTATTCCAGATCATATTAAATTAACTCAAAGTAGGAAAACGACTTATGCTAAAAATCAAAGGAAAGATTTAGATTTACAAGTGGGAGATCATGTTTTCTTGAAGGTATCACTATGGAATGGTGCTAATAGATTCATTAATAAAGGAAAATTGAGTCCTAGGTATATAATAACCTTTAAAATTCTTAAAAATACTGTATTTTTTTCTTATCGTTTGGCATTACTGCAAAATCTCTCAAAGGTACACAATGTGTTCCATATATATATGCTAAGGAAGTACATGCCAGACCTAACACATGTGATCACATTTGAAGAAATTTAGTTGTAGCCTGAACTTTCATACTATGAAGAATCCATACAGATTATTGATACCAAATAGAAAGTATTGAGTAATCAGACTACTTTTCTAGTAAAGGTTCTCTGGAGAAATCTCGAAATGGAAGAAGCAACATGGGAACTAGAGTATTCCATAAAGGAGAACTACCCACATATTTTTGAAGGTAATACCCCTAAAATTTAGAGGTCCAATTTTTTTTAGGGGGGAATATTTTATCACCCAAATACTTTACCATATTTCCTTTTTAGAACAAATTTAATTTTTGTGATAGCCTACGGTGCACGCAACACCAGATTAAAAAACACCGTTTAGTCACATTTTTCACAATCAATTATATTCTAAAACTTATAGAGAATTTATTTAGTGAATTTATATGTTATATATCCGATATAATGTTTTGAAATTTTACCTATATATTTTATTGTCATAAGATAAGAACAAACCCAATATTATACATAAAAACCTATATTTTTATAAAAACAGTATTACCACCTTTTAATGGTGGACCTATTTTAAATCCAATTATTTCTATATTTATATATTATATTTTAAAAAAATAAAATTATTATTTTAAATAGTAATATAAAAATTTAATTTGGTTTAATTTTTTTTACTTTTTTAATAAGTTTCATTTTTTGATAAATAGTTATAAAATATTGCATTTTAATTGAAAACATCTTTTTTTAAATAATTTATAATGTTGAATTATATTTTTGATTGGTTTTAAATTATAATTAGATAAATCTTATATAAGTTAATACAATTTAGTTCATTGTAATCAATTTTAAATTGTATTAATATAAAACATTAAAAATCTTTTGTACGTTTTCACTTTAATATCATGTTTTCTCATTCCGTCAATGGGATTAATTTTAAATTAATTACTGAAACTTATTTATTTTTAATATTGAAAAATATATTACAAATTTTTAATTATTGGATCAAAATTATGTAAATATGTTTCTTTTATTTTTGGTAATATGAATAGTAAATTTAGTAATATTTTAATTACCAGAGTTAAGGGTAAGTTAAGTAATTATGGGTAAAAATAATATTATAAAGACCATTAAATTACCCTAAAACTTGTAATAATTTTATTATATGAGTTTGTTTTGACCAAAATCTTCTTTGGTCCAATTTTATGGCCTGTTGGATCCACTTGGATGACTTTAATCATTTTATAGTATTTTATTCGAAGGTAAGTCCAATATGTCACACTATTGTTTTTAATAAGTATTGCATTTTTCATATATATTTATTTTTAGGATATATTAGACTATAAATATTAATTTGAAAAATAAAAAAAATTATCTTCATAATTATAATTTATTTTTAATATTTAGGGGATAAATAACTAAAATAAATGCTTTCATAATGATGATATAGTAATTGTTTAATTAATGGACATATCAAATAAATGTTATTAAATATATTAAAATAAATAAAATTTGATATAATTGATGTCATCCAAGATTTTTATAGATGAAATAGAAATATCAGGAATGTATTGAATGTTTCTTTGAATTTATCTTGTGTATTAATATTTTTTAAAAGTCAAGAAATGAATAGTGTCAAAATTTACATTAGTGATATTTTAAAATAAATAATTTTTTTATTAAATGATATAAAATTCATAAAAATATAATATGTCTCAAAAATTTTGGTATAAAGTTTAAAATGTCATACATGACTCATTTATGGTTCATTTTTCATTTTATAGTAACTATATTAACCACTAAAGGGTAAAAATCCAATTTGTCATGGTAAGAGTTAAAGGGTTTAACTAAGGGTTAAAGCCAAAAGATAAGGTAATAATGTGAACTAAACTTGTCGAAAAATTATTAGTTGAGAAGATTTAGACCCATAAAAATATTATCTTCTAAATAAATAAATTTTTATCCATTTTTAATAAAAAATTAATTTATATTATTTTAATTTTTTTAGAGTTCCCAAAAGTACCCCTCACCTCAACTATAAAAGGGAACCTACTCCCTCACTTCCTCACACCACTTTTAGCCCTCTAGATAAACTTAACCATGCTAGAATAAGATTCCAAATTCCCTATATTCACCATATAATCATATTTTTGGAAATAATTCCATCCAAAGAGGCCCTTTAATGAAAACCAAAAGGAGTTACCCAAAGAAGAGGTAACATCTTTCCTCAAGCTCTTTAGTTTTATTTCCATTCTCCAGCCCCTCAACTATCCTTATTACATTATTATATAACAAAAACAGTATTAAAAATATACTTATATGTTTCTACTATACGTTTTATACCTAAAATTACATATAATTTTATCTAATGGGTAACAACTATACTTTTAATGTGTACGTCGAACTACCGCCTCACGAAACGAGGATTGTTCGTTTTTTCCTTTACAACTTTTCATGGTTGGGAATTATGATGGTCAATATATTTATATATGTTATATATGATATTTATTATTTATTTATTCTTATTTAATTATTTTATAACATATACATTTATGATTTTTATTTTGTATAAATATGATAACATCGTTTTTGGAAGTGTGGACTACCGTCTCCTCAAAGCTTTGTGATTCATTCATGCTATACATAGAATGTAAAAAGGATAATTTTAAAAATATTATGTGACATGTATGAAATAAATATGATACTTGAATTATAATATATATATATATATCATTTAATTTTAATTATTTTAATATTATAAAGAAATTAAAGTAGTGTTCATGCGTACGCACGACCTACTGTCTCTATGAACAGTTTATTTCATTTATTATCTCCAAATTTTATGGATTATTTTAAATAAATATATAATTAATATATATAACATTTAAATCATGATTTACATTATTCATATGAGGAAATTATGATCTAATTAATACGAATAACAAATAACAAGTCCAAAATTAATTGACAAACAAGCCAATTAACACCCGAAATAGCGAAAATAACAAAATAATTTTAAAAAAGGGTAATAAGACATTATAAGATGATAATATATGATATCATAAATATTAATATGGGATTTAATTAGTTATTAATACTATTAAAACCATTATATAGGAAGTTAATGAATGATCAAACAAAAAGAAATTCAAGGTATGAGATTACATCTCAATTTACATTTCATTCAGACTTATTTGTTTTTATGCAACAATTCACTTTTATATGGTGCATATAATTCCCTTTGATATATTATATCATCAAATAAATTATTCTCATGATATTCTATGTTTCATTTAATATTATTCCTTTATTTATATTATGATTCAAATGTTTCAAAGTGGTATGGGACACTTTGGAATGATTAAAGATTATTTTCCTAAAGAATGTTTTAATGATATTTCGGTGGTAATTCTGTTCATCAACATTAAAAAACCTTGTTGTTACTTAGAATCCACTGAGGAATTATTTATAAATATGTATTCTTTATTCAATATGGGTATTTTATAAGGTATATTTTTTATTATTTAATTCGATTATTCGATATAAAGAATGCTTTGGATAGGTAAGATACGGGTGGGGAACGATTATAGATAGCCCCTCGATGCCTCAGTAGTCTCATGAGATGAAATATCTAGCCAAAATAGATGTTTTGTCCTAATATTCTATACCATCTTGTGAATGGTCTCGATGGTAAAGGTTCCATATACCTAGGAAACATGGTTTCCAATAATTAAGAATATCCCTCATTTAGACTAATTATATATCAATGAGATTTTGTGTTGAAATATATATAAAAGCATTATATTCTCAATTTATTGATTTAGATGGAGTGTGTTTCAGTTTCTTAACATTCTATATTGATTATTATTTATCTAGTTATTTGAATGGAATGTGTTATCTGTTATTTTCCTTTCCATGTTAATTTATTTTCATTGATTCAATATTGCTTCCATTTTACTTAACCTTAACAAGAATTTGAGCTCACCCTTATTATGTTTCCTTTCCCAGGTTATGAAGAGGAATCCTTTGAATAAGTTTCAAGGATGCTGTTTATTTCTCTTTATTATGTATCATATTTTTATTTCCTATTTAACAATATATTATTAATATAATGTATGTAATCTGGCTTTCCAAGACTGCTAAACTGATAGGACCTTTGGGATTTGATTCCTTGTAATTCATGCCCATGTAATAAAATAATGCACTTGCTTTAGGTTTCTAGGGTTGGGTAATTACACTTCAAGTGTGTGTCTGTGCGTGTTTGGGGGGGGGGGTTAATTGAAGTCTAAATATAACTATACTTTTTTTATCCAACTTAAAGTATGAAGTTAAAGGAAAAAAGAATGTTCCAATAAAATTAGAGTGTTAAAGTATTTATTGTAAACATGTGGTAATAAAAGTGAAAATTAAATGATTGGTAGCTAAAAAAACAATTGATGAATCAATAAGGATAATAGAAAATAAGAATATCCATATATAGAATTTAAATGATAAATATAATACAAACGGAAAATAAAGGAAAAAATAAAGTAAAATAATGAATGAATTATTAGGAAACAACACGAATACTCCAAAATGATGTTATTATGAATCTAATTCTAATTCATATGAATCCTTTGATTTTATCCAAACTAACATAATGGTATATAAACTTAGTCCTATATATCTATTTTCCAAGCCCCGAATTTTCTTAATTTTAAAACCCTTTAGATGTTGTCTATATTCCTATCATTGGAAGTTATTGATCACATTTATTAGATATAGGAATCTCTAACCTTGAGAAAATATTCAATATCATGATTTATAGTAATCTAAAACTCCATAATCTTCATCGAAAAGACTATTGAAAGATATAACCTTACACACATAAGCTCGTTGATTTTGAAGGATAAAAAAATGTATATTGCGGTTCTGTAAGCTTGTCAATCCCAAGGGACCAGACAAAGAATGATTAAAATAGAAAAACTAATATATTTACATTTAAAACCTCATAAAGGATAGCTCTTAAAACACTTATAAAATGATTACAAAAGTCAGCTATCAAAGACAATGATATGTTTTCTTAGCTTCAATTGAAACCAAATTTCTCTCACATTCAATTAGTAATATACTTATATTCCCCAAATTATTGTGTTAAATTTATATAGATATACTATAAAATACTCCAACAGTTGAATTCCAAGTTCTTCAGGTTCAGCAGCAACACATTAAGACACTATATTCCATCATTCGATTGATGTAGCTTTACTTATATCATCTAACATGTTCATATTATATTCTATTTACACACACTAAACATCCATTGAATTAATTTCAGGGTATATTATCATCGTACCGGAACAATGTAGATCAAATTATTTCATGTTTCATTTAAATAATAGAAATTAAAACTACACATGAGAAACATATACAAACATTTCATGTTATATAAAAATCATATCAAGTGTATTGTGATTTAAAAAAAGGATAAAAAATTGGTTTTTGGAACAATAATTAAAATAGTAAATCATACATATTCTATAACATCCTCTAATTATTTCTTTATCAAAGTTAATTAGGTTTATGCTTTAGTTATTACATTGTACTCTATGGGTGTTGTATTAAAAAAATATATAACCATGCTTCTTGCTATGCCCTGAGAAACAATTTCTTCTAAGATAAGATTGTACCTACAGTTATGAATTTTAAATAATTCAATAAAACAGCCAAATCAAAGTGCGTGGAACCCAAAATAACGTATTAATTTTTCCCCTTATAGAGAAAACAAATTCATTAAACCTTTCATTTACAAAATTTGTTGTCTAACTCCTAAAAAGTATATTTGATTAGGATTACTTTGAATTATTGCTACTTTGAATATATAAAACAAAATATTAAGTTATTTTTCTATCAAATAGAGTAATATTATAATGATTTTCCTATACTCTATAATATTTACTAGACTTATCCCCATATATTCAAAAAAATTTATCCGAGTTTCAAATAGTGGTGACATGGGTTTTCTATTTTTTTCATGAAATCACTTAAACATCTCTTCGGTAAATTTTAATTTTGAAATGAATTTTCCAACAAGAGTTTTATTAATTTGAAATTGAATAAAGAATTTTAATTCACCTATCATGGAAATTTGAAATATGTTATTGATAATTTCATTAAACCCTTTAAAACATTTATCTTTTAAACCTCCTAATAGTATGACATTAATAGAAATTAGCACCATGAGTATTTCATCAAGAATATGATACAAATATATTTCATTATTGATTTTACCTCATCTAAAACAATGCTTATTCAAAAATAAATCAATCCTAAAGTACCATGATATTAATTTTTATTTCAATCTATACAACACCTTTTTGAGTTTTAATAAGTTATCTTAAAAATCATTGAGAACGAATATATCTTGTTTCACAATATAGTCTTCTTTATCTAATCAACCATCTAGTTATGATTTATTTCACTTTAATTTTTCATATTTATTCATTTTATTTTAGAAATATCATTTTTTATGATACAAATTTTATTTATTAGCATTGAAATAAGTTCCCAAATGTCATTCATATGAATTTCGATAAATTTTTTAATCAATGTATTTGGATTTACTTTTATTTTTTGTGTTTTATCTAAATTCCTAGACTCAAAAATAAATATTTTTTTTATTGCAATCCTTTTATCCTTATTGATTTAAAAAGAGAATATTTGTTACTAAAAATATACCTATCATCAATTTCAACCCATATTTTTTATCCTTATTATGTTCTAGGATTTGAATCATCTACGGTGTCATAATATTTTTTGGAGTAATCATCATATTATTCCTCACTATTTACTAATTATTTTGGATAAAAAAATTTATACCTAACTTATTTATGTTCAATTTCATTTTTGTATAATTTTATCCTCATCTTAAATAATAATGATCTATTGACTTTCAACCAATTTCCCTAGATTTTTTTAAAATCATGTATATGATTTTCTTTTAGAAGAGTAGTCATGAAATATATATTTAACACCTTTACATCCAAAATTATTTTGGTTACCTTATTTATTAAATATTTAATACAAAATTATAAATTATAAAAGTATTTAAAATTATAATTTTAATTATTCCATATTAAATGGGGAGTTTTATCTTCAAAGTTGATAAAAAATGACTATTATTATTTTGGTTGATTGATTTTGGAAATAGTATATTCATCCTAAGAATTTTCAATCTCTCTAATTTTTGGATTATTAGAATATTCTTCTATTTGTGCGATGAAATTTATCTTTTTAGGTTTAACCTTATAAGTATTTCTCCCATCACATTTATTCTTGAAAAACCTCCTTGTAACTTCCTCTTCCCCCTAATCATTTTGGTACCTCTTTGTAAATTTTTTGTGGCATGTATAACATTTCTATATTGAAATCATACAAGTGGGATTTTTCATTTTAATTTTCTATTTATTTTTTAGATTAAATTATAGGAAATTTATCACCTTGTAAAATTATTTATCTTCCAAATAGTCTTCCAACATGAGTTATTTCACGACATTTAATTTAATATCCTTTTTCTTCTTCTCTACCATTAGATTATCCTTGTTGTCCTTATCTCGTTTACGATGAGAATTCCTTGAATATATCCTAAGGGTAAAATCTTGATATCTCTTTCCCCAATCATTTATACCTTCATATTGAAATAGGTATGTAATATTCATAGGTTTTGATTCACTATAATCTCAGCTTTAATGACATTTCTAAGTCTTAATTATCCCATATCCTCCATCTTGTAATTCACATAATTGGTAAATATATAAAAAAATATAGTTGGGATAATCTTTAAGTATTCATACTTGTTTTATAGAACTTGAAGTTTCACTTCCTTAACCTTTGAATCACCATCGTAAATGTTCAAAAACTTATCCCACATATCTGTTAACATTTAAATAAAATAAACGTCATGTACATCATGTTAAAAATTCCCCCTATAACATTTAGTCCTTTGGTACCACAAATCATCCAGAATTACCCTAAACTAGAACTTTATCACCACTCACCTCTAACATGTTTCCTTGAATAGTTAGATATTTTTGACTAATGATGAGATATTAATTTATTTCTTAAGGAAACCATTTTTATAAAAAATTATACTTAATATATATATATATATATATATATATATAATATTACTAAATATTAAATCCATGTAACACATAATAAGGGAGGATATGGATGATCTGTATGCCCCTCCCCATTTATAGGCAGGGGAGAGGGATTTGCTGGTTTAACTTTTGATTACTCTAGATCCTTCTCCCTTTTGAAAAATCTTCCCTTCCTTATGTTTTTCCAAAATTTCATGGAGTTTGAAAGTTCCTATATGTGATTTAGTGATTTTGAATCTAATTCTATTCCTCTTATAATTCACTAAAGCTTCGCCCCTCCATGACCTTTTTTATATTTGTTCACTTTGGCTTGAGACACCCTTAGGATGAAACTTTCAACAAAGTTTTCAATTCTTACTATATATTGAAAGAACAAGCTATATATGGGTTTTTAGTGTGTATCAACTACCTAGTATTCTTATTAATTGAATATAAGATCTCCCTCACTAAGTTTCAAGCTCAACATCATGCCAATGGATTTTATTTTCCCTTATTCAGTTAGTACTTTACCTTTCACATGTAGCATGATCCATTTTTTGTGGCTATTTGGGTATGATTCCTAGGTTTTCACATTTAATTATAATATCCATTTATTATTAAAATTTTAGATAATATTGTAGGTATATTACTAATTTTTTATAGTAGGTCCAATGATCTATGTCACCCAATCAAACCATGAATCGATGTTGAAGTGGAAATGTCTGAGCCTTTGGTTGAATCCTTTTTGATTAAAGTGGAAGAAGAGTTTTGGAGATTTCAAATTGAATATTTTGAATCTTGGTGTTACTATTGTTTTTAAATATTTTGGTTGGGACACCATTTACATGCTTGTTGAGAAGGTTATGTGAGGTAGGCTTCAGTAAGAGTGCGATTCATTAATGAGCCAAAGTCTGGGATCAATGGAAATAAGATTAATAATGATCTCATTAATCCAATCCTAAATGGTAGTTCTCAAGTTGATAAGGTGGTCCAGAGTCTGAAAACATTCATAATGCATCCCAATAATCCAACTCTGAGATTTATTCCCCAAGTTGGTGAGGTTTCTACATCCATAAGGGAAGGGGATTCCTCATTGGATGATGAATATGAGATAGTTGAGAGGAATCTTCCCATAAGTCTATATATAAGAACTTTTCATTCATATATTAACGTGGTTCAACCTCTTCTAGGCCCCTTTTTTCCTAGGGTGAGTGAATAAACTTTTCTACCTAGATCTGAGGCTCATATAGGGCTTTTAGTTCACAATAATTATTTCAATTTTCTCTCCAAGTTACTGCAAAATGTGACAAAGGAAAGAAATATGGATCATTGCAGCACTAAAATAATTATTAAAAAGGCATGGAATGAGCAAACTATATCGAAATAAATTGAAGGATCACCACACATAGTCTTCAAGCATGAGGATGTTATGGATACTATAAAGGATAAGTTATCTGGTGTCCATTTGCAGAACCAATTTGGGCACTTAGGTGACTAAGTAATTTGTAATAATTAAACCAAGTAATGATGAGTTATAGTGATTATGTGGAAGAGAAATAAAGTGGGGGAAAAAAATTTGAGGCTAACCTTGAGGGTGTCTTTAAAGTGGGTCCTCAGGGTTACTCTAAAGAAATTGAAGGACCCTTCTTAACCTAAAAAATATTGTGAGTGTAAATAGGATATAAATGTATAATCATACCTGTATTTAGGCATGAATAATGAGAAAAAATATGTAATTAATTCTAGGGAATATTATTTTAAAAAATAGAAGAATCACAATCAATGAAAAGACTACTCTATGATTCCTAAACTATTAACTACTAGATTAATGGGTGAATCCATTGGCTCTAATATTCACATAATCTCACCCTATAAAGAAGAATTAGAGGTGAATGAGAATATATATCAACACTAGATTTCACTTAGATAAGGTTATATTTTCAAGTCTAGTCCTGATTCCATAAAACTCAAATTCAAGTAAAATAATGTAATACCCTCGCAAAAAAAGGATCCTTTAATAGTTATCAGGGTAATTGATAATCATTTTCTATCTGAAGTTGGGTCTGGTAACTTCTTCACCACTCAATTCTTAGATAAAATTTAATTTTTTAAGGAAGGTTTGATAAGTATTCAGATGAGGTATGCAATAAATAAAAGTAATTTGATATTGATATAAATATAGAATAGGTTTTAAATATTAGGTAGTTTAGGTATCTATAGGTACTATATGAATAAAGCATCCCATGGATTTACTCAAATTTGGATATTTTTATCTTTTAGTTGGAGGAAAAACATTTTCCTCTTGATAACTATCTTATAGTATCTAACTTCATTATAACACCCCATATATTTATAAGTCATTATGTTTTAGAATAAATTTGAATTTTTGATATAGATTTGGTTTCATTTAATGAATTTTGATTTAGATCATGAATGTGACCATTGATATATCTCAATGTTATGTTTTTATATGTGGAACAACACCTATATGGGTGTTCAGTTTCTTGGGTTAGCGGTAGAGAAGATACAAAGTGGATGGCCCTGCAGCTGAAATTTTAGCAGCAGAAATCCATTATGACACAAACTTATGGATTATACATATTTTTTATTATTAAAAAATACCATGATGAATCCATGATGGGCTACACCAGTATGAGCTATGGCCCTTTTTGGGTTTTCATTAAGGTGAGAAGGCTAGTGTGTATTATGAGGAAAAAAACTATGGAGGTTAGGAGGGATGGTTTTTCACCATCTTTGATTTTTGTGAATTTTGATTATTGATTAAATGATTTCACTAGATCATAGTGAAATCACCACGAATCAAAGATGATTTTTTGTGTGGTTAATAGAGGAGTATCTGAGAGGATGATTGCACATTGTTAGAAATTTTGTTGTTATGATGATGACTCGTAGTGATATTTTCATCGATTTTTTCTCTTGGGTTAATTAAATTAATTAATTATAAATTTTTATAATTATTATTTTTTTATATGGAATAATACAAGAGCTAGTGTGATGGTAAAAGCTTGGTTTTGGTATGGAAAAGCATGGACATGACTGAATGGAGTTGGCATGGATGGTTAATCAATGTTTAAGGTAAGTGGTCCCCTTATTACGAGATCTCATTCCAATTATATATTATTTTTTTACTGCACTCATGTCACACGGTTTTTTGTTGAGAATATAGGGACCTTTATTGGACAAGTGACAAAGATATGATGTATTTGAGCCTCTAATGTTTGAGATGAGTACTGTTTATCTCTTTAGTAAACTAATATTTCCTAGCAACTATATCTATAAAGGTATATAGTTACAATTAAGTTGGTGTGAGGCCTTGATAAGGTCTCAGGGTATGAGACATGATGCATATATCCTATTATGGTTTCTAAAGGTATAGTTGAGTAGATTTGAGAGGATTAGGATTAGTGATGATGGGTAAGATGAACAAACATCTCATGCCTAATGAGTAAGACCCTCTTGAGGGTATTTTGGGGATTGGTGATCATGGGGAGTAGGACGTGTCCTACAAGATTAGATGGAGTTTTATAGAGTGTGGTTTCCTCTAGAGGAAGAGATGAGTGATATCGCTTAGAATATATGAGACAAGACCCAGGTGAATTTCATGAGAATTTTTAGGGACTTGGAATTGGGATTCAAAGGGGGATTAGATAAGTTTGTCTTAGGATGGTCCCTAGGTAGTGGGACTATGAGTGATGAGGTATTTTTATGAGATATTACCAGGACATGAGTTTTGGTTTTGTAGGATCCTATGGTCTATAGTGAAATTTAAGGGTAATGGGTACATGTGAGTATTGAAGAGTAGAGATTGTAATGGGTTTAAAGGATCTAGTGGAAAACCTAATGGGAGATATAATATGTGTTTTTGATGAGTGTATAGGTTTGAGTGATTAGAGATGATGTGTGTGGTGGGATATGAGCCCTATGTTCTTGTGTTTCACATGATTTTGTCTGGAGACGGGTCCCGATGTGGGGGTGTGGATCTTGAGGCCTAGCCTTTCCTTGAGTGTGAAGGATTGTGTCATGTGATATACATTTCCATGAGTTTATTGGGTCATGTTTTTGAATCTTTACTTGACTAGTCTTGGTTTGAGGACTTCCCATGAGAGGTAGGAGCCATGATGTGATGTGTGATGTGACTGTTGGACCCTGACTCGAGAGATCACATTATGGTCCAAGATGTGGATGTATGATCGTGCCCTGTTCCTTAAAGAAATGGTTCATGGTTTAGATGAATAAAAAACCTAAGTCTTTGGGTATAGGATGGGAATTAGGTATGATGGTACGATGAAATGATGAGGTCAATCCTAGAATGGAACTAAAGTAGGCATTATTGGGTTTCACAGTGACCTTGTTAGCATACAATGAATCGATGCACCAAGAGTCATGGTGGTTGAGTTAGTAATCAACATCCATGATCATGTGTGGATTTTTTATTTTTCCACATGCATACTCATATATTATAGAGTATACTAGGGGAACTTAGTGATTACCTAGTGATATGTATTCCTCACACTCTGTATATGAACTCTTGTGTGCGTTCAAACTTTATGTCTAATTTTATGAGGAGAAAAAGTTGTACAATGAATCATGATAGAGTATCTTGATGATTATTTGGAAATATGGTGTGTGAGGCCTGGGGATAAAATTATGTTTAACCATGTATTTTTTTCTTTTCTTTATTCTGTATATGTGATCAGTCTAGTAGGCAATTAGTGGTCATATGACTATATGAATTTCACATGGTTCATTTATTATAGGATTGTTTTTTATTTATTAGTTATGCATACTCTAATTATTAGATGGATTTATTGGTTATTATACACCATTTTTATGAATATTATTTAAGTGAATAGTGTCCCCACTATATATATTAGTCCCTCAATGTTAGTCGATGGCCTCCGGTGTATAGAGAGGTGCGCTTGAGTTCTTATGGATCTCAGGCTTGGGACACTACATAGCAGTCCATGGGTCTATAAATTACAAAATTGTATCACAAGAGTTTTTTATTTGTATTACTATTGGGGATATGGTAGATCAGTATACTATAAATGTTCCATATCTTGTGACAGACCTCATACTTGTGTATCATGAATTCCTTTTTTTATTGATAAGTCATAGTTACTAGGGTTGTAGGACTATTGTTCATTATTTTCACTATTATAGATGATATTTTTGTTAAACATAATGGAATTTGGAGGTTTATATTTATTGGTTTTGTATCTCATCCACTTGGAATGATGATTGTTTATATATATCATATTTGTAATATAGGACTCACATTACATACACATACTTAAATGTGGTTAATTTTCTGATGTTGGGTTTAGTTTTTTAAATTTTCAAAAATAAATTACATAGAATTTTTATATATAACTTATTAGTGGAATTATACTCGACTGAGACATAATATTTTCTTTTATGGTGAGTTATATGGATCCTGGTGTAGGACATTATCCAGTGTAAACTATGCAGTCCATTCATAAAAGGGATGTATAATGGATCCTAATGTGGTTGGTGCAAGCACTATATACCTAAGAGATGATTCTAGGATGTACATGATTTTCCTTGAAGATAAATGTTCAATTACTTAAAGTGTCAGAAACAAAATATATGGTGTTTTCCTATATATCTTCTTGCTAGAAACCAAATCTGGATCATTATTTTGAATTTAGTTGGCAGGTTAGTGGACCACTGTATGTGTGTTTTCGGTAGGATATTCCTATAGTGGGGAGCACCATGGAATATAATTTTCTATCAGAAGTGAATTGTTATGGTGGGGAGAACCATAAGTTTTAAGCTGAATTGGTTTATGACACCATGGAATGCCCTGATATATGGGTGTGATTGGGCACTATCTCGGTCTTGGCATTGGTGGTGGGTATATGACTTGGCTTCTGATGAATAATATACTCAGTGATTTGGAGTTACGAAAAAAAATTATGTTTGGTGTTTGAAGATGGAACATGATGAATTCATAGTGATTTGATAACCATGTAATGTTTGGAGACATGGTTCAAGGACTACTAAGGATTATTTAGGATGAGAAGCGTTAATGTGGGGGGTTTGTAAAGCCCCATAGATTTTATGGTCATTATGTTTTGGAGGAAATTTGAATTTTGTATATGGAGTAGGGTTCATTATATGATTTTGGATTTAGATCAAGAATATGAGCATTATGTTTTTTGATGTTGAACAAGGCCTAGATGGGAGTTTGGGTGATCTGGTGAGCGGTAGAGAAGATCCAAAGTGGATGGACCCACATTTTTTTTTATAGCCATCCATTATGATGAAGCCTCAGTGATAAGGTGTAATATAACCGGCTAACAGATACCATATATAATCCTATAGGGGATACATCATAGTGGGATGTGGCCCACTGCATGTTTTCACAATCGGGAGAAGGCCATGGCACAACATAAGGGGTTACACAGTGGAGTTCATGGGGGATGGCTACATCACAACATGGAGGCCTCACTATATCATGGACTAAACTCCATCAAGGATAGAAATAACATAAACATAGGGAAATACTGTAAATTAAGAGGTCCATGGGTATGACCCTTATTCTTGGAGACTAGATGCACCATAGCTGATGAGACCACACTGTAGCGCGACCTGGAAACATGGCTACACCACAACCCGAGGGGGTTTTGCTATAGAGAGGTGGCTTCTGGGGGGGGGGGTGATACTTGAGGTGATATAAAATGTGGATCCATAACCCATACCATTGATGGGTTATTTTTCATGGCCTTAGGGTCCACAACCTAGAAATTGCCTTCTTAGGTTTTTTTAACCATGAGTTGATTGGATATTTGTCGGTTGTCTCCCACTTGTTTTAGGGTGAACATTATACATGTAGAGGGAAATTTGGTAAAATAATCCCATATACACCATCCATTTAATCCCCCCAATTTAGGGTTTTTTTCTTCATTTATAGTGTATCTTCCAGGTAAGATCCTATGTTCCTTTCCTTCCACTTTGGTTTCTTTTCAATATCTCTGAGTTCAGTGGATTATAATTAGAGATTGAATAATGATTTCACTAGATAATGGTGAAATAATCCTAAATTGATGGTTATTTTTTATGCGGTGGCTATTGGATGAATCTAGAGGTTGATCACATTCTATTGGAAGTGGTTTTTGTGCAATGATGATGCATCTTGAGTTTTTTGTCGATTTTTTTCTTAGATTAATTTAATTTAATTAATTAATTAGAAATTTTTATATTTTTTTTTTCATTTAGTTGTATAGAAGCTTGAGTTTTGGTATAATATTGTATGAGGAATGTATAGTATTTGTTGAGGATCAATGAAGCCTGGTATAGATGGCAACTTCATGTTTGAGGTAGGTGGTCCCTTTAATACAAGCACATATCCTTGTTATGTATGATTTCCCAATGTGTGCATGTTTCATGGGTTCAGGTAGAGAAAATAGCGACCATAAGTAGTAAATAGATATATATAGGATAGTATTCGATCTCATATTCTCAAGATTAGTTCTATTTATCATTTTAGTAAATTCGGATTATAACGACCTGGACTTTTATAAATAAAATTCACTTTATGATTGAATAAAAGGCCCTATTATGTAATGTTGTTATAGAAAACACATGAACATATTTTATTATATACCATAAGATTTAAAATAACATTAAGAATCATGAAAATTGAAAATATATCTATTTAATAGTGATTATATGATTAGTATATATTAGTGGTTATGATAAATCCAATTGACAGATATGAAAGAAGCGACGACCTCAAAAATTAAGATTACACCCTATGAAGCCCATTTATCAGAAATTATAAGGGAGAAAATCTCTAAGATTTTTCCCTGACCAAGCCTAAGATAATATTCAATAACAAAAGCATGAGTGAAACCATTTATGGGAGAAGCTCATGCCCATCAAGATCATGACCCAAACCAAGTTCACCAAACCACCCCATGAAAATCTCACAATCGCACACCTTACCCTTAGAGAATATATTGGTGTAATAAAGGTATTTGTATATCAACCCTAATAGTATGAATGTTTATATTTTATTTTCAATAAAATAATTATTATATTTATTCCTTATTGTTTTGAATTTTTAAATTATTAAGTAAAGAGTTTGATAAAATTATATTTTAATACGAAAAAACTTGAATTGTATTTTTGGGTAATATGAAATTTCAAATAAGAAATTACTTTTGATGAATTAATGAATAAAATTATATTTCAACAAAATATTATTATTAAATATTATATATCAAACATCAATGATAATATAATTTTACAAAGTGAAAATGTAATTTTTACAAGGGTCAGAAACCAATTATTATCAAGAAAACCAATATTTTTCAATAAATGAGGATTTTATTTTAAAATTATAATTTATCATATTTAAATAATTAATTTGATAAAATAAATATTATTTTTGGAATCAAAATTTCAAAATAATCCAAGGGTGAAATTTTTATAATTTTATGAGACAATCAAATTTTCAGGTAAAAATCAAATACGGTATAAATATATGGTGTGTATTATGACATCATAATGACCCAAATGTGGTTTAATATGTTCCATAAAAGGTATAAAAGACCAAATATATGTTTATCCTTTTAAATAATGTATTTTTAGTCTATTTTAGTAATCTTATAAGCCCTTTATGAATCCTCCAAAACCTATATTATATTTTTAGGTTTTAAAATCAATTCTTTATAAACATGACTCATTTCTACATCTCTAATGGAATGATTTTAATGATAAAATTTCATGGACTTATAAAATAATGAAACCAAACCTCTTTGGTATAAAACATGATAAAAATCAATGATAAGAGTTGTGTTTTTGATTACTTTATTGTATAAAGGCCAAAACCTATGTTTTGAAAATAATAAAGAACCCATATCTTTTCCTTTATAATCCCACCCAATATCCCATTACTCTTCACTAAAAATACTTTATGTATGAATATAATATGAAATTTTCTATTTATAGACATATAAATGTGCAACCAATCTCTTAGTAATCTCCTCTAATGATCTTGGAAACACCCTCTAAATGTAAGGGATCTTCCTCTATTCTTTTCCATTCAAGAACCTTGTTTGCAATTATCCTCTTTAATATAAATTGGTAATGTTTTCATGAATTTATAAAAATAAATTTACTTTCCAATTTATATTATAAGTATTATATATCATTTATCTCCTCTCTTTATGACCTTTACTTAAGCTGTTACCAAGCTAAAATTAAGGGATCCTATCATTCTACTATTTATTCAAGAATCTTAATTTTATAATGCCTTTTTTATTTGAATTCCTATTGATGAGATATTATTTTACACACATATATTACTTACCTAATTATTTAAAATTGAATAGATACCCATTTAAATATTATTAATCCCTCTTATGATTTATTATGTACGCCCATTATACTATTGAAATTATCTTGTGATTTTTCTATGACAAATATTTATTCAAGAACTATTTATGCATTATGCATTTTAATTCCCAATTTTTCATGTTGGATTATGTTCTTAAATATCCCACTTACCGACTGTATGAAGTATAATTTATGAGATACCCCTTTCACTCTCATTAAATCCTACCATGATTCATTATGTACCCCTGTTATGCTGCCAAAATTGTCCTACAATTTTTCTATGCCAAGCCATTGTATTGTGAATACCATATCAATTTCTAATCAAGGGTATTAAATTATAAATAACTATCCTTATTTTGTTGGGGAATTCTATTAATGTATTTAACACTCTTTAATCATGGGATTAAATGTGAATAAATATTATCCTATATTGAATGATTGGTGTGGCACACTAATGCATTTACATGATATGTAAGAGACAAGTGTTCCATGAATTATATACCAATCCAATGCATTGAGAAATATTTTAGTGTCATAAGATGTCAGGTATTTGATTAATAAGTAGACCTAATCCATTATTTTATGTTTTCCACCCTATTATGATGTCTTGGAGGTTATCCTTGACCTATGTTTATGATGTCATGTTTAATATTGTGGCCATATTCCCATGTTACCTATATACTATCAAGTAGTATCATGCCTCATTTTTAAATATTATTATTATGAACCCTTTTATGTTCCATTAAAATTCCTATTTTCTAACATGTGACACTTTCATCATGTTTTTCTTTTTTTATTCCATTTCTGGTCTTTATAGATCTCCCCTTTCTTATTTATGTCCCCAGGTTATTTTGTGCAGTTTTAAATGTGAAATGGACTATTATAAGCATGTTAAAGAACTTTTCAATAATGTTTTTGTATCCATGTATCATTTTTATGTGATATGTACATAATTTTACAAATATACTAAGATTATTGATCTTATTGGATGTACTAAGTGTGATTTTATGTAATAAATCATGAAATAAAGTGTACTAAAGACAAGGGTTGTCATAGTTAGTATCAAGGGAAAGTTGAGTTATTTTTGGGATTAGGATTACAAAACTCTATAGAAATACTTTGGTATAATACTAAACATAAAAAATCATCCAGAATTTTTTTAAATAATAGATTAAGTGATTTCTAAGAAAATAAATCTCTATCTAGATACTATAAGTGAATGTGGCTCTAGCACAATGGTACCTAGTGGTAATAACCCTAAAAAGAGAACATCATGCTGGATTTGATCATAACTTGGTGTAAGACAATGGGCCTTGTAAAAAACTTGGTTTGAAACTCCTAGGTATATTCTTTGATAAATAAACAAGCTCCTTATGAACCATTATTAAGGGAACCAAAATGATCATAAGATTTTATATTAGGAAATAGTTCATGGATAACTTATATTTAAGCCTATAAATTAATATTTTAAGGAATATACGTTATTTACAAGTTATATATTTAATGTTCAGAGTATCCCTTTTAAGTGTTTAGTAATGAAAAATTTATCATCAGGAATTTTCCCTTTATTCTAGTCAATTGATGGAAATAAGAGGAACTGAGTCAGCAACCAATGCGAGGGAAAATTTGAGGACTTCCCTAACGAGATTAACAACTAAATGGGAGCAGGAATCACAATTTTTCTAAAAATACCCTCTCAACTGATTCAAGTTTTAAAACAAAACATGAATCATGAGTAACACCCAAATCCACCTAATAAAGGGAAATTTTCAATTAATAACTTTATGCGATAGAGGACTATGACTTTAAATAGATCTTATGATCTATTAATTAAATAAAAATGGATTAACTCCATTTAAAACATATTTTACATCCTTCAATGATCCGGAAAAGAGAAGGTCATGGTGGAGGTTTATCATATGGAAGGATAAGTTGTTGAATGGTGGATGTTAGTCAAGAATAAAAAAGCATGATGAGGAGATCAAATCAATGTAGTGGAAGGAATTATGTATTTTTTTTGATAAATATTTTTCTCACACTCTCTGAATGAAAATGAAGAGGGATTTCCTTATATTTAAGAAAAAGGATGAAAAATTTATTAGGGTGTATGAGAAAAGCTTCACAATACTTGCATGATACACCTTTTAATTTTTCAGTACACTTGAATGTAATGTTTATAGATTATTTGGTGGAAAAAAGAAGAGTCAACGGAAATCCTTATCCATTTGAGATGTTCATAGTTATGAGAAAATTGTACAATGTACCCTTAATTTGAAAATGGATATTAACAAATATCAAGGGTATCATGGGGATACGAAGTAGAAGGTGGAGTTTAATTATAGTGTTGAGATGGATAAATCTAACTATTTAAAGAAATGTCCACATCCCACTAATCAATGGTGTGGGAAGAAACTCCCCGAAAATGGAATGAGTTGGACGAGGAAATTATTTATGTGTGGAAAGGAAGGGAACCTATCCAACGATTGCTGATCATATAAACCCACCAATGTGATGGAATAAAGGAATTCCCCCTTCATCCCTCAACACATTGTCTAATGTTTCAACTACAAGTAACATTAACACTATGTGATTCAATGAACTAAGACAATGGTTATCGACGAAAATTTATGATAGTAACCCCCCAAACCCCATAGAGTAAGGGTGAGCTTATGCCACCACAACTACGAAGGTAGATCCTGAAAAGGAAGTGGTGAATGATATGATAGTTATTCATTATATAATAGAAAAAAATACTTTTTTATATGGTTATATTAATTATTTGATATCTCACAAGTTTAGTAGAACTATTCAAAATCCACCATAAATCATGGAAGTATAGCTATTGGTAAAAATGAGAAATGTGACAATTATTGAATCCTAAGTATATAACTCCTCCCATATCAAAATTTGTGGTGTTAACTTTCTAGTAAACCTTATGCTACTCCATTTATCATAATTTGATTCAATTATGGGTATGGATTTACTTTCCTTATATAGATCCAACATAGATTTATGAGAGAAGGAAATCATCCTTTGTATAGTGAACCATCCTCTGATTATATACAAGTGCAATGAAGAGGATGGATATTATTTAGTACCAAATTATAAAGAATGTATATTATTACCTTTTGAGAAATCATATCTATCCCAAATAATTGAAATTAAAGAAAATATCATCCTTGAAGACATGCCAATTGTGAGGGAATACACTGATGTGTTTATTGAAGAACTTCCTAGTATTTCTCTTGGATGAGAGGTTAATTTTTCAATCAATATTATACCTGGGGGTTTTCCAATATCCAAGAATATATTTAAAATGGATGTTATTAAACTTCAGGAACTTAATAAGCAACTATATGAGAATCTGGAAAAGGGGTTTATACTCCCAAGTGCTTTACCATAGGGTACACCGGTCCTCTTCATCAAGAGGAATGATGGTTCAATGAGACTTTGCATTAATTATATTTATCTCAGCATAATCATGATAAATAAAAAGTATCCTATACCACATATTTATGAATTGTTTGATCAGATACATACAACCTAGTTTTTTTTCTAAGATAGATATTTAGCGGGGATAATATTAAGTAAAGGTAAAGGAGTATATCCCCAGGACTGATTTTCATAAAAAGTACATGCACTATGAGTTCATATTGATTCCATTTGGACCCACTAATTTTCTAAAAATCTCAGTGGATTTGATGAATAAATTCTTTAAGGATTACCTTGAAAAATGTTTGGTAGTATTTATGATGATATTATTATCTACTCTAAAATAAATGAGGAACATGAGTAGAATTTTAAGACTAAACTGGGGACCTTGTAGAAATAAAATATGTATGAAAATTATAGTAAATATAAGTTCTAGTTGTGAAAAATGACAATACTGGGGAATGTCATCACCAAAAAAGAGATATTTGTGTACTATTCAAAAACAATGGAAATTGAATGATGGACCAAGAAAAATATTTATAATGTTTATCCATAGTTTAAATGGATTAATTGGTTATTATCTGTTATTTGTAGGGAACTTCTCATGATTTTCAAGACCTCTAATAAATATAACTCAGAAGGGATTCAAGTTTGTTTGGAATGATGAATATGAGGAAAGTTTTAAAGTATTTAATAAGAGGATAATCACCATACCTTTTCTCACATTACCCACTAGTGGGGATGGGTTTTTAATCTAAAATGAAGAATATAAAATGGTATTAGGTTTTGTACTAATGGAAAATAAAAAAAGTGATATCTTATGCCTCCCACTAACTCGATATCCCTGAGAAAAACCACCCAAATTGTGATCTAAAATTGGCTGAAGTGATCTTAATGTTAATGATTTTAGAAACATTGTCTCTATAGGGATAAGTGTGATATATATATATAGACCAAAAAATTATTAAGAATATAATAAAAAGTTAGATTAATATTTATGAACAAAGTTGGTTATATATGATCAAGGATTATGATTGTTCAATCCATTAGAATCCTGGGAGATAAAAAAAAGTGGTATATGATTTGAGTAGAAAGGACCCCAAGAATTTCTCCATGTTGAGGATTGTAAGTGATATAATATTCTTGGACATGAAAATGATGGATATGAGAATAATAAAAGGATATTTATATTAACTTTATAAAATAATTTCTCAACCATCTATTCTTAAGGTAATCAAGGAGGCACAAAATGATGATGAGTTGCTAAAGAAGAGGGTAGAAAATATTACAGAGTTCATCTTTACTGAATATGGAGTTGTAAGGTTTTGAATCTAGGTATTTTCCCATAAAAACTAGAATTTATGAGATAAATTTATATGATGCACATAGATTATCCTTCACAATTCATTCAGTAATCATTCAGATGTATAAAGATTTGAAGAATTATTTTTGGTGGGATAACATGAAGAGAGATATTGCAGAGTTTTTATCTCGATGCTATGTATACTAGAAATTCAAAGCAAAATGATATAAGTCTAAGAGTATTTTGAAACCATTGCCCATAAAAATTTGAAAGATAGAAAAAATAACCATGGATTTCATTGTAGAATTACCTAGGACACCTAAACATAATAAAAACATCTGGGTGTTAGTGGATCACCTTACCAAGTCAACGTATTTCATTGTTATCATGATATATTTATCTCTTTCCTAACTCTCTATGGTATACATAAGAGAAGTGGAAAAAATAAATATATTTCGACTCTCTATTGGATATATTTGAGATCCAAGGATTACATTATGATTTTGGAGAAGAATTTATGAAGAATTAAATATATAACTACACTTTAGCACAACTCATCATCCTTAGATAGATGGTATGTATAAAAGGACCATTAAAACACTAGAAGATATGATGATATCATGTTCAATGGATTTACATGGACTTTGGGATCAACTCCTCCACCTAGTGGAGTACTCATATAAAAATGGTTTCTATTATAGCATTCAAATGGAAATTTATGAGGTTCTATATTGAAGAGGTTTCAGACTCCAATATATTGGGCTAAAGTTTTAGAGAAGAAGATTATGGGACCTGATCTTGTTCAATGGATGAAAAAAGGTTTAAACCATTCAAAATCATATGATATCCTCAAAAATTTGAAAAAAAATCTACACATATATTCATTAATGAGACTTGGAGTTTAAGGTTGGAGATAAAGTTCTATTTTATATATCTCCACGGAATAAATTCATGAGGTTTGGAAATAAAAGAAAGCTTAGTCCTGGATACATCAGTCCCTTTGAGATCCATGATCAAATTAGAGCGATGTTCTATCGACCAACACTTCCACCTATACTATCTCAAGTAAATTATGTGTTCTATGTATCCCTCTTGATAAAGTACATATGAGACCCCTCACATGTACTGAATCCATAGGTGGTACCATTAAAGAATAATATTTCATACAAGGAGTAGTTAGTGAAGATCTTAGACTGTAGAGAAAAAGATCTATGAAACAAGACAACCCACCTTTCCAAAGTGTTGTGACAGAACCAAAAGTTTAAGGAATTGACTTAGGAACTATAAGTGGTAATGAAATAGAAGTATCCTCATCTGTTTTAGTGTACGAAATCAAAATTTCAATGTTTAAATTTCTAAATAGGGAATAATGTAATGACCCAAACTTTTATAAATGAAATTCCCTTTGTTATTGAAATAAATTCCCTATTATGTAATGTGGTTATAGAAAAAACAAAAAATTATTTTATTATATCCTTTTGGATTTAAAATAACATTAAGAATCATGACCATTGATAATATATCTTTTGAATAGTGATCATATTATTTGTATATATTATGGGTTATGATAAATCCAATTTACGTAGATGAAAGAAGCAATGACCGAGACTAGTAGGATCATACTCTATGAATCCCATTTATCAAAGATTTCATGGGAGATAAAATATATAGGATTTTACCATGACCAAGACTAATCCTAGATTCAACAACTAAATCATGAGAAAAACTATTTATGGTACAATTTCAAGCTCATTGATATCATGGCCAAAACCATGTTTGTCGAACTACCCCAAGAAAATCTCATCACCGCACACCTTACCCTTTTAATATTTGATAGTGTAATAAACTAATATGTATCCCGAACCTAAAAGCATGAGTATGTATTTTTTTCTTTTCAATAAATCAATGATTATATTTATTCATTATTGTTTTTACTATATAAATGATTATGTAATGAGTTTGATAAAAAACATATTTTAATATGAGAAAAATCGAATTGTATTTTTAGTTAATATAAAATTTCAATTAATGAATTACTTTTTATTAATTCATGAATTTAATTATATTTTAATAAAATATTATTAATAAATAGTATATATAAAATTTAAATTATAATATAATTTTAAAAAGTGAAAATTTAATTTTTTAAGGTTCAAAAAAACGTTATTATCAATAAAACCATTTATTTTAATAAATGAATATTTTAATTTAAAAGTGTAATTTCACATATTTTGAGAATTATTTTGATAAAATAAATATTACTTTTTAAATAAGCACATTGAAATATATGGTGTGTATTATAACATAATAATGACCCGAAAGTGATGTAACATGTGACATAAAAGGTACAAATGGAAAATTATTTGTTTACCCTATAAAATAATGTGTTTTTAGGTTATTTTATTAATTTTATAAAACCTTTATAGATCCTCCAAAACCTATATTATATTTTAAGGTTTTAAAATAAATTCTTTGTAAACATGAATCACTTACATATAACCAAGTGTATTATATTAATGTTCTATGATAATGGTCTTATAAAATAATTAAAACAAATCTTCTTTGAAAGAAAACATGAGTAAAAACCATGTGTTTTTTGTAGTTTTGGTTACGTTATTGTACAAATTTGAAAACCTATGTTTGGAAAATAATAAATATCTATCCAATATTTTCCTATATAAAACCTCCCAATATCCCATTAATCTTTACTAAAAATAATTATATAATTACTATAATATATCCTTTATTATCTATAGACCTCCCAAGGTGACCCCAAGCTCTCAATAAGCTCCTCCCAAGCTTTTGGAATCACCCTCTCATGGTAAGGGATCTTCTTCCATTCTTTTCCATTCAAGAACCTTCTTTTTAATTAGAATTTTGAATCTCAAATTTTTATGATATCATGACTTAAAAAACATCCCTATACTTTAAAATTTATTTTTTAATAACTATAGATCATTTATCTTCTATCGTTATGTCTTTTACCTAAGTTTTTACCATGCCGAAAGTAAGGGATCCTCTTCTTCTCCCCTTTATTCAAGCACCTTATTTATGTAATTCCTTTTTCATTCAATTTATATTGATGGGATATGATTTTCCACATCTATAATAAAAAAATTATGATTTAAAAGTTATTGTATAACCATTTAACTCTCATTAATATCTTCCATGATTCATTATGTACCCCCGCTATGTTACCAAAATTATCGTATGATTTTTCCATTCCAAACTTTTATTCCACTAATTTTTTGTCTTATTCCTTTTAATTATAAATTTTTCAGGTTTCAATATGTCCTTAAATAAAAATATTACTACATTTATTATGTTAACGTTATTATAGAACCATTAAAATCTCATTAATCACTCCCTTGATTCATTATGCACCCTCGTTATGCTGTTAAAATTATCTTGTGATTTTTATTTTCCATACATTTTTATTGTGAATACCATCATAATATCCACTCAATTGTAATCACCTATAAATAACTATCCTTATTACATTGGGTAATTCCTTGTATGTATTCTACACTCCTTAATCATGAGATTAAATGTGATAAAATATGATCATATTTTTAATGATCTATGTGGCACACTTTTTCACTTACATGATATGAACGTGACGAGTGCACCCAGAATTATATAGTGCTCCGATGCATTAGGTAATGATTCAATATCATGAGAAAAAATTTATGGGATTATGAAGTAAAAATATTCCATTATGGGACTTTTCTAAGCATGTTATTATGTCATGGTGGTTATCCAGGATCAATATTAATAATTTCATATTTAATATTGTTTCCACATTTCCATGTTGACTTTATGAAATCATGTTGTATCATTAATCATTATTCAATATTATGACTCTAACCCCTTTGATGTTTCATTGAAATTCATTTTGACTAACATGTAATAATTTCATGAAGTTATTGTTTGTTTATTCCTTTACTGGTATTTATAGATCACCCATTTATTATGTATATTGCTTGGTTATCTTGTGCAGTTTTAAATAAGCAATGGAATATTAGAATTATGTTAAGGAAGTTTTTAACAATTTTTTTGTATACATGTATCAAGTTTATTTTATATTTATGTATTTTCCCAAATAAACTAGGCTTCTTGATATTATGGGTTGTAATAAGTGTTATTTTATGTAATAAATCATGAAATAAAGTGTATTAAAACAAGGGTTTTCATATGGATTTCCTGATGACTATGTCACCAAGGGTGAGGGAATCAATAAAGTTTACATTAGGCCTTTAGAAGGTATCACAGTATGATGCATGACACAAGTATCATAGGATGGTTTTTTTAGGGCTAGTTGAGTAGGGTCTAGAGTCTTATGCCTGGTGATGATGGTTGAGATGGTAATACATGTCACACTTGGTGAGTGACACCCCCTCTAGGATATTTTAGGTTTGGTGAGATTGGTGAGTGGGATGTTTCATTCATTAATAGAAATAGAGTGATGAAGAGGGGTTTCCTCTAATTGACTAGATGAGTGATCTCCCATAAAAGATGTGATAAAACACTTAGTTGCGAGTCATTGGAATTATCTGGGACTTGGCATTAGTATGTCAAGGTGGTTTAGAGGAGGTTTTCTTAGGTTGACACTTGAATAACCAGACCAATATAAATGTGGTATTTTAATGATATTAGACCATTCCTTGAGGTCTAGGTCGGGATGAGTGTATATTCTACGCTTTTACAAATGATTGATGTGCGTGAGTTGGTATAAATTAGAAGAGAATGTGATAGGTCTAGAGGACCTAGTGGATACCCTGATAGGTGAGATGAGATATGGTTTTAATGAGAGGATAGGTCTAAGTGATTAGTTCCTGGGTGATGATATGGTGATCCGTGTGACAAGATGAAATCCAAATGTTCTTATGTTATACATTTTATCTAGAAAACTGGTCCCAATTTAGGGATGTGGATCTTGAGGTCTAGCATTTCCCTAATTGAGAAGGCATGGTTCATGTGATGGTCCTTGTATTTATTGGATTTGTTTATGGTAGTGGACTTTTCCTTGAGTAGACTTGTGTTATGAAACACTGATCGGAGGGATGGGTCTTGATGTGATGCAGGATGTCACCGATGGACCCTAACTTGGGTGATCATGTAGTGGGTTGAGGTGTAGACATATAACCACGCCTTATTCCTTCAGGCAATGAGTTGAGTTTTGGATAATACCCTACATGGATTCATTAGGTATAGGTTGGGAATATGGTATAATAGAACAATGAGTTTGTGAGGTGGATCCCAACTTGGTGCTGAAGCAGGAATGATGGGGTGCCATGGTGACCTGGTTATCAAATTGTTAGATGATGTGCTGGGAGATATAACATCCTAGAAAGCACAAAATGTTTATGCGCATGTGTGGTATGCTTATTTTTCCTCATTCATACACATATATGATGGAATATACTAGTGGAAATTGGTGATAACCTACTAAGATATATTTCTCACACACTGTATAGGTACTCTAGTGTGTGTGAAAACTTTATATTTGGTTTCAAGTGGAGCAATGGTTGTGTAGTGGATTAGACTGGAGTGGCTTGATAGGTATTTTGAGATAAGGTGTGTGAGCCCTAGGAATGGTAGTAAAGCTACTTGTGTATTTTTTTTAATTTTTCATATTTTTTGTTTGCGAGTGGCCTAATGGGTGATCAATGACCATATGACTATATAGATTCTTTATAGTACATTTTTTATAGAATTGTAATTTATTTATTGGTTATGCATGGTATAAATATATTATGGATGTTTGGTTTTTTATACTATTTTTTGACTTCGATTCAAGGTAATATCCTATACACTATAAGGATATAACCCTCTTTGTTATTTTTTATTATTTGATGTAAGGGGAGGCATGCTTGAGGAATTGTGGATCCCAATCATGAGGTACTATAGAGTGTCCAGTATGCTTAAATGTTACATTTATATTAATATCCATTGAATGAATTTTATGAATGAATACCAACCTTGATGTTAGAGACTATTCCTGGAAATATCAACTGAACCATTCAGACCTAGTGATCAGTGATATGTGTTGAAGGGAGTAGGTTCTTTAGGCTGATGCATATGATCTTGTTCAAGAATGATGTTAATATGTTATGTTTTTATTTGTTATTGAGCTATATAGGTGAATGTATATTACTACGTTTAAGTATTTGGGAATAATTTAGTTATTGTAATTTCTAGTTTGATGTTTTTTTTGGGTTATGACTAAACCCCTAAAAGTGGTTTTTCTAGATAACAAAAAAAAATTAAAGTGGAAAATAAGAAATATACTTTTTAAAATAACTTTTTCAAATAAAATAAACTAGAAGAATATAAATTCATATGTCTTAAGAGGATTAAATTGACTCCAAGGATGAAAATAATTCTTTAACTCTCCAAACTTCTATAGAGAAGATATGTCTCCTAAAAAAATATCACTTACATTAGAAAATTAATATATATCATCATGTGTATTTGAGTAAACATGTAAGGGGTGAGTATATATATATAGTCAGTAGGTTTCCCCTAAATAAAAACATAGAATTACCTTACCTAAGTAAACCAAGATTCTCATTAAAATAATTTATAAATATCTATTATTCCAAATGAAGGCATTTTATAAAAGAATATTTCACATCAAAACACTTACACATTGTTATTCCATCATTTGGAATAGAAATCTATAAAGAATTCAGAAAATATTAACCCAATTAAACTCTCTTCCATACAAGAAATTAATCCACCAGAAAAAGGGAAAAATATTAATTAATATATAGACCATATTATTTTACACATATTATTACACAATTTTAGGCATAATTAACCATGAAATATAAACTAAGGATTGTAAAGTCTAGTGTCTTTTTAAGGCTAGGTACATAAAATAAAAAACAGGTAAATAGAATAATTTTTTTTATATTAATCTTCCACAATGATCTCACAACTTTCTTTGATCTTCTATATCTTCATAGGATAACTTGAGTAATACATAGGAAAAAAAGATGAGCTAAAAATCCTAATAAGGGAATAAGCATAGGAATACATCATATCACATGGGTTAGAAGGAATAATATGATGATATAAAAAGGAATAGAACACGAATAAACATATAGAAGCATAACACATAGAACATGGAATAATATGATCATGGAAAAATAGGAATGTGGAAGAAACATATAATATGACTTAAACATGTGTTGAGGAAAACTACAAATACTATATCACAAGGTGGACAAAGTACCATAATGGATTTGGTTTATTCCCAAATCCCATACCTAACATCTCATCAGACTAAAAATTTCCCAATTAATTGGAGTGCTATATGGAAAGACCCATCATAACATGTTTATGCATATGTGTTCCATATAAATAATCAATAATAATGAATAATCATAAGGGTTACCCATGAAAAGAAATGGGTATAATAATCATGTCATGAGGAATAACCAATGAGATATCATAAAGGTGTCCATGAAAGAATGGATTTAAATAATACTTGGAAATTCATAAGGTAAAATAGGAATATAAAATGATAAATTATTTCCAACTAAAGAAAAAATATGTAAAAAGAGTGTTTAAGAGACTTTAGAAATGAGAAACTTTAGTGCGGTTTAAGGGAAAATAATAGAGTCTTTAAAGTGAAAAAATATATAATTTTTTATATAAAATCATAAATGAACTAAAATAGTTTTTAGTTATTAAATTATTTATTTTATAAATATATTGGTGGATTAAAATATTTTATGGAGTGTAATTGAAAATGGGTAAGAAATAGGGATGTTCTCTTTAACCGGGCTTGCATATCAAGAGGAATTGAGAGGGGGACCTTTTTAAACATATATTTCCACATCAAAGAAGGATGAATTATTCTAGATACATAAGTTTGGAACATATAAATAGAATTTATAATAAGTAAAAAAGATTAATAAATAAATATATTGGTGTAAAGGAATATAAATAGTAACACTATGGTAAATTTGGAGGTTTGGATAGATCCCTTACCTTATGTCTGAATGTGTTCTACAATTGCACTTAATATACTAGATAATTAAATTATATTCATTAATAATTTAATTTATAACCAATTAAAAATATATTTTATTAGTTATACTTTTATTAAGTTCATTTATAGCCATTTCTATGAGTTAAAATGTCTAATTTTGTTGTTCTGGGAGCTTCATTTCATGGTTTTATGATTGGTTGCCTTAAGTTTAATTATGAGAGTTCTTGTAAAATGGAAGAAAAAATTCATAAGTGGAATGAAATGGTTTTAATATACTTCCATAATTTTAAATGAACATCATATATGTTTTTGTTTTCTAATATAAGGATGATTCATTTGATGAAATTTTAATGATAAACATTTAGTTTATTTTGGCGGTTTTTTGATCACCATGAACTAGTTTGTTTTATTATTGAATATTATGAATAGATATTAGTTAAATAACATTAAAAAAGTTATAATATAAATTTTAAAATCTATTTTAACCATTATAATGGGTTTTTACCATCCTTAAAGGTATTAATGAAAAATAAAAAATCATCGTCTATGAAGGTGGTGAATCAATATATCACAAACGATGTTTTCATTTTTAAGATAAATGGGGAATAAAATAGATTTGATGATGGATATTCCATTAAAATAATATAATTAAAGTATATATGTGATAATTGAGTTTTTATTTTGTTTTGGATAGGGGATATGGGGATAGGGTAGAAGAAAAAAAGAATTTTAAAGAGAAATAAGGAGAGTTTTACCTCTTGAATATCGTCTCCTTGAGAACCTCCTTAAAGAACTTGGTTTTGTTAATTTGTTGAGACCAAAAGCTCTTGGGTGTGGGGAATATGATTGGGAAATAAATTGTGTAGAATTTAGAAAAGTTACAATGCTTAGGAGGTGTGAGAAGAAGGGGTGGTATTTATAGGGGAGGAGAGGGGTGTTTTTGATTATTTTATTCATTTGTTTATTATTTTGGATCAATATTATCAATAATGTTGATTACCATGACTAAATACAATAAATATAGCATGTTATTTTGAGATAATGGGAACTTACATTATCCATGACTCAATTATGACCCAAAACTTCATTCATTTACTTATAATGTTAAATATTATAAATTACCACATTTCCCTATTCACCAAAAATTCATCTATTTTTGAAAAATTAAAAAAATTAACCCAAACCATTTTTCATTTCATATATTTAAATAATGGAATCCATTTTCTGGAAATATTTTTCTCAATATGAGAAAATTAAGTTTTAAATAAATCATCATTTATTTAAAAAACTTCTGATTTTAATATTATAACCGATTTTATGACACTTTTAAAAATTAATTAAGGTATCATAAAATTATATTATAATTATAAAAAAATATTAATTTATGAATCCATTTTAGTAAAATATTTTTTATTTTAAATCATTATATTAATTATAAAATTGTAACTAAACATTTACGTTTCACTAAAATACAAACACTTAATTTTTCATTTTTAAAACATTTATTTACTTATTCCATAATATAAATATATCATATTTTTATTTTTAAGTTACCTAAATTTTATTTAGACTTTCATAGGTGTGGTTACTATTCTAATCTCTAGAGTATTATTCCTACTGGACACATTATTATTCCAAGGGTCACATTATTATTACAATAGTTAGATTTATAACAGTCATAAGAGTTTACTATATCCTATAAATACCTATTTTCCTTTCATCAGTCACTTTTGTTTTCTCACAAGGTTATATATATACATTATTATTTTATTATTAACATTATGTTTTATTTCTACAACTTTGTTTATGAGTGCGGTCATTCTAGTAGATCAAGTGGATCCAAATGTTTCTATTCTTATTATCTTATCGTCTATTTATTATCCCACTATAATATTTGGAATTATTAAGTATCATTGTTAATTTATGATAATAATGTTTTTATTGGGTTCTATATGTGATTTATGTACTTTATACTACATGAGATAATTATAAGAATGGAAATTTCATTGATAAAAATCAGGGTTGTTATATTCTTCCCCATTATGAAATTTCACCATCGAAATTTCATTCAACATAATAAGGTAAAAATTGGTGAGGGTACTTATCCTTCATCGCTTCCTCTAGTTCCCATGTCACCTATATGTATTTATGGTTCCTCCAAAGTTATTTAACCAGATAAGTTGTTTTATTTCATAGAAATTTATCTCTATGGTCCAAGATTTTCATAGGCTACTCCTCATAAGAGATATGTAGAGGAATAACTTATTACTAACATCAAATTCTAGGTCCCATTGATAATTTTATACATATATCTTCTATTGAATTTGGGATTCCCTGATGTTCTACTGAATGATTTTACATTTCTATCGTTTCTTTAACCAGTTAAGGTCCTAGTAGCTTACATTCACCGACTTCATCCCAACATGCATGTATTCTGAATTTTTTTCCTATAAAGAGCTTCATATGGATCCATTTGGATGTTTTAGTGGAAAATATTTTTGTAATATATCTTGAATAGAGGTAGATGTTGGTACCATCTTCCTTTAAATACCATAGAACATTCTCTTAACATTTTATCTAGTTTTTGAATAATCTAGTTAGATTGGCCGTCAATTTGAGGATGATAGGCCGTACTAAAGTTCAGTTTAGTGTTTAGATCATATTGGAGACTTTTACAGAACTTTGAGGTAAATATTGGATATTGATAAGATATAATTTATAATGATACTCCATGAAATGTGAAAACTTATTTAATGTATATCCATTAAAGACGATGGAGTGATAAGTCCCATTGAATTTTGATAAAGTGATCTATCATTATAAAATGATCTACAATAACCCATATAAAACTATTTCCTATGGATGTCTTCATAAGTTTGGTGAGAAAGTCCATGGGGATGTTTTCCCATTTCCATTATGGTATGAGTAATGGTTTCATCATAGCCTTATAATTTTGTCTTTAAGCCTTCACTTGCTTGCATACCAAGACCTTTGATGTATATTTATTTATCTCCTTCATATTGTCCCACCAATAGTGCTCTAGAAGATCTTGATACATATTTGTGATCCCTTGGTGGATGGTGATGGTTGAGATGTGTGCATCCTTAAAAATATACCTCTTTATATTATCATTTGGTGGTATATATATTCATGACCCAAATCTTATAACTCTTTCCTCATGAATTTTAAACTTCAAGTATTTCTCATTTCTGATAGATTTCACATTATACTGAATTTCCACATCATATCTTTGAAAATCCTTTATCTTTTCTAAATGACATGGTTGAGAAATCATTTGATAAAGTAATGATTATAGTTCCTCCTTTATTATTTACATGTGTATATTTTTAAATTCTAAGAATATTAGATCCCTCTTAATTATCATCATTTTTAAAATTGTAAGATCCTTTCTACTTAGAGTATCTGCCAATTTATCTTCATTACCTGGATGGTAGTGGATTGAGAAGTCATAATATTTTATGAGTTCTAACCATCTTCACTAGCTCGTATAAATATCCTTTTTTTGTGAATATATATCTTAGGATCTTGTGATCAGTATATATCTCACGCTTCTACCCATAAAGATAATGTCACTATATTTTCAAGATGAAGATCACAACCACCAAATCCAAATCATGCATGGGATATTTTTTCTTAGGAAATTTAATCTTCCTTGAGGTGTAGGCTATAACTTTATCATTTTGCATTAGTATAGAGCCGAATCCCTTCTTTGAAGCATCATTGTATACCATAAAGAGTTCCCCCCTTATCAGCAGTATAATTACTGGTGCAATGATAAGCATATTTTTAAACTCTTTAAAGTAGTATTCACTTTCACTAGTATAGAATAAAATTAATCTCTTTTGAGTCATATTGGTTAGTGGGTTTGAAAATTTCTATAAGTTCCTCACAATTCATCTGTTATACCCAGCTAGACCAAGAAAACTATGGATCCCCATTACAGATGTTGACCTGGGCCACTCTTAAATTGCCTTTTTCTTAGAAGTTTCCAAAGATATCCATTTTCTGGTGATTAAATTCCCATTAATGATAATTCCTCCATCTATAACTCACATTTACAATACTTTGTATATAGTTTATCCCTCTAAAAATTACTTAGCTCAGTATTCAAATTCTCTCTTACTCATCCTTTCTCTTGGAGTATATCAGAATATCATCGATAAATACTACCAGGAATTTATTGAGGTAATATCTAAAGACTTTATTAATTAAGTAGATAAATATATCTGGATAATTAATGATTCTAAAGGGAATCACTATGAACTAATAGTTTCTATACCTCATTTGAAAGACAGTCTTGGGAACATCTTCCTTCCTAACCTTTAATTGATTATGCCCCAATCGATAGTCCACCTTAGAGAAATAATTGGCCCCTCATAGTTTATTTAAAATGTAATATATCCAAGGAAGGGGATACTTGTTCTTTATATTGATTTTTTAAGTTCATGATAATCAATGTAAATGTGCATTGATCCATCCTTCTTCTTAACAAAGAGGACTGGTGCACCCCATAGTGAAGCACTCAAGTTTATGGAATCCTTTTCAAGATTCTCTTATAACTTATTCTTAAGTCATTCATACTAAATAGTGGATATTATAAAATAAGTCTTTGATATAGACAGAGATATGGGTATAAGATCAATTGATAACTCAACATATTAGTCAGAAGGTAGACCAAGCAATTCTTTAGGGAACACACCAGTGTAGTCCCACACAATGGGCATGTATTCAATCATGATCCTCTCCTTTGTCTCAATCATTTGAGCTAGATATACTTTGTCATGAGGTAATAATATCCATAGTTGTGATGATGATTCTGAACGATATTTATCCTCCTCCTTACAATTGTATAGAATTGGAGGATGCCTAGGGATGTGAAGGGTGATCTACCTTTCTCTACATTTTATGTTGGATTTATATAAAGATATCCAATCTTTGCATAATATAGTATTAAACTCTTCCAAAGGAATTAAGATGAGATTTTATGGGAGGTTAAGTGCACAAACATTAAATAGGGATGATTTATATACTTTTAATGTAATAATTTCCCCATGTTCTTCTTATGGATAACTCAACCTCTATATTTTGAGGAGATACTTTTATAGTTCTACTAAACTTACAAGATATATAATAATGCATAGAACCAGAATAGAATATGACATTATCTATTCTTGAATGAATAACCAGCGTACCTATCACCATATCATTTTCGGGATCCACCTTAGTAGCAGTGATATCATATACCCTTCCTTGATACCTTGGAGGTTGTTATTGTTGATTTACACTGAAAACCCATAGCTTAGGGAATGGGATGTCATAATTCCCATTTTTCTTTTTATATAATCACTAAACTAAAATATGAGTGTTAATATGAACGTTCCATTATTCTTCCAAATTAGTGGGATTCTTCAAATAATTTTAGCAATAATTATCCTGATGCCCCTCTCTTCCATTTTTAAGCATCTTCTGGTTCCCTTTATATTGTTCTCAAAATACTAATTACCACAGTTTTGACATAAGGGATGTTGGGTTTTCTTTCCTTCATGGGATTTATCTATTGATCCCCCCATATGGAATTAATTTTTCTTCTTTTTTATATACAAGACCATGAAGCCATTGAGAGTCACCAATATCTATATCAACATTTAGGGAACATCGTACTATCTCTTCATAGGTGTCAAAGTATTGAATTTATAAGGATTTTTGTTGACTTGGATTTAATCCAATAAAGAAGAAATCTACTTCACTTTGAGTTTTCATGAAAAAGATACAGGAATATCATGAAAACCTTATAAAATTTTCATTATACACCCTGATGGATTCATCTTCCTTTTTCTAAAGTCTGATGAACTCCCTATCCATCTTAAGACAGAGAGTTTGAGGAAAATATTTATTAAAAAATATTTTCTTGAATACATACCATTCCATGGAATCTATTTCTACTTTAGAATTTGTGTTATTTATCAGTGTCCAACACTGATAAGCTTTCCAAAAAAATGATATTACTCCAGCATGACTTTCTCTTCTTATGAGCAATAGAGGGCATATAATATCTTCTTAATGTAGTTAATCCATTATTCTTCGATGAGGGGATCATATGATACAATAAATACGGGAAGCCTTTTTCACATAAAGGATTCAACCAAAAATACCTATTTCTTAGGATAATGATGAAATTATACACAATTCAAGTTATTATTAAAAACTTGAGCTAGTTGAACCAATAAATTCATGATGTTTTGAGCTCCTCTTCCCATCAGATTTGGCATTTCAGGGAAATCATCACATTTCCTATCACATTGATTATTGGCACAAGTTATCGTATTTCCTACTATTAGATAAGAAGAGTAAATAATAAAAAATTTGGGGGATTGAATACTTAGCTAATAATAATATAAAAAGGAAAACACAAACTTGAAAGGAATAACTTATAAATTTAAAGTATATTCAAACTTGTGACTCCCTAAGTTTCAATATAGGTTATACATGGTGATAGAATTATCCCTTGTTAAAAATTTTATAATCCTAGTCTCTAAAAATAACTTTACCTTTTTCTCATACCAACTATAGAAACCCTATACTTTTAAACATATTATTAAATAATTTTAATTATAATTAATCATCAAATAAAAATAAAGTATCAGAAATTCTAGTGTATTCAGAAGACTTAGTACATAAAATTTAAAAACTTGGAAATTTAATAAAAAATATTTATATTAATCTTCTATAATGATATCCTAATTTAATTTGAGCTCTTAAATATGAATTGGATAACTTGGGGAATACATAGGTAAATGGTATGATCTAAAAATATTAGTAAGAGAATAAACATTGGAATAATGCATAGCACATGTGTGAGAAGGCATAACATGATGACATAAAAGGTAATTACTCATGAATAAACATATAGAATCATAACACATAGAACATGTAATCATATAATCCTAGAAATATAGGAAAATGGTAGAAAAATATAAGATGACATAAACCTAAATTGAGGATAACTACAAAGACAATATCACATGGTGGAAAAAGTCCCGTAATGGATTAGGTTTACTCCCTAATCCCATAAATGATGTATCATGCGACTAAAAATTATCCAATTCATTAGAGTTCTATTTGGGTGAAACCATCATGAAATGTTCATGAATATGTGTTCCATATTAAGAATCATATATAGGGAATAAACATAAGGGTTTTCCATGGAAAGAAATGAGTATCGTAATCATGTCATAAGGCATAACCAATGGGCATTTCAAAAGTATGTCTATGAAATAATGGATTTAAATCATAATTGGGAATTAATAATGGAAAATAGACATATATCATGATAAATTATGTCCAAATAAAGTGAAAACATGTAAAAATAGTTTTTAAGAAACTTTATAAATGAGCCACTTCAGTGCGGTTTAAGGGAAAATATTAAAGAGTCTTTAAAGAGGATAAATGCATAATTGCCCGTGTAAAACCATAAATGAAATAATTTTTTTTTCATGATAAAATGAGTAATTTTATAAAAATATTTATGGATTAAAATAATTTATGGAGTGTACTTGAAAATGGGTAAGAAATTGGGATGTGACCTTTAATTGGGCTTTCTTATCAGGAAGAATTTAGAAGGGAACGTTTTTAAACCTTTATTTCCCTATAAAAGAAGGATAAATTGATCTAGATACATAAGTTTGGAAAATATACACATAATTTATAAGAATTAAACAATATGATTGAACAAATATATTGGTGTTAAGAGAGAGAAAGCGTAACCCAATGGTAATGTCAGGGATAATTAAATTAGATTCATTAATAGTTTAATTAATAACCTATTAAATATATATTTGATTAATTATAATTTTATTATGTTGATTTATGGAAATTTTTATGAGTTATAATGTTTAATTTTTTTGTTCGAGGAGTGTTCGTTTCATGGTTTTATTGTTGGTTCCCTTGAGTTTAATTATGGTATTTCTTGTAAAATTGAATAAAAACTAAAGAAGTAGAATGAAATGGTTTTAATATACTTCTATAATTTTAAATGGTCCTCATATATCATTTTTTTCTTATATAAGAATGATTCATTTGAAAAAATATTAAAGATAAATGTTTATTTTTTTTTCGGGTTTTCAATCATTACAAAATAGTTTGTTTTTTATTTGATATTATGAATATATATTAGTTATAGAAGATAAAAAAATTTATAACATAAAATTTTAAATCTTTTTTTAACCATTATAATGGTTTTATGACCAGACTTTAAGGTAGCAATGGAAACTAAAAAATCATATTCCACCAAGGCATTGAATCGACATATCATAGATAATGTTTTCATTTTTAAGATAAAAGTTTAAGAGAAGAGATTTTATGATAGATATTACATTAACATAATAAAATTATAGTATATATATGATACTATTGTTATCATTCTATTTTGGATAGGTGAGGTGAGTATAAAATAGAAGAAATACAGAATTTAAAAGAGAAATAAGGATTTTATCACTTTAATATCATCTACTTGAGAACCTCTTTAAGGCACATGGGTTTGGTATTTTATTGAGAAAAAAAGATCTTGGACATAAGTAAAAGGCTTGGGAAGATTTGTTTTTTATAATTTAGAAAATATTCAATTCTTAGGATGTGCGAGGAGAAGGGGTGGTGATTTATAGGGGGAGGAGAGGGGTGTTGTTGATTATTTTATTCATTTGTTTATTATTTTGGCTCAAGACTATCAATAGTGTTGATTTACTTGACTAAATATAGTAACTAGAGCATGTTAGTTCGAGATAAGGTGCACTTATATAATCCATGACTCAAAAATGACTCAAAATTTTATTTTTTTACTTTTAATGTTAAATACCATAAATTACAATACTTCACTATTCCCCAAAAATTCAACTATTTTAGAAAAATACCAAAAATTCACATGAACCATTTTTTCTATATATATTTAAAAAATGGACTCCATTTTATGAAAATAATTCTCCATATATATTAAATTTAATTTTTAATTAAAATCACCATTTATTTTAAAAATACCGATTTTAATATTATAACTGATTTTATGACACTTTGAATTAATTAAGGTCTCATAAAATTATCATATAATTATATTACACAAAATATTAATTTATGAGTCTATTTTATGAAAGTAAATTTTCTTTTAAATCATTATATTAATTATAGATTTTTAAGTAAGAATTTACATTTTACAAAAATACAAACACTTAATTTATCATTTTAAAACATTTATTTACTTCTTACATGATATAAATATGTCATATTTTCATTTATAAGATACCTAAAATTTATTTATACTTTCATAGGTGAGGTTACTATTTTACGGGCCAGATTACTATTCCTAATGGTCACATTACTATTCCAACGGTCAAGTTACTATTCTAATAGTTAGAATTCCAACAGTCATAAGGGTTTACTACTTCCAATAAATACCACTCATTATATTCATCATTAACTTCTATTTTATGCAAATGTTATATATATAATTTCATATTTTATTACTAATATTATGTTTTATTTCTACAACTTTGTTTGTGAGTGCAGTCATTCTAGTGGACCGAGCAGATCCAAATTTTCTTATTCTTATTATCTTATTTTCTATTTATTATCCCATCATAATATTTGGAATTATAAATTGATATTATTTATTTATGAGAATATTGTTTTTATTGGGTTCTCTATGTGATGTATGTGCATTATACTACATGAAATAATTTTCGAAAGGTAAATTTCATTTCTAAATTCTGGGTCATTACAATTAACCAATCCAAAAAATGGAATAACTAAGAAGAAATAACTATTCAAACCAAGGAATAATTACAAGAAACTATGAAAAGTACTGAGGCTAAAAACATGAGAACATACCCTTGAAAGGACAGACTACACCAACCATAAACCACGTAATAAATTTAAGAAACTTAATTCCGCTTACTAACTAGGGAAGAAACCTATTTCATGACCTTTTAACCTCACACAATACATGGGGTTACTTTATTCAAGGGAAAGGCTATTTTTAAATCCCATTCAATTCCCATATTCCAAATAAAATTGAATTTTAAAAACCAATGACACAAAAAATTATTTTAAAATTATTATCACCCAATTTAATCATAAATAATTATTTATTGTTCTAAGAAAATTATTATAATGCTTATAAAAACTCCCTACTAAGGTTCTAATTTAGAAAAAAAATTTAATATTTTTTACAAAAGGATACTCATTTTTATAAATTTAACAATAAACAAACACATCATTAATGATCAGTGAGTTCATTTAAAATATTTAATATAAAAATAACGTTAATCCCAAAAGGTTCAATCGAAGGAATATGATGGATAAGTCATCATCTACCTTTAAAAAATATTAAATAATAATCCATCAAACCTAATAGTCCTAAAAAATTTCCATGATATAAAACGAATCATTAATAATCAATCTCATAACTTTAAAGACCCATTTCATGGTTATCTCAAACCTCAAATTGGAAAATAATCATTGGTTTCCAAACAATGATGAACCAAAAATGTAAATACATGCATTTAACTCCTCTCATGACCCCTAATAATCCTTTCCCCACTAATAATGAAATCCCTTTGATTTTTGAGGGTTTTGTCATACATTAGAGAAAACCCAAAATCAATAGAATCAAAATTACATCTTTGGGAAAAGTCAAAGATGATAAGCGAGTATATGAATAAGAAGAAGAAAGTGAATGATATTACCTCCGATCAATGATAATACTCTATGTTAATAGTAGAGAAGATATAACTATAGGAGGAGAAGGAAATGAAGGGAGGGGATTCCCCCTAAGTGTGTCTCAAGTACCAAGGGATAAGGTATAGGCTTCCCTTTCTGAAAAAGTCACTTAACTAAATAATAATATAATATAATAATAATAATAATAATAATAATAATAATAATAATAATAATCACTAGTATTTAGTGTGTTTAAAAAGAACACAAAAAACATACCCCCCATTGGGCTAGCATGGATTAAGCCTTATCCCTCAAAAGGATAGACCCACAACCAATATAACCCATTATAATTTGATGGACCAAAGGACATATAGCCTGAAATCCCTTTTCCTGGCCCAAAGGTCCATTTAGTGAATAATAATTCTACAGTACTCCAGTTATAGTTCTTTCTATAGTACCCATGTTTCTATAGTACCACTACAATACCAGTGTTGCTATAGTATCCTTTCAACTGTACCTGTAACCCCCCCCAAATTAGAGTCACTGAGGGGGGTGGTGGGTGGGTTGAACTCATAACCTCCATGGTGTGGAGAAGCATCCCATACCACCATGGTATGAGCTAAAATACAACATCATCATCATCATCAACAACAACAAGAACAAGAACAACAATAACAATAAAGAAACAACAAAAACAATAATAATAATAAAATTTACATGTAAAACCATAATTAAAAGGCTAAAATACAATCCCATGGTGAGTTAATCAATTTAGAATCTCAAAATATTTCTGATAATCCATTTAATCATTTAAAATGAATCTAAACTAAAAATTATAAAATAAAAAAAGCAAATAATTAAAACAAGGTCTAACACAGTATGCGAAACATTTTGTAGAGCGTATTCTAAACAACTATTTCTTAAATTATTTCTTAAATTTATAAAATTTAAAAATAAAATAAAATAATAATTTTTTATAGCTAATATGTTATAATACCCCCCACTATAACACTTTCTATCCCTGATAAACCCACAAAAATGCCACCCCAAGAATAACATAATCAATTATTCTTAGCCACCGGTGAAAATTTTCAAACTTTATTATTAGTTTCACTAAGACAACCCATAAGATATCCCCACCATATGTACTTTATTAATTCTATTAAAAACAAGATAAATAATGAAAATAATATATGGGGAAACATTTATAACACCAAAGGGTTTTTTTTATAATGATGACTTTTAAATAAATTCACAAGAAAGAATATATATTTTCATTATCAATAAAATCAGAAACAAGACCCACAACCAAGAAAACATATCCATCAAACAATCAATTCGATCTGCCCAAAAATGACTCATTTAACCATATTTTAATGGTGTTTGGTTAATTTTAAATTGAATGAGTCCCATCACATTTTATATCATCATATTAAAAGTTATAAATTTTCTATAATAACAGTAGTAGAAATATATAATGAATTTATAACTATAAATTAAGGGTCATAAAATATAACAAAAATTAAATAATTGGATTATAATAAAAATGATAATAATATCCAAGAATTTATAATTTAAATAAAAATTTATCTTTAACTAGAATGTAAAATCATCAAAGAGTTACATATTAATCCAAGAAATCCTAAAAGTATCATAAGTGAACATATAAAAGTGTAGCTATATATATAAAAAATGATCCTCTGGTTTCCAAACAGACATAAATTAAAAAAACATTTAAATAATATTAAAAACATTTAAAAATTTACTCAAAACATTATGTTTTTCTATTAAAAATGTTAAACGAATTTAAATAATTTATACTATTTTTTAAAAAATATAAAATTAAAACCTAATTAATTAAAAGTGTTAAACATATATTTTTTTCTACAAAATTCCAAACAAATACTAAAATATTTATCCACCAATTGAAATTATCTTATTCAACTAAAAATAAAAAAATTAACTTACAGAATATGAACTAAAAGATTATTTTTATAAACCCATTTTATTAAAAAAACCTACATTATTATAACATTTATTTTAATTACTAAAATAATATATTCTTTATTCTAAAAATGTATTTTTCCAAATCATTTAATATTTTACAATAAATAAGTTATTATAAACATGAATATAAACTAATCAAATAATCATAAAACTTGTTATAATAATAATATAAATACACCAAATATCAATGTCTTATTTTACTATAGATAATTATATAACCTCAAATAACTATTTAGTAAAACACTATACACTTTTTTGTGATTTTTTAGTTAAATAGAAATTAAAAAATTATTAGTTTTCTCAAATAAAACATAAAATTTATTCTATTAGTCACACAAAATCATGTTTTTATTGATATTACTCTGAGTACCATGATATAAGAGACTCAACTCACACTATTATTTTTCAAGGACCTTAGTGGAAAAGATTCCTGACATTAGTAAAATAAAATAAAAAACATCTCATAAAAAAGATAAATTAAATCTCATAAGACTAGGGCATCCCTAGTAATTTTATTTTCCACTATCAATAAGTTAATATAGTCTATTTATAGGTTACTTATCTGGTTATAAAGATTGAATATACTTTCCTTCCATAGATACACGACACAAATCCGTGCTATGATAATGCTTGTAACAACCTGACCAAAATTCCCCTAAATGCAAACTAGATCCCCACTTCTCTATGATACATTCATCCAAATCATTAGAGGCTTTCAAATTGTAATGATAAATAAATCTATTTCATACGGACTTAATAAATTATATTTTATACAAATAAAAATCATATCAAATATGAAATGCATGTAAGACACAAAATATAAATAAATAATCCATGTGCGTCACATCTAAATATAATTATCATAATAATTTTAATAAATACAATAATTTGGACAAAAAATAAATCCAAAGGCTTTAGTATCAGGCATAAACTCCAAGGATGATCATCACTAGTGGTCCTATCCAAACAATGAGAGAGAATAAGAGTATATACTAGTATAAAAATTAACTATAACATCAATGTTTTAACATTAGTTATTTGTATAACTGATGATAAAAATAAATCCCAATTGTAAAAATTCCAAATTTTTACTTCTTTACCATGTAATTTTACTTTCCCAACTACAAACTATCCCACCGAACAAGTAAGTTTTTTTTTCACACATCACTAATTTTTTATTAACACATACAAATATATCATATTGCAAAATATTTCTACTATTTCTATCCCAAAATTTTCCTACTCTATCCATATTGAAATCTATTACACCCACATGAGTTTCTATAAAATTTTTATTTCTTCTTTCATTAAAAATTCACAGATTCCAAATTGTGAGTGAATATCAATATGGAATATTTAGAGGGTGTCATATATATGAGAAATAATGTAAATTATTTCTATAATGACGACGAGATTTTTTAAACAATATAATATATAAAATTTCCTTTCATAGAGGTAAAATGTATAAAATGATTTCATTTATTTTTGTTTGATTTTTTTATAAAATTGTTATTAATAAGTGTTGATTATTATTATTATTATATATTATAACAATCATTAATTTTATTAATTTTTATATTTTAAAATAATTATTTTATCATATAAAACTATAATTATTTTTTTGATTCTTCAAAATAATCATGTAGGGTTCTATGCTCTAGCATTTATTTATTTTTATATTGGTTGTTAAATAACTATTGTGAAGAATGAAATTTCACATCGATTATTTAAAAACCAAAAAGAAAATTATTTTTCAATTTGGTTATTTATATAACCGATGTGAAAGATTATTTTTACCATCTTTTATTTAATAATCGAAGTTGAGAATTATAAAAATATAACTTTTAGTAATAAATAAAGTTGAAAATATTTTTATCCTAATTTTTTAAAATTGATTTTAATAATATATTTACTACGTTACATGTAATTATATCACCTCAAAAAATAACACTTAAGGCATAAAAAATGATATCAAAACATTCTTTTTGTAGTTGTGAACCAACCAATATCACATACATCCCAAAATAAATATAAATATATATATATGAATCCGAGTGCATAGATATAGGTGATAATTTCCACATACTTAAAAGGGTTTCCTCTAACAAATCAAAAAAATTCTCATGAAAAATTAAACTAAGTAGATTATATAAATGCGTTCAAAATAACTGTTACTTAAAATGAAATTTTTTGGTAAAATAGTACTTTATGTAAAGAAACTCACACATACCCAATCCATTATTTGGAATATAAACATTTAAAATATTTTTAAAAGTTTAACATTATTAAATCCTCTTCCTTATAAGTAAAAAATTATTATGAAAAAGTGGAAACCCTAATTAACCATTATTAATAAGGAAAAACCTAGGGGAAAACCACCATCCAAGCTAAGGAATGAAAAAGGTAAACTATCAGTATTACTAAGGATAACAACAAGGGATAAGACCTTTGTAAGGACACACTACACCCACCATGTTTTGGGTCCCCATTCATTGACAATCATTTTGTCCCACTATCTAGGAAATAAAGATTTACCATGGACTTCCAACTTAAATCAATAATGGGGTACTTTTAATTAATTGGAAGTCTATTTCTCAAGGGTCATCAAATACCCCAATGTATATAAAACCAAATTAAAATTACCAATTAAATAAAAATGATTTTTGAAATAATTATCATCCAAAATAAATATCAATTAAATCATAAATCAATATTTAATTGTGTTGGAAAATAAATAATATTCTTATAAAAACAACCAACCAAATTTATGATTTAGTAAACACCTTTAGTGGAATTTACAAAAACAATAATAATTTGTAAATATTTATACAAAGTAAAACATGTACTAAATGAAAAAATTAATTATTTTTATAAAACATCCATAGAGTAGGATACATATCATATGATAATATGGATTTAAAAATAACTAAACATTCAATTAATTATGAAAGAGTCCATTTAAAACATTTTATATAAAACTGTGATTTCAAACAAGGTAAAAATGAAGAAATATGATGGTTAAGGAGACATCTACCCTTAAACAATTCTAAATGATAATACATCAACTCACATAGACATAAAAAAATTCCAAGAGACATAAAAAACTATAATTTGTAAATTTAATAAATTAAAACACCCGTTTCATATTTTTTTTATAAACTAGAAATGGAAAATACTAATTGATATCCAAACAAAAGAGAGACACAAATGTAAATATGTGAGTTCTAATACTCTCACTGACACTGAGAATTCTTTAATCCCTAATCATTAAATACCCATGATTATTGAGGGTATCCAAAAATATTGTAAAAACCCCCAAACCCCAAGAATCAAAATAGTTTCCATTGAAAAAATAGAAAGAAGTTATATAATATGAGGAGGTAGAAGAAGAATATAGAGTATGGATTTACCATTGAAAAATGGGAATCCTCTATGGAAAGAGACTGCAAGATATGTCTATGGGAGGAAATGAAAATAATGAGAGGGGTATTACACTTTTGGTTTATCTGAAGATCCCTCTTGATGTGAGTTGAAAAAGGGGAAATTAAAGAGCCTTTATGAAGTGAGTTGAAAAATGGGGAAACTGAGGAGCTCTTAGTGAGACTTGGTTAACATAGTAATTTTATTTATGCCAAGATCTTGAATTATCTCAAAAACATTAATCTATTCCATAATGTGGTTGTTTCTAACATTTCCCAACTTGAACCATACCCATTTTGTGTTTGGTTTCTTAAAACATACATATCGAAAATGAGAAGATAGAAGATCGAATCAACTAATATAGGAGTTTTTTTTTGTCTATTTTAAGACTCTATTATATATTTAAGTATGTTTATAAAATCCTTCCCAGTAATAATACTAGTTACCTTTTTCCTAAATTATATTTTCTAACACTATTTCATCGTAGAGAATACTATATAAGAAATTATTTTTTTAAAAATTTATTATAATTTATTTATTAAACTATATTTTGAAGCTATATTATAAGGAACTATAGAGTTAAACACCATCCAATAAGTCATATAAGATTATGTGAGGGTGACAGTTACATGGTATTGGGTTTGAGGTCGAAGAAGGATTCTTTTGTATCCTCCAAAAAAATAATCAAAACCCATTTAGTTCAATATCACAATTTAAAACAATATGACAAGTCTTGAAACATAGGAAAATTGGGATTTAAAATTATATCCTGTAAAATTAGTGCAATATGCAGTTTTATCCCATATAATAATGTAGTATATCATGAATTTTAATCTCATGAGATAAATACAGAATATGTTCCTTTTAAGGTTATACAGTTGAGACCGATTATATAACTTTTAGGGTCATATATCATGGACCATTGTTTCCTTATTTTTTTACTTCATATAACGAATACCATTAGTCAAAAGATTCCCAAAAATTGTTTTGAGAGTGGTAATTAACATGAATGATCCTTTAGAATTTCTACTAGAATACGAGTCAGGTGAAGACGTGATATTACACCAAAATTGTATCCCATATGTAAACACTGACAACGTATAGGATAATAAACAAGAGAAGAAAGACTAGACCCATGGAAGGTGGGGACCTATGGGTGTTTCCAAGGAAGTTATACTAAGGATTAACCCTGGAAAGAAAAATTCTACCCTAGCAACCATGTAGGAATACCAGATTAGAAGACATGTAATTGATACCTTAAAAATGAAGGATCCCAATTATCTAGGAGATATATGATTGATAAGGCTCCATGGAATCATTTTAAGAAGATGAATTTTAGTATAGAAATATTTTAAAAAATGTATAGTTCACATTATCAAAGGGATAAATGATTATAAGCAAAAAAATGTGGAAAATGGACCAACCATGGATGTTGATATGTAGAGGCTTAAGTGTGGGAAAAGTTATCTTATAAGGGGATATAACTAGTATAAATAATAATATTTAGGCCAGAGAATCCACATGGGTTAAAATAATACAATTAACCTACATAGGTGATATAGGTGAGTGTTTATACTAGTGTAAGGTGTGAGATTTTGTTTAAGTAGACTTGGATGATGGGGGTAGGGTCCCATTATTCTTCACATAACCTACATTGAGTTCTTATTCATGGGGATCCTTCACACCAATCTAGGTTCTAGAAAAAGGAAAGGTGGTATTTATTTTAAACCCTCATATGTCTCAAATAACCTCATTTTCCATATATTTCCCTTAGGTTGTGATTCAAAAATCACCTAAAGGACATCATGAATAATGACAGTGCTTGAGATGTGTTCCTATTTACTCTACTAGTCCTTATTATCCTCTATGTTTGTGTGAAACCATGTATAACCCAAAGGGTATATTTATAAGAAAAAGTGTTTTGGTAACTGATTCTCCATTTGAAGTAGGTTCTTTACCTTATATAAGGTGCTTCATCTACACCTTTAGGCAGGCATGTGCTCAGATTTTATTAAGTCACGTGCTAAATATTATGAATGGTTTATGGAATCTTATTAATTGAGTGGGGTGTACATTCACAATATAGAGTATTTAATAAACTCCTTAATAAAAATTCAAACTTTAAATAGATATAAATTTTGATGTGAGAGAATATTTTAACTCTAAAAGCTATTAAATTGATGATCATTAAGAGATTTATTCCCTTATCTATATGGAATAATCATAGAATAATTTTTTCTTGTAAAAAAGATATTTTGGAAATTCTTAAAAATGAATCCAAATATTTGAGAAGCCTTTTATTTAACAATGTATGTAATTCATTTGATACTCCTAATAGGTGGTTCTCACTACCATGCCACCAGATTGGGAAATGTTTTTGAGGAATCCCTATTCTTCTACAAGTGACCATGTAATAACCCATACTCTTTAAACCTAGCGAAAATAGTAATATTACATAATTGGTATAGAATAAAGGAGTTCCCCTAGGATATAATACCTTAATATTATTAGAATACCAGATACATACATATTTTTTACATTAAACTTGAAAACATAAATTATAGAATAACTACTCTACAAGAACATTGTTATTCCTTCTAGATAAATAAATTAGGAATTAAATATTCTGGAAGAATTAAATGATGAATATAATTCAATAATTATAGAAAATCAAGGGAATAATATATCCATGATAATAAATAAAAACATATATAATAATTAATGCTCTCATACTAATGGAATATGTAATATCAGACAACACAAACTTGTCGTTAGGGCCATATTCCAAGAATCATATGTAAACTAGAAAGTCATTTTACAATACCCTATCTAGTTTTTCTAATGATACTTAACCTTTCATTGAGAAACTATTTATCACATGAACCACTCATTTCTAACTAATTCCAATACATTCATCATATTATTTAAGAATACATTTCAAAACATTTCCTAAGGAACCTATTACTTAATCAAAGATAAAAAAGGATATCCATATAATGGAAATATGGAAAATAAATATTTCCCCATTAAATGGAATAATGTGGATATTTGGGAGAATATCATGAAATCTACTTAAAAACTATACAGTATTACCAATGTAATAAGAATCTACCTTATCAATGAAATAATGATAAGGTCTTGGAGAGGGTACTTTCATGGTGTCGAGTTATAAATTGAATATAGAAATTTATTTTAGTAGTATTAAATGGTGGAATACCAATTTAATGGTATTTAAATACTTCACTAAGGTTTATATATAGTGTGTTAATTATCCAAATCATATCTCCCAGGAGTGTCCATCCATGTGTGCAGTCTCTGGTCTACTCATCATGCACCAATTTAAGATTGAGTTGATTCTCAAACAGCCTTTTAGGGTGATTAAACCTAGGTGAATATATTATAAAACCCCATACACTTTTCAGTATCTGAGCATGTATCTGTTTTCTAGTAAAACCACACTCACACTTTATTTTTTGAAATTTAGGATTTTTGGGTATTATGAAAACTTAAGTAAGATTTCAATAAAAAAAGTTTGAAATATTAGATTTTAATTAAACATCAAATACCATGAAGAAAATATAATTCATGATATAATAAATCAATTAGGTAGTATATAGACTATATAATTGAAATTATGTGTATCATAAAAAATATGTCTCAAGGAAAATGAATTTTAGATGAAAAGTCACTTACATTTAATCATGCTTAACTGATTATTCTCTAAACTCTTATATGAGAAAAAAATATCTTTACCACCTATTTTATAACCATATTCATACCTAAATAATTTAATAAACTTAATTTTTAATTATTATCTACATTTATATTAGTCAATCATTATCTATTTTCAAAATCGCGTGTGGGTAGTCTTGATCATTTTGAAGTAGTTTCATAATAACAGTGATATTATTCATTATTCTCTGAAAGTTCATCATTTATAGATTATACAAGCTATAATAATTTATGATTTATAATTATTAATCATGTTATAATTTTATTCTATGGTATTCTTTTTTATGATATTTAAAACGAATTCAGTGATGAGCATGTTTTAGTGACTTTTAGCAAACAAACATTGATATATTGATTAGGGAGATTAATATTGATGTAACCATTAGAAAACAAAAATAAATTCATCCTTTAATAAATTATATATTTTATTATCAATAATTATTTTATCATTTTAAACCATTGTATTATTTAATATCATTTCTCAATTAGGTGGTTAGACCAACCCAGAAATAAACATACCATAATTGATGGGTTGATATTGTTATCAAAGTGGTTTCTTTTGAAAAAATATAATTATTATTGAAGAATGAAAATATTATATATATATATATATATTTTAATAAAATTTGTATATTTTTAATAAATAATAACGAAACTAGATGAAGAATGAGATATATTACTTGAGGGAGGAGATAGTCTACACGAATGCTTGAATGACATTTTTTACTTAATGATAAAAGAAAATGTGGTTAATGGTTATTAAAAAAATATAAAACAATTTATTTTAAAATAGATAATAAGTTAATCATTTAATATTTTGAAAAATATATTTGAAATGTAATGATAGAAAATAAACAACATTAGGGAAATGTGAGTATATACATTGATAACTTGAGTTTCCCCTTAGAGGACTCCTTGGAAATGGAAAACATAGGCCAAACACTTTTGTAAAAAATCTTAAGGAAGTTAAATAATATTATAAGGAAAATAAATAGAGAATATTTTCATGTATATAAATAAATTTAGAGTGGTTATAAAGGGGAGTTAATATGCATTTTTATAAATGGTGAGAATAGAATTCTTGTAAATATTTCTTATTAAAATAATGGGAGCACATGTTTTTCATGTAAAAAAGACTAAACAATGTATAATAATAGATTTTATATAATTTTGGTTAAGTAAACACACAAAATAATTAATTATAAACATATTTAGAACATTTTATTCATTTTATACCTTGGTCAACCAATTTTACCCTAATGGCTTTTACCGTGATAACTAGTTTTTACCCAAGTAATTTTTTAAAAGACAAGGTAACCATTATTAATAAATTTTAATGTTATGAAAATAAATTTAAGCTCCATATAATATAATCATATTTATAAATAAGGTAAAATTAAATTTTAAATTGAAATATTTAATATATAGAAAAATTATTTGTAGAATGTTTTTTAATATTAATTATTCCCAATCTTATTTGTTATTAATAACCAATTGAATGAGTGATAATATATTTATATATTTGATCAAAAATTATATTAGATATAATTTAACTTGCTTTTCCAGCCCATTAATTTTCCAGTTCTAGATGTTGGAGGTGTTCCATAGGAGGCTTGAGGAGGTTTTGAGAGTTTCTAAGGGAGGTTAGGGCTACCGGAGTGCTACATTAGGAAATTCAGATCATGTAATGTTTACATGATGTGAACTAATTGTTCACAACTTGTGTAGCTAGTTGGTTGACTACTTATAAATAGTATAATGGGGAACCTATTAGATAAATAAACATTGTGTAAATTTAATTCCTGATGTGTAATTAAATAAATCTAAGTTGTTGTGATTTTTTTCAAAAGTGGATTTTTTTAGAAAACAAATGAATTACACATTGGGTAAAGTTTACATGATATGAAATTGGAATGATTCTAGGTTTAATGTAATTTTATTGGATAAATATCCTTTAATTAATCCTCTCTCTCCCTTTATCATTTTGGAGGTACCCTAGGCGCCTTGGGAGGACCATTTACCCCTTCCTCCTACTTCGATCCGTTGGTTCCAGTGGTCATTGGTTGATGATCTACAGTGAGTTATTTCTATTTTGCCCATGTTTTTCATTCATTATTATCTTGGGGACTCACTATGGTGATTTTTTTGGTTTTAGGTATGATTTGGGATATATTTTGATGATACTTTGGTGCAGTGTAGGTTGATTTGTAGTCTCCCATGTGCGGTTCTGGTTTGCGGGCATTTCATCCTCATTCTGTGGTGTGCAGTGTGTTGAAAAATCTCTTTGAGGAAGGGAATCACTCATTTATCTTTATTTTATATCATTTTGCAGGTTTTTATTATATATGGGATACGGTTGTGTTGGATTAATCAAAAATAAAGAATTGGTTAATTGAAATTGAAGGGGGAAGGGGAATGATTCAAATGTTCTTACAACTTTAATATTATTGTGATATTGTGGATTGTACAGGCTGAACAACCCACTAAAAATTATTTCTGTTGGGGGATTTGTTTGCGAGGGATGATATATGTTGTGATTTTAGTGTCTGTTGTGATTGCTGTGATATCATCCTAAAATGGAAATCAACTAACCACTTATATTTGGATAATTAAATGGTTGCCTCAAGATTATGGTTTGTGTGGCAATTCCCCTAAAATAAAGTGAAATGTGATAAAATCCCCTTTGTTAAATTTATAAAATGGGCTTGATGTGTTGTGATTTATGTCCATGATTAGGGGGTGGTGATGTGTGTTTGTGATGTGATTTGGGGTTGATGGGTGGAATGTGATTGTGCCTTTGTCATAACGAGGTGGTGGTTGTGTGGTCGTGCTTTTGGGCTGGTGAGGTGGTGGTTGTTTGGCCATGCTTTTTGGGTGGCATTGTGGTGGTTTTTGACCGTACTTTTAGGGCGTTAGGGTGATGGTTTGTTTGTCTGTGCTTGTGGTGTAGTGAGGTGATAGTGCAACAGGGATGATGATATTCTTATGATGTGTGGTTTCTTTATGCTAGATTTATGTGTAGTAATGGAATAAAGAATTATTTTATAATGATTGAAATGTATGGGGTTTGATTTAGATAAAGGGATGTAAATTATTAATGAAAAAATAAATAACGGGCTATGTGGTTAAATGTAGTTGTGGGTAAATAATTAAATGAATGGGGCGAATAATGGAATTGGTTGGTGGTGTTATATGTGGCTTGTGGGTTTTATGGTGTTATGAATTTATAGGTAATAGAGAAAGTGGAAATGTTGTGAGTGTTTTAGTGTTTTATTGTGAACCCATAGGCCAGCCTTGGGCGTGGATATATACTTTATATTCCTTGTAATTTCAATACGCACCCACCCGCATCAATAACTATGTAAATACACCCATATATTCACATGGGGATGTTTTTCCCAACATCATATTGATGAGAATGGATGGATGGATGCCATATATTTCTCATTATCTCTTCTAGGTGAGTAGATATGCATAGGATATGATGGATGGAGGTTTTTTAGTGCACTAGGTGATGAACCAGGTGTTTTTTTATAAGGCCCCAGCCTTAAACTATACTTAATCTTGAGTTATTACAAGATTACACGTTGAGGATCTTTCCAGGTTTATAGTTTTAGAGAATTAGATCATAAAACTTGCATTACATTCCACATATAAACAAAGTGGTTACAGAAAGATAGTATTCTTCATTCCCATCAATGGAAACACGTTTAAAATAAAACATGGATTATTTCTTGACACATCCTTGACTCTATAATCTTATCATGTACCTTTCCCTTGACCTGTGAAAAACATTTCAAAAACTTGGGATGAGCATAAAAACTTAGTATGGGTTATAAAAACATGGAAATGAAACATGGGTACATACATACATAAGAGTGAAATCATACTTTACCCATAAAACATAATCACTTTAACATACCTCATCAAATCATGAATAAATCATAGAAATCATAAGACATAAAGGTAACTTGAGGCATTTATAACATTATTACGTAGGGAGTAACCCTCTTGGTTACGTTTGGAATACCCATCACAGTATATTCCCTAAAATCTCTTCGGAGAAACCTTAACGTTTCACTCCTTCGCGTTACCCAATGCATTGGAGAGCTATAACGGGCTCACCCGCCCTTAGTTTATCACAGAACCACCCGTCTTCATAATAATGCCCAAGAACCATAACATAATCATATCACATAAAACATGCATAAAGGAAACATAACATTTCCACATTTCAATCACGAGATATCAATACAACACATTGATATAATAAAAACATTATGAAAACCATTTTCAATACCAAAGTAAAACATGCTATTTATTTTTCTTTTAAAAAAAGAAGGTATGGCTTGTAGAGGAAGCTGAAACTCAAATAACGGTTACGAAGACGGAGAAGTCGTTGTCGCCGCATACGTACGACAAAAACATTACCTTTTGTCGTTTAGTAAACTTCGTATAAAAAAATATTCCTTTTGAATAAACGTAAAAGTCAAAGGGGTTTATACACCGTATAAAAGAAATTTGTGTATAAAATAAAATATTCCTCAATGAAAGGAGATTGAGACGAAGTCCCATACCTCGTATCCGACTTGACCCGACCGTTCTTTAATCTCCTGAATAATAAACTTGAGTTAATCTATACTTGCTTGTGAATATTTTTCAAGTTCATTATTCCTTTTATACCATGTTATGAACATCATGTAATCAGTTAAGTTAATAATGTTCATTTTGTCGGTATTTGGTTCTTAAGTCAAAAATAGACTTCTTACACTAACATGTTGTTAATTTGGTCATAGGTTCGTTATATCCGGAATGATATTAATGATTTGGATAACATATATGTCATATATATTCATCATATACATGTATTTATAATATTACATCACATTTAGAGGTAAGAAATGAAATGCACCGTTCATGGAGACGGTAATCCGTACGTACGCATGAACGCTACTTTCATTTCTATTTCGTATTTTATAGAATGGAATCATAATGATATAAAGGTATATTATAATTCCAGTATAATATCATATATAATATCATAGTTCCATCCTTTATATGTCCCACATATGGTATTTAACGAATCAAATCACTTTGAGGGGGCGGTAGTCCGCACTTCCTAAAATGAAGATATCGTGTTCACCCATAATGGAAACCATAAAGGCATGCCCAAAATGAAAAAAACCGAAGCTTAAGGAAAACATAAACATATTATATATCATATATAAAAATAGTGACATCATAATGGCCACCTTTGAAGGTGTTAAATGAGTATTGAACAATCATCGTTTCGGCAGGCAGAATTTCGCCATCCACGGAAACCGTATGTTATTTAACCATTTGATGTAGTTGTGTGAGTGTGTAGCTCAAATATATCTTATAAAAACATCCTAGTATATTGAAGATACTGGTGTTGTTACAAAATAAGTAAATAAAAAGAGTTTAGGGGGTTGGAGAAGCAAAATAAAACAAATGAACATGAGAGAATGAATTACCTTTAAAAGTGTAACTCCTTTTGATTTGAGCCTAAAGGCTTCCTTTGAAATGATTCTGCCCAAAGGGAATCCTCTAGGATGAGGAGAGGGATGTGGAGAGAGTAAATGGGCAGGGTTTGGCCGAGCCAAAGGCTTGAGGAGTGTGTGAAATGAGGTAGAGGTGGGGGCCCTTTATAAGAGGAGAGGAGGGGCACTTTTGGAAAGTAAAGAAATATTACTTTATTTGAAAATGTGTTTCGGTTTTAAAAGGTCCCACATTGATAGAATTCGTGGATAAGGTGATAAGGGTTCTAAATCCACTCATCCAATTGGTTTTGTCCATGTTTAGTTCATATATTTTACATTATCTTTCCATTTTATTTAAATCGTCATATAATGATGTCATCGCTGCATCATTATTATGTCATAAATAATTTAATTTATTTAATGTCTAAAAATAATAAAAAAATACTATGATGTAGGAAATCTTCTTATATTTCCAATGACTATTTATAATCAAAAATATGATCTTTATAACCCCATGAAAAATTGTTTTTGTAAAACAACTCTTGTTTGTGTCATTTTTACTTTAACATTTAATAAAAAGTTATTTATGCCATTTCCAAACCAAAGTGTCTCAATGGGGTCCCCAAGTTGACCCATGGCTTGTCTTGGTCGGCCATGACACAACCAATAAGGTTGGGACATTTGTATAGGTCATTTCCTATTATTAAAGCATTATTTATACCTTAAACTACCCTAATTACCACTAATCGCGATTAAGAACTTAATAAGTTACTATTCACCAAAAAATTATTTTAATTTCACTGAACCACATTTTACTTATTAATGACAACCATGTATGTCGGATTTTCAAAATTCAGTACACATTAGTGGTAAACTTTCATTTAACTGAAAAATCAGTTTGCTTGATTACCACTTAGTGGTTTCACTATTCATCAAAAATTGAAGTTTTTCAGAAAATTACCAAAAATTCACCCTAAGATATATTTGATATTCCGAATTCAAAGATGAAGTCCATTTTACAAAATTCAAATCATATAAGTCACATTAATTAATTTAATAATTAATTCCCGCTGCCAGAGCAAATAGAGTGTTTTTACAAAACAATAAGTATCAAAAGATTGACACCAGTTTAAGTCTAGTTTAAAGTGAAATTGATTCCAATGACCACCATTGGATAAAATGGTAAAAATATATTCTAATTTAACTTCAAAACCAATTCAAAACATAATCTAATAATATAAATAAATTAGATTAAAAAGCAGTTTTGATGTAAAATGCAGTATTTTTCACTATTCATTAAAAAAATGAACATTGTCAGAAAAATACCAAAAATTCACACAAGGTAAATTTTGATGTCCCAATCATAAAGAATAAGTTTATTTTGACAAACATATTTTATAAAATTGTCAAAAGATAGATTCAAAAATGGTTTTCCATCAAAAGGCAGTAAAACAATCTTTTAAGAATATTAGTGTATTCCATGCATAAGATTGTATTTACTTTCATTTTAAGCCTCTATAACACTATCTTAATCATTAATAGACATAGATAAAAATATCTATTTTTCATTACTTACATGGGATGTTACATCCTTCCCCCCTTTAGAAAATTGCATCCCCGAAATTTATTTACTTATCGAATAAATGGGGGTACTTATCCCTCATTGCATTTTCAGATTCCCATGTTGCCTCTTCAATCATGTAGTTTTTCCACAAAACCTTTACCTGGTGAATCACCTTATTCCGTAACACTTGCTCCCTGTGGTCAAGAATCTGGACCGGTTGTTCCTCATAAGATAGGTTCTCTTCCAGTTGAACTACCTCTGGACTCAAAACATGAGATGGATCTGGCATATACTTTCTCAACATCGAAACGTGAAAAACATTGTGTACCTGAGATAAACTCGGAGGTAAAGCCACTCGGTATGCAACTGATCCAACTCTTTCCAGAATTTCGTATGGTCCAATGAACCTTGGACTCAACTTTCCTTTCTTAACAAATCTCATCACACTTTTCCAAGGAGAAACCTTGAGAAAAACATGATCACCTACCTCGAAAGATAGATCCTTCCTCCGGTTATCCGCATAACTCTTCTGCCTGCTCTGAGCTGTTCTCATGTGTTTCTGAATCAGCTGAACTTTTTCTGCCATCTCTTCTACCAATTCTGGTCCCATCAACTTCCTTTCACCCACTTCATCCCAGAAAGCTGGAGTTCGACACCGTTTCCCATATAATGCCTGAAATGGTGCCATCTGTATACTGGAATGAAAACTGTTATTATATGAAAACTCAACCAAAGAAAGATGTTTGTCCCAACTTCCCTGATAATCCATAGAACAAGCTCGTAGCATATCCTCCAAGGTCTGAATTTTTCGTTCTGACTGCCCATCTGATTGAGGATGAAAAGCTGTACTAAAATTTAATTCAGTACCCAACGACTTCTGAAGGCCTTTCCAAAAGTTAGAAGTAAACCTGGGATCATGATCCGATACAATGGAGAGAGGAACTCCATGTAACCTGAATATCTCTTTAAGATACAAACGGGAAAGTTGATCAAGAGAGAAAGTATCTCGTATAGCAAGGGAATGAGCAGATTTGGTCAAGCGATCAACAATAACCCAGATTGTATTATTACCTCGAGATGTCTTTGGTAATCCAACAACAAAGTCCATGGATATATTCTCCCATTTCCACTATGGCACTGGTAAAGGCTGAAGCATCCCTTTCGGTAACTGCCACTCCGCTTTAACCTGCTGACAAGTCAAACACTTCACAGTAAAATCAGCAATATCTCTTTTCATTCCATCCCACCAGTAATACTCACGCAGATCTCTATACATCTTAGTACTGCCCGGATGAACTGAAAACGGAGAACTATGAGTTTCACATAACAACTCTCTCTTCAACTGTGAATCACAAGGAACACACAATCTCTTCCCAAATCTCAAAACGCAATCATTATCAATGTTGAATTCAGACAACTTACCTTTCTGAACCAGCTCTACCTTTTTCTGCAACTCACTGTCTTGCTTCTGTGCTTGCTTGATTCTATCTGATAGAGATGATCTCACTGATACCTGAAACAAAACAGAAGGACTTCCTGCACCAACAAATTCTATGCCAAAGTTCATCAAATCCTTAACCAAAGGATCACGTTCCAAACGCAACATTGTTAATAAATCATTACTTTTTCGACTCAAAGCATTAGCCACTTTATTTTCTTTTCCCGGATGGTAATGAATTGTACAATCACAATCCTTGATTAATTCTAGCCATATCCTCTGTCTCATGTTTAAATATTTCTGAGTAAATATATACTTTAAACTTTTGTGATCGGTATATATTTCACACTTTACTCCATACAAATGATGCCTCAAAATTTTTAAAGCAAAAACAACAGCAGCTAATTCCAAATCATGTGTAGGGTAATTTACCTCATGAGTTTTCAACTGTCGTGAAGCATAAGCAATTACCTGATCATTCTGCATTAGGACGCAACCAAGTCCTTTCAATGAAGCATCACTGTATATAACAAACTCACCATTCCTGGAAGGTAGTGCCAAAACTGGAGCATTCACCAATCTTCTCTTCAATTCCTGAAAACAATCATCACATTCTCTTGTCCAGATAAACTTAACACCCTTCCGAGTTAGATTAGTCATTGGACTAGATAACCGTGAAAAATTTCTAACAAACCTTCGGTAATAGCCCGCCAAACCAAGGAAGCTACGAATCTCAGTTACATTTGTGGGTCTTGGCCATTCTTCCACAACTTTTGTTTTTGCAGGATCAATAGTTATTCCATCTTTAGAAACAATGTGACCAAGGAAAGAAATTTGCTGCAACCAAAACTCACACTTGCTGAATTTCTCATACAGTTTCTTTTCTTTTAAGGTTTGCAAGATAACCCTTAAATGTTTTTCATGCTCCTCTTTACTTTTAGAAAACACCAAAATATCATCAATGAAAACCACCACAAACTTATCCAAGAACTCATGGAAAATTCTATTCATTAAGTCCATGAATACATCAGGTGCATTGGTTAGCCCAAAAGGAATTACTACAAATTCATAATGGCCATATCTCGTACGGAACGCGGTCTTCGGAATATCTTCCTCCTTTACCTTCAGCTGATGGTACCCCGATCTCAAGTCAATCTTTGAAAAAAACTGAGCTCCCTGGAGCTGATCAAATAAATCATCGATATGAGGCAAAGGATATTTGTTCTTAACAGTGATATTATTCAAGGCTCTATAATCAATGAAAAGTCTCATAGAACCATCTTTCTTTTTAACAAATAAAACAGGATCACCCCATGGTGATGTGCTAGGTCTAATGAAACCTTTCTCTAATAAATCTTGCAATTGCTCCTTCAACTCTAAAAGTTCAATTTGTGCCATTCGATAAGGGGGTTTTGAAATTGGCTTAGCATCAGGAACTAAGTCAACAGTAAACTCAACTTCCCGATCTGGTATTATTCCAGGCAACTCATCAGGAAAAACATCAGGATACTCATTTACCACTGGCACATCATTAATCTGAACAGTTCCTTTATTTTCAACGACGTGTGCAAGGTAACATTCATTTCCAACTTTTACAAGTTTCTCGGCCTCTTGATATGTTATCAAAAGTAAGGGTTCATTCTTGTAAACAAACTGAAAGTCTTTCTGAAAAGAAACTTCTTTAGCTCTACAGTCAATCTTAGCATGGTAAATGGAGAGCCAATCCATACCCAGGATAACATCAAACTCTACTAGAGGTAGAACAATAAGGTTTTAAAGTAGGTTCTTTCCACAGATAAGGATAGGAAGATTCTTATAAATTCTTTTTGCCTCGACACTTCCCACAGGTGTTTTTACCAAAAGTTCAGGAGTCGTTTCTTGAGATGGTATTCCCATCTTACTAGAAAAGGTTTCAGAGATGAAAGAATGTGTAGACCCCGAATCAAACAACACACTGGCATAATCTGAAAAAACAAACAAAGTACCTGATACAACTTCATTTGATGGCCCGACATCTGCTGAAGTAGTTGCAAAGGATTTCACCACCCCTTTATGCTTGTAGTCTAACTGCTTCCCATCACACAAGATCCTTGTCGGACACTCATTTGCATAGTGACCCATCTCATTGCACTTATAACATTTCACTAACTGTAAATCAAATTTGTTCTTACCTTCACCTTGATCCTTTTCAGAGCAATCACGAGCCTTATGTCCCATATTACCACATCGGTAGCACTTCCCAGAATTCAGAAGACATTCCCCAGCATGCCTTTTGCCACATTTATCACAAACTGGAAACATAGTTCTCTTACCATCATACTTTTTTGAAGAATTCTTACCTTTCTCCTGCCACCTCGGTCTCTTCTTCTGCTGGTTGTTATAGAAAACTTGGTCATCGGCAAACTCCATTTCCACCTTCTCAGCACATCGAACAAGCTTTTCATAACTTTTAAACTCACGAGAAGCTAATGCCCTTCGATATTTTGGCTTTAATCCTGAGTAAAAACGATTGATTTTACTATCAAGGTCCCGGATAAAATTTGGAGCATACCTTGCCAATCGAGTGAACCTTTGTTCATAGGCAGCCACTGAGTCTTCCTCTTGCCTCAATTCCAAGAATTGCTTTTCCATCCTAAGTTGAACAGCCTTAGGAAAATACTTCTCAAGAAACATACCTTTGAATTCATCCCAGTCAAGAGCATCAATCTCATCGGCGTCCCTGATATTTTTAACCATAGACCACCACTGATCTGCTTCACCCTCCAAACGGTAAATAGCAAGACTAACCTTTTGATTGTCTGAACACCCCATGACATCAAAAATCTTCTCCAGTGCTTTAATCCACCTTTCAGCTAGCATAGGGTCAGATGATCCTCTGAATGATGGTGGATGTTGCCTCATGAAATGTTCCACCACTGACATGTTCCTCTGCGGTTGATCTGGCTGATCTCGTGCATGGATACCACCGCCATTTATCGCTTGAGTCAACTGCGCCATTACTGCAACAAACTGTTCAGTTCCAATTCTGACCATTTTTGGATGCTGATTCGGAAGGTTATTTCCTTCTGTATGCCTTCCTAGCACTGCTTCCCTGTTTCCTCTACGGAAAACCATTCTGAACAAACATGTCTTAGATGAAGCAACATGGTAATCTTTAAATGCTATATCATTTCGAAAATAAAAATATTTTTGGATAATCATTTAATAGAATTCTAACTCCTAAAGTTATGTAAACCGACCTTTGATACCAACTATAAGGCCCCGACCTTAAACTATACTTAATCTTGAGTTATTACAAGATTACACGTTGAGGATCTTTTCAGGTTTAGAGTTTTAGAGAATTAGATCATAAAACTTGCATTACATTCCACATATAAACAAAGTGGTTACAGAAAGATAGTATTCTTCATTCCCATCAATGGAAACACGTTTAAAATAAAACATGGATTATTTCTTGACACATCCTTGACTCTATCATCTTATCATGTACATTTCCCTTGACCTGTGAAAAACATTTCAAAAACTTGGGATGAGCATAAAAACTCAGTATGGGTTATAAAAACATGGAAAGGAAACATGGGTACATACATACATAAGAGTGAAATCATACTTTACCCATAAAACATAATCACTTTAACATACCTCATCAAATCATGAATAAATCATAGAAATCATAAGACATAAAGGTAACTTGAGGCATTCATAACATTCTTACGTAGGGAGTAACCCTCTTGGTTACTTTTGGAACACCCATCACAGTATATTCCCTAAAATATCTTCGGAGAAACCTTAACGTTTCACTCCTTCGCATTACCCAATGCATTGGAGAGCTATAACGGGCTCACCCGCCCTTAGTTTATCACGGAACCACCCGTCTTCATAATAATGCCCAAGAACCATAACATAATCATATCACATAAAACATGCATAAAGGAAACATAACATTTCCACATTTCAATCACGAGATATCAATACAACACATTTATATAATAAAAACATTATGAAAACTATTTTAAATACCAAAGTAAAACATGGTATTTATTTTTCTTTTAAAAAAAGAAGGTATGGCTTGTAGAGGAAGCCGAAACTCAAATAACGGTTACGACGGCGGAGAAGTCGTTGTCGCCGCATACGTACGACAAAAACATTCCCTTTTGTCGTTTAGTAAACGCTTCGTATAAAAAAATATTCCTTTTGAATAAACGTAAAAGTCAAAGGGGTTTATACACCGTATAAAAGAAAGTTTTGTATCAAAAAAATATGCCTCAATGAAAGGAGATTGAGACGAAGTCCCATACCTCGTATCCGACTTGACCCGACCGTTCTTTAATCTCCTGAATAATAAACTTGAGTTAATCTCTACTTTCTTGTGAATCTTTTTCAAGTTCATTATTCCTTTTATAACATGTTATGAACATCATTTAATCAGTTAAGTTAATAATGTTCATTTTGTCAGTATTTGGTTCTTAAGTCAAAAATAGACTTCTTACACTTACATGTTGTTAATTTGGTCATAGGTTCGTTATATCCAGAATGATATTAATGATTTGGATAACATATATGTCATATATATTCATCATATACATGTATTTATAATATTACATCACATTTAGAGGTAAGAAATGAAATGCACCGTTCATGGAGACGGTAAGCCGTACGTACGCATGAACGCTACTTTCATTTCTATTTTGTATTTTATAGAATGGAATAATAATGATATAAAGGTATATTATAATTCCAGTATAATATCATATATAATATCATAGTTCCATCCTTTATATGTCCCACATATGGTATTTAACGAATCAAATCACTTTGAGGGGGCGGTAGTCCGCACATCCTAAAATGAAGATATCATGTTCACCAATAATGGAAACCATAAAGGTATGCCCAAAATGAAAAAAACAGAAGCTTAATGAAAACATAAACATATTATATATCATATATAAAAATAGTGACATCATAATGGCCACCTTTGAAGGTGTTAAATGAGTATTGAACAATCATCATTTCGGGAGGCAGAATTTCGCCATCCACGGAAACCGTATGTTCTTTAACCATTTGATGTAGTTGTGTGAGTGTGTAGCTCAAATATATCTTATAACAACATCCTAGTATATTGAAGATACTGGTGTTGTTACAAAATAAGTAAATAAAAAGAGTTTAGGGGGTTGGAGAAGCAAAATAAAACAAATGAACATGAGAGAATGAATTACCTTTAAAAGTGTAACTCCTTTTGATTTGAGCCTAAAGGCTTCCTTTGAAAGGATTATGCCCCAAGGGAATCCTCTAGGATGAGGAGAGGGATGTGGAGAGAGTAAATGGGCAGGGGTTGGCCGAGCCAAAGGCTTGAGGAGTGTGTGAAATGAGGTAGAGGTGGGGGCCTTTTATAAGAGGAGAGGAGGGGCACTTTTGGAAAGTAAAGAAATATTACTTTATTTGAAAATGTGTTTCGGTTTTAAAAGGTACCACATTGATAGAATTCGTGGATAAGGTGATAAGGGTTCTAAATCCACTCATCCAATTGGTTTTGGCCATGTGTAGTTCATAGATTTTACATCATCTTTCCATTTTATTTAAATCATCATATGTCATCGCTGAATCATTATTATGTCATAAATAATTTAATTTATTTAATGTCTAAAAATCATAAAAAAAATACTATGATGTTGGAAATCTTTTTATCTTTCAAATTACTATTTATAATCAAAAATATGATCTTTATAACCCCATGTAAAAATTGTTTTCGTAAAACAACTCTTGTTTGTGTCATTTTTACTTTAACATTTAATAAAAAGTTATTTATGTCATTTCCAAACCAAAGTGTCTCCATGGGGTCCCCAAGTTGACCCATGGCTTGTCTTGGTCTGCCATGACACAACCAATAAGGTTGGGACATGTGTCTAGGTCATTTCCTATTATTAACGCATTATTTATACCTTAAACTACCCTAATTACCACTAATCGCGATTAAGAACTTAATAAGTTACTATTCACCAAAAAATTATTTTAATCTCATTGAACCACATTTTACTTCTTAATGACAACCATGTATGTCGGATTTTCAAAATTCAGTACACATTAGTGGTAAACTTTCATTTAACTGAAAAATCAGTTTGCTTGATTACCACTTAGTGGTTTCACTATTCATCAAAAATTGAAGTTTTTCAGAAAATTACCAAAAATTCACCCTAAGCTATATTTTATATTATGAATTCAAAAATGAAGTCCATTTTACAAAATTCAAATCATATAAGTCACATTAATTAATTTAATAATTAATTCCCGCTGCCAGAGCAAATCGTGTGTTTTTACAAAACAATAAGTATCAAAAGATTGACACCAGTTTAAGTCTAATTTCAAAGTGAAATTGATTCCAATGACCACCATTGGATAAAATGGTAAAAATATATTCTAATTTCACTTCAAAACCAATTCAAAACATAATCTAATCATATAAATAAATTAGATTAAAAAGCAGTTTTGATGTAAAATGCAGTATTTTTCACTATTCATTAAAAAAATGAACATTGTCAGAAAAATACCAAAAATTCACACAAGGTAAATTTTGATGTCCCAATCATAAAGAATAAGTTTATTTTGACAAACATATTTTATAAAATTGTCAAAAGATAGATTCAAAAATGGTTTTCCATCAAAAGGCAGTAAAACAATCTTTTAAGAATATTAGTGTATTCCATGCATAAGATTGTATTTACTTTCATTTTAAGCCTCTATAACACTATCTTAATCATTAATAGACATAGATAAAAATATCTATTATTCATTACTTACTTGGGATGTTACATTTTTGGTGAGGTGTGATGTGATCGTGCTGTGGGGTAGTGGGCCATGTGTTTTCCGGCAAGATGCAATGTGAACATGTTATGGGGAGGTGGCCTAAGTGTTTTTGGGAAACATGCAATGTAAAAATGATGTAGGGAGGAATATTGAAATGGTTATTCATGGTTGGAGGAGGGAATGAGGTTGATTTCCTTCATGTTAAAGACATCCTACTACTTTGGTTGTAGTTTTGATGTGATAGGACAAGATTTTTCGGGTGAGATGTGTTGTGACCATGCTGTGGGGAAGTTGATCAAGTTTTTTTAGGTTTGATGTTATGTGACTATGATGAGGGAGGTGTTAAATGTTAATAATAAGATATGGGACTGCTAATACGTATTATGTTTTGTGTGTGAGAGCGAAAAAACTAGTTGAAAATCATTATAAGGTACCCTTTATTGATATGCTTATTATTATGTCATTAAACTTGGATTATGTCATTTGGTGAGCATATATTGGTGAGATTAGGATGGATAGTATACCAACATTGGTTCTATTTTTTTCTTCAATTTACCCATGGGTGCATTACTTTTTTCACATGTAAATGCGAGATTTTGGTTTTCCTGCTGAGTATTCCTGTATGCTCACCATATGAATATAAACTTATTTTTAGGTTTCTTGGAGGACTACATGGATCATGTTAGACATTAATAACTTGGATATTTGGAAAGTTTCTTTGTCACTTCTTTAGATTTTATTTTTGTTATTCACTTTTGTGGAATTTTATCTGTGTCATTTTTATTTATACTTTCATTATGGGATGGTTCCATTTTCTTTTATATTATTTCATAGAGTTTCCAATAATTTATTCATATTATCTCGTAATCATATATTATTATATAGGGTAATAGTTCACATTTCATGAGATTTTTATACCCTATGTTCTAGTCACCAACCAGGGGCCTATTGAAGGTGGTACTCACGGGTCATTACCTCTCCCCCCTCTTTATGATATCTTTGTAGGGAGGGGCCATGATATAGTGGTATTAAAGGTGATAATTGAGTGATAAGATAGATTTTATAGTTATTCAGAGTGAGTATTTCATGGGTTGATATGGAATTAGTTCCATTTGACCTTGTTACATGACATAGTCTAGGGAGACTGGCTAGGAAACAAGATTATAGGTCCCCCATGATCTAATGTATGGAATCTAATATCATTGAATAAGCATGTGAGGTGAACCTATTTTAAGGGTAGATACCTAATAGAGTTACATAAATCATGATAACTCGTGTTATTGTCTGATTTAGGTTTTTCTGGGAAGGATAATCATGAATAAAATGAACTAAAATTAATCTAAATAAAATTCTATGCTATAGGGATTAAGATGTTCTCTTGTTTTAAGGAATGGATTCAGTTCATCATCCCTGAGTCACTTAGGTGGTTGAGGTTTAGCTGGCTGATCCAGTTGATCTTTATAGGGTTGATCTAGTAGAGGTGGATGAGGCTTGGTAGAGGGAGTTGCATAATTTTCAGTGATATGATTTTGGGAAGTATGTGGTCAGTGTTTTATATGTGGAGATAGAGAGATGTCTGGAAGAGCTCAAATTCACTTTTAGTTTTATTTAGGACCAATTAGGATACTGGGTCTCTTTGAAAATTAGCCAGATGCGGGTAGCTATGTGTTAGTGGTGGGTTTTTTATCTGGGAGAGAAAAATGAGGAAAATGTTTCATGGGTCGACATTCAGAAAGTCTTCTGGGTTGAATTCCTTTCATTAACCTTGAAGGAAGTAAAGAGGTAGGATATTATTTCTCTTTAGTATGGGAGTATGTTAGTGTGAGAGTTGGGAATCAAGTTCAATGACCTTATGTAATTTTCATAAAATCTTTTCCCAGATATGGAGTCTCGTGAAATAAGTCTTGAGGAGGCACTGCATCCTTCTATCCAATATGAAGTCACTCCTTTTAAGATGAAAATGCATCTAGAGGTTCAGAAGAAGGAGGAGGTGATTAAGTGGACACACTCATGATGAGGTTTTCCGTGAGAGGGGAACCAGTAGGGTTCCTATAAGATAATATTTTTTAGTGGTAGGTCTCAGGTTCTAGGGTCTTCGAGGTTTCAACTAGAGGGGATTCAACCTCATCATTTTACCTTATGGTCTTCTATGGCTAGTGGTTTCCATGATTTTACTAGAGATATCAGGCTAGTGTTTTTTGATTGTGGGATTCTTTTACATCACCATAAATAGTTCCTAGTGGTTCCCAAATCTCAGTTTAGTGGAGGTGGATAGTTTTAGAACCAACCTTATCAATAGTTTCTAGTGATAATATTTCAGCAACAGGGGTAGTAGGCTTATCTTTTACGAAGGAGAACTACTAGAAATATGGGTTTTTGTGCCTATTGGAATGGGTGACTACAAATGATGGTCATTAACATGAAAAAAGGTCTAATTGTGGACACAAAAAATTTACTCCCCTCCTCACCCTAACCCTCCTCCTCAACCCCTTCCCTTCACGCAGAGACCCGAAGCCGCTGTCCCTCCCTCTTTCTTTGCCCACCACCATCCCTGCTACTCCCTCTTGCCTCGCCCGTCACCACTTCTGTACCCAGTGCTACAACCACCACCCCTTCTTCATGCATCGCTCTCCCTCCACTTCCACTATGCTCCCACTACCATACCAGGAGCTGCTTTCTCTTCCCATCTGCCCTCACCACCACCCCTTCTGCGGTTCTCGCTTGGCCTCCACCTCCGCCTGTGCCTCTTGTGTCTACGGATCTCCATGTACTAGGTTTACGGTAGTTTAGGTTAGTATTATTTCCTATTTGTATAATTTTTCTTCCCAATATCACTTATTCATATAATTTTTCATCGAATTATAATTCTCTAAGAATATTTATATCCCACTATTAAATAATCAATGAACTCATTTATATTTTTACTGCATTACTTTTGGAATTATTATTTACATTTAAATATTGAGGTCAAATGAGAATTTGGGAAAATCATCTTTTTAAAAGAATTTATCAGTCGCCGAACAGAATACCTACACTAAAGAATTCTAAGATCTCTATTGATATGATGAATATTTAATTTTCATTTCCATTTCAGGTGGGAAATCGAGACAATGCTGATCCCTTGAGGAAGGATTTGTAGATCTAATTAGTCATGTTATGTGTTTTGAGGAAAAGGGTATACCCTACTTGTAAAATAACCATTTCTATTTCATTATTTCACTTTGATATTTATTTAAAATACTTTCTTTTTATGATATAAGATTTTTCCAACAATTATTATATTTTCACACAATTCCTTTGTATGAAAGTTGAGTAGTTCTATTGCCGAAGTTTTTTCCTTTTGATGGTGCTTATTGTTAAGGTCCCCTTAAAATATATGTTCTCTACATGAGTAGATATTTGTTCATAAAATATATTTTGGAATTGTTCATGACATCTTCCATCAAAATATTCTCGGTAATATTTTTGTTTATCAATCCTTTTTGTGCACAATATCATCATAAAGATTTCCCCAAGAAATAATTTTTATTTATTTATTTTCTAACTTATTGTTTACTTTTTATTATTCTTTTCACTATAATAATCTCTCTTTCTTTGAGACCAATGAGTGTTGTGATAATTTATTATAATTTTATTATTAAATGAACTCTAACTCACAAGATACACTTTAAAATACCATTAATGATTCTATACTCGAACATGTACTTCACCCTCCTTTTATAGTTGATAGAAATTTTAGCTATTAACTTGAATTATTTAAAAAATGTTTCATCATGATTCATAACATTCAAATGAATGATTCAGTAAATTTATATAATAAAATGATATATCATAATTTGATCATAATTACTTGTGATTCTATTTTTTCCAAAATAAGAAGTGGTGAGGTGTTTTTGCTCTATTTTTTCCTAAAAATGTCTGTATCACTGTTTAAATAATTGATTATTCATAGTCTTTTTTTATGCCTACACATCACATTCTTAATATTTTCAATTATTTTATCTTATATATGATAAAATCAAATCATGTTTTATAATAATTTGAGAGTTTCTGTAGTGATAATTTACTCTACTTTGTTCAACCTAGCGAACCATCTATTTTACAAATTGTTGTTCAACTATATTGTCCTAGAATCTTTCCTATAACATGTGTCATCATTGAATCCACCTACATCTAGCTAGCTTTGGTTGTTGTATTCTCTTTGTTATTTGCAACTTGGTTTAGTATACTAGTTTTTTGAAAGGAATTATAGACACTATAAAATTTCTCCAAAGCACTTTGGGAATGTATTTTTTCATGCATAACATTGAATTTCCCTAGTTTTCAGGGAATAACTTTCCAATCATCAGCACATGGCTACCATAAAATTTACGAGTAGACTATTTTCTAAATAAGTGGTTTGAATCATCATCTCAATTATATTATGGAATCAGTGTACAAGCTTACATGTGTGTTTATAAAAAACAAACATCATTTAAATATGATAATTTTATGATGATTCTCACTAATTTTTATTCTTACATATATGATACATGTTGATTGTGCTTTCCCTAAGATGGACTAGATTCACTATTTTGATTATCCTTATTTTTATTTACAGTTCATCATTAAAAATCTTCGACAGTTTATGTGATTATTTGTTTTTAAGAAGATGATATTATATATTCATGATCTCCTTGAATATGAATAATACTCAATCACCTATACAAGTAATTTCCCCCCTAAACATATTCTTTATGGCAATAACAAAATATCATTCTATTCTTATTTTAATGTGGTTAAATAGTGTCTTATTTTTTTTACCATATATATGTTCCTATAATTCTATTTTTCTGTATCATTCTAGTTATATTGAAGAGGAGAAATTAATCTTTATTTACAAATATGGGAAAGGAACAATCAAAATTAATTAACAAGGTAGTTGAGGTTTTTTCTTATCCCTGGGTATGAACTATAGTGTTTATTCAATATCAATTTTATATATCTATTCCAAAAGATAAATTAAGGGGATGTTTTTTTCATTATAAAATACATGAAACATGTTTATGTTTTTATTTTTCTGTCAGGAAAGCATTTGTAGTGACATTATATTGTGTTTTCTGGTTGTTTCCTTAATTTCATACCAACCCAAGCTTGTTCTTTAACTGTTAGAATTGATGGAAGTCATTAGGAAATAATAATGTTATGGCAAATTCAAATTTCACAGACTTAGATACAATGTAGGTTAAGAGGGGTTACTCTTAATAATTTTAGGTTGTATCATATAAGATAGAAACCTGGTAATGTTTCATTCATTTATTAGAGTAGTGATATATGAAGAGGTATTTAATAATATGATTGTTAATTATGTTTTGTATTTTGTTTATACAATTTTTCCTTTAAGAGGGTTGAATCGGTGTTGTATGGGGTGGCCTCATAGTGGGAAACTAATTCATACCATTATGAAGATTCTATATACCTTCATTTAATTGGAGAGTGACATAGAAAATGGTAAGATTCAATTAAAGAATATATTTTTTAGTTTATTTTAAGTCACTTTCCTTTGCATTAACTCTATCATTGTGATATGATATTGTAGGTGGCTATTGAAATTTCATGTTGAAGTAATTTTTGATTATAAATGGGACTGACCTAGCCTGAGAAGCCTTCTATTATCAATAAACTATTTCTTCAAGTTCAGTCATTTACCTGTAGGAGGTACCTTCTAGTTATTCTTATGTTACATGCACTGATTAAAGTAATGTTTTTAATTTACAAGAACATTTTGGTTATGAACCTTTAAACCTACCTATAGAGAATAGTCCTATTGCATATGTTTGATGAATTATTATGTTTATTTATATTTTCCCATATTTATTTAATTTTGGGTCACTTTATGGAGAAAAATTTGAGAACCAAACCTAAAATTCACAGCTCAATTCTAACAAGCTTTTTGCAGATGACCCAATCAGTTACCTGAGGATAAAAAATAACCAATGATTGTGAAAAATTAAACATTTGTGAAAAAAAGTAGTATATAAAATGTTTGAATAATCAGCTACCATAACATTAATATCTATTCATTTCTTGAAAAATGATTACTCTATGGAATTATAGACCAAATTCATTCTCAATATAGTTTCTTCATTATACATATTTTCTTCCAATATTTCAGGAGTTATAAAATATTTCATTTCTATTTTTTTAAATTCTTAATAAAAATATGATTTGATACTCTTGCATATAGAATCGTCATTAGGTTTACCATACCAAAATGGCGATGATGACATCCCCCCTTTTGACACTGTTTAGTCGATCAACTCATGTTTGTTCTATCCTTGTTGTCTTTTACCTTCTCCTCATTCATTCAGTTTTGTAGAGCTTTTTTCTATTCTTTTATATTTAAGGGCCTACATAGGTTTCTTCTATAGATATTTTATCCAGATTCATCATGGTTGACCATACTTTTTTTAGGTTAGATGATGTTTATCGTTGATTGGTAATGTGATGGTGGTTCTATGTAGCGAGTCTTGACTATTTCTTTTTTGATTTTTTCTTATGGTAGATAAATTTTCATTTGTGACTCACTATTAAATCTTTCCTGACTTCATTATCTACTCTGTTCTTATACTGTCATGCTATAATCCATTTTAGTTTAACATGGAGGTGTGGTTAGAGAATATCTAATAAAATATTTAGAAAGCGTTAGTAGTTGGTTTTGGTATGTTCATAGGCTTTGATTTCCATTCCATTATTTATCTCATGTAAAGGGTTCAAGGTGACTGATTATTCCTCATACTCCTAAGTTTTATTTCACAATCTTGAAGTCTTACCTCCCTGATATACTTACAAGTTAATTGATTTCCAAGATAACTATGATGCTCTTCTTGTTGGAGGTAGCATTTCGATGGCATATTTGGATCCTTTACTGAGGTTGATATTGTGTGAGGGATCACAAGATCATTGGTGTGTGTATGAATCACTAGTTTTTGAAGAATATTGTATGCTTTAGGTTTAGTTTGGATTTTTGATTTGATTTTCCATTCATGGAAAATGTTTTCTGGTGGAAGTGTTTCTGGATTTAGAAGAATAAGGAATAGATCTGTTTGTGGATGGTCTTTGATAACATCAAGGAAATTATGGTAGTTTTAGTGGGTTTTTATTTTGGTTTTGATTTCATTTATTGAGGTGTGTTTGATCCTATCATGGGGCTGTTCATTATTTATTCAGTGATCTTGACGTTAGAGGATATTTCATCTTGATGATCACTTCCTGAATATTTTTAACCTTAGGTGAGTTCTAAATTTCAGTTACCTTCCACTTAATCGAAACACACAATGTGATCTATTTAAAAGAGGAGGTGTTCTTTGGATTTTTTTGGATCTTTGGCTTCTAAAAAAAGTTGGATTTTTTTAAAAAAAGTACCATGTTAGAGATTGCCTTAGGTAGTCACTAATGCTCTCATTTTTCAGATCATTAGCGACTACCTAGGGTGTTCTTTACTTTTCCTCCCAATGACTGCCGTCACATTCGACTGAGGAGACCCTACATCGACCTCTATTGACAATCTCTATTGGCCTTTAGGAATGGGACAACTATGACTACCATTGGCAGTTGGATGAAAATTTCTAATGGTCAATTTTGTAGTGGTGGGGAGATGAAGTGGGTAGAGAATGACCATAAGATGTTCCATGTCTTCAAGGAACTTGACCAAAGAATGATTGTAGAGGTGTTTTTCAGCATAGAGGTGGAGGATAGGGGCATGAATTGTTTCATGCAGTGGATGATGCATCTCCATAGAGACCAAATATTATCAGAGTTACGATAATTTGTTTAGTACCCTTGTTTGTGACTTTATTAATTTAGGAGCTTTAAATTCATTTGTTTCACCCATGATAGTCTATTATATAGAACTAGATTTATAGAGTATTTCTATTCCTCTAGTGTTAACTATGCCTGTTAAAGGCTAGACCAGCTTCTTTGATGTGTGATGGGGGTGTAGACCGATGATGGGGCCACATTAGTCCTATGGTGATATTTTATTTCTAAAAATATAGGAATATGATGTCATCCTATGAATAAATTATTTTTATTCCATATTTTATTTTATTGACTAATTATGGAGGAGAGTCATGTTTTGTATGTGTATGGCCAACATGCATTTTCCATTTGTGAGAGGGGTTTTTAGGTGGGTATTCAGTGTGTGAATCCCCATCTTTCTTCAATGGTTGAGTTTTCGATGGAACCAATGGAAGCTGAGACAGTGGGTAACCCTAGTCTTATGGAGGAGTTCCTAGATGTTATCCTAGATAATGTTGTGATTATACCCCCTTAATGTGATATTGAGTTTAGGATAGAATAAATTCCTGGTGATTATCTACTTTCAAAATATCCTTATCATATGACACTTTTTGAGTTACAAGTATTAAGGATTTAAATTTATGATAAAAAATAGAAGGGTTTTATATGACCTAGTGTGTCACCATGAGGGGATATACTATTGTTCTCCAGGAAGGTGGATGGTAGTATGAGGTTGTGTATATACTATCAGAGGTTTAAATAGGTAATAGTTAAGAAAATTTACCCTCTCATGAGGATATATCATATTTTCAACCAGCTGATAGGGGAGAATTTTTGTCTACTAAGATTGATTTGCGGTCTGAGTATCACGAGTTAAGGGTGAAGGAGGTTGATATCTTGAAGTATACCTTTCAAAAACAGTTATGGGAAGTTAAAGTTTATGGTCATGTCATTTAGTGTGAAAAACACACCAGCTATGTTAGTGGGACTAATGAACTCCATCCATTAATTCCTTGACCAGTTCATAGTCCCATTCATCAAAAGAATTTTGATCTACTCAATGTCAGTGGAGGATCATTACGATCATCTCAGAGATGTATTATAGGTTCTTCAACGCAACCATATTTATGTAAAATTTTTCAAGTTTATTTTTGGTCATGATAGGTGCATTTCCTTGGGTGTGTAGCATCTCATTAGGGTGTGGTGGTGGATCCATTAAAAGTCGAGGTAGTTATTTCTTGGGTAGAACCCATGAACGTGGTAGAGTTTTTTAGTTTAATTGGACTCAAAGGCTATTATTAAAGGTTTGTTCTCAATTTACCTTGTGTTTTTTACTCATTGAAATCATTAACTTAGAATTACTAGGATTTTTTGTTGACCGATCAGTTCCAGGAAATGTTCATTTACCTGAAGAGAAAGTTGGTTAGTGCTCAAATTCTTCAATTTTTTGAGTAGGGTGTGATATTAGAGGTGTTTTTTTTTGACACTTATCATTTGTAATTGGGATGCATGTTGATGTATTAGTGGGAATTTATCTCTTATGGGTCTAGAAAGTTATGTCCCCATAAGCATAACTATTCCACCCATATTCCGGAGATAATAATGATTGTGTTTACACTGAAGTTGTGGTGGCATTACCTCATTAGAGAGTTCTTTGTGGTCTTGACATATAATTCTTTGAGGTATATATTTTCTTAGTGCGACCTAAATTTATGGCAACAAATGTGGATTGATTTTCTTTAGTATTATGATTTTTTGATCTCCTACACCTCGAGAAAAGGGAATTTTTCGACTGATACTATGAGAATGAAGTCATGAAAGGATATTTTTCGAGATTCTGGGGAAGCGTAGAGATAAATATAGGCATTGAAAGCCTTATACTTAGATGCAAGGGTGGATGATGGTATAGGCTTCTTGTTTTGAATGAAAGTGAAATCTTTTCTGATGCGATAGGTGGTGGACTCTCAGTGGGGAGAGTTAGAGTCGGAGGTGATGACTGATTGTGTTGTCCATGGTGATGCTTCAAAGGGATGGTTATAGGATGGTTGAAACCATATGTTGTTTTATGGGAGGTTTTTTTTGTAGTAGTTATACATGATAAAGTACTTATTTATTTTCAAAACTTAACTTTGGTAGCACACCTATGATTTTCCAAGTTGTACCATAAATTGAGGATGTAATTTTGGTGGATAAGGATGAAATGAGAAATAACGGAATTTTTTTCGAAGTGTTAGATTTTCTAATAGGTAAAGGCGGATCATTGTGTTACTGGTGATTTTTTACAACATTTGGATGTTTCTATGTGTAAATAGGATGAAATCTTGATGGATTTCATTATATGGTTACATTGAGATTAGTGAGGTTATGATTCTATCTGAGTTATCGTGGATTAGTTAAAAAAATTGGACAACTTAGTTATTCCTCAACACTTATTTTCACCCTCATATGGACACGAAGATGGAGAGAACTATCTAGATACTATAGGATATGTTTCACACATGCATCTTGGACTTTAGTGAATCTTGGGAATGAAACATACCATTGGTTATGTTTGTATACGAAAATATCTATTACTCATCCATATACATGGATACATTTTATGCTTTGTATGGGAGACCATGTATTTCTATTTTGTGTTGGATGGAAGATGGGGAGACAAAAATTATTGATCCCAATGTGGTATATAGTACTACTTTCACCCAAGAATTATTAACTATAGAGTTCTTATGGGACATGGTGCATTAATGGTGGTGTGAAAACCCCCCAATGTGGTGAATATAAAAATATATAAGTTTCAGCTTGTTCATGGGAGGATGAAAGTAGTTAAAGACCGGAAAAAGTACTAAACTGATCACACGATGAGGACCTTAAATTTTGTGGTTGGGGACCACTTGTTTTTGAATATTTACCATTGAAATGGGAAGCAAAGGTTTGGCGGAGGGAGTAAGATTTATCCTAGGTTTATTGGGACTTTTGAGGTGTTGGGGTGAGATGGAGAGGTGGCATATCAATTGGCTTACCACCATGGATAAAGAGGATCTACGACATGTTCCATTTCTCTCAACTTCATCAGTATCTTCATGATGACTCCCATGTCATTGAATTAGGAGAGTTGGATATCAAGGATGGCGTGAAATTCATGGAGAAACTATTAGAGATCTAGGAACTACCAAGATAAGTCAGTTCATGGAAGGAACATTCCCTTTGTTAGTGTGTTATGGGGGAATGGTGGCCCAAAGGAGAGTATGTGGGATCAAGAGGCACAGATGTGTTCCCAATACCCAAAGTTACTTTGAGTTTTTTTCTTTTTTTCTTGTGATGTGATGTGTGGATCCTTTTTTTTATGAGATGATCTATTTACTTAATATATGATGTGTGATAAAGTTCCAACATATAAAAAGGGGAGAAACAAATTCCTAGTCGATATGAATTGTACTACGATGTGATTAAACCCATGTAGGTGAGTTAGTTCCTCCCAGAGAAGATAGTATCTTGAAATGTGGGATAGAATTTCTTGAATTGTATGTTTTGGGAAGTTCGGTTTGTAGGTTATGGCAGTTTTTTGTTTGAGTTGTATGGAGGTTGGATGGTTTTGGTTAATTAGATATGTAGTGATGAAGTTGTTACAGTTTTTTTTGATATTTTGTTTGGTGTGTTTGGATGGTGGTATAATTTTAGGTGTGATGAGATCCTTGAGAGGCATCTTTCAGGGTGTTTTCTCAAACCCATTTATTTCTGGGCTTCTCATTAGATTCTGTATGGAAATAATCCTTTGATTGGTATCTAATATAATATTCCATGGCTTCTTAGTCCATTAATTTTCCATTTTGGCATTTTGGTGGTGTTCTACAGGAGGCTTGAGGATGTTCTAGGATTTTTTAGTGCAGGATGGGGCAATAGGAGTGTTGTAGTAGGAAATTCACATCGTGCAATGTTTAAAGAACATGAACCGAGGGTTTATAGTTTGTGTACCCGGATAGTTTACATCATGTAAATCGGCGTAGGGGAAACCAATGAGAAAAATACACTTCATGCAATTTTAATTCACAATGTGTAATTAAGTAAATCTAAGGAAACATTATTTTTGGTGAAATTTGAAATTTTCGTAAAACCCATGAATTATACACGATTTAAATTTTACACAATAAGAAACCAAAAGGAATCCAGGTTGTAATTGATTTTTCAAATAAATTTCATTTCATTTATCTGCTCTCTCCCTCTCTCATTTTGGAAGATCCCTAGGTACCTTTGGAGTATATTATATCTCCATTCCTTTTGCTTTGATCCATTGGGTTCAGTGGTTGTTGGTTGATGATTCACAACGAGTGATTTATCTTTTCCCCATGGTTTTCTTTTGTTCTTATATTGGGTATTCACTGTAACTATGTTATTTGGGTTTGGTGTGTTAGTTGGGATATATTTTTATAATCTTTTGGTACAATTTTAGTTAATCCATGGTTTCCCATATAGATTTATAGTTTTAAATCATTTCATCCTCGCCCTGAATTGTGCAATGAGTCAGAAAAGCACTTTGTGGTTGCGAATCCCTCATTTATTTTTATTATGTATCACGAGAGAGGGGTTTACTTTTTTTTATCTATGGGAGATGGTTTTTATGGATTAATCAAAGATAAATAATTTGATAATTTAAATTGAATAGGTAAGGGGAATGATTCATATGTTTTAACAGATTTGATATTATTGTGATATTGTGGATTATATGGGCTAAATTCCCTACTGAAAATTGTGACTATTTGGGGGTTTGTTTGTGATAGATGATATATATTGTGACTAATATTTCTATTGTTATTGTTGATATATCAACTTGAAATAAAAATTGGATAACCACTTATATTTGGCTAATTTGAGTGTTTGTTTAGGATTATGGTTTGTGTGAAAATTACCATAAAATAATGTAGAATTTAATAAAATACCCTTTATTAAATATATAAAATGGTCTTGATGTGTTGTGATGTGTGGTCATGGTTTTGGGGCGACGATTTGTGTTTGTGATGTGATGTGGGGTTGATGGGTGAGATGTGGTCATGCATTTGGTGTGGAGAAGTGGTGGTTATGTGGATGTGATTTTGGGGAAGCAAGGTGGTGGTTATTTGGACATGATTTTTGGAGTGGTGAGGTGGTGGTTGTTTGACCATGATTTTATAGGAGAAGGGTGATGGATTTTTTGGCTATTCTTGTGGGACGATAAGGCGATGGTTCGATGGATATAATGAGTTGCTTGTGATTTTTGGTTGCTTTGTGCTTGATTCCTAGGTGGTGATGGAATAAATAATTCGAAAAAGTTAGGGCAAATACTTTTTATTAAAAAGATAAAAGGAAAACAATAGAAAGGAGATGGATGAGATCATACAAGCATTCATGCCCTCATGCCAAAAGAAACCAAGGAAGATCAAATATCAAAATCATAAGAATCATCACAATCACCATAACAGTCATAATCAGGTAAGGGACCATGAGATCTGGTGACCATAGTTGGCTTCAGATAGGAATAGTCTTTCATACATCTCGCATTCCTAGAAGGAACATATTTAAAAACATCATCATTCATAACATTTTTTCCTTTAACCAAAGCCTGGATATATGATGTTTTTTTGGGGAGTCATCCTCAACATCATCCCACTTTCCATGAATACCATGAGTTTCCCTAAATATATTAATTTCCTCTTGAATCTTTGATAGATCCCCATCATCATTTGAATTTTGTTTCCCCTCAATTACAGGAGCATGCTTCTTAGGATACACTCCTGGTGTGAGGCCACCTTCATCTGCCTGAGAATGCTCTCCATGCTCTGGCGCCAATGTCAGAGTCATTCTTAACCCTGACCCAGGAGTCACATGTGCTGCCTGTAGTGACTTGTCAGGAATAGATTGTTTGTCTCCCAGTGGATCCACATTGTTTTTTGTGTTCTATTTGTTCAATTTCTTCCTGCAAGAATCCTCATGGTGCCCCTTTAAAGAGAAAAAAGGGAAAACCACATTCTTGCGGCATTTTTCCTTAACATGACCAATAGTCTGACACTCCGAACAAAAAACAGGAAGTCATTCATATATCACTTTTAAAGATATATCATCAGCCAATGCTGAGAGAACAACATTATGAATCAACCAAGATCTTAGATTAATTTCCACTAAGACCCTAGCATAATGACCAAATTTAGCAATCTCAGTATTCCTATCCATTTTGATTAGAATTACCACAGCTGAGGAAATATCAAATAAGATCTTGAGATGCTACAAGACCCAATTAAGACCAATAATTTTGATCCAAACCTGAGCTCTAGTATTTTTAATGGCGAATGGATTAAACCGAAAGTCCCACTCTTGAAAGCATATCATACCTGGTTTTAAGGCGATTGATCAAACACACCATCCTCTACGCTTTATATCCTCTGATGAAAATATGATGTGGAAGAAACCCTGACCCAAAAGAATACATCTCCAACCAGAGAAACCCCATATAGAAGTCATCTTCTGAACAAATTCATAAATTTTCCAAGATTTTCCTCATGAATGAAGAATAAGTCTCGCAATTATGGAGTATTCACAAAGTTTTAATCTATCAATAATCGCATCCTTATTCGCAGTCACACGGGCAGTGTCACGTTTCTTGACCGTTCGCTCCGAAGCAATGTATTTCACATGTGAAAAATATCTGTCATTGGGGACCTGTTCAGCATATGCTGTACCAAATAGGGATTTTAATTTACCAGATTTCATAGCCATGGGAGGACCAGGTGGACATTTTCCTGCTTCATCCACTAAGGCATAATGTTCAGCTTCTGCCGCAACCACACCATCTGCTAACATCTCAGTTTCCACTGTAACCACACCATCTGTCATCCCTGCCAAAGACATATGCACTCCATCTATGTTGTTCACCGCAACCATAGGGAAATCAGCCACAACTCCAGTTTCGGTCCTCACGGCTTCAACCATATGTGCGCCGCCCACACTGATCACCCCCGCTACATCTGCTCCTTGTAGCCTCGCATCAGCCACCATCGCAGAAACAAGCACACCACTTGCTCCAAAAGATGCTCCGGTAAGAATCCTTCCAGATCCGACTGAATCCAAGCCACCTCCGCTCACATCAGACACCGCAAATGCAGAACCAACCGCCGCGGATCTACAAAAACCTGTCCCGTTCAAAGGATCTTCATCCACCAAATGCGAAGCTTGAAGACGCGCGCCACCCGCAGTGACTACCACCACTGGTGCTGATTCGGTCAATGCCGCATTAGCCCTTGACTCAGATCTATTCATCCCGGTCCCCTTGAGTGCCGATGGTAGATCTCGCTGATTTTCCACCATAGCATGGCTTCCGCCATCAAAATCCACACTACCCAGTAAGACGAAACCGAATAAATGAGGGATTCCCGTGGAGGCATCGTACAAACCTACCTACGCACCGGAGCCACCATCGAAGCTATGCCCCTAAACTCTCACCATCCTAGAATAAATAATTATTCAATAATGATTTAAATGTATGAGGTTGGTTTGGATAATTGGATGGAAATGATTAATGAACAAATAAATGATGGGATGTGTGGTTAAATGCAGTTGTGGGTAAATAACAAAATGAATGGGGTGGATAATGGAATTGGTTGGTTGCGTGAGATGTGGCTTCTGGCTTGTGTGGTTTTATGCATTTAGAGTTTATAGGTAATATGGAAATGTTTTGAGTTTATTAGTGTTTGGTTGTGAACCCATAGGTTGAGATTTTATGTGTCTATATTTATATACTTGTATATTCCTTGGAGTTTCTATACACACCCCACCCATACCAAGAACTATATGCGGACACCTATATATTCACATGTGGGTTTTCCTTCCCAAAACCCTAGTGATGAGGATGGATGTATGACTACCAATAAATTCCTATTCTCTCTTCTAGAAAAGTAGACATGTACATGCTGTGATGGACAGAGGTTTGTTAGTTCACTAGGTGATGTACCATGGGTTTTTGGGAAAGATGTGATGTGGCCGTGCTGTGGGGATGTGTCCCATGTGTTTTCGAGTGAGATGTGATGTAACTGTGCTATGAGGTGGATTATGGTTAGGGTCTTGCATGATAAGATGTGGTAATGAGGTTTATGTCCTTCATGTTCATGATTACACACTACTCGGGTTATGGTTGTGATGTGATGTGCTAGGTGTTTTTGGGTTTGATGTGATGTGACCATGTCATGGGGCAATGACCCAAGTTCCTCTCAATCTAGTCCCAAAGGTTTTTACTAAACTTACTTTAATACCAACTATTACATCTAAGACACAAAAAAACCTATGTTGGTAGTAATATTGAGTTATTGGTACAAAATATAGAAATTCCTACAATATCCAACCACATAGAAGTCTTATATTAATATATACATACATATTTTTAACATTACACTTAAAATCTTAAAATAATGTATAAAAACCTCATGAGAACATTATTATCCCTTTTAACAAATACTTGAAAATTATACATAATTGTCTTCTATATTTCCCAGGGAAATGGAAAAAAATATGGGCGAACCCAGGGGCTTAGTAAGGTGTAGCATAAAATGGAAGATATCACAAAATAATCATGATATAAATATTATGGAGGAAATAAAGGATCAAAATAATTCCACAATCAAATTAAAACGAGGGAATAATACATCCATGATAATAAATAAAAACATAAATAATAATTTCTGATCTCATACTAATGGAATCCATAATGTCAGATATCATAAACATTCCATTAATCCCTTGTTCCAAGACATTATACGTAAATAGGTAAATCATATGCCAATAACTTATCTAGTTTGTCCCATGATACCTATTGATGCATTAAGGGGCTATGTATACCAATCCCACTCATCAATAATTAAGTCTTATACATTTATTATATGAGTTAACATGAAATTTAATAACATTCCCTAAGTTACCTATTACTTAATCATAGATATAAAAAATAATGGATATATATAATAAAAAAACATAAAATAATTATTTCCCCATTTAGTTGAATAATGTGGCTATCTTGGAGAATATCCCGACATCAATTAGAAACTATAAGGAATTATAAATGTAATATAATGTAACATTATATAAGAAATTAAGATAAGCTGGTGGAGATGGTACATTAAAGGTGATGGGTCATCCATAGAATATAAAAATTGAGTTAAATAGTCTATAATGGTAGGACACTAAAATAATGGTTGGAAAATCCTTCATTGATGTTTTTAAAGAACATGAAAATTATCCAAATCATATCCCCCAAGAGTGTTTATCTAGGTGTTCATTCTTAGGACCACTTATCATGCATAATGTGGAGATTGAGATGATAATCAATAAATATTTTTCAAGGTCATTTACCCAAGGTGAATCTATTTCATACCCACAACCACTTTCTAGTATCTGAAAAGGGATTGAATTTCTAATAAAACCACACACACACTTTACTTTTTTAAATTTAGTATTTTTGGGGATTATGAAAGATTAGTTAACATTCAAATAAAAACACATTCGAAATAAAGGGCATGCAATTTAAATTTAAATTCAATGAATAAAATATAATTCATGATATAATAAATTAGATAGGTAATATATAAGACATAAATTGAAATTAGGTGTATAAAAAAACATGTCTCAAGGAAAAGGAATTTGAGATAAAAAGTCCCTTAACGTTAATCCCTTTTATCCAATTGTGACATAACCTCCTACATTAGAAAAATAAATATCTTAATTAACTATTTTAGAACCTTATTCACACCTATAACCTTTTATAAACATCATTTATAATTATTCTCTACATGTATATTATTTAGTTATTAGCTATTTTCAATATTTAGTGTGAGTAACATTGATCTTTATGAACTAATTATCATAATAGAGGTATTATTCTTCATTATTATCCCAAATTTCATCATTCCCATTTCATAAAAGTTACTAGAATTTATGATTTATAATTATTTATAATGTTACATGTAACACCATGATATTTTAATATAATAACATTATGTTTGATAGTATATATAACATGCAACACTGAGCTTAAATGACCCATAAAATATATAATTTAAATATATCCATTATAACCTAGCCATAAAATTGGTGGTTATGAATAATAATAAATAAATTATAAAAATTAAATTATTTAAAAATTTATAAATTAAATTCATTGGTTATGAATTAATTATAAATGAGCATTACAATCATTTAATAGAAAAAGAAATGTCTCTATGAAAAACTGTATTTTTTCTTCTAAAAAGCGGTTTCATCACATTTTGTGCACCTATCTTAAAATTAATTTTGTAAGATTTTATAAAATTAATTTGAAAAAATTAAATTAATTTTTTAAAACATTATTTCAACATTATCTTATAGTTATTTTTTGAGAATTTTATGAAAATTATATTTTTTCTATAAATAGTTAAAAAATATTGATTTTTGTTGAAGTCTGTCTTTTCATTTAAAGAATTTAAAAAGTTATTTTTTGTTTAAAATTTAAAATTATTTACAATTTAAAATTATTTAAATTATATTTTAGTTAATAAAAATGTCATTTGAGTTAATTCTGTGTTCTGTTTTTATATAAAACTTCTTATACTTATAAAAAACTTTTTTTAGAAAACAATTTTTTTGTTGCGTCATCTGGTTTAATTTTCAATTAAATTTAAATAATTATATGAATTGAATTTGAAAAAATGGATTCCATATTTGGAATCATAATAAATAATATCAGTTAATAAGGTTACATTAATTTTTGTTTATAATGAACAGTGAAAACATAAAATATTAAATACCTCCGTTAAGGTTAAAATATGTTTACCGGGGAGAGGGGTGGGGTTAAACAAAAATATAATGATAATTTTTCCAATTAAACTTATATAAAAATAAAATTTTATATCCATATTTATACCTTATCAGATCCAAAAATTGATTTTTTTTTCATTTGGAATTATTTCTCTTCAGAATTAATTTATCATTTTGTATTCTTTTTGGAAATTTCCATACAATTTCCAAGAATGTCCCCTCCCTCACTTCTAAAAGAAAAAATACTATAAAATATTATAAAAACTTTTAGAGAAATTATTTACTTATAATAATTGAAATAAAACATTCCTTACATCCCTACACATGACCTATAGTCCTTGGTTTGATAAAAAAACCAATGTCATAAGGATTTAGTTTTAAACCTAAAGAGGGTGTCTGAAGAAGATGTATAGTTATTAACCATGTGTTTTCATTTTATTTCTTTATCTATATCCTAAAAATATTTTCCAAATATGTTGAAATAATAATAAAAACATCTTATATATATTGATATTTTCTTATGTTAATTTCATAACCTATATCCATATCATCTTCCATCAAATGGAAAACAATAACCTTTATCAAGTGTACGATGAACTACCACCTTGTGAACTAATGTAGTTCATTTTCCATCACATCCTCTCATGAATGGATATAATGATAAATTTAATGTATATATATGATATATATAATTAAATTATACTACTGAAATTATAATATAACATCTATATTTTTTACCTTCCAATCCATTGAAAAATGATAACGTCGCTCATGTGTACGTGTAGACTACTGCCTCCATGAAGAGATGTGATTTTTTTTTCATTTTATTTTGACATGGATGTTAATAAGGAAATATTTAATTAATATATATTTCATATATGATATGATAATTATTATTTAAATGTGAAATATCATTTACCATTATTTATTTCCATTCATCAAAAAATGAAAAAAAAATTCATGCGTACATAAGACCTACCATATCCATGAAAGGTTTAACTCATTTTTCCATCTCTAAATTATACGAATTAATATAAATAATTATGTAATGAATATATATTATATTTATATCATGCTTAAAATTATTTATATGTTGTAACCGTGATCAATGTATAAGGTCCAAATCTATCAAACCAAAGCATATGTGAAAAACAAATCAATTACCACCTCAAATATTGTTTTTAATAATAAATTGTTAATAAAAAGGTAATAAACAATTATAAGAAAATAATATATGGTATGATATATATTATTATAGTTCTATAATATATTTATAATAAATATATATTTATTACATATGAGTTTCAGACTTGTACGAAGGAAAATTGTTAGAGGCCGAGGATACTCATCTCACTTGTACTTCCATGATACTTATGCCTTATTCACCATTTATTTATTTTGTGTGGTGTAATAATAAAAATTTGATATGTTACATCATAAATATATTTATTTTTAGGGTATTTAAATTTCTTTTGAAGTTATTTCTTTCATGGTACTTATGAATCAAAATTACCAAAGTTGTAGGTCTTTATTCTACAATCTCATCATTATTCAGGATTATTTATGTTTATGTATACCTTGGAGGAATTTTTAGATATTTGTATCATAATCCCAATATATTTTATTATCATGTATCCATTCATGAAATTTTCATGTAACATTACCATATTCCCCTCTTTATTATATAAAATTATTGAGAAAAGATTTTTAGGAAAACAGAATTTATTTCTTCAAAAATCATTTTTCTTCCATATCCATATTTTCTAAAAATATTTCAAAAATAATTTTAAAATTATTCCAATTACATATTAAATAAATCTTTACCCAGGTTTGGATTTTTAAAAAATATTTCTAAATTAATATTATTATTGTTTTCCAAAAGAGGTAACTTTTAACCTTTTTATAACAATGTGATTTTTTAACTTATATTACATGTATGAAATTACCCAGAATCATGAAAAATCACTATCTTAAATCATAATTTTGATTTTTACAAGGTTATTTTAAAATAAAATATATTCCCTAATATTCTGGAAACTTTATTTTTTGAAAGTGATTTTCAAAGTGAAAAGGATATTTTCCTCAAGAATATTTTTAATAGAATTTTTATTGTATTTCGGTTCATCAATGAAAAACCCATCATTTTAAGATCAATTGGGGATATGTTGTAATGATTACATCCTTATTATTCATCTATATGTTTTATGATCATATTTTCTAGGATTTACTATTTTGAAACCATTTTTCATAGTACTTTTGATGGTTTATGATCCTGTTTATTAGTAGGGGAAAGTATTATCATTTGTATATTAGTTTTAAAATACGAATTTTTATGTTGATTATGTTTATTGACTACAAAAATTATTCAAAATTAATATTCTAGTTTTTCAATATGGATGTTTATGTTGATTATGTTTCCCCCTATCATTTGGGGAATGTGTTGGACTTAGTAAGTGACAAGCAAGGCCCGCTATAACCCCTTGATGAATCGGTAAGACTCATGAGTAAAACTAGATTGAATTTTTGTCTAATTAATTAAACATTTATGTAATATTTCTTATCATGATAAATTTAATGTATAGTTAGGATGTTTGTAATTATGTATTCCCTCATTATGAGAATAATTATTGATATCCATGTGATCATTAGATTAGTTATAATATCCATGGATAAATTTCAAGCTCATGTTATTATTTATATGACATTATTTTGACCATTATTTTTTCCTACCATACTATACTTCATGTTCTAGGTTTTGATTAAATGGAATTATATTTGTTTATTAAACTTTATATCTTGATTATGAATTATTTTTTCATGATACCTTCTGCTGTATGCATACCGTCACTAAGAATTAAAGATCACCCCTTTTTTATAATTTCTTTCCCCAAGATTCTAGGAAATGTAATATGATTGATATTTTATGATTTTATAAATGGAATAATAGAATTATCAAAGTGAATACAATGTTTTATATTTATTTTTTCAAATTTAATGTGATATTCAATTATGTATCTTGTTTTCCATGACTATTAAACTATTTGGTCTTTTAGGATGTGATTCCTTGTATCTTGTGCCAATGTAATAACGTAAAAAAAAGACTCTAGGATACCAGGGTTAGAGTCCTTATAGTTGGTATCAAATTAATTTTAGAATAAATCTTGGAAACTAGATTTTGGAAAACATAGAGTAGGGTACAAATCCCTATTAATGAGTTCTAGAATAATTCTAAGTATCAGATAACATACTAAAGATCTTTTAACATAGATATTATGCAGTTTTACTAGAAATAAATCCCTATATGGAGACTACAAGTGGATTTTAATCTATCATTTTTATACCTAGGGGTAATAACTCCAAAAAGGGTGCATTTTGATTTGAGTCAATAATCAGTTGGTGAATGAAAATAGTCCATGTTATACATCTAGTTACACTCATGGGGAATATGTTTCGATTAATTAACAATTTATTTATGAAACATTAATAAGTAATTTAATAGATGATGATAATGAATTAAATAGGCTAAACCTAATTTTTATTTGATTGAAAATAATTTTTTATGAATTATACATCCTATAAATTATTTTCCACTGTGATTGTTTTTTCTCACACTATGCTTTTGGTTTTGGTCAATGGATGGAACTTGAAGGAATCATGTTAATATTGAATATGATGGAAAATGTGGTTATTATGAGAAAACAAATGGGATAATTCTAGGAGTGAACAATATCATGAGTATCCATAATTAGTAACCATGATATATGATGAACCACCTACACCTTAATAAACTCTCAGAATCATGAAAGAAGAGAAGGATAGAGTTTATTGAGAACTTTGGTAATGGATACCATGATAGAAATAAGGATCAATTTCCTTCATGTCATAAATATAGAAATATAAACCTAAGATAAAGTCTCAAAGGAAAAATAAAATGTATATTATGTGAAAAATAAGTGCATAGAACAAAAAATTTATTAAAAAAAGTGAAGTGTTCAATTGTGATAAATAAACATTATCCAAAAGAACTATTTGTTGTTTGTTTTCTTAAATACATGGAACCTCGAAATTATCTAAGTCAATTCCATATTTAAAAGGTCAACTCCTCTTCCAATTAATGTCTATGTTATATCAATCATTTAAGTAAAATGGTTTATGTATTTATGTATTGGGATTCAAAAGTTATGTTGTAAAATTATTTTTATTAAGGAAATTTTGGTTATAAAGATCATTAAACTTCTAAGGATTATGTAAATTATTGGAGGAATATATGTATTAATTTAAGTTAAAATTAAGAGTTATTTATTCCATCATGATTTTTTGATTTTGAGGTTAATTGTATGTTCAAAAACCCATTTTGAGGTTTTAAGTGATTGAATTCTAAGATGATTAATAATATTTTACGAGGTATTTATTGTAATATAACCCCTGGGATTAGTATGGGTTTTAGGGAAAAATTTGTGTAAGGAAGAATGAATTTACATTTTTTGGAAATAATTTTGAAGGTATTGAAAACCTATAGGGTTAATAGGATCATTAATATTTTGGTAATAATAGGCAATTAAGATTATCTGATTTTTTTGGGAAAAAATACGTTGTATAGAAAACCATAGTGATTAAAATGTGATTTGATGATCACTACTTTTTTACAATGATATTAATTTTTTGTGATTGTTATAGGAATTATATTACTATAGTTTTATAAAAAGTACAACCAAATTATGGCTGAAATATTTTAACATTTGGTAAGGCCACACAATTTGAACCTATAAATAGAGAGAAATTAGCACAACACCCACCACTGGCCTATGGGATGTACTGGTTAATATGAATTTTTTAACTTAAATTGTTTAACTAATAAATATTTGATTTTTTTTGGGAAACATATTATAATATCAAATGATTTTTTATTTTAAGGTGATTAATCATATTTCAGGGGTGTTTTATTAGGTTTAAGTACACATAACCATTAGATTTATCATAAAGGATTGTTCGGTAAGAATGCTATTATGTATTTGGAGGTGTAAGATGAAGGGTATGAGATGACTTTTGTGGTTAAAATATTATTTAATGTTGATATTATTGAGGTTAATAGGTATTTAGGGTTATTTATGTATGTAATTACCTATGTAAAACCTTTTTTTAATATCAAATATTTAGGATTAATGTATTACTCCTTCATATGAAGGTTTATCTATTTTGTGTATTTTCTTACATTGTGATAGCTATTTGGGTTTTTCTAAATATAGTATAAATATCTTATTATTCTTTTTTGGGTTATATGATCCATTAAAATTTAATTTTAGTGCATCTGGCATAAAAAAATAATCTTGGATATTCATTTAATGTAGTAATAAATGAAGTGGAAATTTATTGAATCAGAACCAAAGGATGAAATTGTTATTATAAATTAAAAAGAAATAAAAAAGTATATTTTCTAGGGTTATTTATCTCGATAGTAAAATATTCCCCCAACATTAGGAAAATTATCCTAAATAAAAATGTTGTACGTTTACCTTTATTTCAGATGAATCAATGGTATTTTCACCTAAAAAATATTAATGGATTTTTGGTTGATGACATTCTCTTGATCATTTACCTTATTATGATCAATGATCTCTATCACTCTCCATAATTATTTACTCTTTTTTCCATGTCCATATTTTCATTTCCTACTATTTTTATCCCACTTATAAACTTAGTAACATGTTATTCTAGATTACCTCTGTACCTCCCATTCCCTCTTATCAAGATGAAGTTATATTAACCCTTTATATGATGTGGGTTTTTAATAATGGTATTTATAGAAGTCAAACCCTTGATTTTTGAGTGTAAGTTAAAATTGAAAGGACCCAATTTATTTAAGGTGGAGAGAATTGAACACCCCAAAATTTTAAAATAATAACATTATATTCGATAGCATATATGACATGAAGCACTGAGATTAAATGACCTGCAACATATATTATTTAAATATGACCATTATAACCCATACCTTAAATTTAAAGTTATGAATGGTATACCAAGAATTATGAAAATTATATTATTTATATATATAAAATAAATTAAGTCTTTATCAATTATGTATAAATTAAAATAAAAATCATTTTAAAGAAATAGAAATGTATTTTTGAAAAACTACATTTTTCCAAAAAATGGTTTCATCGCGTTTTGTGCACTAATGTAAAAATTGATTTTTTTAAATGCTATAAAATTGATTTGAAAAAATGAACATGTTTTTTAAAATCATAATTTAAAAATTATATTAAAGTTATTTGTTTTATAATTTTTTGAAAAGATTATTTTTTTCAACGTATAGTGAAAAAATACTCATTTTTGTTGAATACAACATTTGTGTTTAAAATAATTTACAAAGTTACACTATTAAAAATTGTTTTAAAAGTTAAATTAGTTTAATTACATTATAATTAATACAATTTAGGTCATTATAATTAATTATATGTTCAGTTTTGATATATTTTTTTGTACTTACGAAAACTTTTCTTTGGAAAACTATTTTTTTCATCACATATACAGGATAAATTTTAAATTTAATTCTACCACTTATGTGATTTGAATTTATAAAAATGAATTCTATATTTGGAATCATCCTAATAAATATCATGTAATAAGGTCAAATTATGTTTTTTTTCATAAATAATATTGAAAATATTAAAAATTAATTACCGCGATTAAGGTTAAAATATGTTTACTATGGGGTGGGTGGGGTAAACCAAAATATAAGTTTATTTATATATATAAAACTTCTCAAAATAATATTTTGTAGACAAATTTGTACCTTATACTATCATAAATTCTAATATAAGTTCATTTGGAAGCATTTAAATTCCGAATGACTTTATAATTTTGTATTATTTTGGGATAATTTCAAGTAATTTCTTAGAAGGTACCCACCACCACATATAAAAGGACATATAATCACCTCTAATCTCTATATTCTCCCCATAACCGAAATTATGAATCTAGTTATAAGTATGAATAATTTTTATTACATCACATTAACTACAAAAAACTAATAGTATTGAATGATTGGTGTCTTTGGGAACTAGGTATCATTACACCTAAACACATGGTACATGGAACATTTCCTACACAAGGATTATGAAAACTTGTAATTTCTTTTTATGTATCCCTTTTATGGTAATTCATAATGAAATGGTAAATATAAGAAAAGTGTGATCTATTATGCCTAGTAAGGGATAAATACTGAAAACAAAGCATAATGCAACATCATGGGTAAAACACAAGGCATGATATAGGAACATAAACATGAGTAAAAGAGTTATCTAATGATAATAAGAATATGTACATAAGGAAAGAAATTATAATATTGAATAATCTTCAACCATGTGATATAAATATTGATCAAAGGAACCATTAAAAATTCATAGAAAGAATAAAGAAAATGTGTTGATAAATTGGAACATTAAACATTCATAATGGAATTTCACATCTTGGTAATTTGAATATCTCTTATTATTATACTATAATTAGTGAAATCGATCATATCTTGGGGGCAACTTTCATCTAGTTAACTCTGTATCATTACCCAATTCGTTGGAACAGTATTAGGGTTAACCCTTGATATGTATTAATTCATGTTTTCCACATGAGAAAAAACACATAAAATAATCATATAATGATTAACCCATTGGAAATTAAATAGGTATTTAATAAAATTTTATAGAATTATTAGTAAATACCCATCAATCGAGATAATGAATTATATGGTATTTACACTATATAGATAAAAGGGTATACATTTTAGTCAATAATTTACCCGCTTAGCCGATGTTTGGGTATCTAGGTGAAGACAATTCAATTATAAGAATCATTTAAGGGTATTAACATATAAATGAATTGGAATGAAAGATTCGATTATTCACTTTTGATGATAAGGAAGGACAAAAGTAGTGATGGATAATTATTTAGAGAGTTCACAATTCCACCATAAAATAGATACATAAGAAAATATAAATATATAATAAAGGTAAAATCCATGAGGAATATGGATAGTGAAAGAGAACTTGTTCATTGGTTATGAATTGGGTGGTCAAGACACCCTTTAAATGGACTATGCAGTTATCTTGGTGAATATACAACTATCAACTTATAGAAAATAGGATGTTTATATTGAAAAAGGTAGTACTCCAATTGAATTAATAATAAAAATAATTAGTTAATGATAAATTTTTGGAATTATAATTTCAATTTAATGTTAATATCAATCCATATATTCCAATCCTTTATTATGGATCATAAAGTACGTTTGAATTATCCAAAGTAAATACCTTGGGAGTGTCAAAATTGGTGTGTATTAAGGAATATTTTCATGCACTAGGTGAAAATCAAGTCAAATCCCAATGCACTATTTTTATTTTTGTTACCTATAGGTACAAATATTGTAGATCCACATACACTTTTAGTATCCATATTGGGATGTTATTTTTGGGAAAACCACACACACTTTTCTTTACCTAATTTAAGATGGTTTTATAGCTATTGGAAACCCTGAACGTTATAAGAACTTATAAAGATATCATAATTAAAGGTAATTATGATATGTCATTGATAAAATATCACAAAAATTATAACAATCATTTGAATTACAATTTTCCATTGAAATAATAATGAACTAATAAGGGTTAAAAAATGGGAAATTTGGGGTGAGGAACCCTTATTTCAGAATAGTAATGACTTAGAAAAAGGATAGAATGAGAAATAAAAAATAAAAACTCATTTAAAACATATAAAATGGAAGATAATACCATGAAATAGAAAACTTGGAAGTGTATGAAAATAAATTTAAAAAGACAACATAACAAATGTAATAAACTTGAAAAGGAAAGAGAACAATTGAGGAAACACATACATTTAAAGGATGAAACATTAAGTTAGAGAGGGTATACTTAGAAAATTATAACTACATTTTAGAGACTATATATGTGGGAATTGAGAGTGAAATCATGTTCAAAGGATATTTTTTTGAATGTGAGGAGGGAATGTGGGGTATTTATACTTGAGGAGGGGTTGTTTTAAGGGTTATAATATAGGTAATTTTATTATATAAGTCAACAAATTTTTGGTGAAATCAATTATACTTTTTATATATTATTAAAGAGTGGTAGAAATTAGTTTGATGTACAAGTTATTACAAAACCTAGACACAAATCCCAACCAACCTATTGAATTCACAAAGTTTGAAAATAATTTTAACTTGAAAATTCCCTTTTTTATTCCCAAATGTAAAGTGTAAATTTATAAATTTAAATTAATATTTATTCTTATGAAATAAAATTTTTATTAAATAAAATCTTTCATAAATTTATTAATCAGGCTCACATAATAATTATGTCATAAATTCATAGTTCTTTGTAAAGAGGCATTTTTCATTTTAAAAAAAAAAAAATAAAATTTATCAGAAAATTCCAAAAACAATTACCATAATATAATTTTGATTTGATGAGTCCAAAAAATGAAATATATTTTACAAAAAAATAATTATTTAAGTGTGATAGTTTTATATTTTATATAAAAATCCTTATTTATTTAAAATTATGATTTTTTATAACATAATAAACATTCAGTAATTATAACAATAACTTTGGGATTAGTTAAAATATATTATCATTTAAAAATTGTTTTATAAGAATATTTCATGAAAGTTACGTTTATTTAAAAATTTTACATTTATCATAAAGAATATTTTTAGTATAATATGTTCATAGTCTCCAAAAATAATAAAATTTAAATTGATATCATTGGTATAGTGAACTCATAATAACTTCAAATGATGCCGTTAATATGACTCATCTACCCAAATAATTCATAAATGTGTGAATAATGACCTTCAGTGAATTCCTCTGTCTAATAGACTCACATACGTTCATCTGTATTTTCCCTGTTCATTGAGTTGAAATATCTTTTTTTGATAATCCCTCTTTTTCACAAAATTCAAATTGGTTTTGGATAAAAAACATAGTATCATACACCAGATAACATCATGATCCTCTGTCAAATGTTTTTCCATCTGATAGATCTTCAAATGATCATTCTGATTTCTTATTTGATAAATGAATTCTTCAACTAATCCAATTTATACTAGACTAGTCAGTTGGACTTTATGAATTATGAAACCATTAAAGTATAACATCATCTTAGGGTTCATTGAACTTCCTATGATAAAAGCACCTTTATATTTACCCATTTTATGACATCATTAATATTTTTTATGATGTAATCATGTAATTATATTCGATCATTGATCCTATCTATATAATGATCTACATAAAGATCTATATGAACTCACCTACATTTGTATGAACATATTCTTTGTCAAACAAAACTTGATCCAATGTTACTTTATTCGATAGAATCAAACTGGTATCATTCATTCATAAAAATCCAAGATTTCCACATCTTAGTACAATTAGATACATCATAAAAATAAGATACATGTCATATTCAGCTATGTGATTTGGTTTTGTGAATGAATCAACTATTTAGAAATCACTATGTAGAAATTGGAATTTTTATAGTTTATAAAAAAACGTTTATCTTCTTGATAGATTCAAAAAAATATTTTTCCTATAACATTATATATTTCTCATATATTTCTCTATTCAAATTTCCTCTATCCAGTAGCTTTGATAGGATATCAACTATACCAATAAATAAGTCATGTAAAACATATATTACCTTTAGGTATCTTTAAGAATCTTCAACTACCTTTATAGAGCACATGTTACACCGTATATTGGTATTAAAAATCGAGAGTAACATTTATGTAGGTAATACCTATACCCTTTCATTATTATTTTATCTAATAATATACACAACTACATATATCCTGTTACTCAAACTTTATCTGGAAATCCAATTCTCATCCATTTTATAAAATCATACTAACTATTTAATCTTTAATGAAGACTTCTTCCAAATATTCTTCTAGAACATCATTCATGTCTCATTTGATAATCATTGTGAAACTACAACCTTGAACGTATTTTATATATTTATCTGATTACATATATTTAGTGGTCTACATTAGATATTATTGATCACTTACCATTATTATGATAATAATGATATCCTCCTTTGGGATCATGTTTGGATCATGATTTTTCTTCTTGATGTTAAGAACTTGAAGATCAACATAGAATCATCTGACTTTAGGAAAGTTTCCTAACATGGTTAAAAAACGTTCTATCCTACTCTTACAACTTGTTAGAAAAGTTTCCAAACCTTCATAAGGAAACATTATATTCTTTTCTAGAAGGAAAGTTTCTTAAACTTCTATATAAAATCAAAAACTTCCATATCATACTTCATATGGTTTTACCTTCAAGATTACCACTTTCATCAGACTTATTCAGTTGATTTATCTGATGGTTCTAACAAACTTTACTTCAACATACTCATTAAATTTACAATAAGATAATAAAAAAATATACAATATTTGTTTTAAAAACATCACAAAGTATTTCCAAAACCCACATTTAAGTTTAATATCAATACCAAATTATATTTAAAGTAAATGACATATTTCTCCCCCTTATTGGAAATGATTCAAAGACTCTTTATTTTATAAGTTCTTTAAGAGAGGGAAATTTTTTCCCTCCCTCTCAATGATATAAATATGAATCTCCATTTTGTGGAATCTTTGGATGAAGGTAGAACATTCTTCATGCCCTTTATTCTTCCCATATAGTAAAAACTCTAAACTTATTAAGAGAATTAAAGAACCAATTTTCTTAAATAAATAAACCTAAAATCGACCAACTCTAATTATATATGATCCATACTGAGTATAGAAAACAATATTTGTTTACTCATACAATAAATCATTCTATGAAGTTTCTAAAACTATGGAAATTTTAAAAAAATAATCTTTTAGTGAAAATTTCATCACATTTTCATTAAACATACACCCATATTAACAAAAATATGAAAAGAATTCAAGAAATAAGATTATAAGATTTTATACCCATTTTCAATATAATACAATCTTTTCTGTTAACAAAACTTTTTTCCATTTTGTATTTGTACCTCCATTTTGTTATGAAATGTTGGAGTTAAGAAAACATACCTTGAGGAAGAAAAAAATCTTCAATTTTGTTCATCATCCAGATTTTTAGTATCTAGTTTTGGAATAATTTGATTGAATAAAATGACTTTCTACTTCACCTCAAAAAGATTATATAATAACCAGCCTTATAATTTATCCACATGGATCCCCAAAAAAATCATCACCTTCAACCCCATTTCATATTGAATTTCGGTTGAAACAAACTAGGGAATAAGTTGGATCTTTATTATCTTCCATAGAAATTTTAATGCGATTGAGAAAGTTTTCCCAACCGAGAATCCCTATATCGATCATATTTCTTTATGTTATCTCCCATTTATTTCCAAGTATTAATATTCTTGGGTATTATGAGTGTCTCCTTCTTATATTTCCTTCCAATATAAAGTGGTGGATCCTTCTTAACATCAATTATAAAGTAATAATCATTTTTTTTGTTTATTACTAATTCTAAAATCTTTTATTACTCTAACTTTCCTAACCATAAAATCATGAAATACTTTAGAATATATTGAACTTTATTATTATTCTCAAAATTCCTTACAAAACCAATTTTTATTTTCGATGCATTTACATTTTAATTCAAAAACATCTCATATACTTGTAACATTGTTATGTTATTTTCCTAAGTTTATTCGGCCATGTTACATCTTCTACACAACTTCTTATTTTCTTGTATTTTACTATTATGAGGTAACTTCTAGAGTTTATGAGCTTCTTCATCTGAGATGAGTTACACCATTCCAATATTCTTATATATTTCTTAGATTCATTAACATTATTTCTTTAGATTATTTCTTATCTCTTGTAGATTCATGGAAATTTTATAAATATCCATAAAGTATCCTTTTATTCCAAAGAATAAACAAATTTTATTTGGTATGAAATCTTATGAAACATTCTTCTTGGGTGTAATATTTTTATTTATGTTTTTTTACACCCCAAGGTAAACCTACATTATATCTTAATTACATTTTCTTTCATCTTTTGTGGACTCTTTATATTAGTAGTACCAGTGTTGTGATTGGAATACAAAAACTTGAACTTTTCTTTATTTTGGTCATTTTTATATAACTCCCACAAAAATATTCAAGATATCCAAATCTATTGGATTTCTGTAGATTTTTATTCTTTTGTAAAGGATGGGTTAATGTTGTTGAGTTTCCCCTTCCTTTCAAAATTTCCCTTCTAAATGTCGTATTTTTTATTTTCTTCATTCCTTATAAAATTAAGCCAAAAATCAATCACCATTTGTCTAAACATTACAAAAAATCAACAGTCACCAATAAACCTAGGATTCTTTCATTTTGTTACATTTTAGGTTGTGGAAATTTTGTTCTTTAGGACATATATGTGGGAACAATTTCCTGTTTATTTTTAAACTTCCACCTTCTTAGAAGAGTTGGGTTTCTCAACTTTCTTTGTCTATTTATTTATTAAATTATAACATACACTATGATTAAGGGAGTTAGTACTAAAAAATTCATCAAAATGAGGGTTCACATTTTTCTTCCCCTTATTGGAAAATGATGCTTCTAATGCTTTAAATTTTTTTCTACTATTTGATTGAGTGTTTCTTAAAGTAATACTTTCCTTATAAACTTTGGTAGATATTGTTTACATATTAGTATGTAATGATTTATCTGAAGTATCATATATGTTTCACAATCTCACTGCTAAATAAAGAAAATTTACTGTTAATGTGTTTTTATGATTTCCAAGACTCCTCACTTTATCTTCACATAAAACATCAATTTTTTTTTGTTTTCCTCATTCAACTTAGTCATTCAATTTTAGGAAAGTCAATGTTCCTTTACCTTATTTTGTTTAATCTCTAATTGAGAATTCATATCCATAATAATATCATTGTGAGTATCTTCTTATGCATGAATATTTTCTTTAATTTTTTTTCAACACATCTTCTTCACAAAAACACCATAGAAATCATTTCACCTATAAGGTTGAATTTTTCTTGAGATAATAATATAGTTTATTCATTTTATTAAATGATTTTCATAAGAGATTTATATTATTGGATCTTCTTTCCCAATTAATTCTCTGAATTATAATGAATGATTTTAGCTATGAGATTTCATCATGTTTTCCATTGATATATGTAATTATATATGTACTAAATTCAATAAGGACACTTATCATGTATTATTTTATTTTAGAGTACAAATATTCCATAATTTATATTAAATTTTATCTTAAGAAATATTATTTTTAGTTGATCAATTTTATTAGATTCACATGAATTCTTAAAAAACACCAAAACTTGGGGTGGTGGTGAATCCTCCTTCCATTAGTTTTTAGAGGCTGACTTACTTTGATTTTAAGCTAACTTCATCTTCCATTTTCAAGGTTTTGGATAAAACCACTATGTATCTACAATTATAGATGAATTATGCATAATTTATATTAGACAAAATTTTGTTAATTTTTGGAGAAAAAAATTATTCAAATTTCTGAAATCTAAAATTTTTATAGGATAGTTAAATACAAATGGGAATAAAATTTATAGATCTAAAATAGAGGGAACCTATTCTCTAAAACAAAATTTGATTTCCAGGTGCATATTCTAGTCACCCTAAGAGGGGGGGGGGGGCTGAATCATTGGTTAACAACTTTTTTATGATTATATTTAATTTAAACTCTTTATTATTTTAAGTTGATAAAAACTCTATTATTGGTTAATATGTACGGATATTTGGAAACTATTCCTTAATATTTTACCATTATTTTATGTAGATAATATAACGAAAATAGTACACATGAATTTTTAAAAGGTTCAACGTCCTAATAAGAACCCACATCCTTGCCAAGGCAATTCTCATCAGTCCATGCCTCTTCCTTTGTCTAGTATAAATCCATTCAATGCACCTAACATTTTTTCTAGTAAGCCTACATATTGTGTTCCTATAAACTCTATTCCTAAATGTTATACACCTCAAACTATATATGATATTCCATCATATAGTGAATAAAAATCAATTCCTATTTGACTGGTATCTATATATGATAATACTCTGTTTTTTTACTTCTACTCAAAACCTCTGGTAGGTATATAGCTCATTTAAACCTATGTTTGTGCATTTTCTTTAACCAAGTGCTACCATGGTTGGATTCTTTCACTGGTATGAAATCTTTAAAACTTCTCTTTACTCATACACATGAATAGTGTATATATCTAGATTCTCGTACTATACTTAAACCCCCTTTTTATAAGTGTTTTCAAGGGAAAAGGGTGATAAATCAAATATGATTTCCTACTAAACTCAAATTCCAATATCAAGATTCCTGCTCATCTCAACTTTACTGGATGCATTTCAAATTTTATAGTAAATTCTTGAGGATTCATAACAAATCTAACAGTTAAAACCTTATTCAAACTTTCTTAACCTCAGTGTTAATGAAATTAATTTGTTTACTCTATCATCTCAGATAGATAACTTACATTGAAAGATAATCTCATCATCATTAATTTAATGAATTTACAAATATTTTTAAAGATTCTGAATACTCTACATGACATATGTTTGTCTTATTAATTCATTATTAACATTCTATATGGATAACTCTTTCTCTATATGGTGCATATGATATTTATTTGTCTGATGATTTACCTTTCCCTGACCTTCTTTATCTAATTTATTAAGTATAGTGAACTCTATATAAATTTGACCATCAATCATCATATGCCTACTATTACCAAATAATTAATAAACATGTGACTGATAAAATTTATTTTATTTCTCAATATGATGGACTTGTATATGTTCATCCGAATTTTTTCTGTTCGATGAGTTATAATATTTCCATTCAGTGTATCCTTCCATACCTCAAACTTCATATTGGGATTGGATCTCAAATCCTAGAATCATCCATATCATTATATCACAGTCCTTTTTCTAACATTATTCCATCCAATTGATCTTTTATAGATCATTATGATATATTCTTTGATAAAATTATTCTTTGCCTGATCTATTTTATGACTAAACTAATTAATAGGACTTTATAAATTGTACAACCAATATTACTTAACTTCATCTCAGGGTTCATATAACTTTATATGCTAGAAAAACATTTATATTTATCTATCCAATGATATCATCAATATTTTTTTGATGTTATCATGGAACTACATCTGATCACTGATATTTTCTATCTAATGATATAAAAAAAGATATGTATATAATCACCTTCATTTGGAGGGACACCTTATTTTTCAAAAAAAACTTTGTTCAATGGATCTTTTTTTGATATAATTGAACATGTATCCTTAATTTATAAACATATAATATTTTTTATATTTTAATGAAATCATCCACAACATATAAAAAGACTATAAAGCATATGAGACTATGTGATTCAGTTATATGGCTGAATCAGTTATGTGGTAATAAGCTATGTATAAATATAACACTATATAGGTTGTAAAAAACCCTTTTTATTCTTAATACTTCATAAAACCTATTCTCCATAAACTTCATAAACTTCTCATTCAGTTCTTTATTCTAATTTCCTCTATCTGATAGATTTGATAAGTTATCATTCACACCTTTATGTAGTTTGTGTAAATATTAGAATACCTTTACATTGATGTAGGAATATGATACTAACTTTAAATAGTTCTTACCTTTATGCAGGTAATTAAAATTAATACTTACCTTTATTTTGGTAATACATCACCCAATTTATTCTTTTTTTAACATAGGGTTTGTCCATCCAAGAATATTCACAACGTTTTACAACCTAGGACTCAAACTTTCTCTTGAAATTTACTTCTTTATTGTTTTACAACCTCATACAGACTCCTCACTTTGTAATTAAAAATTCTTAAAACTCTTCATATAGAACATCATTCATGTTACATATGATAATCATTTTATAACTATAACCCCTTCATTCGATCACATCTATCCATTGATTTGTGTTAGGTATTATCAAACCATTATCATTAGCCTTGTAACCATGATCTTCCCCTTTGGACTTAATCTTGGAACATGTTTTTTATAAATTATGTTAGGAACTTGAATATCAGAATAACATGGTTTTACATTAATAAATTTTCCAAACATAGTTAAGAAAACATTATATTCTCCTCTACAAACTCATTATGAAAGTTTTCTAACCTTTATATTGAAATGTTTTATCCTCCTCCATAAGGAAAGTTTCTTAAAATTATTCAGTAGCTCACAACTTTATTATTGTACTTATAATGGTTTGACCATTAGGATTACTTCCTTCCATATACTTTTTAATTTATTTATGTAATGGTTCTTACAAAACTTCCTTCAATATCCTCATTATCTTTACAAAAAACTGTTAATAACATATACAATATATTATACAAAAGATCCCAAAGGATCTTCAATATTCTACTTAACTAGGATTGTATTTTTGATTACGTTATTCTTATTTAGTAATTTTTTACATAGATCCTATATGCATCTTAATGTTAACTTGATAATGGGTATTTAGATCTAGAGATAATTCTTATGGTTTTGTGGGACCCTTATATGTCAAGGTGTGTATAAAATAACATGGAATATTTCCTATTACCTCCAATCCAATATGTTTTATCATGAACTGTGATGGAAATGAAATTTTATTTGTTCTCTTAAAATTTTAAATACATTCTACCATGATGAAATACAATGGAGTCCCAGGATGGTTGTAAAAACATATCCCCCTATTTATTGATTTAGATCCCCTGGCTGTGTATGTGACCATTATTAATTAGAAGCTCCATGATATACTACATGACATGATTTAATCTATGGGATATAAATATTTGAGAGGAAAAATTTTCATATTAGATATGACTAGATAATTATATCTATATAATCCAAATATGTTTTCTATATAGGGTCGATCCTAGAATGTAATTTTTTTTGTTCATTATATGATAACTATCTTCAACTATCTTGAGACTCCACCTGAAATGTGGGTGAATCTTATAGTGTATATACTTTTAGGACCAGTGAAGTGGTGGTGGGATGTCCTAGTACAGGTAGATAAATATATGGTGCTATCCTAGATAGGATTCCAAGATTGTTTCTTTAATAATTTCTTTCCCAAGATGGTGATAGCTGGTAGGGTTTGAGATTTTATTCATTTAGTTTAGGGATTTATTTCAAAATGGACTATGTGGCTTGTTTTACCAAGTTCATTTGGTATGTACCTTCATTGGTGAGTGATGAGACTATGAGGGTTCACCATTTTAAGGATAATATTAGAAATTTGATTCGATATTAGTTAAACAAATGTTATATTACATCATTGAGGAACCTGGGAGAAGATATGACTTATTTTTAACTAGTTATATTGGTTGGTCTAAGAGATGATCCTTAGTCAGTTAGAAGAATAAATATTATGATTCTCACTGGATTAGAGAAAGTAATTCTTGTTTGGTCTATGGTTTATCTTCTTCCCAACATGGGTTGACCCATACAACTTGTTATCAGGGTGGTGTAGTGTGGAATACATGACCAGAGTGCCACTAGGTGCCTATGGAGTTCCAATATTGCGGGAAGATTTGGAATACAAAGCTCATTTTTTCCAAAGATTTTTTTAGTCGTCTATTGAATGTGGACATGGTTAATCCCATGGATCAATAGTTAGGCCAGGTTATATACTATAGGTTAGTAGATGGAGTTCTTTTTTCCAGCTAGGGAATAGAGATAGACATGGTTATAAGGGTTATTAGAGGCATAAGAGTAGTGCTCTCAAGGCAGTTAGGGGTTTTGAGGGCTTGGTAGAGGCTTAGTATAGGTCATATCTATGATATTAATCTAAAACTTGATGATCCTAATGCGGGTTTATTAACTAATTAGGTGTGATATTAGTAGATTCTACCCTTACATCTTTCTTAGTTGATTCAGGTGGTTCAAATTAATTTATATCTACACATTTTTCTTATCATATAAACAATAGATTACATGTATGGAGAGATGTCTATTGATATGTACTAAGGGTGAAATATAAATATTTCCAAATATGACCATAGTGATCTGTTATGATTAATGGGTATAAGTATCTCTAGAATTTATTCATACTAAAGATCTGCCATTTCAATGCGATCCTTATGATTTTTTGGTGGTCTTGGTGTCGATAACATATCAACTGCTATCACTGGAAGATATATTTAACATCCATTCAGTGTGATTTTTATACACTTACTTTAATAGTGGGATTTTTATGTAGGATACTTGAGACATTACTATAGGTAGTTGGGGATGATCTCAAACTAGTGTACTAAAATTATCCTAGGAGATGAGGAATTGAATCAATTAGTCTTCTCTCCCATTGCCGACCCATTATAGTAATTTCAAACTGAGAGAGAGGACAAGTTTAGCATCAAGGTAATTCTAAGCAGGGTTTCAATATCAATTACTAATTAATGGATTGATCTTATAGATATTATAGAGATAAAGTCTTAGTTATAATACCTTGATGGAAATGGATTTATTCTCCCAAGCATGTCCCATTATGGTGACCCTATGTTATAATATAAGAAAGAGAATAGTTTTTTATTCTTATGAATATATTATAATATTTTAAACCATATGATGATAAATAATCAATATTAAATTCCTTTTATTGAAGAACATTTTTCCAATTTGAGGGGATCTAAGTGGTTCTACAATATTAAATTTAGGTGGGTTAACATTAATTTCATGTTTTGACTTATAATATTCCTTATATAGTCTTTTTAATAAAGTATTACTATTACAAGTATCATGTGACGTCGTTCAGATTGATGAATGTGATGGTGGTGTTTATGGACCTAATTAACCAGTTCATCCTTCTATTTTTGGATTCCTTTATGATCATCTTCATTAATGATATTATACTGTACTCATAGTTATGGGAGGGGTATTTTCTACATTTTTATATTGTCTTAAGTACACTAAGCGAGCATCAAATTTATTCTAATAATTCAAATTGATTTTTTTTGATTAGTGAAATTTTTTTGAGGCCTGTTCTATAAATGGTCAGTATATCAGTGGAACCTAGGAAAGTTGAGGACATGATTTCCTCAGAGTGTCCTGAGAAATTATTTTAGATTCATAGATTCTTGGGATTAATAGGTTACTATAGGAGACTAATTCAGGAACTATACCATTTTGAATTTATTTTTATGACCCTAATAAAGAAGGGGGAAATTTTGAGTGGTATAATCATTATGATGGATCCTTCTAGCTACTAAAGGTTAAGTTGAAATTTATACTAATCTTGAATTTTCTTGAGCTGGGTAAGGAATATACCCTATATTGTGATTTATTAAGCATAACCATTAGATAAGTCCTATTACAGAATAATAAAGTGGTTGCCTATAGATCTAGATAGTTGAGGCTGCATGATTATAGTTATTACTACTACAAAATAGGCCTTTAATAATGCTAAAAATTACCTTTATCAGCACTAGAGAAGCTCTGACTACCAGAGAGAGATTAAATGGACTAGTCTTTTATCAGTGCTAAAAAATCATTGATAAACGAAAACATTTATCATCTCTTTTATTTATAACTAATAAAGGGGAACTTTATTATCAATTGTAAAATATCCGATAAAGGAACCATTTATCATCACTTTTAAAAGCAGTGATAAAGGACCAATTTATCAGTTATTGAAAAAGCGATCATAAAGGGGAACAATGTAGCATGCTATAATAGTACACTGAAAAACCTGTAAAATATGCTGTAATAGCACACCATATCGCTAGAAACACCACTAGATATCAAAAAAATCAAGTAACAATACAAAATTTAAATGAAATGAAATTTACAAAATAGATACAAGAAAAAACACTATATTATAGAATTTTAAAACAATGGTTTATAAAATTACATAAAAGTAAAAATTATAACATAAATTTAGAAACATAAATGGTCATTTTTCTTTAGATCCTAACCATAACTCATGATATTACCAAAAGAACCACCCCTGCTCGAGAAAAAGAACATAACTGTATATGAAATTAATTCTTATGTTAGAAATAATATAAAGAAATAAATTAATAGAAAGTATTAATTTTAAACTAAACTTTGAGTCACACCAGGAACACTGTGAATCAGATTGAGTTGTGGTTGAATATTACATGTCACACCACTTCTTATTCATATTCAAGCATTATCTCTATGAAAATTAATTAAAAAAGTTTAAGATAAATCCCCACAGGTGTAGCCTAGTGGCTATGTCCTCTGGTAGAGTTTGGGAGGTATCGGTTTAAAGCCTCTGAGTGCGCATTTAGGCAGGTTTTCATTTGTTTATTCCCCCATGTCCTTACACATGTAATATAAATATGTATAAGATAAAAATAATAAGTAAATCAATTATGTAATTGAAGATAGAATTATGAGAATACAATCTATTCTCACTTTCTTGGTTTTGGAAATGTTATGTGAGTTTTAAACTAAAATGAAACTTATATATTGAAAAGATGCACTTGGAGTCATACTGGTCATATCATGCATCATATTAGGGTGAGTCTAATTCCTACACATCTCAAATGACTTCTAGATCATTTTTTAAAGTATCAACACAATCCAAATTTGTTTTCTTAGTTTTGAGTATTTCATTTGTATGTTTTTTTCTAAAATGTCATTTAAAATTTGAAACATGCACTTTGACTCATATTGGTCACATCATGTATTAGTTTTACTTGATACTAATTCCTATATGTCCCAAATTACTTATAAATCATTTCTCTAAATAATCAAGAAAATATTGTCTTATTTTCCCAGTTTTTAGCAGGTGACACATTTTGGACTAAAATGTATATTTTAAATTGATAACAGACACATTGAGGCATACCAGGAACATAGTGTATCATATTGAGGTGAGGCTAATTCCTAGACATAAGAAATCACTTATGGATCAGTTTCCTAAATTATCAAAACAATATGAATGCGTATTCTTGGTTTTGAGTATGTTAGTTGTCTTTTTTACTTAAATTAATGTCAATTTTAAATAAAAAGATACACTTGAAGTCATACTGATCAAAATCTGCATTAGATTGAAATGAATCTTATTACTACACATATCAAATGACATATAAATCATTTTTTTATTTTATCAAATAAATCTGAATGCATTTTATTGGATTTGAGTACACCACTTTTACTTTTTACTAAATTTTCATTTTAAACTGGAAACAAGAACATTGAATCATACCAATCACATCATGTATCGGTTTGACATGATGCTGATTTCCACAAATAAAAAATGACTTATTATTCATTTTCAATGAGTGATAATTTTTGAACTGAAATGTCGATTTAAATTGAAAACGAACACATTGAGTCATATAGAGAACATCGTGTATCAGATAATGGTGTGGCTGATTCCTACATGTGAAAAATGACATATGGATCATTTTATTAAAGTATAAAAAAAATATGAATGCATTTTCTTGGTTTTGAGTAGTTAATTTGTCCTTTTTTCTAAAATTGATGTCAATTTTAAATAAAAAGAAACACTTGGAGTCATACCAGTCACACCTTGTGTCAGATTAAGGTGAAACTAATTCCTCCACATTGAAAATGTATTATGGATCGTTTTCCTAAATTATCGAAATAATATGAATACATTTTCTTAGTTTTGAGTACATCTCTTTTCTTTTTTTACTGAAATGTCATTTTAAACTGGGTACACACACTTTAACTCATACTGATGAAATTGTGTATCGGTTTGACGTGAGGCCAATTCCTAAAAATCAAAAATGACTTATGAATATTTTTCTTAAATTATCAAGAAAATTTGAGTGTGCTCTCCTGGTTTCTAGTGAGCATCACTCTTTGAACTAAAATATCAATTTTGAATAGCTTACAAACACATTGAGTCATACCGGGAACATCATGTATCAGATTTAGATATGGATGATTCCTATGCATCCAAAATAACTTATGTATCGTTTAACTAAAGTATCAAAACAATATGAATGTTTTTTCTTGGTTTTGAGTTGGTTAGTTGTCCGTTTTAACAAAATAGATGTCAATTTTAAATAAAAAGATGCACTTTGAGTCATACCAATCACACCATGCAACATATTGTGGTGTGGATAATTCCAAAACATCTCAAATGACTTATTGATAATTTTTCTAAAGTATCAAAAAAATCCTAATGTGTTTTCTTAGTTTTGAGTATGTCACTTGTCTTTTTTACTAAAATGTCATTTTAAACTGGATATATGCACTTTGACTCATACTAATCACATTGTGTATCAGTTTGATGCTATACCAATTATTACATGTCAAAAATTACTTATTATTAATTTTCCTTATTTATTAGGAAAATATGTGTGCCTTTACTTGGGTTTTAGTGAGTGACACTATTTGAACTAAAATATTGATTTTAAATTCATAACAGACACATTAAGTCATACTAGGCACATCATGTATCATATTGTAGTGTGGATGATTCAATCACATCAAAAAATGAATTATATATCATTTCCATAAATCATGAAAAAAATCAGATGTATTTTCTCAGTTTTGGGTAGCTCGGTAGTCCTTTTTACTAAAATCGATGACAATATTAAATAAAAAGATACACTTCAAGTCATACCAGTTACAACGCATTCCATATTCAGGTGTTTATGATACTTAAATATCCTAAATTTCATATGGATCATTTTAAGAATGTATCAAAATAATCCGAGTGCATCTTACTGGTTTTGAGAACATCACTATTCTTTTTTACTAAAATGTCATTTTAAAAAGGAAACACACACTTTAACTCATACCGATCACATCATATATCAGTTTGATGTGAGACTGATTCCTACACATAAAAAATAACTTATGCATAATTTTACTAAGTTATAAAGAAAATAAGAGTGTGATTTGTCTATTTTCAGTGAGTTACACTTTTGGAACTAAAATGTTGATTTTAAATTGATAATGGAAACATTGAGTCATCTGTGGATAATCATGTATAAGATTGAGGTGAAGATAATTACTATACATAAAAAGTGAATTTTGGGCCATTTAAAAAAAGTATCAAAACAATATGAATGTGTTTTCTGGGTTAGAGTAGGGTAGTTTTCCTTTTTACTAAAATTGATTTCAATTTTAAATAAAAATATATACTTGGAGTCATACTAGTCAAACAGTGTGTCTGATTGAGATGAAGATGATTTCCACATGTCCCAAATAACGTATGGATCACTATCATGAAGTATCAAATCAATAAAAATGTGTTTCTTGGTTTTGAGTACGTCACTTCTCTTTCTAACTAAAATGTCATTTTCAATTGGAATCATGCATTTTGACTAATACTAATCACATTGTGAATCAGTTTTTGCATGATTCAGATTAATAAATATAAAAAATGAATTATGAATCATTTTACTAAATTATAAATAAAATTTGATCTCATTTTCTCTATTTTAAGAGTGTTACACTTTTTTAACTAAATTTTTTATTTTAAACTGATAACTAACACATTGAGTTATACCAGGCACACCATGTATCATATTGAGGTATTGATAATTTATAAACATAAAAATTTACTTAGGTATCATTGAACTAAATTATAAAAACAATTAGAATGATGTTTCTCTATTTTGAGTAGGTTAGTTGTGCTTTTTACTAAAATTGATGTCAATTTTAAATAAAAATATTCACTTAGAGTTATTATGGTCATACCATGAATCATATTAAGGTTAAAAAGATTCCTACATGTCCAAAATGACTTATGGATCATTGTAAAAAAGTATCAAAACAATTTGAATGCTCTTGATTGGTTTTGAGTACGTTACTTTTATTTTTTACTAAAATGCCATTTTAAATTGGAGACATACCCTTTGACTCATTCTGATCACATCATTTATTGGTTTTATATGAGAATAATTCCTATACATTAGAAATAACTTAATTTTTTTCCTAAATTATCAAAAAAATATGAGTGTGTTTTCTTGGTTTTCAGTGAGTGACACTTTAAACTAAAATATCGATTTTAAACTGATAATGGACACATTGAGTCATAACGAGCACATCATGTATCAGATTGATTTATGAATGATTTCTACATAGAAAAATTGAATCATGTATCATTTCTATAATGTATAAAAAACAATAATTTTTTTTTTCTTTTTTTTAAGTTGGTCAATTATCCTTTTTCCTAAAATTGATGTCAATTTTAAATAAAAAGATGCATTTGGAGTCATACCGATCACAATGAGGTGTGGATAATTCCTAGAAATCCCAAATGACTTATGTATCATTTTACTAAAGTGTAAAAAAAAATTTAATTCTTTTTCTCAGTTTTGAGAAGATCAATTTTATTTTTTACGAAAATGTCATTTTAAACTAGAAACACACACTTTGAATTATAATGATCACATCATGTATTAGTTTGATGTGATAAAGATTCATACACATCAAAAATTATTTATGAATGGATATACTAAATTATCAAGAAAATCCGATCATGTTTTATCATTTTTTATTGAGTGACACTTTTTTAACTAAAATATAGATTTTAAATTGATAACACACACTTTGAGTCATATTAGACACATTGTGTATCATATTTAAGTGATGTTGATTCCTAAATATCAAAAATGACATATGGATCATTTCCTTAAATTATTAAAACAATATGAATATTTTTTTTCTATGTTTTGAGTTTTCAATTTTTCCTTTTAACTAAAATTAATGTGAATTTTAAATTGAAAGAAGCACTTTGAGTCATAACGGTCACCCCATGTGTTATATTGAGGTGCATCTGATTCTACATGGAACAAAATCTAAAAACAATCCTAACTACCAATTTTACCATGATTTTGAATACCTTTATTTTTCTAACTGTTAACACTACACATTGAATTTATGTTCTTGGCCGAAAAACTATTCTCTTTTTTCAAATCCAGAAGAGTATAGGAAACTCATATACCTATTATATCATGAGAATTCAAAAAAATTAGAACATTAGCTTCATATACTCTTCTATATTCCAATAATAAAGGTTTTTCAGCTATAAATGTTGAATCAATATACATTTTTGGTAGGTCGACAAATAAAGGTAGTAGAAATCATGGTAACATTAACAGAAAGGAATATTTAATATCTTTTTTGGATTGGTGAAGATAGTTTAAAGAAAAATATTAAATCCCAAAATATCTATGAAAAAAACAAAATAATTGTTAGATAAAAATTATTTGTATATTAACATATAAATAATAGATAAAATGATTAAAAAATTAATTAAATAAGTAGTATGAATTCATCTTTTCATTATAGTTTTATGCATTCTTGACACATTTCTTTATTGTAATTATATAAATTGATGGCTTGAAGTCCAATATATCCTGAGCATGAGAAGCTTAGAATAAACCACCCGAACTTGAATAAAAAAATCAACCTACATAAGAAAACAATTATTATACGAGTAATACTAAAAAGAAATAAATTAAAAATACATATGAAATAATACATTAATTTTATGGACAATTATGTTACTTTGGAAATATAAAGATTACCTCTATGATTGATCAATAGAGGGAACTTGAAAAAATTTATAAATAACAACACTTTAGGGTTGAAATAATTTTGAGGGAGAAGAAGTATGTGGATGTTTTGGTGTAGAAAGGCATGAAATATGTACAAACCACCTCAAGTTGAACAAAAGATTCCACATGTATATGGAAACAATTCTTCTGTGAGTAATACTAAAAATAACTAAATTAAACATAAATATTAAATAATACATTAATTCTATGGAAAATTATTTTACTATGAAAACATCAAGATTACCTCTGTGATTGAGTAGTAGAGGGAACTCGAAGGAAAGTGATAAATGCCCACACTTCAGGGGTGAAAAATTTTTGAGAGAGAAGAAGTATATGGAAGTTTTGGTGTAGGAAGGCATAAAATATAGATAGACCACCCCAACTCAAACAAAATAATCCACCTATATAAGAAAAAAATTCTTTTGGGAGTAATAATAAAAAGAAATAAATTAAACCTAAATATGAAACAATACATTAATTCTATGGAAAATGATTTTACTATGAAAAAATCAAGATTACCTCTATGATTGAGAAGTGGAGGGAACTTAAAAGAATTGATAAATATCAACACTGTAGATGTGAAAAGGTTATGAGGTATAAGAATTATAAGAATATTTTGGTGAAGAAAGACTTGCAAGATGGACATACCACCACAATTTGAACAAATTAAACCACCTGTATAAGGAATTTTTTTTTGTGAGTAATACTAAAAAGAAAAAATTTAAATATAAATATAAAAAAATAAATTAATTCTATAGAAAATTATTTTAATATATAAAATCAAGATTACCTCTATGATTTAGAATAGAAAGCGTCATTTCAATTCCTGCAAAGGTAATGGATGGAAGTTGAAGGAATGTGATAAATGTAACATTATAGGGGTGAAAAGGTTTTGAGGGAGAAGAAGTCTATTGAAGTTTTGGTGAAGAATGAAATGAAATATGGAAAAAACCCCTCCAAAATAAACTCACTTTTATAGGAATAATAAAAATTATATTAACATTCCATTATATATTTTTTAGTAAAATTGGGAAAGTGTATTGTAATATTACTTTTACATCTTCCCAAAGTGTTTCCTTTATTACAGTTTAGTCTTAGAAGGGATTGGTAACATCATCATATGAAAAATACACTGTCTGTATGAGTATTTAAACCTTTAATTTAGATTATGTTAATACAGTAGAGAACATATAACATTATGAGTGAAAACATAGTATATTAAATTTTTTTTTTACCTTTTGATTGAATTATTTTTCCTTTTTAATGGTTTTAGGGATTTGGTTCCTCTATCGATAATCCAAATCCCCTATTTTTGGTCCTCTCTAATATACATGACATTATCTACATTGGGAAAATAATTAAATGATTGTGGTATCCCAATGAAAGGGTCATCCACAATTGAATTTTCATTTGAGCCGACATCTATTTTAGTATCTAGTAGGACAACTGACGAATTCTTGTTTCCTAGAACTGAGACATAAAATACATAAATTGCTTGTGATTCCACTATTAATGTATCATATTTTTTCACTTCCACACTAAAATTCACCTTTATGAAGCCCATTTCATCAACTTTCAATACACTTGTATTGTCAACCCATTGAAAATAGAAAACCCAAACTTTAAATTTTGTATAATCGAACTCATATATCTATTCAATAATACAAAAATATAACATATTTTTATAAATTGGATGTCTATCCTTGGAACTATATATGTTCATCACTTCTGCCACAAGTGTAACTACACTGTTTTTCATCATACTACAATCATAATGTACTTTTTTATTGAACATATAACCATTGTTTACCAAATAAGTGGAAGATATAACATTGGAATTAGGTCCCCTAGCTAGCCATTGATGTTATTTGGAAATAGAATTCATATTTTAGGATAACTCCTTATAAATTTGATCTCAAAACCATCTAATAAACTATTGATTATGTATATTTGATATCCATACTACATCACTTTATGGATTCAAATAACTAAGAATTTATTTTTGGGATTCAATTTATGGATCAATATATTAACTGTTACATAAAATATAAAGGTGTGCTTTCTCCCTCCCTATTAAATTAATTGTAACAACATCTCTTCCGAAAATCCCTTCACCCATAAGTCATCCACTGTGATTAGACTTTGGGAGGCCGATGTGGTCAACATACGATAGGTAATCGGTACATAATTTAATATTTTTTTAACAATATATTACTTTTCAATACAATATTCTGAATGACTTTGATTATTGATATAAACATTCAAAATATTTATATACCGTTCAATGGGATACATCCATCTATAATGGTCATGACCACATAGTTGAACCTCTCTAACCAAGTGAACCACCATCTGAACCATTATATGATATAATTATGGCTGTAAGAACATCTCTAATTCATATAATATAACTCCAACCTCCTTATTCAATATTGAAAACATCATTGGGTTTGAAACATTACTGCATATGACTTTGAAAAAGAAGCAGAGTCTGGTTATTGTATGTTGTACATTTTGAGGCATAATGCAATGGAAAACAACTTGTATCAAATCTTATATCAAAACATGATAGTTGTATGATTTTGTCCCTTTTAACTTCAAATTATCCATTGGCATGAAATTATCGATATTTCTTGAATACTCCTCTAGAAATTTTATACTATTATGTAAAATATAAAATTTCAAATTTTCTCATCTGGAGAGAGTGTAAGCTATTGGAGGAAGAAAATTACACCCTTTACCCTTCACCAATTCCAACTCTTCCCTTATATCCTTGTTAATCATGTCTAATACTTCCTTGATTCCATATTTCATTTGGCCAGAAAATTTAGTAATGTTCTAATAAAACTCTCAAGTATATTTTTTTCTATATGAATTACATCAAGAAAATATCTAACATATAAACAATTCCAATTCAATAATTCAATGAAAATTGATCTATTCTTCCAACCTGATTTCATAAGATTTTTCAAAAATGGTTTACCAAAAAATATTTCAATATATTTTACTTTATCGAATAGCTAATCACCCATTATAAGAGATGGAGTTTTACCTTGTTCGATATTTACATCGAATTATATCATCCATGATTAGTATTTATGCCTTTGAGGAAAAAAATTATGATTTCCAAAAAACACACTCTTTGAGGAATGTTTCAAATGAACTCAGTGTACATTTTTAACAAATTGGAAACCCCAAAATTCCTTTAATGCTATAGACTGATAAATTTCCATAACTAGTGAAGTCATTTATTGTCACGTACAACTTGACACTCAATGTGAATTATTCACTTCTACAAGCGTCATACATTGTAACATCTGTATCCCACATAAATTTCATATCTTTGATCAATGGATCCCAGTAGAAATTAATATCATTACTGGGTTTCTTTGGTCTAGAATAAGTAGAGACAACATAATGTATTTTCACTTCATGCATAACCATATCATAAATTTATAATTTACCAACATGACAGGTCATGTACTGTGAGTACTAATCTATAAACCAAACGGATATTTTCTATCTGTAGATAACATAAGATGAATGTTTCAAGGCTCATTTCCAAATTGAGGATACTCGTAATTAATTTTCTTCCACCAAAGAGAATCTACCAGATGACATAGGTTCCCATATTTAATTCTTGTATCTTTATGCCATTTCAATTGTCTTGCGGTTTCCTAACATCCATATAGTCCTCAAAACCATGGAATGATATTAAATTACCATAGATATTTCAATGGAATTGATTCAATTTTCTTGTATTGATATGTTCCACAATTATGTGATTTTATGATTGATTCATGGACCTTGAAAAACAATATGAAATCATTTGGACAATCATGTATTTTTTAGACATCATTCCCATTGAAAATAATATTCATTTAGCATCATATGTTTGACATGGTAGTTCATTTTATTATAGTTGAATATCATTCAGGAGACCAAGTAGTTCTATAAGATGGTGTCACTCCATCCTATTACAACTTTCAAATTATATAACTTCAATAGAATTGAAAATGTTGTATATTTAGTAAAACCAATATACGATGATCACTTAGATCGGCTATTTAAATTATCAAACAACTCTATAAAATCACAAAGGTCATCTTGAATTTCCATTATCATTTCTTCCATGAGATCTCCATCATCATTTACACTGGTATTCATATCAAATGATTCGTAAACCTTAGTATCATCCCAATCAGTGTTCACATTCAGTTTTCTTTTTGTTTAGTTCAAAATTTATAGATTTGATCTATTCTGTGATAAATAAAATGATCATAAAACCCTTCTTGACAATTTGGAATTGAATAACAACAACATAAACATGAAAAAAAATGATTTTTAGAGGGTCGTATTCATTCCCTATAGTAAACTTGATGAACTCTTTAAATCCATATTCATACTCTTTTGTGAAATTATTATTATGCATCAATTTACAATTTATATTCATCATAATGGGTTTATAAAATATTAATTTTTGATAATAAATAAATAAATGTACATAATATATTTATTATCAAAATTAATATTTATATATAATTATAATAATGAAAACCCAACATTTGATTGTTTTAAAGAATTTTATTATTATTTGAAGAAAATGGGTAATTGGATTTAATAAAATAATTACCCCACTATGGTAGGTGTTATACTATGAATTCATTCAATGGTGAATGTTACAAACAACTATCATCCTCATCAACTCATCTCCAAAATATTTATCATTACATTTTGTTGTTTGATACACACCTTCCATCTCTTGTAGACATGAACCTATGTTTCTTGAAATACTCTAATCAGTAGTCATTAATGTGATGACTAATTCTCAGAGTAATACAATAAACATAAAGAGATGGGGGATGAGTCTCAAGAAATAAATTGCAATAATAACTGTTTGATAGATAAAGTTTATGAGGATGATAGTTATACAATACTGTATTATTTAAAATGGGTAATGCCTCCCACTTGTAAAATTACACCATTAGCACTATTAAATAACTTTTGGCCTATTGAAGTTAACATTTTTGGGGTATAAACATTTTTGTATGTGATTTTATGGCTTTTGGAAGGGACATGTTTTGATATATGAATCGTTTTATAATATATATTTGTGTATTGTATAATATATATATATTTTGTTATTTGTGTAATATATATCTTTGTTGGCATAATATATAATTTTATTTTATATAATTTTGTAATATAATATATATTTGTGTTTATATAATATATATATTTGTATAAAATGTTTGTATAATATATTTATATAATATATATTTGTATAGTATAATATATATTTGTATTAGTATAATATATATTTTCATATTGTATTTATATAATATATATCTATGTAATATATATATATATATATATTTTTATAATATACATGCGTGTGACTATATATATATATATGTATGATATATAAATATTTAATGTATAACATAAATATATAGCAGGATTTTTTTTATACATTTGTATTTTTTAAATTTATAGTAGTATATCTGAATCATGATTTAGATATAGAAACTATAATGACCACACTATGATGTTGGAACCACTACTGCTTGGGTGATAGATTTTTTGTTTATATAGACCATATGATCCTTAGGTATATATTTTTGAAGCACGAACTAAAACTTTGAAATAGAAGGTGGGTTAAGTACCTTTAGACCTTTGATTTTGAGATGGAATATACCCATAATATGGGAATGTATTTATTGATGCACTGTGCAAAAGTACTTAGGTGTATATGGTGTTGAAGGTTAGTGGTGAGTGGTAGTCAACGATACTTTTTACTAAGATACATATCAATTTTATAGAGTGTTAGGGTTGGGTGGATATAATATCCATATCTATTACCTCATCACTCTTAAATAGGGTATTATAGGTTTAGTTTTCTGAGTCAGATTATTGAGTTATGATGGATAATATATACAATAGGGAGATACTACTTTAATTCTACTAGGATGATGGAAGTATCATTTATATATCAGGAAGAATTATGGTCCCTTCCTTCATGCATGAAGAGATGATATTTAATTTACAAACATCTATATGATTTATTGACCTATGACTTACCAAGATGTATTAGTAAATTTATATGTAATACTAGTGGTATGGATTCAAGAAGGATATAACAAGGTTTATTACACTATTCTCCACCCATTAGTGAGTGAAGGATGAGAATTAATCCATCACAATTCTTATTGATTTATAACCTATTATTATGGTAAATTGGGATAATATGATAATGGATTTCTTAATAGGGTTCCTGTATTCACTCTGAGGTAGCGATGTAGTGTGGGTTATTTTTACCCAATTGATAGAAGTATCATGTTTACTACTGATCTGATTGACTCACTCTATTGATGAGTTTGTTAGGTTATATGTTTGGGTGATTGTATGAATGCACAGTGTACTAAAAAGTATCATTTCAAATCAGGATTTCTAATTCATTCCACACATATGGCAGGGTCTATCGAATTTTAAATATACTTAGGTGCATTTGAGCACGGCATACCAAAATTATAATGGTGGGATGTCTAAGAATATTATCCAGATTCTGGAGGACATGTTGTGGGAATGTGTTATGTATTCTATAAGTTCATGGGAGATTCAAACCTTCTTAATATATTTTTCCTATAATAGTTATTCTATTTCTATATAGATGGAACCTTTTAAGGAACTCTATTGTTGGCCATTTTGATCACCTCTATAGTGGTTTGAGGCATGAGATTCAACTATTATCAGTATGAGTCTTGTTTCAGAGATACCAAATAATATTTAATTAATCTAGGAGAAATTATAAATAGTATAGATTATGAAAAATTCATTTATAGATTAGAGATACCATCATCTCGAGGTTGAGGTTGGCGACTTGTTTTTTTAGAGTGTCACACTGTTTGGGAAGCAATTTTTTTCATATTTAGGTTAAATTGACACCTAGGTATATAGGAACTTTTTAGGTTTCTAAGAGGATTAATATTATGTATTATTGGTTAGTGCTTCCATAGATATTTTGTTTTATGTATAATGTATTCCATATATATCATGTTAAGAGATACCATATTAATCCTTATCATGTGCTCAAAGTTGATGATGTCAAGCTATATGCTGATGTGTCCCTCAGGTAGTAAACCATTCATTTATTTTACAAGAGTGATAATATCCTACATTGGAATAAAATAACTTTGACACATGTGAAATGATAGGATAAGCATATCCAGATGGTGAATTGGGAGTGAAAGGCTATTACGAAATCACAATGGATGGAGTTATTTATCGGTGATGGTTGAGGAGGATTATCAGTAATGAGGTGATATATGGTGGGGAGGTTGTAACACCCCTGATGTTTATAAGGTATAAATTTGTTTAAATTTTATACAAACCATGTGTATTTTTATGGTTTTGGGATATTTGAGGCATTGGTGGGGGACCAAGTGTAATTTTTGAGAGTTGGACTTATGTTTAGTATAAAATTCTACAATAGGTGGTTGGTCACACCACAAACCATGCATTACACTAAAACATAATATTCATGGACTTTTAATTGTATCATAGTGAAGGTAGTTTCCCCATGAATCCCTTGATCATGATGAAATCTATCGACTATGATTTTCTAGAGCAGCTTTTGAATGGGGTTTTGAATCATGAAGGGTGTGGTCACACCACAACATGACCCTATGTCTAGATGATCCTATTTTTTACTAATTATCTATAGAGGTTCATTGTGTTATGATCTCTAGGGTTATACTACAATATGACCCGAGGAAGGTAAGTTACTCCATGAACCATGTGTTCACACTTCAACCCACCCATACGTGTTTTTTTAGATTTAAATTAAAATGTTTAAAAAATATAATTACTAATAAATAGTTTTACCCCTTCTTTTCCAATAGTCATACCTAGTATCCCTCTAAGATAAAAATTCCATACATATTTTATTTGTTTAATATTTAATCTTATATCTTCATGTCATCCACCCCATAAGATCGTCATTGGTACACTTATCACTCCTCTTCCAATAATTTTCTATTTCCATTTTTTATTTAGAACTCTCTATTGACTATTCACCAATTTATAGGTTTATGATATATTCTTAAATTTCTTTATTGATAGGTTGATTTATCAATTGGAATCTCCCATAAAGTATCATATGTTCATGAGGTAGGTGGTCTATAACATTTTCATCTAGTTATACATGTTTTTCATGAGATGTGTGATATGTAGTCACAATAACCATGAGTGATTGACCTAAAATTTATTTGAATCATTTTACCTTATCCCTATTTGAGTATGTTAAGTATTTCTAGGGCTATAAAGAACCCTCTATGTGTTTTACTTGACATCATGGTTGTCTATGACCCGAGAAATAAACTAGATCATGTTCAATCATGCATGCATAACCAAATAGGGCATCTAATGAGTCACGCTATATATTTTTGGAGATTTATAGTTTCTTATTATCCTACTTCGATATAGGATATTTTTAATCATCTTAAGAGATAGTTGGGGGTTAGATATTAGTTTTTTTATATGTTTTTTATAACCACTTTTGGATTTTTTAACATATAAAAGGAGTTTGTTCCGTAATAATTTAAAATAAATGGTTCCTAGGGTATAATACTAATGGTAAGTTTTAAATAGGGCTTTTTTATATGTAGATCAGGCATGTATGAATTATATAAGTGTATATGTTATGACTATCCTTAAATTATTTATTAAATCCTATTATTTTATAAATATTATAGGGTTGATACAAGGGATCAATAAACTTATGGGATAAGACCAATATAGTCTATTTTACATTTAATATTAGTATTGTCTCATTTAGGGGTCAAGATTCTAATGGGGTGAAACTATATAGGAAGGAGACACATTTCCCCTTTATCTAGATATTTATATTCCAGGTCAAGTTTCCCATTGGGTGAGAAAATATAGATATGGTGTGATTTTATATTTTTCTTGATATTTATTTCAAAGTTTGAGATTCCCATGGGGTGAGAATATATATATGATTTTTACATCACCATTGTCCTAATATTGATGTATAATGGCTGAGATACTATGGGTTGAGATCATTCCATCCATGGCCTTTTTTTTCCATTGGTCTTATATTATGTTGAGGTTCGAAAAAAATTATAATTTCCTAGTTTACCTAAAAAAAATTGTGTCTATGGTCCATAAAGTTGTTTATAGGGATTTTAGAGGTGTTATAGGGGAATATAGTTCAGTTTTAGATCTCTGAGGTTAAAAAAACCCATTTTGGTAGCTGTGGTAGAGCCTTTGGACCAGACAATTTTGGTATTGGGTTTGTGGGAGCTGTCTATTGCGGTGCCTAGTGAACCTAGTGTGAAACACCCATTTAGAGGGTGTGGTTGTTGGGAATTTCCCTATGTAATATAGTATTTATAGAAATACATGCGGTGATGGTCGTGTCATCACAAGAAGTTTGGTAGATTTATTTATTGGAAATGGGGAATGCTAAAATTTCAATATTTGTGGGTGATGTGGGGTTGTATTAAATTGATATCTGATTGATTAGTAGTGTTGAAAATGATGAGGGAGTTTCCTCTATGTAATGTTAGTGATTGTGGTGTGCCTAAAATAGTGTGAGGAATTAATTTGTGCCATGATGGAATTATGAAAGGAGTCATGGTTGATGGAACTACAGACATGATGGGTAAAAACAAACTACGGTGGTTATCATTCCTATTTTTATTGGGAAAATAAAATTCTAATATAGAATTAGATATTTAATTTTAAAGGCTAAATGTACAATATTTTTATTTGTCTAGAGACATCATGGTTTTGGTTGGAGTCTTCATTCCATGATGAAGGCCCATTGGGTTTTTTATAATTGTGCGCTAAGAACCCTTGGGTTTGATTTTTATTACTTTAATTATAAACATAGTTAATTATAAGAAACCCTTGGAGATTTTTAGTCAAACCTTACTAGATATTGGCCACCAAAATTGAGAGGTGAACTATACCAAGATTAAAGGTTCACCTCTCCTTATCCTTATCTATTTTTTCTTGACCTCTTCCTACTATGTGGTCATGGTAGTTGAGTTTTTCTAGTTTTGTGTAGATATTTGAGAATGGTATGTTTATGGTTCATCATTATTAGTTTTTGAAGTGGTATATTTCAATTTTTGATGTGGATGAACCTTCATTATCCCGTTCTTGTGTGGTGTTCCCTTGATATTTGATACCGAGGTATTAGATTCTTAACTCTCTCTTTTATTTACGTGTATCTGTAGACTTATCATGATTTTTCTTTTATGGTGTGGATATTATGGATTGGATTAAAAAATAAAATAAGTTGAACTAATGTAAATTAAAGGGTAATGGGTTAAACTCACGTGCTTTACCTGGTTCTATATTCTTTCATATATTTAAGGGTTGTCTGATATTTTTTCCACGAGTTGATTTCTTCTTTGATGATTATTTTCTACAATTGGTTGTTTAAATAAAATACCATAAAATTTAAACAATTAAATATTTTAATGAAATTGGTTGAGTGAATTTTATCATTATGAAGATATTATTCTTGAAAAAATTGATTAATTAATGAGAAAGGATGATTAAAAGTGGAAATTGCATGTGTATAAGGGATGACATCATGGTTTCCTAGTGGAACTGGAAGGTGAATGGTAATAAAAAATATAAAAATGGGTGTAGTCTAAAATTGATTAAACTATGGTTTGTTATTAAATTTTAATTTGAGAAATGGATGGGTTAAATGTGGGTGATCGATAATGAATATTTTTTCATTAAATATTCAATTGAATGAAATAATGAATGTAATATGGATGGTAAATTGTAAATCTATAAATGAGTTAAATATATGATGAAATCAAAAATTTCATAAGATATTTTGGATGTTTTATATTTTAAATTTTGGTTGATAGTGTGGTAGAGTTTTAATGACGGCTAACAACCAACAGTGATGATGTGGTGGTCATGATGGGTGTGATAATGTTGTTTTGGTGTGAAACCTTAGGTAGGAATTGTCTATTTCTCTATATTTATCATGTATTTTTCTTATGATTTTATAAACACCATACCCAATTTATATATCCTTATCGACACCCAAATGTTTTTGATTTTGGGTGTTTCCCTAATATCCAGGTTTGTAAGGGAATGGATAACAAACCACTCCCTCTTCCCTACTCCCATTTCTAATAAAGTATTAGTTGTGGTAGCCTAATGTTATGTTTCAGGGCTATGGTGGCTATTATATAAATATAAAATGATGTAATATGATATGATGAGGTTGTAATGATGTTGAAATATTTAAAAATGGTAATATGTATTATGCGAAAAGTAGTGCTAATGAAGATGTGGCTTTGGTTGTGATGTGGGATGTATATATGTGGTTATATAGATGGAATGGGAGCATGAATCATTTTTCCATGGGGAAATGATAGAGAAAAACCAATGGGGAAGTGTTTTTGGGGTACCTTATTAATATTTTTTTTATACTATGCTCTTATTCATGAATGCTATATTGGGTGAGTGATCCTTGGTGATGTTGGTTATAAGTTGACCTTGTAGGTTGTTGTTGATTCTACAGTTTATTCCCTAAATCTTTGGTAGGATTATTCCTCATCTGAATTAGTTTTCTCAAGGAGGATCATATTGAGTATGCAAGTATGATCCTATATATATACATATATTTTCGGTTCTTAGGTAAAGTTTTGTGACTAGAATGTATACTACTGGCTTGGTGTTCGAAGATATTGAGGATTCACTATTGTAGGATTTTCTTTTTGGTATTTTATTTCGAAGAATATGTTTTAATATGAAATAAATATTTTATGGGATTAGTTTCATTTTATATACTATATATTTGATCATTTATTTCCTTTTTATATAATTTTCTTGGATTTAGGAGGGCAATGTCTCTCAATCTATAAGTTTCTACTTCAAGGGTTGTGTTTATTCCGAAGTTAAAAGATCCCATTAACATCAATAATTACAAATCCATTTTCCTATGTAATGTGTCCTATAAAATACTCTCATGCTTTATTGAGGGTAGGTTGAACTAGATCATTCCAAGGTTGGTGTCTTGGGAGTAACATGGGTTTTATAAAGGCTGTATCATTCAAGGGGTGATGGAGATTGCTATTGATCTTGTTTATTATCTTAACAGGAGAGCAGTTTCTTCAAATGTCATTTTCTAGGTTAATATGAACAAGAATTATGACAAAGTGGAATGGAGTTTTCTAATTTGCGTGATGAGACACTTTGGATTTCACAAAAGGGTTGGTGACCTCTGTTTTCGGTGCTATTCTTCTCCATGGCTCACTATCTCTCTTAAAGGAAAAGTTTTTGGCTTCTTTAAATTGGTCCATGAAGTCAGGAAGGGTGATCCCCTTTCTCCAAGCCTCTTTATCTTGACACAAGAGGCCTTATCAAAGAATCTAAATAGTGGAATAGAGAGAGAAAGGTTTTTTCCTTATCTCAGTAGGAATGACAGGGAATGTGTGTCTCATTTGATGTTCTCCAGTGATATTATGATCATCACTAATGGCAGGCGATGATCATTGAGGGGACTCATGGATATTTTTTTTCCGTGTATGGCCACTTGAGTTGGAAATGTATTAATTCCTAGAAGAGACACGTTTTTATCTCTAATAAGTGACCAGGTAATTGATGTAGGTCTATCCAAGACATATTGGGTTTCCCAAAGAAACAAATTCCTATGATTTATCTTGGGGTCCCACTTTCATGTGGTTACATCAAAAATCATTTTTTTGATGAAGATATTAATCGGGTGTTGGGGCATATTTTTAACTGGAAGAACAAGTTATTATCATTCAGAGGGAGGGTTAACTTGATAAACAACATTCTAACACCATCCATTTGCTTTTATTCTCAATCCTTAAACCTATGAAAGGAACCATTACAAGGATGGAGAGAGTTCTTAATGCATTTCTTTGGGATGCCAACCACACAGGTCATTGTCATTGGGTTTCTTGTTTTCATTTGGATAAATCAGTTGAGGAGGGTGGAGTTGGGTTACGTGATATTAAAGATACCATGTAGGGCATGAAAGAGAGGCGTGCGTGGGACATTATTTCTGGGGATTCTCTTTGACCCAATTTCTTCCGAGCCCACTATGGGGGGCATTGGGTGGCTGTTGTTTCCTGCAGGCCACTGTTAACTAGCCTTACAAGGCATATGATCTCATGTATGGAATAAATGCATGGATCGACTCAGTGTATCATTAGGAAAAGTGACTTACGTTTCTATAAATACAATTGGTTAGGTGTTCGTCTGTTCTTATTAGGGTGTCCTACTCCAAATATTAAATTTAAGGAAGCAAACAAGCATTCTGTTCTACTTCAGGATATTCTTAACCTGGAGTAGAAAAATATTTATGAGGATATTATGATGAACTCGGAGGAGGACATGTGCTTCTTCATGGGGTCGAGTTTGGGTAAGTTCACTGTTAGGGATTACAGGAAGTTGTCACAGGTGGATCTGATGCTGGAAGAGTTGAATTCGAAGAGGCGGTGCAAGGAAATCCCCCAAAAAATAAACCTTTTAGTTTGGCACATTAAAAAAGTTCTTTGCTAATGGAGAATAGAATTCAGAGGAAGGGTGTTCATTTTACTTCACATTTCTTTTGCTGTATGAATCCTCAAGGTGAGTTTTCAATGCATATTTTTTCCTAGAGTGAGTGGGTGGTGTTTCTTTGGTCGCACTTAACTCCCCTGCCATGCTTCTTTCATGATCACCTCTACTTCTACGATTTTTTGGTTGCTTGGTTTCAAGGGTTGGAGGGAAGGGCCATGGAATGCTAGGCGAGGTGTGTTATTATCTCCTCCATCTACTTAGTCATTTGGGAGGCACAAAACCTTTATCATATGGGAAACCAAAGAACTATCTCTTTTCTATGGATCTGATTAAAGGCACTCATATTCAAGTCGGGCTCTATGTTGAATGGGTTCCAATAGCTTCTAGGTCATTGCGGTTTGTTTTTACCACTCATTCTTGACAGTCAGGTAGGCTGATGGATCTGATGGTTTCCACCACTCAGAGGTTTTAAATGTAATGTGGACGGTTCTCTGATGAATGGGATAATGAGAGGTGGTGTGGTTCTATGTGATGTATGTGGCTCTATGTTGGTGGCCTTTAGCATGTTCTATGGTCCTGAATGTTCTTTGGGTGCAGAGGCTAGGGAACTTCTCATATGAATCACATTTTTTCGGAGGGATGGTTTTCTTATAGATGAGGTGGAATCAGATTTTGATGTCTTGGTTAGATTGATGCAAGGTGTATATAAATCGTCCTGGGACCAGGTGTATGTGTTCCGTAGATATGCTCTAACAACTTATTTTGGGTGGATTATTAAGCATTGTTGGATGGAGGCTAACTTTACGGCTAATGTGCTTTCACGGGTGGGAAGACAGAAGGATGAGATTTTTCTTTATAATAACTTAAGACCCCTTCCCTTGTAGTGTATATCTTTTGTCTAGGTGGATTCCCTTGGTTTGCACCATTTTTTCCACTTTTTCTTTATAATAACTTAGGATCCCTTCCCTTTTAGTGTATATCTTTTGTATAGGGGGATTCCCTTAGTTTTCACCATTTCCCCCCCTTAAATTCTTTTGGATGGGTGGTGTTTTGTGGCCTCCTTTTTTGTCCTACAATAAAAATAAAATTTTCAGTCAGTAAATAAATCTAATTAAATAAATTTTAACTGAATTACAAGTTTCCATGATTATAATTTTCATTTCTACTTACAGAGATACCTACTGGTCATTTTCTATTTTTGGTTCAGGTTGGTAAGGTAAAACAAGATGATACGATTCATCATTGAAGGGTTGACCTGACTAAGAAAGATGAGTGTTGGAGGAATATGTCATGTTATTTCTAATGTTAGGGATTGGATAATTATGGGGGGATTGTTTTAGATTTAGATATAGAGTAATAGTAAGAGGATCTTGATATTTCCTTTAGTTTTATATGATTTTGGGTTGTGTATCGATTTATTTTAGCTATTAGATAAAGGTTCTGGGTGCAGTAGAAGTGTCTATCAGGCAGTTCCCACTCATATTTTAGTCATAATTGATGAATAATCCAAGATGTAAATTATAAATAATGTCATGAAAAATGGTTTTAAATTTCATATTAATTTACTATTTCCCCAAAACCTAGTAGTTTTCATCATAACATATGATTTATAATTAAATTATTTTGATTAAATAATTACCTTTCCTTGAAATTCTTTCATCCTTGATGAATCCCTTGACAAATTCTTGATGAAACATAACTGTGGAAAGAGTATTCAAGAATATAATCCTTCTATTAATGATCTACACAGGCTCCAAGAACCTCTAATCATCATCATATAATTATCTAGGTTCTATCATAGATGTTCTAATTCTTGTATCATTTATTGTTGGTTGTAAAAGAATCTATTGAGGTGAGATGGAATCAATCTAGTTCTTTCTAGTCTCAATAGGCTATATGAGGAGGATTGTTCTCAATTATTGAAAGCGATCTAGGAGAGGATCTCTAAAGTGATTGAGAAAATTTTCTCTATACTTTCATTGAGGACAACAATGATTTGTATTGACAATGTTATAATGAAGTTTATATATATATATATAGGGTTAGAAAATTATAATTTCACATGACCCCTTTTTATTTTTTTAATCCCTAAATAACCTTATGTATAAATAAAAATAAAAATAAAAATATTATTTCTTTGAAATGAACTAAACTCATAGTTAAATAAATATCATTTCCTTGAATAAATAATTTAATTTTTTTTTAAATAATATTAAATATTTCATTTCTCACGGGACCATTAAACTCATTTTTACAGTCTTTAATATTTATTAGAGTCTAAATAATGTTTTTTTTATTTAAAAAAAATAAGATTCACTAAATTATTTTCTTGTAAATTAGAAAATATTATATTCACAAAACTAGAGAATAAATATTTATTAAATATAGACATAACCAAATAAATAAATATTTCCTTGAGAATGAACTGGTTTAAATAAATATAATATATTTTCATAATTAATAATTACCTCATGAATAAAGGAAACATTCCAATTACTTAATTATGATTTATTAAAGTAGGGAATCTATCTATCAAGTGTATTTTTAAATTTCAAGATTATGAGGAGGATGAATAACCTATGAATATATTTTTTTATAGGTGAGAAAAGAAGAATAAAAACAAAGAGAAAATTATCCAAAAGGAAAACTTATTATCTCATGAAGGTGAAATCAATAAAAATTTGGAGGTGGAGGAGGTTTTGAACTCCAGATACTTTAGTGAATAAGTCATGGGGGTTATCATAGAAATTCTATAGGTTGAGGAAACATATGGAGAAGAAACTAGAATTTATGGAATAATTTATCTTCAAGTTGAACATAAAGCAATCCTTGAAGAAATAAACATATAGAGAGATAAATTTAAGAATTATAATGGAGTCGTATAAGACTCCAAGATGTACATATAAAAAAAGGAAGAATAAAAGTACAGATTGAAATCATAAGTTGAAAAAAATTAGATTTAGAAATTTTTGCATACTAGAGGAATAAGTTGAGCATCAAATAAAAATTGAAGAACATGTATGTATCATTTATAGAGTAACTATTTCACTAAATAAAGGGGTTAAAATAATTGAATAAATTTAAGGAGAAGTCATGGTTTAGATATGGATGTATGGGGATCATTTAATACTCCTTACTCATGGAATGACAATGGGGAGTTCTTATAATCTACCATCTAAAGAGGCTATAGAATCTCATGGGGAATTTGCTAGAAGGGATGATGAATTCCCACATGTATAACGGTCTTTTGATATTTTAAATTAAATTATAATGGTTGATCATAAGAAAGTACATTTCAAGGATGATTACAAACATCAGTCATTAACAGTATAAATAAATATTTATTTAAATAACACCCAAAATATGAATATTAATGTAGTTATGGTTAAAAATAGAACACTAAAAATCAGATTTAATTTTCCTGGGAAGTTGGGGAATACCCAATATGTGTTCTCCATTATGAAGATATATTTTAGGGAGAAAGGACACTAAAAAAAAGTGAAAAAACTCACCCTTTTTATTATTCTTTTGACACATAATGTTTTTTCTATGAATTTTCTAGGAATAATGAAATAAATTGTGTATCAAGAGTACAAAGGATGGTGAAATAGGAGACTAGAAAAGGTGGAACATAGCTGTTGGAGGTGTCATAAAAAAATTATTGAAAATAAAAACTTATTTTTAGTTTTAAAAAATGGATATTAATCCATGGAGATGGATATGTATCATGCTTTTACATCATCAAGTGATGTTCCCAGCAACCATGGGTCAAGAATGGGAAATTTTAGAAATCCAATGTGAACCAAATTGCATTGAAGGATATTGGTAGGTTTGAAAATTAGATTCCAGATAGAGGGTTTACTTCCCATATGATGGGAAATAAATACCTTATCAATAACACTAAATATATAATGGATAGATTTGTATACTTTAGAACTGATGAAGGGATGAAAATCATTAGCTATGAGAAGGAAATAATTTATGGTAAAGATATAAGGTGTATAGAAGCCTTATTAATTGATTGTCTCAGTCACAATTTACTAAGCCTAAGTCAACTATGTGACTGAGTTCATGAGGTGAAATTAAACAAGTATACTTGCATGATAAAAATTAAATAACAGATCTATAGTTTTTAAGGAAGCATAATGAAACAGAACTCCTATCTCATTGATAGAGAAGAGTAAAAGTTTACGTTATCAAAATACAATGAGAACCAAATATAACACAAATGGATTGTACATTTGAGTGACAAATATTTGTATTATTTCAAAAATAATGAATTTAATTTAGATATTCTCAACCTCACATATGATCACACTAATATATGTGATTACTTCCAAAAGGTAAAGATTGTGTAGATGATTCATAATCCAAAAAATGGAAAATTATATTTCCAACTCAAGAATGTTTATTTTGATGTATGTGAGCCTATTAAACTTCAATATTTGTATAGTAAAAGTTATTTTTTGTTGTTGATTTTTTACTATAGTAATATGGATTGGATAATGGCGATAACCCACAAAACTGAGGTATTTAAATTAATTACTCAATAAAAATGTCTAGATAAAAAGGTGTTGGGATTAAAAATTTAAGAACTTTACAAAAAAAATTGTATGGAATTTTATAAAAATAAATTGGAGGATTACTTGATAAAATTGTGATTAAACAACAAGTATCATTAGAATGGGGTCCTAAAAAATATAGAATTTTTGAGGGGAGAAATTAGATTATAAATAACATGTCTCAAACTATACTTATTGAGAAGAAACCACTAGATAATTAATGGAAGAAATAAATGTTCACTTTAGTGTAAATATCAAATAGGACCTTCCAGTGTATGAATTAGGATAATATCCCCAATAAAATTTGGTATAGTAGGAATCTGACACACATTGAGTGTTTGAATGTATGTGTTTCATTATAAAAAATGAAGAGAATAAAAAAGTTTGATTTTCATAGAGATGAAATAATTTTTCTTAGATATTCATCCAAAATAAAATTCCAAAAGTTCTTTAACAAAATGATTGGGAATATAGTTTAATGATAAGATGAAATAGTTGAAAAAACTATTTGTTTTTCAAAATAAGTAACAAGATTTCATAAAATAGTGTGTAATATTCATTGAAAAATGGTTCAGTACTTAAGGAGAAAATTGCTGAGGAAGTGAACAGTTGTATGGGATTTAAAGGTGATGTATAAGACTGAGATTAAGACTCTAAAAATAAGGAAAATATAGTTACATAAAAATCTCATAACATGAAATCTAGTAGATCAATATATAATGACAATAATATTGTGGCATACTGGATAACCTTGATTCAGATAAGAAAAAAGATAAATTAGTAGTAATAATTGAATTTATCTCTAATAGAACCCAAAAACATTGAACAATATCCTAATTATGATCATTGGGTCTAGGATATATATGGATAGAATGTTTTTTTTAAAATAACACAACATGGTAATTTGTTTCAAGGATGAGAAACAAAAATGCTATTAGAACCAATTGGCTTTTATAAATTAAACTCAATAAAGATGGAAAAGTGAAACTAAAAAAGGTATTACTTATGATTAAAGGATATTCGCAAATTAAAGGAATTGATTTATATGGGAATTTACTCACATGTATAGACTTGAAACACTTTGATTATTTATCACAATGTCTATGTAATGAGTATTTAATGTTTATTAAATGGATGGAAAATCACCATTCTTGAATGATATCCTTGAATATGTGGTTTACATGGAGAAACTATTTGCGTTTTAGTGTATTAAAATTAAAACAAGGTGTTTCTATTAAATTGACCTGTATATCTAAAATAAATAGCCCAGGTTCTGGTCATCATAACTAGATACATACTTAAAGTGGATTGGTTTTAAAATATGTGGGGCTGATCATATTATCTACATAAATAAGATGAAATATTAATAGATAGTGGTGTTTATTTATTTGGATGAAATATTTTCTGGAGTATTGGATGTGTTGGGACCATGGTTATTAAAACATAACATGTCATGGAATGTGGGAAAAGAAATTATTTTCCACGATAAAATTTAGTATTAGTGGTAAATTTAGTGCTTTTTAGAGGTTAGTATTCCAAAATCAGTGTAACGTAAGAAAAGGGGGTGTTTATGTTTATTATTTTAAAAAATAAATATATAAAATAGAGATATTAAAATCAACATAATTAAATAGTGATGGAGCCAGGGTTGGATTTTCATTTTCAATTCTATCACAGTCTTTTAAAATAGTTTTACTTCACTTTTTATTAATTAATAAATGAAATATTTCTTAGTTGATTCTTAGAAAACACTATTTTGAAAGACTAATTGAACAAAAATTAATAATTGGTCAAACTCACTTCCTCTGTGTCTGAAAAGTATCTAAGACTCTCAAACCATAAATAAATCCACCACTACCATGACAATACCTAAAAAGTTTTTGTTGTTCCAAGGAAACTTAAGCATAACTAATTTTGTTTCACACATATTCCATTAATTTATAGAAACAAACCACGCAATACAACCTATTCCCTCCTAAAAATGCAATACTATATGAAGGAAGATTAAATGTTATTAAACAAAGTATAAAATAATGGAAAAGTCTTAAACCATATACACAATTTTATTAAAAGTATCAAACTTCCACTGAACATTAAAATAAATCAATAGTAAATATTTTTATTTATTAAGTAAAGGACTCAAGAAATACAAAGGGAAAAATTTCCATTCCCTAATCACTTAGAACTTATCCCTACATTCAAAGGATATAAGGAATGATAAAGGGAGAAGATAACATTATAATCATAAAGAAAAAATGAAATAAAAAACTGAAAATCTAAATAAATCAATAGTAATGAAAGTCAAGTTCACCCATCCATCCATTCCCACAATCCTTCGTCATCCATCTATCCTTTTAGACCCTTGGTTTTTTTCCTACCCATCTTAATTAAATCCTTTGTGGTCCAATTTTTTTTATAAAGTACCTTTTTTGTTATAATTCATTCTCTATTATGATTTAGTCTTCCCTAAAATTCATAGCTATAATTTTATATTTATAGGTTTCTATAGTCACAATTGTTTTATTAAACTTAATCCATATAGATTCCTATTATTGTTTTCATTAATTATGATGTAGAGACATGTTTTTTTACATTGTAAGACTTTAAAATATTTCTATATATATTTATGGAGTGAGCCGTAAGACGACCTGTGATTCCGAGGCCCAATGTGCATGGAATTAAATTTATAAAAATATAAAATATAATTTTAATTAATCACACACAGTTTCTTATAGAAAATGGGATATCTATTAAACATAATATAAAATCAGAAATACGAGACCACATTTTCTTCCAGAATGCATTGTTTAATCTAGGTGTGGCCAAAAATAGCTCAGTATAGGGTGTTTAAACCCATCAATTGTTGGAGTAACATTCAGTGGATTAATAAATAAATAAATAAGTAAGTAAATAAATAAATAAATTCAATCATTTTAACCTAATTGAAATATTTATAAATCTAATTCTATGAAGATTCTCCCATGGTAAGCCTCATAACCCTAGGACAGTCAAGATCTTCTCATTACTCTATCATTCGAAGATAACCACAAATGATGACAAAATGATGGATCAGAGCAGATCATAGCATAGTGAACAGAATGAAATCCTTAAATCATTATTGAGTTCCTTATTCTATTTAGAATGATCCAATATCTAGGAATGAGTCATCAATTTGTGGTTTACAACCAATTTTATTAAATATATTGAGCAGATCGATACCTATTCTTGGATCTTCACCAATTGAGGCCAATTTCATGTGCTAGTGTATAGAAGCTTATTTAATTTCAATGTTTTCTAACCCCAGATGATTGTTCTTGATCTTTCTCCAAGAACGATTGAACAATGATTTTTAAATTTTTTTTCTTATTCCTTTTCCCCTCATTTTCTTCATGTTCTACACAAATTGGACCCCACAATATAATTTTGACATTGTCGGGTGGTACCGAGCCTGATTAGACCCCTGAAATTGTGACATAATGAATTGTGAGGTGTAGATCAATAAATCGAGGAAATATCTAGTATTGTTGCGAGATAAGGATAATCAATATAATTATCATTTATTCATTCATCAAAGGATAAGGAATCATAAGCATGAAGTGCATGAAGGTTCACAAAGAAATCCAACCAAATTTGAGTTTTCATTAAATAGAGGTCCAGAATCTGTAGGTGATGCTAGATCCACCAATCACATGTGAAATTTTGGCTGAAATAAATAAAGGAAATCATAGCTGAAGCATAGATCTCAGAATCTAGATAAAACCAAAATACACATTGTGTATATGGATAAACACATGGCGTGTATCCCCTTAGCTGTTGTGGATAGGGTTTTAGGAAATCATTATGATGGAATAACGTGTATCCCTCCTACACACTGTGTACCTCATCCCTGGGTGGATGAGTTGGGAAAGGCTCCATGTGGGAGTAAATCTCCAAGTAAACAGTCATGTATCAAAGTAGATAGACATTGCCATATCACATGGTCTACACCCTATGTGGGGCCACATGCCATGTACCAAAGTAGATGGACCAGGGGTTAGTACATGGACACAACTAGAAGAACAAAACCCAGACCTCAAATAGCTTGGACATGTCGTGTAACCCCCTATACAATGTGTACAACTATATGGCTTGGGGGCCATGTGTTTTCTTAGGACATTGGTTTGTGGTGAATTAGGACCAAATGCCGCATGGGTCCCTGAGAGGCGTGAGCCGTGCATGTCGTTTCTTTTCACACAAGCACGTCAGATTAGAAATTTATATGTGTACCAAACTTTAATAACTACTACGGCGTAGTATAGTAGAAGTATGGGGTTGACCCCACAAGGAGGATGCAGTTCTGTGGGGAGAAGAAATATGGTCTTGTATCCTTTGTAGGAGTCTTTAATATTTTGATAAATGTTTGGGAATTTTCTAACTATTTTTGGCTTTTACTTCAATTGATTGAAGAGGGTTTGAGATCAAGTCGAAGTATCTATATAAAGGTGATCCTAATTCTAATCTTGGAAAGGTCCTATCTACTTAGTCTAAGAAGCTAGCGGTAGTCACTAGTTAACCTTGGTCCAGTCTTCTAGTTCTACCTAGGATGTAACTATTCCATGGTTAGGAGGCTATTTACAATCTTAGATTCATTACGTTTAGATTCTATTATAGAAATTACCCTAAGCTAATGGTCATAGTCTTAGTTTAATCAAATTAGTATAGGGTCGTTTGTATGACTATCTGATGGTCACGGTAGAGTTTCACAAATGGGGTTTGACCATTGGTTTGTATCCTAACTACTAATCCAATTAGGTTTTCCAAATTTAGAACTAGGGGTCCGATTAAGCATGTAGATACATCAGATCTTGATACCTACCCCTGATGCATTTAGCTACTCATGATTATAACTAAAGCAATAAAGGGGATAAAGGAAATCATAATAAATATTATAAGGGAATTTAATTTAATAAACATGTAAAAATATGAAATAAGAATTCAAGAATACTTTAAATAAAACCTTACTTGAAAGGAATGAAATGGAAATGAAATGACTCGAGAATTGAAGGTGTTGAAGAAAATGAATCCACAGGTCTTTGATTGAAAATGTAAAGGAATTAGAAAGAACTAAAGTGTTTTTAGAGGTAAAATAGAAGGAAATTTTTAAGGGAGTCTAAAAGGGAGAGATAGATAATACAAGATTCAAGTAAATGTGAAGTTGAACTACTCCTTAAATATGAAAAAATGGTCATGATGTGTACTTAATTTCCAAGTCATGAACCCTTGATCCGTGTTACTTTAACTAGGATCTCTATCGTGGCATGTAGATATTTTTCGGATTAATGAAGTTTGACCATGGTCATGTCATGTACAGGTGGTTCATGACAAGTACCCCATGGACAACTGAATTTTTGCATTTAATCCTCAAGGCTTTCTTGGCTTCTGGTTTGACTTGTGTCACGACATATAGGAGGGATTCATAATGTGCACTGAAAATTTCTTTAGTCTTTGTGGTTGGTCATGGATTGGCTTCACGGCTTGATGCGGGCTGTGATCATTAAGTACATGATGTGAACTTGGACATCACGATGTGTACTTTGCCATTTTTGTACCTTTTATGCCTTTCTTACTTAGAATCTTGTGAATCTTTATTTCCTGCAATATTAGACAACTACCATGTGTATTATCTAGTAAATGAATGAAAACAATGGAATAGTGAAAGAAAAATATATATAACATTTTGTCTTATCAAATCCCCCCACAATTAAATCATTGGTTGTCCTCAAGAAAAATATATCATCAAATATTTCAAAAGGATAAACTATTTTTAAAGAAATAAATACATGTTATGTCCATGAAATTAAATTAAGTGTAAGCTAAAAGGTAGTCAATTTCTTGTTTTAATCCAGCATAATAAATTAGTCATGCCTCATAGTTCACATTTTCAAAAAAAGAAAAATTATTTTAATCATAGTATTTTAACTGTTCTTTAAGCTATATGTCAAGTTTTAATTTACCTCACCATGATTTTCTCTCATCAGTCAAGGTAAAATGTTAGTAAGGTATGATCATTCCTTGAGTCCATGTTCCTAAAAATAGGCTTGCGTTGGTTCTATCATATCTACTATGTAATGAAAACTATAAAAATAATCTTGATGACTTTTAACAATAAGGTTCTGATGACTCTGAGGATGTAGGTAGGTAGGTAAAATGTGAAAATTAGGCTCAAAAAGAGGGTAATATCTAAAGTAAAATTTAAATGCAACAAGATTAGTGTGACTAAATTCCTCTATCGGGTGAGTCAGGTCCATACTCCATTAGCTCAGGTTGGATCCATATGTATATCAAGTAAATAGATAAAGAAATGATTCTGTTCCATTCCTTTTTATTTTGTATTTTTATTTTTCAAAATTTATGACTAGGATAGATCTCAAATCCATCACCAAACCACATATGATCCTTTGAGGGGTTCGTTGATCAGGAAAATGGTGATTTTTGAACCTCCTAGTACACAACCCATATCAATTTCTTTTATTTTCTTTTAAAATTTTCAAAGGAACAAAATACAAAGAATATAAAACAAAAAGGTATATGGATCATAACCTAGTAGTTAGGTGAGCACACCGTACATCTCTTAAAGTGAAAGAATCCCATGCTATCTAAATGCCTCCCCCAAACTTATTTAAAAATAATCTTCAAGCATTGAACAAGGAGCAGGGTAGAAAGGGAAATAGGCTTGAAATAGATTTTCTTATAACAATTCATTCATGGAAACTATGGGATAAACAAATGGTAAATGTCAGGTGGGTCTCAGGTAAAATTACTATCAATGGCTGCCTCAATCATTTTAAAATTACACTTGTTCAGTCATAATTTTTCTAAGATCTCAGTGCAATTTCTAGTAGGTTTACATGTCCTAAGTATTTCTCAAGAAATATGCTAATAAATAAAATGATATTGATGGATTTGAATCCTCTCAGGAAATAAGAATAAAATAGAAAATGGAAATTAAAAGGGCAGAAAATCCTAAGTAGCAATTCAATCAATCATAATTACAAAGTTTTTAAGTTTGAATTAAAGTTCTAAACTCATAAATCATTCTAAAATTCTAATCAAGGGTGAAACATATTTCTGAACATTTTATTTTTAAATTTAATTTTAATTTACAAGGGAATAATGGTTTCCAAATTTGAAGCATTATTATCAATTTGAAAAAGTCTCCTAGAATAGTGAGAATAGGAAAAAATAAAGTGTATAACTAGTTAAATCATGGGAAAACCCACCACACTTAAAAGGAGTTAGTTTCCCCACTGTGTATGAAATAATGGGTGGGGGTGGTGTGGAAATGAATTTTAATAATTGAATTGACATGGAAGTGATGATATAATTTAAAAATATGGAATTGAGAGCTCTCTAAGATAAAGTGGTATGCCATGGGGGTGTCTGATCTGTCTTAAAATCAAATTTTTACGCACCTGCAAAATATGTTAGTAGAAAAATCATGCCCTATCGAACAGACGTTAATTAACAACTGTAAATATTTGAATAGCTAAAAAATAGGTAGCTGCAAAAGTAAGGGATAACGATAACCATTTTATTTATTGAATGAAAGTTTGTATATAGTATTTCAATGAAACATTGAAAAATACAAGACTCAAACCAAACTAAAAAACAACTATGGGTTTCCTACCATAAAGCGATAACTTATCATCGTCGTCCAGATGACTGGAACCAAAATTCAAAGAGTGGGCCCACCAACTCAGTGTCTTATTTTTTGATTATAGCTATTGGTCACTATGTTCTTGAGTTCGCGTGGTCACTTAACTGGATTCACAACTTTTGGTGCAACTTGACTAAACATTAAATGCGGTAGAAAGGGATTCATTGGTTGAGTTGGTTTTTGCTGCTAGTGTATTTCCAATGATAAATCCTGAATTTGATTGGAGATATCAGTGACATGCTGGGATACTCATTGTAGAAGAACAAATGAGGGAATTAGTCTACCAATAACATCATACGACTCATAGGAGCTTGAAATGTTTATTGAAAAAGAAAAAGAAAGTAAAAACACACATGCAAGAGTGAAATAAATCAACGACTATATATAAAAATATTCATGTAGAGTAAAATAAAGTAAAAAATATCCCTCCCCTACAAAAAGTGTTCCAAATCTCAAAAATTATGAACATACAAATCCGTTCTATGGGCAAAAAATCTCCTCCATGATCAGACCAACATCATAAGATGGAATGAACTGATTAGCCAAATCACCATTGATAGTAGCAACCGTAGTAGTGGTAGGTGGTTCTAAGGCTGATGGTGGAGTGGTGGAGGTAGTAGGCTTGGATGGGGTGGGTGGTGGTGAATCCTAGATCTGTATAGTGGCCGTGCGTCTGGAAGTTGGATCAATGAATGGTATGTCGGTGGTGGGCTCAATGGCTAGTCCCTTAACCTTCCGAGCCTACTCTATAATAAAATCCTGCTGAGTAGTAGGGTCCACGATGTTGGGAGGCAGGTCTGACGAAAGAGTGGGTGAGGAAGGGTTGATGGGAAGGGCCAATGATATTAGGTGGTTGAGGGGTGAAGGAAGCAGGATCAATGAAGGGAATATGGAGGTGGGTAGTGATCTGGAAAAGATTCACTAGGATGAACTGTAGGAGTACCCACAGGTCAGAAGGAGTGGGTTGGGAGGGTGTAGGTAGGGTGGTTGGGGTGGTGGTCGGGTCTATTGGTGGCGAAGGATGGGTAGGTGAATGGTGGGTAGATGAGTTTTCTGCTGCTACCGCTGGTTTTGCCTGTGGATTAGCCTCCTGAGGTCCAGATGACTGGGTAATAGGTTCTTGGATGCTATGTTCCCAAAAATAGAGATCATCATCCTTCACCATCATCTGCATCTTGTTTAGGAGAACAAGATCAATCATCCCTATCATGACTACTGAGATGAGCAGTTGAGAGGCGTCGAGGACGTGGAGGTACCTAGCCAGCCTAGTGATGAACGATCCAACCATAAGTCTTCCCCTACCTCCTCTGTGTCAGTACTCTGTAGTTGGAGGAAAACTGGGTGGATATATTGATTGGTAGTCCACCCATGTCAGTATTAAGGATAAGAAAATCAAGATGGATGAATCTTCCACGAGTCTCGCCTTGTGCGAACCAACCGTGTGCCATGTCCCAGTGCAATATACGTAGATCTGGACTCCTCAACTAGGTAGACATCGCCAGCATGGGTTCATGATGGGCCCGAGGATCATGGACGATGAGATTCCAAAGGATTATTGCACCCTCATGAGAGAGCCTCTTCTATAGGGTAGGATAAATATATGAGATAATGAACTCCTCAGTGTAGATACTGAGTCCTACACCAAAATTGGACATGGTGAGATGGTGTGGTCTTCTGCCTACCCAAAGTGCAGGGAGTCCATTGTGATGTCAAAGGTGTATAGGAACTCCAAGAACAGCTCCATGCACATATCCTCCCGAACGTCAGTGATGCTGTCAATGTGCAACATCTCTAATAAGATCAGGACGTCATTTGTGATATTTATCTTTTTAAGAATGACCATATCCAAAGTCTTGTTGGCCTTCATGGGTTTTTTCGTGGAGTTGAATGAGATTAACCTGGTTCTACAGGTTGGTAAAGCATATAACCAGGGGAAAATTAAGATTATCATCTGTAGATGGGGAGGATCTTGTGTCCTGTGAGATGGATGGAGTTCATGGTTTCTTAGTAGAAGGCTGCTAGCTTGCAGAGGAAGATGATACAGATGTAGAAATTGATGAAGAATCCGATGACTCATGCTGCGGTCTATTTGTGTACACTATGGAGAGGAGGAGGAGTGGTGGGTGTGTGCGGATTACAGAAGGTCAGGAGGAGGAGGGGTTGGTTTTGTAAGAAGAGATAAAGGGAGGCATCATGTCATGAGGTTTGAAGGGGAGGGGCTGCGCGCAGGAGGGAGCGGGTTAGGAGGAGAGGGGCTTAGGTATGGGGGGGGGTGAAGGGTTGTGACCCGTCGGTTTTCTAAAAAATATACCCGAGCTAGGTCACGATGTGTACCTTCAGGTCACATTGGGAACCTTGAGAGAAATCAGATTTTGGAGTGATAACAGGTTACGTCGTGACCTGTGGGTTCACAATGTGTACTTCATCTGTTTCCTCTATTTTCCATCCTTTATTTCTCCACCTATTTATTCATATGAAAAGAAGACTCTCAAAATTCCAATTCTATTCTAACTTAACTAACTCCTAACCTGGGTTGCCTCCCAGCCAGTGCTTCATTTATAGTTGAGAGACTGACTCAATTATGTCTCATTTGGTGACATAGTTCTCGTAAAATGGTTCATAAAACATCTTCAATCCATGATCAGGTATTTTTTATGGTGATCTATATGTGTATAATTCAGATTTGAAAATAATAGTTAAGCAGTAATATTCCCTTAGAAATTAGTTTTTTAATGTACTAGGCTGAATGATGGATGTGATAAATAATGACACATCTTTCAGGTCCAACTGAGGGGGATGAATTATGGATGGAATCAACGAAGGAACAACCTCTCTGGTGGGTGGTTCAATAAATTTGACTTCCTTGATGTCATAAAATCCTTCTTTTTCTATAAAACAATCATCACTTTATTCCTTGTTATCCATGGAATCTTCTTCATTATGGGTAAGAGATATGATGTTACAGTCCTTGTTGTCATCTGAGTGTTGAACAACTCTAATCTAGTTGAAATAAACTTTTTATTCTCCCACTCTAAAGATGAGAATTCTTTGGTTCAAATTGATCATTGCCTTTCTTGTTTCTCGGAAAGGTCTTCCAAGGATAATAGTAACATATCTATCTTCTTCCATGTCCAATACTAGGAAATCAGTTTCTAATAAAAACTTACCGACTTTTACTAGAACATATTCTAGAATGCCTCTAGGGTGCTTTAGCAAGCAATCAACTAATTGTAAAGATACCCTTTTCTCCTTGAGTTCTTTGAGTCCGAGATTATGAAAGATACACATTGGAATAATGTTAATGCTTTCTCCTAGATTACAGAGTGCTATATCAAAATTGCAGTTGCCTATTTCACAGGGGGTTGAGAAGATTTCAGGGTCTCTTATATTTGGTGGAATTTTCTGCTGTACAACAGTTGAGCATTATTCATTTAAGGATATGACTCCTAGGTCTTCTATTTTTATATTTTTTGATAATAATTCTTTTAGAAACTTGGCACAAATAGTCATATGGGAAATAGATTTGGAAAAAAGGATGTTGATATGTATTTTCTTGAATATATCTAGGAACTTCTTGTATTGTGCCTCCGGCTTAATTTGTCTCGCTCTTTCTGGATAGAGAAGAGGTGGCTACTATTGAGGTTGGAAAACATACACAGTTTCCTTCTATTTCTTAGGTATATGTTCTTTCTCAGCTCGTACTTCTTCATTATGTAAGGTGGGAGTGGCTTAATCATATTTTATATCTGGTACTTTTTGTTTTCTCGGCTATTATTCTTGTGGGTTTGCTTCTTTGGGTTTTTAGAAGTCTAGAATATTTCCGATCCTCAGCACTAAGGCCATATATTCCTCTTGTGGGTATGTATCAGTGTTACCAGGTAGAGTATCTAGTAATCTCTCAGACAAGGCTTTTGAAATTTGACCCATTTTCACTTCACGGTTCCTTAAAGAAGCTCTCTGGTTTTGCATATCTATCTCATGGGCCTTCATTATTTGAACAAACTTTTGAAAAAATTATGCTAGGTGGGTTTCCAAATTTCTTTGCATAGGTTCTTGATAAGGTCTTGGCTGAGGTGGCTGAAATTGTTGTGTTATTTGAGTGAAGGGTTTTTTTGATCTTGTAGTCTTGGTACAGGTTTCATCGGAGGATACCTTGGTGGTCCTTGAGATGTGAATTGGTTTTGTCCACCTCTCAGTTGAAAATAACCCTAATTGTTCTGAGGTTGCTGCTAAGAAGGCCTCTACTGATAATACTATTACGGATGGAATGGTGGGTTTTGATGATTGTAATTGACGTAATTACAATCTTGTTGTGGTTCTTCATATCCATCATTTTAGTCTTGATATAGATGCGGGACACCACACATATCACATGATTGAAATTCCATTACAGGGGAAGGAGGGGGTTGAGTAGTTGGTATATAAAATGCTTCTAAATTTTTCGTGAGAGCTTCCACTTGAACTGCTAGCCTTGTGGTCTCATCAATCTGGTGGATTCCACACTGTGGTGGTCCATGATCACTCAGCCCCAGACTATCATTGCAAAAGACTTCATCGAGAATGTCTCTTCTAGCTTTGGGAGTCTTGAACATGAGACCTCCATCAGCAGTTGCATCAACAACATTATGTGCCACTGGCTGGAGTCCTTGATAGAAGGTTTGGAGTTGTATCCACATATCAAGTCCATGATTTGGAAACTTCATCATTAATTCTTTAAAGCGGTCCCAGGATTCCCAAATAGACTCTCCATAAATTTGGTTGAAATTTTGAATATCTATATGGAGATCCCAGGTCCTTATGGGTGGGAAGTACTTGTCCAAAAACTTCTATGATATTTCATCCCATGTCTTAATTGACTCAGGAGCTTGAATCTTTAGCCAGTCATTGGCTCTGTCCCATAAGTGGAATGAGAAGACACAAAGTATTATTGCATTAGAAAAAACTCCCTAGTTGTGAAAGGTATCACAGACCTCCAGGAAGTTGAAAATATGTTCATGTGGATATTCTCTCTGAATACCGCTGAATTTCCCCTTGTTCTGGATCATATGAATGAGTCCAAGTTTTATTTCAAAAGTATAGGCTTGGATAGGGGATCGAACAATGATAGGGATTGTAACATGGATTGATAGAAAGCCATAATCCATGATTGTATTAACCTGGTTCATTATCGGGTGTGCTCCCAAAATGACTTGATGGTTGGGGTTTGGCTAGTTTGGTCCCGTAGGTTTTAATTGCTCAGCCATCACTAACTAGAAAAGATAAAAGAGATGCCTTTCGATCTCAAGATTAAAGGCAAAAGGGGAATGTGCTTCGAGATTCATTGAATGAGTAAAGGGACCTTTGAACATGAACAAGAAAAAGAGAAGAGACACAAGAGTGTCTAAAAATGAAGAAAAAGGGGATTAGGGGAAGGTAATCTTAGATATATACTAGAGTCCTAACACAAAGAACAATGTTTCCTCCCTGGCAATGACACAAAAATTTTAAAGGAGTGAGCTGCATGGGTCGTTTTTTTCTGCATGGGGGCGTCAGATTAAAAATTTATATATGTCCCAAATTTTACTAAATACTAGGGTGTAGTATAGTATAAGTCTGAGGTCGATCCAACGAGGAGGACACTATTCTATTGGGATAAGAAATCTGGTCTTGAATTCTTTGCAGGAGTCCTTACTAGATTGGCTAATGTTTGGGAATTTTCTAACTATTTTTGGGTTTTACTTCAATTGATTAAAGTGGGGTCAGGATCAAGTTGGAGTATCTAGATAAAGGTGATCCTAATTCTAATCTTGGAATGGTCATAACTTCTTAGTCTGTGATGAAACTGGTAGTCGATAGTTAACCTTGTTCCGGTGTTCTTGTTCTACCTAGGATGTATCTATTCCATGGTTTGGAGGCTAGTTACAATCCTAGATGAATTAATTTCAGCTTCCATTGCCGAAAGTTCCCTATGCTAATGGTAAAAGTCTTAGTTTACTCTAATTAAGAAAGGGTCGTTTGTTTGATTGTCCGATGGTCATGGTACAGTCACAGAAATGGTGTTTAAACGTTGGTTTATACATTAATTACTAATCCAGTTAGGTTTTCCAAGTTTATAACTATAGCTCTAATTAAGCATGTAGATACCTAGGATCTTGATCCCTATCCCTGATGCGTTTAACTACTCATGATGGAAATTAAATCAGTAAAGGGGATAAAGGAAATCATAATAACTATGCTAATGGAACTGAATTTAATATACATGTAACGATACAAAATAAACATACAAGAATACTTTAAATAAAACCTTACTTGAATGGAATGAAATGGGAATGAAATGATGTGAGAATTGACGGCATTAAAGAAAATGAATCCCAGGCTCTTTGATTTAAAAAGTAAAGGAATTACAAAGAACTAATTTTTTTAAGAGGGAAAAGAGAAGGAAATTTCAAAGGCTGTCTAAAAGGGATAGAGTTCTAATCCAAGTGTCATGAAAATGTGCTATCGAGATTCTCCTTAAATAGGCGAGAATGGTCCCGATGTGTACTTAATCACCACGTCGTGAACCCTTAATCCGTGTTACTTTGACCAGGATCTCCAACGTGGCATGCATATCTTCCCCGGATTAATGAAGTTTGACCATGGTCACATCATGTACAGGTGGTTCACGACGTATACCCCATGGCCAATTGTCTTTTTGAGTTGAATCCTCCCAGCTTTCTCGGCTTCTGGATTGACATGAGTCACGACTTGTAGGATGGATTCATAAAATGCACTGGAAATTTCTTCAGTCTTTGTGGTTGGTCATGGCATAGATTTACGGATTAATGCATGATGTTATCAACAAGTACACAACGTGAACTTGGCCATCACAACGTGTACTTGGCCATTTTTTGTAGCTTTTCTGCCTTTCTTCCTTGGAATCTTATGAAGCTCTATTTTCTGCAATATTAGACATCTACCACGTGAAGTATCTATTAAATGAATGAAAAAATTTTGAAAATTGATAGAAATACATATATAACATTTAGGATTTTCAGTCCCCTCACAAGTCGTGTGCACCTTAGCCTCTTTTGAGGAAACTTGAAGGTTCTGTATCTCCTTCATTTGAACTCAGATTTTGTCCCATGAGTAGCATATACTAAGTGTTTTTCCTTGTAGAATGTGATGATTTCTATAGATGAAGATTTCAAGATATGATATGAATTTTTGGGGAATAGAACTTATTGAGGCAACACCCAATGATGAAAGTTATCAAACATGATCACCAAAGGCTTCTCCAAATTAGAACCCCATATCAAATAGGACGTAGGTCCTTGATGATCAGAGTTGATCCCCCTATCCCAAAAGTGTGTGCTTCCTCAATGACTAGAGTGGAACCCCCATCAGCGTGGGCATAGGTCATCTACATGAAAATTTAGAGTTAAACCCCGAAACGTACTAGAGTGTAGGTCCTCAATGACTATAGTGGAACACCTTATTGTACCAGGGTGTGGGTCCTTGACTTCCGAGTGGAACCCCATCTTTTGTATGGTGTAGGTCCTTGATGAATAGAGTGCAAACCCCTTTTACTCCAAGGTGCATGTCATTGACCTATAGAGTGGAACCCCCATCGTATTGGGCATGAGTCCTCTCCCCATCAAGTGAAACCCCCTATTAGATAGGATGCAGGTCCTTGTGACACTGGAGAGGAACCGCCCATCAACATGGGCATGGGTCCTCTATGGATACATATAGAGTGGAACCCCCCTGATGTACTAGGGTGAAATTCATATACTTCGTGTTTGTACCCATTTGACTATGCAACATAGTAATGAGGTAGGGTTTGACTTGTGTGGTTACTTCTTGGTAGACGCGTGAGATGCTGGGCATTGTTAATAGACTTTTGGAACTATTGGTGAACCTTCTTCCTAGACTGACCTATGATATGGAGATCCCCTTACTTTCTCATTTAGTCTTCTTTGACTAAGTATATAAATATATATATATTCATATGTATCCATACATTTGGATTTAGTTACTCTCTTTACATGAGGCAAAGACTCATGGTGTGTGCCACATTTTTTTTGCATTTATATTCTCATGGTTGGGTGAGTGTACTCTCCTACTATAGACGGTGAAGAATCGATGTGTAGTTTATCTACTCACCATGTCAAGACCATTATGATTGGATGAGGTTACTCTCTCTTGGTTTGGGTTGAGATATTCTCTTCATCTGTATCTTGAATCTACTATCTTTCTATTCATACTGTATCTCTTACTAAATTCAGATTTTTGGGTGTTCTACTAGGTATATATATATACTTAACCCTGCATGGGATTTTCCCGCACATGTTGTGTCTTATATAGATGATAGACAGGGTGGTGGGGACTAAAGAGGTGTTTAATGATACCTGGTACTTTGTACCATGTGTGGTGGTCAAAGATTTGGATTCATGAGCTAGAATCTCTCAGCAGATTAATTTTATAGTTTTGTTATGTTGGAACACATTTCTTTTTGGGAATGCATTTTTCCCCTTTACTTTTCATTTTTCACTACCACACTCTTGTACACTCTTTAGGTTATGCATGTTTGGTTTACTTTCTAGCCATGTTTCATCTTTTACTATTTTACTATACACTTATGCATAAATATGTCTATGTATGTGTGTAAAGTTACTTTGGAAAAAAATTCCATGTGTTAGATATTCCTTTAGGTCTGGTCGCCACCCCCTGACCTATAGAGGCATGCATGGGATAATTATTGTTTGAGCCCCATCTTGGGTCAGATCATGAAAAATTGGTATCATAGAAAGGTCATCCATTGGGATATTGTTTATACTAGTACCCTTATGAAAATTTTGGTTAGGTTTAGGTAAACATTGTCAGAGTGTCTCAAGTGAGGCTATTAGGCCAGGGAATCCAGTGATGGTGCGAGGGGCCAACATGTCTATTCACTAAGAAACTGACTACCTACTTGTCAACTCAGCATACCGAGACATTTTTTTCAAGGATATATGATACATGAATCATATTGGATTGAGTCTTTGACTATCCTTCTTGAGTTATCTCCCCATTGTTGATATGTATATATGCTCATCTAACCATGCTATATCTTGATAAATCTTAGGATGTCTCCATGACGCCAGCCACCTTGGATACCAGTTCTGGATCATGAATAAAATTTGAGGAGCGATGATTCCTCATTTAAGGGTCTATCCCATGAGCCTATCCCTCCATGTGGGAAGGTAGAAGAACCTCCATTTGTCAAGAATAAATTTTTTCTAGTAGAGCTGGCTAATGATGCTCACAGTATTTGCGCACTCTGCAAGTACCAGTACCATAGACCGACGAGGTTCTATAATGAGATAGGTCCTTAGTAAATAGTGGATTGTATATAGTTAATGGTCTATATCATTAGGCTTGTTCAAACCCTGATGAATTAGGTTATTACGCTGGAATCTAGTCTCTTCCATGGAGCAGTCGGGCGCTGGTAGAGCCTTATTATATTGCTTCACAATGAGTCGACACTCTCATGGACCGACTTCAATTATCTATTTCATGATTAATAATAACCTTCCTTATTATGCTCATTTTGGATTCAGGATATTCTGGAGCTGCATAAGGTAGGGATGATGTTGTTTATATACACAACAAGGCTCACATACCTTACTCGATACTCTACTTCCATTATCTATGATGGCTACTTTCAAGCAAAAAAGTTTGAGTAGGGACTCCATAGAGATATCCATGCCAGAAAGGTGCATTTTTTCATCCTCACATATGTCGAGGTGTTGGAGAAGGTACTAGTGATTGAGATATTTCTATTAGATGGATTCCAGACAACTAGAGATGGTAGTGGGTTCCATAGAGCTGAGTCATCTATAATTACAAGCAGATTCTAGATGCCTAGATCTTGATGCAGGAGATCTCTCCATGACCAGGCTCAGGCACATGGTCATAGGAAGAATGTAGGACTGGGGTATCACATAGAGGGGTGGCTCTTCACTTTTAATAGGTGGGGCACATAGAAAAAGATTGTTTGACCAGATGTTCCATGTAGTACAGGATGATAATTGACATACTTATGTGACAGAGACAACACTGTCATCAAGAATCTACTAAGTGAGAGCAGGGTGGTCCCTCTGGGGGTGGATCTGTAAGAGGCACAAGATTCTCTATAGTTTGTGGACTATGCTATGATATCCTTCCACCACCACCACTAGGCGACCCACGTCAGGTTTTGGGAGTTGGTGGCTAGGTCCATGGACAACTGTAGGCTCTGGAGTCTTATGACCTCCAAATGCACGAGAAGAACAAAGATACGATCTATAATTATTATACTCTTTATTAAATAATAGTAGAAATTGGTTCAAGTAATTCCATCATCTCTATAATCTAGGTGTGGGAGTTGGATCTCCCAATTGAGGTGCTGACACAATAGATTCATGTTACGGTTCCTACAGGGAATGCTTATTCTATATATTTTATCTACCGATAGTGAGAGATATCACTTGGTGGAGAGAGGTTCACATGGGAACTTTTGGTCATCATGATGGAACTCTATGATGTAATATTGGTTATGGATTGGATGTCTGTGAGATAGATCTAATGGTATGGAAAGAAAGTTTTGTGAGAAGGAGACCATATCCCATCACCCATCTATTGGTGAGTATAGACCTTAGTGCAACGTGATCTTTTGGGATCTAGATTCCTTTAAATGGGGAGGATTATATGGAAATTTTCCCTGAGGTCATCTTGGGACTACCACTGAGGTAGGAGATGGAGTTTTTTTATTGAATTGAATCCTGGGACCACTTTGATATCTTCTGCGGTGTATGATATGGCCCATACCGATCTCCAGGATATTTGGTTGTAGTTGTAGGAACTTTGAGAGATTGGTTTAATCAGACCCAGTTTTTCCTCCTAGGAAACTATGGTCTTTTTTGTAAACAATTCATATAGTATATTGTGGATTTGTTTGGATTATCATCGACTAAATCAGGAAAAGATAATGAACAAGTTCCCCTTTCTGAGGATTTATGACCTCTTTGACCAATTATGAGGAATAAGGTAGTTCTTAAAGATTGATATCGGGTCTTCCTACCACCAGTTGAGGGTTCATGAGGCTAATATTCCAAATTTGGAATTATAATATCACTAGAGACACCTTGATTTCTTATTGATTCCCTTTGGTGTGAATAATCCCTCTCCATGTTTATGGATTTGAAGAACCATGTATTCCATCCATACTTAGACTATTTTATTATTATCATCATTAATGACATACTCATCTACAATACATCAAAGGAGGAGAATGAAAACAACTTGAGGATAATCCTAGATTTTTTTTGAGAGAACGAGATTTATATAAAGATATTGAAGTTCCAGTTCTGAATTCATGAGGTTAAATTTCTGGGGCTTGTCATTTTTTAACATAGATTAGGCATGGACCCAGAAAATATTGACACCATGTTTTATTTGGATCCACCCAAGAGTGTGTAGGTGGTGTGGAGCTTTATTGTTTTTGAGGGGTACTACAGGAGGTTTGTGGTAGAATTATTTAGAGTTGCATCCCCTTTTACCACCTTGACACAGAAAGGGAAGTCGTTTACCAGGTCCAAGAGATTCTAGTAGTCCTTAGAGGAGTTGAGGCTGATGCTAATGAGTGATACAATGTTGAGACTACCTAAGGAGGATGTGTAGTTTGTGGTGTATTTCAATTCATCAGGAGTTGGGATCGACTTCATGTTGATGTAGCAACAAGAAATTATTGCATACAAGTTGAGGCAGTTGAGATCTTATGAGTAGAACTACACAACTCATGACCTAGATATGAAACTGGTAGGTTTATCCCTGATGATGTGGAGGAACAACCTTATCGGGGAGTGCTTTGTGGTTTGCTCAGACCATCAGAGTCTTAGGTACGTCTTCACACAAAGACACTTGAACCTGAGACAACGTTGATAGTTGGAGTTCCTGTGGGACTCTGAATTCAAGATATTCTATACTCGAGGAAAGGGAAATTTTTTAGTATATTCCCTTGACAGGAAGTCCCGGGCTCACTTGGGGAAAGAGGTTTTGGTGCAATTGGTCTCCATGCATCTAACCTTGGTGGAGTTGGAGGGTACATATTTTATGCACTTGATGATGTTGAATAATCTACTTATCAAGTGTGTGAGAGATTCTCAGTTGGGAGACATCGACTGTGAGATTTTTCATGACCAGATATCTACAGGGGACTCACCATATGGATATTCTAAAAGTGGTAATCACATAATCCTTTTCTAGAGATGGATGCTAGTCCCAGTCAAAATACAGGAGGATGTGATATGCGAGTTCCAAACTTCTCACCTAGATGTATATCCTATTGTGGGGAATAATTACAGAGACCTTCAGTGGTAGTTTTGGTGGTCCTACATTATATGAAGAGTATAATATTTCTTCTCTCAATGAGTCACCTATCGGTGGGTGAAGGCTGGACACCAAGTTCAAGCAGGTTCATTTCATCCCCTTGAGATCCCGTAATGAAAGTGGGATGACATATCTGTATAATATCTGAGTGGGGTTCCATGCATGTCAAAGGTCCATGAAACCATATGGGTTATAGATTATCGACTCATAAAGTCATATCACTTATTTATTACAAGGGAGTAGAGTTCGATGGACAGGTTGGGGTAGTTGTACCTACAAGATATTTTTTTCCTTCACGGGGTTCCCTCAACAAATTGTCTCCAATTGTGATGTGTGTTTTATGTTTTTGATTTTGGAGAGTCCTATAGGATGCATTTGGGACCCAAATGAGGATGAGTATATCCTTTCACCCCTAGATCAATGGGAAGACCGAGCTCACTATCAGTTTCACATGGTAGAGTTTTTATACAAAAAACTACTACTATACCATAGACATGAGACCTTTTGATTCCCCATATGGGAGACCCTTCAGGTGACCCTTATTAGGGACATAGATTAGAAAGACATGTCTTATAATCCCATAGATGGGACATGTGATGACAGAGAAGGACTATATCATCTATGAGTGGACAAGGATGGTCTAGAGAAGACATAAATCTTATGCAGATCACCATCTTAGGACCTTAGAGTTTGATCATAGAGACCATGTTTTCTTTAGAGTCTCCCCATGAAAAGGATTTCAGAGGTTTGAATATAGAGTTAAGCTAAGCTAAAGGTTTATTGGGCCATTAGAGATCATGCAGAGGGTTGTCAAGGTTTCTTACCACCTTGAACCACCCTCATAGATGGAGCGGGTTCATGAAATCTTCTACGTTTCGTAGTTAAGGATATATGTGAATGACCCCATGCACGTCCTCAACTAAGGTGAGCTAGACAGCAATGATGGAACTACCTTTGAAGATATCCCAGTGGTGATCAAGGATTGGAATGAGAGGACACTATGTGGATAGACCATCCCCTTGTTTTATGTGTTATAGTATCATGGGAACATGGAGGAGAGTTCTTGGGAGCGGGAGAGCCTAAAGAGGGATCAGTATCTAGAGTTGTTTTCTTAGTTTTAATTTTTAGCTAAAAATTATTGAAGGACTGATTGATTTAGAGACCTTTTTTTCTTTCTAATATTTTTAAATATTTCTATATATATTTTCAGAGTTAGGTGCTGAGACGAGATGCGCTTATGAGTCCCGACATGAATGAAATTAAATTTATAAAAATATTAAATGTATTTTATATTTAACACACATAGTTTCTTAAAGAAAATGAGATATATCTTAAAAAAAATATATTATCATAAATTTGATACCATGATTGATTCCAAAATGCGTTGTTTACTATAGGAGTGAACAAAATTAAATCAGTGTGGGGCGTTCATACCCCTTCCTCATTTGCTGTATGTTTGGTGGATTAAATAATTAAATAATTAATTAATTAATTAATTAATTAATTAATGCATTAAAAAAAGAAATGTTTAAAAATATAATTCCATGGATATTATCCTTTGGTTTTCCTCATAACCATGGGACATTCGAGAGCTTCTCATTCCTCCCTCATTGGAAAATCACCTTAGACGACGACGAAATGACAGATTTGAGTAGATCAGAGGGAATCAAATGTAAAGACGTTCATAAATCATTTTAAAGTGAATTGTTCGATGATGAACAATAATATATCTAGGTAGGAATTTTCAATTTGTGGTTTACACAATTTTTTATTAGATAGATTGAGAAAATCGATCCCTGTTCTTGGATCTGCACCAATTATGGCCAATTGCATGTTCTAGTGTACACAAACTTATTTAATTTCAGTGTTTTCTAACATTAGACACCCATTCTTGTTTGTTGGACAAGAGAACTTGGAAAAAAAAGTTTAATTTTTTTTTCTTGATCATTTTCCCCTCATTTATTCACAATCTTCATCGGTTGGACCCCGCAGTTTTTGTTTGACATTGTCAGACAGTACCGATCCTGATAGGATCCCTGAAATTGCAACAAAACAAAGTTCAAGGCATATATTGATGAATTGGGGTGATATGTGGGGTTTTTGAGAGAAATGGATGATCATTATAATAATCAGTGATTGAATCTTTGAATATGAAGGAATCCAAGGCATGTGGTGCATATAGATTTTCATTGAAATCCAATTAGATTTGAGTTTCTTCCACCAGAGGGATGGAATCCGTTAGAGATTCTAGATCCATCAATCATGTGAAAAATCATGGTTTAAATAAAAGGAAAAAAATAAAATCTGGATCACAGATCACAGATCTGGGAATATGGAGATCACCTAACTTCATTCTGTGTGTAGAGATGAACACACAGTGTGTATCCCCTTACCTGTGGTGGAGAAGTTATCATGAAATCATAAGGATTACATGGAATGTATCCCCTTACACATCATGTACCTCATACCTAGGTGGATGAGATGTGTGATGGGTTTCACAGTAAAGAATGCATGTGGGAGTACATGACCAGGTACATGGCCATGTACCGAAGTACAAAGACATGACCAAATAACATGATCAACACCCTGTGTGAGGCAACTTTTTATGCACCAAAGTACACAGACACAACCACATGGACACGAACCCGACCCTGAATTGCTTGGAAAAACCGTGTAGTCCACCTACACAACCTATACTCCTATATGTTTTGAGAGCTGTGTGTTGTCTATGGACATGGGAAGGCAGTGAAGCGGGACCACATGTAGTGTTTTTCCCCTCAGATGCCATGTACACAATGATCTCTTTTGATTAAAACTCAAGGTTTTTATCTACTTATTTTGAAATTGGATTTTGGACCATGGTTATCATATCCGGTGTTTTTTATATGTATAATGAGATGATTACCTCAGTTATGGATTTTTAGATACAATGTGAAATTTCCCAAGAACAATACTTATTGAGGTGTTGAATGATGATGGAAGTGATCAGATAGTATCACTAGATGATTCTTCTAAGTGGAACCCCCTAATAGGATATGGAAAGGTTACTCAGTGATCATAGTGGAACCCCTATCACACCATGGCATGGTTACTTGATGACTAGAGTGGAAACCCCCTTCAGCATGGGTGCAGGTACTCTACATCTACATTCTTAGTGGAACCCCTTGACTCACTAGGGAATAGATCCTCAATGACTAGTTTGGAACCCTCTATTGTACCACGGAATAAGTCCTTGACTTTTGAGTGGAACTCCATATCAGATAGGGCATGGGTCCGTGATAAATAGAGTAGAACCCCCTATCATATCCTAATGTGAGTCCTCAACCTATAGAGTGGTACCCCCATCATTTCGGGCACAGTTCCTCTACCCACATAGTGGAATCCACTATCAGATAAGGCACCGGTCCTTATGAAACTAGAGTGGAACCCCCCATCTGCATGGGTAATGGTCCTCTATGGATAATTTCAGAGTATAAACCCCTGAAGTACAAGGGAAAGAGTCCTCTACTTTGATTTTTTACCACCTTTGCTGTATAACATAGTGAATAGGTGGGGTTCGACTTGTATGGGTACTTCTAGGAAGATGTGTGAGATGCTAGACATCGTTGATAGAATTTTATAATTATTGAAAACTCTTCTTCTTCAGATGAGTTTTGAGATGGAGATCCCTTTACTCTTTTATTTGTGATTCTTTGAATGATAATATATATATATATATATATATTCATCTATATCCATACCTTTGGATTTGGTTACTCTATTTACATGAGAGGTGAAGCCACATGGGGTATTCCACATACTTTACTTATTTAGATTCATGTGGTTGGATGAGTATACTATTATCCTATAGGTGGAAAATACTCAACATTTAGTTCATATACTCACCATGTATATCCCCTTATTCTTGGAAAAGTTTACTCTCCCTTGGTCTGGGTTGAGCTATTCTATTGGTCTGCATATTGCATCTATTTTCATTATATTCCTATTGTTTGTCTTACTTCTCCCCCTTAATATTTGTGGAATTCTATTGGGTATGTATATAATCACCTCTATATGGTATTTTACCAGAAATTCGAGGTCTTATATAGACAATAGATACATTAGCGTTGATCTCAAAGAACCTTAGGGATACCAGGTACTTTCAACCACATATAGTGGTCGTATATTGGGATTTAGGAGTTGAGAATCTCTCAGTATTTAACTTTGCCAGTTTTTTTAGGTTGGGATATATTTTTGGTTGGGCATGTATTTTTTTCCTTTATATTTTAGTTTTAATTGATGTTCTCTTGTACACTCTAGAGGTTAAGCAAGATTGATTTACTTTCTATCTATGTTGTGTATTTTACTCTTCTCCTCTACACTTATGAATCAAGATAGATGTGTTTGTGCATAGGTAATTAAGAGAATCCTCCCATGTTAGATATTCCTTCAGTACTATTTGCCAACCCTTGTGCTATGGAGGCCATCTTGGGGTAGTTTCGGCTCGAGCCTTGACTTGGTTCAGGTCATGAAACTGATGTTATATCCTGGAGCCTTATCTTGAAGTAAAAATGATCCTTAAAAAATCCCCTAATAAAATTATCCTCACAACTATTTTTATAATGTAATGACGTTTACATGACTAGGAATGATGCATACACAAACTATAATGATGCATATGTTTTTAGAAAATGAAATTTTTACAAACATTCATTGTTAAAAAAATAGAGAATCATTGTTACATGGGAAAAAATCATGTATACAAAACATGAAATGATGTATACATAGAACCTTAATTCATGACTGTGCACCTCTACATGATGTTTTTACAGTGGAATATGATTTTTATGAAGGGGGAAATTCATGTTTAAATAGGCTAAGAATCATTGATACTGATATGTATCTAATAATTGTTTAACCCTCAAAGGCATGTTTGGGACTTTTATGATTCTTATAAATACATTTATGGGGATTTCTTTATTCTTATGAAGTCTAGGATTTTCTAAAAAATATAAATTCTTTAATATTCTAGAAAAAACATTCAAACAAATGGAAATTGAATCTAGGATTTATTCTAATAATTCTAAATTGAAATAAAATAATTAACAAAAACTTTAATATTTTTTATATAATTGAATCCAAATTACTTTTAAGACAAATAAATGTGAAAATTTCTTATAATTTGATAAAATTGTGGGATTAAAATCATGATACCTAAGTTGAAGCATATAAAAATACTGGCTCTATCAATTTACCCTTACTAAATACTTGGAATCTGGGACAAGTAAACTTTAATAATATTTAAAAAAAATCACTTCCCAATAGAAGTTACCTTTTTAAAAACCATGTTTATATGTCTTAACAAGTCTCCCTAATTGTTTTTCTTTTATTTTATCTATTATGTACATTCAATTAATTCCCACTTATTTTATCCTCTCATAAACAGTTCTACCTACCTTTTTAGAAATATTTATATCCTCACTCAAGTATGAATTTCAAGAAATTTTATACTCATTCCATGTTCATTAAAATCCTACCAAGGCTTGATGAATTTCTTCATCTCTATTAAATGATTATTTTTTTTCATATCTTGATGTCTTTTTTAGAATTGTTTTATGGATTACGGTTGGCAGGTTCTATTGAGAATAATTTAATGTAGATAAAGAGTTTTAGATATATATTTGAATAAAGAATGATTTTTCATTTCCTTCAATAATGATTCCATCCATCTCTTCATATTAAATTGATACATCTTAACACCTTGGAATTTATATGGAATAGTCCACACCCATTACATTTCAGCAACATCTTGTATATCCTCTATTTGTTTCCTTTAGTAGGGTTTTTTTTATTTTTTCCTTTTGTTTTTATCTTAATAGAAGAGATGAAATTTTAAATCTTATATTTTGGGTGCGATACATGCCTTTCCCAAGATAAAGAAGTATTTACCTTTCTTTTGATGTGTTTCATGGTCATTATTCTCTATCTTTTATACTCATTCCTAATCAGATGTTTCTAGACAACACTTTTAAATTATGTTACGTAGTAGATTTCAGTTTATAAAAAACTTCAGTTATCCTCCTAAATCATCTCTATATTATTAGGTAGTCTAACATTAGTATACTTCAGCATAAATAAAATTTTATTCCCCTTTACTTTATTTTTAGTAGCACTGTTTCAATATTTTTAGATCAGTAATTTTTGTGTAGATTTTATTTAAAGTGAAAGAGAGCAATCTTTCACTTCCAATCGGTGGTAGAATATTATAACCACCTTTGTGTGATATCGAAACCATCTTCCCATTAAACCTATCAATATTTTTCTCAAAACAAAAATTTAAATTTTTTTAGCACTTCCTTTCACTATCTATAGAAGATTATACAAAATAACTTATTCCATCTCGATTTCTCATTTTCCCCCACACTTAGATTCAACCTAGTTTGTGCATATGATTCAATGGAAAGGTAGATAATTGTTTTTTCATTTAATTTTTCCATTTGATAAAATTATTCCTAGTTATTAAGTTCTACAATGGTTAAATGCCAATATAGGATTGAAAATAGAGTTTATTAAAAGAGAGGAATTTATTTAAAAAATACCTCAATCATTGACAACCCAAGGTCCTTAATTATCAATTCCTATGAATAGATAACATAGAATGTTATAATTATCCAATAATTTATTGGTTTAATTGAGAAAGAGGAAAAATGGGTTCAAAATCCTCTTAGGTAAGTAATTATAACGTAGAATAGTATTTTATAGAATAATATTAAAAAATCAGTAGTCTTTTCATGAATTTACTTCACTTAGAATTTGAAAAAAGTCAATTTAAACATTTATATAATGTTATTATACGACTCAAATTTTTTATCCTCAACATTGGAATTGATACAAAATTTTCCAGGGAATTAAATTTTATTTCAACAGGTTTGAAAACACACTTAATTTAAAAAATATAAAAATAATAAATTTGAAGAGACAATTTTTTTTTGATTTTTTAAAAGTACTATGCTATAAAGATTCCCTCCCCACACTTAGATATTGTATTTAATTCAATGGTTTCAAATAGATGTAACATGTAAAGAAGATTTTAAAGGTAATCATAGAATATAAGTAATTTTTAAGGAGAGATACCACCTGATAGTTCTTATTAATAGAAATGTTTGAGTAGAGTGTGATCCTCAACTAGTTAGTGAGGTGATTTCCTATATTACTTCTTCTTCTTATTCCCATTGACAATGAATGAGTTCTTGTTTCATTCCACCAAAACATGAATAATACTAAAATGATACACAAGTGTGATAATAAATTGACCTTCCCATCAAAAATTATGTTTACATAGAATCATCTTATGTATTGATTAGCATAATAGTACATAGTAACTCAGATGAATGTATTTATTCTAAATATTTTTTTCATAGACCACTCTAGTTTATTCACTTGAAATTCTTGAATTCTTAAAATACATACTCCTACTTTCTTCTAACTTGTTACACTGTAGTTTTATATCCTTTTCATATCTATCCATATCAAAATTCATTTATCTCTTTTCCTAATATGCGTATTGTTCTAACTCCATTGGTACATGAATAATCTTCCCATAAATCAGTATACAAGGGATCATTCTAATGGGTGTTCAGTTTTTTTCCTATAATACTATATGGTGTCTATAATCTTTTGGATCTAATATTTATTATTTATTTTAATAGTTTCCCATAAATTCATGTGATTAATTTATTTGAAAATTTATCTTGCCCATTTTTCTATGGATAGTAGGATGTGGATATCATATGATATACTCCATACCTCATCATCAAATCATCTATGCTCCTGTTATAGATATGGTCCCCCAGATTACTGATAATGGATCTAGGTATTCCAAAGCTATAAAATTTTTATTCATGACAAAATAAAACACCACATTATCATCACTAGTGTTAGTGTATATGGATTCCATTCATTTTGATATAAAAAAATAGCTAGAAATATTTAAGAGTTACAAAAGGACTTAGGAAAAGGTATTATAAAATATATTAAATATGCTTCAACTTTTTTACAAAAGCTGATTGGATTTTGTGGAAATTATTTTCCCTTCAAAATGTTTCTAGAACATTGACATTTTTCATAAATTTTTCAAAATTCATGTGAATCCTTAAGAAAAGTGGGATAGTAAATTCATTATTCTTAAACATTCCTAAAAGTTATTTGAGGTCCAAAGTATCATCCATTAGATTGGTTGTGGAAAAGTTCAAAAACATATTTTATTTCCCTATTAGGTCAGAATATTCTTTTCACTAGACCATTAAAATATTTCCAAAGATATACATCCTCCCAAATGTGAAATTTTGAATTAGATTTGTCTCTAAGAATTTTTTTGTGATGTAAATGAGATGGTATATGTAAAGTAACTAAAATTTTAACCATCTATTCACACCAAGTAACTTCTCCTACAATAAAATAAAACAACTCTCCTAAAATGGGATTGTTCAATGGGTCTTGGTTTGGAATTTATGATTCAGAAGCATCAGGTAGCATGTTAATGTGATTAGTCACTTGGTTCTTATCTATTTTCTTATCATTAATTTTTATATTAACCCCTTGAGGTAAAAAAATACATCTCACTAGAATAAGTTTTTATTCAGCCTTCTTTATCAAAATTCTATGTGATTCAGGATTATAAAACACATTGAATTTAGTTTTTAATAAAAATGATAAGAATTTTTCTATAGGTAATACAATTATAAGAAAATATTTTTCAATGATTATGTAGTTAATCTATCTAGAATATAAGGTTCCTGAGGTAAATAAAATAACTTAATTTATTTCGCTAATTCCTTTTCATAGAACTACTCAAACAATTTGAATGAAAGAACCAAAAACTAATTTAAAATGGCTACTACTAGTTTGGTGGTTACATCACTTGTGGTGTGACCAGTCGATTATTGAACACATCAAAATATTTCTGACATTCACTATTAAAATTAAGATAAAAAAAATTATAATGTAATATATAGAGGGTAGAAGAAATATTACTTAAATATTTGAGGAATCCCTTACAAAATACCGCATGTACTAGAATGATTTAACATGTTTCACAAAATTTGGATAAGGAAATAAAATTTTCACTTCAATTTTAGACATTCCTACCCAAATTCAATTTTTTTGATATGAAATTCACAAGAATTATTCCTATTTCCCCCATTAGTTTTTTCAAAATTCATAACAGCATTATTTTCCATGCATGTTTTTAATTTTTTTGTCATATTTCTCAAGCAATGATCACATTAATTCCCAAAAATTGTAAAATCATCCAAAAACACCACTAGAAAACATTAAATGTGATCTATAATGATACATACTATACACCTTGAAAATATAAACATATATCTTCACAATATGAATTGTATCCTCTTATAGGAAATGGTGATAAAGAATCATGTAAAGGTGGTTTTATCTTAGAACTCTATAGAATTGGTACCTAAAGAATGTTCTATGAAACAATAATGAGTTTTTCTTACAAACCACACTAGAATACGATCAATAATAGGAATTAGGAATTGATATTTATGAGTGACCTATTTTATCTTCCAATAATCTACACAGGCCCTCTAGTTATTCTGTATTACAATAGGAATCCGTTCATTTTGTTCATTATTCACTATGGTAATCCAATTATTTTTGGAATAATGTGAATGGGTTTAACTCATTGTGTGTCTCAAATGAGGTAGATGATGTCATATTATAGTAATATATTTATCAATTTTATTAATACCTCTATCATGGTTATATTTATCCTTCTTCAGGGAAACTTAAAAGGTCTAGAGTTATCATTTAACAAACTTTTGTGCATGTAGTTTTTTGGATTTATACAAGGGATATATCCTAAACTCTATGCCATTTATTTTATATTCTTTCATAAATGTTCAATAAATTTCTTTAATCTAAGAAAAGATTGGTGGAAATAATATCTAGTGACTTCCATCCTTCCAATAGGTACATATACTTCAAATTAGTGCATAGTGGTTTTAATTATATATTTATTGGTTGTTATAAATATGAAATCACATATTGATTTATAATTCCATGGATAGGATTTTTGATGAAAAATATGACATATAAGAAAACTAATTAATTGATAAAAAATAAAACACATAAAAAACTCAGATGTTACCTCCTCCTTAAAACTAAAAATATATTTTCTATAATTCTAAGAAAATTATTTCTCCATAATGTTTTCATGTACTAAATGCTTCCATAAGGATAAAATTTCTTGTAACATACTTGGATATTCACTAGATTCAAAATCTTAAATACAAGAAATCATAATAATGAAATTATCCTATAAAGGGTTCCTCATGGATTTGAAAATATTAAAGTGTATTTTTTTGTGTCCATTATATATATTGAGAAAGTGTAATAAGTGAATGATCCTTATTCCTATGATTTTTTTTTGGAAATTATGATTGTATTTTCTCCAGAATCTACAGATTTAATTTTAGAGTTTCATATTTCCATAGTTTCAATTTATTTTATTAAATATTATCCACATGTATTCCTATGATTAGTTGCATTAATGATGATGCGATTTTGTAAAACATTTTATTAAAGTGTAAGTGGCCATTGAAATCTTCTGTTGGAATATCCTTTTTCTAGTTATTTTTTCAAAGGAATGATGTTTAAGTGGTCGGAAATGATGCATACATATACCAGAATGTTGCATATATAGGCAGAATATGATGGTTATGAATTAAATCATCATTAATCAAATTGAGAACCATGTTTAAACAGCTCAGATAAATGTATATGTGTCCTAAAATTATGTACACACAATATCTCAATTAATTTCTATATATCTCAACATAATTATTATGTAGGGGAATATGATGTTTACAGAGGAGGCAATTCTTGTTTACATAGATTGAGAATCATTCTTTCATACATGTTTCTATGGATTGTATAATCCTTACAAATACATGTTTGGGACTTGTGTGATGCTTGTGATGGCATTCCTGGGACTTGTCTGTTGATTAAGAATTCCTAAATTTCACAAAATAGAGAACTTATTAAATATTCCTAAAATAACATTCAAACCAAGTTAAATTTTATTTATTAATTATTCTAATAATTATAAAGTTAAATAAAATAATTAAATATCATGTTCTATGCCATTTTTATAGTTGAATATGAATTACTCTTAAACATATGAAATGTGTCAATTCCCTATAATTTTAAAAAATGGTGAGACTAAAATCATGATTACAAAAGGTGAAGCCACTAGAAGATTAAAACAAGAACTATTGGAGAAAAAGATCAAAAGAAAAATTAAATGGTAAATTACAACGCATAGGATTATGTGGTTTAGTCTTGCGTTATATTCCACAAGTGAATGATACATCACTTTAATTCAAAAAATAAAGAGACTAATTAAAATAATAGCGGAATAATGCACTATATCTTTTGATCATAAGTGATTTACCTTAATTTAATAGTAGAGTCCATCTGGTGCTTCCAGTCATGATCAATATACTATATTTTTAGGCTGTTGTCTACCTCCTTTGATATACATGGATGAACCATTCCTATGGTCAATGAACTCCTCCACCTCAATGTGACTAATTGGCTGATTATTTACCCTTCTAAATAAGTTACATGATTTCCCTATATCTTTATCTTTCAGCGACTAATCTTTTAGATGAGTTACTCTTACTACGCCAACATGCATCTTCTGATGAACTATAACTCAACCATTTTCACTCCATCTCATTGGAGTCATCAAAAATAAAGCCACCATATTTTATTCATTTGGGGATATACATACCCTTATTTTAGAAAAATAAATCTCACATCTTAACAGTCTCCCAATTGATATTCATTTTAGCTTTGTGACTAATTCCTCCAATAGATCCTATACATACATCCTCCTTTTAATTTCCATGAAATAGCTATATGGTTACCCACTATGACTTAATTCTAGTAAAACCAATCATACTAATAGTAAAAACCACCTCAACACTTCCAAATTCACAAAAATTGTCAATATTTCAGATAGATTCCATACCCCTTCAATATTTTTATGTACAACACCCATTCCTCCAATAGAATTTGGATGAAGTGGTGCTTCAACTTAATATACATCATCGAAGAGTGAAAAATTGGATTCTTGGATAAGTGAAACAAAATTTCTGATTCCTAAAATATAATACCCCCATCATTCCTCTCTTCAAGATCCTCTAATAGACCCTTAAATAAAATAAAATTATTCCCTAATTCAGTAAAATTTTCATACTCCACTTTAATTTTTAAATGTGATACCATCATTTGAGGTTTGGATATTTGACTAACCATTATTACACTAAAAGTAAAAACATATCTTGTCGTGATTTTACATGAATCTGAACCTTCACTAAATTAAGAGTCTATAAAACATTTTATGGTATCATATTTTTTAAAACAAAGTTCCAAGTATTCAGAACCCTTCAAGTACTAAAGAACCTAGTTCATATCCACCCGGTGCTATCTTCGAGGGTTTGACATAAACCTACTAAAAAATTCAACTACATGTGTTATTTATAGATTATTACAGAACATGTAATACATAAATATTCTAATAGATAGTTCATATTAAACCTTTACCATGTAATGAACATAAAAATCTATTCGAGAGGACTTATCATTATCCTAAAAGCCTTGAACAGGGGTGAGATAATAGGTATTTATTTAGAAGAACCAAAGTGTTTCACCAAATTTGGGATATAAATATACGGAGTTAGTTATAATGGACCAGAACATTGGTCTTTTACAATCCTCATCCTAAAAATTATATTTGTTAATATTTTATTATTTATATTAAAGCTTGAAAAAAACTCAACCTTTAGATGAGTGATCTTTTTTTCATCATAAATGCTATCATCATTTCATCCACCTAAAGTGGAAGGATGATGAAACTCCCATAAAGAATCAACATAAGGTATAATATTTGTGACTTTTTATAAAAATAATTCTAAAAAACCATGAATTCATTTAACTTCAGATTCTAGTTCCTCCATACATACTTCAAACCAAAGAAGGAAAAATTTTAGTTAACATATAAGTTCATAGTTTTGATGATCCTTGAATAACTCCAATTGATCTATATAGATCTCTTCATCTAAATCCATATGAAGTAATATTTTCTTAAATCCTAATATAGATTATGATATTATAATTAAAACATCCTCAAAAACATTTAGATAGTTACGTACTTAAATAGTAGATAAATGATTTCAGATAAATCCACTCCTTCCTTATTTTTAAAGCCCTTGACAACTCATATGACCTTTTACCCCTGCCTACAATATATGTCATCCTTAAAATGATAAACCCAATTTATAAATAATATTATTTCTAATTGGAATCTATATTCAGTCCCATATTTTAGATATATCAAGGGACTAAAGTTTATCTATCATGGAAAACATCGATTATTTTGAATCATCCATATTCCTTGCATTCTTAAGAAATTGTTTCTCTCAAAAATCCATTAGAAGAAGAAAATGTAATGTAATATCATACATTTTAATCTAGAAGCACTACATGGTATATTTATGGACATATCACTATGAATTAGCTCCTTTTATTAATACAACATCTAGAGTGTAATATTTTGGTGCTTGAGGTTCCACAGTCCTTTAACTCTCTTGTAATTCAGGATTGGGAAACACCATGAGAACTTAATCCATGCCAATACAATCACAAAAGGATTTTTTGTTTCCTAAAATACAGATCTTTTTGGATTTACTATAATATATGTTTGTTCTAGTCAAGCATTTTGGTGAACCTTATATTTTTGCGATACCTTTCATTCATCAAAATTTTATTCTACATTTTGATCCTTACATCAAATCTCTTTATTGAATATCAAAATTCAACTTATGATGACTTTATAAGATTCATTATCCAAGAGTTGAAATATAAATTCTTTATAACCATATATAAAAAATTAACATACTTGATAATTAACTTCCATGTTACATAATTATTTATCATTAATATTGGAATATGAGAGTGCTTCAAAGACTTTGAGGTGGTTCAAATAATCCCTTATTCTATACCAATATTTCTTTAAAAGGTTTTATTTTAGTGGTTGATAATGGTATCTAATTTACTAAGTATACAACATAGCTCATAGAATTTTCCTAAAAATACCTTAGGGAACCCAGTGAGGATCCCCATTCTCCTGCATTATTAACCAATATCCTATTCATTATCTATACAAATATAATGTTATCTAGAGTCCTTGGAACAATATTTTTGAATCGAATCCACTTAGACTAAAAATTACCCACCAACATTTTCTGATAGAAAGGAAGTGATCTTACTTCCAGTATCAATATCCCCCATAGCCTTCCACCATATGAAAGTATAAAATACTTAGTAATTTATATCGATTAAGTTAACCCACATTTTTTTTGTATAATAATCAATGTATTTAATTTTTAATAGTAATTTTTCATTAGAGAGCATTGGATCTAGCCCCCAAACATCTATGTGAACAAAATCTAACTTCTGGTGCTATAAAGTTCTCCTATAACACCCTCAGATTTTTTAAAATATATATTTTTAAAATAAATATAATATTTTAAATATTTTAATTACATGAAAAAATAATTTTATATTGCATAACATTAAACAAAAAGTTAGTCTTCTGTTACACGTGACAATGAGTGTATATTTCTTTACACACAATGCTGAGTTTAAACGAAATGTGACATATTATTAAAATATTATTATTTAATATAATAGTTATCACCTAAACGTTGGAATAAAGGGTATGAATACGATTAACTAAATTATAAAAATATATGGTTTATAAATTTATATATAATAATTTTTTTTATGACCAATTAATTATAAATCAAAATAAAAACCAATTAAAAATTAAAGAAATCTTTTTCCGAAAAACTATTTTTATACGCACAAACATGTTTTACCTCAATAAATTAAATAAATAAATTTTTTAATGATTTTAATGAAAATAATATATTATATACTCATTAAAATGTTCAAAATTCATCTTATTTTCTTTTTAGATAAGAGATAACAATAAATCCAATTTTACGATAAAAAAATATTTTTCTAAAAAGAAATTTTGTCACATTTTTCATGCTTATTTTAAAATTAACATTTGAAAGTTTTATAAATTTTATATTTAAAAATAAAATTAAATTTTGAAGTAATAATGTCAAAATAATATTTGATTGATTTTTTTTTGTTTTCTGAAAAGATAATTTTTGGATGAATAATATTTTTTTTGATTTTTATTAAGAATTATCATTTAATTTAATGCATTTTGAAACTCAGAAATTATTTTATGATGATTTAAAAATTATTAATAGTTTATTTATATATATATAAATCAAATTTATGTCATTGAAATCAATTTCATATTGAATTTTGATATAACTGTTTTAAACTTTTGAAAATTTTCTCTTTGGAAAACTACTTTTTCGTCACGTCCACGTGATTAATTTTAAATTAAAAATTTCCACTCCTATGAATGTGATTTGTAAAAATTGATTCCATATTTTTAATCATCATAATTTATATTTTATAATAATTTCAAATTTTGTTTTTACCATTATAAATAGTAAAATAAGTAAAAATTAATTACTATAGTTAAGGTCAAAATAGATTTACCTGGGGGTTAATTTAGAAATATATGGGTTAACATTACCTAGAAACATGTCAAATACAAATTATATGGAAAACATATGACCTTATTAAATCTAAGGTTCCATAATTTCTCATTTCTAATCCTTTGGATATGTGAAAAAATTGGTTACACCTTTTCTTTTTCAAAGAATGGAAGTGTTCCACTCACCTTTATGAAAGGACACCCCCTCTTCTATTCTATTCACACATAAAAAACCATTTGATTCATAAAAAAAATACCAAAATAACTTTTTTACTTCCATCATCTCATACTAGAAACCTAATTTTGGTCATAAAGACAACCTAGGAAGGATTTTGGCGCAAACTAAAAGAAGTTTTTTGAATAAGAGGTAACATCCCTAACTGAGCATTTTATTTTATTTATTCCTCAATATCCTTAATTATTAAACCATGGTTATATAATAAACTCATTATATGATATTTAATTTTTATATATTAATTACATAAACTAAAACCATCTCCTCCTCCTTCAATTGGTAAATGAAACCATTGATCATGTGAATGACGAACTACCGCCTCACAGACCGAGGCAATTCATTTTACATCAACACCTCCCAAAGATGGATATAATGATGGATTTAATGTTTATATATTATATTTATGATATTATTTTACCTTTATAATTATAATACCACTTATACCTTCTTACCACCCTACGTGTTGGAAAATAATAACATCACTCATGTGTACGGTGGACTACCGCCTCGCGAACCGATCCGATGTGTTTTTCAGTTATATTTTACTTGGATATTAATAAGGATATATTAAATGAATATATATGATATTTTTAACCTAATTATAAATATTTTAAAAATACATCACATTTATCTTTTTTACATTCTATTTCGTGGGGGATATGTTAATGTCTTTCATGTGTTTAGTGGACTACCGCCTCACGATGGGATGTGATTCCGTTTTCACAAATACTTTTTATGGAAGGTAATAAGGGTAATTTTAATGAATATATGTGATATATATGGAAGAAAAATCACTATTTAAATATAATATATTATATAACTTTCTTTAGTTTCATCCATTGATAAAATGGAAACAACATTCATGTGTGCGTACGACCTACCATCTCTATAAATGGTGTATTTCATTTTCTATCTATAAAATTTATGGATTAATATAAGTACATATATAATAAATATATATGAAATTTATATCATGTTTAACATTATATAGATGATGGAACCAGGATAAAAGTTAGAATACTGAAAACAACAGATCAATATAGACACGAAAAAGAAAGCAGTTATGATCAGAATCATAATTTTAACAAGGAATTATTAATAAAAAAATGATAAAAGGTCATACAAGAATATAATATTGTAATATATATATATATATAATTATAGTTTTTAATATATTTTTAATAAACTTATATTTTTAATATAGGAGGTTTGAACATGTTTGAAGGTATTTAAGACTTTTGGTAATGGGTTTCCGTCTCACTTTTTTACTTCTATGAGACACATTCTATATTTATCACCTATTTATTTTATGTGGTGTATATAATACCCATGGATTTATTTTATTATTCTTATCCTCATAATTATTGGTATTCAAAAATACATTTTATGATCTCTTTTTCATGGGGTTTATAGTTCAATTGTTACCAAAACGTTAAGGATTTTTTTCTTAATTTTCCTTCCTTGAAACATATGTTATTTTGTGCACCTATATTATTTTATGAGGTGTATATACTTCCAATCTGACATGTTATATCATGAATTGTATTCTATAAATTTTATCTTAATTTTTATTTAATGTTATTCTTTTATGGGTATTACAATTCATTGTTACCAATCTTGTAATGGTTTTACGATACAATCTCATCATTTGTCAAGATTATTTATGTTTATTATTTTTATGATGAAATATTATGATTCATATATCAATAAACTCATTAATTTTCTTATCATATGTTTATGTCCTGAGAATAATGTTTTTCCATTTATTTTACACTCTTTATGTTATCAAGAATTCAAGGTAAATATTTTAAGAAAAATCATCTGTATTTATCTCTTCAGTCAAAAACCTGGAATTATTCCAAAACCAAGTTTTATAAAAATGTATTCAATTTTTTTTAACATTCTAAAAATTATTTATTAAATAAATTTTTACCCATGTTTTACCTTTTAAAAAATGATTTTAAAGGAATATTCAATTCATTTTCTAAAAAAGGATCATTTGGATTTTACTAAAAATTTGGATGGAATCTTTATTTTAATGTGTATAACATGTAAATAATTTTCCACCATCATGAACACTCCAGATTTAAAATATTCATCTCAAAAATTTCAATATTTATTTGAAATTAAAATTATTTCCAAAATATTTTATGATTTTTAGTTAAAAATGATTTTAATAAAGGTAATTTTCATCAAGAAATGTTCCAAGTGATATTTCAAAACATTTTTTACATCTGTGATGACAACCTTTGATGTTACATATGATTTACTAGTTATATGATCGAATGATTACATTTTTATTCTATCCCAAGATGGGTTTTTTATTGAAAGATGTTTAAGAAACCCACTTCTTTTTTCCTCAGGTTATACTATAATAAGATTCTTATGAAATTTACTTCTTTTCCCACTAGTTATGCTATAATGAAATGATTATGAAACCTGTTTCATTTCCATAGGTTATTCTACGATTAAATGTTTATGAAACTTATTTATTTTTATATTATTGATATGATGAATGTTTTTTGATCTTGTGTCACACCTATATATGATTTTCATTATGTGATGGGTTGGACCTATATCTACCTCCAAATAATTGGATAAATATTGATATATCAAGAGAAAAATTAGACTAAAATTGGGAGTGAACCCAAATCAATATGGGTCTTTGTCTTCTATGATAGTATTGGGAGTTAACCTTGAATACTATGATGGTTTGTGGAGTGAACCCATTACACTATGATAGTATTGGGAATGAGACTTGTCTACAAATGAAATTATTTTATAATATTATGTGTATGCCACAAATCTGAATCTTATTCCAATTTTATAATCTCATGGATCATGTTATTTGATTCCTTTATGATTCATGTGTTATGAACTGCCAATATTTATATAATGACTCATGTTTATGATCTATGATATACAATGGATGGTTATAAAATGTCAGGATCATGTTATTATTCCCTTATGATCATGTTATTCTTATGTGATCATTAACATCTACCTTGTTTACCCTTAATAAGAATTTGATCTCACCATTCCTTGTGTTTAATTTCACCAGGATACAAAGAAAGGAATTATGTATGAAATGGGTCATTGTTATGGAAAAAATAGTGGGATATGATGTAGACCACTTGTGAACTGATTTTTTATGTTTCCAAGTTTCGAAAGGCACTAGATCAAATTATTATAGAATAGATCATTATTTTATTTAATGAATATTTTTTTATTGAGATATACTATTTATGGATGAGAATTTTGGGTCTATACAAGTTGTTTTGTAGAAATGTTTTTTGAACTTTGGAAACCAGGATGAGAAAACTTTAGTGAGATCCCTAAAGATATTTATATAGATTTGTATAGGGATATGTCTAAGCATAAGACTAATAATTAGTCAAATTTTATGAAAATGTCCTCAAATTTTGGTTAAGGATAGAGAAAGTGGTTTATAATCAATTACATATTTTTATGGATTATATAAGTGGATGTGGCTCTAGTACATATGTAATTAGGGGTAATAAATTCAAATAAGGTGCATTGATTTGGAATCGATCATCACCTGGTTCTTGATAATAGGCCGTACTACAATCCTGGTTTAACACTACCTAGGGATATAATTTTGAAATTCACAAACTCTATGAAAAATCATGAAGGATTTTAATAGATTATGAATATGAGTGGCCTAGTATAATCATAAGGTGTAATAGATTAAAAATGTGTCATTATTTACACATAATAAAATTAAATTTTTCTGATTATGTGGTTCCCTATAATTATTATTGTTTATTACACTATGATTTTTGGTTTTAGTCAATGGATAAAACTAGAAGGAACTGGGTTAACATTGAATGTGATAAAAAATGTGTTTTTGAGCAACCAAATCGGATTATGACTAGAGTGAAGGATATTGTGATTATGATGAATCATTTATCATGATATATGATTAACAAATTTCACCTTAACCAACTTTTGGACTCATAAAATATGGGAAGGATAGATTTCACTAAGAGAATGGGAGGTGGGGACTATAGGGAAAAGAAGATTCATTGTCTTATATGTCAATAAGGTTGGAAGAATCACCTAAGGGAATGTCTTAGTGGATCAATAAGATGTTTTTAGTGTGGGAAAGAAGTAATCAAAAAAAGTAATATCAGTGGAAAAAATGATGGGTTAATGAAATTGTTAATAATAACGGTATCCCTAAGGAATCATTAACGAGTGAATGTTTTAATTATGGAATGTATAATCATTAATAAAATTGATGTCATATGGGTAAAATTCTTGAAGAAAGGTATCAAGCTTCTATACTTAATGGTTATAATACTAATGATAAAGAGACCAAGAATGATATATGAAAGGTATGGGATGTTCTAACAGTATTTTTTATGTTAAACATGAGAAACAAGACTATATCATAGTTGATAAATGTTAAGACAAGATTCATATTTTATATTATAGTAAATAGGTATTAAGTAGAAGATAATGAATCCCAGTTAATTATTTAATAATAAAGTGGAATGATTGAAGTTCTTATGTATGAGAATTCAATAATTATGTTTTATAAATAATGAAATATATAAGGATTGTTCTGTAGAGGTTTTTAATTATGTATTTTCAATAATATTTTAAATGGTATTGATGACCGAGAAATGTGATTCAATAGAAAGGTGATAGTATATGTAAAATCACATGATTAAGGGATGATAACACTTAAATATGTTTTTTATGTTAAAAAAATGGATTTTTAGTTTAGATAAAGAGATGATTGATATGGATAAAGAAAAATTGATAGTATTTATGACCTAAGAATTGATTAATTATTTTTTGAAAAAGTAGTTTATGGTATTATTGGATTAGTTTACAAATTTTTTGGATTTAAGGAACATTTTTAGTAATTTTTTGTTTTATTTAAATAATGAGGAAGTATGTATGTTTTTATTAATGTTTTATGTTAATTAAGGTTATTATTATTCTTCAATAGAATATATGACCAAGGTCTTCACTTGTTTTTAATGTGACCATAAAAATATACTTAATGGTATTTGTTTGATTAATGTTAAGTTGATTTTTGGAAATTTAGTTACCTTATCTATAAATTTTAAATTTTGGAAGATTCATGAGATTAACAATTTATGGAATGGTTTATATTAAATTTTAGGCTAGGTTTTAGAGATTAACATATTATTTCACCATATGAATATTTATGTGTATTAGATAACCAGTGCTAACCATTTCTCTTTGATGATAACTAGATTTAGAAAGAATGAATTATCATTATATTATGGATCTTTTGATTCATTAGTTCTTCAGGAATAAAATATTACTCTTCATTTATTGGAGTAATCGATGAAGTGTAATTTTATTGAAACACTACAAAAAGGATGAAATTGTGCTTATGATATAAAGGAAAGAAAATCCTTAGGTATATCAATCCATTTGAAATTATTGATTTTATCAGGATGATAGACAATAAATTTTAACATCAACAAAACCATTATCAAGTTCACGATGTATTCCTTATATCTCTCCTGAGTAAGTACATACCTAATCCATCACATGTACTAAACTTAGAGTTTATACCGCTAGAACATGATCTTTATTATGAGTAATAACTAGTGAAGGTTCTAGATTATACAAAGAAAATTATACAAAACAAGACCACCCACCAAGTAAAATTTTTGTGAAAGAAAACCCTTCTTGGGTAAGCTATGTGAAAACCTGAGGATATAATGAGGCATAAATATCCTAATTTGTTTCATTAGAGTGATGAATTTGGAGTTTGAGATTCAGTTTAAGGGGGGTAGAATGTAACAACATGAGATTTTTTGAAATTTGTTTCTCAAATAAATATAATATTTTTCGATATTTCTCAATACATGCAACACATATTTTATATTTTGTTACACATAACACTGATTTTAGCATGCGTTATGCGCAACAATGAGTTTATCATGTATTACATGATACATCGAGTTTAAATGAAATGTGACATAATATTAAAATATTATTAATAAATATGATAGTTATCAACTAACCATTAGAATGGTATGTATAAATAGAATTAACTAAATTATGAAAATATATGGTTTAAAAATTCACATATAAATAATTATTTGGTGATCAATTAATTATAAATGAAAATAAAAACTATTTGAAAACAAAGTATTTTTTTGAAAAAATATTTTTATTCACACAAATGTATTTTACCGCAATAAATTAAAAAAAAAATTTATTTGAATCATTTTAATGAAATTTATAAACTATATACATGATAAAATGATTAAAATTCATCTTATATGTTTTATGTACAAGAGATAAGAATAAATCCAATCTCATTGAATAAAACTATATATTTCCTACAAGCAGTTCTGTCGCATTTTGTGGTCTTTTTTTTAAAAGTAAAATTTTCCAATTTTAGGGTTTTTTTTGAAAAAAAATTCATTTTTTGAATTATAATTTCAATATTATCTTTTAGTGAATGTTTGAGAACTTTTTTAAAGATACATTTTTTGATGGATAATGAAAGTTTTTGGTTTTTACTAAGAATTTTCATTTCTTTTAAAGAAATTAATAACATTAAAATTATTTTAAAGTGGTTTTAAAAGTAAAATTAGTTCATTTATAAATATTAGTCCACTTTAGGTCATCTTAGTTAATTTTAAATTTAATTTTGATATAATTTTTTTTTAAAATTTTGAAACTTTTCCATTTGAAAAATTATGTTTTCATCGTGTTTACTGGATTCATTTTAAATTAAAATTTGAAAATATATGAATGAAATTTGGTGAAATTGATTAAATATTTGTAATCATAATAATATATATTTTATAATAAATTTATCTTAATTTTTAACCATTATTAATAGTAAAATTAGTAAAAATTAATTATAGTTGTTATGGGGAAAATGGGTTTACCAGGGGTTAAACTAAAAGGATAAGGGGTAAAACAACCTAGAAACCTGAACAAAAACACTTTTATGACCATATTTAGACATTAAAACATCTATGGTTTGATAATATATCATTTTTTAGATTTTTTCAAGTAAAAATGTGGTTACATATTTTCTTTTCACAGAGGTGGCCTAGATGACCTTGATGGACTTTAGAAGAAGAAACTTCTCTTACACGCATGACTCTTTCTATTGAGACTATAAGTTATAGGGTGATATATTTAAGTCCATTTACCAGTTCCATGGAGAAACATGAATTCTTCCACATACCATCTATGAACATTTTAGAAAAACCTGATCCATCAAGTTATCCCACATAAATTATGTTTTCTTTAATCTAGGGATGTGTCACAGACCTTGTAGATTCAACAAGATTTTGTTCATCATCTAGAAGAAAATATCTCCCATTCAAAAAATATAAATGTAATTCACATATACCAAATATACTCTACCATATCATATATAGATATAATTTTTCACAGTTCCCCTCTTGGATGTTTAATGGAATAAATCCACATTATCTATCACCCATGTTTCTAGTGATATGGTGGCACTTTAGAGAAAACCACTCCTTTATTAAGATATAGGGTTCTAATACCCGTTACTGAAGATATATATTTCATAGTCCTTTATTCAGTAATTATTTTCATTTTAATGTGACTTCTCCTATCCTAATTCAAACACATGGGATCACCATCTATTGAGTTTCTCCAGCTCCAACTCAAACCTTTTTTATTCTTGTAACCATTTCATTTAGTGGAAGTCCTTATTCCTTCCGCACTATAAAATTCACCTAAAGATATTTGGATCTAATTATGTTGGATTTATTCATTCAAGATCAGATTGAGAATATCAGTGAACGTAAAAAATTTATTTTTACTAGAACTATTCATAGCTGTAACAGTTGTGTCCTATGAATCCAAAAGCTAGGAAAGTAATAACTACACACAAACTTGGTCTTTGAAGTATATCTTTAAAAATTTTATCTGACATAAAATTACATGAAATGGATTATTATAATTAGTTACAAAACTTACTTATCATATTATCTTGTAGAATATTATGTACAAAAGAATGTGTTGTTCATAATCATAGGCCTCTCATACATGTTAGCTAAGGTCTTAATGAGATAAAATAAGTTATTCACTTCACAGATGTTGAATTATAAATTTCAGGAAAGTTAATTTTTCAGGGATATGAGTTATTTATTATATATACTCTCAAATTATTACATTTTCATCACATCCAGGTTATCTCCCATCAGATAAAGATCAATTTTTTTTCTAGAAAAGGAAAGCCTCTTTCTGAATTTTCCAATACCCAAAATTATTTTCTTCTAAATTCTCTAGACTATCCTTGATTTCAATTCATTATATCCCTCTAAAAATTATGAACTCCCAATACTTATGATCAAAATAAAATATGAGGTACAAATTCTTACTAATATCCTCATATTAGAATAATGGTATAAAATTATATTCAACTGGTATCTAAAACTCTTCAATTGGTCATGATCCTCCAGAATCACACCAAAATTGAGATATAATACTTATTTTTGGGGCTATGCTCACCATTTTGTAAAACCACCAGAATATAATCCACCATAACTTTATGTATAAGAGAAATAACTCAAGATTGAACCCCAAGTATGTTGCCTAGAAATTAGAAAAAAATCACACCCAAGTCACCAAATATCATAAAAAAACCACTATAAGATGAAAATAAGAAATATCAGAAACAAAGATCAAAATAAAAATCAAAAGGTAAATAAAAATGAACATTATTACATGGTTAGGGTTTATGGATTAATAAACATGGTAATATTTCATCACTTTTATTCCAAGAACTATGAGGAATATTATAATAACTGAGTCATAAAAAATTATATCTTTTTATCACAAGTGATCCACCATACATTTATAGTAGAGTCTAAGTGGTGCTTAAAGTCACCACTGATGTATTATCTTCATGAGTAGAATTCCACCTCATTAGAGATATATAGAGGATCCATTCATCTATTAAAACAACACCACCAACTTAGTGTTTCGAGTAAGTTGACTATTCACCCACCCAGTGAATTCATAGGACATCCCTTTCGCTTTATCTTATGGTGACTAAACATCTAGTGTTCTAACAATAAATACACTATCCTTTATCCTCAAGGGACATTTCATGCATTCAATATCACTATATCTTCATAAAGTCAACATAAATAATCCCATCAAATTTTCTCCATGAAATGGTCACACATTTCCTGATTTTATCAAAATGAATCTCACATATTAAAAGGATGTTTCATTATGAAACCAATTTTAAAATTTTATGAGGTGAAAATTTTAAATGTATTTGATTGATGATTTTTCATTTTTCCTTTTCTTGTAGTTGATCCAAATAAAATATGTTATTTTTTTTCTCAAATGAAATATTCTAAGGAGTTATTAAAATGGTTTCAAATAGATTATAGAAGGCCAATGGAAACTTTAGTAGTGACCCAAATGAAATTTTCAAAAGATGATAAGGGAAAGGAGGTCAATATGACACTTTATAGACTTATAATTATTAGTTTTCTGTACTTTATAACAAATCAATTTTAATTTTTTTACACATATTAAGTTTAACACAATAAAAGTTGTCCAAAAAAAATTCATATGAAAGCTATGAGACAAATACTCTATTATATCAACCAAATAGTGAATTTTGGGTTGTTTTGTTACAAAACACCATAGTAGAAACTATTGGGCTATAAAAATAAATATTAGAAAGATTTAATGGATGAAAATAATTCAACTTATGGTGTCTTACTTGGTCTTGTATGTTATTTCGTCTCTTTCTTATTCATGAATAATTGTTTCAAGTCTTTAAGAATGGTGGAGAATGAATATATTATAGCCACTTAAGATTTAACCCATTTTATATGGATGAGACAATAACTTGAACACATGGGTTAGAATTGGAATCTTCTATTGTAACAACTGTAACTCTAGTGACCCATAATTGGTGTTTACATCATTAAATTGGTACAATATAAAAGATATCTCACCCCAAAGGATCAAAGAGTTTAGAATTATTGGGTAACTAGATACATATATTATCCCCAAAATAAATTAGAAACATAAATCATAACTTATAAAATTCATTATAACTTTCTTATTTATTTAAGTTATCTTTAAAATCATTAAAAGATCCCCTTTTGGTTCCCTAGGGAAATGAAAACACAATAAAGGGTGTGCTCAAATTCATAGTCGGGGAAATCATATGGTGGATTCTATCATAAATAGATATTTCATAATCAATATGGAATATTAAATAATCAATAAACATGTTATAAAATCTATAGCTTGATCATTAAATATATTAATGGATAAAAAAATCACTTGGAGAACAATAATTGATATCATAATGATGGAAAGCATAATTCCAGACATATTAATTATCCAGAAAAGGAATCATGATGTTACCATCAAGGAATCCTAAAAAGACATCACAATCTTACCATTAAGGGCTTGTTATATGTAATATTACATACTATTAAGGCAATGTGCCAATAGATTGTCACTATATTCACTGATATAATCTAAGTGATAGATATTATTGTTTTTCTCATGAGACCTAAAAATTTATTGAGAGAATATATATTTTATGGTCTCACCTATCAATTACACATGTCCAATGCATTCCTCATATATTTGATGATCAACAATATGAATAATCAATATTCCCTGTTAAACAAAAAATAACCATATTGAATTGGGTATACATAACATCAATATTTCAATATCTAATTTAATAAATATATTAGTAATATTTATTTAATTTATACTTTGTATAACAATGAGTATATGGTTAATACAATAGTGAAATTATTCTAAACATATCCATTGTATATAAGGACATGTACTTGAAGGAGAAAAATAATTTCAAAAAAATTATGGAGACTGATAGAAAACATTGAATAAATCCTTATGACTAAAATGAAAGAAGGTATGAAAGGATAACATAAATTCCCCAGAAAAGATTTTTTTTTGAAATCATGTGCTTCGTAAAATTAAATATGAAAAATGGAAGTGAAAATAAAAAAAAAACTTTTCTAAAAATTTTGTTACTTTTTCATACAAATGAATTTATAAACCACTTCCGAAAAACTTTTTAAAAATTTAAAATAAACATTTGAAATATTATTTATATTAAATTTTAAAAAATTTGAATTTTGAAATTAAATAACTATTATGTAAGTAAATGTGTATCGGAAGACAAAATTATAGATAAGTGAAATGAAATACCTATTCAAATGTTTTTAAAAAACATTATCCATTTTTTAAAAATTCATATACTAATGAGAATATGGTTTTTTTAAATTTTTTTTGAATATTTTAAAGGAATATTAATAAATAATGATGGAAATTTTTGTATGAAAATGTTTCCTAGTGAAAAATGTTAAAAAAGAATTCTTTTCCCACTTATATAAAGAAAGTAAAATATGAACAGTGTTGAAAAACATTAAAGATTCATTTTAAAACATTTTAAAAAAAATTACATGTTTTCATAAAGAAACATTTAAAAATCATTGAAATATTGAAGAGTAAATTCTTGAAATAAATTAAAAAATATTGATTTAGAAAAAAAATATTCTTGACAAAAAAGTGAAATAAGGTGATCTTTTTTTCTTTCAATCTTTTTGAATACTAATGAGAAGGAAAATAGAACAAATTCTTGAAAACCCAAAAAAATAACTTCACTTGAATAAATATATGAGGTTTAATAGAAAAAGATCTTATAATTTCTGTAATTTAAATTTAAATATAAATAATCTTGAATAAAAAATGAGATTGTAAAATGAACACTTATGGAATTAATAAAATTTGAATCAAAACCCATTGAAAGAGAAAAAATGAATAAGATATTTGAAAACGATGAATAAAGAGTAATTAACGATTTAATATTTCAATGGGGAAATATATAATCCATATAAATTAATTTTTTTTTTCATAATATAAAATATGACCCAATGAGGTGAAATTGAGAGGAAAAGCCCTTACCTTGAATTCCCACTCAGTCGAATGCATTCCAATATCCTATATAATAAGATTATATTTATTATTAATAAATATAAAATCAATATTTATATTTATTTTTCTATATAACGTTTATTCCTAACTTCATTTTTTCCATTTTATAATAATTTATTATTAAAATCAATTATTTAGGTTTTAATAAATTTCTTTCTTATGCATGTTTGGATTCAGTGGTTCTGATCCTTGGACCATGTTCCTGGTTTTATAACCTATATAATGTCAATAGTTTTATCTATATTATATTTATAAATTAAATGCACTTTTTTAAACTATCTAATCATGGTTGTTATGAAAAATGAAATACATCATTCATGGTGGCGTAGTCCGCATGTATGCGTGGGTGATGTTTTTATTTTTTAACTGATGAAAAAATAAGGTAGATAACAATATCTCCTTATAAAAACATAATAGTTTCATAAATATCATATTTATTCCTTAAATACATATATATAATTATTAATTCGAGAGTGTGATGAAAATTAATATATGTCGCTTCATGGATGTTTTAGTTTGCACGTACTAATGGGAGGTGTTTTTTTACAATGGGAGAAATGAAGATAGAAAATGGTTATACCACTAATATTACACAATTTTTGTATATTAAAGATAATTATGTCATTATGTTAATATTATTATATAATATTTGGAGTAGTTTTAAGAATAAAAACTTGAAAGTGCTTGGTAAGAACATATACCACTTCCTTAGACATTTCCCTTTTAAAAACACCTTAAGGATTCTTAGATTGGTATTTTTGTGATACTAAGACCTATATGTCATGAAAAATAGAGTTTTTAGGGATTTTTATTATCTTGGTCAATCTTGGAAGAAATTTATGTGTATAAAATGGAGGAGATGAGGTACCCTTATAAAATTCAGCAGAGTATCACCCTTGTAAATACTATAAAATTTAAAATTATATAATGTTATTTTCATGTGATAGTGGAACCAAATGTAATACTTTTTAAATATTGGATAATAGAGGGTCTAAATAAACTCATAAAATCATATTTATTAAATTTTTAGTGTTGTTTTAGGCCTCATCTATTAGTTTAACCCCCTCATTAATACCTTTAACCCTTCTCATGGTGACAAAATTTTACCGTGAGAACTATCCATTATGTATAAAAAATCAATGTTTTTACCCAATTTGAAACTCCATATTCTAATTATTAATTAAATTTTATAATATTTAATTTATCTATGTGATAAAAACTATTTTTAATATAAGTACACAAAATGAAATAGAGAATGCTTTTTTAGAAAACTGTCTTTTCATTTCTAAATAATATTTTACACTAAAATAATGTATAGAATTTATTCTAAGTTAATTTATTTGTATGTCAATAAAAAAAGAGTTATGTGACTTTAAATCCAATCGAAAAATTAATTTTACTTTATATTAACTTAATTAAAGAATAGTAAAAAAAATAGTTCTTTTATTAGAACGAAATTCCACTTAGGTTTTAAAATATCAAACATAGATTTATAAATTGAAAATAAATTTTTAATGATTTTTTAATTATTTAATATATATTTTGTCTATAAAAAAGGTTTTAAAAACCCTGAAGTAATTATTATTCCATAATGATGTAATAATGTTAGCATTATTTGTAAAAACTTTATTTTACTCTATTCACCTAAAAATTAAACATTTTAGAAAAATACCTAAAAATAAACCTAAGATAATTTTTAAATGATATGGTGAAGAATAATATTAATTTAATCAAATTAAAATTATTAAATATATAAATTTATCTTTTAAATGAATGTATTAAATATAAATAATAATAGACTTTATAGAAAAATATCCTTTTAAACTTCAAGTGTTTTTAATCTTAATAATATAAATTTATAATTTATTAAGTATTAATTTATTATTTCATATATTTATGTACATTAAGTGATAAATTTATGAAAATACAAAAATATTTAAAAATAGTTCGTTTGAAAATACCCATTTTTATCATTAAATTATTTTAATCATATCACATTAGTTATTTAATTTTTAATCATTAAATTTTATCATTAAAAACAAAATAATACAATGTGAGTATCATAATTTATTACTATATTTATATTTACTACTATTTTTTTTTATAATTTTAATATTTTATAAATCATTTTAGTTTGTCGTTGATTATATTACAATGTATTCAAGATAATATATATTAAAAAGAAAATATGTATTAATATATTGGAGTGTTATACATATTTCTATCAAGTGCAGCAGTCTGGGTTCTATAAATCCCAATAGAAATCTCATTTTAGTTTTTTGTACCATGCATATCAAAATTAAATATCATTTCATAAATGATAAAGTGGATCAATATGATCTAAAGTTGGAGTATGCATTAACACATGATCAAGTGGGTGATATTATGACCAGGGAGCTACCTAAGGTAGATTTTGAAAGGAACCAGTTGTCACTTAGAGTCCAAAAAAATCCCTTCAACTAGATAAGTTAGAATAGAGACCCCCACTCCTCCTTAGAAGATGTATTGAATAGCATGGTATAATATCTCTCTTGTATTAAATGTTCCTCATTCTGACCATAAATTGTGAACAATTAGATATGTTCACCTCAGGTTCGTTGAATAAGGTGAACAAATTTTTCATGTGTAGGGGCATAAATATTGTTTTATAATAGGGGAGAGTGTTTGATAGATCAGTCAATGGGAGTAATATATTATAAAAGTTGTAAACAATATGGAGGTTCAATTAGTTATTTTCATGAGGATTTTTTAATTTAAAATTTTCTTATTAGATCAAGATATAGTCAAGTGGGTTTAGAGTTGATGTTAAATGTATAATTGATAAACTCATTAATGGAAATAGGCTCGAAATATGTTTATGATTAGATCTTCTTAGTTTTAATATTTCTCAAAGTTGAAAGTGATAAATCATTCTTGAAGCTATCAACAAACCCAAAGGGGGATATTTTTTGATATAAAATCCCCATGTACTAGTTTTTAGATTGTGTTTGTTAATAATAAAGTGGAATGAATATTTAATGAAGTCTCATTTAAGTGTGTGGAGTTCTTATTTTCAAGGTTGGAAGAAGTTTGTAGAAATCTGTTAAATGACAGAGGAAGTCTAGATACATGTAAGGTTGAGAAAAACACATTCAAGGTTGAGAAAGACCATGGGAGGCCCCCTGTAAGGTTGGGGAACTACCTCATAATGTTAATAAAATACCTCATAAGGTCAAGATGTGACTCCATAATGTTGATATGGATATTTTTATGGTTTGTGAGAGCTATCTATAAGCTTTGGATAATATTTTTAAGGTTAACCAAAATATTACATTACTTTGTATAGTTTTCTAGAACTAGCTGTGGGTGTATCTTATCTGTCAAAATAAATGATATAAATTGTAACCAACCAATGATAAATATTATTTTCCCTAAATTCAAGGGTGCCCCAATTCATATTAATTTAATTTTTTATGGGTTATTTTGTTTGATTTTATAATCTAGTTTTAACCATGCACACAACAACATGGAGAAGAGAATGGAAGTTAGTGTAACATCCTGGAGTGAGTGAATTTTGAATTCATGTTTTTGGCTAAAGTTTGAGAATACAATCATCTCAAATATTTTAAGAATTTTTTAATAATTTTAAAAGTTGGAAACAATCAAATTGTTGAACATGATATTTATATATTATATTAGGGAATTATTTTTTCTATATGAAATCTTGAAAAATGTATAAAATAGAAAATATTTAAATTTAAAAGAAGGTAGAGGTCATGGGCTCAAAAAAAAATACACGAATACAATGGAGGATAATTATTTCTATTACAGATAATATAGAGCATAGAAGTAGGATAGAGATTCATTTCATCCCAGAAATAAAAGTGTCAAATCTTTGTTTCATAATCATAAGAAGAAGAAGAGAATAAATGTGTTCCTGGAGGTGGTCTCACAAGAATTTGATGCATTTATTACTACAACATACAAGGTATATTATCTACATAATGTTTAAAGGAATATAATAAAATTATATAAGTATAAATACCTATATTATATAATAAAAAAATTGAATTCATTAATTTCTATAGGTTTTAAATTAAAAGGGTTGTTGTGGAAACTCCAAATAGTCTAAACCAAAATAAGTGATCTTTAGCGGTTCAATTGCATTAGTATATTGTTGAATGTTTTATCCTTGAATTATCTTTTTTTGGGTGAATTATAGAGATAATATTTAAATTATTTTTGATGTGTATTTAATTGATTTAATCAATATCAATTTACTAATTTGAGCATAATTACATCATTTATGGATTTTAGGAATGTTTTGAGCTTAAATGTGAAAATTTATTAATTCTGGAATTTTAACTATTTTGTATCACTTCTTTAATTTGAAAATAATGTTTAAATATTGTTCCAAATAAAGGGATTATATTTATAGGATTACATTTTTCATTATGATAACCTTATAATACTATTTCAATTTCTAATTCAAAAATACATGGAGCCCAAATAATTCAATCACTGTAGATTTTTTGGCTGATAGAGTTGGCCACTCCTATTTAAATAAGGAATATATTTGGATAAAGAAAAACCAATGAAAGTAATATAGTTTTATTTTAATAGTGACTTAATGTTTCATCTGAAATTATTTTTTAGGGAAAATTTTTTATTAAGGAAGAATTTCTGTGTGTCAAACTGGAGGGATATTAAGCAACTCTTTGGGAAGAAAAAATGCGATTTAGTAAATCAAACATAACTTTTTTGAAATGCGTCAAAAACCTTTAAATATTGAGGGATAATATCAAAATTGATTCCAAACAAATATTAAGAAGTAACCTTTGATATTTTTGACCATATGGTGATTAGAAACAATGAAATGTTTTAGTATAATGTTTCTGAAGTAGATTTTTATCTCTCTTTATTTTCTCTTTTTTTTATTTTTTAATGGATTACTCTTCCACCTTCTTATTTGTTACCATTCAGATCTATGTATAAACTTATAATCAGTTGAGGAATGGGATGTTTTCTTTTTTTAATGATTTATTTCCCATGTTTTGGATAAAATCATTTTATATCTTCTATTAATTTGGTTTCAACATTATAATAGTAGTTTTTATGATCAAGTACAATCATATTTGGTTTTATATTATGTTATTGTTATTTATTTGGTCAATTTCCATTATCTCCATCTACTAGGTTCAAGTTTATATACGATTTATTAGACTTGGTCTTAGTGGTGAAGTACATATTTATCATTAGTATGTGTGGGAGGGTTAGTGGACTTTCTTGATTGTTTTTTGATAAATAAGAACTGATCACATATTTCATAAGTCAATTGAGTGTTTTTTCTAAGAATATCTCAAAAATTAGAATGAGGGTACACCAATATGAGATTTTGGTAAGGTTTATTCTCACCATCACAAGTTATAAAAGGGATTAATGAGAATAGACCGTGGAATCTCACTTTAACCAGCTTATTAGAAGGGAATAAGATTACTTGGAACTAGGATAAAATTATAATTGGAAAAATGAACCAGACCAGATCACCCTTCTCATATCACTGTTTTTAATCACGTTCATCATTAATATATTTTACATCATTTGTTTCATTTATTTCATTTGTTTTTAAAATCAATCAATTTGAAAAACACCCATATGTTCCCTCTAATTTAAAGTGATGAACTTGATTATTGTACGCTCCTCTATAGAGAAAACATTGGTTTACTACTATAATACACTTTCACTTAGTAAATAATTTTTTCCTACAAAGTATAATAGGAACATTTAAAAACATGAAACCAATTATAGGGAGGTATTTCCAATAATATAATTGTAAATATCATACATTTTTCAGATTACATATTAATTTTTTTAACTCACCCTGGTCTGTGGAGGATAGTGTTGTATTCCAATCTAAATAGATCAGAGGATATCGAAACTAAATTCTCTTAGAGGCATAATTGAAGGATATCTTTCAGGACCTTAAATAGACCCTCAAATACCTAGTATTGGAGGGATTTTATAGATAATAAAATAAACCCCAGGAGCAATTCTTTGAATTTTATCAAGAAATGGATGAGGCACAAATTGATTTTTCTATGTTTCCTGCCAATTTATCTGAATAAATTATATAGGTGAAATATATAAGATAAGTGGTTGAAAATGGAATAAAATAACATTTAAAATGTATTTACTATAATACACAAGAGTTAGTGATACAAATGGAATAAACATCTTGTGAGTATCAAGAGTAACCCAAACTTGAGCAAGTGATGGAAGAGATCTCCCCAATAATCATTGAATTTTAAGAATAGGAGAAGGTAAAAGAGGTGATACATGAATATAAATTCACCCTCCATCAACCAATACTATAGGATATTGATGAATAATATTTTTCTTTCAATGTACATATGAGAGATTAATAGGATTTGGTTGAATTTTTAAATCAACATGAGGTGAAATACAATCTCCCCATCTATTAAAAAGTAGAATAATCAAAACTATTTTATCACTATAACTTTGAAATAATATTAAACCACCCAAGTGGTGGAATTTGAAGAAAATAGGAAGAATCCTAGCTAACTACCTTAGTACAATGAAACTGAACTCTAAGAGGCACTTTCCACTAAATAAGAAATTGAAGTTGAAAAAAATCAGGGAGAAGATATTTTATTTAATTCAATATTATCTGATATTTTGAAACAGATTCATGTATCACCTCTCATCATATTGAATTTTCAGAATCAATGAATCCTTGTTATTACTTTGCATATTTTGAAGAAAAAAAAGAATCACCTATTTAGGAACACAAGAAGATCCACAAACTTGTTGAAAACTTATTTAAGAAAGTACGTAAGTAGATCCAAGTGGATTTTCATGAGAAAATTGAGTCACAAACTTCTTACATTGATGTGGAATATTTTTATGTTTAATCTCCATGATTTAATTTTATTCTTGTATAATTATACTCTAAATTTACCTTTTATTATTCACTTTATGTATCATACCTAAAGAAAGCTCTATCAAATAAATAGTAGGTTTTTCAAGTGGAAACCAGTAAGGAGGATAACCCATTATATATCTTTCCCCCACCATACAAGTTGTATTGTATTAAAATAGCAGAAGATCATGTATAATATATATATGGGTTCCTATAAATATAGTGTTAGTAGGATAGAATTGGAAAGAATAAGTGTTGGTGGATTATAATAATGAAACCACACCATCTTTTAGATTGGAGATAACCAACTAGAATAACCCATATATAGGCAGGTAAAACCCATTTTCCACTTGGGGGGTTAAACCAAGATATATCCTTATTTTTTTCCCTTTATCATTATATTATATTTTCTTTTCTTTAAATAAATTTTGTAGGTTTTATTTTTTGATTTTTTTTGGGTTTTTAGGAAGCAACACTTAGGATATTAACTCAATGTTCTACTTCCAATAAGTCATATTGTAACTCTCCATAATAATTACATCATTTACTTAAGTCAATTAAGAATATATGAGGTAAAATTAACAGTTTATGATTTGGAAGTTTATATTTTTAACAAATAATCATTTTTTGCTTTTCTTTTTCATTTTTTCTTTTTGAAAACATGTGAGCTCAAATGGCTATCCTTTCCATTTTTGAAACCCATTTCAATGAATGGACCATGTTATACCATGAATCAAAAAATAAATTAATATTTAAAATAAAATTTGTTAAAAGTTCAAAACATTGATAATGGAATTTAAAGACCTCTAATTTTTTAATCTAATTCCACAAATTACAATCATTATATTTAAAATCACCTTCTAACAAGGCCTTTGATCTATTTTGGAATATTATTTATATCCACCTAATTTCTTAATAGAAACAATACATACAATAGTTAACCAAAATTTGGTTTTTTTGAATACTTGAGGGGTTGAGGTACTTTTATTTTAAAATATTATGTAATTTATTTAGTTTTAAAACCCATACTTTTAAGTGAATCCTTTTTTATTCTAGAATTACTTCTATATTTAATCCATGTAACCCTTAGTATCCCTAAAAAATATTTAAGGTTATCCATATTTCATGAAAATTTTTCCTATACAACCTACTATTAAAGTTAAGATCCATGATCTAGTTGAATTTAAGTCTGGGGGAAGCTATAGTGTAGTTTTCTAAATCATTTGGCATTACTTTGGGTGGGAAATAAATTTCTAAATACATGTTTTATACTGAAAAAGTTATTCTACTTTAAATTTGTTTGTTTCAAGATCTTATTGAGAAGTATTATAAAAATTATTATTATCTAAAGAAGATATATAAATAAATAAATAAATAAATAAATTTTTGGAAGATTTATCATTCAAGATAATGGTTGGTAAGTCAAACCCAATGCTTGAAATTCAAATCACCCACACTTCTTTCAAAAATCAATCTATGAAGAATTTGAAAATACTATAAAACAATTTATACATTTGAATGGGGTTTAGTGGGTATCATTTTTCTTTGGAAAATTTAAATGCTGTCCACTTTCATGAATTTTTTCATGATTATTGAAGATAATTTTATAATAATGGGAGTGAAGAGGATACCTTACATGAGTGAAAATTAAAATCATTCAAATTCCCTTCAAAAAAGAGAAACAAATCCTCATAATACCTCATTGTTTTAGACATATAAAACCTACCAAATGATAGCCATGAAAAAAAATTGAAAACTAATCATTATAAAAATATTTCCTTGAATCACATTGGGTGGATATTTAGAAATTTATCCAGCCTATGTTGACTATTTCATGAGTTTGGTTAAGAAAAACCTTGTTAAAAATCAACATTTGTGTGATGTGAGAAACTTCATTTAGGGTTAGTGTTTTGTGTTAATGAGAGGAGAAATGTAGTGGAAATGTATTGAATTATATGAGTAGATAACTTGAGATAATGGGTTTTTTGGATTCATGATATCTTATTTGGTGTTAAATTGGTAGATCTCAGGGGTATGAGTTCTAAATTTTCTTTGATTTTATTTTGATACTTACTTGCCCAAGTGTCCAACTGATAAGTGTGGAGGAATTGATAAAATAATATTTACATTACTTTTCATGTTCATTTTAATGTTTTAATCCTGACGAGTTTACCAATTAGATAGTAATTGCATTATTTTTCTATTTTAGGGATGTTTTGAGCATTAATGTGAAAATTGATTAATTTTGAAACTTTAAATATTTTATATCCCTTATATATTTAGAGAATATATTTTTCAATATTTATAAAAATTGTGATGTTATTTTTTATAGGATTCGTTTGTTGATGGTATTTGTCTCCTTCAACTGGACCATGTACAAATTAAAATTCAAAGATCCAAAATAATTTAATCCATATGGATTTTTTTTGTTCGAATTAATGGACCAACCATAATTAAATAAAGAATATATTAGGATAAAAGAAACCAAATGATATTATTCTTGTTTTATTTGAAATATGACACAAAGGTTTTTGTTAAAATTAAAGATCATGTAGAATTTTGGTCATTAAAGTGGACATTGGACGTCTCAAAATGGAGGTAGATTAAGGGTTTATTCAGAAATAAAATGTGATCTTTGGTAAATCGAACATAGAATTTTTAAATATGTACAAAACCTTTTAAATATTTATATTCCATAGCCTTATCAATTTTTAAAAACCAATAATAAGTGAACTTGGTTATTCTTGATCGTTCGGTGGGAAGAAATAGAGAAAACATAAAATAAAAAGATTCCATATAAGAAATTTTATACTCTTAATTTTATATTTTCTTAGTTTTTAATGGATTCCTATTCCCCTTCTTAATTACCCTTCACATGGAGGGTTAAACATCAATTTTATTAGAGAGTTGGTGGTTTCCTTTTTTTTTTATTTTTTGAGTTCCTGTTATTTATTGAATAAAATCATTTTATCTCTTAATTTAAGTTAGTTTAAATATTCTAAATGAATATTAAAATAACAGGTATGATCGTATTTGGTTTTATAATATGTTATTATTATTTATTTCATTATTGATCATTATTTACCTTTACTAGGTTTTGTTTTATATATGATGTAATAGAGTAAAGATTCTTGTTGAATTACTCTGTGATTGATTGTATGTGTTGGAGGGATAAAAGAAACACTTTGTTGATTGAGATAAATATGATCTGTCTGGGTATTCCCTAAGTCAATTGAGGGTATTAACTATAACTCTCTTAAAAATTTGAAGGAGGGTAGACCGGTCTTAGATTTTGGTATGGTTTATTCTCACCATCACCAATTGTCCAAGAGAGTGAGAGGAAGAGACTGTGTAATATCACTTTAATCATGTTAAAAGAAGAGGATTAGATAACTTGGAACAACTATAACATTTAAATTATAAAATCAACCCTACCCTAACCACCCTTCTCATATCTTTATTTTAATCTCTAACTTCATAAATATTTTTTCAATATTTTTTTCATTTCATTTTTTGAAATAAAATAGTTTTAAAAACACCCACCATTTTCCTCTAATTTATAGTGAAAAACATGATTTTTATGAATTCCAATTTATTGGATACCTATCTTGACTAATATAAAACATTTTAACTGAGGAAATAGTTTTCTTCCCCGCCCCATGGTAGGCACATGTCATTGGAACAAGTAAAAATACCTAAGTTCATTTTATTTCCTTATTGACTTAAGATAAATTTTGAGGGATAGAAAAAGTGTTCCTATAAAAGAGAGAAAAAAATAATAAACAAGGACAAATTTTTATGATTTATAGTACCTTAATTCACCCCTGTACATTTATTGACTGGGACTAACAAGAAGGTGTAACAAACTTAGACAATGATTTAGAATCATAAGATATAATGTTCATTGAACTCTTAAAACTACCATATTCTCCATTGGGGTTGGACACATATCAAAATTGTATTCTTAGATCATCCCAATCTATCTGTAGTATCTTTGTATTTCCTGATGAATCATTCCACATAATCTAAAAATACTAGGAAAATATCATTATTATGCCTTAGGTAGTTCATGAGAATCCTAAATTCCATCCAATGATAGTCTCCTGGATCTTCTTGAAATATTTATACTATACTCAAAGAATATGTAACATTTACCCTTGTGCATAACATGGTGTACATTATATACCCTATCACATAAGGGTATACGAATTTACTCAACCTTTATATCTTCACATGTGTGTGAGGAACCATTTTCTAAGAGAGATGTTTTCCAAGTGACATTGGAAACAATCCCCTTTAGATTATTTCTGTCACGACCCGCCCTCGGGGTCCGTTCCGTGACTACCCCAAGCCCTCCTTCCATAGGCCAGGGGCTGGCGACTAGAACCAAGGCGTAAATCCCGGTAAAAAGGGAAGGCATTGCCTTTGTAAAGTAAACAAACACCACAGAGTAAGCAAGCAGAAAGTAAACACTAAGCAAAAGCAGAGTACAACTGAAAGTGCGGAAAAGTAAATGGGCCAGTATACAAACCCAAACTGAAAGTAAAGTACAACTCGAAAGGGAAAACAGGAAATGAAAGGTAAAATCCGCTACACCGAGCTGTCCACTGGAAATCCCACCTGAAGGGTGGGTACAAATAGCTCCTCTGCTCCACGGGTCCCGCCGTCCACTCCGAGCACGTCCCGCCCAGTGGTCCACCTCCGGGTACCGTCCCACTCTGCAAGCCTCAGCTAAGGTCAACGCTGTCCGTCGTCTGCAACCAACACAACGTAGTGCGGGCAAAGCCCGTACAGGGGTGAGTATAAGCTACTCAATAGGGACCCCGAGACCCCTGAAGGTCTCTCAAATCCACAAAGGATAACCATGAATAGAGGAACAATCACGAAGTAATAACCGACATTGCTTAGGTATATGCCCATACATATACCTAAGTCATCAATTTCAAATACGCTCCAACCTCCGAGCCCAAGTACAACTCAGTCCACACGGGAAAGTAAACGTATTCCACACAGGAAAGAAAAACGTAATCCACACAGGATTGCACAACACAATCCACACAAGAAAGCAACAGGATTCAGCTCACACAGGTAAACTTCTTCAAAGGACGATAAAGATGATCTCTGATCCATCTAAGTCGTCCGACCCGGCCCGGCCGGCCGGCGGCGCGGGGGCCGCGGCGGCCGGGCGCCGCACGGAGGCTGCACGCGGGGGGGGGGGGGGGGGGGGGGGGGCAAAGCCCCCCGCTTGATTTGGTTGGTGGCGCGGCTAAATGCCGCGCCCTTTGCAAAAAAAAAACGGCCCCCACGTGGGGGCTGTCTTGAGGAAAAACCGGGGGGCTGCTGCCCCCCTCTTCATGGAAACCGCCCCCCTCTTTATGAGGGGGGTTTTTTGAGCTGGATGGGGGATTAATTTCCCCCGGTTCATTACCATCCGGCTGGCCAGCTCGCCGACCGGTTTTCTCTAACGGGACCGGAAAATACGGTCCCCTCTTCGGCTTCCGACGCCGGCGGCCCGGCCGCCGGTCTTCTCATTCCGCCGCGACCCGGAACCGGCCGCGGTGTTCGTCGTCCGGCGCGGTGCGACGGCACCGCGCCCCTCCGCCGCGCCTTCGATTCCCCTTGATGTGGCGCAGCGGCGTCACGTTCTTGAAGATTCTTCCATGGCGCGCGCGCGACGGCGTCACGCAAGATAAACATTCAATTATCCGCGTGGTGCGACGGCACCACGCCACCTTGCTTCCACCCGCAAGATAAAACAACATGAACGATGGAGGGGGTTCGGCCGTGTTCATGCGGCCCGGCCCCCCTCACGTTAAATAATAACACAACTTTAAATATTCAATTGCCTCAGGTTAGACATGATAGATCCACGATCAAGAACGAAATAATTAAACAATAAATCAACAACCCCTACCTCGGGTATAGGTTCGAAGATTTGACAACGACCCGTGGAAGACAACGTCGCAGAGGTCGGGCGTCGCGGTCGTCGTTAGTAAAATCCGATGACGAAGAGGTGCGTCCGATGTGATACATCGTTGGCGAATCTTCGTATGCCGACGAAGGGAGTCCGAGGAGGAAGCGGCGTTCCCTCTCGTTGACACGGAAGACGAAGAAGAGAGGAGCGGCGTTCTTCGTCGGAACTTGAGCGTTCTTCATCAAGTTGAGCGTTCTTCGTCAAGGCTTGAAGATGAAGGAGAAGCTCTCAAAATCCTCTCAAGAACAAAGGAAACCAACCCAAAAAAATAAAATAATCTTAAGCTTATTTTATTACACAACCCTCCTCTTAGAATTTCAAAGGTTTGAAATTTAAATTAACCCTCTTCAATTAATTAATCCAAGTTGTCAACATTAATTGAAATGGGTTAAAGGGGAGGTTTTGAGAGAATTTGAGGAGTTGGGGTTCGTGTGGGCCCCACCACACTTAATCCTCCCAAGGGAGGTTAAGTGGATGTGGGTCCCACTCCTAACTCCCTTTGGTAGGATTTATCTAGTTAAAATAAAATTTGTTCTTCACAAATTTTATTTAACTTAAACTAAAAACCCAAAAACTAACTTTCATCCCGCAACAAATGCAACTTCCGAAAAGGTCTCTTTAAGCGAAAATCGGCGCTGCGAGTTCATCGGTGCCCTCATATTTCAATTCCAAGAACCGGATCAAAAGTTAGGAATTCCCGCTCGTTCGTTCACTGAACGTACCCGAGCCAAACTTCAGAAATTGATTCCGGGCACTCCGGGCCTCGGAATCAGGTGCCGTCTGAAACCGCGCTCTTGTAAAATTCTAAAGAAAATTAAGAAAAAAATTTCCCTTGAATTTTACGGGTCTTTACAATTTCATACTGAATATATATATTACATTACCAATATATGTATGTTGACCCTTTCAAAATACCTTCTTATATCTATAATGATAGATCTTAGTCCTCAGAATGCAGGCTTAATCATGTAATTCCTTTATGGATAATAATTTATTTAACCATGTATTCATAGGTCATAAGACTAGTACCTCATTTCTTATTAGTAAATTTTCATCCATCTATACTAGTAAACAAATCCACTCCCACTAAACCACTTATTTATATTATAATCACATTAATTATTTATAATATAAATTCCTTTATGGGTCAATTAAAATTAATGTTTCAAGATTTTAATGCCTGCTTCTCTTAATAAATCAAATTTTGATACTTTACTACTTTATTGGAAATATTTGGTGTCCCAAAACCTTATGGTTGTGTTATATATAAAATTTATAAAAGGATCCCATTAGGTAAAAATATTTTGACATCCTTTTTTTATATTTCATAATCATGGTAAGATTCTGTGAATATATAATTATTATGTATTTTACTATAGTGAATGGTAATTTGTTTCTGTTATAGTCAGTTCCATTATGTTGTTTAAACCCTTTAAAAACCATTTATTCCTTATAGGTTCAAGATTTTCTTTAAAATTAACGTCTTTTTAATAAATAACCATTTGAACCAAATGGGATTGATATACATTAGAAGTTAAACTAAAATATCTTATTGGTTTGGGTAGATGAAATACATCTCAAAATATATGGCCTCTTACTCCCTTAAAGATTCTAGGATAGTTACCTCCTCTTTATAATAGATAAGTTCATTATTATCAACTAGTAATAAATCAACTTATTCAATGACTATAAAACTATATATATTTTTGTATTTAACCTCCAAAGTAATATTTTGTAGAACTTATATCTCTATAACAACCCCTTATATGGGGTTTTATGGAATCTTATCATGTTACAACACTTGTTCATCTCGGGCCTTGACTTCATTGAGGTTTATATTTCAGCCACTATCTCTTTTTTCGATGTTCTCACTATCAAGTAATATGAAATGTATTGAAACTATAACCATTTTGTATGAGGATCCACAGGGGTAATAACCTGGTGTTTCCTTATGGTATCCAATAAAGATACACTTTATTCCTTTAGATGAAATTTTGTTTTTAGAATTTTCCTTTATAAATGCTTCACATCCCCACACATGTATGTCAAGAAAATATTTCCTCCCACTCCATCATTCATATGTGATTATGTTTTCTATATTAATTGGAACATGGTAATGTATTTGTGTTTTTATCTATAATTTTTATCCCCAAAAGTATAATGGAAGACATGAATGACCCACAATTGATCTCACCTTTTCAAACAAGGCGTGGTTTCTACTTTTTCTTAGGCCATTACATTGAGATGTATAATTAGGAGTGATTTGTGATAAAATCCCAAAACTAAAATATATGATCAATAAACTATTGGTTAATATACTATCCACCAAAATATGATAGAAGTTTTTTTATCATCATACCAAGTTGATTCTCAACATCATTCTTATATTCAATGAATTTATAAAAGTAATCAAGCTCATACCTTACTATATAGAAATATCCATATCTACTCATAAAATTAGTAAAAGTTATTAAATATGACTATACAACCCTTAATTCAATATGAAATTTCCCACACACATCTATATGAACCAATTCAAGAAGATTTTTGTCCCTTTATCATTTTCAACTAAATAGGGAGTTGGTCATTTTACACTATAAACCATCATGACATATACGAAGTAATTTTAGTTCAAAAGATTTTAGATATCCATATTGATATATATTTATCAAAAAATTTCATTTACATTACCTTACTATTGATTCCGTAGTTGGGTATGATATAAATCAGCTGAAATAGATTCATTATTGATTTCCAACTAACAATTTTCATATTCTACAACATAAAGATCATTATAAAATGTTACACAACATAGTATTTACTATATTTATTTAATAAGTATTGTTATTTGGATATTTTAAAATAAAATTGTCTATTTATTGTCTAGTAATAGATATAATGTTTTTGGTTACATTTGGCACATACTAAAAATCCTTCATAAGAAAAATTAATCTCATCATCAATATGATATGGTAGTATTTAGTGTCCAATGCAAATATTTCTCTCAATTTACAGCATATAGATCCAACTAAACATGGAAAATTTTACAAAATTTACTTTGTTTATGTATTTGGATGTAAATGTGAGAACCAAAAGCTCTATCCAATACCTAATTTGTGGAATCATAGAGATTTCACTCAATAATAAAAAATTTGGAGCTTCCCCTAAATTATTTATTGAGGTTTATTTCTTCTTTCGGTGTCCCTTCATGCCCCATGAAAAATAAATAGCATCCTTATCCATTAATTTCCCCTTGACATTCCTCTTATTAGAGGGGTGGTGTGAGTAATATTTAGACTTTGTGTTAGTCTTAGGATATTTTATTTTGATTTACTCTTATTTATTAAAATAACCAACTCATTTTCATGCTATATATCCTTATCATCATAAAGAATTAGAGTGGGGATATCTAGGAGAGAATTATATATGTTATTTATATTAAAATTTACCATAAATTTAGAGAATCTATGAGGTAGTGAGGCAAGAACAAGATCTATGCATAACTCCTTGGGTATCCTAAAACCTAAGATATCCAGACACTCAATGCGGAAAATCATCTTGACTATTTGAGTCTTCCTTGGTACACCATATTCAAGAATCCATGAGAATAGTTATTTGGAGATCTCATACCACTCCTATTTATTTGTCTTATGATAAACTTCATTGAGATATGATAACATATTGTATGTTTTTATATCCTTATGAAGCTTCCAGAGATCACTAGAAATTGATGATAACATCAAGAATTGGACATCTAATGTGTAATTCACAAGATTTCAGAAGTTTTTATGATCACCATCACTATCCACATTATCATTATCGATAATAATCAAGTACCCCAACACATATAAAATTTTCTTTTAGTGTTGTATAATGTGGAAGTTCTTGTACCACTCTTGGAAGTTTGTTATGGTGAGGAGATTATCTTCTAATAAATCTGATCATAGGGACATCATGGTTGACGAACTTTTAATTTTCTATAGAATAATTAAAATAAAATTTTAAGTATGTTATATTGATTTCCAATATGAGATGTAATTATCTTTATTATCTAGTAAATCTCCCACTATTTTATCAAGTCCCAATAGCCATCACCATTAGACCCAGAATGCCATACCATAAGGAAAGTATAATGTAAATGATACATATTTTCCTTATTATAACCTATAAAATGTCTTGTTAAATATCTTAAAGTTATTCAGTAAGGAATTTCTCACTAATTAGGCCCTTTTATTTTATTAATAGGAGAATAGAAAAATATATACACTAAATTTCATGGGGGATAGAAAAAATAAAATCCCTAGGCATCATCCCACACAAATTTGATTCCCCAAGGAGGAAAAGAACCAAAAGAGGATAAGATCAAAACCCCATAATTTGGATAATTTTTAGAATCTATGAAATCCTCCAGAACATTACCATCACACTAAGTGTGAAGAATGCTCGTGTGATTTTTCATTAATTATCTGCATCTTCTGATAAAATACACGATAGACCAAGAGAGATGACCCTTACTCGATAAAGCATAGAAAACAACAAGATAATTCGTCTTATACTCTCTAATAAGAATGTCTCTCTGGTTTTATGTTAAGAGACCTATGAGAATATCAAGGGCTTCTGCTTGAAAGGAATCACCAATCCTGAAGAAGGCCAAGAACACTATCATAACCAACCCTTGAGTTTCTCTGACCACCCAACCACCACACATGACTCCCACATAGCAAGAACCATTAGTATTTAACTTGAACCCTGATGAGGAAGTCACCCATTTGATAAAATTTACTTAGATATGAGTAATGTTATAGATGAAGTTTGAATGAAGAAACACCTTAACAGAAGGAGAATTTCCCAAGTCTTTACAAAGAATGTATAGATACAATATTAAGTTCATGGTCTTTAAAATTATACTTGTATTGGAAAACCTAGAAGATTAATGTTGAGTTTAATTCCAAGATAAATAAATTATCCATTAGCCCACACTGGAGATTAGCGACCCGAACTTCCTTTCCATGCTAGGATTGTCCGCACCCTAAAACCATTTTTGGAGGAAGAGATCCACAGAATATGCCTACTCAAACCATGATATAAACTTCTTAAACAATACCCAAATCACATTTTCCTACTCTCTGGATAATAATAGATTCCTTGTGGACTCTGATCTCAACTCGCTGCAACAACAACACTTAGAAGCAAGATTGATCATGTGACGCTGGATACAAACCTCAATAGAAAGTGCATTATTCTTGACATGAAAAAATAGAAAAAAAGATTCTTATATGGAATATCCTTAAAACATTAAAAATCTTCCCATTGATCCTACATATGGATCATAACTTTAAGATTAAGAAAATCCTCAGAAGTTAAAGAACCAGCCGCACATCCTGTGAAAATGAACTTATCCTATTCATCAGTAAATATAATTCCATCAAAACACTTTCTATAATAATCATCCAAGAGGGCACAAATTAAGTTGGGATAAATAATAGCCTCTCTAAAATTGTTATATGGTGTGGGAAAGATTAGTAAACCAAGAACATCCGCTACCTTGTTGTGGTTCCAGAAACTAATCTATCCCTTCCCAATTAACCAATGTGAATGCTTCTAAAGAATTTACATATAATCCTGGAACAGATTATGAATCTTGGATGGTTTCACTCTAGAAATACAACCTTTAGAGCCATAAGTACCTTATATATATATACATCATAATGATTTACCTTCTAAAATTTCCCAAACAAGTTTTTCATGAAGACCACACGTGGTTCATGGAATGATTTTCAGGTTGATTCCTTCTCCTACCAAAGATCTAGAAAGTTGATTCCAAGATTCCCATTGACACTTAACTTCAAAGTGAATGTCCCAAAGAAAATAAATAAATTATTTCTCAATATTATACAACACTCTTTTCGGAGCCTTCAGAGCTGACACGATATGCATGGGAATGGAAGAAAGAATAGAATTAATTAAGGTGAGTCTTCCTATAAAGAATATGAATGTTTTTTTCTTATTAAGGATGAACCCCATAATTCTATCTGAAACCATATCAAATTTCGTAATGAGAAGAGGATTATGAGATACCGGGGTTCCAAAATAGGTCATAAGGAAGGAGCCTTTAAGCATAATGTGGCTGATTTCCAAAGCTCTGATTCTCACCTACGAGCATTTATTGGGGAAAAAATTGCTATTATTATGATTGAAAACATGATCAATATACGAACAATGCCCCTCTAGAGCTCCATTCACCCCTAGATAGACCTTCTGCTACCATTCACAAATAAAACAACGTCATATAAAAATATGAGATTTGAAATAACACCAAGCAATTTATTATTTAAATAGGGAACAACCTTTCCCACATCAAGTCTAGTAAGGGAAAATACTATTAATGTCAACATGGTTAATTCAACCAAAAAATATCACTATAAATACCTGATAAATGAAAGTATCCTGAAAAGGTCTAGTCCAAAACTCTAATCTATGGTTTTATTCTAAATCTAGTTATGTAAGGAGTTCTAACTTGATATCTTCATGAGTATTTTTTTTACTTTATGAATAAATTACTTTACTTCATCCTTTACATGTATTGTTAATATTATGTTGATATTTTATAGTTAATTTTCCACGTATCGATAATTTTTTTATAAATAATAAATTTATTTTATTTCAGATTTAATTCCTGTTATATTATTTATTTAATGTGGCCGTGTTTTAAGAATCAAACAAACAAACAAACAAATAAACATGAACTTTTCAAAAAGAAAAATAAAGAAACTTTTAACATGATCTATCAATTTATTTATTTATCGAGTGGATGATAAATCAGTCTTTAACCATTGGGTAAAAAATCCTAGATCTAATCAAGGCTCATGATACAATATTCCTTAGTTTCACCTTAGACTAAGTTATGAACCACCACCTCTCCTTTGATCTCCATCCGTTATATGTTTTTAACTAACATGATAGTGAGCAGAAACAAGGGTATTATATATATAAAATAAACTATGGAAACATAGTGATTACATAATAAAGGTTCATGGGATGACACAAAGGGCATCATATTTTATTTAATAAAAATTTATCACATAATAAAACTCATGAAATAATATTAAGTTAAATAAAAACCAAACACATGCATTGGTCAATTATGATCATGATTAATCATATACATGAAACTACATCACATTCATACAAGCCAACAATTATTTTAAATAACTCAATAATTTAAGATAAATTTATCTTTAATTAATTATTAATGGTAATTTTAATTAATTACTTCTTTATATTAATTATTATTTTAAGAAGTGATTGAGATACATACAATTCTCATTCAACTTTAATTTTTGATAAATTCAATAAATTAATTTTATTTTAAATTACTAAAGTATATGATTTATATGGGAGGAAACATGGAATGTACCCCTCTTAACTGACTTTCATTAATATGGTCTTTTCCATGTACTATATACTGACACAACCTATATGTTGGTACCTAGGGAAATAGAGAAGCATATATAATGGGGTTTTAAAAGTTTTATCAGTAGTTTGATTTTATGAAATCATCTCTAAAGATGTGATACCTGGTAAACAACTTGAGGATCCCACACAGATAGACTTAGTCAAAAAAATCAAACCAATACCTTATTCAATTTTAATTTTAAGACATATTCCAATCATCATTAGTGGTTTTTATTCAAAGGAATTGATGAGATATGCCTCTAGATCATCTAGAAACACCTTAATAGTCTTTTGGAACATTTAACATCCAATTCTAGGTGTTAGAATGTATTAATGACAAACCATTCAGCCTCCTTAAGATCACTACTATGTCATTCCATTGATCTTTAAAGGAGAACTTGGATTGGTTCTTTGATCTCGTTCCGTCTCTAACTAGAATGTGGGAGTGATGAGATAGGAGATATCAAATTTGAGTGGATGAATACTCTTATGAATTTGGACCTTATTCATATTAAATATCTAAGTTAAATATATAGAAGTTGAACTATGAACCTAGAATATATACTTCCTACAAATTAAAACATGAATGATATCCTATGACTTATTAACTATTTCATAAACATATTTTATATTTTTATTACATACTTATATGATAATAAATATATTATGTGAAAAACATGGGTTATTAACCTGAATCATAATTTCTATAAATATTAAAAGAATCATAAATATTAAAATAATATTTGTTCCTGAAATATTTTTCCTTGTATTTACATTAAAACATGTGAATAAATTGAGTAAATAAATTCAAATCCAATTATTTGGAACTAGAATCATATTAATTTATTTATTTATAGGTGATTGTACAAACTCAAATATATATAGAGAATTATGGTGCATCCAACCATGTCCTAAACTCTTATTAAAAAACTAGTATAGAATTTTGAATATGATAAGTTTGTGACCCTTTTGGATTTTATCTCAATAGCAGTGAGTATTAATCACAAATTGAAGGAAGAGTCTAGAAACCTATCAATTTACTTATAGAGATGGGGTATTATCATAAAAACAACAACCTCTCCAATGAACACATATCGGTTAATATAATCTCTTTGTCATATGATATCTCTTAAATCAGGATGCACAAATTTTTCACCATCCATACATGCATTATTTGTTATTTTAATGACCATTATAGATGAAATTACATTCTTATATCATGACCATGGATTCAATGAAGGTTCTACCATCCTAGTCATTTGAGCCCAAGATATCTCTTCATTTTATTGGAAGTGACAAATTATTTATTTATCATTAAACTTATTCCATAACATCAATGAAACATTCAACACAAGCTACATCACCACAACATCTATTCCATAGTTTTCATCTTATATAAAAGTTTTGATCAAATGTAAAATAATAATAATGATCTAAATTCAAGATACCAAAAACACATGCTCATAGATATGAATAACTAGTGACACAAAAAACATGTGGTGTCCCTTTTGGTGGGTGAGTCCTTATGATTGTATCAACTTGAGATCACCAAGTACAAACTTCATGAGAAGAAGTATCAATTATTATGAGCCCCACACCTCATTTTCATCATCATCTATGACCTATAATAATAATGTGTCTAGACCATAAGACATATATTTAAGTGTACTTTCATGGTATGTTAAGGTTATCATTATAGCTTGGTAACTACTATAAACTTGTATTATGATATAAAATCTAGGTATATTACCATGAAAATAGTGGACATAGAAGTATCACCACTAAACTAGTAAGAGAAAAACATGGGTATGCCACACTATATACATGTAATGGTAATCAAATTATATATATAAGATAGATATATAGAACCAACTCACAATCCTATCACTTGCACTAGATTCAACTGCTATTAACTTTCAACGTGCTAGATCTCATATGGTAATGATGCTTATACTAAGATATGGATTTAGTCAAAGGGTATTCCATGTTAACCTACATGGATAATATACTAACTTTTACTTTACCTATTTGAATGAAATATCTTTAGAGATAAAACTTATAATGTATGTACATTGTTCTTTGGTGTGACATGAGTTTCTTACAATATACCATTATATTTGAATTATCCCAATAAACTATAACTGGGTTTGCACTATAAAAAATGAAACTAATATCTCAAATAGATATTCATATCTAAATTATATTCTAAGATTTATTTCAAGCAGGTATATACTTAAATTATATTTTAGAATTTCGCACCATGGGTTTCTTCAATCTTCTCTAGATCATCACACCACCATTAAAAAAAATACATAGTCAGATTATGATTTCATATCATCATGATTTGTCTAAAAACTGAAACTAATGTATCCACTCACTACTAGTTTTATATCTCCGTTATACACCAGTGAAATATCCTTTGTATATATGAAGCACTTCATCATAATTTTGATAGTTTCCCAATGTTTCTATCTTATGATAGCTTTATATCTTCCCACCATGCTCAAATAAAAGGAAACATAAAACCTTGGACATAACATGACATACATGATATATATTATTTTTTAATAATTATGGTTTTTACTCACCCTTTTAATGACTTCTATTGATTTTGAACGCATTTTCACAGATAAATTGATACCATATGACATTGGAAACAATATTCTCTTGTATTGTTCCACATTGTACATTTTGAGTACCTTTACAATACATGTACTATGACTTATCCCAAGTATCCTATGAGATCTATATAGATAGATATTTATGTATATAATATAGGCTAATTAAACTAAGTCTTTTATGGATAATCATTCATTTAACCACGTCTTAATTGACTGTAATACTTTCACTTCATTTCCCACAATGAATATGTTATCAACATATAATATTTGTAAATAAATGAAACTTCCACTAACCCTCTAATAGAAAAATCACTAACTTTTATTCTTTAAGAAACCAAATTATCTTATGGACTCATCAAAATGAACATTCTATGATCATGATACGTGCTTTAAATAATAGGTGAATCTCTGCAACTTGCATACTTTATTGGCACTATTTGATATGATGAACAATTTGGTTTGGTCTATATAGACATATTCAACCAACTTCTAATTTAGAAATGTAGTTGTGAAATTTGTCTTCAAAACCTTTAAATAATGGAATTCTAAAATTGAATGTAATATTCTGATATATTTTAGCATCATAACTGATGAAAAGGTTTCATTGTAGTCAATGCCTGGTTGTTTCCTAAAATCCTTGATAATCAGTCATGATTTAAATGAACTTACTTTACTATCCATGTGTATATTTCTCCTGAATACCCATTTACACCCAATGGGTTTTACATTATCTAGAGGGTTTACCAAAATTAAAACTAGATATTCATAAATGGACACCATCTAAGAATGCAATGATTCTTAACATATACTAGAATCTTTTCCATATATTTCCTTATTATCAGGTATAGGTACGTTATAATAATTGTGTAATGTGTCACCTGACCCGGTGATCAAACAATCATATATATTTTCTTCTCTAACCTCTCTATTATACCTATGAAGTACTTGTGTATTAGGAACTTGTTCATCTCCTACTTTCACTTGGGGGAATTATTCTTGTAACAAATCTTGTGGAACTACATCATTAAACTCATTTAATTCGATCTTTCTCTCATTACTTAAAATGGAAATATGTTACCTTTTTACAAATATATATTGTCTTTACAAGATTATTTTCCCATATAAAGGGTTAAATACGTAATATTCTTTAGCTTTCCAATAATAACCTAAATATGGCATGTCCCTCCATAGTTAATTTCATGTATATCGGGTAAAGTATGTAATATTCTTTAGTTTCCTTATGATAACCAATAAAGATCCACTTCATGCTTCAGGATTCTAGTTTGTTTGTTCATTATAGTCTTAACATACACCTTACATCCCCATACACATATATTAGAATAAGTTTGATTCTTTTAATACTATAACACATATGGAATCATATCTATTACCTTATTTGGTACTCAGTTTAGTGTATAAGAATTTTTTTCCAGTGAATATCCCCAAACACATAATGTTTGAGTTTCACGACTCATCATTGATCTTACCATGTTCATAAAGGTATGATTAATCCTTTCACTAACACTATTCCACTCAGGCATACAAAGTGGAGTGAGTTTGGTGACTATCCCACACCTCTTCAAGTGATGAATGAAATCCTGGTTTAAACATTATCCATATAGATTAGAGAAGAGTGACTTATTCTTCTTAAAAATATAGTTTTCCAATTAATTACGATATTCCTCAATCATTTTGAGGTAATTAGGCTTGCACCACATTAAGAAGATATATCCACACCAATTATAGTCATCGTTAAAATTAATGAAGTATGAAAACCCAAACCTCTACCCCTACTAGAAATGGACCACACACATCATTATAAATAAATTCCAGTAGTTTTATTTCCCTTAATAATTTCAAAATGTAGGTTGATTTGGTTATTTTCCATTGTAAACAAGTGCAGTATAAATCCAAGGGATCTCAGTGGTGTCTGAAAACCCTTCTTGATGTAAATTATGTAAGCAATTCATATTTTCATGATGAATCCTAAAGTGTTGAAGGAGGGTATGATGTGAGTCATCCTCAAAAGTTTTTTATTGACTTATAACATATGTTTTTAAGTTAAATCATATACAATCCATTGTTAAGATCCTCCATCCCATAAAAGTTTTTATCCTAATAAAAGAGACAACATTTATTTCTACATTTGAAATAAAACCCCATAGTATCTAAAATCTAAACTCAGATTATATTTCTAGTTATTAATGGTATATACTAAGATTTGTTTAATATAAAAAATAAACCACTAGGAAATATCAAATAATATTCTTCCATTGTTAAGACTACTAGTCCAGCATCATTTATGACCTATAGATCCGCCTCACCCTTTATAATCTCCAAAAATATAATTTATTCATGTATATAAACAAAAATTTATAATCCAAACACTATATCAAATACCCAAATTGTAGATAATGAAAAATTACAATGAATAAAAAATATACTTGAGGTAGAAGTATCACCTTTCTTATTCTTCCTAGCTAAATAGTTCTTCTTACAGTGGAACTTATTACAAAAATAAAAGATGACATACTCATACTTATTACACTCCCTTTATTTCTTTGACTTCTTAGAGTGGCAGTGCATTAGTGTATTTGAATTAGAGTTTTCCTTAGATCACTTAACCTTTCCCTTCCTCCTTTTTTTCACAATAAGTACATAAGAAGTATAAGTATTAATATCCTTATTGTTAGAGATAAATAAATACAATAAATACGAGAGTGAATTTTTCATATTAATCATGTAATAATTAACAATAAAAATTGAGAATCTTAGTGGTAAAGAGGAAAGAATGAGATCAGTCACTGGTTCTTAGTTTAGCTTGAACCAAAGGGATTCTGGTCCCTTAATGTACCCAATCATATTGGGTACATGATGGTCTTCTTGACTACCTTTTTCTATCATGAACATATAAAGTGCATTACATATTTCATATGTTTCTTATTAGGATATCTCATGATAATTATCTTAGGGGATGTGGTGGCATTTTGTAGGTATATTTTTCCTCATGAATTTTATTTAACTCACTATACATATATGGAAATATGATGCACTAAACATATAGTGCAACATCTAGAATCTTCTTATAACCTTATTTATCAACCATGATTTCTCCCATGGGGATATCATTATGAATTTTATATTCCAGGACATAGAATTTCCACACTTGTCATAGTATTATGTGAAAGCACCTGTACCACTCGCAGAATTTGTTTTTAATTAGGATATTCTCTTTATCGAGTATTTATTATAGTGATATAGAACTAACGGTGGCCTTTTTTTATTTTATCTATAAAAACTTTGGAATGTATAATATACATGTAGAACAACACTCATGGAATCGAAAGACATTATACATATAATAAGGGATATATATGATTGAAAAGCTATCATTTAGTAATCAATCATTAAAAACATCAAAAAAATTCAATGATTAAATAAATAAAGAAATAAATAGACATACAATGGTCAATCACCACTCATGATCAATCGAAACACAATATAAATTCATAATAAAATAAAATTTGTGATACAACAAACCAAAGAGAACTATATATAAATTAAAATAACTTAAATAATTATAATTTACATAATATAAGTCTCATGGTCTATGAATTATGTTTTTAATAAATTTTAAAAAAATTATTATTATTTTAAATATTTTCAATCCTTGAGGTGGACTAAAAACCCAAAAAGGGTTCTTAGCTATTTCAGGCATTGGATGGGGATATAAGAGTTAAGAAGGGCCCTACCTAACCTTAAATCGGTTAACGGAGTATCGGTGCACACATGAGGTGTAGGGTTTGGTAAACAAGGATATGTGTGGTATCTATTTCCTTCACTATTCATTAAAAAATTAAAATTAATTCACTATTTAATGTAGGTGAAAACCAAGGGCCACCCCTTAAAAGGATCGACAGCTTGGAACTATGTGCAATAGTTCCATCCTCATATTTTATTTTTTTAACATCCTCTATTGATCATAGTATTCCCCCATTTCTTCTCTTTTATTATTATTATTATTATTATTATTATTATTATTATTAATTTCCTCAACCGCATCACTTAAGATTTTTTGAATTACATAGCCATGTGAAATTCTCTACACCCCTACCAAGGAACTGTTATGTCGCCCGTAGACTAGCCCAAAATTTTCTAACCACCACCCCCACCTCTAGAAAAAAATAACATAATTTATATATATCTATATCTTTTTCTATGTTCTTCAATTTTTAGTCCTGAAAATACCATATTTATGTGATTTAAAACTTTGAATGGCTATAATAGAGTTTTCCAACTTTAATCAATGTTAGTTTCATTGATATGTGATCAATGTTACACCTTCAAAAATAATTTCAAGTAAATTTAATTTATATCTAGCTTTAAAAATCACACATTAGCTCTGATGGTACTTTTTGGTACCGAGGGTGAAACAAAAGAAGATAGAATGGGGTTTCAAAATTTTTATCCTAGGTTTTACATAAATAATTATTCACTAAAAATGTAGAGCCTTTTAAAAAACCCAATGATCCAATATTTATGCATTTAAGTGTAAAAAAATTGAACTAATACCTCATTTAATTTGAAGATATAGTTATATTACCCTCATCGCTGGTAATTATCGCTTTATGGAATCAATATCATATCTCTATATATTATCCACACTCACTTCTAGAGTTTACCAAAATAGTGAATGATAGATACTGGAGGCTACCATTGATTACTAATAAACCTTTCAATATCTTTACGACCGCTATTATGCTATTCATTCGATCTGTAAATGAGAATTTGAATCAATGCTTGAAGCACGTTTCTTCGCTCAATAGGCTGTGAAGTGATGAGTGAGGTGCTATCATTAATATTATTATGAATTTAAGCTTAATATAGATTAAATATCTAGATTCAACATTGAGAAATCTCACTATATTCCCCTAAATATATATTTCCTACTAAAAAGTCCACAAATGAAATGTTATATACTATTAACAGTGTCCTAAAAATCATTTATATTTTTATCACATACGTGTAACATAATAAATATATTATGTGAAAAAATAAAAGTCATTAACCCAACTCAAAATTCTTACAAATATTAAACAAACCTTTAATATTCAAATAATATTTTTTATAAAATATTTTCCCTTATATTCACCAAATGAAATGTGAATAAATTTAGTAAATAAATCCAAATATTATTATTTTAATCTCAAATAGTATCAATCAATTTATTTCATGGTGATTGTATAAACAAAGACATATCCCGAACCCCATGGTGAGTCCCATAATTTCATAGAATCATATTCATAATAATAGGATAGAATTTAAAATAAGATTAATTTGTGACCCTCTTGGACCTAACCTTAATAGTAATGCACACTACTCATAGACCAAGATGAGAGTCTAGAAACCCATCAAGGCCCATAAGGAGATAATGTATAATCATGGTACCAATAACCTCTCCTATAAACACAAGACATGTATTATATTGTCACAAACTGCCTTCTTTAAGACAAGAGAAGGAACAAAAAAGTGCCATGTCCTTTGTTCTTCATGATGAAAGAGAGATAATGACCCCCCGAGTCCCACCTTCAAAAGGCCCTGAAGTGGTGACTAGGACCAAGGGTATTGAATCTCATAAAAAATAGAAGGAATTAAACTTTTTAATGAAAAATTTATTTGGATATAAGATGGTAAAAATCCCAAATAACACCAAAGTTTTATATAAAGGAAACCAAAATCTGACCCATGCATGATTTAAACGTAAACAATGACAAAAGTACAACCAAAACACCAAAGCAAGTACCAAAAGAAATGAAATAAGCAGAAACACAATAACTATCCCAATGCCCAAGTTAGTAAAGTCCAACACTGTACCTAAAGTCCTCCTGGAAAACTGAAAATAGTTTTACAAATGTAGCTTGAGTATCTAAGTATACAATGTAGGAAAGATAAATCCACCCATGCACAAGTGGGGGAACATACTAATTCCCGTGTGAGAGAACAATATATCCTCAAAGCACATACCAAGGAGTAAAAACCATCCAAGACTCACCAAGTTACCCTCATCAAATAATGCAATTCAGGTAAAGTAATAATGTAATAATATCGACATTTGCGAATCCCACCCCACTTTCCCATTGGTTAGCTACTCATTCCTAATGGATAATGTATTGACGCTACCACTCTTCCAAAATGAAGTCCTGTCGCCACAACATTACTGTACACACCTAGGCCTAAAACCGAAGAAATCTCGTGCTCATTCTAACAACACTTGGGAAAACAATCCTGGACTGTAAACACCTAGGCCCCTCATCCACAACAAAAATTTCCTGAAGGATCTTGGAATATGGCAAAACTCAAGCCATTATAGCCTGTGTGGATATGCTCGAGTGGTAAGAACCCTGAAGAGGGTGCGAGGGAGAAAGTCAATGACTATCCATCCTTCCTCCCACCCGGATTTTGGGAAAGACACCCTCCCCCATTAAATGGGGGTATTTGGGACATCTTAGTCATCATGGGTGGGGTGTGTATATAAATCACAAGGAACTAAAATTTATACAAATAGGTAAGAACATACTTAACCCAACCTATGTGTTTCAAACAAGAAACCAGTCCACACAGAACCACATTTGTTGCTAACCCTATATGAAAAACCACACAAACAGCCACAACTAGAGCATAAAACCAACCCTTTTTCATTAACCACTTTCCATTCAACAATTAAGGCATTAAATTTAGTTTATTCCAGCACTATCCAAGGAAACTATCATGAATAACATCTATAACCATTTTATGAAGGATAAAGGCCACTAAACACTACCAAGGAAAACAAGGAAGTAAGTACCAAGGTAAGGAAATCCATTTAAACAGAAATTCCTACAAAAAACATAGAAAAACAACCTACAGTCCCACTACACACCCCCTTATTCCTAGAAACCCATTAAACCACTAACAACTATCATTATTCAAAGTTATCCTGCTCAATCATGCCCTCTCAACAAAACCCACCAGGCTAGTCGCACAACAACACCACACCTAAAACAACTATAAAAATGAACTCACCACATAACCTAGTCTTGTTGCTCCACTGCCCAACCATTGTCTAGAATCAGTACCACTACACAAAAAGTTCAATGACCACAACATAAACCAAAGGAAATCCCACTTCCTATAAGTTTATCCATTCCACAATCAATCAATCTCTCAACCTGAGATTCCAAAAAACCTCCTGTACCATCCCACACACAAAGTCCATAGAAAAACATCACTAAATAGTCATCACACTACACAAAAATAATCTTACCCATTCACAAGACCAAACCATATGTCCACCCCTTGTACCCACAACCTTTCCTCCCACAATAGCACCACAAAACCCACACAAGGCTCGAAACCCATAAAACAGAGCACATAACCGCACCATCAATCCATGGATATTTAGATTTATCCAATATTAGATCTTTAATTATACTTTGATAAACATGGGTGATCACAAAACATGTTTGATCCCGGGGTATCAATTTATTTAACCAAATATACGTTATTAATTAGATTTCATATTGCAACCATTTAAAAAATCATCACAACAAAAATTGGGCATCACCAGTGCACAAGAAAATACCTCCAACAACCATGATTTCCAGAAGTCATACATTCATAACAAACCATAAAAACAAAACAAAAATAGTAGATAAAACAGATTATCAACACCAACCATATTCAATTCCCCACTCATTATCTTTTAATCATCACTTACTTTCCGTTATTTATTACTTGTTTAAGATAATTATTCACCTTTTTTTCACAAAGAATCACGAGTAAACCCACCCCACATGACACACAAATAAAGAGATGTTGAATAATACCTAAATGAAACAACAGGTGACCAAAACTCCTCTTTGCGCCAAGAACAGTGGATCACACAAGCATCATGAAACTCCAAGAAAACTGAGCAGGAGGGGACTCTAGAACCGGCGTATGAATATTCTAGAGAGGAAGGCTTCAGGAGAACCAAGAGAGAATTGAAACACACTTAGAAGGGAAGATCCCATATTTGAAGAGCCAGATCCTATATTAAAGGAAGAATGGTATCAAAAAGTCATTAACATGGGATTGTGCTTAAGATCACGCAGTTTGGATATCTCATAGTCCCCAGAGTATTAGTATATTAAGGATATACTTAATATCCTTTGAAACACAATTAAATATTCCCAAAAAAGGTTTTAAACTCGGTTTACATCAAAAAAAACATAAGAGGGGTGAAATTCATAAAATCTTGGGAAATTGGAAATTTAAAAAAGGGTGAGACACCATTTTGGTGTTCCAACGTCATAGTGCCACCGTTATGATGCCACAATTTTAGAGTACCATTGTCACAGTGCCACCATTTTTGTGAAGCCATTTGGTGAAATTGGTTTTTTGGAAAACTACTGAAACAAACCACTTGACCCCCAAGAACACCACAAGCACTGGATTTTCATAAACGAAGGGATTGGGGAAATTAGGGTCATTACATTAGATACCTCTCAAAAAATTCTCGTCCCTAAGAATTTAAAACCAAAATCCTTTAAAGAGGGGTCCGTACAACCACCCTGTAAATAACTCTCAGGGAAAAACCACCCTACGTTGTTCGAAAACTAGAGAGAAAACATTGACATCCAAGAACGTCTCTCTTAAAAAACTAAACAAACACTAAGGGCCCACTTCACAGAAATTTGGATTAGGGAATCCTTTCCTCCATGTCAAGATACTATCTGCTCTGGGAGGCACTAACTTTCCCACGTGGGTTTAATTGCATCCACATTAATGCATCTAAAATAATGATTAGGTCCTCCCCTCTCAACATGTTGGGACTTTCCACAAAAAACTGAGAATAAGAAAACAACACATCTAATAATGAACAAGGTCAATCATTACATCATAGACCAAGAAAAAAAAAGTAAAACGCAGAAACAAAACTTAGAATAGCTATGGGTATTAAGAACGCATTTGTGCCTCTCACTCCCAAGTACTCTTCTCGAGGCCACCATGCCACGATAACACCAGAACTAAAGGAATGGTCCATCCATGAAGCACCTTCTCCTCACATTCCTAGATTCTTACTTGTTTCTCAATGAATGTCACTTCATCATCGATATCCAACTCTCCCCAGTCAATGATGTGGGAGTCATCGTGTAGATACCGACAAAGATTAGAGACATGGATGACTTCATGGATCCTCACCAACCCCAGTGAAAGCACCATCTCATATTCCACCTTACCAACTCATCCCAACACCTCGAAAGGTCCAATGAACCTAGGAGAAATCTTACTCATTCTTCCAAACCTCTGCTGCCCACGTTGAGAGGAAAACTTCAAGAAAACATGGTTCTCAACATCAAACTCCAAAGGCATCCTCCTATGATCAGCATGCAACTTCTGTTGGTCCGGTGTTGCCTTCGTCCTCTCATGGAAAATCTACACCTCCTCTATCATACTCTACACCATATACGGACCAATAATAACTACCCCCCAACTTCCGTCCAACACAAGGGTGAACGACACGACCTCTCGTATAGAACTTATAATGGAGCCATACCAGTGGAAGTGTGATAGCTATTATTTTATGAAAATTCTAAAAAGGGAAAATTTCATAACCAAGATCCACTAAAGTCTAGAACACATGCTCGTAACATGTCCTCCAATGTCTGGTTGGTCCTCTCTATCTGTGCATTCATCTAAGGGTGGAATGTCATGATGAGGCATATCTGAGTGCCAAAGGCATGCTACAATACTCTCCAGACTTGAAATGTAAAACCTGTATCCCAATATAAGACAATGGATCTTGGAACTCCATGTATCTGAACCACCTAATACACATACCTCTGTACTAAGGCATCCACATCGCTCGACTCCTTGATTGCCAAGAAGTTTCCCGACTTCATCAACCGATCCAGTACTACCGGAAGGTCATCACATCTTCCTTGAGTCTTGGGTAATCGTTTGAAAAAATCCATCAATATTTCATCCCACTTACACTTGGGAACATCTAAGGGATACAACAGATTGAAAGGAACACAATGCTCACCCTTTACCAACTGACACACTAGGAACCATGCCAGAAACTCCGCCAGTGCCCAATTCACCTCGGGCCACCAAAACTATTCCCTTAGGCCTTAGTACTTCTTAGAAATTCCTAGATACACATCTAGGGGTGAGATATGGAAATCATGGAGAAATAACTCATGCATTTATACCATAACAAATAGCTTCCCATAGAATAACATCCAATTCTGACTATCCTCCGTCCATCCCTCCAGAGCATCACCCAGGAGAACATGATCACACATCCCTCCAGTCTCTGATTCTCCCCACTAAGACTCCTCCACCTACCAATTCAAGGAATAATACACTTTCATCTGAAACAGATAGCCTCTGACACCATCCACTCTCACATCCAGGCGTAAATAGAACAACTCCTCCATTGCCTTCCAAGCATCCATGGATTCCTAAACTACCTACTTATACTAATTTTTACATAATCCATTGGCCACCAAGTTCCCCTTTACTAATGTCTAAGTGATCCCTATGTCGTAGTCCTAGAGAAACATCATCCACATTCACTACCACATGTTCAGGTCTCACTGGGAGAAGATATACTCCAGGCTCTTGTGATTTGTGAATACCAAAAAGAGTTTCCTAATGAGGTAATGTATCCACAACTTCAGTGTGAATATGACTACTGCAAGCTCCAAATCATGGGTATAATAGTTAGGTTCTTGTGTATATAACTACATAAAACCATAGGAGATCACTCCCCACTAATAAATCAACACACATCCCTTTACTAGACCAAATGCATCACCAAACACCTTGAATTTCACCCCTTACTCTCATAACCGAATCACTAGAGTATTGACCAGATTCCCCTTCAGGTAGATGAAAGATGATTGACACTACTCACTCCACATAAAGGTCTAGTATTTTCTGGTCAATGATATCAACAGAGCTACACCTCAAGAAAATTTGGGTATGAACCTCTAGTAATAGCTCGATAGACCTAGGAAGCTGCAAACCTCTACCAAGTTCTTGGGTAATTCCAAAGAAACAACAACCTCAGTGTTTGATTGGTCCACTGCTATACCTTTTTGAGACACCACATGTCTAATGAAGTGGACCTCTAGTGTCCAAAATATTAACTTGGATGACTTCCCATAGAGATGGTGGTGATGAAGGACCTCCAAAATTATCCTGAGGTACTCAACATGCTCCTCCTATGAAATTGAGTAAATTAGAATATCATCGATGAACAAGAAAAAAAACTGGTACATGAATTCACAAAAAATAGAGTTCATGAGGCCCATGAACACGACTGGTGCATTCGTGACACCAAACGACATGACCATGAACTCGAAGTTCCCATACCTACACCTGAAAGAAGTCTGTAGGACGTCACCCTCTTTCACCCTCAACTGGTGGTATCCAGATCATAGATCGATCTTGGATAACAATCCTGCCCCTTAATTGGTCAAAAAGATTGTCTATTCTCGAGAGAGGGTAACTATTCTTGAATGTTAGCTAATTCATTCTCTGGTAGTCTATGAAAAACCTTAGGAAACCATCTTCCTTCTTCACAAACAAGACTAGAGCACCCCACGATGACACACCAAGCCAGATAAGACCCTCTTTTCATCATGTCATCAACCTGAATCCACAACTCCTGCAATTCAGAAGGAACCATTTGATAGGGAGCCATCATAATCGGATGGGCACTGGGTTGCAAGTCTATTCCAAACTCAACATCGTGTCTAGGGGGTAGAGTCACAACCTATTCAGAGAAAACATCCCAGAAATCCCCAAAAACTCCCGAAACATCCACCATATTTGTGTCTACTGATCCCACTGATAGTTCAAATGATAAGGAGAGAAGAGGATCCACACACTGACTGCCCATCACCTAGGAAAACTACATGATGGCCATCCACACATGAAAACATGACTCTTCTCTGAAATAATTTGATAACAGTATGAAAAGAAAATGAGCAGTCGATGCCTAGTATGACATAGAATGACCACATATGTAGTAGAAGAAGGTCCCCACAAGAATAATGCCTCCCCAACATCAGTCTACATCCCTAGAAAACATAAAAAAATTAGTCTAACCTCCAACTGGAATGCTCAATGCGAGGGGAATTGAAAGTCTCTCTATATCTATTCCCAAGGCATGGGCTAGACTGGGTGACATAATTTTTTGAGAAGCTCCTAAATCAAAAAATGAAAAAACAAGAGTACTAAAAAAATTGATCATACCTCGAACAACCTCAGGCCCTACTGGAAATGTTGCCTCGCCGTCATGAAACTGCCCATACCCAGCTACTCTACCTTTATACTATTGTCCACCTCCATGAACATGTCTTGGTAGAGGTACCTAAGGAGAAATCTGAGGTCTTCCACCTCTATAACCATCTACCATTGGTGGAGTGTGAGCCCGCTGCCCCTACCGCTGGTAAGGTCTGACCGAAAACTGCTACGACTAAGGTGGGTGCCAAGACTTTCCACCCCCACTGCACTAAGATCAAACTGGGCACTGCCAACGAATATGTCCATGACATCCACAGACAAAGCACCTCAGTACTGAGCCCACAGGGAAAGGGAAATGGCCAAAAAGATCAGAATTGGAACTAATTAGGGACACATCCCACTGGCAGAAACATGGAAGGACCTAACACATGAGTCCTTCTGCTGACTGCTTTCCCCTTTGTCAAACTCAGATGACTCCCTTTTTGTGGTACACCTCCCTATGAGTCCATAATCTCCACTAACTTTTCATTCTTATGAACTTATATGTATGTCAGTAGGGTAAATGGAGTGATGACATACTGAAGATAAGGTCGGAGTTCCTCCTCCAAGTGTATTGTCTATGACTTCTCATTCGGAAAGAGATCCGGAGAAAAGCATAGAAGATACTCGAACTTGATCCCTAGTTCCCTCACCGATGTACTCCCCTAAATGAGGGAGAGTATCTCCTACCTCTTCTCAGCCATCATCATTGTGGAAAGAAACACCGACTGAAACTACTTCTCAATGTCAGCCCAAGGGACATTGGTCTCCTCCCTCTCCCTGAGGTAAAGCGTCCAACACTGATGAACTGCTCCTCGCATCTGGATCACTTCTAGAGGAACCAAGTACTCCCTCAGAGTATAGATTAAGGTAAATTATATTGTCACCTCCTCAAGCCAATCCTCCATCTCTAAGTCTGAAATGATGCCTTCATACTTCCCCAGGGTGTGCCGCTAGAAATAACGAAGGTTAATTTTTCACAAGTGATCTTCCTCCTCTCGATCGACCATCCAATGATCAACCAAGTTAGCTTGCTAGGCCTCAAATGCTCATACCACACATGGGTGACATCTAGGTGCCATAACTGAAAATGGTAAACACTGAACTCCTAATATCGAGTAGTATAAAAATTTATTTTTATGATTTATTTTAACTCTTTATTTCAATTAAATTCCCAAAACACTTCAAGACACAGAAGAACACAAGTCATTATGATGCATGTATCTTTCCTAGGTTCTCTACCCTAAAATTAGTGTAGCCTCACTTAGTAATTCAGTAGGTCTAAAGTCCTTGCATTAGATCATGGGGGGACATAAAATCCCATGTCCTAGATGGCCTTCCCTGGCATATTTAATGCACCAAGATTTCCTAGCATCGATTCCCAACCATCCCATGCAATACTCACTGTGCATAACTCTAAAATCTATCATATAATTCAACCATAATTTTTTATACCATTATATAATGAAATGCCTTATTATGTATGAGGCAAGGGATAGTAAAGTGCCACACCCTTCCTTCTTCAAGATGAAGAAGAGATAATGATCCCTGAGTCCCACATTCAATAGTACCTAGAGTGGAAACTTGCCCCGAGGGTATAGAATATTACACAAAATCGAAGGCATTACCCTTTTTAATGGAAATAGGATTAAGAGATAAGATGATAAAAATACCAAACAACAAAAAAATTTTATACAAAGGAAACCAAAATCCAATACTTACATGATTTAAATGTAAACTGTGACAAAAGTATAATCAAAGCACCAAAGCAAGTACCAAAAGAATGAAACTAAGAAGCAACACAAAAATTATCCCGACGCCTGAGCTTGTAAAGTCCATCACAGTCCATAATGTCCACCTACAAACCTAAAAATATTTTTACCAATGTAGGGTGAGTATACATCTAATCCCAGTAGGAAAACTAAATCCACTTATGCACAAGTGGGGTAATATACTAATTCCCCTGTGAGAGAATAGTAGAACCTCACGGAACCTACCATGGAGTACTAACCAACCCAACCTCAACAAGGAACACTCAAAAAATAATACAAGTAAAGTAAAGTAGTTTTATAATCACATCAACATTTGGGTACCCCGAACCACTTTCCCACTGGTTAGCTACTCATACCTAACGACTAACTTGTTGATGCTACCACTCTTCCAAAATGTATTCCCACTACCACAACCTTCCTGTACACACATGGCCCTCAAAACACACACAAAAATCACCTGTAGACACCTGGGACACAACCACACCACACATACCACCTGCAGAAACCCCGACCACAACAACCATACCTCTCGCCCGAAGAAACCTTGGCCTCATCCCGAAGACACTTGGGAAAACAATCCTGGCTCAAAAACACCTTGGCCCCTCATCCACAATAAAACCTCCTCTAAGGATCTTGGACTATGGTAATTCTCAAGACATTACAGTCTATTAGGACACACTCGTGTAGTAATAACCCATAAGAGGGTGCAGGGAAGATAGTTAGTAACGAGCCATCTATCCTCCCACTAGGATGCTGGGAAAGAGACCCACCCTCATGAAATGGGGGTGTTCGACACATGGTTCTCAACATGGGTGGGGTGCATATATAAATCACAAGGAACTAAAATTTCAATAAATATATAAAAAACACTCAGCCCAACCTATGTGTTTCCAAACAAGAAACCATCCCACATCGAATCACATTTACTATTACAACTATATACACAAACACACAAACAACAACAACCAAAGCCCAAACCCAACCCATTTTCATTTGAACACTTTCTATTCATTAATTAAGGGGTTCAATTTATTCCAACACTACCCATGGTAACTACCAAGAACAACATCTGCAACCATTTTTAGAAGGCTAAAGGCCACTAAACACAGCCAAGTCAGATAGAGAAGTAGGTTTCAAGGTATAGAAATCCATTTTAAAACCCATTCATAAAAATAGTAGAGAACAAAAAACCTTCATTCCCACAACACACACCCTTCTTCGTAGACACCCGTTAAACCACTAACAACTGCCATTGTTCAAATTTATCCCACTCAATCATTCAATCGCAACAAAACCCATCAGCCCAGCAGCACAACAACACCACACTCAACACAAATATAAACATAAATTCACGACACAACTCAGTCCTATAACCCCACTGCCCAACCACTAACCAGAAGAATCCCCACTACACAACAAGTTCGATGGGAATAACAAAAACTAAAGGCAGTGCCACTGCCAACATGTTGATCCATTCCATAATCAATAAATATCTCAACCTGAGATTCCAACATACCCCCTATACCCTCCCACTCACAAAGACCATAGAAAAACATCACCAAACAGTACCCATACTACACAAACATACTCTTCCCCATTCATAATACCAACCCCTCTACCCACCCCTGATACCCACAATTGTTCCTCCCACAATGGCACCCCATAACCCTCACAAGTCTCAAACCCCATAAAACATAGCACACAACCACAAACATCAAGCCAAGGATATTAAAATTTAGCCAATAAGGGTTATTTAATTCCACTTTGATAAATAGGGGTGATAACACAATAGGTCTGATCATGGGGAATCAATTTATTTAACAAAATATATGTGATTAATTAGATTTCATATTCCATCCTGTTAAGAAATCATCACAATAAAAAAGAGAATCATTAGTGCACAAGAAAATACCACCAATGACCATGATTTCAGAAGGAATAAAACCACCAAAAACCTAAAAAAAGAAACAAAGATATCAGATAAAATAAATGATCAACATCAACCATATTCAATTCCATACCCATTATCTTTTAATCATCACTTACCTGACATTATATATTACTCGATTAAGAAAAGTATTCACCCATTATTCACAGGTAATCATTAGTACACCCACCCTGAATGATAAAGAGACAAAGAGAAGGAGAAGAATCAATACATGAAACAACTAGTGACCAAAAATCTTCTTTGTGCCAAGAATAAGAGATCACATGAGTAGTATGAAACTTTAAAAAAACCGAGCAGGGGGGGATCTAGCCCAGGAGTATGACTAGTCAATATAGAAAGGCGATGAAGCTCAAATTTTCATATATTTTATGCTGTAAATAATTTTTTATAATCCCACAAAAGTGTTATTGGATGGGTAATTGTCATGTTTTTAGGTTTTAGTGTTATTTTGAGCTGAATAGTAAAAATTGGCCATTTTGGATTTTTAACAGTTTTAAAATATATCGGTAGTTTGGCCATAACATTATTTTCCCTGATCCAAATTGCAAAATTCTTTCTTTTACAGATTCTAAATATCCAGGGATTCATTTATTATTTTTAGACTAAAAGCTGAATCATCAATATGGAAGCTCAAAAGAAGCTCACAAGTGGGAGAAAGAAAACTATTCTCAGTTCTGCCTATTTTAGGTGTGGGATACATAACTCATCCATGGTGGGACCAAAAATTGTGAAATTCTGTGGGTGGACGCAACAGGAGTTTTGGAGCATCTTTTATGAAGGACGCACCGAGTGAATTGGACGTTTATGGGGTCATTAAATCACTCTAATCTGGAGGATTTTTTTTGGAGAGTCTGACTGGAAAGAATAAATTCTCAGAGTAAAACAGCCATAACTCTTGGAATACATGTCCAACTCCGATGAGCTTTTGAGGGAACATGTCCACGGGAATTATGACCAACATGAAATAAGGTCTCAATGTGTAAAGATGTAATTTAATGGGGGTACAATGCGTCAACATCTGGGGAAAAATTCTGGCTATAAAAGGAGGAGAGCTCCACCCTCTCAAAACATCCCATTCTCCTTCCATTCCTTCAAGGCACCAAGGAGGAGATATCCACTGTGGGAGGCCGACATCAAATCTTCCCCATTTCTTTTTATTTTATTTTATTTCTTTATTTTTATTTTTATATTGTAATTTATATTTCTAATAAATTCATGCATTGTTTTTATTTTTGTGTCCACCGATTCACCCTCTTCTCTTCCTCTCATCTTACCATTGTGAACTATAATACTCATGATCATGAGTAACTAATCTGAGGAATATCCCAAGGGATTAATCAGGTTCTTGAACCCAAGAACATGTTTTCAATATTCTTTGAGTTAATTCTAAGGATAATTTATAGTGGGTGTAATCCTCACTGTGGTTGTCTAAAGATTAACTTCTTAATCTACAACCATTTTCCCTCGATTGAGGAGGTGGATGGAAGGTGTGCTTGGCGACATCTAAGTAGACTTTTCATTCATAACCGGTGTATAATAAGGTGTGAACACATATGATGGAGTGTGTAAACTAAGAATATTTGAAACTATCCAATGAAGGTGCTCCCTGAATATTCTCTCGGGAGAACTTCCTTTCTTCCCTAATTACATTCTGTTTAGCATTGCATAGTAATATAGAATTAAATTTTAGTTTCTTCTGATTTATGAATTTCATTTGTTTTAATAAATTACATTTTTTTCATAAAATATTAAACAAAAAATAGAATTATATTAGGTGGACTAGAAATAGTGATTTATTAACCACAAAAGCTCCTCAAGAGAATGACCTAGGTCAGCCACTGTGCTGCACTTAGTATAAATATTTTTTAGAGTGCACACGACAACGCTTTTTCAAATTGGTGCCATTGCCAGGGAGCCAAGTGGTTTTCATTCATTATTTTTATTTACGTTTTGTAAATAACTTTCCTATCATTGAAAAAAAAAACAACATAAATATCATAAATTTCAAAAAAAAAAAAATCTTCTTCATTCATGACGTATTAAAATTATGATTATTATTCATGGACTGACCAATCTCAAGTGAAAGAAAATATTTACAATGAACTTGATGCTCAGTTTCATAGGATTAGCGATAAAGTGAAAAACCTAGAGATCCAAATAGAATTGTTTGCAGAATATGTGCGCACATCCCAGGAGAAACCCAAACCTGAGCCGGAACCTAAGCTGGAACCTGAACCAGAACGAGTGGTGGAAGAGATTTCACCAATCATATTATATGTTAAAGAACCTGAGGCGGCTGAGAAATAACTTTCAAAGGAACTTATCACATCATACCGCACTCAACCATTGCTCAAGGAGGTCCCAGAAGTACACATTCCAAATGATGCACTGATGGGAGGTCAACATTTTTTTGGAAAAAGCTTGGAATAAATTTGTCGAAGATAACTTGAAACATGATCTTCCTAGGCTTGATATTGAACAATCAGTACCTTTTGACCTCACTATTTATTTGGAAGAAGAAGAAGAAGATTCACCTGTTGAGATGGAGTTGCCAATGGTCCTATCATAAGAAATAAATTTCCAAGCTGACTTACTTGAAAGGGAAGATTTATTTATTGATTCGTCATGTTTTAATTTTATTCAAAATGAATTGTTTTCTTACTTCTCCTTTCCTGAAATTTCAGATATAGCACAAATGGATCGGGCCTTGGATGTTGATGAAGATACCACCAAAGTGGTGGTAATCAAGGAAGAAGAGCTGGAGAAGCTGGTGGTGGTGCGACTACCTCCTCTACATCAACTTTCATATCACATAGAGGAGGACACCACCGGAGTTAATAGGGAGCACCCTTATCTTTAATTCCCTCACACTTAGAAACTCAAATTTCTTCTTTATTCTTTCTCAGGGGTTGAGAAAATTCTTATATTATTTGAGGTTCTCTACTTTCAGTGTTTAATCATGGAAATCAAGAAAACTCACAAGTGGTGGTTCATCTCAAATAAACCACACCCACCTTTTGATTGGGGATAATCCATTGAAACTGCCTGACTAGGGGCAGTAAAAACCTAGCACCCGCTTGAGGGTCTAAACCAAGAATTATCTATTTTCTTTTCCTTTTCTCATTATTTTGATTTATTTTTCTAATTTATTTTCATTACTTTATTTTAGTTTTAAAGTGGCTGCTTCTAGGAGCCTAACTCAAGGCATCCACCTCTAAAATAATGTCAGGTTGTATCTTTCCTTCCCTTTGATTTTCTACCTTTATATTTATATTTTGTTGAGTTGAAATAAGGGGTGGTTAAATTTAGGTGTGGGGGAGTATCAAAATTCTTAGTTCTTCTTGTGTTCTTTTCATTTGTTTTAGGATTTTTTAACTTTAATGAATATTCTTATCACTTTTCACACATCAATTTATTTTGAAAGAGTTGAAATGATTTTTGAAATAATGGATTTTAAATGATTGTTGATGTGAAAACATTTTTCTTGAATTGGATTATCAATCATTTTTATGAGTTTGGATGATTTTTGAAATCCATGACCATGAAACACAGACTCAAAATATTTTTCCAATCCTGTTAGGTATTCTAAACCACTTTTACCTATTCTTCTTAATACCCACACTTTCTTAAGGGAAACTTGAATATTGTGTGAGAACTAGAATTTGTGAATATTCTCTTTCGAAGATTTGTATTTCATTGAATGTATTTGAAATTATTGAGGCATCTCTTTAACTAGCTACATTTTATCCTAAGACCCAGCTTTACATTTATCCTTTCTAAGCCCTTAGATTCCATGAATTGCCTTATAGGTTTAGGCCACATTACAAGCCAATTTTTCCTTACCTACCCGCACTTTTAGTATTTTTTCATGGATATTTCAAGTTTGAGTGTGGGGGAAGGTCCTTTCTTGTGCGTTCATTGGGATGTGTATCATTTATGGGTAGTGTGAAGTGTGGGTAAATATTTTGGGCTATGGATAATAAGGTAATTGGTCATGTGTCATCATTACATTGTGCTTAATTTGTTTCATCCATTTCTCTTTCAAAAAAAAGAAAAAAAATGGAGATGAGATTGAATTCCTCATTGTACATTATTTTATGACTCATGTCCCTCTCAAAAATTAATGGCATGAATTGTCATTCATTCATTTTATTCAATTTTCATCTCATCCTCCATGAAAAAAAGAAAAAAGAAAATAAACCTGTGCCTTTCTGGAGCTTTGAAAAAAAGGAGGAGAACTTAGATGATATCATTCATTATAATCACTTATTGGCTCATGTACCATGTAATAAAAATGGATTGGTTTTGTTTTTCACATTTTGAAGTGGGATTTAGTGAGCAATTTCCTGTGTTTTCACTTGATTTAATCATGCATTGTACTTAGAAGACCAACCTCCTCTTTCTAGCCTGAAACATTTTCAATCATTTTCCCACCAACCCTAAGCCACAAAATCATTTGAACCATTAATTAAATCCCTCATGATTAAATTTATTTTCATGTTTCATGCTGTGGAGAAATGAGAATTTTCACAAACCTATGGTGATACATGCGATTTTCAAGTATGAGTATAACTCTAGATTCAATTTCTCTTGAGTGAGGAGTGACATAAAATTCAATGTGGGGTAGGTTGTGATTGGGATATGGATTGATTTATGAGGTCGAAAAAAATTTAATAATTGAAATGAAAATTATAGAGACTTGTTATTCATATATGAGACATGATGGAATTCTATTTTGGATAAAATCATTGATATTTTCTAATTTTTGATTGTTGTGTGGATTTTGATTTAGATGTAAGATGATTGCCCAGGAGTGCAATGTTTAAGTGTGGGGGAGTGATGAAGCTCAAATTTTCATATATTTTATACTGTAAATAATTGTTTATAGTCCCACAAAAGTGTTATCGGATGGGTAATTGTCATGTTTTTAGGATTTAGTGTTATTTTGAGCTGAATAGTAAAAATTGGCCATTTTGGATTTTTAAAAGTTTTAAATTATTTCGGTAGTTTGTCCATAAAATTATATTCACTGATAAAAATTGAAAAATTCTTTCTTTTACAGATTCTAAACATTTAGGGCTCCATTTAATATTTTTGGACTAAAAGCTGAATCGGCGATATGGAAGCTCAAAAGAAGCTCACAATTGGGAGAAAGAAAACTATTTTCAGTTCTGCCTAATTTTTGTGTAGGATCCATAACTCATTAATGGTGGGACCAAATCTTGTTCGATTCATTGGGTGGACGCACAAGGGGTTTTGGAGCATCTTTTATGAAGGAATCACTGAGTTAATTGGCCGTTTATGGGGTCATTAAATCACCCTAATCTGGAGGATTTCGTTTTGGAGAGTCTGCCTGAATAGAATAAATTGTCAGAGTAAAATGGCCATAACTCTTGGAACACATGTCCAACTCCGATGAGATGTTGAGGGGACACAGAAAAGGGAATTATGAACAATATTAAAGAAGGGCTCAATGCATGAAGATATCATTTAATGTGGGTACACCGCGTCAACATCTGGGGAAAAAATTCTTGATATAAAAGGAGGAGAGCTCCACCCTCTCAATGCATCCCATTCTCCATCCATTCCTTCAAGGCACCAAGGAGGAGATCTCCACCGAGGGAGGATGGCCACCAATCATCCCCTTTCTTTTTATTTTATTTCATTTGTTTATTTTTAGTTTTCAATTGTAATTTAGATTTCTAATAAATTCATGCATTGTTTTTATTTTTGTGTCCACCGATTCACCCTCTTCTCTTCCTCTCATCTTACCATTGTGAACTATAATACTCATGATCATGTGTAACTAATCTGAGGAATATCCTGAGGTATTAATCAGGTTCTTGAACCCAAGACCATGTTTTTAATATTTTTTTAGTTAATTCTAAGGATAATATATAGTGGGTGTAATCCTCACTGTGGTTGTATAAAGACTAACTTCTTAATCTACCACCATTTTCCCTCGATTGAGGAGGTGGATGGAAGGTGTGCTTGGCGATCGTTAAGTAGACTTTTTATTCATTACCAGTGTAGAATAATGTGTACACACATACTATGGAGTGTGTACACTAAGAATATTTAAAACTGGCGAATGAAGGTGCTCCCTGAATATTCTCTCTGGAGAACTTTTTTTCTTCCCTAATTACATTCTGTTTAGCATTACATGGTAATTTAGAATTAAATTTTAGTTTATTCTGATTTATGAATTTAATTTATTTTATTAAATTAAATTTATTTCATAAAATATTAAACAACAAAAAGAATTATTTTAGGTGGAATAAAAGTAGTGATTTATGAACCATAAAATCTCTTCAAGAGAATGACCTAGGTCATCCATTATGCTGCACTTAGTATAAATATTTTTGAGAGCGCACACAACAACGATTCGTCAAATTGGAGCCTTTTCAGAAGATCCAAGTGGTTTTCATTCACTATTTTTATTTACTTTTTTAAGTAATTTTCCTTTCATTTAAAAAAAATCACCAAAAAAATCATAAATTTGAAAAATGAAAAAAAAATCTTTTTCGTTCATGAAATATTAAAATTATAATTATTATTCATGGACTAACCAATCTCAAGTGAAAGAAAATCTTTGTAATGAACTTGATGCTTAGTTTCATAGGATTAGCGATAAAGTGCAAAACCTGGAGATCTATATAGAATTGATTGCAGAATATGTACGCACATCCCAGGAGAAACCTGAACATGAGCCGGAACCTGAGATGGAACCTGTACCAGAACGAGTGGTGGAAGAGATTTAACCAATCATATTTTATGTTAAATAACCTGAGGCAGGTGAGAAAGAACTTTTACAGGAACTTATTACATCATCCCGCACTCAACCATTACTCAAGGTGGTCCCAGAAGTACACATTCCAACTGATGCACTGATGGGAGGTCATCATTTTGTTGGAAAAATCTTGGAATAACTTTGTCGAAGATAACTTGAAACATGACCTTCCCATGCTTGATATTGAATAATCAGTACCTTTTTACCTCACTCTTGCTTTCGAAGAAGAAGAAGAGGATGCACCTGCTGAGATGGAGTTTCCAATGGTCCTATCAGAAGAAATCAATTTCCAAGCTGACTTACTTGAAAGGGAAGATTTCTTTTTTGATTCGTCATGTTTTAATTTTATTCAAACTGAATTATTTTCTAACTTCTCCATTCCTGAAATTTCGGATATAGCACAAATGTATAGGGCCTTGGATGTTGATGATGAGACCACCATAGTTGTGGTAATCAAGGAAGAAGAGATGGAGAAGCTGGTGGTGGTGCGACTACCTCCTCTACATCAACTTTCATATCACATGGAGGAGGAGACCACCGAAGTTAATAGGGAGCACTCTTATCTTTTATTCCCTCCCACTTCGAAACTCAAATTTCTTCATTATTCTTTCTCGGGGGTTGGGAACATTCTTATCTTATTTGAGGTTATCTACTTTCAGTGTTTAATCATGGACATCGGGAAAACTCACATATGGTGGTTCATCTCAAAGAAACCACACCCACCTTTTGATTGGGGATAATCCACTGAAACTGCCAGACTAGGGGCAGTAAAAACCTAGCACCCTCTTGGGGGTCTAAACCACGCATTATCTATTTTATTTTCCTTTTCTCATTATTTTTATTTATTTTTCTTATTTATTTTCATTACTTTCTTGTAGTTTTAAAGTGGCTGCTTCTAGGATCTTAACTCAAGGCATCCACCTCTAAAATAATGCCAGGTTTTATCTTTCCTTCCCTTTTATTTTATACATTTATATTTATATTTTGTTGAGTTGAAATAAGGGGTAGTTAAGTTTATGTGTGGGGGAGTGTCAACCTTCTTAGTTATTATTGTGTTCTTTTCATATTTTTTAGGATTTTTTAACTTTAATGAATATTCTTATCACTTTTTACACATCAATTTATTTTGAAAGAGTTGAAATGATTTTTGAAATAATGGATTTTAAATAATTGTTGATGTGAAAACATTTTTCTTGAATTGGATTATCAATCATTTTTATGAGTTTGGCTGATTTTTGAAATCCATGACCATGAAACACTGACTCAAAATATTTTTCCAATCCTATGAGGTATTCTAAACCACTTTTACATATTCTTCTTAATACCCACACTTTCTGGGGGAAACTTGAATATTGTGCGAGATCTAGAATTTATGAATATTATCTTTTGATGTTTTGGATTTCATTGAATGTATTTGAAATGATTGAGGCATATCTTTGAATAGACACATTTCATCCTAATTCCCACCTTTACATTTATCCTTCGTAAGCTCTTAGATGCCATGAATTTCCTTATAGGTTTAAGCCACATTACAAGCCAATTTTTCCTTACCTACCCGCACTTTTAGTATTTTTGCATGGATATTTCAAGTTTGAGTGTGGGGGAAGGGCCTTTAGTGTGCTTTTATTGGGATGTGTATCATTTATGGGTAGTGTGAAGTGTGTATAAATATTTTGGGCTGTGGATAATAAGAGAATTGGGCATGTGTCATCATTTCATTGTGCTTAATTTGTTTCATCCATTTCTCCTTAAAAAAAAGAAAAAATATGGAGATGAGCTTTAATTCCTCATTGTACATTATTTTATGACTCATTTCCCTCTAAAAAATCAAGGGCTAGAATTTTTATTCATTAATTGTATTCAATTTTCAGGTCATCCTTTATGAAAAAAAGAAAAAAGAAAATAAACCTATGCCTTTTTGGAGATTTGAAAAAAAAAGAGGATAACTTAGATGATATCATTCATTATAATAACTTATTGGCTCATGTACCATGTCATAAAAAGGGGGTGGTTTTGTTTTTCACATTTTCAAGTGGGATTGAGTGAGGGATTTCCTGTGTTTTCACTTTATTTAATCATGCATTGTACTTAAAAGCCCAACCTCCTCTTTCTAGCCTGAAACGTTTTCAATCATTTTCCCATCAAACCTAAGCCACAGAATCATTTGAACCTTTAATTAAATCCCTCATTATTAAATTCATTTTCATGTTTCACGCTGTGGATAAATGAGAATTTTCACAAACCTATGGTAATACATGCGATTTTCAAGTATGAGTATAACTCTAGATTCAATTTCTCTTGAGTGAAGAGTGACAAAAAATTCAATGTGAGGTAGGTTGTGATTGGGCCATGGATTGATTTATGAGGTTGAAAAAACTTTAATAATTTAAATGAAAATTATAGAGGCTTGTTATTCATATATAATACATGATGGAATTCTATTTTGGATAAAATCATTGATATTTTCTCATTTTTGATTGTTGTGTGGATTTTGATTTGGATGTAAGATGATTTCCCAGGAGTGCAATGTTTAAGTGTGGGGGAGTTATTAAGCTCACATTTTCATATATTTCATACTGTAAATAATTGTTTATAATCCCACAAAAGTGTTATTGGATGGGTAATTGTCATGTTTTTAGGTTTTAGTGTTATTTTGAGCTGAATAGTAAAAATTGGCCATTTTGGATTTTTAAACGTTTTAAAATATTTCAGTAGTTTGGACATAAAATTATTTTCACTGATCCAAATTTCCAAAATCTTTCTTTTACATATTATACACATCCAGGGATTCATTTACTATTTTTGGACTAAATGCTGAATCAGCCATATGGAAGCTCAAAAGAAGCTAACAAGTGGGAGAAAGAAAACTGTTTTTAGTTCTTCCTAGTTTTGGTGTCAGATCCACAACCCATCCATTCTGGGCCCAAAGCTTGTGAAATTCGGTGGGTGGACGTGCAAGGCATTTTGAAGCATCTTTTATGAAGGAAGCACTGATGGAATTGGCCGTTTATGGGGTCATTAAATCACCCTAATCTGAAGGATTTCGTTTTGGAGAGTCTGACTGGACAGAATAAATTCTCTGAGTAAAACGACAATAACTCTTGGAATACATGTCCAACTCTGATGTAATTTTGAGGGGACCCGGAAAAGGGAATTATGAACAACATTAAAGAAGGGATCAATGCATTAAGATGTCATTTAATGGGGATAAAACACGTCAACATCCGGGGAAAAAATTCTGTCTATAAAAGGGGGAGAGCTCCACCCTCTCAAAGAATCCCATTCTCCATCCACTCCTTCAAGGCACCAAGGAGGAGATCTCCACCAAGAGATGCCGGCTGAAAATCTTCCCCCTTTATTTTTATTTTATTTTATTTCATTTCTTTATTTTTATTTTTCAATTGTAATTTATATTTCTAATAAATTCATGCATTGTTTTTATTTTTGTGTCCACCGATTCACCCTCTTCTCTTCCTCTCATCTTACAATGGTGAACTATAATACTCATGATCATGAGTAACTAATATAAGGAATATCCCAATGGATTAATCAGGTTCTTTAACCCACGACCATGTTTTTAATATTCTTTGAGTTAATTCTAAGGATAATTTATAGGGGGTGTAATCCTCACTGTGGTTGTTTAAAGATTAACTTCTTAATCTACAACCATTTTCCCTCGATTGAGGAGGTGGATGGAAGGTGTTCTTGGAGATCTCTAAGTATACTTTTCATTCATAACTGGTGTAGAATAAGGTGTGAACACATATGATGGAGTGTGTACACTAAGAATATTTGAAACTGGCCAATGAAGGTGCTCCCTGAATATTCTCTCAGGAGAACTTCCTTTCTTCCCTAATTACATTCTGTTTAGCATTACATGGTAATTTAGAATTAAGTTTTAGTTTCTTCTGATTTATGAATTTAATTTATTTTATTAAATTACATTTATTTCATAAAATATTAAACAACAAAAAGAATTAGATTAGGTGGACTAGAAGTAGTGATTTATTAACCACAAAAGCTCCTCAAGAGAACGACCTAGGTCAGCCACTATGCTGCACTTAGTATAAATATTTTTAAGAGCGCACACAACAACGCTTCTTCAGATGGATTTAGGCACACCAAGAGGGAATAGAGACACATTGGTAAGGGAAGATCCCAGCTTTGACGACCCAAATCCTATATTAAAGGAAGAATGGTTTCAAATGTAATTAACATGGGATCATGGTAAAGATCATGTGGTTTGAATATCTCAAAGTCCCTGGAGCATTAAGATATTAAATATAAACTTAATATCTTTTGAAACAACCTTAAAAAAAACCAAACAAGTATTTAAACCGGGTTTATGTCAAACAAATCCTAAGAGGGGAGAAACAAGAAAAAACTATGGAAAATGGAAAATTGGGAAAGGGTGAGACACCGTTTCAGTGTTCCACCGTTACAGTGCCACCATTACGGTGACACCATTATAGTGCCACAGTTACAGTGCCATTATTTTGGTGTTCCACCATATCAGTGCCACCATTATGATGACACCATATTAGCACCACAGTTATGGTGACACCATTTCTTTAAGCCACCATATTTGTTCCACCATTTCAGTGCCATCATTATTGTGGCACCGTTTTATTATGACACAATTACAGTGACACTGTTATGGTGACACCATTTCGGTGTTCCACCGTCACGGTGCCACGATTTTGGTGAAACTGGATTTTTGGAAAACTCTGGAAACAAACCACTAAGACCCTCAAGAATACCACAAGCACTAGATTTTCAAATAGGAATGGCCCGAGGAAATTCAGGTCATCACATATAATCTCTTTTTCATATGATATATCAGAAAGAATTATTCATAACTTGTGTCACCAACCTTATCTAAATTATTTATTATTTTTATAGCCTTTATGGATGGAATTATCTTCTTTTACCATGGTCATGAAATTAATGAATGTACTACCATCCTTTTCATATGGGCTAATCATTCAACCAATGTCATACCACCAATGAGATACCTAATTCAAACTACCTCACCACAACATCAATTCCATGGATTTCATTTTTTTTTCTCAAAATATGTGTTCAAATGGAACACATTGATAATGATCTTGAGTGAAGAGAGAAAAAATATATTCTCACAGATAGGAACAACTAATGACACCTGAAACATTTGGTGTTCTTTTTGGAGGGTTAGTCCTCAGGATCTCAGCTACTCAGGATCACCATGTGCGGACTTCGTGAGAAGAATTCTCAATGCCTATGAGCCCCCAACACCTGATATCCAGATATCATCTGTGTCATATCAGCATGATGTGTCTAGACCAAAATAAATATATTTATTATTAATCTCATGGAATCTTGAAGTTCTCATTATATATTGGTAACTACTATAAGCTATTGATATGACATGTAATCTAAGTACATTACCATGAAAATAGTGGAAAAAAAGTATAAACACTTTAATACTAAGAGAAACACACACACACACACAAATATATATATATATATATATATAAATGAATATATGTAATGGAAATCAAATTACATATAAGATTTAGGTCTAGAGAACCCACTTCAAAAAATGTACCGTACACGATGTGTCATTATATAATATGGTGTGTAGTTCGGTGTGTCAATACAAGTAGTTATCATGATGTGTATGGCTCCGACACAAATTAATACATTTGGAATGTACTAATTTTAATTACTATACATATTACATGACCTATATAACATCCATACATAGGAAAATATTCAAAATTTTACAAAAAAAACAATTTGAAATTTAACATTCTATAAACCCTATCTAACAAAACCTTTTCCAACAATATATTTCATAGTTTGGTTTAATTATGGAATCCATTTTTACTTAGTTTAATTAATTTATGCATTATATAGCCTGACTTGGTGTGTTTTCAGTGTAATTTAAGAGTTACATGATGTGTATACTAGCTAAACGGTGTGTAACACCACTTTGACATCCCACATTACATGCTTCAAAACTCGACATACAATCCACAACAGATTTAACTAAATCATATAGAATTTATGCTTCACACCATGTAATAATAATTATAATATGTTAATCAACTATCATTCAACACATGATGTTTGTGTTAATTACACACTATGTATATTGACCACACGACCACCATGTCACATAGGGTTATACAACATGTACTCCAACTATACACCATATACCCTTGAAATATATGTGCCACCCTAGTGATCAATACATGGTGTAATTAAAAACTATTTAATGCTCTCACTTGACCAATTTTGGTTTGTGAAAACATTTACACATGTGGTTGATGGAGACTACACAGTGTGTAATCTGGTTACATGGTGTGTAATTAGGTCATATCACCAAAATCTCCAGTACCTTAAATGGAATCTCAATATGGACTTCACTTTTTCTTATCTTATTATTGGTCATATGAATGTTAATTAACATTTTATCTCAACATTATTGAATATAAATTAAAAAAGGAAATAAAAAAAATAAAAAATGAATTATGATAATGATAAAAAAGTAAATAATTATAAATTTGAACGTGACTACTCTAAAACCACTTAATGGTTTTAGGTGTCGTGGAAGCTAGTCAGGTCGATTACCAATAATGGTTTCTTAATCATATTCATTGAATAATAAACCGTAACAAGTTATATAATCTTTACTTCTAACAAATCTACCCAAAAGAACATGATGAAGATTCCTAAAAACGTGAATAGAGGATGGTTTACAATAAATTTTTAATTAATTTAATAATAAGAAAATACCTCAGTATTGAGATCTCTATTTAATGTAGATGTTTTTTAACATGAACCATTCAAGTTATAACATTTATTCACTAAGAGTAACCAAAATATAATCCCTCTAAATGATATCCACATATGCTCTATAATTTATGAACATTACTAACAGATCTCTAGATACTGGTGTAGAGTTACCGATTTTCGTGTGTTGTATTTATGGATTGAAACAAGTGATCCTTTGATCCTAAAGTTCATATATCTTGATATCTTAGTTTTTATAGGTATTAGGTGGATTAAGACTTCTCCCATTCTTGAGTGAAACCAATATATGTTATTAATAATGTATCTGAGAGAAATGTCATCCATAAAAATTCCTTTGTCTCTCTATAATGATCTATATTTGAAATATAGTGGGATTGGGTTTGATATTTGATAATTTCACATAAGAAATTCATTATATAATAATCCTAACATTTCCCCTATGAAAATAATAATAATAATAACATTTCATGGAATGATCCAATCCATTATATTTAAATAACATTTCATTAAATAAACAATTCCATATTTATTGAATTTCTATTTGATTCTTATATCATTCTTTTCAATGACTGATTTATTTAACTGACTATCCTCATTAGAATTTATAGAATTTTGAACAAATATTTATTTATTTAAATAAATATTATTCAATAAATAAATAAATATTATATTCACGATGTTGTGAAGATATGTTTATTTTAATATTCTTTTCACTAAATAAATATTTATATTTTTTTATTCAATTCCTTGTGAATAAATAAATATTTTTAATAGATTTTGAATAATAATAAGTGAAAAATAAATATTCTATTTGATGGTCTTGGGGAGAAATATATATTTAATACTGAACTCGCATATAAATTAAAATTGAAATTTAACTTGGGATTGAATATTTGTGATCAACAAGATCCTGAATAAATATTATTTCTCAGTCTAGAGAATATTGTTCATTATAATTGTCAAAATAAAATAAAATTTTACTAATATCATGTATAAAATTTCTATGTGACCCCCTATGACTCCTTCTCAGTGTCATTAGGCACGTTTTTCTAAAGTACAAGATTATCCTCTAACATAAAAGCAAGGAACCGATAGAGAAAGTGTTGGAGTTGGTTCCCTTAAACCATCTATTTTATACAATAGTTTTCTTCTATATTCAAGGATTTTAATATTAATAAATATCTTATGACATATTGATTAATCATCTATATTACTTTAATGTGATAATAACCTAGAGTATTGGTCACATTGAAAGGTCATAGAAGTTTCCCTCTATGATGAGAATATTGAATTGATATGATTATATTATTAAACATAAGTACTATGGTTATATTATAAAATCTTATGGGACACATATGATGTAGAATATCAGGTTGTAATACCTAATATCCGAATGAGTTATCAAAATTTGAAGTAATTTCAACTTATGGTTTATTGATGGATTTATTCTGAAATTTGGGATTCGTAATAGGATTTCGTGAGTTATAAAATCAGTAAATTATATTTTTTGACATGGAATGAGGCCTGGTTAATTGTTTGGATATTTGGGTGAGCGTTAAAGGAATGGCTGGGTTACACGATAGCTAAATTTCAATAGATTCTAGTAATTCTTAAAGTAAAACATAGTTCACACCATGAACTCTTATATTAGAGGTGATGTTTAAGATTTGAATGATAATTTATGGATTGGGATGATTTTTTATAAGGGAAGGACTCTTCAACATGTGGTTTATACTCTAAATGAGGTATTCACACCATGAAAGTTACTTTTACATAGATGGTTAGAGGCCTCTACATAACCACTCATGATATGAAATTTTGTTCACATCCTGATATTTGGTTTATAAATTTAATAATAATTAATGAGGGAAGAACCATCTACCTAAAGTTATTAAAATCATGTAATCATATTATTGGACTGAGGAGACCTCTAATTGAAGGAATTCCCATTATGAGCCTCTTGGTTATTTCCATGAATGGTTCATTGGTATGTTATTCATAGTAGTTATAGTTTTTTTCTTCTTCATTTAAGAACTCAATTTTTTTATAACCAGGGGCTTAGACTTGGGAATTTTTGGTTCGCACATCTTCCACTCCTCCTTTGTTGATCTCCCCTTTAGTATAAAGAGATTCTTAGTGAAATTAAATGGCGATATCATGTATTTTTTTCATTACTTCCCCATTAATGTATTTTATTGGGTAGTAATTGATTTCATTATGATGTAGCTTTGGTTTTAGCACTAATTCTATTAGTGTATGGTGGAATCAATTGATTTTTATGGGGAATTCATGTAGCCTAGCGAGAGGATGTCCTGAGATGATTTCTTCACACTGTCACACATAATTCCAATGGAGGTATGATGAGGTGTTATTTTTATTAGTGTTTTTGGTTAAATTAAATTTAATTTATAATTTTTGGGGTTTTTATTATCCTATATTTTAAGTGGGGTTATGTTATGAGTATTCTAAAAGATGTTAGCAAGCTGTTCATTGCAGTTTCAGTTTTGTGGGAGGCGAAAGTGAGATTTTAGGCATGAAACCTAATTTTTTTTTATTTTAAAAAAATAATAATTGGATAAATTAAATTTCCTATGTAATTAAAAATAGTTTTTAAATAATTATCTTGAATTATTTATTAATACATGTTCTTAGGAAGTTATTTCGGGACCGGATGAGTCTTGGAGGGGATAGACAATATTTTTTTAAAGAAATGAATTCTTGAATCCAGTAGGTGGTTCTTTGAACATACTTCTATTGTATTTACATTAGTTTATATATGTTTGTTATGTGATATGTGGCCCTAACCCTGAGGCTTTTGACCTTTTAATTCAACTTTATTGTCCAAATAAAATTATTTTCTTATGAACCAAGTAAAGTGTGAAAGTCCATGATGAAAACTTGCACACTTAATTAACTAACTTGACCATGAATGGTTGAGGATTTTATTTTAAATGGTTTCCTTGAGACACTTGGACCTTGAAAGGTGTGAGTTAAATAAATTCAGATGAGTGAGATGTAGTATCCCTAGCAATAGGTTCCCTTAGTGACCTCTAGGTAGATGCGAGTGATGAACTAAGTTGGATGGACTTGGGACAAGCCATGTGATAACTTTTAGATTCCCTAAATCCTATAGTATAGTTAATTTGTTCAAGGGGTGAGTTTTCCCCAATGAGATGTGGGTACCATAGTGGGTATAACCTTTGTATATTTTTGATAGGGTTGTTGTGTGAGGACCAAGATAAGTTAATTTTGAAAGTGGATGGGTTTAATTCTTTCTCCCTCTAATGAACCCTATACTAGAGTTATTCAATGCGATATGAGTCCTTAAAATGATTATGATGGTTTTAAGGGATGTTATGATTTAAATGTGATGAGTTTAGAACTGAGTGGCATGATTAAGATAAGGGAACTCATAATGGATGTTCGTCTTTATGAGAACTAGGGGACCCCGATGGGGTTCCCTCGTGATATATTGATTCTAGAGAGGGTGTGTATGGAGAATTTATTATGATGATTGTGGGTGTAACCTTTGAACATAAATTGATAATGTAATATAATTGTAACTAGGATTCCTAGGATTCCTAGGATCTAGATTATGTGACCATAATTGTGTAGAATGCGTGGGACTACCTCCCAGGATTATGTGACTATTCGTTATTATTGATCATTTACTTAGTACCCCCTTAGGAATCTATACTTTTTCCTAATTTATATGATATTATAGTGTTCCCCTAGGAATTTATAGTTATTATATATATTATTTTATGTTCAAGATGTTATCTAGGGTTCAGAAAGATGAGGGAGATGTTATGAAATTTCTAGGACACTAGGATTTGACCATCGAGAATACATGATTTCCTTTTACATGCTCATTAAAATCAGTTATGACACCTGATATTACAAGATTACCTAGTATTAACCCATAGGGATTGACAATGAATCATAATGGATGTGATGATTTACTGGGGTCATCCCCCTAGGAATCAAATGTGGAGATTGATATAATTATAATTCTTAGGGCCATCCCCCTAGGAATCAGATGTGGATCTTATTATTTCTACTGGATCAAGTATGGTTACTCCCTTAGGTATCAACCTTATTCTTAATGGATTTATTTCTGAGGGTCACCCCAGGAATCTATAGTTGTTGCTGAAACTCTTGAATTCCTTTGATATAATCCCTGGGTCGTATGGTGATGCCTAATACTATAAGATTACATGGAGTTATTACTTGGACCCTATACTTATTATTGATGTTATATGTCCATTTTTTCTGGTTTTTGGTTCGCACAACGTCATGAAATGATTCGAGAAACATTGGAACTAGCTCAAGAAGGCATAGTGAATTCTGAGTTTCATAATAGAACATGAGTATTGAGAGTGGTTTGTTATTTACACTTTTATAGTTATTTTTTTACTCACTGAGCATGTAACAAGAACATTAACTAAATTTATTGGCTATGTATGGGACCATGTTGGTGGTTACCTACTAAGTTTTAATCACACTCTTCTTAGTTGAGAATTACACTTGGGTACCCAAACAGACTTTACTAATAATAATTTTAGGTTGGTAAAAGACCTTGGTGTAATGACCCGAATCCGGAGCCCCTCCACTGGTGCCCCGTACCTGGTTCACCACATGAACACAAGCACGTTTCCCCAAATGGCAGAGGCTGCCTACTAGCAGCGAGGGCCTTGGTGAGTTGGTGGGAAAACTATGCCCTCATTCGGTAAAGTATACAGTGGAAAAACAACAGTCAATAGAAGAAGCAGTAACAACATGCATAACAACAGAAACCAGACATCAGAAGCAAGGAATACATATAGTAATGATGATAATGATGCAGTAGATACAAGTATCTAAGGAAAACAAAAAACAAAACAACATTCTGAAATAAAACTGAATCCAAGTGAAAAATAAAACAAAGTAAACTCCTCAGCATCGCGGGCCACGGCTCGGTCCCATGCTCTCTTGCTCCAGTTCAATCAAGAACCTGAAGTAGAAGGGCGATTTCCCTTATCTATACCTATAGAAAAATAGTCTGTTTGGGCCTAAAAGCATGGCCCAAATAGGGTGTGAGATACAATACTAGTAGGCAATCACCCAAATATTTGTACCTAACAGTCAATGAATACATGTCAGTAATAAAACAAGAAGCAGTAAACAGAAAAGCACAAGCAGCTACAATCCACAGTTCTAACAAACAAAGTACACAAGTAAACAACCAGCAATAATAAAGAAAACAGGTAACCCTCTGGGTAGTTCTCACAGCCTAACCCCTATGGTTCAACCTATTAGTACTAGAAACCCTCTAGGAGGCACACACAGTCTCACCCCTTTGGTTAAGCTATGTAATTATTAGACTCTCTCGGGAAGCACTCACCGTCAATTCCCCCTATAGTCTCGTATCATGATAAAGGTTCTCTGGGGAAGCACTCAACGTCTATTCCCCCTGTGGCCCGTGTCGAGGAACTACAGACTCTCTGAGGAAGAACTCAACGGAAATTACCCCTGTGGTCTCACATCGTAATTAAAAGACACTCTAGATAAGCCCTTCCGTCAATTCTCCCTTTGGTCTACTACTCTAGGTTCTCACATTCTTGAGTGAAAGATAAAACATGCTCAGTGCGCGTACATCGTCCAAGTAAACCTTAAGAACTACTTGGATATCATTCTAAGGCTCAACAACAATACAAGCAATAGTTCCACTATCCTATAACTAGGCATGGAAACTGGAAAACGCAAAACAGTAAAAACAAGCATGGAAAAGCAACCTGAGCACAAAACAAATTATTCTACTCACAAGTATAAACCTCTACTACAACAATCAAGAAAAGCAGGCAATACAACAGGGGAAAAACAGGAAACCCAAAATTCCCCACCCAAGGGAATTTGTGGAATTTGCACAAAATACTCATCAAATTTCTACAGAAAGGCCCAAACCACCTACCTCAATCCTAGGAGATTGATATACGTGAACCTTGATGACAGATTCCCCTTAGAACGATGATGATCTGAGAAAAAACACAAAATGATCATCCCACGATAACATGGAAATGAGGAGGAATCAAGAAACGAGGCTAAAACAGAACGAAGAACTCACTGCTTCTCTTCCAACGCAATCAGTGATGGCTAGAACAGAGGTCGGACAGAGGCATAGAGGGTTAGGGAATACTCATGGTCATATGATGCTCTCAGACGGACGAAACCTGAAGAAGAAGACGCTTCTGTACGTCAGGCGCGACCCCAGTCCGTTTAGTTAAAAAAAAAAGAAAATACATGGCGTGTACTTCTTGAGTACATGGCTTGTACTTTAGTTTTCCATACTCCGCTTTAACCGGCCTCCACCTCACCCTTACACACCGTGTCTATGGTCCAGACATGGCCAGCACATGGCTTCGAGCGAAAAAAGAGTACACGGCGTGTACTCAGAAAGTACACGACGTGTACTTTGAAAATTTCCAGAAAGTTCATTTTTCTTAAAAACTCCAGAAAAGAAAAAACATACCTGAACAAAGATCCGTGTTCTTAAAAACTTCCCCCCTTAAAGAAATTCGTCCCCGAATTTCCTTAACAAGGTGGAGAAGAAGAAACCCCGAACAGCTCCGGCCACTACGATCGTACATCGGCCTCCCTCTCCCAGGTCTCGTCCTGTACTCGCCCTTGCTTCCATAGCACCCGTACCAGAGGAACTGACTGCCCATGGAGAACCTTCATACAAAAATCGAAAATCTTGATAGGATGCTCCTCTAACGATGCATCCACTTCAAGCTCGACTTCCTCAGGCTGAAAGTTGCGAGACGAGTCTAAAAAGTAATGTCGGAGCTGAGAGATATGGAAGACATCGTGCACGGATGGATACCTCTGAGGTAGCTGCAACTGATAGGAGTCTGTCCCAACTCTCTCCAGGACCTCAAATGACCTGACATACCATGGTAAAAGCTTTCCCTGTCTCCGAATCCTCTTGTGTCCCAACCTTGGTGCGACATGCTGGAAAACATAATCATCGACCTCGAACTCTAGAGGTCATCTCTGCTGATCTGAATAAGACTTCTGTCGAGATTGTGCTGTAGCCATCCTCTTTTGAATCAGATCTACCTGCTCTGAGGTCACCTACACAAGACGAGGTCCCAGCAAAGCTGCCTCTCCTACCTCCAGCCAGCGTAAGGGTGATCGGCATGGCCTACCGTACAAAGCCTCGTATGGTGCCATCTGAATGGTCACTTGGAAACTATTGTTGTAGGCAAACTCCACCAGAGGAATATGATTCTCCCAAGAACCACCAAATTCAAGGTTTCAAGCTTGAATCATATACTCAAGCACCTGGATCATGTGCTCGGACTGGCCGTCAGTCTGGGGATGGTATGCTGTACTCAAAAGTACATGTATACCCAAGACCGTCAGAAGTCCCTACCAGAACCGAGAGGTAAAGAACACATTTCTGTCTGAAACAATAGAGCATGGAACTCCATGAAGACGAAAGATCTCTCTAATGTATAGACATCCCAGATCATCAACTCTGAAGGTTTCCTTAATTGGCAAGAAGTGGGTAACCTTCATGAGCCTGTCGACGAAAACCCAAACAACATCATTCTCCCGAGGCGATATCGGCAACCCGGTCACGAATTCCATCACATCATCATTCCACTTCCATTCTGGAATGGGTAACTGCTGCAAATGTCCCGCTGGATGCTCATGCTCTGCTTTGACCTGCTGATAAGTAGAACATCTCATGGCCAAACCGGCAACATCCTTCTTCATACCCGGCCACCAATATTGGCGATGAAGGTCCCGATACATTTTGGGGACGCCAGGATGAACTTCCCAAATAGAGGAATGAAAGTCCCGCATCAGCTCCTCGCGTATGTCTGCTAGCACCCATACGCGTCCTTGAAAATGCAAGATCTCATCCTCGCCCACTGTCCATCCCGGAAGAGGGTCCCCTCCTGACACACTCTCCCACAGGAATATGACTTCTGAGTCTGATAGTTGCCTCATCCGTACCCGATCAAATAGTGTAGAGGTAACTGCTAGAGAAGATAGGCAGGTCTATCCCTGTCTATCGTGCACCTCCAGATGAATCTCAGAGAACATAGCCATAAGATTCCACTCACTGCTGGCCTCCTGAACTGCTTGAATCTGACTTCTCTTTCTCAATGCATCATCCACTGTGTTGCCCTTACCCAGTGTATAGGTGAGCTCAAAGTCAAAGGACTGTAGATACTCAACCCACCTGCACTGCCTCAGATTAAGATCATGTTGAGTGAAGATATACTTGAGACTCTTGTGGTCAGTGAAGATCAAAAAGTGATCTCCCAGAAGATAGTGTCTCCAACAGTGCAAGACATGAACAACATCAGCTAACTCCAAATCGTACATCGGGTAGTTCCTCTCATGTGGCCTCAATTGTAGAGACCTGTACGCAACGACTCCATCCCCATGCATAAGCACATATCCCAGCCCGATACCTTGAAGCATCACAGTAAACAGTGTAGCTCTTGCCTGGCTCCAGCAAGACTAGTATCGGTGCAGACGTGAACCTCCCTTTTAGCTCCTGAAAGGCTGACTCACAAGAATATGACCATAAGAACTTCGCCCCCTTTTTGGTCAGACCTGTCAAAGGTGCGTCTAGATGAGAAAATTCCTGAATGAAGCATATGTAGTATCCAGCCAGCTCTAGGAAACTCCGTACCTCAAAGACGTTCTTCGGATGCTACCTAAAAACTACAGCTCCCACTTTCTCTGGGTCCACTGATACTCCTTCCTTTGAGATGATGGGACCCAAGAAGTGAATATGATCTATCCGGAAGTGGAACTTTGAGAGTTTAGCATAAAGCCGATGCACTCTTAGTGTACTCAGAACGATCTCAAAAATGTGTGGCATGGTTGTGTCGAGTGTGAGAGTACACCAATATATCATCCATGAATACCATGACGAAAGAGTCCAAGTAAGGATGGAACACTCGGTTCATTAGTTCCATGAAAACTGCAGGTGCGTTCGTGAGACCGAACGACATGACTGAATAATTGTATAGACCATACCTACTCCTAAAGGCTATCAGAGGTATATCTGATGGTGTAACGCGCAACTGATGATAACCGGACCTCAAGTAGATCTTCAAGAACACCCAGGCTCCTCGAATCTGATAAAAAAGGTCATCGATCCTTGGAAAGGTATATCGGTTCTTGACCGTCAACTGGTTCAACTTCCGATAATCCACACAAAGCCGGAGGGTACCATCTGCCTTCTTCGCAAATAGGACAGAAGAACCCCAAGGGGAAGTACTGGGTCGGATGAAACCCTTATCCTATAGCTCCTCCAACTGCTTCTTGAGATCCTGTAACTCAGGTGTGGCCATCCTATATGGAGGAATGGACACCGGTGCTGCTCCTAGCATGAGCTCAATAGAGAAGTCCACCTCACGCTCTGGAGGCAAACCTGAAAAGTCCTCTGGAAAGACGTCCCTGAAACGATCCACCACTAGAGGAAAGTAAAACTATGGAGTCCCCTGATCATCCAGATAAAGACTAGCAATCTGGGCTGTCACCCCTCCTAGCCCAAGATGCTCGAGTCCCGCCCGACTCGCCCGAACGTCCCATTCACCTCTATGATGAAAATATTCACCCTCTGGTGAGATGAAACTCACTCTACGATGATAACAGTTGATGAATACCTGAAAGGGAATCAACCAGTCCATGCTAAGGATGACATCATAGCCTATCATCTCTAGGACAGAGAGATCCCATAAGAAGCGATACCCTGCAACCTCTAGAGGGAACTCTCTACACTGGCGTACACTAGATGTCCTCGTTCCCAAATGTGTGTCTAGTGTCAATGAGTCGGCAGAAGAAAAGATGCAGAGCCCAAATATTTCCATGACAACAATGGAGATAATTCAATGTGTGGCGCCAATATCAAAAAAGTCTGAAGATAAAACTGAGGCTACTAAAATCGCAGCTTGAATAGTAGAAGTGCCGGGATCCTGCTCCTGATAAGTCTGCTCCACTGTGATAGACTGGCCTGTACCGCGGCCCTGCACCCCTGGATGACCACTATAAGATCAACCTCCCTGATAGTGCTAAGGAATTGGTGGCTAACTACCATGGCCTCGACCTCCACCTCGGCCCAAATGGACGAAAGAAATCCAGTTCCCCGACTGGTGGGAAGATGGTGGTGCTGCTCCTGAACGAGGAGTCATGGAAGAACCCCAGTCACCAGCTGTTGGTGAGAAAACCGGATAGAAATTCTGAATTTGACCCATCTTTCCACAAGATCGGCACTCCATGGGGTCCCTCTGGCACTGCGGCCTCGTGTGCCCTGACCGGCCAAACTGGTAGCATGTCACCTGGCTGCCTGACGATGCATCTCGCTTCCTCGGATCACCACGTGTAGGCTCTCTACGTCAGTTCTTGCTATCATCTAGAGGAAGACTAGCTCTAGAAGAATAACTTCCCTGACTCACAGCTCCAGAGTCCATCAGATTGTGCTTTGCAATCAGTGCCTGGTTGACGATGGAAGTGATGGAAGTCAGCTAGAAGATATTCAGCTGCGAGCGGATCTCCCTCATGAGACCATCCTCAAACTTCCTTGCCAAGAACACCCCACTCCCATCCCAGAGGGGTGTGAAGTGCTGCAACTCAGTGAAAAGAGCAGAATAATCCATGATAGAAAGACTACCCTGCTCTAAGCTCATGAACTCTCGGGCTCGGTCGGCCCTCAGGGTCTCCGGGTAGAAGTAGTCATGGAACATGTGCTGGAACTCCTCCCAAGCCATAGCCTGCTGCTGACCCGCCTGTGAGATCACGTCCCACCACCTCTTGGTGGAGTCTCGGAGCATGTAAGTGGCGAGCTTGACCCGCCTCTCTGGAGGCGTCTCTAGATGCTCGAAGATAGTCGGTATGGATTCCAGCCATGACTCTGTAAACTGAGTTCCTCCTTCCCTCGAGAAAGTGGGAGGATGCTGCTGTTGGAAAACCCGCGTCAAGTATGCCATAGATGTGTCAGTGGGCGACACTCCTTGGAAATCCTACATCATCCTCATGAAACCTTCCCTGAACTGTGCATCAGCGCCTGCAACTCGTATGACAGCCGGTGCCAAGGCTGGCATGACTGGAGGATCGGCAGGAAGTCCCTGATAAGCCCTGTCTGGCGTCTGATCACTGCCTGATGACAGACGTACGACTGGAGGAGTCTTAGAGGCATAACTCTGAAAGATCAAAAGTAGACTGTGAATCAGAAAAATATGGATAGAGAACACAAGAGTACTGAATGGGAACAAGGGAAGAATACACAAAAGATTTCAAAACACGACTTCACGACGTGTATAAAAACTACACGGCGTGTCTTCTTAAGCCACTAACATTGGGGTGTACTTCTACCCTACAAGTAGTGAACACCTTAAATACACAGCGTGTGGACCTCAACACATGGCATGTGATTGAAAACTATTCCCCTGCCTGAGTCTCTTTACACGACTAACCCACACAGTCCGACTCAACCCGAGACTACACGGCGTGTTCGAAACAAACACAGCGTGTACTTGACAAGGCTTCTGCAACCTATTTTTGTTAAGAACACGGCCGTCTACACGGCTGAAACTTACATGGTGTGCTCCGAACAAACATGGAATGTATGGGAGAAGGTGACACCATCCCGTGTTTTTCGTGACACGGCTGGGTACCTGGGCAAGACTATACGGCATGTTCCGTACTAACACGGCGTGTGGAAAAGAAGGTAAAGCTGGACCGTGTTGTTCGTGACACGGCCGGGTACCTGGATAGGACTACACGGCATGTTCCATCTGGATACGACGTGTTTTACCCAAGCTATCCCGACCCGTGTTGTTAGTGACACGACCGGGTACATGGCTCCGCACTCACACCTCATGTACCTACTGTACACGGTGTGTTCCCGAAGTTACTTTCACGACACCATGTTCTGCCCACACGTTCAGTGACATGGCCTGAAAACTACACGACATGTATCCAAAAAGTACACGCCATGTATTCAGGGTTTTTCTAGGCAATATCTTAGAAACTGCACAAAATCCCAGAAACACTAAAAACAAGGGAAAGACGTGCCAAATTCCAATCCGTGAGGGCCCATACTCCCCATGAATCAAAGCTTGGCATCTCCCACAGTCATATACAAGAGAAATCAGGATCATGATCCACCAAGTTTCGATCAATGAGGGCCCATAACACCTCAAGAACCAAAATGCGTCATTCATTTTTTTAAGAAATGACAAAATAACTAGTTTTCTAACATAACTGCAGAGAATCTATCAAGAATCTATCACAATATCATGCATAATCTACACAGAGTCTATCACAACAGCATACAATCGCTAATGCACCCTAGATGGCATGGAAATAATGCATGGCATGTGATTTCTATAAGTGCCTATATGATGCATGAGATGGAATACCCTCATCTCATCAGGTTGTGACAGAAATAGAACCGAAATATCAAAACAATAATAGCACAAGTCATGTGAATCACTCTAGGTGAAATCAAATCAACCATAAAATCTCAAAACAAAAAATGCAATTAATGAGGTAGTATGGCTTTTCCCTGTACACAGGTTAGCTACTACTGGGCACATCTTAATACCAAGTACCGAGTCCATCCTATCCCTGGCTAAAGTCTCCAAATAGTAAAGAAAGAGAAAAGAACTCCTCTGATACCACTTTGTAACGACCCGAATCGGAAGCCCCTCCACTGGTGCCCCGTACCCGATTCACCACATGAACTCAAGTGCATTTCCACAAACACCAGAGGCTGCTGACTAGCAGCGAGGGCCATGGTGAGTCGGTGGGGAAACTATTACCTCATTCGGTAAAGTATATAGCAGAAAAAACAACAGTCAGTAGCGGAAGCAGTAACAACATGCATAACAAAAGAAACCAGATAGCAGAAGCAGTGAATGCATATAGTAATGATGATAATAATGGAGCAGGTACAAGTATCTAAGGAAAATAGAAAACACAAAAACATTCTGAAATAAAACTGAAACCAAGTGCAAAAGAAAACAAAGTAAACTCCTCAGCATCGTGAGCCACGGCTCGGTCCCATGCTCTCCAGCTCCAGTGTAATCAAGAACCTAAAGTAGAAGGGTGCTTGCCCTTATTTATACCTCCAGCAACATAGTCTATTTGAGCCCAAAAGCATGGACCAAATAGGGTGTGAGATACAATCCCAGTAGGCAATCACCCAAATATTTGTGCCTAATAGTCAATAAATACATGGCAGTAATAAAATAAGAAGCAGTAAATAGAAAATCCCAAGCAGCTTCAATCCACATTTCTAACAAAAAAAGTACACAAGTAAACAGCCAGTAACAATAAAGAAAACGGGTAACCCTCTGGGTAGTTCTCATAGCCTAACCCCTATGGTTCAACCTATAAGTTCTAGAAACCCTCTAGGAGGCACACACAGTCTCACCCCTTTGGTTCAGCTTTGTAATAATTAGAATCTATGGGGAAGCACTCACCGTCAATTCCCCCTATAGTCTCGTATCGTGCTAAAGGCTCCCCGGGGAAGCACTCAATGTCTATTCCCCCTATGGCCTGCGTCGAGGAACTACAGACTCTCTGAGGAAGCACTCAACGTCAATTCCCCATGTGGTCTCACATCGTAATTAAAAACACTCTGGAGAATCCCTTCTGTCAATTCTCCCTTTGGTCTACTACTCTAGGTTCTCACAGTCCTGAGTGAAAGATAAAACATGCTCAGCGCACGTACATCATCCAAGTAAACCTCAATAACTACTTGGCTATCATTCTAAGGCTCAACAGCAATACAAGAAATAGTTCCACTATCCTACAACTAGGCATGGAAACTGGCAAATGCCAACTAGTAAAAACAAGCATGTCAAAGCAACCTGAGCACAAAAAAAATTATTCTACTCACAAGAAAAAACCTCTACAACAACAATCTAGAAAATCGGGCAATACAATAGGGGAAAAACAGAAAACACCTAATTCCATGCCCAAGGGAATTTGTGTAATTTTCACAAAATACTCATCAACTTTCTATAGAAAGGCACATAACACCTACCTCGATCCCAGGAGATCGATATACCTGAACCTTGATGACAGATTCCCCTTATAACGATGAAGATCTGAGAAAACGCACAAAACATTCATCCCACGATAACTTATAAATGAGGAGGAATCAAGAAACAAGACTAAAGAAGAACTAATAACTCACCAATGCACTTCCAATGCAATCAATGGTGGCTAGAACGGTGTTCGGATGGAGGCACGATGGGTCGGGGAAGAATCGCGGTCATACGGCGCTCTCGGACGGACGAAACCTGAAGAAAAAGATGCTTCTGTGTGTCAGGTGCAACCCTGGTCCATTTAATGAAAAAAAGAAAATACACAGCATGTACTTCAATTTTCCGTACTCCGCTTTAACCGGCCTCCACCTCACCCTTACACACCATGTGTGTCGTCCGGACACGGCCAACATATGGCTTCGAGCGGAAAAAGAGTACATGGCGTGTACTTTGAAAATTTCCAGAAATTTCATTTTTCTTTAAAAATACATAAAAGGAAAAACATACCTGAACAAAGATTTGGGTTCTTACACTAGGATTGGATCATTTAGCTAGACATCTTTGTTTGGATCAGAGACTCGTATAAGGTGAGTCTCAAAGATGGCAGTAGATCCTAAATGTATTTTGTTATTTTATTTCTCCTTTTTATTGATCATTTTAATGGGTGACTAGTATGTGTGTATGTTTCTATAATGGTATACTCTTTTATTTAATAATTTATTTATTGGGATATTTTATTCATTCTATATGCTCAGATTATTTATTATTTATAGATTTCGTTTGGTTATTTTTTATTATTTCACACTCAAATATGAGGGGATAATCTCCCCACAATAATAACCTACACCCCTAATTCTCATTGGAATCATCTATTTTATGGGGGAGATGCGCCTATGATCATATGGAGATTCTGAGTAGGACAAAGATCAGTGGTCTCTGACTAAGGGACATTAAAAATTGGAATCATAACATCCTTTTCTCTATCTCACTATTTTTTATATGGTATAAGGGGATTAAATACATGTCAAATATTTTGATAGATATTATACTAGTGTTTCATGAACAATTTTTTTCAAAAAATAAGTCCATGATATCAGAAGATTAGGATTAATTTTCTTATTTTTAAATTTTATGGTTTTAGGATTTCACCTCATTTGATGAAAATGGAGCTCTAAGATCTATGATTTATTATTATTTTTGGTTCTTAGATAATAGAGGCATTAGGAATCTTTATTCATCATAATCATCATGTATGATTCAAATGAAATTATTGTTCCTATGTGATTTATATCAATTATTAAAGGGTTTAGTTATTTCAATTTTGAGCAACAAATTATATATTATTTTCCCATATAATCTGGTTTTGTAATTTTTATCATTCGAACCATTGTATATTGTTATTTTTATGATAGGTCATGTGGATCTATGGAAAGTTACCCCTTGATAGTGATGGGTATGTAGTCCCTCATGTAAGGGATGTATAGTTACCCAAGTAGGTCATAACATGAAAACGTTGCCTGATTTATGGGCCCTTAATGGGTGGTTATGATACTAGTTATAGTTCTGAGATAAAATAGGTTAGTTTTTTAAAGTTTCAAAACCAAACTATATGGTGGTTTCCCATATAGCCTCTTGGGGTAATTATACTTAATTAAACCATCTGACTATGGATACTTGATGTGGGTTGTGAAGAAACAATGTTGTTGTATGTGTATATGTGTTGAATTAGATCATGATTCTTGTGGGGTTAGTCCCATATATAGATTCCCAGTGAGAGTTAATACCGTAGTAGGTCGATGATTTGGAATGTGATGTCTGATATGTTTATTTATATATGTGAGACATCATAGTGGGTAGTTTATCTTTTGAGTATCTAGGTGATGTAGAGAAAATAATTGAGAGGTGTTACTCATGATATATTATTTATATGATTGATATATAACCTATAGTTTATTTCAGAGAGTTGAGTTCTTAAGATATGAATGATGATCTTGGTGGTCTGGTGATAGGGACAAGATAATATAAGCGGGGGTAACCCAAGTGAGGTGTTAACTCAAGTTTGATTGTATTATAGATGGGTATCATTGATAATATGCTTTGGGGTTATGATATTGGCACACAATAGGTTCTATTGGGTATATGATATAGACCTGTAGGTTCCTTATGCTCCATGATGAAAATTACCTTGAGTGATTTTGGTATTAAAGTTTAGTTTCAAGGGCATCATCAATGGAATTATTGAATCTTTTCAGTCTAGATTCATTTAAAGTAGAACAATGAGAGCATGTGATGAAAGCTGTGATTTTTTGATAATTCCATGGATGGAGGGAAATCATGAAATTTTCATCGACATGTGTGGAATTTATAGATTGTTGGAAATGAGTAGAGGGGTGATTTATTTTTATGAGATTGACATGTCATTAGTATAGTTATATACTTAGTAATGTGAGACAATGATTGATGAGATATTACTTGGGTAGTCTGATTTGGATGATATAGAAGGATTAAAAGAGGTGTATGCTTACTTGGAGGTGCATTATTTTGCAAATTTTTTTTTGAGCACTAATCTTGAGAAAGATTCATTTGGTAGCATGAGGTTCACATGAATGATTTAATAAATTAGTAAAAATTGAAAGAATCTCATAGAGATGGTTTTTGAGATATTTTTATGGCATAAATATGATTATAGTGGGCCCGATTTTACATTTATAAAGCACTACATAATATTCCAGTTTTATTGGATGAGGTCAAGGTGGTACATTCTAGTTATGTGTAGTACCATTATAAATACAGATCAATTCATAACCATGTGTGAGCCAAGAACTGATAGAATAGATGAGATGATTTTTGAATTTTATTCTTTATATTTTAATACGAAATTATGCCTCTATTATGATTATGACACTATGGATGGAATGGTGTTGGGGGTTGACACTATTGAGTGTAACTCAGGAGGAGAGACATGCGTGTGATGATTTGAAACCTATTGGGGTTGTTCTCAAGGAGGAGTATAATAAAATTCATATAATGGGGATCACATCATTGACCATTGGAGGGAGTTACCATCATTAGTAATGAGATTCCACTGGATGTTGTAGATGATGTTCTTATGAGGAAAAATAGGTTGTGATGGGTGTTTTGTGTTAGCACTCATGTGTGGTGGCCCTTCCATTCTTCCATTCAAGAGTGGAACTTTTTTAAGGGGTCTTTTATTTATGGTTACACCAATCATTGGATGGTTGAGGTATAATTTTTATGTTAGTGAGTAGGTAAATGTAATTTTATATCATTTCTTGGTGAATACCAGGTTTAAGATTAAGATGCAGTATTAGATAGATTCTGAGCACTGGAATCTAGATGATGAATAATTTGTTGTTATATGAGTATTGTTTGGATCAAAAGAGTGTTGTTTCTCAAGATGAGATAATAATAGATTATTTGGTTGGTTAATTATCTAACTATGCAATTCCACTATAAGTAAGGTATAACCATCTTTGTGGGATGTTTTGGGGGATCTTGGAATGCCTTCAGTTATTCAAACATCCGGATCCAGAGATGAGAGAGTACGTCAGTGGGAGTGATCATGTGTTTTTGGGAATAATCATCCAGAGGAGGAATGACTAGTATTTCAATAAAATATCAGGTTTGATGAGATAGAACTCACACTGAGTTGGTCATTAGAAAATAGAAAAGGTGTTTTTGGTAGGTGATTCTTAGGGGTGGGGGGGGGGAGTATTGTGGCTCAGAATCGAGCATTAAGATTAGATGCAGATAAATAGGAACATCATAACACTATAGATTAGTTGATCAATGAAATTTTGGTAATGGGATTAATGGGTTTCAGTGAATATATCTTTGGGTTTTAGTGATGGTGGTGGATGATATCATGGTTTTTGATGAATTATGCACCTCATGTTTGGAGTTGTAAATTAGAATATTTTGTGTTATTTGAGAGTATAATGTGGTTAATTGAGCATTGGTTAAAGAAATTAGTAGTTTTGAATTTTTTATTTAATGGAAAATGAGTCTTTTTTAGGATGATAATTGTTATTAAGGGGAGATAATAATACCCCGTGTCTGGACAAGTTATGAAATTTATAAGGAAACTACTTTTTTGATCTGGGTAGGGACTCTATTTGAGAACTAGGATTTAGAATAGAATTTAAATAGTTGGAAACTATATATAAAATTTTTAATATAAGGTATCATTAAATGTTTATTTTTTGGATTTTTGGGTGATCATTGGAGGAAGAATTATGTGAATCAAGAAATGAATCTTAGCATCCTGTAGTAGTTAATGCTGTGAAACATGGTAAATGCTGTGAATTCTTTTAGTGGAGGTTAAGTCTAATACATGAATAAGGATTCACATATTGAAAGGTTTTTGTTAAGGTAAATGACCCTTTTGTAGGTGTTTCATTCCAACATTGATTAATTCATGTCATGAAGGTCACCTTGAGGTACATGGACAAGGACTTCTACATAGCCATTCATGCTATGAATTTTGGTTCACACTATAAATGACGTTTTTCAAGGGAGGTCCCATATCTCTTTAGTTATTAATTCCATGGACCAAGGGATTACATGGTGAAATCATATTACTAAACTCTAGGGACCTATAATTTAAGGAATTTATGTCCTCAATCTCTTGTTTCATTCCTTGAATTGTTCCTTAATGTGTTCTTTTTCATGGGTATTTTTTTTTCTTTTCTCCATCAGGGCGTTCAAGTTTTTGGGGACCAAGATGTTAGGATGAGTCCATTTCTAGTACATGACACTCCCTATTTTACTATATTGACCTCTTCTTGAATATGTGGTAATTCTTGGTGTGATTCAATAGTGATATCAGGTATTTTTGTCTCTTCCTTACTCTATTCATGATTCTTCTTAGTTGGATTCTTGTTTAATTAGGATTTGACTGGGGTCTTGAGGCTTATTCCACTAGAGAATGGTATAATTAATTGAATTTTATGGTTATTTAATTTTTTTAGAGAGAGTATATCTCAAGATGACGTATACACACAATTTCACTCTATTTTGTTGTAGTTATGATAAATTGTGATTTTTACTAGTGTTTCTTTTAAATTAAAATAATTTTTTGATCAGTGTGGTTTTGATTGATAGAATTTTTGAGTGGGGATGTGATGAGAGTATTCTATTAGATTTTAGAATTCTATTCATTATAGTTTCAGTGAGAAAAGAGAACCAAGTGATATTTTAGTTATCATAACTAATTTTATTAATTTTCAAATTGGATCGAATAAGTAATTACAAATAGGTTATAATTAATTTTTGGGAATTTTGGCTTGATACAGATGCTTAAGGTGTTTATGCAATCTTGGATGGGTCTTAGTGAGAATGGAAAATCATGATTTTAAAAGATACAACATCTTATATGAGTTAGGTGATCCTTTGAGCATACATCTCTAGTATATGGATTCGTTTATAAATGTTTAGAATGTGATATTTGGTCCTTCCACTGAGGGTAATATATTTTTAATGGAAATTTATTTTTTGAATAAAATTATTTTCCTATGTACTTGACTATTTAATAAGGGCCATGATGAACCCTTATGCACTGGATTGAGTACCTTGATCATCAATGGCCAATGCCTTGATTATAAATGGATGAGTTGTGATAATTGGGCCATAAGGGGTGTGAATTAAAGAATATTGGATGAGTGATATATACCAGCTATAATTATAGGTTCCCTTAGTGAACTCCAAGTAGAGGTGAGTAATTAATTGAGGTGTATTTCCTAGGGATTGTCCATGGGAGTACCTTGAGATTCCCTAAATCATTTGGGGTGGTTGGGATGAGTAAGGGGTGGGTGTTCCCCTTTCAGGTGTGAGTACATGGGTGGGTTTTCCATAGGAATATTTTGGAGAGGTTGGGTGCATGAGGACTAAACTAGGGTGATTTGAATAAGGGATGGTATTAAGACTATCCTCCTTGTGTGACCTCTGTATGAGATATTTTCTAGGGCATATTGGCCATTAAATGATTATGATAATCTTGAATATTTTTATTCCCTAATAGTTATGGGTGTCAACTCAAGAGATTTTATTGAGGTAATGGAACCCTTAAAGAGTTTTCATGCATGATATAACCTAGGGGACCCTTGTAGGATGACCCAATGATATTTTTACCCTAGATATAGTGTGTAAGGGGAATGGGTAGTGATGATTATGGGTGTCACCATAAAACCCGGATCAATGATGTGATCCAATTATATTTGATATCCCCAAGATTACTAAGATCATAATTAAACTCTCTAATTATGTTGAATTTCTAATATTTCCTCTCAATATTTTTCAATGGAATCAGATTATTGATTATTTGATAGGGACACCCATTGGAATCAGCAGGTATTCCAGATTCTTATGATTTCCAAGTGTTACCCCTATTAATTTTTTGTTAGTAAAAATAATAATAAATGATTATGATGTGATACTTAGATATGGATATTGAGCATGATGTTATAGAATTACCAGGATGGTAGTATTCATCCTTTAGGTCCACAACAGTTCATTGGATGTTCTCTTTGGAATCGATGACGACTTCTATTACTTCATGATCACCTATGATTACTCTATAAGGATCAATGATGATGCCCAGTGACTCTGAGAATTTTATGGGGTCATACCCTCAGGAATTGGCTATGGAGATTAATTATATTACCATATTTTTTATGGTAAATCCCATAGGGGTTTAATTTATTCCTTATGACCTAATTTCCTAGGGTCACCCGATAGAAATAAATAGCTCTTCTTAACACTTTTGGATGGATTGTATATGATCCTTTGATATAGTGGAGAAGCTTTCTACAATAATACTCCTTGGAAATGGTCCTTAGATCTAGAAGTTATTACTGATGTTATATGGATTATATGTCTAATTATTGGTTGGAAAATTATTTCATGATGTTCTTAGAGACACTATGACATTGGATGAAGCATGTAAAATTGATTCTGGGTGCCATGATAGAACCCAAGGATCCATAATGGTTAATTATTTACTAATATATAGTTATATTGTTGTTCAACTATTTATGTCACATGAACATTCACTAATTTTACTTAATATGTGTGGCACCATGTTGCTGGTTCCCTACTAAGTTGTACCCAAAAACAGCTCAGGCTTCCATTGCACTTGGGTACCAAAGTAGACTACACTAATTACTGATCGAGGTTGGGAGAAGGCTTAAAATTTGATCATTCAGCTAGATAAATTGGATGGGATTGGATACCAAGATAAGGCGAGGATTAGGTATTGTAGTTAAGGATCTATGTATTATATATATATTTTTTACGTTTTTTATGGATTGGATCGATGGTTGATCGGTGTTGTTTTTTGTTATTGGTACTACATACAACTATATTTTATTTATTATGAATTGATATGTTTTATTATTTATATGTACTATAATTATCTATTTTTCATGGATTTAATTTGGTTATTTTATATTTTTATGAACTATAATATAATGGAATAGTATGTTCATGGTACTACACTAGATCCCTATTTGTGGTCAGCAGTATAAAACATACGGGGAGGCTCACATGCAGTCATGTGGAAAAAATAGTCAGGACAACGATAAATGGTATCTAAATGAGGGATGATACATATTTGTTTGATACTAAAAAGAGGAAGAGGATGATACATAGGTTTTTTTAATATCCATGATGAGAGATTATAAGGACATACACACTAGTAATAATTTAATGTGTTTGTATATCATAAGAAATTATTGCCTACATGAATATGTAGTGATCTATCGACATTAATATAATTATTTAAATGTATCATGACCCATGTAATTTTATATAATTATGAATACCATGACACTCTACGTTCATGAGAATTAAGGTATGTTGGTTTAAGCATGAATGATATATTATTAATGAATATGTAAATAGAGGATTTTCCCTTACATATTTATATATTTAGATTTATTGACACATTGATTGGAATGAAATTATTGAACTAATGTCAATGGATATGGTGTATTGATAGGTTCATTTTAGATAGTAAAATAATTATTTATAAAGTATATTGGTTGATGAAATTACTGTGTAACCTTTATGATTAAATATCGAGGCAATGGTATTAAATTGCACAGTTCATGTTCATATATGGTTTTTATTATTGCGACATCAACTTTTTTCTCTTGGACACCTTTACATGTTCCCAAATGTTGATATTGGAATTTAAGAAATCCCACTCAATATCATTGAGGAAAAGTTTTAGAGTGTCACACACATAGTGTATCCATTGAACACAATTAAATTATATTTTTATTTAATAGTTGGAATATTTATTTCATTTATTTAGTCACTATTTATAAATGAGTTGAATATTTAGATGAATATTTATTCATAAGACCATATAATAATATTTAATTATTTTTCAATTGATATATTAATGAGATGATAAATAATATTTATTATTAAATAATTATTTATATAGTTACATGAATATTAAAATAATTATTTATTCACCAGATTTAAGATATTATATTTATTTATTCACTAAATGAATAATATTTATTATTGAGGGTTTGGTAATTATAGAGGAGGAAATGTGGACCATGTTAACATGTTTGGTGGAAATGATATATTAAATTTCATTTAAATAAATATTTATTTATTTAAATAAATGTTAATTATTTTATTTGTAAGTTATGATAACGTCAATGAAATAATAATAATAATAATAATAATAATAGAAGTGGGGTTTTTTAAGGATTAATAGATTTTAAGGGAATACATGAAATTATTTACTCACTAACCTAGTTTTATATAACCATGGTTATGTCATTTACTAGTCTAGGATAAAATTTTTTCTCAATGATTTACACTCTAGAGAATTCTATCCAAGAAGAAAATCACTAGGGTCTTCTCTAAAACATGAGAGAATATCTTCAACTCCCTCCTATTATAATTAAAAATAACTAAGAGAATCAATCCTTAAAACCTAAAGGGTTGTATTAAATAAATGTATTGTGACTGAATATGATCGATACCACCACGATAGAACCTGGAGTATCATAGACAATGCTTTGAGATCAAGTAGGACATATTTATTAACACTATAGGGATTCTAGTCATGGATCCACATAACAAAATGAAAACCGAAATGGTATTAAAACAATCTATATATTATTTTAAGAAATTTCTCAAGACTAAGGAAATTATTATCTTTAATTAATTATAAATTTGACATTAATGATTATCTATCATGATTCCTATATTCTTTGTCAATTTTTCATTAGTTAAATTTTTTGGTCATGGTATTTATCTTCAAGCACTTTGTGAATTTTTCATTGAATCTGAAAAAATGCGAGAATTTATAGGCCCCAATAAGTGCTTCTACTATTCCCCAAAACATTCATGTGGTATCTTATCAATTATTTTAAAACTTATTATTATTTATTAGTCATTGTTCTATATATGGATTTGATGTTAGTTTTTACATTTCCTGATATTTTTTATTCAAACCATAATGCCAAGATGACTAATCATTATTCTTTTTACAACTTTATAAGAAAAGGGAAAATGTTTAATAATACTCAAATAAAATTCAGTGAACCCATTTTTTGGTGCTGAGTATTTTTGTTAGAAAATAAGGTATTACACATTGTTTGGACCAAAGGTACATGTCGGGTCTCTTGGTTCATTGAACCACAAAAATTCATGAATTTATTCTAAAACAGAATTCTATAAGTATAAAATGGTTTCATTAAATAGTTCTTTTTGAATTTTTATATAGGAACACGACTTTCCATATTACATGGAGTGTATCTCACAAACATTACATGCAGTCTTCCCATTTTCAAGACAGAAAATGCATGGTCAAATACACATCAAATATTTATTACATGATGTGTAAGTTACAGAAACCATGAAATATAGTGGTTATATAATGTGTATCCAATATAAAACCCATAAACCTTACATATTTCCAAGAAAAATACACATTGAGTCCATAGGAATCTATCACAGACATAAGGAGAATAGAATAAAGAACACATATCTTGATTGTACATGTTTTTTATCTTACATGTTTATGTGGAAAGTAAAGATAATAATTAATAAATTTATAAACCCTATCCACATATGTATGTACATTATTATTTGACATTACATGTCGTGTGAAAGGTTTTAAAAAATAATATTTCCTATATTAATTTCCGAGTAAATTTAATAACTACACACCATGTGTATTCATAATATATTGAGAACTATACATGCATTAAAATAATTACAGTCCACATAAATTAGCATGTGTTCATATGTAAATTATAAAAAATATATTTCATGTAACTATCCAACATTTTGTTTAGGTTACAGCCCATGTGAGTTCACAATACATGAACAAAAAACATGTATGGTAGTTTAGACAAGTATAAATTGTGTTACGTCCAAGTACATACTATCTAATTAAATTATTTTAAATAATATTAAACTATATTAAATGATAATTTTCAAGAATATTTTAATGGATTTTAAGATAAATTAAATATTAATAAATAAATATAATCAATTAGTTTAGTGTGTTATATTTTAATTAATAATGATTGAAATGAATTCTAGTTTATTAAATGAATATTTGTTGCATGTGTGAATGATAATAATCTTGACCGACTAGTTTATGGGTTGCATTTAATTTAACTTAATTACTCCTTGGATTTTTTTAATTAATGTTATTAAATTAAATTTATTTTTTTCACGTGATTCCCTCCTCTTATTATGTAAGAACCTACATGTCTACAATTTCTTTTTAGTAAACCCCATAACCCTTCTATTGGTTCCCCTCACCTGTATGCGAGTAAAACATATGTAAGTATAGAGATCATAGGAAAATTTTTGTGGTTCAAGATGAAATTGATGTGAAATCAAACTAGGTAGTACACATGATAGAGTAATAATTATACATCTCAAGCCAAGATAGACATAAGAAGTTTTTCCCATAGGGTTAATGATATATATATTTTTGTAGAGATAATCAATCCATAATATAATGATAATGATCGTGCTACATATTTTATTCTATCTTATGTATGGTTATTTATTTTATGTGTTCTTTATCACGATCACATAAATAAATGAATTAAATAATGAGAATAATGAGATATAATCAAATAAAAAGGATTATGCTTAAATATTTTTTCAATCCATGGTTAATTAATTAAGTAAAACCCACTTAATATTAATATGACATGTAAATGGATAAAATAATGAAATTAAAACATAATAAATACAATCCCTAAATAAAATATTCAGAAATAAGAAGAATTTATTTTATAGATTTAGAATGAAACTATTATATTACCTAATGAATATAATATTTATGAGATATAGTCCCCATTATCTGAACCCACAAAGAATGCATGTGAAGAAGAGATTTATAGCTATATAAAACAATTGGATGATACACTAGATTTCCAATATTTTATGCTATCACCTATGTCCAAAGAACTCATGAAGTCATATAAAAACATGAATACCTATAGAATGATCAAGAATCTCTATGACTTATAATGTATGATATATTAAAAATAGTGGTTTGATATTTCCATGTCAATATTTATGGGAAAACATAGATAAGGTGTTCTGATTGAGCCTCACGTAGTTAAAATTATTTGTAAAATTGAGTTTCTAAATATCTAATGGTTTAATATACATGATGAATTATACACCGATATATTTTATTGTTCACTCCCTTCCAACTTTGAATTAAATTTTAATATGAACACCATTGATAAGTCTCTATTAGATCTTCTTACTCTACTTTTCTAGGTTGATAAGGACAAAAAAAAAAAGAGAAACCACATGTTTTTATGGTGAATAAGAGGATGTAAAAGGTAAAAGTAAATAAGGAAAACACCAAGTCTAAGGACTCTATGAAATTTTCTTTCAGGAGAATGAAGATCAAGGGGAATGAAAGAAAATATGATTCCATATTCTTTTCATGTTCTACAAAGACCCACTGGAAGAAGAACTACACCATGGAAAAGAGGAAAAGGAAGCTTCTAGTGTGTTCATTATCAAGTGAAATCTATTTATTTCTATAAATTAGGTATTAGATACATCTTTTTTGCACACATTTCTCCATTTATATGAATTAAGTTGATTTAGAAGAGTTTAACAAGGTGAGGTAGATATACATTTCACCAATGGAGTTATACTTACTATGGTATCTATCAGATATTATCATCTCACATTGAGGACATGAATTATCTTAGATTTGAAGAGATGTTATTATGTTTCATTTGTTACCAAAAACAATATTTTTGTATCTAAACTTGATGTGGAGGGTTTTACATTCAAATTTCTTAATCAAAATTGATTCATTTACAAGGATAAATTTTTTAATGGAAAGGTACATCTAAATAACAATATTTATGTTCTATAATACATAATCTATGAAATTGAAATGGATAAAAAATTTAGTTCACATGATTAATATCACACCCAAATACAGCATCACCAGCTAGGTTATGTAAACAAAAATCACTTTACTAAATTATACCAAGAAGGATATTAATATTATTTTAGACTAAAGCCTATTGTCATATATCACACTAATTTTGAAGAAAAAATGAATAAATCACTATTTATTGAAAAATATTAAAGGGATAAAGAGATTCTAGATTTTATTCACACAAATGTGTGTCGAATATTTCTTGTTGGGGAAAGGAATGGATACTCATAGTTCATAACCTAATGGATGAATTTATTATATATGAATCTATTTATTTAATGAGGTATATATTAGATTCCTCTGATAAATTCAAGGAATTCAGGAATCAATTTGAGAACCAAATTGGTAAGAAAATAATGAAACTTCACTCAGACTATTGTAGAGAATATCTAAAACAAGAGTTCATTTATTATATATTGGAGTTTGGGATTCTATATCAACCTTAAACACCATAATGTAATATTGTCATAGAAATGGGAAATTGAACATTTTTATATATGTTGAGATCAGTGGTGAGTCATTCAAGTATTCCCTTATCCTTTTGAAAATAAAAATTGAAGACAAAAATATATACCCCAATAAAAGTTCCAAATATAAAAACAAGTATTATTCCATAAGAAATTTAGTGTGGAAGGAAATATGTGTTCTTGAAATTAAATTCATTGGGATGTGAATTGTTTGTTAATTTCTCTTTAAGGAACAAATATGCACCCCAAGGTAAAAAGTGTATCCTCATAGTGCACCCTAAGGAGACACATGAATATTACCTATACAAAACCTTAGATAAGAAGGAAATAGTTTATGGTAACTATATGTTTTTTAGAGGGATAAGATCTATAAAAAAGATGGTGGGAGAAGGATAGACGTTGATGACGTCATGGATCAATATACACAAGAGATTTTATAGTACTAGATTCCAAAAAGACCCATTCAAAAGGATGTTACAAAGACAAAAGTGTTTTGTAATAGTACATGAGATATTAGATAATACAACGATATAGTTTTATAGTACCAAAAGATGGTGGATGATTATTATTAGATAAAATTAATTAGTGATCTGTAAGGAAGAAGTAAGTGAAAAAATGATTACATGTGGCAAGAGGACAAGAATTATGAGATATATTATATGTACTAAATCCTTGTATAAATTTTGGTAGATCCTATAGCTGTTGTAAATATTATTGGTTTTGAATGGGTTTTGAAGAATAAATTGGATATTGATGGATAATTCATTACCTATAAGACATGTTTTATTGATAAGGGTTTAAAAAATTCCTATGCGTAGACTACGATGAAATTTTTTCTATTGTTCAGATGTTGAAATCCTTTAGAATACTAATTTATATTATAGATTACCATAGATATGATATTTAAAATATGGATGTCAAAATATATTCCTTAATGAAAACCTTTATAAATATTTAAATATGACACAACTATAAGTTATTTGAACACTAAAACAATCCAAAAAAGAAAGTAAATTTTAGATATCCATTTATGGATTACAGAAAGCATCTAAGTCATGGAGAATTTTCTTTGATGAAGTTATAATAGAATTTGGTTTCATAAAAAATGAATTTTAGCCTCGTTTCTACATGTGGTTTAGTATGGCTGTGTTCAATTTTTATTAATATATTTTTTATGAAAAATTGTTCACTGGAAATGGGATACCATCCTTATAGTCTGTTAAGACTCAAGTGAAAAATGATTATCTAGGATAAAATTTAATGATGTTTCATATATTATTTTGATAAATATTCATTATGATAGATTCAATAGGATCCTTGGAAATATTAAATTTATGTATATTGATAAGATACCAGAGAGATTCAATTTTAAATAATCTAAGAGGGGAATATTTCCAATGTCACTTGGTATAATTATGTCTTTTAAAATGTGTCTTCAAACACATGAGGTGATATATAAGATGATAAGGACACCATATCTACCAGTGATAGGGTCAATCATGTATTCCATTTTATATGCAAGGCAATATGTACCCTATGTCTTAAGCATGGTATGAAGATTTCATGATGACCCGAGAGACCACTATTAGATTTCAGTCAAGACTATCCTAAAGTATCTAAGATGTACTAGGCATTTATTCCTAGTTTATAGAGGACATGAGGAGCAACTCATCATGGGATATACATGTTCTATTTTATAAATAGATTAAGAAGATATAAAATCATAATAAGGATATATCATCACTATAAATAGAATTGATATAAGATAAAAAGATTAAATTGGGAAATGGTCCCTTATTTTATAGTATATTCTAAGTATATTGTGAATTTTGTTGAAGCCAATGAATACGATTTGATATAAAACATCATTAAAAATATTTATCTGGTACCAATTATTAAATATCCTATTACACTATAATCTGATAATATTGAAGTGGTGGATCTTTCCAAGGATCCATGTTCACATAAATGGAAAAAGAACATACTTCAAAAGTATCATCTCATGATGATTTTTTCATATAAGGGTGAGGTTGTGGTGATAAGAGAAACCATGAAAGACAACATGGTGAACCCATTGACTAAATATATTTATTATTAAAATAATTAATATAATTTCTGTGCTAGAAATGTAAAATTAATTATTAGTCAAATCTAGTATAAGTGGGAGTCTATTGAAGTTTGGTTCCCTAGAAAAAACTAATTTTTACTTTAGATTTCTTGTATATTCATGTTGTTGAATATTAATAAATATCTAATCAAATATTTATTGTTCTTTTATATTAATTTAATTTTATAATGTTCTAGATTGTCACTCACATTCAAAGGTCATAATAGTTTCTCAGTATGATGAGAACCTTGAAGTTTGAAGACAATATTCCTAAACATGAGTCTTATGGTCATATGAAATCATTTTAGGGGACACAGATGATGAATAATATCAGGTGCTGGATACTTATAAGAGGATGAATCTTCATGTCATGATATTCTCACTTGGTAATATCTAATATGTAAGAAGATGAGGACAAATACACTTGTATAAATTTCACATTTTTTCATCATTGGACATTCTATCTGCAAGCATGTGTATTGATCCTTACACTTTAATATTATTATTGATATGTATTGTGAACTAAATACTTAGATATACCAACCAAAATAATGATTCCATTTTTTTTCATTTCACGTTGGGTTAATTGGGTGTGTCAAAAATGATATATTATTATTTAATAAGTCAAGATATTATTTTTCCCTTCAATACTTATATAACTACATATCTCCACCCTTTTATTGAAATGAAATAATCATATTAAATTCCATGGAAATAATGTATTGATGGGTTCAATTATGTTTTTCAAATAACGAGGCATCACACATATATGTTGATGACATAGGGATAAAACCTTCCTGACGAGATATCAAAACAAAGCGATTATATGAAACAATGAGTTATTTATGTGGATGTCACTGTTTAAACATTAAATTATTCTTCTTGGTTTCGTTTTCTTGTTTCTATATGTTGATATTGGACACTATTGTGGCCCACGTAATTCCACCGATGAAGATGCTAATGGGGTCACACACTTAGTGTATCCAATTACCCTAGTTAAATCCTAAATGTATTTAATATTTTGAATATTAATCACACTTTTTTAGTCACTATTTATATAAGAGTTGGATATTTATATAAATATTTATTCATTTTTCCACTGAGTAATATTTATTTATTTAACTATTTAATTATTTGAAAAGTAAAAAAAAATATTTATTACTAGATAAATATTTATTTAATTATGAAATTATAAAAATAAATACTTATTCACAGGATCATTAATATAATATTAATTTATTTATCGAATGAAAAATATATATTATTCGAGACTTTGTATGTAACACCCCAAAATTTTATGATATATTAGTAAATTTGATTTATTCCATAGCATATGATACACACAACCATTAACCTAAATGAAACATAATATATTATACTATTGTAACCTAGTCATTAGATTAGGGAAATGGATAAGAATAGTTTTTTAAAAAAATTATGTATAATGGTTTTATATGAATAAAATATATTTTTTAGTAAAGTAATTATATTTTAAAAAAATACATTATACCTCAAAATGGTTTTTATTTCTTTTTGTGAGTGAATATTATAATTATTTTTTGTAACCTTTAGAAATATTATTTTATAATTTTTTTCCTTTTTTAAAATTAGCATATCAAAATTATAATATTGTGATAGTTTGAGATTTTTTTTGAAAAATTGATTTTCTAGTGAATAGAGAAAAATAATAATTTTTACTAAAAACTATACCATTTTAGAGAATTTACAAAGTTAAATTTTGTTTAAAAATGATTTAAATGTAGAATTGGTTCTATTATATTTTTAAAAATATAATTAATCCCATTATAACCAATATTATTATTTAATTTGGAATAAAATCATTTTTATACTTAAAGAGGAATTTTTATGAAAAACACTTTTCTCATTTTTTTTTGTGATTTTACCTTAAATTAATTTATAGAACTTATTTAAATTAAATATTAAAAAAATGAATCCATATATGGCATTATTAAATTCAAATATGGTATATTTATCCTTTTTTGGTCAATATGAGTAATAACCATAGTAAAGTTTTGTCACTTCGGTAAGGGTGAAGGGGAAAAATAGAGTTAGAACATTGAGATAAGGTTTTAAAAGTTCTTTAACACTTGTATTTATCCTATTTATGGTTTTTTTCATCCATGTACAACCATTTCTCTAATATATGGCCATTTTGTGCAGTTTTTATTTGATTATGACATTTATACTGATTTAATAATAGAATAAATATAGAATGCCACTCTCTTGACTTTAATATCTCTAATATTTTATCATAAAGTTAAATTTTGGTTATGTTTGGTTATAAATATTTTTTAAAAACAAATTAATTTTATTTATCATATTTTTTTAGTTATTAAATAATTACATAAAATGGTTATGCAACGACAAAATAAAATTTTTTCAAAAGATAGAAAAACAAAATAAATGAATTTAAACATGTTAAAAGTAATAAAATTTGGATGAGTTATTGAGATAAATAAATTTTTTAGATAAATATTACATATTTAGGATATATTAATGGATTATATTCAAATTCTAATTTTCCATGGTGTACTTAACGCCAAGTTAAACGAATAGTGTCGACAATGACTTTAATTATATATTATGTCAAATAATATATTATTAAATTATTTAAAAATAAAAAAAATAATTAAATAGGAAAATTATAATGATAAATTCTATACAATTTCATACCTTGTTTATTTATGAGACATTTTTACCTTATAAGTAAAACTATAACCCTTTAAGAGTGAAAAAGTCCTTACCGTAGTTAAAGATAAAATAAGTTAAATAAGGGGTTAAACCATACAATAATGATTTAAAAACCCAATAAACCTATAAATTTTTTATGGGATTTCAACTTCACCCTACATTATCATTGAATCTCTATGACTTTTGAATCATTTTACATGAGAATGTGTTAATTATATTTTAATCTTTTAAGAAATTCCATGGCCGCTCCTCTCCTTACTTATAAATTAGAACTCCTCATTTCTTTTCTTTAAACAAATTTGAGCCATATATCTCAAAAAAGCCCAGAATAATTATCTTATAAACTTTCATACATATTAATTATAGGTTCTATTATTATTAAATTACTATTCTAATGGTCTATTAGAAGGGATCTAAAGGAGGCTTACCAAAGGAGAGATAATCATCTAATCCAAACTCTTTCAATCAGTTTCTTCTTATAACTCCTATAAATATATGATATTAATAATTTATTAATAATTTCAGTATCCTAAATATTTTTAAATGGTATTATTAAACCACAAGAATTATCCCTATTTTCAATAAAAAGGGATGCAAAAGTAATGTCTGTGCGTACGACCTATCACCTCCATGTAACTATACAATTCATTTTCCATAACGACCTTTAATGGATGATTATTATGGCATATTTAATTTTTATATATTATATTAATGATATAATTATTCTAATATAATTATAATATCATATATACCTTCTTATCATCTCATCCATTGGAAAATGATAACGTTGCTCGTGCGTATGCGCAGACCACCCCACTATAAAGCATTGTGATTTTTTTCATTAAAAACTTACATGGATTGTAATAAGGATATATTTATTGAATATATATGATATATATAATATAATAATTATTCTATCATGTTGAAAAATTATTTACTATTCCATTTTTCTATCTATCAAAAAATGAAAGTGGTTTTCTAGCGTACGGACGACCTACGGTCTCCATGAACGATGTAATTCATTTTTCAATCTCTAACTTTTATGAAGTAATATTAATATATATAATGAATATATATTATATTTATATCCTTATTAGTATTATTTATATTCTATAACTATGATAAATATATAAGGACTAAGATAGATGAACTGAATCAGGCATGAGAAACAAATGAATTATCACACGGAACAATGATTTTGATATAAAATTATTAATAAATTGGTTGTAGGATGTTATAAGCAAATAATATATCAAATTATATATATGAGTATATTTTTTTTAATTAATGTATATTAAATATTTATTCATTATGCGGAATTCTTTCATGCACACAAATCAAGATGAGACTTAAGGAATGTGATTTCTTAATTAATTCCATTTTATTCAAGATTGTTTAAGCTTGAATTTCCATTGCTGAAATTATATGATACTTATTTCAAAAATAACTTTAATTTTTCTTATCATCTTAATTTTTGGGGATTACAATTTTTCCTTTTATTTTCCACTCTTTTCATACTCTAGAGAGTGAAAATAATATTTTTAAGAAAATTTGACTTTATTTCTCTCTTCATTTTAAAATACTTTTTTTCCAAGTCAATGTTTTCTAATTTTTTTAAAGAATTTTTTGATATTATCCAATGATTATTTAAATTTAATTTTACCCATGTTTCAATTTTTTCAAAATGGAATAAAAGTAATATTCTTTTCATTTTCCAAATGAGGTAGTTTTAAATTTTTACTAAAAATTTGAAAGGAAACATTATTTTAACATATACAACATGAATAGAATTTTCCACCATCATGAAAATGGATTAGTTTTTTTCCTCAAGAAATATTTTAGTGATCACTTAGAGTGTTTTTGTCATTGATTACATCTATTGATGTTAATTATTATTTTCTAGGGATATGATCAGAAGATTCCATAATTATTATTTCTATATATGTTTTATAATTATGATTATGGAATGTTTAAAAAATCTATTTATTTTCCATGGGTTATGTTATGATGAAATTATGAAATGTTAATGAAAACTATATTCATTCCGTGAGTTATGTTATGATGATATGGTGAATGTTTTTATGATATTTTGGTAAAAATATATATGGTTTTAATTATGTGATAGTTGAGCCAAAAATCATATATCCCTTTATTGAAATTAGGTAATGTTTAATATCTCATGAGAAAACTGTGGGAAACAACTCATTGTATTTGATCCTTTATGGTAAAAAAGCTTATAATTTTAATACAATATGAGAAAAAATTAAATATTCTTGATCAACTATGGGAAATAAGTGATGATTAATATTCTTTTATAATTTGGTAGATAAGTGTTGATGTGTGATCAACTATGATATTATTTCCTCTGTAGATAAACTTAACATATAAAATAGTTTTTATGTCGATGTTGGTTCCACAATTTTATGTCATGATTTTGATCTGAAGTTATGGTTAATGATTGATTATGATGATTTATCACTCTTATGAGTTATTTATTTTGAAATGATAATGTTTAATACCATGAATCATGTTTATGATATATGACATATTGGGTATGAAATTTTTATGTTTTGGTTATGATCTCTTTCCCTTATCTTTATCTTATGAATTCATATGATCATCGATTAATATCTCACATGTTTTCCATTACTAATAATTTGAGCTCACCAATTCATATATTTACTTTCTCTAGGTTGTAAATAATGATTTTAAGTAGGGTATGTCAGGAAGGGTAAAAATCAAGAAATACATTATGAGAGATGATGTATAATGTACCTAAGTAAGATGTTTATGTATATATTATCTAAATACAGTAAAATTTTATAGTTATATCATGGATTTTATTTTCATGTGTTGAATATTCATTTAAAAATATATAATATTCATGTATGAAAATCCAAAGCTTCTATTTTTGGTATTAAAGAATGGTTTAGTTAATCTTTTGAGATCAAGGACAAAAGGATTTAGTGAAAACCCCAGGTATAAGTATAAGTATAGGTTGAAATTATATTTTTTTTGGTAAGTACCATGTATAATATAGATTAAAATGAAGGTTCTATGGATTGATAAGAAGGTGTCATGATTTATACATCCTGTGAATTATATTTCATGATTATATGATAGATCACTCTGATATTATATCCTGATGGTTACACTTTTAATTTTGGTTTTAGTAAGGATTTGAATATTGAATAATGATGTGGAGGTGGTGATAGGTATGTTCAAAAATTGAACTATCTTATTTGATATTAGTTATATAAATTCATTTATATCATTAAAATAATCCAAGAATGTTTATTCATATCCTCCATGATTAGATGTTGAGTTAACCACGAAAACTCTTAATGGTATGATGCTCACCTTTCAAGTTTATAGTTCCTCTATGATTGATGTTTAGAGGCTGGAGATTATTTTCAATATTGAGATTGTTACTTTAGTAGAATTTAATGAGACTCTAGGAATGGATTTTATTTCTTTATATGGATCCTATATTAATTATTTAGGAAGAGAAGACACATTTCATATTCTAAATAAACCTATGATCATTTATTAGTGAGAGATTAATACAGACTCCCAATCAAAATTAATTATATCTTGTGGGTTCTAATGCTTGTCTATAATGGTTATTTATCTTAGATAGTTGGGGAGAAACTAAATATTGAGGATATTACTACTGTATGAGTGTTTTTTATGTCTCCACATAAGAAATTTATTTTGTTTCTCTGAATCATGATTTTTTTTCAACAAATATCATACCATGCGATACACCTATTTAATAAAATCCTTATAGAATATAACGAATTGAGATGTAGTAAATGAATAAGAAACTCAAGGAAAATCTTGATAGTGGATTCATGTTCCCTAGTTCCTCATCTTGGGGTGTACCAATTATTTTTGTTAACAATAAATATGGGTCAATGCATATTTGCATTGATTATCAGGAACTCAACAAGATCATCACTAAGAACAAGTATCCTCTACCCTACATTTAGGACTTTGTTGATCAACTATGTAGAGCCCATTAATTTTCTTAGATCAACCTTTGTTCTAGATATTTTCAATTGAGGGACAAGAAGAAGGATATACCCAAGACAACATTCCATACATGGTATAGACACTCTGAATTTATAGTGATTTCATATGGTCTTACTAATGCTCTAACTATCTTCATATATTTAAGGAATAGAGTCCTTAGATATTACCTTGAACAGGTTTTGGTAGTATTTATCAATGATATTATAATATATTCAAAGAGTCAGAAAGAGTATGATTATCATATGGGAATTATGTTGAAGTCTCCAAGGAAGAAGAAGTTGTATGTATAATCTACTAAGTGTGAATTTTAGCTTCATAATGTTTCATTCAGGGATTATGTAATCTCAATTCAGGGTATATTAGTGGACCCTTCAAAAATGGAAGTTATTGAGAAATAGATCAGATTAACCATGGTAGCTGAAATCTATAGTTCTCTTGGGCTAGATAAATATTACTAATTATTTTTTAGAGATTTATCACAAATATATAATCTAATAACCAACTTGACTAATAAGGGGGTCAATTTCTTTTGAAAAAATGAATGTGAATAGAATATAATGGAACTTAAGAGGAGGTCAGCCGGTGCATCCATGCTCACACTAACCTATTATGGTGAAGGGTTTGTGATCTATAATGGTGCATTAAAGAAGTGAATGGGATGTTTTCATATGCATAATTACATGGTGATGCAATATATATCACGTCAACTGAAAATACATGATTGAAATTACACTTCTCATGATTTTTAGTTAGATCCAATAATTTTTTACATTGAAGATATGGAGGAAATATCTTTATAGTGAAATGTGTGAAATATATATGGATCAATTTTTTTAAGTATATCACTTCACAAAATGTTTTGAATATGAACTAGAGAATATGGTTGTATTTGATTAGTTATTTTTACTACTCAATATGTTACCACCCTAGGAAGGTGAAAAATATGGAAGATGATTTGGGTCAGAAGGAAAATGCTAGTTTTGACATGATTAGTATTGAATTATATCCAATAATTGTGGATTTGTAGAAGAATAAACTCGAAATCGTGAGGAATGGGGATAAATCCTATCATTTTCAGATGAATTTTCAAATATTTATCGATGTGAGGATTAAAGAGGTATAGAAGAAATAAGTGGAACTACATAAGAAGTTTAGGAATTTTAATGAATTCAATCATAATTATGATGTAATGATATTTTTTTGGAACTATGTATGGGTACCATAAATACTATAATTGAAGAAGTAGTTGTTAGATGATGGTTATAATTTTTCCTTCTCTATTAATCATGGATAAAATATATCAATGATTTTATCTAGTGGGAAAATATGAAAAGTTTTATTGAAGGTAATGAATCTATATTATTATTATTTAAACATGTAAAAGATGTGAGATAGAACTCTAAGGTGATATTACAACCATTACATATACTAGAATGGAAATGGGAAAATATTACCATATATTTGGTCATTGGACTCACCAAAATATCTAAAAAGAACAATAATATTTGGGTTGTATTCATTATCCATATGATTTTATCCTACTTAATCTCTATTATATATGATTTATCCCTTGATCATCTTTCCATGTTATACATTATCGAAGTATTAAGATTTCCTAGAGTGGCACATTCTATTATATCATATTAGGATCCGAAGTTTTCCACAAAATTTTGGAAAAGTATGTTGAATGATTTGGATTTAGATATTTTTAGAAATGATTATAATCCTATGATAAATAGTTAGATTTAGAAAACATTTTAAACATTGGAGGATATATTGATATCTCTTTCAGTAGATTTATACAGTGGCTGGGGTCAACATATTCTTCTAATCGAATATTTGTACAATTGTAGCCCTCAATCAAGAATTAGTTGGAACCATATGAATAATTCTATAGTAGGAAGTTTAAAACTTCTATATACTAGAATGAAGTAAGAGAAATATAGATATTGGGACAAAATATAATTAAAGAAACTACATTGAATTTTAGATCTATTCATCAACACATAAGACAAGTTCAAAGTTGATAGAAAAGTAGTGTTGAAAATAACCAATGGGATATAGATTTCAAAGTTGGTGGAAATGCATTCCTATAAACATATCATTGGAAGAAGTCTATGAGAATCTCAAATAAAGTAATAAAATTCCATAGATATATTGGTTCCTTTAATATTCTTGAACGTATTTGGATGGTAGCTTATCATTTGGTGCTTCCACCGAGTGTCTCTCAAGTTTATGATGTGTTACATGTATCTCTTATAATGAAGAAAATACCTGATACTTTACAAATACTAAACTCATAGTTTATACATTCATAGAAATATGTCACTTATGGGGAACAAATGGTATAGATTTTCAATCATAGAGAGAATGTGATACAAAACAAGACCACTCACCTTATCAAAGTTTTATGGAGAAATATTAAGTCAGTGGATGGTAACTGTCATCTTAAGTTTGTGATGAGGTAGAAGTATCCAATTTTTTTAATCATTTTTATGAAATTTTAACGGTGATATTATTTTAATGGGGTAGAATGTAACACCCCTATATTTTATGATATATTATTAAATTTGATTTCATCAATAGCTTGCAATTCACACAACCCTCAGTCTAAATGAATAGTAATATAATATAATTTTATAACCGATATATTAAACTTTAAGAATGAATAGGAATAAATAAGTTTTAAAAAAACTATGTATAAATGTTTAATATTAATAAAAAATAAATTTAGTAATGTCGTTATATGCTTAAAAAGTAAATTTTTCGTCAAATTTTTTATTGGTTTTTGTTTGAGAATGTTATTGTTAATCTAGTCAAATTTTAGAAACATTATTTTATAAAAAATATATAATTTTATAAATTGTCATATAAAAATTATCTTAGGATTATTTTTTGGATTTTTCTGAGAGGATTGATTTTTTAGTGGATAGTGAAAACTGTTGATTTTTACTGAAAACTATACTTTCGTTACAAGAATCAACAAAGTTAATTTTTTTTAATAAAATGATTTCAATGTAAAATTAGTTATACTATGTATCAAATAATTTAATTATGTTCATTAGAATCCATTTTATGATATAATTTGGTAAAAAATATTATTATACATTAAAAGAATATTCTCAAGTAAAATTATTTTTCTGTTGCATTTTTGGATTTTACTTAAATTATTTTTTACCACTTATGTGAAGTGAGTATTCTGAAATGGATTCCATATTTGATATCATATGGTTCATTTTTTTTTAAATTTTTTTCCATTTATATTTGGTTGATGTGAGTATCACCATAATAATATTTTTTCACCTCGATAGGGACAAAAACAGTAAAGTATAGTTAAAATTTTGGGATAAGACTTTTAAAATTTCTCTAACACTTTTATTAATCCTATTGGATGGGTGGATTTTGGAGGATTACATCCAATTATTTATTATATGCCCACTTGGTTCCATATTTATTCGTTTATTCCCTTTATACGAATTTAAGAAAATAAAAAATACGAAATTTTAATCTCTGGAATTTAATATCAGTAATATTTTATCATTGGGGAAAAAAGGTTATGTTTCATTATAAATTTTTATTTGAAATATAAATTATTTTTATTTAAAATTTTAATTGTTTTTTAATTTTTAGTGATTAAATAATGACCCAAAATACTTACGCATCATCAGTATGTTATTATTCAATTAATAGTGAAATAAAATAAATGATTTAAAAATGTTAAAAGTAATAAAATTTTGGAAGAATTATTAATCTCCAAAAAATTTCTAGATAAATATTACATATTAGCGATGAGTGAGAGTATTATATTCTAATTAAATATTTGTATTGGTGCCTTTACTATCAAATTAAATGAATAGTGTCATAAATAACATTAATGATATTTTATATTAAATAAGATTTTATTAATTTAATTAAAAATAATAAAAAACTTACAGTAGGAAAATTATGATTAAAAAATGTTCTAAAATTTTATCCCATCGACATTTATGAGCCAATTTTTACCTTATAATTAAAATTATAACCCTTTAAGTGTTAAAAACTCATTATTGTGTTTAAGGTTAAAATAGGTTAACTAAGGGGTTAAATCAAAAGACAATGTTTAAAACACCACATAAACATATCAATTTTTGTATGATAGGATGTCAACCAAACCCCTAATTATATTTGAATATCTGTAATTTTTTATTAATTTTTCCATAGAATGAATTTTTTATAATTTAATCTTCTAGGAAATTCTAATACTACACCTCTCCTCGAGTATAAATGGGCATCCATCCTTTCTCTAAATTACACCACATTGAGTAATATATATTTCCAAAACTATGACTAATTAACTTATCAAATTTTATATCCATGAATTATAGGTGTTCATCTTTTAAAAAACTATTCCAAGGGTCCTTAAGAAAGGATCTAATGGAGGTTTATTGAAGAAGAGGTAATCATCATACAAAATCTCTTTCAAATTTCTTCTTCTTCTTCTTACTCTTCTAAATATATTGTATTTATCATAAAAAAATAAAATAATTTTCCTAGATATACTGAAATTTTATTATGAAACTACCTTTATTCAATAATTTTTCCATCAAATTAGAAGTGAATGTATTGCTCATGCTTACGTACGGCTTACCGTATCCACGTAACGATATAATTCATTTTCCATCCCTAGATTTTTTGGATCATTATTTTTATGGGTTTAATGTTAATATATGATATTTATGGTAAAATTATTATTTTTTAATTATAACATAATATCTACCTTCTCACCTTACCATCCTTTGGAAAACGATAACGTCGCTTGTGTGTACCTGTAGAATACAATCTCCATGAAACAATGTGAGTTTTTTTAATTTATTATTTTAATAAATAACAATAATAATAGATGTAGTGAATATAATTATATGTATAATTTAATAACAATTCTGATAAGGTATATTTTATTTAATTTTATTTGTCTTGAATCATCATAAATTGAAAGAAATGTTCATGTGTACATACGACCTACCATCTCTATTAACAGTATAATTCATTTTTCTATCCCCACCTTTTATGGATGACTCTAAACACACACATATATATATAATGAATAAATATAATATTTAAATCATTATTAAAATTATGGATAAGATAGAACACAGATAAAAGTACAAAGGGTGGGACTGCCGAACTAAAACATGCATAAGAAAGGAAACAATTATCACCTGGAATAGTTATTTTAATAAACTATTATCAATAAATGGGAGATATGATGTTATAAGTAATTAATATACGGTATTATATATGTTTTTATATTTCTATAATGGATTTATTATAAATCTATATTTATTATAAATAAGGATTGAATTCATACAATGTGAGATGATACTTGAGGTAAGTAGTTTACATATCAATCCCATTTTGTTCGAGATAGGTTTGATTGAATTTAAATAGTGGAAATTATATAATAATTATATGATAAATGGATATAAATTTTATATTATTATATTTATTTTTATTTATTTGATTTTTTATTTGATATATCTTTCTCTTAGTACTTAGGAGACCAAAAAGAATATTTTTAAGAAAATATAACATTATTTCTCCCTTTGATTGAAAAAGATTTTTTCCATGCCCATGTTTTATATAAATGGTTTATAGAATATGTTAATATTCTTATTTTTTTTAAAATAATTTTTCCCTATATTTTAATTTTTATAAAATGTTTTAAAAGTAATATTCTACTCATTTTCTAAACAGGAAACTTTTGACTTTTTACCAAAAATGTGAAAGTAATATTTATTTTAAAATATATAGAATAAATATAATTTTCCACCAACATGAGTGCTCAATGATTTGAAGCTTAATTTAAATGTCTCTAGGTTTCATTTTGTTGAAAATTCTTCCATAATATTTTTCAAATTCTTATATTTTAAAGAAGTGATTTCAAAATGAAAAGTTTATTTTCCTCAAGAAATATTACAGTCATATTTTAAGGGAATTTTCAAATATAGTTTCATAAATTTATATTAATAATTATTTTTTGGGGAAATAATTAATTGATACCATCTTTATTATTTCTATTGATGGTTTATTATTTTTATGTTGAGATATTTACAAAATCCATTTATTTTCAATGGGTTATGCTATAATGAAATGTTTATGAAACCCAACATATTTCCACAGTTTTATTATGATGATATAATGAATTTTTTATGATCATGTGGCACACATATTTATATTTTTATTTATGTGATATGTTGGACCATAATTATATAACACTCCAATGCATTTGGTAATGTTTTATATATCATTAGGTAACTATGGGAATAAAGTCGATGTAATTGATCTATTATGGGAAACAATTCAATTTTTATCATCTACTATGGGAAACAAGTCGAAGTACATGATCCACAATGGAAAAAATGTGACTATGACTGGTCCTTTGTGTTAAGAGAAACACGTGTTCATTCATGATCTTCTATTATTTTAGGGTCTCAATGGTTAACCATAAAATATGATATTATTTATATTTTTATGATGGTGTTAGACTTTTATGAAATGATTTTGATCTAAAATTATTGTTAATGATTGATTATGATGTTTTGTCGCTCTTATAAATCATGTATTTTGAAATGATAATGTTTTTTGACATGAATCATGTCTATGTTCTATGAATATTTGGTATGAACTTTTTCAGTTGTGGTCATGATCTCATACCCTTATACATATCTTATTATTTTACATAATCATAAATTGATATCTACATTGTTTACCCTCACTGAGCATCTGAGATCACCCTTTTTTATTTTTTCCATTCCCTAGGTTATGAAGAATAGTTTTAATTAGGGTATGCTAAAAAGTGTAAAAATTTATAAGGATGTTACATGATATATTAAAGAATGTACATAAATTAGATGATTATGTATCTAGTATCTAAAGAAACTAAATCCTTAGAGTTATGGAGTGGATCATAATGTTATATATTGAATACTCATATTAGATGATATAAAATTTATGTTTGAAAATCTGGTTCACTATATGTAAAATGTGGAGTAAATTCATATGATGGTAACAGATCTGGTGAAAATGATATAAAATATTAATTTATTTACGGAAATGATATTCATTTTATCATTATGTTATGCACACACAATGAAAATAATAATTTTTTTTATGATCAGATGAAGGGTTCTCTTAGAATTAAGAGATTATTAAGGGCCCATGTGAAATTATTTATTCCTTAACCTAGTTGTAAAAATACCTAGTTATATCATTTCTTAGGGTTGGACAGATTTTTTGCCCAATTATTTCCTCTATATATAAGTCCCTGCATGGATAAATTATCTAATATTTTCTATAAAGCTCGCGAGAATATCTTTCACCTGCTTAATCTTCTTAAGAATGAGGGTCAAGATAATCCATTCTTTATGACCGATGCATTTATTTTTCATGACCAATGAATTTATACGATAAAAGTATAATCAAAGGAGGAAATTTATAGTTTCATATTGAAGGTTATAGGTTCATCTTGTCCACACACTCGACCATATTATTATTATTATTTTATATAGGTGCACATAACTTGAGGATAAAATGAATATTAATTATTTAAATAAATTAACACTTATTTTTGTGACATTTAATATATCATTTCCCCTAGACCCATTAACATGGTTCACATTTCCTCTGAATTTTCTGAACCTTAAATAATAAACATTATTCCATATATAAATAAATAAATAGAATATTCATGGTCATGTGAAGACATAATTATTTTAAGATTCCCATTACTAAATAAATATTTATTTAAAATTAAATATTATTTTTTATGTTGTGAATGAATGAAGAGATAAATAAATATATATTATTCGATGGAATTCCTTTTCAATAAATATTTTGAATAAAAATAATTATATTATCTTAGGTTCTAATTAAGGTTTTTATCAAATAGTTCTTATAAACATCATTCAAGGTGATTTTTTATTTCAATATGATGATCCAAGGATAGAATTCATCTAGAAGTGATCTTTGTGTGCCCCAATGATCTCAAAATGCTGTCGAAGGTACTCTTAGTACTAGCATGGTGGTAGCGATCATCTTATATTTATCACCTTTGATCATAACAGGATCCTTTGGGTTTGAATTATTAGATCTTATTTCTTATTATTGACATGGAGGAGGGAGGTGGAATATATTCTCTAAAGTTTGATATAAAACTCTAGAGAAGTTATTTATAGAGATAATTCCCTAGAGAAGAAATACATTTTCTAAAATTTTATTTAAACTTGAAAATGATATAATCACATATTTATAGATCTAGATTAGAGAATAATTTTATTTATTTATTACTTTAACATTTTTTTAATTCTTAGGGAACCAAAAAACTAGTAATAATAATATCATTTTTATTATTTTCTTAACATTTCATAACATAATAATAATATATATATCATTTATTTAAATAAATTTTTATTTATTTAAATGATATTTAATATATCATTTACACTGGACTAGTTAAAAAGGTTCACATTTCCTCCTTTTTATTTACCAAACCTTGAATAATAAATATTATTAATTCAATAAATAAATAAATATAATATTCAGAGTCTTGTGAATAATTTTTTTTGACAATGCATATTATTGGAATCAAGAGTTAAATAAATATAGTAGGAAAATAAATCAAAAGATAAATAATTTTATATCCTCTTACGGTCATTCAAAAAAATGTTTATTTAAATATTCAACTAACATATAAATAGTGAATGAATAAATGTAATTAATAATTATTAAATATATAATAATATTAATATTTACACCTACCAATAAATAGAAACTATATTTAACTAAGATCAATGGAAATACATAATGTGTTTCCCCATAAGCATCTTTCTCAGTGGCATTAGGAAGACATTCCTAAAGTCCATATCAATATCTATAATCACTTAAAGGTGACCAATATGAATATGTTGACATCACAATGGATAAAACCATTTAGAAACATTCATTGTAAAAAATAATTCCTTTGCCTCTATATCTCATCTAGTGGGTTGCACACCCATTTCATCAATTTATATGCTCAATATCCCAGTCTTTTACTATCTAAAAAACCCGTCAATACACTATATCCATTAAATTTTGTTTAAAAGTTTCATTCTAATAAAAGGGATCATATATCAACTACCATTAAGATATAAGTAGAAAAATTATTCCTAAATAAATTCATTAATAATATATCATTCACGATGAACCTAACACACCCTATATCCGAGGAACATATGTTTTTATGGTTTTAGTTATAATATCTAAGAACACAATTCGTGATATGTATTAATAATAATATTAAAGCCTATGGATAATTACACACACATTCATAGATATGAATATCTAATGATAAAAAAGATGTGGAATTCCTACTAACTGGTATATCCTTATAATATTCCATATTAGAGATTTCTAAGTGAGAAATTCATGAGATGAAGTCTCATATTCTAACTAGTACTTTCACAAGATAGTCTATATTATCTATGTCACATCATTGGATGACATGAGACCATCTAACTTTAGTTTAATAATATCATTACAGTACTTCGTTGTTCTCATCATAGAGGGGAACTATTATGACCTTTTTAATTTAATAAACACTATGGTATTTAATCATGTCAACTTTATGATGAAGAAAAATCAGTATGTGATAAGAAATTTATTAATATTGTTCTTGGGAACAAACACCAACAGACTCCCTCTTTCACTAGATCCAACTACTAATTGACTAGTTAATTATCACATGTTAAACATACTTCTACTGAGTATTATAAATTTTTTGGTCTAACCATGTTTCAGTGGTTAGGTTTGGTTGTGCAACATGTATTTGTTGCAACTTGTCTTATTGTGAACATACTATCTTGAAAAAATCCCTCAAGTAGTAACATCCCCATCTATTCACATCTTTTTTAACTTGTTAGAAGCCTCACAACATGGCTAACACCATAGTAAAATATTATCATAATAAAGATAATACTCTTACTAGTGGTATAACTCAAATCTTTTAACAGGAATTTTCTAAAATACATCAAAATACACAATATACTTGGTTGTTATATATATGGGAACCATAGGTTGTGATAATTGTTTATTTCATATTACATTAACCTCTGTTTTAACCCAATTAATTTTGAAAAAAACTAGTGGTACATCCACTGAAACACCGGTATTTAAATTTTTCATTGACTAAAAATGCATCGATTTCTACTTTTCATGTACCGTTAGATAGTCAAAACTTCTTGTATATTCAGTTAATTTAGTTATGTTTGATATTTTTTCATTATAATTTATACATAATAAATATCATGAAAACATACATGTCTGGGTGTATGAGATAGATTCATAACACACAAGATTTTGAAATATTAATTATTATATCCTTATGTTTCTATACACATTATTGTGAACTGATTTTATACCATGTGAATTAGGTAACATTTTAGTTTTTAATTATTCTGTAATATATTTTAAATTCTTGGTAAATATATATTCTTTGAATAGATTAAGAAACCACTTATATCCAAATATATAGAACATGTTCCCTATAACCGTGTTTCTATTTTAATATATTTTTATAGAACATTATTTATTTATTATTAAAAATATTGTAAAACATAATGTATTTTTTATTCTGTTATCAGTATAAGTTTCCTAGAAAATAGTAGTTCTCCCACTAACCCTTTTTATAAACATTGAAATCCTTTGTTCAAAATGAATATTTTATGATCACTATAATTTATTCTATAAGTAAAGTGATATGTATATATTCTTTACCTTTTTATAATTCATTTATTTCACCAACCCTTTTGGTTATTTCATATAGACAAGTTTCCTAAGATCTATTTTATAGAAACCATACTTGACATCCAACCACCCCATAAAATGATCATATAATGTAGCTATGTAAAATGAAACTCAAGTTGATTTTAGCAAGACTGTTAAATTAATGCTTTAATCATATAACATGTGTTAGACATCCTTTTAGTAATCAATCATAATATATTGGTACTAGCTTGTTCCATCATTATATTGTTTCTCTTGAATAATCACCAGTAATATCATGTCCAGAAACATTAAAAATATGCTGCCTCTAAATGGTGGACTATGGATTCCATTATTGAACTAATAAAAACTTTTCAATATTATCATGTTGCCATTTACTACTTAATTTTAGGATCCATTAATCATATTTAGTAACATGTCAATAGTCTTGGGGAATTTAAAAACTCTTTGTGTTTAAACATACTACATAGTATACATACATTAGAACAATTCCTCTCACTAAGATGAATGAAGTGTATTTTCCCATGAAAATTCATATAAATCTAGAGACTAGAGTTTATAGAATTATAACATGCTCCCACTATATCAAAATATTAATTTATTTTCTCTTATATAAAATATTTTTGGTCTTGGAAAATAATGGATGTTAATTTCCATAGTGGATATAGGGTGATTAACCAAGATTAACATAGTGTTTTATCGATATTAATTTGTAGCTAAAGTTGTTATATAACAAATGATTCTCATCAAACACTACAAGATAGAACTAATTTATTTATTATCATATTTTAATTTTTATGATAATCATTATCCAATACAATTATCAGTTGGTTATTTAGTATTTTTCTCTTTGTGAATCATGTCTTGTAAACAATTATAGAAATATTTGCAAGACAAATAAGGAATTTAATCTGTCCTCTTTTACAACCATCAAAATAAGGATGTATAAGGTAATGTGATTTTGATATTACCTTCAATCTATATATTAATGATCCATGTATACATGGTTATGATACACTATGACAATCCAACCTGAATAATATTGTTTCCTTTACCACGTGTATTCTTTGATTTATTGAGAAGACCTAAATTATCTTAAAGGAATATCATGAAGTATATGATCATACACATTATCTATAAATTTTTGAATAGTTTGTGTAGATTTTTTATACTAAATCTAGTATATTTGTTACATAAATTTATTTATTAAGGTTTATTTGTTAAGAACTCTATAGTTAATTATTTATTATACCACGTGTCTTTGCTCAAAAGATACTAGAATAACCTTATGGATATAAAATTTTCTAATAGTATCTATTTTACTTTTTGTTGAATTATCATAACACAATAAAGAATTATAAGTCTTATATTTAAATTCAGTATTTTTTTACGATTAAAATATCTATGTTTCAAGATTTACTAAACTATTAGTTGATTATGAAATTCCATAACCACATCTATTCCAAACATTAAACAATGTATCAGTGTGTCTAATTAGACACTAAGATAAATATTTAGGAAATTTTAATTAAAAAAAGTGTTTAGTGTGAATATATCAAAAAATATTTAATTCATACAATTCTATATACTGATATAGGAATCACCCTTTTCAATTCCTTAGAGAATGAAACTTAATTCTTATAATCCTTCTATTCATGCTTGGTTCCATTATTAAAATACACAAATAAAAAATGTATTCGGTTTTATTGTCTAAGAAGTAAAAATGAATATTTACATTGACGAATAAATATGATGTAGCAGCTTCTACTTCAATTCATTACAGTTTTTCTTTCATTGAACCTTCTAGCCCCATGAGAATCAAATAGAGTCACGTTCCCTTATTTTCCCCTTGGCCATCATTTTCCTAGCTGAGAAATAAGTGGATTCATTATACTATGAGTTATTCTTAGGGTCTTTTACTTTTTAATTCCTCTTGTTCATCATAATTATAGATATATTTTTTATGATTCATTCCCTTATCTACTTGGTGAATCAGAGAAATAATATCTAAGATAAACTTCCCAGTGGTGATTATATTAAAATTGAAAACAAAAATAGTGATTCATTGAGGGCGTGTATAAAGAATGATATTTAAGTTCCATGTAATTGGGATTTTAAAACCTATAATATATAAACGCTTAATGTACCCAATCATCTTTTGAGATCTAGTTGGTGATACCTCTCCAATCATGCAAGTAAATAATGATTTGAAGATCTTAAAAAACATATGCCTAGATCTATCTTATTAAATATAATTGTGATACTCGATCATGATATATGAATTCAAGTTCTCCAATACAGATGGATTTCATCATATAAGGATTTCATAATCAAACACCAAACATTTAGTGTAACGTATATGTGTTTTTTGTAGATAATGAGATCTTTCTCATTATACAACTTATTTGGAAGATTTGAACTTAGTGATTATTTCATATAAAACATTTGTTCATGGTGTAATAAAACTAACTAGAACCTATTCCATTCAAGGATATTATTTTTAGTAATAATATTTTCTTTTTATATTATTGAAAACCTGGATAACATGGGTGAACAAATTTACCTTTTTCTACAATTGTTAAAGCAGATTATTATTAATTTATTTTATTAACAAATATATAAATTGAATTAATTTAATTTTATATTTAGTTTCCCAATATTTAATCAAGTCTAAATTACCCACACCATTGAACATCAATGTTCTTATCACATGGGCATTCTAGTGGCTAGGATTCGTTTTCCCCTTCTCATAACCGAAGAAAGGGCATAACTAATTACTTAAATATATTATGGTAGGTAGTCTTTAAAACTATGAGTATGAAGATTCTAAATACATTTAGTAAGATTCTAAATCCTAAAAAATTAATTTATATTTCATCAAAAATTACCTCCAAGATACATCACTTCTATAAAGATATATTTCCCTTGATATGAACTTTTTTTAGTGAACCCAAAACCTACATAAGAACTCCACTATAAAAGTAAGTGTCCTAGTGAGCACTATACCAATAGTTAGTTTTATGATTAAATTCTTAATTATTCAATGAGAGGATTATTCTCATATAATATTTTATAAATGATATTTTTATTATACATAAAGTTATATATTTTTTCTATTTATATGATTTGTTAATATTAAGATTATTTTTCTTAAGTGATTAACCATGTTTAAAAAAATATTTATATATTATCCATTTATTTTTTTCATATGAGAATTCTTATTTTTTAATTCATTTATTTATGTGATTGTTATAAATAATCCATAAATACCATTAATAAAATAGAGTAAAATTTGTTTCATGATTATTAAATTTATATACTAGTTAATTTATTGGGTGCATAAAAAAATCAAATAACCCTATGGGAAAAACATCATGACTGAGTCTTGGATTGAGCTGCAGTATTCCACCTTTTTCATGTGTATAATCTGGGTTTATTTAACCTTAGATCAATTTAAAATAGATCAAATCACTTGGGATCTCTATCCATACATATGTTTTAGTTTCACACTTGTGAGGGGATCCAATGGAATGGTTACAAAGTTTACATAAAATAAATCGAGAACACAAAGGTCCTTATACTATAATATGATGGGTTGAAATGTTGGTTGTCTATTAATTTTAATAAAAACAATTGAAAAAATATAGATAATAATTAAATTAAAGCAAATCCTACACATATGTGGGTTGATTAAGCTTATGATCATCCACAAATAAAAAAGTACACATTTAATAAACTAACATTCATTTAAATAATTCTTTATTAAGATAAAATAAACTCAAATTAGTTAAATAATTAATTAATTTGTCTTAAAATAAATCTATATAGTCTTGGAGATTCCCATTCATTTTATTTTTAAACACAATAAATAAATAAATTTTATTTAATATGAATTAATTATACAATATGTATTTTTAGGCAACATGACTATCTAATAAACCCAACACATTTTGTTGTCCTATACTATTCTCTAATATAGAATATAGGATTCATAAATATCAAGTTTTTACTTGTATTGGAATTATGAAAACAAGTAACTACCACAATTCGGTCAGGGATTTTATAATCCTTCATCGAATTTGAATCAAAATAAAAGTATTAAAGAAACCCCCACTCTCTAAGTGGATCAAAATAAATATGGATGGTGAATCCAAAGGAAATATTGGACTAGCGGGATATGTAATCATGTACAGAAGTCACAAATGTTACTATTCTAGGATGCTGTTATGGTAAGTGTGTTTTTTCCTCTTCCATAGAAGCATAGATATAAAACGCCATTATTTTTGTTGGTCTCCTCAAGATAAAAGGATGGAATATTGTTTGGATCGAATGCAACTCAACTTCCATCGTGAAGGAACTTAGACATTGAGTGGTTCCACTAGTGTGGACCTTCATTGATAAATGGATCCACTTCCTACAACATCTGTCAGAGCTTAATCATATAATCACCCATGCTTATTTTGATGTGAAAAAGGTGGCATATTATCTTTCCAATAAAGTAGTTGACAACAAAAACACAGAGATGGAGATCCTTACAAATTATCTCATCCTGTTACACGGAAAATATTATAATAAATACCCTTCTTTGTGACATTGTTAATTTTATTTTTTATCTTTATATATTTTAATGATTTGGTCCTTTAGCCAAGGAATCACCATTAAAAAAATGGATATGGGGTACTGAGTGTGTTATAACTATACATCGTGTGCCATTCTAAATTTTAAGAAAAAATTAATTAAGAATTTAAAAAATTTTAATTCCTATAACAGGGTTTGTAATATCTATTAATGACACACAAACACATATTTACTATTTTTAATTAAATAATTAATTAATCTTCACTTTTTGTATAAATATGTAACACACACAGTGTGTACAATCCAGCCACACACCATGTATTTTGCTAACTGTCTCTTCATGATACTTGTTTAGAGCGTCAACACATATTTTTTCAAAGACATTTATAAGGTAAAAAATGTGTACACTAGCTACACATTATGTAACATCCAGGTTACATGACTTATGGTCACTACACATTGTGTAATTGACACTCAATGTGTATTTGACCAAGTGATTTCTATTAAAAAAACATGTAGAGTACATAAAATATATGTGAGTTATACATCAAGTAATATGGAAGGTCATGTGGCAGTCGAACTATCCAATACATGGCATATAATTACATAAAATTTAATTTACTTATGATAGTTTTGAATAAATTCATGACTTTATTAGTTTAATGAACCCATACACATGGTGTGCACCTTCAGTCCACATGTTGTGTAATCCTGCACTATGCTACAAGAATCCTCGACACCTCTGAATGGGTTCCTTAGATTTTCGTAATGTATTATTAATTTCTTTTGGTTATATGTAGTTGAAAAAATATGAAGAAGATTATATCACACCATTCATATTTAAATAATTATTATCATGAAATGAAAAACTAACATAAATGCATATAACGATAAATCATTAATAAATAAATATAAATTTATATTTGAACACTTTGATTCCACTTAAATGTTTCTAGAATAGTGGATGAGCCAATTGGGTTTATTAAAAACTTTTCTAGTTTTAGATTCAATGAATAATCCAGAATTTACATGATGTTAAATGTAATGAAAAATTAATTACTCTGATGAAAATTGAAAAATGTCCTCTCAACCAAGTGGGAGAATATTTCATGTTAAATTTATAATTTAATAAATGATCAAGAATATCTTTATATTCAAAATTTGTTTTTTTTGGATTTTTGTAATATCAGTATCCAAGGGTAAAATCCCTTGATTGGTGATCAACTTGTGTTCCTTGATCTCAAAGCATCGTTGATAATACTCGAGGTGCTATCATGGTGGTACTGATCAACTTGTGTTTCTCACCTTTAATCACAAAACAATCCTTTATTGTTAAAGTATTTATTCATGTTACTCTCTTTCTTGATAAGAGGGAGGATGTGTAATATATTATCCCAACTTTGAGAGAAAAATATATAAAATTTATATGGGGAGAGAATTCTGTATAGAGAATATCATTGCACACAACATTAGTAAGAATTGATATAATTGGGTATTTTGAGAGAAATTATTGAAAATAAATAATTACACATAGTCCCATCTTAATACTTAGAGAACCCCATGTCTAATTAAAATATTATTAATAAAATTAATTTATTGATATGCACATAAATATAGATTAAAAAAATATCATTACATTAAATAAATTAATTTTAATTTTAATTATATTTAATATATCATTTCCACTAGATCCGTTAATAGAGTCTGCATTTTCCTACTCCTTATTTACTGATCCATGAATAACAAACATTATTAATTTTATAAATAAATTAATATAATATTAATTTTCTTGAGGATAAATATTATTTTTAATATTCGTATAACTAATTTTTTTTATTTAACGATAAATATTATGTATTACCCTAAAAGAATCAAGAGACAAATTAATAAATTTTATTATAAAATATTGTGAATTAATTATTATTTAAGCATTCTACTCACATAGAAATAGTGACTGGATAAATGAAATCCGTAAACTGATAGAGTCATATTTTTCATGTTTATTTTAATATAAAACATATTGTTTTTGAAATTTAATAGATTAATTTTTTTAGTATTGAATGATTTTTATGATTTATTTTAAGATATATGAAATAATTATGAAGTTTCTAAAAGGTTGTTATTTGATGATACAAACAATGGCTGGGGACATACAATAAGTGAAGGACCAAATTCAGAGCTCAGAATTGAAGAACTAGGCTAAAATATAGTGTAATCTATTGGAAAACACACAATTAATTTCATGAATGTCATTAATGATGTAAACCTTAAAAGATTATAGGTTTTGATGACATGGAGTATGGAAAAATAATCTCACTGGATAAGGATTTCATGTTTAATGATGTGACATATATGGTCACATAATGAAACTTCCATGGATAACCTAAAAAGGAATTCAAAGCATGAAAAAAACTATGAGGAGTTCATCCCATGAATATTACACATAGTTAATGGTATTAACAATGTGAAACCCTCAAAAAAGATAAAAAACGTGCAGAATCGATGAATTTAATAACATAAGACCCCTTTTACCACCCCAATATGGTCTGGGGTCCATTATGACCTTTTATGACCCATTTATGATGGCCCAAGCATTTGGAAATCCTATAAATAAAGGCCTTGGGTGGATTAAAAAAATAACAAATTCCTAAATATTACGAACTATGTTGCACTATTTGGGATCTTATGCATTAGGATTTTGTTTTCTTTTTTATTTACTTTCTTCCCTTGTAAATTCATTCATCCTTTTATTTCAAGTTTTCTATTTTATTCTAATCTAAATTTCATTCATCTCTCTTTGTATCTTTTTCAATTTATTTCTCATCCACATTTCCACTATGATCTCTTTCAGATAGAAATGGGAAGTGACTAACCCAAGAATTGGCATTGGGGGAGGTTTCATGGTGTTATAAATTATTATGATTAAATTATTTACATAATTTGATTTCATTGTTGGTGTATGTTATGAAAGTGCATGGGTGAGTTAATTGTTTAACATGACATGAAACTCTCATTCATTTATATTTTACACCAATATTAGGGTAAATTTGGTGTTCCTAAGTTGTTTCATAAGCATAATTAAAAACCTAATCAAGGTAGGGAATAAAAATCCATGTATTATGGAGTGTATTGTTAATTTGAATTTAATAAAAAAGGAACCCACATAACTAAACCCTAAGGAAAAAACCTTCCTTTTTTAACCTACATTTATTTAGTTTTTCATATGTATTTAAGTTTAATTTTTTGAAGACATGGTTTTAAAAAACCAAAAACCAAAGTTCATTGTTTACATGAAATAATCGAAACTAAAAAAATAAATAGATTAGGTGGTTTAAAAATTAGTGATTGATCAAGTGGGATTAGACTTAGCTGAGATGACCCTAGTCGGCCTCTATACTGCATTAGGATAATAAATGAGATTTTGTATTTCCCTATGAAAGGCGTGTCAAAACTGGCACCACCTCCGTGAAGATAACAGTCTTTATTTTTATTTTTCTACTTTATTTGTTAAATAGTTTCTTTCATTTATATCAATTAAAAACCTTAAAAAATATTTTCGATGATATACTCGAACATCCATTTCAATGTATGGAATTAAAGACCATATGAGAAAAATCATGTCGTTGATCATACAGAGGAGGACCACTTATAAAAAACATATGAAATCATTTCTTTGATCAAATGGTAAAAAATTAAAAATCTATATTCTACACATTTAAAAAATAGATAGACAAGGGAAATCAAATCAAAATCAAAATTATCATACTGAAGGACAAAGAGGAATTATCATTGTATCTTCCTGTTTTTTTTAAATATGTCCAAGAGGTTGTCTCCACACTTTAAGGAAAATAAAAACCCATATAATTTAGTGATCCAGATTCAATAATACCATAAATATCTAGAGAGTGAAGGTGAATAATCACATTTAAATTTTAATGTGGGAAAGTATTAAAAAATGTTTTGGAGTGATTGGGTAGATAATGAAATTCAATGAGATCTCCTGATCTACAAGATAAATGAATCTGCACCTAGACACCAATTACTAGACATGGAATATGAAGAAACAACTAAAGTGGTGGAATTTAAAAAAAACTCTAGGATCCTGAATACTTACCTCTATTTTCTTCTACATAACTCCAAGAAGAAAATTTCACTTGAGAAAATATTTAATCCGATCTAACTCAGAGAGTTGATTCCTTCTTGAATTCAATATCTTCTAATTTTGATGAAACTAATTAGTGTATCACCATATTCTACTTTATTTTTCTAAATATTATAACTCATATTTTTTACTTGGAGGAAGATGAAAAAAATCACCTGTTGAGGAATATATTGAGCTCCCTGAATATATTGAACATTTATTATAGGAAACCGTGGAAGAGATCCAATTGGTTTTTCCAGAAGAGACCATGATAGAAGTCGCTCACAATAAAAGGGAATATTTGATAGTAATTATTTAAATTTTAATTTAATTGAAATAAAATTACCTATGAAATGAACCTTTGAATATTATTTTGATGTAGTACACTTTTATTAGGAACTTCATAACGAAAAATAGGTTACATAAGTTGCAACCAAAGAGGATGAGGATCAATACTTCATCCTGACCCCACCATGAAAGTTGTACCTAACTATTAAGGGGGGGGGGATCTAGTGTACTATGTATATAAAGTCTTAAAAACCAAAAAGAAGAAGTGTAAGTTATAAAAAGAGAAATTTATTATTTCAAGTCTAGAAAACTCCACCAACCATCAGATTACGGATGAAAACTAATGCAACCCTTCCGAAGGTAGTCAAAACCCAGTGCCCACTTTGAAGATTTTAACATGATTTTTCCTCCTTTTATTTAATTTATTTATATTAATTAAAATTTGAAATACTATTTTTAGAAATAAATTAGTATCTATACCTATTCGTCATCATTTGTTTAGCTTACTTTGGTATGGATCTAGTATTTACAAGAGTTTTTATATTTTGTAGATCTATCATATAGAATCAAGGTAGGATGAAGTGAAATTGAAGAAACTGAGCATAATTTGTGCTGTGAGAAGAGAATTAACATCACGAAAGTAATTAACTTCATAAAAATGATGAAAAAGATAGATTTGAAATGAAAATTAAAGTCATGAATTGAATTTATTTCATGAAAATGTTGCAAAATATAATTGGTAGAAACAGTTCCTGCATAACTTAATTAAAAATGGAATATAAGGGGAGTGTGTATTTTATTTATTTGGTCCATGTTACTCTCATTATTTTAATTTCTCTTTATATATTTAAGAAAAGTTTCTTTCCCCACTTTGAACCCTTGAACTCTAGTTTAAATCTAGGAGACATAAATTTATTAGGATAATCATTATTCAATGTTTTAATTATTATTATAGACATGATTATATGAATGAAATTAAAAAATTATTGATTAAGAATAATCATGGTGGGAGGGGATAATTTGACAGATCATTATTTTTGGAGATGAGTTTATTTTTTTCTAAAATGAAAATATTTTTATAATTGGCATGTTTTGATTTTATAAAATTGATATGTAATATTTTATTATTTTTGTACAATTCCATGAATAATTTTCCCAAACAATATGTTCTAATCTCCAAGAAAAATTAAAAACAAATATTTTCCATTTCTTTTTATAGTATATTTCTTAATAGGTTAGGGAATCTTTAATTGTAAAACATGTTTGGAATATTATCAAATAAATGATTAAACATATTAAATTTTAACATGATTGTGGTACTTTAAATGATTATTCATTTATCCTTGGACCCACCTTGATATCAATCCTACTTTTTTCCAATAGAGTCCATGAATGACCTTGATAGGGAATGGGCCTCTTTATAAGCCTAATATATGGATTAATACACAATTCATATTATATTTCATGATACTGAGAAGACTAAGTGTGGGGGAGTGGTTATCAAGGTATATAGGGATGCAATTTATTTTTATGGGAATTTTAATGAGATTTGGGGACAGAATGTGTTTACATTGTAACTTATTATTCTTATCTATTGATAAAAAATACAAAATTAAAGAAAATTTGTTGTTTTGGGTGGATTATAAATAACCACTCTCTAACCAATGATCTTAGGATCTTCTGGGGTTAGGTAATATATGTGAGGATTATCTGAAAGAAAAAAAATATATAATAAAAAGGGAAAAAGAAAGAGTGAGAGATACATTCATTATCATTACTTGTATCATGTGACCACATTGAGCTTTGGAGAATTGGGAGACAAAATTTTTAGGAGTATTTCACTATGATTATCTTTTGATATAATGAAGTATGATAAAAATATAAGATTCCATTTTTAACCTTAATTTTTAAACATAAATACCTACTAAAACTAAGGCCCAGAGACATTTGAACCATAATTCAAGTCCTTATCATTAATATTTATTTTTATCTATTTATGGTAGAGGGGATAGATACTTTTCATTCCTATGTTATGTGGCCGCTAAATATGGTATTATCACAAATACAATTACATTTATTACCCTGAGAGACGATTAAAAGAAATTCATTGTGTTGAAAATTTAAATTTTCCTGAAAACTATTAATTAATTTAAAAATAAAAATTAAAGTAAGTAAGATAGTTGATATTTTCACATAAGGAATGTAAAATAAATATTTATCTGTTTTACTTTAAAATATAATGGTTTAAATTAATTATTATATGAAAAATTTGAAAGATTATTTTCTATTATCAAACATCTCATTTTTTCTATTGAAATTTAAATATTTCTATAATGAATTGTTTTTGAAAGGTTGTTTAGAATACATTATTGAGGAAAATAAATATATAAGTGTAGGTAATTAATAGTGTAATATTTTCATGTTTATTTTAATATAAAATGATTTTTTTCAATTTAATTGTTTAATTTTTTTGGTATTTAACGGTTTTTATGATTTTTGATAGGATATAGGAAACTATCATAATGTGTTATAAAAGGCTATGATTTTATGATAAAAATTATTTTCCGAGATATACTATAATTCAAGGACCAAATTTAGAGATCAGAGCTGAAGAACTAAGATGATATGAAGAGAAATATATTAGAAACACACAATTTACATCATAAATATCATTCATAATGTGAAGAATGAAGGAATAAAGAATGTGAGGACAAGTTCTATGAAAAACGAATCTCACTAGATGATGATGTCATGTGTCACGATGTGAAACATATGGTTGCACCATGTTACTTCCAAGAATGACCTAGAAAAGAGCTCGAAGTGTGGAACAAGTCATGGAAAGTTCATCCCCCCATAAATAATAGGTCATCAATTCTATTCATGAATTAAAACCCTCATATAAGACAAAAAATGACCATAATTGGAGAATTTCATGTCCTAAGACCCCTTTTACCACTCCATTATGGAATGAGGTCCATTATAACCTAGTATGACCCATTTATGATGGCCTGACCATTTAGAAATCCTATAAATAGAGGACTAGGGTTGAATGAAAAATAGCTAGTTCCCAAGGATTCCCAATTTACTAAACTATTAGGTATATTCTACTTAGGATTTTGTTTTATTTGTTATTACTTTTCATTCTATGTAAACACATTCAACTATTTTATTTCAAGTATTCGATTTTATTCCTATCCCTATTTCATTCATCTCTCTATGTTTATCAATCATTCTATCTTATATTGTTCCACCCTAATCTATTTCATATATAAATTAAAAGTTATTAACCCAAGGATTTTCCTTGTTATAGGTTTCAGGGAATTCTAAATTATTATGCTTACTTTTTTTAAAATATTTAATTTAATTTGTGGTTGATTCTAGGGAAGTTCACAGGTGCGGAAATCATCCACCATTGAATGAAACTTTCATTCATTCCTATTTTCAACTAATATTTAGTGAAATTTGGTGGTCCTAATTATTTTCATAAAAATGATAAAAATACTACTCCATGTATGGAATAAAAACTCATATACGATGGAATGGATTTTCAAATTGAATTTAATAATGAAGGAACCAACATAAAATAACCCTATGGTCTAAAACCTCTCTTTCAACATGAATTCATTTTATTTTTCATATGTTTTTAGGTTTATGTTTTTTCATTGCATCATCTTCCAAATCCCAAAAACCCAAATATCAATATTTTCATAAAATAATAATAATAATAAAAGAAATAGATTAAGTTATTTATAAATTTGTGTTTGATCAAATGGGATCCGCCTCAACTGAGATGAACCTGTTCAGCCTTAGTTATACATTAGGAAAATAAATAATATTTTTTACCTCCATATTATCTGCACGTTATAAATATTAAATATATATTAATATTAATTTTTATTAGAACCACTAAATACAAATAATTTTTAACTAAGATCAAAGGAAATACATAATTTGTGACCCTCTAGGATTCTTCCTTAATGGAATTAGGTGGAGTTTCCTAAAGTCAAATATCAACATCAAAAAACATGTAATGTAACCTAAGATGAATAATTTAATGTCTCAAAAATGGGAACCAGATATTAATTATCACAATTTAATAAATCCATTTTCCTTGATATCTCATTAACCAATTTTCACAATCATGTCATCATCTTATATGGTCAATTTTACATTCATTCACTATCTAAGATGAACCTGTCAATACAGTACAACCGTGGATTTTAGTTTTAAAGTTTCATTCATTTAAAAGTCATGATATAACAACTTTCATAAAAATGGAAGCGAAAAATACATGTTTATCTTATTCATTAATAGAATATCATTCATAACACAGCCAATGTACCCTAATTCTTAAGAACTTAAGGCATCTTGGTTTTGATTGGTACATCTAGATATTAATGTCATGATGCATATCAATAATAATATTAAAGTATAAGTATCATTACACATACTCAATGACACGAATATATGATGACATGAAAACATATAGAATTCCTACTGATGGGTCCATATTTCTGGACTCCCATCTCGAGTCCTACCAAGTGAGAACACCACGAGTTATATCCTTTTACTAGTTTGAGTATCCAACACCTCATAGTTTTCACCATTTGTGTCCCACAATATAATGACATGTGACCATAAGAAATATTTGTGAGAATATCATCACAACATTTAGAAATTATCATCATATAAAGGAACTATTTGGACCCTTTAATGTGAAATATACTATAGGACATTACGACATTGACGTAACAAAGAAGAAATATAAATATATGATAATATATTTATTAATGTTAAAATCCTTGAATATATTGGAAATATAAATTAAAAATTAGTCAGTTGTAGGGATCCAACGCAAACATTTCCCCACTTGGGATATAGATTACCACTAATAACATTGAGTTCTCAATCCCTAACATGATATTAGAGATTGTATTTTGAAAATTATTTAGTTAACTGGTTTACCAAGTTGTATTTTAGGAGAACTCTTCACACTATGGCCTCACCTCTCTAACAAAAATCAGTTAAGAGATGATACTTATAAAGAATGTGTTTTATCTACTGATAGAAACTTGGATCATGGGATAGATTCAACTTTTTAGTATTATCATAGTATAATATGATAATATTTTAATTTCTAGGTACCACATAATTATCCTAGAAAAATTTTCATATCCAGTCTACTCCCATGGTAACATCAGAATTCATAATATATTTCGACTCTAATATAAAATTAGTGACCACTGCATTCTTTTAGATTTTTTACCTCACACCACATATATTTAGAGTGATGATATACCCTGAATGATATTTTGGATCATCTTGATATGTTTAGAATATTGAATTTTTGTATCCCTTTATGAATAGATCCTCATGACCTCTATAAAGCCAAAACATATGTTTAATACATCTCATATACTTTATTATATTCTTTAATTCCATCCATTGGGGGTATCCTAGGTCAACTTGATGTCATTCTACCACAATCATGGTCTAATAAACATCCATCCTTGTAAATGGAATGAAATACATGTCCTACCTTTTATTTGAGTTATATGGGAGCCTTGTCATCCTATGTCACTCCTCATGTGTCTTTGACATATTTGTTTTGATATATATATATACATTGTGACATTAGAAACAATCACCACTTGGATTATTCAATATATAATCCTTTAATTATCTTATGAATGTCTATATATTGACTTAGTCTAAGTAGATATTTATATCTGTCAGGATGGATCTTGATCCAAAGAATATATATTGCTTCACCTAATTATTTAATGGAAAATAATGTGTTTGACCAGATTTTAATGGGATGTAAGACTTGTATTTTGTTTCCATTAAGTAATATGTCATCTTCATATACTATTAATGAAAGTAACACACTCCCACTAAACCACTTGTAGACACAAGCCTCACATTAATTATTTATGAAACAAAATTGAGTTATATTTTCATCAAAGTGAATGATACATGACCTGGACACTTGTATTAACTCATAATTGGATCTATGAAATTTTCATAACTTGTTTTCGTATTATCGAGTCACACAACTATCTTACTTTTTATATAGACATCTTGGTGAATGTTGACACTAAGGAAGGTTGTTTTGACAGACATCTTCCAAATCTCATTATTATGTTAAGATGTTTTGGAAAGTATAATCCTGATGGATTTCAACATTGAAACTAGTGAAAATGATTCATAATATTCTATGATATGATGTTGTTTAAGACCATTTCTTTTTGAGTGTGCCTAATAGTTATTAATTTTTCTATCCTTTTACAATTTATTATTGAATACTGAATTAAAACAAATCATCTTCACATTCACTGGAGGATCTACTGAAATCCAATATTTGTTTTCCTATAAGGATTCTATCTAAAACATTATGGAATCCTAACACTTTTTATATTTTGTTCCACATAATGATTGATTTTCGTTTATATATTCATTATTGTATACTAATAATGATTCTCTATATTTCAGGATAAGATAACCAAATATGTTAAGTCCTTTAACCTTTATTGTACTCCTATGAAGTACTTGTGTCTCTAAAACATCATCTTCTATGGGGGTTTTACAATAATTTCATGTTCCAACTCATTTTTATCTTGATACATGACTTCAATTAAGTATATCTCACTCCCAATATCTATTTTAGAGATGTTCTACTTTAAATGAAATATGGCATTAAATACCATTATTGCATTCTTATCTGATGGAATGTATAAGAAAAATCCCATTGCCTCCCTAGGGTATTCTATAAAGATTCATTTTGTCCTTAGGGTTCTAATTTGTTTCCTAAAGAGGCCTTAATAAATTATTCACATCCCATACATGTAATTTTGATAACTTAAATTTCCCCCCACATTGAAGTTTATATAGAATATCATTTGTCATATTAGTTTTCACTTTGTTTAGTATATGTAATGTTTTCTATAATGCATATCTCAAAAAGGATAATAGAATAAATTAATGAAACAAAATTGATCTGACAACATCTAACAAGGTGTTATTCTTCCTTTTACTTACACCATTCTATTGTGGTGTATAAGGAGGATTAAGTTGAGATAAAATCTAAAAATATTGTGGATAACCAATAAAATATGGGTTTAAATATTATCTATGATCTTATAAGCAATGTTTTTTTATCTTCATACTATGTTGGTTATCAAATTCATTCTTTTATTCCTTGGATTTATCAAAGGAATCTGACATATACATCATTAAGTAAACATGTCTATATATACTAAATTAATCAATAAATGTTATAAAGTATGAGGTTCTACCTCTTGATTGATTAGAAAGTGGTCCACACACATCTGTATGAATCAAATCTAGAATATCTATATCCCTTTTAACATTTCCACTAAATAGAGTTTTGGCTATTTACCCTTATAAACAAGAATGACATATACTATATCATTTTAGTTCAAAATAATCTAAATGTACATATAGGTATGGTCTAGTAAATATATTTTCATTTACAAGATCTATAAAGGGATTCCATGGTTAGTTGTGATATAATTCATGCAAACTATATTTTTTATGAATTTTCACTAATAGGTTTTTGTAATCGAACCCATACACACCATGATTTTTACATTCCAAACAAAAATGAATTCTATAATTTTAAAAAAAGAAAATTTTATTTCTAAATTTGAAAATTAAACCATCCAATTGATGTTTATATATAGAAATAATTTTTTGGTAATAGAAGAAACATAATAATAGCTCCTAAAAACAGAGATCAAAACAATCAAAAATGAAAAGTGGTAATCTTAAGTAGTTACTCCAATGACTCTATTTTCATTGGAAGTTCGTAGATCTACCACACATTATGAAACTCTTTTGTATCTATAAGTTCCCTATAATTGGATAAAAATTAATGAATTAAAAGATTTATCTAATAGTTAATTATTAAAAATATATAGATTCCACTCAATTAAAAATGAACCTAAAGATTCTATATTCTTATTTCATGGTGTAGTTGTTTTTTTTGTGGCCCTTTTTTCCTCATAAAAAACACAATATCTTGTTCTCTTCTTTCCCCCTTAATCTTCCTTAATTTGGAAGAACATTATGAAGAGGCCTTGGACTTGGTGTTAGTCTTAGGGCCTTCTAACTTGTACTTTCTATTGTTCACCAAAAGTGTAGATGGATTTTCACACACTGTTCCCTTATGAACATAGTGATATAGAGTAAAGATATATGGGAGATACTTATCAATTTTTATCATATTAAAAATTTCTACAAATTTGGTTAAGCTTAGAGGGAGTGAAAAAGAATGAGATCAAAGTAAAATTAAATAAATAACTTAAACCCAATAATATATAAATGATAAATATATCCAATAGTCTTGATTATGTTAGGACTAGTTGTCACACCTTCTACCAGTATTCTCATGAAGAATGCCTTACAGATATCATAGTACTAATGCATAGCTCTCTCTTCGTAGAGTTAACAAATATTTTTTGTGAATGATACATGCATCATTGTTCACATAAAACATCAAAAGTTCACCAAAAATAGAAGATATAAAGAAACAATGAGCATCTAGAACATTATCCAAGTGTTTTAAGTAGACATGAAGCTCTTCTTCACTTGCCTCCTTAGTGGATTCTGATACTGGGGTCTTTATCCCTTAAATATTCCATTCATGGAATAATATATTTCACAAGTGAATTTACCATTCCTATAAGTTACTAGTATTAATGATATTTTATTTCTCCAGTATAGATTTCAATGACAACAAGTTCTATGGACTTTTCATTTTACTATGATAATATAAAAGTTGATTATTTTTACATAACTTTATTACCAAAATTTACAAGATCAATTAATTTTAAGTATATTATTTATATTTGACTATTTTATCTCGTCTCAATGGACCCTACCATTTATATATAAATATCTTATCACATAGAAATTTTAGTGGAAATGATCCATTTTCCATTATTAAAACCTAGATAATAGTCTGGTCATTTACTTGAAGGCATTTAGGTATCTGGTGTTTCCAAATGATTTCTCACAGCACCTTGATCTATTTATTAGACTCCCCAATACTAAAATTTTAACTCATATTTCCTAAATACTTTCCTCAAAGTAATGTAAAGTATATAAAAGACTAATCCTATTAATGTAAACTTGTTTAAGTCAACCCAACACCATCATTCGAACTACTTTATATTGTTAGTGCCATGAAAATGGCATATACGACCCTTAATTTCATGGTTCCATTCTAAATCTAGTAAGGAAAGGAATATTATGAGTTAATATTTTATTGATTTAATTTTTCTATCCTGAATAAATTTTCAAATTTTATCCATTTATATGTTATTTTTAATATTAATTAGATTTTACCCAAGTGATTAAACATGCATTGAAAAAATATTTATGGACAATCCTTATATTCTATTAAATCAGAGAATGTTATTTATTTAATTCATTTCTTTATTTGAACATGGAAAATCATCCACAAAATAAAAAACCATGTATAACATAGAATCAAAATGTGGAATGATAATGATCTTTATACACTATTTTTTTTATTTAGAGGAAAATAAACAAACAAGCAATTTAAGGGGAAAAAATTCTTGATCTAGACTTAGATTGAGTTACAATGTTGAACCTATCTATTATGCATCAACTAAGTTTATTTAACCTTAGATCTTTTTTTAACCCCCTGTAGTCACATGGGAGCGCCATATTTACATATTTTTCACTCATATGTTAGTTAGGGGAACTAATGGAATGGTTATAATGTTTACATAAAAGAAACCATAAACATGAAGGTACTTATATAATAAGAGGAGGGAATGACATGTAGGACATCATTTTAATTTAATAATAGTAATTTGAAAAACCCAGGAAAAAATTACATTTAAATAAATCCAACACATATACAGGTCGGTCAAGTGCATGAGTATCCAAACTTGCAAATATATTTCATTTAATTAAATATAATTCATTTCAATCATTCTTAATGATGATATAAATTTATCAAAATAATTAATTATCTATATTAGTTAATTCATGAATTAATATTAATTTTCATCAGACTTGTCTTGGAGAATTTCATCCATGGTAATTTCAAATAAATTAAATAATTTATATTTATTTAATGTTTTTTAGTACACAACATGTACTAGGAGGAAACATATCATATAACTGTCTGAACTACCCATCATATTTTGTGTTCATGTACTACTAACTCACATTGAATGTATCATACATGAAATGTATAACAATGACATTAAAGTTAATTCAAATTATTGACAATTAGATATGTATTAATTTAAATTTTGTTTAATTACTTTCCTACACTTGGATTACTCTGCATATTATGACCATACACTTTATGTAGTTCTATATTTTACATGGAAATTAATTAAGAATTTAATATTATATAAAATAAATCACACTCTGTGTATTGTCAATTAGTGACACATATAATTGTGTTAATAATATTTAATGGATTAATTAATTATTTTTTACCTTCCATGTAAATAGGTAAGATACATGGTGTGCATAAGATAGCCACACACCATGTATTCCGCTCTTCCTTTACCCACAAAAAATTTCTAGGGAGTCAAAGTGTATTTTTTCTAGAACAATTATGAGGTACACAACATGATCATTGGTTAGACACCCTCTAACCACTGTATCCAATGACTACCTATAACTACACATTATTTAATGAATAATTTATTTGTATTTGACCATATTGTTTCAATCATGATAACATGTAGAATAAACGTTGTGTGTGCAACCCACATATTGTGTAATATGGTGATACTTTTGTGAATCAATTAAGTTAGTATTTGATGTTTAATGATGTGGAATGATATTTATTTCATGATATTTTAGAATAAATTCATGACACATACTGTTGTAATGAATTAGTATACATGATGAGTAAATTTATGCCACACACTGTATAATCTCGTGTTGTTTGACCAAAATCCACCAAACCTCCATATGGGTTCTTTGAATGTTATTTATGTATTATTAATCTTTTTTATATGAAGGTGAATGATGAATAATAAGAATAGATATCTATATTTGTAACTTAATAATGAATTTCACAAAATGAAAAAACTAATATAAAATGAATATAATTATAGGTGATTAATAAATAATTATAAATTTGAATATGACCACTCTAATACATCTGATAGGTTTCAAGAACAATGGAAGAACGTAGTGGGGATGAGTCCAACCTAAATTCAGTTGGACTCAATGAATAATACACAATGTACATGACTGGAAACATCATTACAAATGAATTTTTCCAAATAAACATTGATGAATAATTCAAGAATAAGGATATGTGGTCTTATACATTAAATTTAAGTTTATTTTAAAACAAGAAATTACATTGGTTATTAGAACATTATTTTTAGAAAATATTTATCATCCAAACGCTGTTCAAGTTTTTTTATGCTACGAGTATCCGAGTATGGAATCCCTCATGTGGTGATCCACATATTCTCCTTGATCTTGAAGCACTGTTGATGATACTATAGGTGATAGCATGGTCGTAACGATCATGTTTTGTTGCTCACTATTTATTGTTTCACTATCCTTAAGACTGACAGATTGATTATCACAACTCTCATTATTGAGAATAGGAATGAGGGGGATTATTCTCTTGACCTTGAGATAAAACTCTAGAGATGTTATTCATGGAGATAGTTCTCTTTAGAGAAAATCGTTATGCACAACTTTCACCTAACCAAAGGAAATGATAAAACATGGTATTTATAGAGATTGGCTAGAGAATAAATAATTACACATAAACTATTAAAATTTACTAAATCCATAGTATAACCCACATATAGTAATAGTAATAATAATATAATTATAATTATTTTCCTGATGTGTGCATAAGTTACCGATAAAATAAATTTCATTAGATTATATAAATTAATATTTATTTAAAGGATATTCAATATATCGTTTCCACTGGGCCCATTAACAGGGTCATATATTCTTCCGTTGTATTTACCAAACCTCTAATAATAAATATGATTTATTTGATAACAAATAAATATAATATTCATATTCTTGTAAATAAATGTTTTAATATTTAAATAAATAAATAAATATTTTTTTAACAAAAAACAAATTTACTACCTTGTAAAAAATAAAGATATATATATATATATATTATTTGATGGCCATGCGAATTATTCTTTTAAATATTCAACCAACATATAAATAGTGACCGCATAAATTTGATCATAAAATCCTGAATAAATGTTAAAATTAATATTTATTCCAACTATTAAATAAAAATTGTATTTAACTGAGATCAATATAAACACTTAGTGTGTGAATTTATAATATTCCTCATTAGTGGAATTATATGGTAATTATTAAAGTCCAATATAAGTATCTAGAAACACATAATGGAACCTCAAAGTAATAATTTAATTTTTCAATGATGATAACAAAGTATGAATGCTAACCGTGTAATACAATCCATTTGTTCTATATCTCATCCAGAGGGTTATATAATCATGTCATCAACTTATAAACTTGATATTTCATTCAATGACTATCTGAAATGAAAATTTGATATAAAATAGAAAAGGATTTTGTTTTGATCATTTCATTGCAATCAATGGGCGGAAATATCAACTTCCATAATGATCTAAGGGACAAATCCTTCCTCGACTTATTCATTAATAACATATCTTTCATGAAAAATCCAATTCAACTTAATTATTATGAGCATATGGAAGCACCGTTATGGTCAATACATATAGGTATGTGAGTCATAAAACATATCAATAACAATATTAAATTATAAGGATCATTACACATTCTCGGTGATCGGAATATCCAATGAAGAAATAACATGTATAATTTTTATTGGTGGGTCTATCCACATAATCTCTCATCTTAGATATTAACAAGTGTGAACTTCATGAGATGAATCTTCATCCTCTTATAATTATCTACCACAAAATATTATACATCATCTATATAGAAAAAATATGTTATATGACCTTATGAATTCTGTTAAATAATATCATCATGGAATTTCATGGTTCTCATCCTATGAAGAAATTGTTATGACCTTTCAATATGACAGATACTTTAGGACATTATAAAATTAATGAAATATATAATAATAATAAAAATTTAATAATATATTTATTAATATTCAACTCCATGAATTTATTAACAATATAAATCACAAATTTGTTGGTTTTAGGGAACTAATTCCTCCAGACTCCCACTTGGAGTAGATCCATATGCTATTAACTTTGGGTTTGGTCACACTCACTTGATTTTCATTATTTTTTTGAGAAAGTGATTTACTAAATAAGTCATTTACATTATCTTACATGTAAAATATACTCACTACAACCTCATAATTTCGAGAAACACCCCTAAATAGATGATACTTCAAAGTATATAATTATTCAACTGATGTGATCTTTTCTCTTTCAAAAGATCCACTGTTGCAGAATTATCATAGTATATTGCGATAATACCTATACTTCTAGGAACCAATTGAATCTACTAGATTAATTTTCATATCCACATTACTTCTTTGGTTGTATTCTATGCCACAATATACTCATAATTTTATTTATAATCAATTACCTTTTCTTGCGTTGATATTTTATATCTCATAACCCTTCCACTTATAGTAAAGATATATTATGATTATGATATTAAAACCTCTTGATGTTTTTGTAAATTGGAATAAATATATCTATTAATGAAAAACTCATAACATTCTCTATAAATCAAGAAATTATACTTAGTACACCTAAAATACTTTAGTATTGTCTTAGCTATCGAGAAATGGTAGTCCCCTTGGTTATCTTGATATCTTCCAACCTTTCTCAACATATAAGAAATATCTAGCCTATTATAGAATATGGAACACATGACTAAACCTATCACTAGAGAATATGAGATCTTTCTCATCATATATCTCCCCTAATGTGTCTGAGGATATATTTTCTTAGAGATATTTTCACCACCTGATATTGGAAACAATAAAATCTTAGATTTTTCATCTTGGTCCAAAGAATTTATTATTATTTACCTAAGTCGTTTATGGAGACGTGTGTGCTTAAATATGTCTTACCATACTGTAAGAAATGTATTTAATTTCTAATAATTAATATGTAATCAATATATACTATTAATAAAACGACTACACTCACATTAAACCATTGGTATAGAAAAGGATCACATTCATTCGTTATAGAAGAAATTTTTTCATAACTTCATCAAAGTGAATGTTTCATGATCTGGATGTTCACTTTTTAACTGTGAAATATATCTTTGTAATTTTTATACCGTTTTCACATTTTTTTGTTTCAGAAACCCTTTTGGTTGTCTCATATAGAGATCTTTATAAAGGTTATCATAAAGAAAGTATGTTTTTAAATACTTCAAAAAATATAATAGTTATGGAAATCCATTATGTCAATTATAAACCTTATTGATTTCAACATAGAAACTTGTGAAAAGGTTTCATCATAGTTTATGCCTTGATTTGGTTTAAACCCATTTTTTAGGTAGTAACTTTTCCATCCATGTATAGTTGATTCTTGGATACAAATTTCAACCAGAAATGTATACATCTAGTAGAGGAACAACCAAAATCCATACACAGTTTTTCATATAGAATCCATGTTAAATTTAATGACCTCTTTCCACTTGGAAGGTTATTCATATTTTGCTACATCTATATAGGTTTTACTTTAATTATTTTCCATTCATAATTATTCACCATCCTCAATGACTAGAAAACCATATATTTTAGGACTTATAACCACTCTCACACTCTTATGAACCATTTATGTGTGAAGAATATCATCTTTTATCACTAAAATAAATAAATTGTTAGTGGTGGTTCTAATAATAATGACAAAATAAATAATAATAATAATAATAACAATAATATCTTGGCGGTTAGTCAAATCACTTATTTTTTTTATTTTAATAATTAGTTTTAGTTTTAATTAAAAACCCTAATTTCCTCCCCCTCCCTCTCTCCCTCTATGCGAGCCCATCCTCGATCCCCCAAGCCTCCACATCTCCCCTCACCGGTGTGACCCCAACCCCTCCACCTCATCAGTGAACACTGTTCCCCCACCCATATAACATAACTCCCACTTCATCGGAATCGACCTCGACCCCCATGACCCCCTCTAACCTCCCTCTCCCCAGCAGTGACATGAACCCACCCTCTAACCTCCCTCTTCCCAACGGTTCCCCTCCTTGCTGGAAATGCGGACCCCCAACCTCCCTATCCTAGGTTTGGTTCCCCTCCTCAGTGTCCCAGATCCCTTACTTGGTAGTAAGGACGACCACCCTAAATGTTGTATTATTTTATTATCACTCTAAATCTATTATTGAATAACATTAGATGGAAAACCATGGGTGATTAAAAGAATTTATTATTTGAATTTTATTCATTAAACATTAACACACACACACACATATAAATATATATGTAATTTTTATTTATAATTTTTTATTTGGTTTTTGAATTATTTTTTTGGATTTATAATAAACATTAATTTTGGTTATGTTGTATTAAATTCTAAAAATAAATTCTTTTATGACATAAATCAGTTATGGAATATATATCTCTCATAATTTCATGGTTTTTATTTAATATTAATGAATTAAACATTAATATATATATGTTAATGCCTCCAATTTTTGAAGAATACATAATTGATAATATTTTCCAACTCTAGGCCAATTGGTGGTAGGGTTTTGGGTAACAAATTGTTTCATTACCAACCCTGGAAAGGTCTATAAGGATAGATGCCTTGAAAGTGAGATTTTTTACACTTTTTAAATTTATTAGAATGCTTCATGTTTTATGAGTATGTGAGGAATAATTTAGATTAGTAAAATCTATCTAAAAATTATATATTAGTTAGGGTTATGTTTTACATGAATGATAATAAATTATTAGTTATTGTAATTGGAACATACAACATAGTTTCACTGATATTATGTTTATGAACTTGATTTTAAGAGAAATAATTATAATTTGTAATGAATTTTGTGTTGAGTCAGAAGAATATTTTTTTTCATTTTATGTGTATCAAACACTCTAAAATGTTTTTCCCAATATGTGATAATGTTTCACCTCATCATAAAATCATTTATTTTTTTGGATCCCCTCAAAAATAAAAAATAATTCAACATATTAAATGGTGAACCTAAAGACAATCTTCAACCAAAGTTAATTTACTATGAAAATTATAAAATAGCAAAGAATTTATTCTCCAACCCAACGCAATTTGATGAACTATTTTCCTCTGAAGATATAGTGGAATGTGAAATATGGTGATGCAATGTAAATATGCTAAATAACTTTTTTGTTTTATTTGTATTTTTATCCTTTTTCATTTAATGTATTGGTTTAAAATGTCATTATTTTAAATAAATAGTTATTTTTAAATTATGATATATGGTTTGATGAAAAAACATAGTTGATGTGTTAGAGATGAATTCACTATTGATAGTTCATTTTGAAGTAGACTTACATCAATTTGAAGTGTTGGGTTGGATATGGTTTAAATGATAGAATGAAGTATAAGCACATATAAAAACATAAAAACTATATGTTTATCATTTTTTTCCATACAATAGTGTGTGATATCCAAAGAAATTACACTTAGAATTTATATTTTAAAGGGGTGATGTTGGTGTTAGTAAGACCAAGGGAAATGGTTTATACATTGATCAATGTAGCAAATTTTTAAATGGAATAAACCCTCCTTAGTTACAAAACACCGGTAGAAAAAACCATTAGATTTTTATCCCATAAAAATAATATCATATACATATAAAATATCGAAAATTTATACATATTTATCATATTTAATGCAGAGGTTGTTTTCCACACTTACATAATTAAATATTAATTGTTTCATGCATGTATATAACTTCAAATACCATGTTTTTGAGTCTTATTCTAATCTGTACAAATCATTATTTAATTTTTATTATACTTGTTTGATTAAAAATTTATAACATTATATTTGAAGGTATAGGTAGAACACTTCCCAATACTTATGGATAAAATTCATATTAATTTACCTCGAAACACACCTTGGTGTGCTAGTGATTAGAAAATATTTTAGATTATAAAATTGCAAACTAATCAGTAGATGATAGAATTAAATGTCTATGTCCTGATTGTAAATTAAAGAAATGGTTGAATAGAAATGAAGTATATGATAATTTAATATTTAAAGAGTTTCCTACTTGATACGTATGATCTATTTTTAATGGTTAATCAAATGTTATGGAAATTAAAAATAATGACAATACTGTCCATGAAATACAATGTTACTCGACATAGGAGGATTGATTTAAAAAAATGTTAAATGATGCTTTTGGTTTTCTTTAATAAAATTTCAATGATTTTAATAGATCATAAGAACCTTCATTGGATCCTGAGGAGCATAACCTTACTCAGAACTTTAGTGACAAAAAAAATAATTTTTTTGAATTAGGTGAAGAAGAACAACAAGAACTGTATGAAGGGTGTTCCAAGTATTCGAAATTGCCTTTTCTATTATAGTTGTATCACATAAAGTGTATTTTTGGAATTACTAAAAATGAAATGTACATGATTTTAGTGTTGCTTCATGATGCATTTAGTGAAGCTAAGATCCATGCATCATTCAATGAGATGAATAATGTCTTCAAAAAACTTGGACTTGATTATAAAATGATACATGCATACCCTAATGATTTCATGATTTACTAATGAGAAAAGTATGATAAATAATAATGCATAGTATTTTCTACTAGAATATATAATTAAATGAAAAAAATGATAGTATAAATCAGTGCAACCCCAGGATGAAATAGAAGATGAAAACTCCTACAATGGTATTACATAACTTTCCTCTAAAACCACTCTTTAAAAGATTATTAATGTCTTCTAAGACTACATACAACATGAAGTGGCTTGTTCATGATAGTAACAATGTCTTGATGAGACATCCAAAAGATTTAACATCATGGAATATGTTTGATTCACTATATCCAGATTTTTATTCAAATCCTAGGAATGTATATTTGGGGTTGGCTTCTAATGGTCTTAACCCTTTTGGTACATTAAGTAATAATTATAGAATTTTACCTGCTATTTTGATCATCTATAATCTTCCTGCATAGATGTGTATGAAGAAGAATTCATTCATTATTTTTATGATTATTCTTTGAAAGAAAATGCCTTGAAATGACATTTATGTATACCTTCATCCTATAATCAATGAAATGTGATAATTAAGGGATGTTTTCATCAAAAAATATGATGCTTTAACGAGAAAACTATTCAAAATTCATAATACTTTAATATGGAAAATTAGTGAATTAACAGGACTATGAAATTTATTTTGTTGGAACACTCATACTAGTTTGGATTGTCTAATTTTGCATTTTGATTTTGAACCTCAATGATTACCTCATAGTAGAAAATGGTGTTTTATGTGTCATCATCGGTTTCCTGATAATTATCATAAATTCAGGTTTAACAAGAAATGATTTAATGGTGACATTTAAATGATAATATCATCAAAGGTGTAATATAGACCATAAATCTTGGAAAAATTAATGAATGTTACTAAGGAATTTAGAAAAATTCATCATTTTAAAGACGGGGAGAAAAGGGTATGGGGTACAATATTCAAAGAAGCTGGAATATAATAATGGAAGAAAAAGAGTATATTTTTCAAAATATCTTATTGGAAATTTAATTTGATACATAATAATATTGATGTAATTAATATACAATTTAATTTTTACATTGATTAATAAGAATGGTAAATCTAAAGATCACTTTAATGTTTGTAAGGAATTGGAGTCAATAAATATAAAGCATAATTTCTTTGAAAATGAGAATAGAAAGCATATTTTTTCTATTTATAAAAATAAAAATCATGAGAAAGAAATATTCCTTAAAACTTTAAGGAATGTAAAAGTTCCCAATGTATTTTACATTAACATATCAAGGTGAGTATACTTAAAACATTGAATGTTACGTGGATTGAAAAGTCATGACTCACATAGTTTGATGGAGTAGTTTTTTTGTTGGATTTGCATAATATTTTACCTGAAAATGTAACTATGGTTCTAGTTTAATTTTCTAGGATTTTCAGAGACCTTTGTGGAAAAACTCTAAAACCTACTAGTATTGAAAAACCTCAAGAAATGATCATTTTTAAACTATTTCATTTAGAGATGTTTTCCCCCTTAATTCATTATAGTCAATATTCATTTGATAATTCATTTTGTTGAAGAAGCTAAACTTGGTGGACTAGTACTCTATCGATGGATGTATCCAATTGAGTGGTACATTGATATTATTTATATTTTAATTGGTGAATTTGATTTTATAAAATCATTGTGTATTTTTTAATATTTTTCTTATTTTTTTCATTAGGTAATTATGTTATTTGAAATCATATGTGAGGAAAAATCTCAAACATAAGGCTCTATTGATGATGGTTACATAGATAAAGTGCGGATAACCTTCTCTTCTATGTATTTCGATGAGATTTTGACTAGATTAAATCATGTGAAGAGTGATGATGACATATCCACTAATTTTCATTCTGAAAATTAGTCATCTGTATTTATAACTATTTGGTGACCAATTGGAAAGGGTCAAATTTTACACCAATTGAATTGAAGTTTCTATAAGATATAGATATTTTCAACTCAGTAGTGTTATTTTAGATCCATTTATTGATGAATTGTGACTGAAAACAAAGAGGTGGCTAAGTGTTTGATCTTAAAATGAGTTGGAATTAACAAAAGATGTTAATAAGGATTTTGTTGAATGGTTTTCCCTTCGTGTAAGTATATACAAATATTCATATTATTTACGTGTAGTTAGTTTTTCTACGTTAAAAGAAACACTTTATATTTTTTTATTGATAATGAATATTGAAAATCAATCTTTAATATCAAATGGTTTGATGTTTTGGATTGAGGACCTCTAAGGAAGACTAAGAGATTCAATGCCTACAATTTTCATGACTTTAGGTTTTGTAAAATTTATCACGATGAAGAAATGAAAACAAAAAATAGTGTTACATTTATATTTTTAGACATGGGATACTATTGGAAGGTAAATGATATAATTGAATTAAACTATTATGGGTAGTTTTTAATTGTCTTATTGAAAGTGTGTCAACATTGATTGGGGTATAATGAAATATTTTTTATACATTACTTGATTGAGCCTCTATCACTTGATGGATACCGATGAGCATGCCGAGCATGATCCATTTGTCTTGGCTTCACAAGAAAAGATGGTTTATTATGTGGATGATGAAATACATGAAGGTTTTAGCGTTGTTATACTAGTAAAGTAGAGAGACTTATATGATATTGGCGATGATGATAAATTGGTGCTTTGTGATAGTAAACCACATCAACCACAAAATATATGAACAATTTTTTCCTGAGAATAGAAAAATTGTAGAACATGAAAGAGAGGGTGGAAATAAATGGCTAGTTGAAATGGATGTTTACAACAATAAAGATAATTAAGATGGAGATAATTAAATATATAAATTGGTAATGAAAATATATTACAATTTCTCGTTGATATATTGTTCATTTATATATAAATTGTTATGGATTTTTTTTCTAAAAATCTTTCATTTGTGCAATTTTTATATTTTTAATATACCATAGCCATTTGAAATTGAGGAATACAGATAGAAAAAAAAATTCAGGATCTTAGCTGATTAGAATCTCTGAGTACGCCACCACTACCACCATCTTCTATGGAACCTTGTTATTCTGTTGTACCCAAGACTACTAGAGAGCCATCCATTTCCCCATATGTCATTAGTAGCCCTCCGTTGGATTCACATCCATCCATGGAGAAGTTGGTCATCCCCCACTATAGGGGATATTAGTGAGTTACCATTTCTGGTATGAATTTCATTTTTTTAAAAAAATTATATATTTGATTAATTATTTAATGCATTTGTCAAACAGATAAAGACAACCATAGAAGGGATATAAATATGAACACGAAATATGTAAAGGACTTGAAAGACTTCAAGATTACCATTCCATTTGATGAGTTCGGGGTGCTTACCAGTGACGCTACTAGAATATATTGGTAGATTCTTGGGCAGCAAGCTTGTAAGATGGAAACATTTTCCATTAATTATAAATATTGGAGGAATATTCCTACATCAAGGAAAAATGAGGTCTTTTATACTCATGTAATGGTAATAATAAATTATTATTCATTTAAAACTCATTTAAATTAATTGTGATTTCTTTTGTAATATACTTATAAGGTGTTATTGTTTTTAATTTTTTTAGTTTGATGTCCCTGACTCTATTTTACACCCTTGGACTTTGAAACATTTGAGCAAGAAATAGAGGTTTTTAAAAGGATATTATGGCATGAGTTTAATTACACTTCTATGAGCTCACGATAGATGTATGAGAAAACACCTGAAGTAATTTCACATGAGAAATGAAAGATCTTTATAGATATTAATAAATATGCATATCATGAGGTAATTGAATATTTTACAGTATCTTGAAAACATAAACATAATAAAATTATAATTTATATTATTATTTTTTTGTTGGAATTGTCTAAAAAAGTACCATGAATCGTGAGAAGAAATTCATTCCCCACATCGCTAGGTCTTAGTGTTTTTCAAGAAAAGGAAAAATTTGGATTTTATTTTATTCATTATTATTTATATCGTTTTATTATAACTAAAGGTTTTTTTTCAATTTTTTTATTTTTTTATAAAGGATAATGAAATAGGTAACTTTGTTGGACAAACAATGATGTAGTTTAAAGTGAATAGGAATCCCAATGAATTTTTTGTAAATAACACTACCAAAGACGTTGGAGTAAGAACTTTTATTTTCCATTTAATATTATTTCATTACTATAAAAACATAATAATGAGAAATATATTATAACTAAAAATCCTTAAACACAATAAATAGGGTTTAATAATTCTTTATTATTATAATATAATTTTAATTATTATGTTTTTATAGTAATGAAATAATAATAAATAGTAACAAAAAAATTATTAATTAGATAATATTATAATGTTCAAATATTTTTAAAAATGATTTTCAGTATTTTTTTATTAATAAGTTAAAATTCAAGAAGTATCAGATTTGAAACATTCATAATCATCATCAGTTTCCCAAAATGATGTGGTTGGAAACATGTTTTTAGTGTTTTAAAACACGAAAACATGCATGGAATGGTCAAAACCATAGAAAATACTCATGTTAATGTAAAATAATAAAAAAACCAAAGTTGAGTTATTTTTGATGTGTACACGTAGACAACCTACCAATCCGATGTGCAGTGTGGTCGGAATGAATCAGTAACCAATTCGTGATGGTACAAAATCGATTAAAAAAGTGTCAGGGGGTCAAAACCAGTAAAAAGATAGCAGGTTGACCTAAAATTAAGGGACACTGACTTTAGATTTAATTGTAAAATGTAAGAATTGAATACACGTCATTCGTAATGACAGTTTTCCTGTTGTGGCTGTAAATGTATTTTTGGTGTTTTAAAATGCTAAAATGTGCATGGAACGGTCAAAACCATAGAAAAAGACCTCATATAGGCATGATATCATTGGTAAAAACTTTATGAGTTATTTTTTATGTTTATGCATTGAAAACATGTCATTATGACAATTGGTGTGGTCAGAATGACTCAGTGGACACTTCTTAAAGGTAGGAAATCCTTTAAAAACTAGTTTTGGGGGGTCAAAACCAAGAAAAAAAATGTCAGATTTCCCTAAAATCAAGGGAAAATGAAATTATATTTAATTGTGAAATGCAGGTACTAATGAAACATCATTCTGAATGGTGGTTCTCTTGTTATGTCCATAAACACATTTTCAGTGTTTTAAAACACTAAAACATGCATGGAATAGTCAAAACCATAGAAATGACCTCATATTGATGTGAAATTGTAGGAATATTTTTAAGTTATTTTTATGTGTATTCATTGACAGAAAACATTATGATATGTGGTCTGGTCAGAATAACTCAGCAACCACTTATTAAAGATACAAAATCCATTAAAAACAATTATTAGGGGGGGTAAAAACTAGGAAAATGACCACACATTTCCCTAAAATATGAATAAATCTACTTTGGATTTAATTTTGAAATGAAAGAACTGATAAAACATCATTCAGAATGATGGTTTTCCTATTATGACTATAAACACATTTTTAGTATTTTAAACCACTAGAATGTTCATGGAAGGGTCTAGACCATATAAAACGACCACAAACTGATTTGAAATCATTGGAAAATACGTTTTGATAATTTTTTATGTGTACTCATAGACAAACAATCATTTTGATGTACGATGTGGTCAAAATGACTCGGTAAACACTTCTTAAGGGCACCCGATCCTTTAAAAAAAGTCTTAGGGGGTCAAAACCGGGAAAATGATGTCAAATTTCTATAAAATATGAGGAATAGACTATAGATTTAATTTTGAAATTTAATATTTGATGACACATCATTTTGAATGGCAGTTTACCCATTATGGCTGTAAATTCATTTTTAGTGTTTTAAAACACTAAAACATTCATGGAACAGTCCAAATCATAGAATATGAACTTAGATTGGTGTGAAATAATTGTACAACCATTTCTGAGTTATTTTTGATGTGTATACAGAAACAACACATAAACTCGATGTGTGGTGTGGTGGGAATGACTTATTACCCACTTCTTAACGCTACACAATATTTTAAAAACTAGTGACGGGGGGTCGAACCCAGGAAAACGACATTAGATTGACAAGAAATAAAGGGAAAATGATAATAGGTGTAATTAATGATTTTTTGGAACTAATTACATGTAATTCCAAATGACTATTTTTCCATTATGATTGTAAATGTATTTTTAGTGTTTTAAAACATTAAAACATGTGTGTAATAGTCAAAACCATATCAAATGACAACATATTAATGTGAAATCATTTTAAAACCACTGCTGGGTTATTTTGGATGCTTATACATATAAAACACATAATTACGATGTATTGTGTGGTCAAAATGACTTAGTAACCACTTCTTAAAATAAAAAATCCTTTAAAAAAAGTTTCAGGGGGTCAAAACTAATCAAACGACGTTATATTACATTGAAATCATATAAAAAAAATTATAGATTTACCTATTAAGTGAAGGAACTGATAGTATGTCATTCTAAATGATGGTATTCCCATTATGACTATAAATAAGTTTTTATTATTTTAAAACACAAAATTATGCATGGAATGGTCAAAACCATACCAAATTAATTCCTATTAACGTGAAATCATACGGAACCCACATAAAAGTTATTTTTTAAATGTACATATATAAAACACATCATTTTGACATGTAGTGTGGTCTGAATGACTCAGTAACCACTTATTAAAGGAACAAAATCTATTAAAAACAAGTGTTGGGGGGGGGGGGTCAAAAGAGTTAAACAAAAACAAATTTCAATAAAATTATGATAAAATCAAAATAGATTTAATTTTAAAATGTAGGAACATATGAAACATCATTCTGAATGTTGGTTTTCCCGTTATGCTGGTAAAAACATTTTTTATGTTTTAAAACTCTAAAACATGCATCGAATCGTCAAATCCATAGATAATAACATAATATTTAAATTAAATCATTTTAAAACAACTTATGAGTTATTTTTAATGTATAATCTTAGGAAAAACGTCAATTTAACATGTAGTGTTGTCATAATGACCTAATAAACAGTTCTAAATGGTGAAAAATCTTTTAAAAACAAGTGTTGGGAGGTCAAAACCTGGAAAAAATGTCACATTTCCCTAAAATTAGGGGAAAAAATTATATATTTAATTGTGAAATTTAGGTATTGACGACACATCATTATGAATGATGGTTTTTGCATTATGTCTATAAACACATTTTTAGTGTTTTAAAACACTAAAACATGGATGAAACAACCAATACCATAGAAAATGACCTCAAATTAACATTAAATAATTGTAAAAACACCGTTGATTTATTTTTGATGTTTACTCATAGAAAAAACGTCATTATGACATGCGGTGTGGTCAGAATGACCTAGTAACCAACTCTTAAAGGAACAAAATCCTTTAAAAACAAGTGTTTTGGGGGGTAAAAACTAAGAAAATGATGTTTAATTACCCAAAAATCAAGGTAAAATGTCCGTAGTTTTAATTGTGAAATGTAGGAACTGAAAAAACATCATTATGAATGGCAGTTTTCCCGTTATGGATGTAAAATCATTTTTAGTGTTTTAAAACACTAAAACCAACATGAAATGGTAAAAATCATAGTAAATGACATCATATTGATGTGAAATCATTGTAAAACTACCACTGAGTTAATATTTATGTGTACGTCCAGACAACACGTCATTACGATGCATGGTTTTGTTAGAATGACTTAGTAACCACTTCTTAAATGTATAAAATCATTTAAAAACTAGTTTTAGGGGGTCAAAACTTGGAAAACGATGTCAGATTAAACTAAAATTAGGGGCAAATGACTATAGATTTAATTGTGATATGTAGGTATTGATGACATGTCATTCTGAATGACACTACACTTTTTAGGGTCATAAGAACCTTTTAATCATTTTAAACACTAAATCATGCGTCAAATTTTCAAAACCATACCGAAGACCTCATGTTGACATTAAATCATAAATAAACACCTCTATGTTATTTTCTTACGTGTACACATAGACCACAAGTTATTACGATGTATAGTGTGGTCTGAATGTCTTAGTAACAACATCATAAAAGTACAATATCCTATAAAAACAAGTGGTGAGGGGTCAAATCTATGAAAACATTGTCATATTTCCATTTAATTATGGTAGAGTGACCATTGATTTAGTTGTAAAATATAGGAATTGATGACACATCATTATGAATGTCATTTTTCTCGTTATGGTAATAAATGTGTTTTCATTATTTTGAAACACTAAAACGTGCATCGAATGGTCAAACCATAGAAATGACCTCATATTGATATGAAATCATTGGAAAATGAGTACTGAGTTTTTTTTGACATGTATACGAGACAACACAAATATCTGACATGAGATTCGGTCTAAATGACTCAGTAACCACTTCATAAATGTATAAAACATTTAAAAACAAGTATTTAGGGGTAAAAACCAAGGAAAAGACATCATATTTCCTTGAAACTAGAGAAAAATGTCTGTATATTTAATTTTAAAACATAGGAACCTATGGCATGTTATTCCGAATGATGGTTTTCCTATTATGACTATAAATGTCTTTTTAGTGTTTTTAAACACTAAAACAAGTGTGGAATACAAAAAATAAAAGAAACCAATCTAATATTGATGGTAAATCATTATAATACCTTGATAAGTTAAATTTTATTTGTAATCATAGAAAACATGATATTCTAATGTGCGATGTGGTCAGAATGACTTAGTAACCACTTCTTAAAGGTATACGATATTTTAAAAAATGTTTGGGGGGGGGGGGTAAAAACTTGGAAAAAGAAGTTATAATGAATTTAGATTAGAGGAAAATGACCATATATTTAATTTTAAAATGTAGAAACTGAAAAACATCATTCTAAATAACGGTTTTCCTATTATGGATATAAACACATTTTTAGTTTTTTAGAACACTAAAACATGCATTGAATGGTCAAAACCATGGAAAAATACCTCATATTGAGGTAAGATCATTGGAAAACCTCTGATGAGATATTTGTGAAACACATGAAAAGTTGTGATATCAAAGTATTTAATTTCTTTTAAGTAAATTTCAAGCACACCGCGCAATGATTTCAAAATTAAATTAAAATATTTGGTTTTGTATTTTTAGTTTAAAGTGTTGAATGTTATCGTAAATAGGTACGTTTTTAAAGTGTTATTAATTATATATTATTTGTTTTGTGTTAAAATTTATTCTGTTTGATTAAGAAAATAAAAAAATTTATGTAGAGTATTCTGAATATATTCTGTTTCTTCTCTTTTTCACATTTCTTTTCTAAAATATTCTGGTTTTTGTTGTAGGTGGAAGTTATCTATAACAGGTAAGAGGTTGACCATTCTGATCCATGACATTATTCATAATAAATTCATGATGGTTCTTAGTTTCTTTGGTATATTAAAATTTTATCAATTATTATACTGTAATTATGATTTATTATGTTTAGGTTTACGTATCGTTTTCTTTTTTTGGTTACCATTGATGAGATGACGTGGTCACTTTCTGTTGATGAGATGCGGTGGAGGTAGAAAAATGCAGTGGAGAAGATGATGTGGATGTATATTGGGCATGGTTTGTTGTTGGGAATATGTTATATATATGTAAAAATGATTGAGGTATTGGTTGAGAGATGTATGGTTTGACTGCGATTGAGGTTATGATGACTATGGATGTTTTTGTATTTGTTATGGACGTGTGACATATGTATGATGGGTTTATAATATTTTCATATTTTAGTTTATTTCATGTCATTTTTTTATTTAAATGGTTTTATTATATATAGTTTTTAAACAAATATATATAATTTATCAGTGGTTTTTAGAAACTGAAACTAAATACATTATATAAAATATGTTTAGTAGCGGTGTTATTATTAATTTTAATATTTCCCCATGATAGATTATTTTTTTCTGAAAAACCACATCTAAATAAAATTCAAACCACCAAAAAATGCTCCAAAAACAACACAGGGAAAACCCACCATTAAATTGAAGAAACCTCCACTAAATGACTAGAGACAATGAAATACACCACAATTTTTAAAACCTCCACTATATTTGTAGGTGGTGGTTTAAACCACAATAAGTTCACAAAAAAACACCACTACTGCCCTTTTTTTGTAGTGTATTTGTATTTTCAGAACATTACTTATGCTGAATCTTTTTATTCTAGAGACATGATTTGGTGAACCTTATCTCTCTTTAACTACCTCATTTAGAGATGCGACCCCTGTTAGGAAACACAATATTTATTTCAACCATTAAATTTTTATCTAAGTGGTTGTATTGGTTATATTATCTTCTTTCCTTAGAAAATCCTTTAATGATACACCTTCTGCCTCAAGGTGCACATTGTTTTACCTAAAGAAACCTTAACAAGTATTTCACATCCCCACACATTTAAATTCAATAACATGAATTTTCTTCTTCCATATAGATCACATAAAATACCAACATTCTTCCGTTATGACTTGGTTAAGTATATGTACCAAAATCTATAACGTGTATCCCAAAAAAGATAATTAAATCCTTACATGACTCATCATTAATCACACCATATCTATCAAGGATTGGTTCCTCTATTCAATATCACTATTCCATTATGGATTATAAATAGTATATTGAGATATAATACCAAACTCTAATAGATAATAAATAAACTAACTGTTTATATATTCTATACAATTATAGGGACAAATTTTCTTTATCATCAATCCAAATTGGTTCTCAACTTAATTCTTATATTCCTTGAATTTATTAAAATAATCCAACTTATACCACATTATGTAAGAATTTATAAATAAAATTAATTCATCAATAAAAGTTATAAAGTATATGTATTGAACCCTTGGTTTAGTTTTAAATGGTCCACACACATCAGTATGAAAAAACACTAGAAGATTTGTGGAACTTTCCCCTTATTCAAAAAATTATTTTTTTATTTTCTTTAAAAAAGGCAACTAATATTCCATTTGGTTTGAGTTCAAAAGAATATAAATATATATCTTTATATAATTTAATCAATCATTTTTTACTTTAAATATCTGGTGATTCCATTTTTGGTTATGATATTATTCATTTGAACTTTATTCATTATTTATTTATACTAATTGATTCATGTAATCCAACACATAAAGATATTTATCTAGACATGCCATACCATAATAAATTCTACCATTGTAACATAAGAATTTTTTTATTTTTAAATTCGAATATAAAACCATACATATCATAGTTTTATATAGTAATAATTTTTTTAGAAATAGTTGAAACATAAAAACATATCTTTAAACTGAAGATCAACCTAGTAAGAAATGTGAGGTGATAATCTCTTATAGCTATCGCAGTGTGTCTATCCCCATTGGTTCCTCATAAATCAACCTCACCTTATGAAACTATTCCAAATATACTTGGTTCTTATAATTACATACAAATTTGAGAACCAAAAACTATATCTAAAACCCACTTTTAAAAAATATATTTATTTCAATTGATAATTAATACACATAAATATTTCCCTTTCTTCTTCATCATGGTGGCATTATTCTTCATGTGGTGATTTTTTGGACATGAAAAATATGTAGTTATTCATTGCTTTCCCCATGACCTTCCCTTGGATGGGAATTTCAAATAAGCCTTAGCCATAAAATATTTCTTAGATATTTTTACTTTTACCTTCATCTTGTTCACCATAAAAAGAGAATTACTTTCATTAAACATGTTTTTATCATCCTTGTGAAATATAATAAGGATATATGTGAGATACTTTTCGATTTTTTTCATATGAAAATTTACAATAAATCTAGAAAATATGCAAGAGAGTGATGAAATAATGAGATATTTTCTATAAGGCCCCAACCTTAAACCTTACTTAATCTTGAGTTATTACAAGATTACACATTGATGATCTTTTCAGGTTTAGAGTTTTAGAGAATTAGATCATGAAACTTGCATTACATTCCACATTTAAACAAAGTGGTTACATAAAAGACAGTATTCATTCTTCCCATCAACGGAAACATATTTAAAATAAAACATGGATTCTTTCTTGACACATCCTTGACACTATCATCACATCATGTACATTTCCCTTAACCTGTGAAAAACATTTCAAAAACTTGGGATGAGCATAAAAAGCTCAGTAAGGGTTATAAAAATATGGAAAGGAAACATGAGTTCATATATACATAAGAATGAAATCATACTTTACCCATAAAAAATAGGCACTTTAACATACCTCATCAAATCATGAATAAATCATATAAATCATAAGACATAAAAGGTAACTTGAGGCATTCATAACATTCTTACGTAGGGAGTAACCCTCTTGGTTACATTTGGAATACCCACCACAGTATATTCCCTAAATCTCTTCAGAGAAACCTTAACGTTTCACTCCTTCATGTTACCCAATGCATTGGAGAGCTATATCGGGCTCACCCGCCCTTAGTTTATCATGGAACCACCCGTCTTCATAATAATGCCCAAGAACCATAACATAATCATATCACATAAAACATGCATAAAGGAAACATAACATTTCCACCTTTCAATAACAAGATATCAATACAATACATTGATATAAATAAATTATGAAAACCATTTTCAATACCAAAATAAAATAAAAGTAAAACATGGTATTTATTTTTTTTTTAAAAAGAAGTTATGGCTTGTAGAGGAAGCTGAAACTCAAATAATGGTCACGACAGCGGAGAAGTCGTTGTCGCCGCATACGTACGACAAAAACATTCCCTTTTGTTGTTTAGTAAAATGCTTTGTATAAAAATATTCCATTTGGATAAACATATAAGTCAAAGGGGTTTATACACCGTATAAAATAAAGTTGTGTATAAAACAAAATATGCCTCAATAAAAGGAGATTGAGACGAAGTCCCATACAATGACGGTATCCTTGGATTTAGGATAAATCAGTTACATAACTATGTGTGAAAAATGAATACAAAAAAAATAAGTGGGTATTAAGTGTAAAACAATCAGAGTAAATTCACACATAATCATAGAACGACATATTCAAGGTGTACAAGTTTATCCCAATGAATCGAAATTAGGTTAAGAAGTTCCCTTGCAAAAATTCGATAGCCTAACGACGTCACTTCAAAATTCAGAAAAAGAGTTGATGAGAGATAAAAAGGGTATCTCATCACTTGGACATAAAATTTACATCAATAAGGATATAGAAGAACATATCCCAAAATAACATTATGTGAATTAAAAGACATAACAAAATAAGTCTTTTAAAAAGAGGAGGGAGAAAGGTTCCCTTACCGACATGGGTATCTTTCGAGACATGCACCCCGTGAAAGAAGGACAATACAACATTGATGTAAATACTCATAAATGAAAGTATATTACACAATGAGTAAAATAATGGGCAGTACATACACCACTCAAGGGAAATTGTGGCAAATGTAGCATAAATCTCACGGGAATAAAAGTGAGATGAAAAATCCCTTACGAAAACTCAGCAGCCTAACGACACCACATAAAACATACAAAAATGGATTTATGAGATCAAATAGGGTCTCTAATAATATTAACATAAAGTTTACAGAAAAAGTAATATAAAAGAACATCCCCCAACATAACAAAGAGGAGCTTAAAAGAAGTGACATAAAGGAGAGTACTTTAAAAGAAAGAGAGAGGTTAGACCTCTTAAGAAAATTCGGCAGCCTAACGACGCCACTCAAAACTTCCAAAATGGATTGATGAGAGAGAATAGGGTCTCTCATAATATGAACATAAAAATTACAGTAAGATTAATATAAAATAACATCCCAATAACAAGAAAGATGAGCTTTAGAAGGAATGACATAAAAGAGTGTACTTAAAAAGAAAGAGAGGAGTAAGATCCCTTACCTCAAGTCCAACTTGTCTTGTTCGTTTCTTTATATTCATAAATAATAAACTTTGTTCAATTAATAATTTCCTAAGTACCTTCTTTAGAGAATATTATTCAGTTCATATCACATTTTATAATTCTATAATAATTGTTTAATAATGTTAGTTCATATCAGACATTTTTTCCGATGTTTGGTACATGAGTCAAAAATGAACTTGTTTGAAAAAAGATTTCCCATGTAGTTATAAGTGAATAATTTCCAGAATAGTATTAATGATTAAAATATCATATATATCCTTTAAATATTCATTTTATACTATTCCATATCATTTGGAGATAAAAAACGAAAATCACCGTTCATGGAGACGGTAGGCCGTACGTACGCATGAACGCTACTTTCATTTTTTGTCATATTAATGGAATTAAAACAAAATGAGAGAGATATATATATGTTATAATTACATAATTATATCCATAATTTAGATTTAATATATTACATATATATCCATTATATATATGTACTTATAATATTATATAACATTTTGAGATAAGAAATGAAATGTACCGTTCAAGGAGACGGTAAGCCATACGTACGCAGGAACACTACTTCCATTTCTATTTCATATTTAATGGAATTAAAATATAATGATACATAATAGTATTTTAATTCCAGTATGGTATCATATATAATATAATTAAATATATCCTTTATACGTACCACATATGGTATTAACGAATGAAATCACTTTGAGGGGGTGGTAGTCCGTACTTTCTTAAATAAAGATATCACGTTTACCCATAATGGAAACCATAAAGGTACGCCATAAATGAAAAATACAGAATCTTAAGTAAAACATAAACATATTAGATATCATATATAAATATAGTGTCATCTTAATGGCCACCTTTGAAGGTGTTATAAGAATGTTGAACAATCATCGTTTCGGGAGGCCGAAATTCACCATCCACGGAAACAATATGTTCTTTAACCATTTGATGTAGGTGTGTGTAAGTTTAGCTCGAATAATTCTTATAACAACATAATAGTATAGTTAAGATACTGTATTTGTTATAAAATAAATGAATAAAAAGAGTTTAGGGGGTTGGAGAAGCAAAATAAAACAAAAGGACACAAGTGAAGACATTACCTTAAAATCGAGTAACTCCCTTTGGTTTGAGTTCAAAGGCTTACTTGGGAAGACTTCTGCCCAAAGTGAGGCTTCAAGGAGTAATAGAGGGAAGTGGAGAGTCAAAATGGGCAGGGGTTGGCTGAGCCAAAGGATTTGGGAGTGTGGGTAAGGAGGTAGAGGTGGAGGCCTTTTATAGGAGGAGAGGAGGGGCACTCTTGTAAAGTTACAAAATGTTACTTTATTTTCAAAAAAGTTTCGGATTTTAAAGGTCCCACATTGATGTATTTCGAGGATTAGGTGATAAGGGTTCGAAATCCACTCATCCAATAGGGTTTGGACATGTGTAGTTCTTAGATATTCCATTATCTTTCCATTTTATTTAAATCGTTAAATAATGAGGTCATCGCTGCATCATCATGATGTCATAAATAATTTTTTTTATATAATGTCTAAAAATTATAAAAAAATACTATGATGTAGGAAAGATTTTTAGATTTCTAATGAATATTTATAGTCAAAAATATGACTTTAATAACCTCATGTAAAAATTGTTTTAGTAAAACATCTCATGTTTGTGTCATTTTTACTTTATCATTAAATAAAAAGGTATTTATGTCATTTTCAAACCAAAGTGGCTCCATGGGGTCCCCAAGTTGACCCATGGATTTTATTGGTCGACCATGACACATCCAATTAGGGTAGGACATGTGTCTAGGTCATTTCATTTTATTAAAACATTATTCTTACCTTAAACTACACTAATTACCTCTAATCGCGATTAAAAACTTAATAAGTTACTATTCACCAATAAATTATTTTAATCCCATTGAACCACATTTTACTTATTAATGACAACCATGTATGTCAGATTTTTGAAATTCAAAGCACAAAGGTGACAAAATTTCATTTAAACGGAAAATCAGTTTTTATAAGTACCACTTAGTGGTTTCACTATTCATCAAAAATTGAAGTTTTTCAGAAAATTACCAAATATTCACCCTAAGCAATATTTGATATTATGAATTCAAAAATGATGTCTATTTTAAAAAATTCAAAACATATAAGTTTCATTAATTAATTTAATAATTAATTCCCGCTGTCAAAACAAATAGCGTGTTTTTATGAAACAAAAAGTATCAAAAGATTGACACTAGTTTAAGTCCGATTTCAAAGTGAAATTAATTCCAAAGACCACTATTGGATTGAATGGTAAAAATATATTCTAGTTTCAATTTAAAACCAATTCAAAAGATAATATAATCATATAAATAAATTAGATTAAAAAGAGGTTTTGAATTAAAATACAACATTTTTCACTATTCATTAAAAATTGAACTTTTTCGGAAAAATACCAAAAATTTACACAAAGTAAATTTTGATGTCTTGATTCTAAAGAAGAATTTTATTTTTTAAAATATAACACATAAAATTGTCAAAAAGTGGATTTAAAAGAAGTTCGCAATCAATAGGTGGTTAATCGACCTTTTAAAGAATATTAGAATGTTTACGCTTAAAATTGGACTCATTCACATTTTTAATCCTATAACATTTATTTTAAAAAGTAAAAATATTTGACAAACATATATAATCATTTTGTAGTTAGTTCTGTTCATTACCGCTATTACAACGGCTAGGCGTTAACTACCATTTAAAATAATAATATTTTATTATTATAGTGCAACGTAAGATTCTCAAGAAACTCATTGTTGCGTATTGGGTATGCCATCAAGCATAGCATCTCCTTTAAAGTAATATTAATATTTTATTCACAAATTTGGATAAATATAAAGATGTCATATTCTTTATTTACCTGGGGTGTTACATTTTCATTATGTATAAGGTAGATTAAACCCTATAATTTCTAATATCTCATTGTTTCAAATAAGATTGAATATGTGGGGACCATTTATTTCATGTTCTCCACGTTTCTTCATGAAGAGTTCCTTAATGATTTGAAACTGCTCATATTTAGCTCTTTCTTAATTAAGATCATGGAGATACTTCAAAATTTTGTAGACAACCATGTTATCACTTGAATTTATGAGTTCACTAGGAATATATTATTACATAAATAGGTGGATATCTATCACATCATCCAATTTTATTGAGTAGAAAAATATATATTCTTCACTCACCTTCTTAGCGGGTTTAGATATTGCTGACTTTATCATGTAATTCTTTGGTTCATGGAATAATTAAATTCATAAGCACCTGTACCATTCCAAGAAGTTATAGTTTTTAAAGATATTTTATTTCCCCATTAGATATCAGATGGATAATTTGTTCAATGAAATTTTCATTTCACTATAACAATATAAAATATATTATTAGTACTTTATTAGATTAACAAGACATAAGAGATGTAATAATTTTAATTATATTATTTGTATCTTATTATTTTTTTAAGTCTCAATAAAACTCACCATCAGAATTGGAATTTCATTTTCTATGGAAATTATTGTAGTAAGGATATATATTCTTATTCTTATAACCTAGATAAGGTTTTAGTAAAATCCTTTTAGTTATTTACATAGGTAGTTTTCACAACTTCTTGCTTGCAGATCCTTGATCCATTGAGTAGACTCTGAAATCCTAAATTCTTAACTCATATTTCCTCATCAATTCTCTAATATTTATAATAAGTCTATATAGTCTAATTATCTTGATTTAAAACTGTTTAATTCAACCCTAAACCATCATTATAACTTATTAAAAAAATAATGTATCTAGAAAATGTTCTATTTATTTTTTAATTCTATGGTTCCACTATAAATATATTAATGAAAATCCTATTTTGAATTAATTTTTTCTTGAGGGATTTTATTTGTTATGCATAAATTTTATTATTCTATCAATTTTTCATGTCTTGATAATATTATATGGATATTACTTTAGTGATTAACCATGTCTTGAAAAAATATTTACACATTATAATTTTATTTTTTTCCATTTGTGCATGGATATTATTTAAATCATTTATTTTCCTGATCTTGATAAAGAATCCATAAAATAAATATCCTTATATGATAAATAATAAATTATATGGAACTATCAAGATGTTAATATAAGTTATTTTTTATTGAGTAGATAATAAACAATCTATGGACCATATGGGAAGACTTCTCGAGGGAGTCTGGACTCATGTTGGAGAATGCTTCCTCTATCATGTGTATCACCTATGTTTATTTCACCCTGGATTCATCTTCACTCACCTTCAATCACTTGGTTGATCCATCCCTATATAATCTTTACTCACATATAGGTGAGGGGAACCAATGGAATGGTTATGGGGTTTACATAAGAGAAATCGTAGACATACAAATTTTTGTATAATAAGGGGAGGTGATGAAATGCATTCCAATTTTTAATTAAATAATAATAATTGAAAAAAGCATGAAGTAATTAAATCAAAATAAATCCAACACATAAACATTTCATTCAGTTTCTTATCATCCATACATGTAATAAATATGCATTTAATAAATTATAATTCATTTCAATCGCTATAAATAATGTTGAAGAAAATTTTAATTGATTAATTTTCTATATTTTCTATTAATTAATTTACCTTAATATTGATATGAATAGTTCTAGAGATTACCATTCATTTAACTTTTAACGAAAATAAAGAAATTAATATTATTTAAAATTAATTTAATAAACAACATGTACTTAGAAGCATTATGGATAATATATATTCAAACTACCCATCATATTTTGTAGTTGTGTACTATGAACTCACTCACAATGTCACATAATTATATGGAATGTACTATAATTAAATGAAATATAGAAACATATTAATTTACGGGTTGTAGAATTCTTTCAATGCACACAGAGTACTTAGTGTATTATGAATATACATGGTTCGTACTTCCAATTTTTTTCATGAAAATTAATTAAGCATTTAATATTTTTTTGATGTTATCACATGGAATATACTATCAATCAATGAAAAAAATAGGTTTTAATGATGTCCTAATTAATTAATTTTTTCATTACATATAAAAAGTTAAGATATATTCCATATATAATCTAGATACATTTCATGTATTCCACTCATTATCTATCAATGATACACTCCTAGTTAATCAATTTTTATTTTTATATGGGAATTTTTTGAGTCACATATGGTTTAGACTAGCGATACTATGTGTAACATCAATGTTTTAGGCACCCAATACCTACATATCAAGTTATAAATACTTAATGTGTATTTGATCACGTGGTTTTTTTTTCAAAAAACACATATACTACACAACCCCTAAGTGAGCTACACACCATCTAATCAAAAAATATATGTACAAGTATAATTGGTGAATATTTAGCGTGTAATGATTCCATGCATTATTTTTTTCCATGATGTGTTAGAATAAATTTTTAACTCATCCTGGTGCAATGAACCAAGATACACAACCTGTACCCTTGGGACACATGCCGTGTAATCTTGTGTTATCTAACTAAAATCCCCATCACCTCTAGATGGGTTCACCGAATTGTCTTCATATATTATTAACCTTTCTTAAGTTATATGAATTTTAATGAAGAATAAGAGAAAAATATATTGACATTTATAAGTTAATATTGAATTTTAGGAAATAAAAAACTAACATCAATTGTATAAAATAATATGTTATTAATAAATTAATATAAATTAAAACATGACTACTCTGATACCACTTGTTTGTTCTAGGTGTTCTAGAAACACCTAATGGGGATAATCCCAACTTGTATTTACTAACATTTAATGAATAATACACAATTTAGAGGATGAATAATGACATTAATTATTAATTTATCTAAAAAAACATTGACAGTGAACATCAAAACCAGAAGATGAGATCTTTCACATTAAATTTATAATCATTTTAAAGCACAAAATTACATCATTCATGAGGAATTTATTCAAAGAATATATTGATTATCAGAATTTTATTCTTCATATTGATTCAAAATAAGGATCCAAGGATAGAATACCTATAGTAGTGATCCACACATTCTCCTTGATCTCGAATCATATTTGATATTACTTTTGGTGTAAATGTGATGATACTGATCATCTTACATAACTTTCCATTAATTGAAAAATAATCTAGCAGTGTTGAAGTATTAATTATCTTGTAAGCTTTTATTTATAAGAGGAAGGTGGAGGAAGATATTATTTTAATCTTGAGAGAGAGACCTAGAGAAGTTCTTTTGGGAGATAATTCTCTATAAATAAAATCATTGTGCACAAATTTCATCTTCCCCTAGGAAATGATATTATTGGGCACTGGTCAGAGTGAGTAACTCAATAGGGGTGAATTGAGTTTATGATAATTTTTTTAAAAAATAATTTAAAAATTAAATATTTCATATAATAAACAAACCTAGTCAATCCAAATAGTATAAATAGGTAAATTTGATCTTTTAAATAATTTCCTAGAAGCATGATTAAGGCTCAGTTAAAATGTCTTATAAGATATTTTATCTTTTGAAACTAACTTACCTGATCAAACACTTTATATATAATAAAATTAATAATGACTATTAATGTAACCTTTTTATTTATTTGGAAGTGGAAATTGATTTAGTGTTGAAGGAACCAAAATTTAACAAAATATACTTTGTAAATAAACAAGTTGTTCGGTCATAAGACGAGACTTAATACCTTCTACTTGGAAAATCATCTGTTTCCAATCAGATTATTTTAATAATAAACAAAATAAAAACCTGGATTGAATTTTAAAATAAATAGCACATAAGGTTTTCTAGGAACAAAAACTTTTCCATAGTTCTATGTGGGATAAAACAGGTACCAGGTCACACATGTCCTCTTCCAAAATTATTCATGCGAATACAATAAAAGAGTTTTTTGAGAATGTTTGATCACAGTCTAGTTTAATAATAAGACAAAGTGTGTAAAGATAAATAAAGTACTTCAACACACTATTTATAGGTAAATCATTAAATGGAAATAGTAATAGATAGATAGATAGAATGTTTGATGCACCTTGATCCTTGAATATTTAGTTACTCTAAGTCCTTGAGTTTTTATTTGGATAGAGATCAAATGTGTTTTTCAATAAGTCCATAAAAATAGAGTATCGTACATGGATCTCTCATAGAAATCACATATATCTCTATGTGTTTCAACTAATGTGTTTATTAGTTCATCATCACTCTTTTTCTTTATGGTCTAATGAATAACATTAATGAGACAATCAATAGAAGTATCCATTGCAGAATCATCACCCTTATTTAATTGCATTGACTCATCATTTAATGCATCCAAAACTAGCTTTTGGATATTTGAAATTATCAAATTATAATTTTAACATGGTAAGATGTATTCATTTGATGTAGGGTTAACTTGACATAATTAGATAATTCGGAAAGGCAATGAAGTTTGTTTATATTCTCATGCAGTCAGACCACTTGGACATGCTGTCAGATCAACTCTTCATGTGGCCATTTCATGACTATGTGGTGATCTTGTCATTCATGTAGTTACTAAATTATAAATATACTGTCAGTATATCACTTTATGAAAATATACATACCCTGGCATTGTAACTTGATCTCTTCATGTGGTCATGTAGTTTCCTTTTTGTGGTAAAATGTTTTCCTTCTAGTCATAATGTGATTTGATTTGCATGGATGGTTGGTTCTTCTCACATGGTATGTTGAGTATTCGATGTACAGTCTATTCATGACCTCAATATTTTTTTCATCTATCTCACAGTAATCTTCTTATTTCCATATGGTGTCTTGAAACATAACAAGTGATAAGGTGACACAGTTACCTAACTATCACATGGTAGGTTATTACAGTAAGCTCTATACTTATCAAAATTTTCATTTTTTTTTACAGAAAACCATTATCATAAAGTGGTATACTGATTAAATAAGGGAAAAAAGAGAGAATAAAATTAACATATCAAATGATAGTATAACATAATATTAATAATAGAGTATAAAACATCACTATTATAAATCTTAATCTAAATCAGAATGATGGCCATCTTTCATATATCTAGGAAGGATAAAATACCTTCATTTGGAAGTAAAAGAAGGAGTAGAAGTATTCTGAGGATAAGATGAAGAGGCATGTTCTCTAATAAATACACATCTGAAGATGAGCCTAAGCATCTGAAAGGGTTCAGTTAGAGTTAATATAAAAGGATTTATTTTCTAGGAGACAATATGTTGAGACATAAGAATGGATGTGGGATCCAAGACAGCCATCTTAGAGGTAGAAATGCAAGGTTCCATCAACTGGGTAAACTCACTAAAATCACAAGAACCCTCCTCCAAGGATTGAAGGAAATCCTATTAATTATATTCAAAAGATTACAAAATAGGATTCAAAACTTCAATCCTCTAAACTTGAGAATTAAAATATTGATTCAGTGGGGGTATCTTAAAATCCCAAGTAGGATAATGAAACATCCCTTTTAAATATGACTTTTTGATGATCATATTGATATAATAATTTATTCCGATTTTGATTATTTATCTATCTTGACCAACTTTTTTGGAATCCCCTGAAACCAAAGTTACGATCTTACAATATTATGTCTAAAATATATTATACACATCTTCATGAGTCATTATGAATTCTACAAACAAAACTTGAAAATAATATCAAATAAGCTATTTGATTTTGTCTTAATCAATTGGAGGAGTGGAAGACACATGAGTAGGCTGAAACAAAACATTTATGAATCTCTCGTCTAACTAAATCATTATATTTGATAGATAAAATTTTATAGAACCTATCTAATATCTCATAACTTTAATTTCAAATTTTCATCATTTCTATACTGAAATTAAATCTGGGCTAGAGATAATTGATGACCAAGGTAACAAATTCTGAAATATCCTAATGTATCCCATTTTTTAAGGAATTATCAATGTTATTGAATGATATTTGGAGTATCATAAAAATATCTGATTTGAATACAACCAAGTCATCCTTAGTGACATACGATGATGATGGAATAGAAGGATCCAAAGAAGGAGGGGATTGATCAATAGTTGAATTCATACCATCTACCTCATGTAAATACTCTATCTAACTATCTATCATAATATGATCCTCAACCCTGGAAGAAAATTCAAATACATCATTATATAAATTTTCAACAATTTCATCATGATCAATGAACTGAGATGTTTCAATTCTCTCTTAAATATCAACGTCAGCAATCAAATACCAATACAAATTTCTTTTAATAGAAATTGTGGAAGGTCCACCAAATCTATGTGAACTGGCTCCATGATCTTCATCATCTAAATTAAGAAAATATATTCCAAATAAAAATGATCTAGGGGACTAATCCCCTAGAGAACGTGTATCTACTAAAGGTTCCTAGGGGTACTCCCAAAAAAAGTAGATCCTTGTGAGTTATACCTATTAGCATCAGGACCAACTGATTTACCCCACACTGGATCATGTCAATAAGTTAATAGAGCTTCTTCGTTACGATCAAAAACCTCTATTTCTTATTCTTACTTCTCATCCTTTTATTATTAAACAAATCCTTCATATATACTTACTTTATCTTCTTCATTAGTAATAGAAACAACATCAATAGAGTACTCTATAATTTAATTTGGTTCAAGACCCAGATCTATAATATCCCTTTGTCTAACTAGATACTCAACCCAATTAACATGTTCATAAAAAATCTCTTGGTTATATACACATTATTATTTAAAAGGATTTAATTTAACTTTTTTCTACATATATATCTTTTGAGTAAGATAAAATGTATTAGAATCAATTATTATATCCTCTTTATGGGGAACTAGTCCTTTGTACTATAGAAAAGCAAAAATTAATATAGGTTACATTAATGAGATAAAACATGAAGCTCTCTTACACTGCTCAATCATATTCATAAAAAAAAATATTTATAGATTTTTTTAAACACTATTGTTCAGTAAAAATAGGAAAATAGATCCTGATGACTCAAAATATTAAGTATCCTTTTCTTAAGAAAATAAGATGCTGAATAAACTTAATTAGGCCCCTCCATTCACCATTCAAAACAACCATATTGAGATTTCTGGGAGGTCTATCCCCAGTGAGTTTATACAAGGCATTCTGAAACTCAAATTTCATATGATTAATAAGACACAGACTTTTATAATCTTTATACTCTCCACCACATGGTATAACCAAACCTTTTTCCTTATACTTTGATGAGAATTTAAAAAATTCACCATTAATAACTAATTTCACTTTATCCTAATTCTCTCTAGTAAACAAATAAATATTATCAAAACACTCATTTATAAGGTTCATATAGAAGGTTATACCATTTTCCTTAATCTATTCATCCTAACCTTGTTTCTTAATCATGTTCCAAATTAGAGATAAAAATGGCTTTAACCGCTAAGAAAAAAATTATTTCTCCATTTAAACTAGACGATTAATAAGATGTGGGTTCTTTTACTCTACTAAATCTCTCTAAAAAGCTTTTTTACTTATTGAAATTCTTCAAAGGAGGATATTGGATTGAAAAATTATTTTTCAAAAAAAAATTCATCCTATGTATTTTGATTTGATTTGAGATTTCTGAATGTTTCAAAATGGGAGGTAAACAATTTGGTTTGATATGAGAGGGTGATATGTTCAAGATGATAGAAAATGGTCCAAAATGATGATATCAAAAGGATATAGAGATCTAAAATAAAATATAGGTACCAGTTCAGATTTAAATTCAAATTATAATTTAAATCATTTTGGGATTAGAATAATAATAATATTAATATAAATCTAAACAAAATATTTTCCTGAAAAAAAAGTTTAAATATAGAAAAGATAGGGAAAATGACTATGGATCTGTAAATATCATGAGCATGGTAAGCCTGATAACCATAACTTAGAGTAGGTGTGCTAACCATATTACCAAGAAATTTATGACAAGTACATATTAACCGTATGAAAAATAACTCATAGTAATAATAGTAACCATGTGAGAGTATGTGATATGGTCACAAGTGTTCATGGAAGACATGCTAATATTGTGGAAATATTAACTCTCGGTCAACTTATTGACTGTTTGAATTAAAAATCATAGTTATTTCCATAAAAAAACATAGAAAATTTAAGTTAAAACATTTTAAAATATAAATTAATAACTAATAATTAATACATTATATATGATGCCTAATTAATGTCCAATATAGTCGATTCTTTCAATATTCTAAGGCTTTATAAATATATCAGTAAGTTGATGATTAGTACCTATGAATTCAAGAGTTATATCACCTTTTTGGTAATTATTTCTCTGAAATTGATATCTTCAATTAATATGATTTGTTCTATAATGAGATATAGGATTTCTATAAATATTTATAGAACTTTTATTATCAAAATTTATAGGTACATGTTTGAAATGATATCAATATTCTTGAAATTTGGGTTTTGTCCACATAATTTGTGCACAACAACTGCCTACAACTATATATTCAGCTTCAGCAGTGGATAATTCCATAGATTTCTACTTCTCACTTGACCATGATACTAGAGACTTTCTTAAAAAGAGAAATGTTATAAAATTTCTTTTTATATCTAACTTATAACCACAAAATATCTACACCTAGATAACTAACATAATCAAATTCTTCTCCTCTTGAATAAAAAAAATTCTATGTTGGTAATATTCTTGAGGTATTTAAAAATTCCTTTCATATATAATAGATGTAATTGAAGTTCCCCAGTCTGGATTCAAGTATCACTGAGAGGGGGAGGGGGTGAATTAGGGATGTATTTTTCTTTTATGTATCCTTACTTTTGAAACAACATTTACCTACTATTAAATATTTATTTATCTATTGAACACAAATCAAACACACGTCCACATGAACACAAGAAATTACAAAGTTCACTACTCAACAAGAGTATCTATGTCATTGTTATGATTTGGAAACAATCCAATTACAAAAAATACACTATAAAAATCCTTCTATGGGGAATAAAATGAGTATTATATACCCTTACACTCATGTGTCACTATGAAAACAATCCAATGGTTCATGTTCTACCTCTTAGCACAAATAGGGTAAAACAATTTTTCAGTTCTTCTTGATGAACTTACAACAATTCTATATCTGAAAAAAATTATTCACTTTCCTACCCATAATATGGTAAGAAAATTATGAACATCATAATGCGACTTAGTATGAAAACCCAATCTTTTATTTTTCACAACCTTTGAATTCCTTACGTGTAACTTTTTCACTTTGCGTAGAAAATTTCCCTTCATCGTAGAAAACCAACTATCAAAAAACTTACTACTTGCACAGAACACTCTTCTACATGAAATAACAACTTTCAAACCAATCCTTTCTTACATTAAAATCACAACTTATATAGTACTCCTTGATTATGCACAACGCACAACTTGAAGGCTACTCATTTCTTGTGCGCCACTCACTGCTTGTGTGACACTCACTACTTGCATGATTAAGAGCTTTTAATTTCTCTAAGTATTAAGAATACTAAAATGAAAAGGGTATCCTTATATTTATAGGAACTTCTTCCGACCCCAAGCGTATCTTACTCAACTTTTCCCCGATCATAAAAGTCAATTTCTACAAGTCTCTTTCACACGATGTCACCTTTTGTAGAAAATCCAAAACATGTGCACCATTATTTCTTTTGTCATATTAATATGTACTGATCTTGGAGAAGTCTAGTGCACAACATTCCAAACCTCTTTAACACTTCCATGTGTCAACTTTCATACCGATTCAATGTCATCTGCTTTCATAAAAAACTCTATCAATAGTGATAATTAACCTTTGATCGATCACCTTTAACATCGTCATATTTTCAAAGGAATTTTTTTATGCCCGTATCTTCCAGCACCATTATTATTTCCAATCAAACCTGAATAAAATTGGTAGAACCTATTCTCCACTTTTCCTTCATAAGTCTTGCATCATAGGTTCTCTAGACAATTTAAGATATTTTCGTAATACATACCAGCAAAGCATCATTATATTTTACGAGGATTTTACAAAGTGAATTGATTCATCATCTTCGATAAACAAAGACAACACTTTTCAAAAGAAAACTCTTCTTACTTCATTCTCAATCAAAATTGGTCCAAAAAATAATTATTTTGGGTTTTATTGATGTTGAGAAAACAAAAATACATTAAAAAAATATTTTTTTTAACTTGAAGTTAAGTATAGTATGCTTCCAATCATACCAATGTAGTGGTTTGATCAACTAATTTACCAGTTTCATCAGGATCCATCTTGCAATTAGTAATCATGGGAGTATCACTACATTTATTACTATCCAAAATTTTTTATAAGATCTTTGGGGTATATTCATTGATGTAAAATAATTCCTTCCTTATTTTAAAAATATTAAAATCCATGAAAGAATTTAGTTTCACCCATTAAACTCATTTCAAATTCACTTTAATTTTTTTTCAAAATTTAGTGCACACAGAATTTATTAAAGAACCCAAGATAATATCAACATAATTTTTCACAACTAAAACATCCTTTGAACCCATTTTAATAAATAATGTAGGGTCATATATACCTTTAATAAATCCTTTAGAATTTATTAAAGATATGATATTATTGTACCAAGCCCTAGGAGCTTTTTTTAAAACATATAAATTATTGATTAATTTAAAAAATGATTTGGAAAATGATGATCTTGAAATATAGGGTGTTGTTCAACAATAACATCCTAAAAAATGTAACCATTTAAAAACAAACTCTTATCATTGATTTGATATAATTTGAAATCCAAATGTGTTATATAGGATAGAAACATTATAATTGTTTCAAGTCTTGTTTCTAGTGACAAGGATTCCTCAAATTCAATAACTTCCTCTTTACTATATCATTGGGCAACTAATCTATTTTTTTTATTAATATAGAACCTATTTTATCAACATTCTCTATAAACACATATTTAGTTCCTATAATTATGTAGTATTTCGGTATATATAATATTTCATAGACTTTGTTCTTTTCAAATTTGTTAAGTTATTCTTGTATTTTGATAACCTATATTGCAATATTAAATTATTCATCAATGTTCTTAGGCTGAGTCTGTGATAAAAATACTTTATAGATAAAATTATTTATAAGAGAATCTCTTGTTTTTGTTCCTTTATTTAGGTCTCTAATGATAACTTATAAGGGATGATATCTATGCGTCCTAACAGTTATAGTAATAGAAGATCTATATATCTCATTATCCTCTATAGGATTAGGTTCATGTGGTTCATTAGAACATGATGAGTTATTTACAGAAGGTCTAACTAAATTCTCACCAGGTATAACATTTAATTCCAAACTAGAATGATCATCATCATGATTTTCTAAATCGTTTTTTCTCTCATCTGCATCTATTTAATGAAATATGACATTTAAAAATTCTTCCATAATGTTATTCTATTTTTTAATTAACCTATATGATTTACTAGAAGGTGAATACCCAATGAAAATTCCTTTGCTACTCTCAGAAGAAATATTTTCATGGTTATCCTCAGTATTAAGAATAAAATTTTTTCACCCAAAACCTCTAAAGAAATAAACATTTTGTTTTCTTCCACTCCATTATTCGTAATGTGTTCTTTTTAAGAGAGATCTAATTAAAACTCTATTTATTATATAACAAGTTATATTCAAATAATCTACCCAAAAGTAAACAGGTAAATCAAACTCATTGAGAATGGTCCATGCGATTTCTTAAAGGGTTTTATTTCTTCTTTCTACTACACCATTATTCCATGTTGTCCTTATAGAAAAAAATTTTCATCATAGGAATTTTATGACCATAATGATTCAAGATCTTGATTTTCAAACTGACGACCATGATAACTTCTTAATGTCTTCATTCTAAGTCCATTAATATTCTATATAGAGTTGGAATAATTTGAAAAATTGAAATAATATTTATTTTTGTGAGCTAAAAACAATACCTAATTGAATCTTGAAATGTAATATACTATAATATAAACATATATCTTCCCATTTAAATTAGAAACTCTGGAAGATCAAAAAAAATCCCCGTGAACCAACACTAGGGTTGAGAAGTTCAAACTTATTTCATTGATTTTATATATATTTTAGGCTATTTCCTTTTTTGGAATCGATAATGAACTTTATTACCTAGGAACACTATTTCTGGTAGATCCTTGACTATCCCTTCCCTAGTTAGCTTTCTAAGTTAAATACTAAGTTAAAGACCTAGTATCCTATGAGAAATCAAAGATTATTTGTGAAATGAACTTATACAATTTTTTTAAGAAAGCAATGGAACCAAATTAACAGCATAAACATTAACATTTATTAAAGGAGTAAAAAATAATGAATTTTCATAATTAAAAACTTTGTAGTAATTTTTTTAAAATTGAACATGAAATGAATCATAACATAATTGAGAAATTATAATAATATTCTCTTTTAATATATCTAGAAATAAAAATTTTGAAATAAAAATTATATCAGTGTTTCTAATTTGACTAATCCAAATTGTATTCTTTTTGGAATTGTCAACAAAGGTGACATGTCCACCATCAAAATTAATTATGTTTTTGAAACTGGAATAATATCCAGTCATGTCTCGAGAGAAACAAATGTCTAGATACCACAAGTTCTTAGAAGATCTTTTAAAGTAGGTTTCCAACCAAAAAGATTTTAAATAAAAAAATTAATTTTGTATCTATATTTTCTTGGGTCCGAAAATATTAGTAATAAGATATTTTTGGAATATATATATATTTAACCGCCTGTTCTACATGTCATATATATCTAGTGTATCTGAAATTTCAAAGGAATTATTGTAGAAATATATTCTATTAAATTCATATTCAGTTAAAGCACAATTTAAATTATTCATTGCTTTACATTTATTTTTATATTTCATTTTATTAGAATCACTCAAAATATATTTATTAATTTTAGGATTTTAATATTTATCATCAATTACTATACAAATATTAAACCCATACTCTATAAATGATTTTTCATCTTAATATTCATTGAGCATAATTATCACCATAAAATTAAGAGGATACTTCATTTTTATTTTTATCCGTAAAGAAATTAACTTTTAAATGATATAAATTTAAGATCTCTAAAATAAAACTAAATCAATGTTAAAAAAGATATTTAAAAATCCTCTGATACCAAATGTTGGTCGGTGTGAGTAACTCAAAGTCATGTGAATTGATTTCCCAATTTTTTAGAGAATAATTTAAAACTAAAATTCCCAATTTAATAAAAATACCCAGTTAATCAAAAAAATATAAATATATAAATTTTATCTTTTAAATAATTTCACATAAGTATAATTAAGACTTAGTTAAAATATCTTATAGAATACTTTATTTTTTAAACTAGGTTACTTGTTCAAACACTTTATATAAACCCAAATTAAGACAAACCATCAAAGTTATTTTCATACATATTTGGAAATCAAAATCAATTTGTATAAGTAAAACAACATAGCAAAATACATAGTAGAAATAAATAAGGGGTTTGGTCTCAAACTGAGACTTAATCCTCTCTACGTGGAAATCACTTTCTTCCAAGTAGTTTATTATAACAATAAATAGATCCATAAATTGAATTTGGTTTTAAAATCAATATTGAACCAAGCTCTCTAGTAACAAATCATCTTCCATAGTTCTATGAGTGATAAAAGTGTACTGGGTCACAAATGAACTATTCTATAGTTATTCTAAGGAATAAAATAAATGATTTTTGAGGGAATATGCCAATCACACTCTATTTTAACCACTTGATACACCGTGTACAAACAAAAAATATACATTAACCCAGTACTCAAAGTTAAATCATAAAATGGAAATATAAATATATAGATATAAATAAAGTGCGAAGTAGCTTGATTTTTGATACTTTATGCAACGTATTTTCCTAGTTGACTAAGGAAATAGTAGCAAGGTCGGACATCACATGACCTCATGCATGCCTCCCTATACGCTAGAGGCTGCGGACTAGTAACGAGGGTCTATTGTTCATGTGATGAGGAGACTACATCCTCTAGACCAGCTTCCCATAATGGTATAATCAAAATAAAATAATGGGTAGTAATATAAGGAATAATAATAAATAATTAAAATGTAGTAGAATAATAAATATAATAATTGATTGTAAAAGAAGCCAATGAAATTTTACAACAATTCATGTTTGAAATATGATACTACAAGCATAAGTAGTAAGAATTACAATATGAAATAAAATGTAATTAAAGAATAACTACCCAATGATTACATCCATGAGAATATCGAGTACTAGATCAATCATTTCCCAAAATCCATCCTAGAAAATTAAAACAAACATTGGAAGCTGATTGCTTCCCTTAATCAATACCAAAATACCTAATGTCTAATCGAGTACCAAACAACACTCGAGCAGGTTTTGTGTTAAAAATCTCAGCAAGCTGTCACCCATGGTGTCCAGAACCATCCATTTCATGTAACATATTTATTGAGTGTTCTATAGTAAATAAATTATATATTGAAATATAAAATAAATACATGAATTGATTGGGTTTAACTTGGAAACCCATCCAATTACCTACTTTAGATTGAGCTGAGGAATTTTAACTAGATGATCCGGCAATGGTAAGTTGGGTGAGATGATATATAATAAGGTGAACTACCCAAATATTTTGGTTGGGTGTGCAGGACACGTACCTATTCTTCTTCATAACCAAGGACTATTTATCATTTTGAAAACATTCATTAACCATTTATTTAATTCAAATTGAAAACCACTTTAAAAATATTTCAAGAAAACCTAATCCCATCCATTATAATTTGGCAGTAATTTCAATGTATCTCTTGAGGGGATCCACATATGACCAAGGATAATGATTCCATACATGGTGAGTAAATAATGATGTCTCATATATCACTCCAAACATGGTGTAAAAGTAAAGTACTATCCTCTGAGTCCATAACACATATCACACATAGGGGCCTAAGTCTCTCTATAGGCATGGTTCAACTAGTAGTGCCTTAGATCCCATGGAAGGGGTCTCCCATAGGAAACCATCATCACTCATTTGGAGGTAAATATAAATAATTTTCAAGGAACCCATCTCATACATAGGTGGTGGCATTCCTAGCATGTCTACTAACCATTAAAAACAGTAAGAAGATGGAACGAGAGTCTGTCCAAGGTATAATTAAGTTGGAACCCCTTATTTTACCCCTTTCTATAAGGTGAAACCCTTTCAAAAGAATTTAATTTTAATAATTCAAGAAAGAGGGACCAATTCAAAAGTCTAAGAATTTAAAACATGAAAGTCATTTTAGTCAAGAAATTTCTATTTTAAAGGATTATTGAAGTCATGGGAGTAACACACTAAAAAACCCAATTTATTTATAGCATGATAAGAAACTATGGAATTCGGAGAAAGAAAAAAGTCATTGAGCCTAAGAATAAGAAAAAAACTACAAGTCAGTGCACATATTATTTTTCAATTTAAGACAACACACCTCATCAAAGGTTTTTATTATAAAAAAATAACATTGTTAACCAAATAATTCATTAAGAATCATTTAAAATCATTTCAAGAGTCTTAATCAATTAAAATGTAATATTAATTAGTTCTAAAAATGATTCATCAATAACTATCATTAAATAAAGGTGAAACGACAAGAAATTAATGAATTCATGAATTTATAGGGGAAAAGGAAAGGGATCCCACCTCAAGGAGAAGAAGATTAATCCGAACACTTCAGAATTTGATGTTTTCATCGGTGACCATTCTAAGATTCTCTTTCTCACATCTGAGAATATGAACCTTCACATATACATAAAGACACTAAGCCTCTATGTACATAATCGCATGTCCATGAATTTGTAAAATTTGATCCGTACATATATTCTTATATAAGAATGTACCTGTTTATACTTACACACATTTTCATTTTTCAAATATATAAATAAGAACACCTAGAACAAATATATATATTCACGCTTCCATGTTCAAATATATATATAACAGGGGAACTTACACACACACACACACATATTACTTCCTATGCATACGCAGGTAAGCCACCTTTGAATCTGGCGACTTGAACCAACCTCATGGATGACCAAAACACACTATAAATAATACTAGGGGTTCAAGAACACTAAAATACCCAAAATAAAAATTCTTCTAGACAATGAAGCTGGAGAAAACACTACCTTAATTGGAGAGGAGATACTAAAATGTTCTGAAATGAATTGTCTTAGGTGGAGGATGCTTAAACATGAACGAATAGGTCTAGGGAGATGCACCACACGTCATAAAAATGAAATAAAAACAAAAAATATGGCTAACTACAACAATAGGGTTCAACCAAACTGAAATTGGGTGACAGAAAGAAGAAAAACAACCATAAAAGAGAAGAAGTGGGATTCATAGACCATTCCATTAAAAATAGGATGAGAAACTGGAAGAAAACAGGGTGGAATCGACATGCGGGGAGGAGGAAAAGGTAGGGTGTCATGCACGACCTGAGAGGAGGAAGGGGGATCAAATGATGGGTAAGGGAAGACACCCCTTTTGGGATTTAATTCAATCCAAAATAATAATAATAATACTATTATTATAGTTATTAAATCATTTCTTTCTTTCATTATTTTTAATTTAATAATTTTAAATTATTTTAAAAAACACAGGGCCCCATTTGGGTCGCATGGTTAGGAAAACCATGTTCCAATAATGCAAGCATACTATCCATTTGGTACTTAATGTGTAAAGCCTATAAAGGTCACTCATATCCACTAAAACAAGCCACATAGTTTTCTACTGAGGGCTTCCCGACTTTAGAAAAACCATCTACCTCAGTAAAACCATCCAAATATTTCATTTCCTAGGTCTAGTAACATTGAGACTCAACGATACTTCTGAGAAACCTCTAGGGAATTCACCCAATTCCAAAAAAAAAAAACAAACTGAAGTGTTCTAACTCTCCAAATTACATTTTTTTGATTTATTTAAAGTATTGTCCATCCATTAATTTCCAAAATTCAAATTCCCATTGAATTTTACCTTCGATCAAAACATGATTCATTACAACAATCCATCCTTAGAACTTCTCATCCTCGAGAATTTTTTAGGAATAAAAAACACCACCCAACCTATAAGGGTCGTGAAGTGTCACTCAAACAGTCATGCTGTGATTTATAAATACCTAATGCATCTTCAATCATTTCTTAACCATACGACACATAATCCATTAAAACCCAAGAGAATGATAGTTTTCCAAACCAAAATTGAAATTATTTTTACCTATGATTGTTTATCTAGAGATAGAATAATGTAATTTTCTCTTTAAGAATTTTGCCGATGGTGCACCCCACCATTGGAATTAACATTAGATAGTGTCCAATTATGATCCACGATACCTCCATCCATATAAAGTTAGGAATATTTTATTAAAGAAGGGGTGGGGAATCCCTAAAAGAAGTTATAGAGGTCTGAAATTATGAAGACCGAGGGCATTAACCTGAAATAGATTCACACACTCAAGGGGAAGGGACCCAATATACTTAAAGATGGTCAAGGGTTGTCTGATGTAGTATGAGAATACAAGAAGTCCGCTACCATGTTTCCCTCCCTCCAAGTGTGAGTGAGATTAATTATACTAAAGTGGAACTTTCTACATTTACGAACAATATATATGATATCCCATGAGGTATAGATCACACCTTTGATGGATTTGAGGAGGATAAAAGATTCATATTCCACCAGATTGAGGATAATACCATTAGAATGACACAATATCAACCCTTTAAGCAATATATCCTCCTATTTCCTGAAGGAATCACCTTGACCATGCTAGACACTAAAGAAAAAAATAACCGAGCCATTATAGTCATAGAACCACCCCACTTCCCCACATACAACCCTACATACATGATCCATCAGTATTCAATTTATGGTCCTAATTTGGAGTCAACTATCTAACCCCAGCTCCGAGGGCAGTGGGAAGGTGAGGTCTGATCCTCACAATGCATGCTTCAATGATCCAACACAAGGAAGGGGTGAGATCATAGTGATTGAGCATGGGAGCCAAATTTACATTTCGCGACCATGATTTAACCTTCACTAATAGCTGATAAAAAAGGAATCCCATATGTATGGTATTATTACGAGTAGAAAAAAGAACACAGCACCCCGCAACTATATAATACATCCCACTATCATAATTTACTACAAGACACACCCTTAATCCTTCTGAAATCACCTTTGGTGTAATTTACCTCAACTAGGTGAACCTGAATACAAATGAGGTCATAACATAGACCCTACTGAATGAAATGGCAGAATCATGACCAAATAAACCAGAAATAACCATTAAAGGTTTCCTTGAAAGACATATCTAACCTTTCCACCATACTTGTCTTAACCCAATGCCTTGTTTAAAAAATGGTTCCTTACGACTATATCCATTTAACAAGAGGGAGAAAATATTTTGAGACACTCCGACCAACTCTTTTCAAATGCTCGTCTTAGACGACTAGTGTGTTACAAAAAAACCACAACACCTTCCTCCAAGGAAACTCGTGTTTAAAATAAGGGCATTCTCCAAAGTCTCATACTCGTCTTCTTCTGAGGTTTCCCGATCAAGACTCACCCCAGAGCCCGATGAAAAGTCTAAGATAACCTCAGATTTAACAAATGGAGTAGAAGGAACTACCCCAAGGTAGTACAAACTCTTTATTTATTGGAAGAACTTCATTACATGTCAAAACATACACATCAAAACATTAGCTGATCAAAGGGTGGAATCTGACCAAAGGCTGAGTCTAAAGAAATTGCTAGTGTACATGAGTATATCCAATGCATTCTTATATGGTAATCCTGGTGTCACACAAGACTAACACATCCAAGAAAATAACTGTGCATCTAGAATAACACATCGACATAGATCACTTATGAAACCCAATATCTTTCAAAACATTAACATAACGTAAGATCGACACTCTCTTATTACATCAAGGATGATGTCAAGATAGAGGTCATGCTCATCACTAAACCAGATTACACTAAGATGATTGAATTTTTTCCAATAAAACACACCCAAATCTTATAAAGAAGAATAGTATAACCACAATCGATGAACTTCCATTTATAGGATCTCGACTTCACATACCAACAACCCATCATTAACTGATTATAAGACTTTACCTTTAAAGGCATCCTGTGATCATTCAATATTAGACCACCAAAGTACATCTGAGACCAACGATGTTAATGAAGGGTTGCATATACAACCAACCATATCAATGTCGTTCTACTGAGAAAGTACCTACATGATTTAAACTTTCAAGCCTCAAGGTAAATTTAGAAAAACTTAATATTTTCCAAAGATCCCCTTGCATTGTGCTCCTTCTACATGGAGGGACAACTTTTCACTAGAATTGATGTGATGTTCCAAACCATAGAAGTTTTCTTATCATCTAAAGAAAATATATACTAGCCACTCAAAGGATCTAGGTTAGAATTACCTTTATACTTACACCTGATGCTACTTTGAGCCATGTTCCCACACACTAAGCCATAATGCATAAATTTCCAAACAACTGACCAACATTTCAAACACCTCATTTTCCTTAAGAATCATTCAAAGTATTGGGATGTTCTTGGACCTTTGTCAACACCCAGGTCACTCTACTCTAGATCTGACCAGCATTCAAGGTGAAACAAATCAAGGTTTGAGCAAGTACTACTAATCTTAAATGAATAATTACACAACATAAGAAGAATATGGTCACCGCGTACAATACTGCAAATTACCTCAAGGTTCCATAAGTAAAAAAACACCATTAAAAATATCCCTATGAATGAATGGCCATATACAGTCAGGTATCTGATGGCCTTCAAAAAATATTTAACTCATAATAATGTCACCACATATGACTATTAATCTGACTGATGATGTATCGTGTCTTCTAACACTGAAAAGAGAAGAAGAAGGGTATCACAACCTACTAAGCAGCTGATCATGACCCCAGCATATTTATCCTTCTAGAAACGATAATTTATAAATTCTATAACTTATTACAAATATCATCCAACACACAAGCACCCATCAAATCAAGGGTGTCACTTTAGAAACTGAGAGTCCTACATGGGACTATGGATCTAGAACAGTTCCATACTAGAGGAATTTCTCACAAGAAACATGAAAAATTTATTAAAATCTTATGTTACTACCTACAAAAGTTATCCCCTAACAAAAAATATAGTTTTGAACCTCAATGAGGCCACACATATGAAAGTTCACTTGTATTAATTCATATTATTTAGATTCATAATTAGGAAATAATATACCTATAGAAACATTCAAATTCTTTTTCATGAAAAAAACCTAGAAAGAACTCAACTATCCTTACGTGGGGGTTAAGGTTTAGAGCACAAATTAAGGTTCCATTTTAAAACATATAAATAAAATATCATTTAACCCTTTAAATATTAAAAGATTATTTTAAAAAAACCAATAGTACCCACAAGGAAATACTTTCATGAAATTTTAAACCACCTTTTCAACTATTATTGTTCTATGAAATCCCATTACAACTAGGTCATTATTTGCATAAACCAAATTTTTAAACATATTTTTTTTATTTTTAAAAACATACTCACACAAGATAATCTCAAAAAGATTAGGATAAATTTCATTTATTAAAGGGGTACAAGTCAGGAAAGAATCCACCAAAAAGTGGATACTTTTATTAACTATCTGAAAATAGCATACTTACCCCCATTGGGTATGGAAGTAGTTATTTTAAATAAAAGGTGACATAATAGGGTCCTGTTTTTCCATTTTGGGTTCAATTGAAAGCATCCCAATAATTTCAATAATTTAGATTTTGTTTTAAAAAAACACCCTTAGTGGTTTCATTTCATTAACAAAATCCCCAAAAAATCTACTTGGGTATAGTTGTGCATTTAATAATTTTAGCCGAATTGGTCATTAAACCCAAGAAAATGGGTACAATCATTTACGAAGAAGCCAATTATGTTAAGCTCAAAATTGAACAAAATTTATATTTACACCAATTTCTAAATAAAAGTCTCACTTCAGGTGGTTCAGTTTTTTATGGGTCACCACCTCAATTTATAAAGTTCCCATACACCATACAACTTTAAGGCATCTCCCATCTAACAGAATTTTTTTTTAATAAAATGGGAATTAAACATATTTAATAATTTATACAAATTCTCTAAATATTTAAGGTGAAATTACAATTTCTTAGTTTCCTAGGTCATAATTTTTTAATCCATAAGGCACCCAAACACCTTATAAGAAAAAAAATTGAATCCACTTTTAATTGAAACCAGAATGATAAAACTATACTAAATAAGAAATAATAACATAAATTTAAAAAAATCACACTAATAAGTCACCTAAATAGGGTAATAAATAAAAAATTCCAAAAGAATCCCAATTTATAACAATTTAAGCATGGCTATTAAGAGGTTGGTGAATGAACATCAACACATTTCAAAATAGCCTGACAATGAAACCTAAATGGAATGTCATATGCATGGAATGCAAATTCCTACGTCATTATTATGATGCATGTAATGATATTCCCTTTTTGTACTAGAATAAGGGTAATGACTATAAATATCATAAATCAATATGTTTCATAAAGTACACCATTCACTCAAGGTGAAATCAAAAACAATTGTAACAACAAATGAAAGGATATAAAATCCCATCCCCGACCACTGATACTTTTCCTCATGGGTGGTTTGATTAGTCCTTGTCATTACTATTTACCACGTACTAACACATTAATAATATTTTATCTACGATTCAAAAATAGTAAGACAACAAAAAAGACCTCGTATACCACTTTGTAACATCTTATCCTGACTGAAAAGGGAAACAATATCCAGGATGGTTGGCACATGGACTCAAGTGCGCATCCCCATATCCTAGAGGCTATCGACTAGCAGCGATGATCTATTATTATTACGGTGGGGGTACTATACACTGTAGATCAGAGTCACACAGTGGTGTAATCAAAATAAAACAATGGGTAGTAGAGGAATTAGTAATAATAAAGAAATAACAAGCATCATAATAATAAATATATTAATTGAATACAAAAGAATCAAACACCAATTTAAAACAACAAATGTTTTATGTATTATGATAAAATAATAAGTATTAAGAATTAAAATAAGCAATATAATGTAATTATTGAATTACTACCCAATGGCTAGCTCCAAGAGCATCTTCAGAAATGTCTGGGTCCTTTAACCCAACTTCATCTTAGTAAAGTCCATCAAACACTGGAAGCTTGCTGGTACCTAAAATAAATACATACACAAAGTCTACTCATGTACAAAATGATGCTCGATCAGGGTGTAAGATATAATTCACAGTAGGACAACACCTACAGTGTCTAGCCTACACCATTTCATTTAATATATTTAAGTATTGTATTATAGTAAAAAGATAAAAGATATAAATAATAAATAAATACATGCATTGTATTGGGTTCCACTTGGACACCCATACCACAACTAGATTCTTAATAAGTAAGTTAATATGAACTAGAAGATCCTATAGTGGTAAATTGTGAGAGATAATATGTAAGAAGGTGTTTTATCCCCAATCTTGTGATTGGTCTTGGAGGAAATGTCCCTACGTTTCATTATAACCAAAGACCATTTATCATATTGAAAACATTAATTAACCACTTGTTTAGTTAAATTTGAAAATCCTTTTCAAAATATAGTGAGACATTTGGAGCCCATACATAAATATCTGGTTAGAATTTCTAGGTATCACTCGAGGATCTCCACATATGACTAAAGCCAAGGAGTCCATCAATGGTGATGCATGAATGAATTCCCATGTGTCACTCCAAGAATGGTGTAATATAAAAGTACTATACTTAGAGTCCACACTTGGTATCACAAAAGGGGTCTAGTATCTCTCTAGGCATAGTTAAATGAGTTGTGGATTAGAGCCTATCCAAGGGATCTCCCCTGAGAATCAGTATCTGTCATTTGGATGTAAATTAAAATAATTCCCAAGGAATCTAACATATGTGTATCAAGTGTCTTTATTTTCGTTTCTACTAACCAATGAAAACAATAATAACAAGGAACAATTGTCAGTCCAAGGTATCCTTAATTCAAAACCCCTTGCTTCACCAACAGCTCTAAGGTAAAACCATTTCACAAGCATTTAATTTGTAATAATTCAAGAAAGAGGGACCAATTCACATATCCAAGAATTTGAAAAATGAAAGTAATTTTAGTCAAGACATTTCCATTTTAAAGGCCCATAATAGGCATGGGTTCAATGTTGTAAAAAACTCTTTTCATTTATAGCAAGACAAGAAACTATGTCATAAACGAAAGATGAAAGACGATAAGCCTAAGCGTAATAAAAAAACTATAAGTAAGTGAACATATTATTTTTTAACTGAAGACATGGTGCATCCTAAAGGAGATTTATTATAAAAACTTGGAATTATTTACCTAATAATTCCTTTATCATCATTTAACATCATTTCAAGAGTCTTAATGAATTCAAATTTAAGAAGCTTTTATTATAAAAATGATGCATCACTAACTATCATTAAATAAAGGTACGAAGGGAAACAATGAATGCATTCTATAATTTAAATGGAAAAAGGAAAGGGATCCTACCTCAAGTAGAAGAATATCAAGCCGAATAATTCGATATTTGATGTTTTCATTGGCGACCAATCAAAGTTGCACATTCCCACCTCCGAGCATATGCACCTTCACATATAAATAATGACACCTAGCCCCTATGTACATATTTTTATGGAAATCAATATATTCAAGGGAATCCCTATATATATGCTTACATATTCATATACCCATTCATATTTATACATGTATCTATTTTTTATATATATACATAAGAACACATAACCCCGATATATATATTCACGATGCAATGAGAGAATATATATATAATGGAGGAACTTCCATATATGTAAATTCATACCTATGAACATGCAGGTAAGTTTCCTTTGACTTCAGAAAATTGAACCTACCTCAAGGTGGACTAAGACACACTACAAATAATACTAGGGGATTAAAAACACTAGAATACACAAAATAAAAATTGGTATAGAAAATGTAATGGGAGATAACCCTTCCTCAAGCGATGAGGGTAAACCGAAATGATCCGAGACACATCACCTTCTATGGTAGATGCCAAAAAACACATGAAGAGGTATCAAGAGATGATCTGCACATCCATACAATAGAAGAATTTTTTTTGGTTAACCCCAATACTAGGGTTTGAATGAACTAAAACCGGGTGATTGGGAGAAGAAAAACCACCAGAAACTGGAAGAAGAGGGATCCATAGGCAATACATCTAAGAATAGGACATTAAATTGGATGAAAACTTAGTGTAACCAGCGTGTGAAGAGAAGGATGAGGAAGGGTTTCATGTGCGGCCATGGAGGAGAGGAGGGGGAACACACAACGAGTAAAGGGAGACACCCCTTTGGGGTTTTATTTAAAATATAAATAATAATAATAATAATAATAAACATAATAATAAGAATCATAATAATAATATTATCATTATTAAATCATTTCATTTTTTATTTTTATTTTAAAAAGTTTAATTTCATTAAAAAACCTGAGTTCAGGGTTTGGGTTTCATGTGTAAGCCAAATCGTATGCCAATTGTGTGATGAACATTGCAAGCATACTATCCATTTGGAGATCATGTGGGTTACATTCACTATTTAGGTAAACCATTTGCATCCTCTATGGGTCATTCTTCTTCTCTGAAACAAGAAGCATTGTTTTCTATTGAGGGCTTATGGTTTTGTAGAAACCATGCACCTATGTTAGAACCTCAAACACTTTGATTTCTGGGGTCCGGTTCTCCTAAGAATCAATGAGACTTATGGGAAACTTCTTGGACCTTCACGAAAGTCCAAAAAAGCACATTGAAGTGTTCCAACTCTCAGAATTAATTTATGAAGACCTATTTAAAGAACAACCTATCCAGTAATCACCTAAATTCCAATTCCCACATAATTTTACCTTGGATCAAAACATGGGTCGTTACACATTAGTTATTTTGATTCCTTGAGTTTTTCCTAATATGGAGCTCGAATCATTATCTCAATAAGTCCAGAAAAAATATTTTCGTAAAAGGAACCCCCATAATTTTTTTAATCTATGTGTCCTCTAATGTTTTTATTAGTGTATCATTACTCTTTTTCCATGATCAAATGAATATCATTAAAGAGATATTAAATATAATTCATCATTATAAAATCATCATCCTTCATTTAATTCACAAATGATTCATTTATTGCATCATAAACTAGCCATTGGAGATTTGAAATGCTGCACTGCTAATTTATAAATAGTGAGTTTTCTTCACTTGAGGTATAGTTAGTTGATATCATGGTAAATTTACATGATCAACTAATGATGAAAGGTGATAAATCCTATTCATCACCTTATCTAGTCATCTAACTTACACATACATCCAGATCAACTCTTCATGCAGTCAGTTAATGAAAATGTAGTGATCTTTTCCTTTGACTGTTCACTAATTTAGTAACTTACTATTAGTATATCACTTTTTAAAAATTTAGATAACTTGGTATGGCAACTTGATTTCTTCATTCAGTATGGTAGTTTCCTTATTTTGGTAATGTGATTTCCTTTTTGCGGTAAGGTAATTTTATTTTCCTGAAAGGTTGGTTATATTCGCTAGGTAAGGTAAGTTCTCAGTGTGTGAAAACCTCATGGATTGGATAAATTTTGGAAATCTATCTCATGGTAATATATTTTTTATTCATATTTAAATGATAAATATAAAATTTTTTAAGGGGATATAGTTACCTAACCATTACAAAATAATGTGTCCTGGTAAGATCTTTCCTCATACATTTTTTTCAAGTAAACCATTTTCAGACAGAAAACATCAAAAAAATTAATAAATAGATATAAAAGATTTGGGATCATTAAAATAAGGTGGTTCTAGGATAAGACAACATTGGGTATACATTGATCAAGGTTAGATAATTAATAATTTAATAAAGGCCCTTACCATTCTCTTAATCCTTAGCCAACCTATAGTCTAGTAATAATAATATCATTTTTAAAAGATATGTACATGACTTATGGATAAAATAAATATCATTACACTGAATAAATTAATATTTATTGAGTTTAAATTTAATATATCATTTAAACTAGACCCATTAACATTGTTTTAATTTCCTCCACCACATTAACTGAACCATGAATAATAAATGATATTCATTTGAGAAATAAATAAATATAATATTCATGGAATTATAAATAAATAGTTATTTTAATATCCCTATAACTAAAAAAATATTTATATGACATTAAATATTATTTATTACCTTGAAAATATATCAAGATAAAAATAAATAAATATTATCCATTGTACTTTCAAACAAATATTTATTTAAATATTCTAAACACTTTTAATAGTGACCAAACAAATGCAATCAGTAAATCTGGAATAAATATTATTATTAAATATTATTACAAGTGTTAAATAAAATAATATTTTACAAATTTAAATGGATACACTTAGTAGATAACCCTCTAAGAGTTTTCCTTAGTTTCATTTTGGGGTATTTCTTAAAGTCTACTATTATAATCTAGAAACATGTAATGACACCCCAGAAGAAAAAGTTAATGTTACAACAACGAAAACCACATATGAATTCTCACTATGTAATGTGTTCCCTTTACCATGATATCACATTAATAAGGTTAGACACCAATTTCATCAACATATGCGCTCGATATGTCACACTTTGACTATCTAAAACAATCCAATTAATACAATATAGATGTCGATTTTTGTTTGATAGTTTCATCCAATCTATTGGTTTTGGTATCATCTTCCATAAATATGGAGGGGAAAATCATTCCTCTACTTATTCATTAATAGCATATCATTAATAACACACCCAACATACCCAACGTATGTCAAACATATGGTTTCACATTTCTGGTTAGTACATCTAAGTACATGAGTAGTGATATGTATGAATAGTAATATTAAATAATATGGATAATTACACAAGATAATTGAACGGAATATACAATTAAGAAATGTATGAAATTATACTGACACACATGTCGTCATAATATCCCATATTAGAGATTAGCAAGTGAAAACTTTATGAGTTGAATCCACATCATCTTATGAATCTCCAACAAAATATACTCTTCATAATCTATGTCCCATTAGATGATTTTATATGATGATTGGAATTCTATTTAAGATTATCATCCTATCACTTCAAGGTTATCATCATATATGGGAACTTTTATGACCTTTAAATGAATTACTTACTTCAGTACATTATATCATCAATGTAAAGTAGAAGAACAATCAATATTTCATTAGAAATTTGTTAATATTGAAATATATTATTATAAAAGAGATATAAAGCATGAAGTAGTTTGTTTTTGGGTACCAAATCTAATTGAAGAAGTGCCTTTTGGGGTTGTAGGATCGAAATAATGATGTAGATGCTCAATATACTAGAGAGGGTGAATTGTACACTAAAATTTATTTAAAAAAGGAAAGATCTAAGTATAAAAAAGTTAAACTAATTAAATTCACAACACATCTAACACCAATTGAAATATTGGGTTCAATTATGAAGTTACAAACTTCTAGTTCTATACACTTTCTTAAATCTGGAAAGTGATTTCAAAAAACCGGTTCCGAAAATATGGATCTAGAAAATGAAACTTAACCATAGTTTACAATATGAGATTCCACCTTAAAGAATATAGAATCTAATTGAATCAGAGTATACAAGTATAAGGAAGTATAAGATAGATATACTTTCTTAATCATACAAAATGCAGAAGAAAAGATAAACTAGTAACAAAAACATGTAACAAGATATAAGTCTTTTAACCCAAAGAGAAGGGTATCTAACGACCTTGGATAAAGGTCCCTTGATTTATACTCTCATGAAAGTCTTTATTACCCACACCCAGGTAAGCCCTCGATACGATGATCGGAGTCTCTGTCTTTCTATCCCCGTAAGCCCTCAACATAGAGGTAGTTGGAACCTTTATCTTCCTCAGCAATGAAGCCCTCGAACTTCAAGGTAGTCAGTACGTCTGTCTTCCTATCCCTGGAAGCCCTCAAATGTAATCACCAACATTTGGAGTTGCACGAAGCAATCTGAACAAGCGGTTCAGTATGCATAGGGCATGAAAACATTGTGTGGTCTCTAGAGTGATCAACTTGTTGTTGAGCTCTTTCAAATGAGCTCATATTTATAGGCTCAGTAGCAACGGTCAGCTCCCTCATCCAACGGTCATATTTTCCTTAAATTTCGGAGGGACATGTACACGTGTCACTAAAACAACCGTTAGTCAATAACTAAATACACGACATCGTTTTGCAATTAAACAAGTGTAAGCATAAGAAAAACTAGAGTTCGTAATGTAATCAAAATAAAAGTTCATAGTCTAACCAAAATAGAATTTGGAGTCTATAATAAAGAGATGTTCAGATTCTGTTTTCTAGGAAATTCATAATGATAATTCATAATCATAATTCATAATGAGAATTTATCTTTAGAATTCGTAATGAGAATTACTCATTAGAATTCGTAATGAGAATTAATCACTGGAATTCGTAATGAGAATTCGTAATCATAATTCGTAATGAGAATTCATCATCAGAATTCGTAATGAGAATTCTATACTAGAATTCATAAGGAGAATTCATCACTAGAATTCATAATGAGAATTAATCCCTGGAATTCGTAATGAGAATTCATCACTAGAATTCGTAATGAGAATTCATCATCACAATTCCTAATGAGAATTCAACATCAGAATTCATAATGAGAATTATGCACTAGAATTCATAATGAAAAACAGAATACCATTTATCAAAGTATTATATGATTCTGAGGTTTTTGAATTTAATCGGAATTTTATACTTAGACAAATTTATGGAATGAGAAAGAAAATATATATAAAGATAAATTTCCTTAAAGAAATAAATTTTACTTATAGAACTGGAATATACATTTTCTTAAGTATAAGGTGTTTGTGATTTTCAAGACAAGAAGTAATGGAAAAGTCATAAGGAAAACCTTATTGACTCAACAATCTCCTCCTTTTTGGAAAGCACAAACAACCTTACGAAAAATAATATAAGGACTCATAAAAAAATTTCTTTACTCTTTGAAATTAAAACTTATCTCCCTTTGTTTATAGCTGATGGGGAATACAACTAACTCCCCCTGAGGCTTTGGAACACTAAGGATTGTATTATGGATTTCTGGAAAGGGATTTTCATTAGAATGAAGGAATCATAATGAGAACCCCCCCTTACTTAAGGACAATTCTTCTTAGTTTAGAAATTTACTCTCTCCCCCTTAAGAGTAGTTCCTTTTCCTTCTCCCCCTTTGTGATTTTCAAAAAGAATTTAAGGGATGGAAAAACAATAAAGTACCTGAGACATTAGTAAAGAAATACAAAGAGCACAAGCAACCAAATTTTTCATTATAATTGAAATGATTTTTACTAGGAAAGACAATACAACAAAAAACCGGATTTGCCTATTTGTGTTCCTTCTCCTTTGGGATTAACTTCTTCAAGAGGGATTTTAGCTTCTTCAAATATTTATGATCCTATTCAGCTTGTTTCTCTAAGGCTTTTATCCTTTCTTCTTGAGCCTTCAGAGCCTCATACTCTGCTTTAAGAACACCATCTTGCTTTACAAGCTTTTCTTCGAGCTCAATCCGGATATCTCTATCCCTTTTAAAATTTTGAGCAAGAGAGTTAACCTTCCCATTCAAGTCCTTCACTTGTTGATTACGAGAATTTTTCTCAAGGTTCAACTTATCCTGAAGATTCTTCATGTTTGAATCCTCAGTGTCAAAGGAATTTTGAACATCATTCTGAAAATGATCAAACTTATCCAAGTCATCATCTTTTTTCTTTGACTATAGGGTGATTTTGATGCATGATTTTTTATGAACATCATAATTGATAATAAAATTTCTATGCTCAGCCTCAATCTTCACACACTTATCCATGACCATGAATAATGATTCTGATTTATGATTAAGAATATGTTGAAGCATTTGGCACATGGATTCTATGGTGGGAAATATTGGAATGATATCCACCAATTTCTTCAGAGATTCAACCACAAAATCATGACCCAGTGTTGATGACTCCAAATCAGAAACCTTTCTTGGGGATTGTTCTTCTTCAATTTACACTAACTTCCTTTTAGAAGAACCACCAACAAGATTTTTCCTTATTACATCTTTTGTTGGTTTATACATAAGCACTTTCTTACCTTTATCAACTTTCATAATGGGCTGTTAATCAGACGATTCTTCCTCACTCTCAGAAAGATGGACAATCATATCTTCATTTGGTTTCTCTTTCTCTATTCCGTCTTCAAGAAAATTCCTTTCATAGATTTCTTCCTCAGACAACTCATTTAATTTTTACTCCTCTTCCTTATCATCATCTTTCTTAACATTTTTCTCAAATCCCTTTCCCAAAGTAACAATCTTTGAGGATTCAGCCTTTTCTTGATAATCCTCAACTTGTTTAATCAAGTCATTAATATCACCGCTGACTTCTTCGACTTCTTCTTCTTCCTCTACTACTTCTTCTTCTATTTCATCAAAAACTTATTCTTATACTCTTTCATCAACTACTTCTTCTACTATTTCATCATCTACATTATCATCAAGATTTTCCGGAGTGATGTAGTTCTTTCCAGGTGCCTCTGGTAAAGGCTCATCAAGGAAAATTTCCAGAACGGGAATCTTCTCAGAGGATATATCTGTGGCTTTCAAGAGATATTGAAAAATTTCTACCTCTGACATCTTCTTCTTCATCTTATTTTCTTTTTCTTGCCTCTCTATCTCATTATATGCTTTCTCTTTTAAGTCCTTAGCCTTAGTAGGGTCTAATACGAACGGGGGTTCCCCTTCCATTCTCTTCTCCTTATCTTCCCTCCACTTAGAAACAACTTCATCTGGGTAGACTTTTTGTTTCTTTGACTTGGGTGGTGTAGATCGGGTTTCCTTAGACTTAGGAGTTTTTCCTTCACCTCCCTCTTCTTCCCAGCCTTCTTAGATGGTTCAACTTTCTCTAAATTTTCCATACCGTCTTCTGCCTCCTCCTATGGTAGATCATAGAACTCTCCTGACTCTTTTGAAAAAGCAATTTTCATCCTCTTTAAGGTGTCTTCACTTATCAACATCACCTTAAAATTCCTGATCTTTGAGGTACATGAAACCTTGAATGAATCAAGACAATAAATAATATTCTTAGATAGGAGAGCAAGATACATAATAATTTGGGATTTCAGAGTTCCATTGTAGATATTCTGAATTGTAATAATAATGTGCCTCATTAGGTTAATCTTCCTTATATTTAACAAGAAATCCAAGATGTAAATATCACTCTTCTTTAGATTTTCCTTATCACATCTCCATTTTAGGAAAAATACCTGAACCCACAACTTCAACATCTGTTAGTTGGTGGAGAGATGATCAATCTCTGCTGTTTTATCATCTTTGAGGCCAAGGCATTTCAATGCCTTTACTTTGCTGAAACTTCTATGCTCATCTAGAAGCTTATGTGAACAAAATTCAGCCTCTCCATCATATGATAAGCCAACCAAGATCGCACCCTTGGTATAAGAAAGCTTGTAAGTATTTCCATAAGACCTAAAAGAAAACATTTCTCTTCCATCTTCTTCATAGAAGGAAACAGACTCATAGAATTCCATAAGCAAATCTGTGTAGACAACATCTTGATCCCCTGTCTGCGATATGCAAAAATCTTCCCAACCACTGAGTTTGATATTATTAGAGATAAGAGAATAAAACTTGTTGAGGAAATTCAGGTGGACCAACCTTTCTCTGTAGACTAACCAAGCTGATATTGGTTTGATGGAAGACATTTCTTGAGAGGTGGATTCTACAGACATTCGGAATGGAGGAGAATTGAAAAGTTCGTAACAGGATTAAAGTACTGAGGCTGGACTTCGGCACGCGAGATCTTGGTGATCGATGTGGGACACAAAAAGGGATTCCCTTTATATAGGCAATGGAGGTGACCTTTGAACTTCCAAAAACCATCTAACTGTTGAAACAATCTTTGATCTGATATAACAGTTGAAAACAAACCCGTATGAAATTCTTGAATCCGATATTTTGAGGTTTTAACGAAAACTTTAAAAACTAAGGAAACTTGAATAAAAAAAATTTAAAAAGAAAAAGTAACTACCAGCAAGAAATAGTGACTAAGAAAACTTATGTAAGGAAGTCATACCTTTCAAACTGCCTAGTAATTTTATTCGTAACAGGTGATATTCTTTTTGAAGAAAATTTAACTATGATAAACCTTTCTATGAAAAACTCACTACGAAAAACTTAAGGTTGAAAAGGCTTTGAGTACCAAAAGTCTAGTACGAAAAGTATGAGTACGAAAATTATGAGTACGAAAAATTATGAGTACAAAAAATTATGAGTATGAAAACATTCCATTACAAAAGTTCTGAGTATGGAAAATTTCCATTACGAAAACTCCGAGTACAGAAAGTTTTCATTACGAAAGTTTAATTATGAAGAATTCCATTAAGAAAACTTCAGTTCCAAAACTTCTAGTAAGAAAATTTCAGTTCCCAAAACTTCATTACGATGATTTTCAATTCCAAAAATGCATTAAAAATATTTCCTGTACGAAATTTTCATTTCGAAAATTTGAATACATAAAATTTGAAAATCTCATTACGAAAAGTTTAAAAACTCATTACGAAAAATTTTGGATACGAATGTTTGAAAAACTGACTACAATTTTTTTTGATTATACTGACAATAAAATGTACCCACCCTATGAAAAGGAGTTTATTACTATAAGGAGAATGGTTTAACAAGAAATTAATAAAGGAATATTACCTTACGGTTATCATTCCTAACTTCTTTTTAATGTATTCAAATATATCGGAAGGTAAAGATTTTGTGAAAATATCAGCAAGTTGATCTTGCATTCCGATAAAGTGATGAATGGTATCTCCTTTAAGTGTGTGATCCCAACGAAAGTGATACATAATGTCTATGTGATTTTCACGAGAGTGGTTTACAAGTTTTTTACTGAGGGAGATGGCACTTGTGTTATCACACAAAATTTTAGTCTTAGTAAAACTCAAGCCATAGTCTGTGAGTGTGTGTTTCATCCACAACACTTGAGCACAACAACTTCTAGCTGCTACATATTCAGCTTCAGTAGTGGAAAGTGCTACTGAGTGTTGCTTCTTTTAAGATCAAGAAACTAATGAATCTCCTAAGAAATGACAAGTTCTAGATGTACTATTTCTATCAATTCTACATCCGCCAAAGTCAGCATCTGAAAATATTTTTAAAACAAAATCATTTCTAGAAGTATAAAGGATTACTAAATCTATGGTTCCCTTTAAGTAGTGAAAAATTCTTTTCACCACCATTAAATGAGATTCCTTAGGATTGGATTGATATCTTTCACATACGAATACTGAAAACATCAAGTCTGGTCGAATAGCTGTCAAGTAAAGTAGACTTATTATCATACCTCTAAAAGATGTTTGATCTACTATTTTCCCAGCATTATCAAGATCATGTGTGTTTGAGGTACCAATGGGAGTACTAATACTTTTAGAGTTGTCACATCCATACTTTTTGAGAAGATATTTAATATACTTATGTTGAGATATATAAGTACCTTCCAGTTTTTGAGAAATTTGAAAACCAAGGAAAAATGTTAACTCTCCCATCATACTCATTTCAAACTCAGATTTCATTAGATTCACAAAGGAATCAGTTAAAAAATTTTGAGTTGAACCATATATAATGTCATCATCATAAATTTGAACAATCAAAACATTTTTCAAATCATTCTTTATAAAAAGGGTTGGATCTGCAATACCCTTAACATAGTTATTTTGAAGCAAACATACTGTAAGTCTATCATACCATGCTCGCGGGGCTTCTTTAAGTCCATACAATGTTTTGGTAAGTCTAACAACATGATCATGATTTTTTGTCTCTTCAAAGAAAGGAGGTTGTTCAACAAAAACTTCCTCTTGAACATAACCGTTAAGAAAAGAACATTTCACATCCATTTGAAAAAGTTTAAAATTAATGAATGCTGCAAAGGAATGTAAAATATTAATTGATTCAATTCTAGCTACTGGAGCATAGGTTTCTTCATAGTCGATTCCTTCTTATTGATTATAGCCTTTAGCAACTAATCTAGCTTTATTTCTAACAATGATTCCATTTTCATCACACTTATTTCTGAAGACCCACTTTACTCCAATTACAGAAGTTTCCTCAGGTATTTAAATCAAGGTTCAGACTTTATTCCTTTTGGAATTCATTTAGTTCATCTTGAATTGCATTAATCTAAACATCATCACCTAAAGCTTCATCAGTGCTTTTTGGTTCTAATTGGGAAAGAAATGCTAGATGTTCTAATTCATTTCTTAAGGAACTTCTAGTCCTTACAGGTTGATTGACATCACCAATGATACTATCACTGGGATGATTCTTAAGAATCAACTAATTTGGGTTTTGAAGAACCTGTTCATCAATATAAGGTAGCAAATATTCTGCGGTAAATGTTTCAGAAGTATCTTCTTGAACATTCTTCTTATCAGAAGGATTTTCTATCAAATTTTGAAAATCATTTTTTGAAAACACATCTGAGGATGTAGGTTGAGGTTTTTTAAAAACAAAAGGATCAGTTTCATCAAATTTAGCATGTACTGTCTCTTCAACAATACATGTATTTTTTTAAAAAACTCTATATGCCTTTGAAGTTGCGGAGTAGCCTAAGAAAATCCCTTCATCATATTCTGGTGTGAATTTGTGTAAATTATCTTTGGTGTTTAGAATGAATACCTTGCAACCAAAAAATACGAAGTAGTAAAGTCTATGTTTTCTATCATTCCATAACTCATAAGGATTTTATTAAGAAAAGGTCTAATCAAAACTCGATTTATAGTGTAACAAGCAGTACTAACAGCTTCAACCCAAAAATGTTTGGAAACATAATACTCACTCAACATGGTTCTAGTTATCTCTTGAAGAATTCTATTTCATCTTTCAACAACTCCATTTTGTTAATGTGTTCTGGGTGCTGAAAAGTTATGAGTAATACCTTTTCTACTATAAAAAGTTTCAAAATCAGAATTTTTAAATTCTCCTCCATGATCACTATGAATAGTTTTCAATGGAAGGTTTTTCTCTTTTTTTACTTGGGCTCTCAAACTTTTGAAATAATAAAAAGCTTCAGACTTCTTTTCTAGAAAATAGACCCATGTAAATCTAGTGTAATCATCAACTAAGACAAATACATAATACTTTCCCCCAATGATTCCTGTTTGTGTTGGACCAAAAAGATCCACGTGCACCAACTATAATGCATCATTTGATAAGACTTCAACATCTAATTTAAAACTTGATTTATGTTTCTTGCCATATTGATAAGGATCACAATCTTTTGAAGAATCAAATCTAAGCTTCGGTAGATCCTTAACTAAACCTTTCTTATAAAGTTTGCATAAGTTCCTAAGGTTACAATGTCCTAACCTTCTGTTCCATAACCAAGAATGATTTTCTATTTCACTTAGGCAAGGTAAGTCTTGGCTCCTAAGGTCTTAGAAGTTTAGTGTGTAAAAATTCTCTTCCCCTTTGGCAAAAAGAATAAATTCTTCCATGGAATTGTGTACTAAGCACTTATAATTCCTAAAATCACAAGGTAGACTTCATCACATAACTAAATTATGCTAATGAGAATGTGATTAAGACCTTTAACAAACAAAATATTTTAAATCAATGTTTTTCCAAGAAGTACAATGTTACCTATACCAATAATTTCTCCCTGAGCATTATCTCCGAAAGTTACTTTTCCTCCTTTCTTCTTGATAATCTTTTCAAAATATTTTTGTTACCAGTTATATACTGGGAACATCCACTATCCACGTACCAAGTATTGTTGTTGGTACTTCCTTTATCTTCCTGAAAATAATAAAATAATTTGACTTTCGGAATCCAAACTTGTTTGGATCTGAGATTTTCAAATAACAAAATTTTGGGCACCCACGTCTTCTTAGAAAAGTATTCCTTATGAAAACCAAAAGATTGAGTTTTGTTTAAAGAACAATTCTTTGCCCAGTGCCCACCACATTGACACTTGTTACAAAATGGGGCACTTTGAGGAACAAAATAATTGTTACTAAAAGTTGGTTTCGCATGGGTATAACCAAATCCATATTTGTTTCTTAAAGGTCATATTTGTGAATATATCTTATCAAAATTTTCTTTACCATGAGTAAGGTTTGACAAACACTTCTTTAAGGAAAATATTTCATACTTGAGTTTTATAACCAAGTTTTTATCTTCTAAATCATTAGATTTAGAACTGGTTCTAGGCTCAAAAACACTTTTATTATAAATTAATTTTTCTAGACCTTTAGAAAGTTTATTCTGCTGAAATTTACTTCCTCAAGACTTTTTGAAATACTTATAAAATCAGAATTTTTCTTATCAAGATCCTTATAAAGATATGATATTTCTTTAGTAATAATAGTATTCCTAGAGTTTGCCTTGTCAAGATTTTTATAGAGTTCTGAATTCTCAATCTCAAGACGTTCAGCAAACCTAGAAACTTCTTCATAGGTAGGTAAAGTATTTTCTTCATCATAAGTGGATTCTTCATTCGAAGTGTTATAATTTTTACTATCATTAGAATTTAATGAAACATTGGTCAATGGTTCAGCATTGTGTACATTTTCCATAAAGAAATGATTATCAATAGGTAATCTGGCTATAAGACCAAGAGTCTTCTATCCAGAAGATTCATAATATGAAGATTAATCTGAAGAATCACCACCACTGGCACTCCAGGTATCATTATCTTTTAGAACTTTCTTAGCTTTAGCTTTAAAATACTTCTTCCTATTCCTTTCTGAATGCATCTCTTTTCTTTCTTTCTTCTTGAGAAAAGGGAAATCAAGTCTTATGTGTCCAGCTCTCTTGCATTCATAGCATGTGACTTTTAAATCTTTTATATCTTTCCTTTCCTTCTTCTTATGCTTGTATTGGAAATTTCTTTGTCCAGCTATCCTGTTCATACTTCAAGAAAGATTTTCTAACTCATTTTTTTTAGATTTCACTCTCACAAGATTCGGATTGGATAACAACCTTCTTGGATTTGGATCTAGTTACTCTCTCAAGATTCTTAGCTTTCATGTGATTTGATGTTGTAGTAAAAGAAACAGTACCATTCCCATTCATCTTTTTGATGTTGTCAGCATCTCATTTCATCCTTGTTTCATGTTGGAGAAGAGTTCTAAAAATCTTATCTAAGGAAATTTGAGTAACCTTCCTATTCTAATCAATTGTAGTTCTATTGGATTCCGATTCATTGGGCATAATATCAATGATCTTGTAAACAAAAACTTCATCATCCAGAACTTTTTCTCCCATAGAATGTAAGATATTAATGATAGTTATAAATCTTTGTTGCACCTTACAAATGGGTTCTCCATAAGGAAAGTTAAAACCATGATACTCAGCTCTAAGAATGGCTCTTCTAGTCTCAATCACTTTAGATGTACCAAAATGAGTAACTTCAAGTTTCTTCCATATACAGTTATCTACCTCACAAGAAGAAATTTGGCTATATATGTTCCTAGTCATTCAACAAAGTAAAGTGTTTTGTACCATATAGTTTATTTGATAATCATGCTTCTCTTGGTTTGTGAAAATAATAACTTCTTTATCAGGAATTTGATATCCTTCAATAAGCATAACAAAATTTTCTACTTTAGTATTGATAACGAATGTCATCATTCAATCTCTCCAATAATCATAATAATTACCATAAAAAATTGGTGGTCTTGTAGGATTTAGTTTGTCAATGGAACCAACATTGATTCCTGCCATCTTAAAAAACTTTCTACAAAAACTTGATAATAACAAAAGTTTGGATTCAAGGAGAATATTCCTAAGCAAGGAAAATATAGAACAATAAAAAACTGAGCAAGAAAAGATTATATGTGAGTATAAGTATTTCAGACACCTCTTTTGATACCAATTGTAGGATCGAAATAATGATGTTGATGCTCAATATACAAGAGGTGGGGGGGGGGTGAATTGTACACTTTAAAAATTTCCTTAAACAAGGAAAGATCTAAGTTTAACAAAGTTAAACTATGAAAATTCACAACACCTCTAACACCAATTGAAAGATTGGGTCAATGTATGAATTTAAAAACTTCTAGTTCTATACAATTTCTTAAATTTGGAAAGTGATTCCAAAAAAACAGATTCCAGAAATATGGATTCAGAAAATGAAACTTAACCAAAGTTTACAATATGAGATTCTACCTTAAAGCATATAGAATCTAACTGAATCGGAGTATACATGTGTAAGGAAGTATAAGATAGTTATACTTTCTTAAAAATAAAACATTTAACGGAAAATATAAACTTGTCACAAAAACAAGTAATAAGATATAAGTCTTTTAACCGAAAGAGAAGTGTATCCAACAACATTGGATAAAGGTCCCTTGATTTATACTTTCACGAAATTCTATCTTACCCACACCCGGGTAATCCCTTGATACGAAGATCGGAGTCTCTGTCTTGCTATCCCTACAAGCCCTCAATTTCAAGGTAGTTGGAACCTATGTCTTCCTCAGCAAGGAAGCTATTGAACATCATGGTAGTCGGAACCTCTGTCTTCCTATCCCCGGAAGCCCTCAAATATAATCACCAACATTCAGAGTCGCAAGAAGCAATCTAAACGAGCAGTTCAGTACGAACAAGGCATAAAAATCTTCTCTCTCTAGAAATCACCTTAACATCGTGTGGTGTCTAGAGTGATCAACTTGTTGTTGAGATCTTTAAATTGAGCTCATATTTATAGTCTCGGTAGTAACGGTCGGCTCCCTCCTCCAACGGTCATATTTTCCTTAAATTTTGGAGGGACCTGTACATGTGTCCCTCAAACAACTGTTCATCAATAACTAAATACACGACATCATTTTGTAATGAAACAATTGTGAGAATAAGCAAAACTGAAGTTCGTAATGTAAGAAAAATAAAAGTTCGTAGTCTAACCAAAATGGAATTCAGAGTATATAATAAAGAGATGTTCGGACTCTGTTTTTCTAAGAAATTCGTAAGGAGAATACGTAATCAGAATTCTTAATTAGAATTTATCATTGGAATTACTAATGAGAATTCCACATCAGAATTCGTAATGAGAAATCATCACTTGAGTTCGTAATGATAATTCTTAATCAGAATTCGTAATGAGAATTCATCATCAGAATTCATAATGAGAGTTCTGCACTAGAATTCGTAATGAGAATTCATCATCAGAATTCGTAATGAGAATTTTTCACTAGAATTCGTAATGAGAATTCATCACTGGAATTAGTAATGAGAATTCATCATCAGAATTCCTAATGAGAATTCATCATCAGAATTCATAATGAGAATTCTGCACTAGAATTCGTAATGAAAAATAGAATAACTTATATATAATTATTATATGATTCCGAGGTTTTGGACTTTAATATGAATTTTATACTTAGAAAAATTTATGGAATGAGAAAGAAAATCTTGATAAAGATAAATTTCCTTAAAGAAAGACATTTTCCTTATAGAACTAAAATATAGATTTGCTTAAGTATAAGGTGTTTGTGTTTTTCAAAACAAGAAGGAATGGAAAAGTCATAAGGAAAACCTTATTGACTCAACCGGGGTTGAGACCAACTTATATTATATTTGATTCAATAAATAATACAAAATTTATATGATAACTTTCATGACCAATTATTTTACTTGATAAAAAATTTTCATGAAACACTAGAACCATAAGATAAGATATTTAACATTAAATTCAAAATTAATTTAATAAAAATAATAACCCCGGTCTTGAGATTCTTTCTTTTATGTTGATACTGATCAATCACATACCTTTCCAATTTTCATTATGAAATTAGGTTCTAATGATATAATGCATCTAGTGATGTTGTTTGCCTTATCCTTGATCTCAAAGCATCATTGATTTTACTCTAGGTGCAAGCATGATCACTCACATTTGACCATAATATAGTCCTTCAGGGTTAAAGGATTGATTATATTAAGATGAGGAATGTTTTGGAATATATTCTTTTCATCATGAGTGGAAAATATTGAGAATTTACTTTGGGATAGAATTCTCTAGATCGAAAATCATTCTCCACAACTTTCACCTCCAACTATGAAATGATATAACTATATAATTATATATATCGGTTAGAGAATAATTAATTCCACATAGGATAATAAAAATATCTTAATTCTTATGGAATCCTACATTTAATTATATTTATATTTATTTTTATATTATTAGTATTATTATTATTATTATTATTTTCTTGATATAAAAATAATTTAAAATAGAAATAAATATCATTAAATTAAATAAATTAAAATTTATTAAAATTATATTTATTATATCATTTCCACTAGGCCTATTAAAATGGTTTATATTTTATCCCCTATATTTATTGAACCTCAAATAAAATGTATTCTTCATTTGATAAATTAATAAATATAATATTCACAATCTTGAAAATAAATATCTATTTTAATATCCATATAAATGAATAAATATTTATTTAATAAAAAATATTATCTATTAATTTGTGAATAAATAAATATTTATATTTTTAAATAATATTATTTGGTGATATTTTAAATAAATATTCTTTTAAATATTCATTTTTTATATAAATATTCAATGAGTAAAAGCGATTAGTAAATACTGAATAAATATTATTACTTAAATTTATTCCAACACGTTAAATACAAATAGTTTCAAAATAAGATCAATGAAGAATCTTAGTATGTTTAACTCTAATATTATTCCCCAGTATAACTAGGCAGAAATTCCTAAACTCTAATATCAACTTCTATGAATACATAAACCCACATATGAGGTATAAGTTAATTTCACAATGACAACAATCACATATGAAATATCACTATGTAATATAATCCTTTTTCATAATATCTCATCAATAAGGTTTCGTACTCATTTCATCAACCCATATGATCGATATTTAATTATTTTAATATCTTAAATGATCTCATCAATACACCATGGTAGAGGCTTTTATTTCGAGAGTTTCACCCTCCTTAACTTTGGCGGTTTCAGGTGCAGTGGAAGTTCTTATTGGGGTTGAACCCACATTGAATTATTTTAGATTCACTGAGTAATATAAAATGTAAATGATAAAAAAAGTAATGAAAAATGAATGTATTTGATAACAAGTGGAAAATAATGATAGAACCATATGATTTGATCTTTCATGTTAAATTTGTAATTATTTTAATTGTAAGAATTACCTTGGACTTATGATTGATTCTTCGTGGTAGATATTTATATTAAAAAATATGTTTGGGTTTTTATTATACTATGAGTGTCTCAGGATATATTCTATCTAATGGTGATACACACTTTCTCCTATATCTCAAGTAATCATTGATGTACTTTAAGTGCTAGCATAATGGTGCCAATTATCCTGTGTTCCCAGCATTTATCATAACACAATCCTCCATGGTAGAAGAATTGATTCTCTAGACTCTCATTCATAAGGAAAGGAAGGAGGTGGATGATATTAATTCAAAATTGAGAAAAAAAAATCATGATAAGTTATTCAGGGAAAAAAATTATCCAGGGAGAAAATTATTTTCCACAATATTCATCTTCCCCTATGAATACTTATTTACTTAAATTTTTTATGTCATATATAATTAGCGACTGAATAAATGTGATAAGTAAATCCATAATAAATAATAATTTGAATATTTATTACAACCACTTTATAAAATAGTATTTAACAGTGATCAATTCAAACACTTAGTGTGTGTTTCATGTCATTATAATTTTAAAATACAAATTATGATCGATAACAAACAAGATACGCAACACTGAGAGTAAATAAACCATGAAATTTAATAATTAAAATGTGACTATTATAACCTATCTATTAAATTGGAAGGTGTGAATAATATTAAATAATTTTTGAAATATTTATAAATGTTCTAATCAAAAAAAATTTACTGATTACTTCTTTTGAAATAAGTACCCAATTTCTAGTAAATCCATTTTTTTGAAAGATATGTTTTATTTAAAAAGGATTTTTTATTGAGAGAATAATATAATTAATAAATTTAAATGTTATAAATTTTATTCAATAAAATAATTATATTTTTCTAAATCAGGATATCAAAATTACCTGAGGTGAAATTTTGAAATTTTTCTAAAAAGTTTTATTTTCCAGTAAATAGTGAAAATAATAGTATTAATTGAAAATTTCATTTTATTTTAAAATATTTAAAAATTAAAATTCTATTTTGGATTAGATTAAAAATGTTATTAGTTAATTTTTATTACTAATCATCCAATTATGGTTTTTTAAATGAATTTTTTTCATTTATTTAGTATAAAAACATTTTATACTTTAAAAGGCATTTTGATGAAAAACTATTTTTCATTGCATTTTGTCAATTTAATTATAAATTAATTTTTTTACTTATTTCTTTTTAATTTATAAAGATTTATTTTATACCTGAAATCATTGGGTTAATTTTTTTAAATTGTTTTGTTTTATTTCTTTAATATGAAAATTAATTTTAGTAATTTTTGTTACCACAGTAAAGGTTAAATCAGGTAATTAAAGTTAAAAACAAAATGAAGTCACCAAAACCAACCTAAAAATTTAATTAATTTTATTGGATGAGTTAATTTCATCAATACTCACCCAATAATAATATATATGACAATTTTTTCCATTTACATGTGATTATGACCTTTACAATATTTTATGCAAATAAATTAAAAAATGTAACACAATTGTTTTTAAAAAAAATAATATTTTTAACATGGGGATAAATATAAGATATTTTTGGTTGTAAATATTAAATTTATAAATAAATGATTTATATTTATCATGATAATCCATTTTTAAATTTTAGTGATGAAATAATTACCTTAAATGCTTACACAAAGTTGGCACGATAATTATTCAATTAATGTAAAAATCAAATAAATTATAATAAAAATAAAAACATTAATATAATTTTAGATAATTAACATGATACAAAAATTTTATATATTAAAATAATAGTTTAGGTGTGTAAAAAAATATTTGTTTCGAATTTTATTTTATTTATTTATGTTATTAAAGTCATAGTAATGAATTGTTCTAAAAATTGACATTAATGATATTTTATAATAAATAATACCATATTAAATAATTTAAAATTCCTAAAAATCTTATTTTTAGACAAGTGATTATGATATAGTTTATAATATAATAAATTATCATTTTGGGGTATTTTCTATTTATAGTAACCATCTTAATCCTCAATGAGTAAAAATCATTGTTGTCACGATAAGTGTGAAAGGGTTTAATGAGGGGTTAAAACCAAATGATAAGACTAGAAGAATAGTAAAAAATTCTCTGTTTTTTTATAAAAGGAGAGGATTTAGACCCATACACATCTTATATTCAACATAAACTAGTTTAGATCCATTTAAAATATAAAATTAATTTATATTAGTTTAATATTTTGATATATTCCAAGAGCTTTCACCCCCTCTCTTATAAAAGGGAATCTCTTCTTCTATTTACGTCACACATAGAAACCCATATGAATTGAAAAATATATTAGAAAATAAATTCCTTAAATCTCTCCCAATGTTCTATTGGACTTATTTATGGATGAATTCCATCTTTAGTGGTGTTAAGGTGTTAAAAAAGAAGGTTGTCTGAAGAAGATGTATCAGTCTTAATCAATTGTATTTGCTCTATTTCTTCATCCACCTCCTTTAAATATTATCGAAATACAATTAGATAATAAAATAATTATTTTAAATATTATTATCTGTTACGCTATGTGTTTTATTACCTATATCCATCTTCAACCTCCATTAAATTGGAAAGGAATCAATCGTTCGGGTGTACGGTGGACTATCACCTCATAAACCGATGTAAATTTTTTCAGCACCACCACACACAGTTGGTTATAATTATGGTATTAATGTTTATATATGATATTCATGAAATTATTATAAATATTAAATTATAATATATCATTCATTTTATTTCCTTTCCATTCATTATTAAATGATATCGTCGTCCCTGCTTACATGTGGACTACAAACTCCACAAAGCGATATGATTATTTTTTCATCACCCCATATAGTGGATGATATATATAAGTATGTTTAAATAAATAATATATAATTTATGAAATAGTTATATTTTTGAAATGATAAAATAATATTTACCTTCTTTCCCAAATGATCATTTAAAAATAGAAACATTACTCATGTATACTTACGACCTACCGTCTCTATGATTGTAACATAATACATTTTTGATTACAATAATTTATGATTGGGTTTAAAAGTATAATTTATAAATTAAAATGTTAATTATTTCATTAATATTATCCGTTATTTGATGTAACAATGACCCCTTCTACCATGGTCAACACATCAAATCTGTTTTGAAATTGTGGACGAGACATCCTCAAAACACCCGATATCAACTTAAATATGTCATTAAAATAAATGGAATAAATTATTTAAGGATAATTAATTAATACCATAAATGGTTATTAAGAAATAAAATAATTTATATAATCTTATTATATAAGTTTTAATGGGAATATATAGAATGTTTGGACTCAAGGTAAGGGATTTCATCTCAATTTCATTTCATTAAAGTGTCTTTTGATGTTATGCACATAATTTATTTTATATGGTGATTATAATAACAATTTTACATTATATAACCTGAATACATCACAATTCATGGTATATTAAGGTTAAATTTTAATTACTTTATAAAAGGGAATTTTACTTGAAATTTACCACGTGGTAAAAGGTTTTTCAAATTAATTTCCTTTTGTTGGCTTATAAGTATTTTCATTGACCTTGTTATTCCATGATTATGTATGAATTGATCTCTAAATTATTTTATTATATATTTACAATTTTTTTGGAATTTATTTTTTTACAAATAATCAATTATTTATTAACTCTTAATCAAATTATATGATCTTTGTAAGGGTTATTCGTCATAAATTCTCTTTATTTGGGACATACTATTATGATATGTACTATGTTTTGATCGATGTCGGATACATTTCAACCTAATCGGTAAGCTCTCGATTCCTCTTGGTTCATTCTTTGTGATTTCCTCTCTCTCTCTATTGAGTTATCAAAGGTTTAGTGTTTTTTCTCATTTTGTAGATCGACTCCATTATATGTTAAATCGAAGACTGACCCTGGACGAGGAGAGTCGTACAAGTATGAGGTAGGTGGTCTCTTGAATTTCATAAATTGTCAAGTAGATTATATGTGACGAAGTGCTACACTCCCATTTTTGGGTGTCTCTTAATTGAATATTGACCTATTTTGTTACCTAATGTTGATTAGGTAATTGATTAAATGATTATAAGGAGTGTTTGATATTATTATCCTTGATTGAGGGCTAACTCGTGGGTACATTTTCCCTTGGATGACCAATATTTATCCATTTTTCCTAGGATGCCTATGGAAATGTCTTTATTTTCCTTTTATGGGTTATTAAAAAATGGAATTGGTTAATTGAATGATTTTCCCATATGAGATTATTTTGTTAACCATATAATAGTGTAACTTGCGTGTGTTGTTTCTATGTTGAAATAATTATACCCCTAGCTTGGACCTAATACATGATCAAATGATTATATACCAGGTTTTGACCCAGACACATGCTGAAATGCTTATATACCGGGTTTTGACCCTAATTGATAATAAAAATGCTTATATAGCTGGTTTTGATCTAGCTTGGTGTTAAGTTACACCCTGGTTATATGGTTTTGGTTGAACACAGTAGGGGTGATACTTGAATTCCACCTTAGGATTTCATGACCAGACTAAGTTATAACTCGAATAATTAAATGTAAGGACTAATGATGTGTCTTCCAATCCAAAGAACAAGATTGGATTTGGTCTTCAACAATACTTGATTAGATTGTATTTTGAGACATCTATTGTGGTTAATTTTGAGTACCTAATGTTTAATGCTTTCACTATTGTACAATTATTGTTATATATATATATATATATATTCAATGATAGATTGGAATATATATTAGGTGATTTATTACTTGGATTTAGTCTCATACCCTATTTGGGTCATTCTTTTGGGCCCAAAAATATTATATTATTTTAGGTGTTGATCAGGGAATGCACCCATCTACCGGTACTTGATTTGATTTTTAGGAGCAAGATATAGTGGTTCTGAGCTGAGGCTTGGGATTTTTTGTAGATTCATTTGTTCTTTTTTTATTTGGAGAATATATTGTAGATTTATGAAGTGTACTTTTTTTGGATGCTTTATTTGAAAATATAACATGATGGATTTTCCTTTGTATGTTACAATGCTTGGTTATTTATTTTATCAGTCTTCCGCAATTTATTTTAGTTTTAGGTTTTTTATTTCTTCTTCTATAGTATTATTATTCATTTGGCTATGTTACACTCTACCAATGAGGTCATAGTATCCCCACTATCACACCTTAGACCCTCTCTTTTAGTTGGTAGCCTCTGGCATTATGGGAAATGTGCTTGAGGCTATGTGTCCAACCGGGTACGGGGCACCAGTTGAGTGGCATCCGGGTCTGGGATGTTACAAAGATGTATAAGAGGAATTTATTTTATGGTTTTTCTTCATGTTTGGTGATTAAATTATGGAAAAAGAATTTTTAAATTATCTGTGCCTGAGAGTAGCTACCCCATGTACATGGAAAATCCAATCTTCCTTGAATTTAGTTGTGCTTTAGGATTTTGAGCTATTACAGTTGATTTGATTTCACTATTGGGTGACACACTCATATTTTTTCTTTTACTATTGATATAATTTTTTGTTATATTGTGTTGTAACATGATGAGATGAGGGTATTCCATCTCATGCGTCATATAGGCACTTTTTCGAAATCAATGCCATGCAATCTTACTATTCCATTTAGGGAGCATTATAGATTTCATGCTATTGTGATAGATGTCATGCTAGATATGCATGTTTTTGTGATATTAACATGATAGATATTACTTCTTTTGTGATAGGTGTATTGGTACATGAAATGGTTCGATTTTGATGGATGTGAAGCTTTTATCCTTGAGGTGTATGGGTCCCCATGGGTTGGAATTCGATAGATCATGCTTCGGCCATGTGATATAGATTGTGTTGTTATGTGATAAATGTGGATGCCAATATTAGATTCACAGGGAGAATGATTCCCCATGGATAATAAATTTTCACACCATTGCTTTATTTTTCAACAATAGTGGTCTCAAGGATGTTTCTGATGCTTATTGTCTGGAAACCCAGACAACATAGTGTGTGGTCCTATGAACACACATCATGTGTTCTTCTATTCATGAATAGAGGATTTTTTTCATGTAAATTTTGTGTACCCTATATACATGTTGTGTGGTTTCTAACTGTGTAACCAGGGTGTGAGAAATAAAATAGGTTGTTGGGTTTTTGGTGGAACATGCCATGTACCATAAGTACACCCCATGTAGTTTTACAGAGGCAGACCCCGTGTGACTCTGGCCAGGTTAAAGTATATGGCTTGTAGGGAGAATTTGATTACAAACTGTGTGTTATGATGAAGCAATGTGCACATGGGATTTTTACATTTGAAGGCAGGTGAGGGGTACACCCCCATGTCATAGTTTAAAGGGACATGCCATGTGTGTTTTCTACACGCCATGTTCTCAACTTTTGTAAACCTTTGAGATTTTTCTTCTCCTGTCTTATATAACTTTTTCAGTTTTTGACACATGAGTAGTCATTTAAGAGTATTTTTCCATGTATATCATGATGTAGAATCCCATGTATCATTTTGAGGACTCCTAATGGGTGTTTTGGGTATTCTATATAAATGGATAGGTTCTTCCTCAAGTTAATGTTTCTAGTTGTCACCTAAGAGTGAAACATTACGTGAATGATCGGATGGATTTCTTGACCAACCTAGTTGATATATTTTATCTGAGATGATCATTGAGCTATCATCCATGACCTATTCTTTGTGGACATATCCCTTGTGAGATGTGTCCTTCTGGCATATGAGGTCATGATACAAGTTGATATTGAGGATTCCTTGTAGGATTATTATGCTTATGTTTTGATCTAGAGAATCCTATGTAGGATTTCTCTATCTTCTATCTAGTTACCAAGTATCCCTTGAGGGAATCATTTTCTTACATGATGTTGTAAGGAGTCCATTGTAGGATCTCACTTCTGTGTACCATTTTCGAGGATCCCTATTATAGGATTCCTTTGTTATTTATCTTTCAAGGATCCTACGTAGGATTCCTCCCTTTCCTTTTTAGATAATGATTTCTTATAGGATGCCTTAACATTAGTTACATGGAGGAACCTGAGTAGAATTCCTATAAGTGTGAGGACAGTTGTGATTTGTAAGGGGATATCCATCAGTAGAGCTTTTCGATGTTGATACCACCTAGGTGTCTTTGTCCCTAGTAGGACGTTTGAGTATTTAAAGATAACACCCCTGTTAATATAGGTGATTATTGTATTTTGACCCTTGATATGTGAATTAACATTGGTTAACGTGCGGTTAAACAAGTTAGACATGCCTCAGGAATGTTAAACTTCTTAGGAAGTCATGTGAACCTCTTCTTATTTAAGTGATGTGCGACTTGGTATGTCATCATCTGTGTAAATGGTTGTGTGGAGGATGTGCTTTGGAGCTAGTTCATGAGTGACCCATCTGGTACTAGGATTCATAGGATGGAAAACTTATGAATAGTACCCAGAATGTGATGTTTGTTCTTGTAAACATAGGGCAGTATATGTTGACATACGTGGAATCCGTCAAGTGTTAAATGTTAAAAATGAGCCGTCGAGTTTGGTTAAATCAATGAGATTTGAGCTAATGTGTCTATTCATGGTTATCTACAATGTAGAGTGACCTTAACGTTTTGGAACCAAGTTCATCCCACTGCTCGGGAGGAATTTCTATGATATGGGTGTTTTAATACACCGACTGGTTTAATTTTCATCTTTCATGCCAAGTGATTTGACAAGGTGATCGTGGTTGGTGGAGTGACAATCATGCGTTTATGTTGGTTTTGAACTCACACATTTGAGAGAGTTTGTTCCTTATTCTTGATGTTTAACACACTCCTAGGTGGGGAGCGTCACGTCGGATCTGTTTAAATGCGTTCTTCCATGTAGGAGGATCAAAATCAAGGTCCATTCAAAAATGGTTTTTTTCTACTTGAATGGATTTTAGGATCGAAAGTTTTGTTTCATGTTGTTGCTTTCTTGAAATAACAATATTTCTTGCAGTTGACTATGTATGAAACCATTATAAGACAAAAATGATCATGAATGGACTTTTCTAGTTAAGCATAATCTATCATAGAAATTCCTTAGTATAAAGGCATTTTGTTTAGTTAAATAACGATGCGTCGACCAGTGAAGTTGTTTTTCATTCAGAAGGTTGACTAGTAGTGGTTTGGATATCCTTTTCTAGTGATCCTTGAAATCCTATTAGCGTGCTCTTTAATAAGAGAGGATAATGTACCTGATCTTTTAATCGTCCTAGATGCGCTAAGAGAGCATTGGTTATACATCACGCTAAACATGAAATACCCTAGTCTATTTCAATTTTTTTTTCAGTGTTATGTGTTGGATGCATGGTTTTCAATGAGGACTAGTTAATCCTGAGTGATACTTGGTTTAATCCTGCCTGCTGTTTTCTTAGACTCGAATGCTAGGTGGATGCCACTCTAGGTTCAGTCAGTGTTCTTATGTGGAATTTTGGCCTAGTAGTAAAGTATCACTTGTAACGGGGAGTATAGACCTCCTTGTTGAGTTAATAGGACTCCGAGTTTTTGAATATGAGATTTTCTCGAACTTATAGTTTCCCTAAGATGCGATTCTTTGAAAAGAGGTAATAGTTCCAGTGGGATGGATCTAGAATTACACTTTTATTCATGCTGTGGAATGACCTTTTAATTGATCAAGTTATGTATTGACTAATAAGCATCACTAAGTGACATGTATGTGATTCGGTGAACAAGATCGTTGTCAACAAATGCTGCCTTGGGATCTAGCATTGTGTTCTATTGCTATATGTCATCCTTCTAAGCTAGGCATTTTTGATATACGTCAACCAGTGATGGTTTGCCTCATTATCCTTATTGTTCTTTGTGTTTAGTTCCATTAGACCAGTTTAAAAACTCTATTAGTTTATGGTGGGTGTAGTGTAAAAGTCCACAATGTCTTTTAAGGAAAGATTACATGACCACTTTTGATGAGGTGGATCGGGGTCTGATCGATCTCTACTGTGAGGCCACTGTTATGACCCCAGTTATGTTCAGGTTTTCCCAGTTAAATGAAACTCATGTCAAAAGCATCGCTAGAATGCCCAGGGTCAAGCTTGGTAGAGTTTTATAATGGTGGGGGTGTTGTGGAAATGATGTCTTTTGCGTTGTTATTAACAGACTCACGAAGGTCGCACTCTTCCTACCAATCAAGGAAACCTTTAGTGTTGATGAGCTTGGAAGGTTTTACATCCATGAGATTGTAAGACATCACAAGGTTATGTATTTTATCATTTCAGATTGGGACACCCAGTTTACCTCACGTTTCTGGAAAGAGATAAAAAAGGTGCTAGGTACACAGGTTCTTCTGAGCACATATTACCGTCATCAGATGTATAGCCAGTCAGAGTGCACGATTCAGGTGCTAGAGGAAATTCTTCAGGAATGCATCCTTAATTTTAAGGATTCATGGGAGAGACACATACCTTTTATTGAGTAAACTTATAATGATATATTTCATGCTACTTTTATGATGTTTTTATGTGAGTCTTTGTATGGTGATCCATATCGATCACCCCTGTGTTGGCTGGAGGCAGGAGAGACAGCTAGGCTTGGACCTCCTCTTGTCTAGGAGACCATTGAACAAGTTCAGGTGATTCAGAAGTGGGTGGATACTGTGAAGTCTTGTTAGAAATCATATTTTGATCACTATAAATGACCTATGGGTTATAGGTCAGGGATTGAGTTTTCCTTCGTGTTTCCCCGAGGTTAGGACACAAAAGGATCATGAGACAGGGTAAGATTTCAACGAGATACGTTGAGACATTAAAGTTTTTGGAAAGAGTCAGGCTATTTACTATGGGTTGTAGTTAACTCAGAGGTAGAAGGCTATGAACTACGTCTTACACACTTTTATGTTGCGACACTACCTTTCAGACCCATTTCACACCTTTCATCCTGAGGAAGTGGAGTTACAAGAAGACGCATCCTTTGAAGAGCCTCCCAATATGAATTCTGGATCATAGCACATATGTTATCTGTGCATTTGTTGTTCCATTCGTATGGTTATATGGCAATATGGATGAGGGTCGGATGAGACTAGGGAGATGGAGACTAGAATTTGATCGCAATGACGAGAGTTTTTCTCTGATGTTCCTTTACCACCCTTGAAAATGCACTTTAGTGACGAATTACTTTAAGGGGGGAAGTTTGTAAGAACACAATTCATTTCATTAAGTAAGAATCCTTCATTTTCAATTTTTACTTAATGAGATAGAGGAAAAAGAAACTTACATGCCATGTATTTTCATGTACATTCCATGTAAGGATGGTTACACGCCGTATGATCCTAGTACACGACCATGTAATGGTCTGGAAATGACTTCTATGGACACGACATGTAATTTCAAGAACATGTCAGGTACTTGTCTAAAATTTTATAAATCATGAAGTGGACTCATGTTTCTTTATACAGAAAGGGGGGCTCATCAAATTCGATGAACAACCGCACTAATAGGTCGTTTCACCTACAATTGTGTGTCTAAACACCATTTCAATCGCTATCAGATGCATTGGAGCCCAATCTGTAAGATCATGATTCCTCTTGGTATTTTCTTCATGATTTCATATCTCTATTATTTTATCAAAGGAAGCAAGTTTTTGCTCATTTTTTTGATCTACTCCATTCTAGGTCGAATCAAAGACCAATGCTAGACGAGGAGAGTCATACGAGTACGAGTTAGGTGGTCTGATGCCTTTCACAAATTGTCAATTTTATTAAATGTTATAGAGTGTCACACACCCATTTTTGGGTCTCGCCTAATTGAATATTAACCTATGTTGTTACCTAATGTTGATTAGCTAATTGATTAAATTATTATAAGGCATGTTAGATATTGTTAGCCTTGATTGAAGGCCACCCTGTGAGTACATTTTCCCTTGGATGACTAATGTATAGCTGTTTGGGGAAGGATGTATATGGGAATGCCTTTTTTTCCTTTTATGGGTCATTTAGAAATGGAATTTCTGAATTTAATGATTTTACCATGTTAGTTTATAATGTTAAACATTTAAAAGTGTACTATATGTGTGTTGTTTTTGTGTTGAAATTATTATACAATGGGCTTGACCCTGATACATGATGAAATACTTATATACCGGGTTTTGACCCTAACACATAATGAAATTATTATATACCATTTTTAACCCAAATGAACTACTGAAATGACTATATATCTTGTTTTGATCTAGTTTTATGTTATGTTACACTATGTTTATATGGTTTTGGTTGAACACACCCGTAATGATTCTTGAATTCCACCTTCGGATGTTCGGACCAGGCTTAGTTATAATTTAAATAATGAAATTTAATGACTATTGATGCATCTACCAAGCCAATGCACAAGCTTGGATTCAGTCTTCACCCATACTTGATTACATTGTCTTCTGAGACATCTGTTGAGCTTACTTTCGAGTACCGACTATTTATAGATTTCACTATTGTACATTGTATGTTATATATATAGTCACTGAAAGATCTCTACAAATCCTGGGTGGATGCCAACTTGGATTTAGTCTCACACCCAATTTGGGTCATGTTGTTTGGCCCAAATAGATTATATGATTGTAGGTGTTGATCAGGGCAAGTTCTCTTCTACAAGTACATGATTTTCTATTTTGGAGTAAGAGATCATTGGACTGACCCAGGACTTGTGATTCTTCTGAGATTCCTTTATTATTATTTTATTTGGAACATATAATTTGGATTTCCATAGTATTATTATTTTGGATGATTTATTTGAACATATAACATGTTGCATCATCTTTTGTATGGAATGATGCTTGGTTATTTATTTTATTAGTCTTCCACTATTTATTTCAGTTGTATGCTGTTTACTTCTTCTGTTATTGTATTATTATTTTTTCCACTATGCTACACTCTATCCTTGAGAGAATGGTTTTCCCATTATCACACCATAGGACCTTGCTTCTAGTCGGTAGCCTCTGGAGTTTGGGGAAATCCACTTGAGGCCATGTGGCCAACTGGGTATGGGGCACCAGTTGAGTGGCATATGGATTCGGGAAATTACACCAAAGTGGCATAGGCTTTGTGTTACAATTTCCTTTGTTTCAGATTATTGATGTTCAAGGTTCATTTAGAGGAAATCATATGCACTTATTTAATTTAACCAAATATATTTTATTATCCTATGGTTATGATTGCAGTTCACAAGTTGATTTTCCATTTTCTCTGTTGTTTAATTAATAAACATCTTGAATTTTGTCTGTTAGTGATACCGATCTTGTATCTTCCTTTATATTAGGAATATTTCTATTCCATATGCATGTTTCTCAAATATTTTAAAAAAATTTGTTTTATAAAAATAAATAGTTTATTATAGGTTTCTTTACATTCCATTTTTAATTATATTAAATGTTATTAAAATGAAATTTTCTATTATTTTCCATATGGGTCACTTTTGAGACCCTTAAAAAATTGTTTAAAACAAAAGTTTATTTTTATCACTTACAACAAGAACTAATTTTCCCACCATCATGAATATTTTTTTTGATTTGAAGCTTAATTTATAAATTTTCATATTAATTTTCAACAAAAATGGTTTTCATAATTTGGTTTTATGAATTTTTTGTTTTTAAAATTGATTTTCAAAGTGAAGATTTTTTTTCTCCAAGAATATTTTTCATGATCTTTTAATTGTATTTCCCTTTATAAACACCAAAAACTCTTGATTCTGATTATCATACAATGGGGTTATTTTGTAATTATACCATAAAATTTTTGTGTGTCGATAAATTATGATTGTTTCAAATATATTTTTATGTAACCTATTTATTTATCATGAGTTAATCAAGTTATTAAAGTAATAATGGATGTTTATATGAGTTTGATGGGGAAATTCATGATCTATGAACTTTATTTATGTTATGGTTCTTAGGAATTAATTATGATGATGGGTGGTTCCATTATAAACCGGGAGAGGGTGATCCCATTATAGATCTATAATTCATTGGTAAAATGGACATATTTAATTTATTAGCTTTCTCCAAAGAGATTATGGGAATAAACTGCGATGGTTATTCAAATTATTACCATGATTTGTTTTTTTGTATAAACTTTATGATTATTTAATGTGTAATAGTGAAGGTTAATTTTTTTTAAGAGTGATAAAACATTATGACTCAAGTTCTTTTATGATTTATCTATGATTCTAAAGGGGTTTTATAGAAAACTTATGCTTTCTCAAGGTTGGTTAGTGGGTTTATGTTTAATAAAAATTATTTTCTACTTATTATGAATGAAACGATATGGGTTTTTAATCATTACTATGATAAATAATGATATCACAAGGATCATAATTATTGACTATAATGAATGTTTCCCTGTTAAAGATTTAATCCACATATCATGATAGATTATCTAGTTATTGACAAGTATGAATTGCCTTATGTTATTCTCATGCACAATGATTATTTCATCATGCCCTTATTCTCATCTTATTCTAAATGATAATATTCAATTATTAATTATTATGTTCCCCCTTAATGAGAATTTGAGCTCACCCTTCTTATTTTTCATATTCACTAGGTTATGAGGAATGATGAAAAATTATTTGTACTTTGAAAGGATTCACATATGGATAATTTTATGGGATACACTGAATACATAACATGGAATATAAAAATATGGCTATATTGCGAGATAATGTTTATCTTTATAAACTAGTTTTTTATGAACCAAAGTTGGTATGTTTTTATAAAAATTAAATAAAATTTTAAAACTAAAAGGTCCTTGGGTATTTAAGTGATACAATATTTCCATATCATGTTATCCATTTTGGAAATAAAAAATTGGTTCATATTTATTGGTATCAAATCCATAAAATTATTTTTTATGTTTTTGGAATTGGATTTAGGAGTGGAGATCAATGGTGGTTATAGTTGGAATCATAGACGGGTTTAAATAATATTATAGATTAGGGTGATTTATTGTGATATTATCATAAGAGTTATAAATATCATTATGTGTTTATAAGTTTTAGTCTGATCATAAGTTTAGTATTTTAGACTTCCCTTTCGAGGTATTAAGTAGTGGAATTTTAATGAGGAAAATTTTATTTTGAGAGATGGTTTATTAAGTTGAGTTATGTGTAACCATTAGGTTTAACATGATGTTTTATTTGAGGAAGAATGAATTTATAATTTTTGATATATGTTTTAAATTTATATATAAATATTAGGATTTATATGATCATTAATGTTTAAGGGGAATGTAATAGGATTCATATAGTTTTAGAATAAGGATAGCCCATATGCTAGTTGAAAGCAATCAATTTTAACAAATCCACAAGGTTGGACACACAACCGAAGTGTGACAATAGATCAATGCCAAAAATTGTCCTATGTGAATTACTAGTTATTTAGAATTTGTTTTTCTAATTAAATTATTTGGAAAATAAATTTTATGTTGATTTTGGGAATATATGTTTTTTCGTTTATATTACCATGATATTGTGAATTTTTTTAGTGATTAAGTGATTAATGTTACTTAAGTATAAGTTCTCTATTCTGGGAACCTTATAATATAAATTTAAACATAATATTATCAGATTTTATTTGAGTAATAAAGGTTTATTGGTGTTTTGAAAATACTTATGATCTTAATGTGGGATTTTGATGATTCAATTTATTTTTAGAATGATTTATTTTGAACTTTGGTTTTTACTATTGAATTTTTGACATTAATATTATATTTATTCATATGAAGGTTTATTTCATTTGGGAATTATCTTATATTTTTCTAACCATTTTTATTTTTTTATTTTCTAAATGTAAGAGTAATAAATATTCATCCCTTATTGGATTATTTCATCCATTAGAAGTTAATTTTAGCACTTTTTGAAGATAAAAAATTATCTTGAATACTCATCATTCGAAGAAAAAGATGAGATTGTGGAGGAAATTGATTAAGGTATGAAATTATAATTGGAAATTAAGTATATATATTTTTATTCTTAGTATATATGGTACATGAATTGTTCAACACATGGAAAGTGATACTGAAATAAAAATATTATTTGTTTTCTTTTTTAACTATGAAATCAATAGTCTTTTAACCCATCATATATTTATGGGTTTTTATTGTTAAATTTATCTTGACTAGGTTATATATAACTTTATATTAATCATTTGGAATTATTTTTCTCTTATGAATATATTTTAACTTCCAACTACTGTTTTCCTATCTAGAAACCGAGTAATGTGTTACTCTAGATGACCTTTGTATTTCCACTTTCCTCTTTTCAAGAGGGAATTTTATTAACTCTTTTTATGATGTGAGATTTCTAAAAAAGTAATTTTATTGTTGATCACAAGTTCATATTTTGTGGATAAAATTTGTTAAATTGATGAGAATGTAATATTATGATATTTTTAAAATAAATACTATGATTGATAACATACAAGATATGAAACACCAAGCGTAAATGAACCATAAAATAATATTATTTAAATGTGTATGTTTAACCTACCCATTAAATTGGTGGGTACTATTATGATAAAACAATTATTAAAATATATATAAATGTTATGATTAATAAAAATTAATTAATTTATTCTGAGTAAATAAGCATTTAATTTTTATTAATCCGTTTTATTCTTAAAAGTTATGTTTTCTTCAAAAATGGTCACTTATTGAAATAATAATAAAATTAATTTATAGAAATTTTGTATTTTTTTGATAAAATAAATATAATTTTTGAAATCATCATATTGAATTTATCCCATGATGAAAATTTAATTTTTTTTGAAAGGTTTGACTTTTTAGTGAGTAGTGAAAAATACTATTTTTTATTGAAAATATTATTTTCTATTAAAGTATTTATAATTTTAAAATATATTTTGTATTAGTTTTAAAATATATTTAGTTAATTTTGGTTTAAAATAATCCAATAATGCTTTAAAAAATTAATTTTATATTTTAATTTAGTTTAATAACATTTCATACTAGAAAATGAATTTGTCTAAAAAACTATTCTTCTTCACGTTTCATCAAAAATTAATTAATTAAAATTATTCCACATAAAGGTTTATAAAAAAAATGTATTCTATATTTGGAATCAATGGTTATTTTTTTTAAATATAACCCTTTTTTGTTAATAGGAATAATAAATTTAGTATTTTTTTTATTACGACAGTAAAGGGTAAATCAGGTAATTAAAGTTAATAATAAAAATCTCCTGACTAAAAAATGACTCTAAGAGTTACATTAAATTTAAATTTTGATTCCATTTATTCTATATTTATCAAATTGTTTTCTATGTGGCCTGTGGTTTCCAATTTTATGTGAATTTAATGCTTATAATATTTTATGTAAAGAAAACTAAAAAATGTTACACTCTTTTTTTAGTAACTATAATATATGTAACATGTGTGTAAATAGAGAATATGTAAAATTATTAATATTAATTGGAAATAGAAATTATTTATCTTCATCATGATAATTTATTTTTAATTAATAGTTAATAAATTGTTACCTTAATGCTTATACAAAGCTATCACGAAAATTATTCAATTAATGAAAAAATTAAATAAATGATATTAAAAATATTTAATGTATTATAATTTTATATAACGTTATCCATGAATTTTATAGATGAAAATAAAAGGTTAGAGAATTTATTTTTTTTAATTTCATTTCTTGTCTTGATGTTATTAGTGTCAAAGTAATGAATAGTTTTAAATATTAACATTAATGAAATTTCATAATAAACAATATTTTATTAAATTATATAAAATTTAAAAAACAGTTTTATATGTTTCTAAGTGATTACCATATGGTTTAAAATTCAATCATGGTGCTTTTATGAGATGTTTTTACATTTATAGAAACCCTCTTCACCCTAAATGTATAAAAATCCTTGCTGCCATGATAAGTTTGAATTAGGATTACAAGGGGTTAAAACCAAATTATTATAGTAAGAACATAGTCAAATCTTGTTTAATTATTATTTTATGAGATTATTTATTCATATAATCATTATATATTTTAAATAAATAAGTTTGGAATTGAAAATTAATTTATATTAATTTTATATTTTGATAAATTTGAATAGTGGCACTCCCCTCTTATAAAAGGCCCTCTCCTATTCTATTTAATTAAAACTGGAAAATGAATTTTATTTATCCAATATATATTTAAACACCTTCATAAAATACCTACAAACTATATATATGTCTTAGTTATTCCATAATAACAACATTAGTTGTATTAATGTGTTACGAAATGGAGGTTGTTTGAAGAAGAGGTATCATTATTAACAAAGTGTTTTCATTTTTCTACTTCATCCACATCCTTAAAATCTTATCCAACCATGATGATATAATATCATAATTATCACCCAAATACTTTGGTGTTACTATGTTAGTTTCATAATATGCACCCTTCACCAACCTTCATAAAAAGGGGAAGGAATCAATAGTTCATGTGTGCGGGGGATTACCGCCTCACAGAGCGATATAAATCATTTTCCACCACCACCTCTAATAGATGATTATAATAATTGAATTAATGTTTATATATGTGTAACAACCTATTTAATTATGGAATATGATATTTATATATATATTAAATATTTATGAATAATATATTAATTTTACATTAATTAGGATGCCTTGTATGATAGCGTATTCAACACATAACAGTGAGTTTCTCCGAAGTCTTACATTGCACACAAGACTGAGTTATATTGAAAAATAATTCACTATTAGTATTATTATTTCAAAGGGTAGTTTAAACCTAGCCATTTTATTCGTAGGAATGAATAAAACTAACTATAATATGATTATACATGTTTTTTAAATGTTTTTACATTTATCCAATAAATTTTAGAGGCTTAAAATGATAATGAATCCAATTTTAATCATAAAATATTTTATATTTTTTAAATGGTTGTTTTACCACTTTTGATGGAAAACCTGTTTTAAATATGTTTTTTTCACTTTTATAGGTTATATTTGAAAAAAATAAACTTTCTATTTGGGAGTGGTACATCAAAATTTACTTTGGAGGAATTGTTTGTATTTTTCTAATAAAATTTATATTTTAATGAATATTGAAAAAACTGAATTTTACTTCAAAACTGACTTTTCATCTAATTTATTTATATATATATATTATCATTTAAATTGGTTTTAATGTGTAATTGGATTATGTTTCTAACATTTAATCCAATTTTTGTGATTGGAAGTAATTTCACACTGAAATTAGACATAAATTCACATCAATCTTTAGATGTTTCTTACCTTTTATGAACCCGCTTTCTCGTTTTGACAATGATAAATAATATTAAATTAATTACTAGAACTTATGTGTTTTGAATTTAGAAAAATGGATTCCATATTTGGAATCATAATTCTCAAATTCTCTAAATTGGTCCCTTTTATTTTGGGAAATTATGAATAGAAACTTCAGTAATTATTTTTATTTACCATAGTTAAAGGGTATATATGGTAAATATAGTAAAAATAATATTATAATAATAAAAAACTAACATAACATGTGTCCTAATCCTATTTTATGAGATATGGTCGAAACATATCATACTTGGGTTGATTTTAGGACCCCATGTAGCCACTTTGATGTGGTAATGACTTGTTATAATAATTAATTTAAAGAAAAGAGAAATATAAGATAAACATGTATCTTTTACTAATTTTTTTTACTATAGGGTCATATAACTGATCAATTTAACTATAAACAGTAATTATAAATATAAAAATATTTCCAATATCATGGTATTTTATTTATAATTATTAGAAATTAAATTTATAAATTAATTGATGACACAAAGATGATGTAGTGTTTTCCTTATAAATGAAAGATTTAAAAAAATTATATTATAAATATTAAAATCAATGTAATTTGATCATTTTGATTCCATCCAAGAATTTTCTGGATTATTATGAAATTTTATATTTGAGTTAACATAGTTGTTTTTGAATAAATAATGTTTTTATGACTTTTACAAAAATCAATTACTAAGTAGTGTCAAAATTGACATAAATGATTTTTTAAAACAAATACTATTTTATTAAATGATATAATAGTCATAAATATATTAGATTCGTCCAAATGACTTATATAATGTAAAAAATTTAATTAATTATCCACTAGAGGTTATCTTTTCATTTTATAGTAACTATACTAACAATATAGTGTAAAAATACAAGAAGGCATGTTAAGAGTTAATTTATTTAACTAAGGGTTAAAGACAAATGATAAGGTTAAATTTGTGACCAAAACTTGTATAAAACCTTTTGGTTGAGATTATTTAGACCCATCCTCATATTTTACTTTAAATATATCACTTTAGAACTATTATAATTCTAAAATCAATTTATAATAAAATAATATTTCAAAACCTTCCTAAAGTGCCCATCCTCCCTCTTATAAAAGGATACAACCTATACCCACTTACTAAAACTTCTAAAGACCCTTGGATTTCCCATATTATGATCAAATAAGCTCCCAAAATCCATCATTTCCTCATATAATCCTTAACTTGAGCACAAGGCAACTCAAGGAATCCTTTTGTCTCAAATCAAAAGGGGTCACCCAATTTAGAGGAAACGTCTTCTCTTAAGCTCCTTTAATTTATTTTCTTTCTCCAACACCCAAACCTCTCTTTAATAAATTATTTTACAACAAAAAAAGTATCCTAAATATAAATTATTTTTTATGTTAATTTATCTACCTATATATACACACACCCTTATCCATTGGATATAGAATATACTGTTTCTGTGTACGACGAACTATTGCCTCACGAAACGAGGATTGATCAATTTTATCCTACAACATATCATGGTAGAAATTATGATGGAAATATATTTATATATTATATATATTATATTTATATTTTCTCTATTCTTATGTAATTTTTATTTATAACATACCTGTATTCTTTCCATGTTGTGTAAATATGATAATTTTGTTTGAGGAACTTTGGAAAACTGCCCCCTCAAACTGATTTGAATGATTCATGATATACATGGTATGTATAAAGGATGGTTTTATTAAACCAAAAATACATGATTTATATTAATATAATAATGATATTATAATATACATTTATATCTTTTTATTATTATTCATTTATTATGAAAAAGAAATGAAAGGAGCGTTCATGCGTACGTATGACCAACCATATCTATGAACGGTGCATTTAATTTCTTATATAAAAATATTATGATATTATAAATTCATATATAATGGATATTTATGATATTTAAATCATTAATAATATTCTCTAGATGATATAATTTTGACTACATGGAAAATTTATATAAAAAAAGTTCATTTTCGAGCCAGGTAACGAATATCAACAAAACAATCGATATGAACATAAATAACTATGTAATTTTTATAACATGGAAATAAGTAATATAAACGGGATAATAAAATTAAAAAGGGTTATCAAGAAATTATAAATTTTACCTAAGTTTATTATTCAGGAACATAACGATTATACATGATGAATCGGGCTCAAGGTAAGGGACTTTGTCTCAATCTCCTTTCATTGAGGAATATTTTGGTAATATACACCCCCTTATTTTATAAGTTATAAATAAACCCTTTGGATTTTAATTTCATTCCACAATTTTCAAAAGAGAATATTTTTATATGAATCATTTCACTAATCAATAATAGGAATGTTTTTTATGTATGTGACGACAACAACTTCTCCGCCGCCGCAACCATTATTTGATGTTTTCCTTCCTATATAAACCATAATGATTTTAATGGAAAAACTAAATACCATATACCATTTTCATGTATTTAGGTATTTATATTTTTTTTTTATAAAATATTTATTATGTCAATACATTGTAATGACATCTTGTTATTGAAATGTAGAAATTTTATTTTTTTGTTATGCTCGTTTTATGTGTTATGATTATGTTATGGTGCTTGGACATTTGACGGGTGGTTAGGTGATAAACCAAAGATGATTATTTTCATGATAAAACAAATAATAGAGGTTCTTTTCTAAACCATGGATTGGTGGTTACTTTATAACCTCCAATCCATTGGGTATGGAAGTCAGCCGTATGACTATTCAATTTATAAGAATGATATGTGTGGAAGTAGATCATATGGTTATTCTATTTAATTATTATTATAAAACAAGTTATCTTTTATATTCTATGTGTTACTTATATGGGTTATATGGTAATATTTTGGTTAAAATGGGTATGCAAGGATATTATATTCAGCGAAGAGTATTTACTACCTAATAAAGGTGAAAAGTATTACTTTATTATAATGTATTCATGGTTTACAAGTTTTTTAAAATATTACACTTTTCCTTATTTTTGTATCACATAATGATATTTTTATTCTGATCTCCAGTTTTTGAAATGTTTCCATATAGTATAAGGATGGGTAAGTGAAAATAATAAGTGAATAATATTTTTATCAAAAAAATGAAATCATTTTTTAGAGGGTTTTATTTGGTGGAAAAGTGGATACTGAGTGTAACTCTCCCCATGTAATATCTTTTTCAATTATGTAATAGTTATGGCCTAATTATATAAAACTCTAAACCTAAAAAGATCCTCAATTCTAATTCTTTAATTAACTCAAGATTATGTTATGTTTTAGGATGGGGCCTTGTAGTTGGTATCATAGGTCGGTTTAGACAAATTTAAGGATTATGAGTTTTGGTTAAACATATGGTGAAATTATATGTCTATAATTTATGTTAAATTCTCGTTATATAAATTTTTTAGATAAAGGAATTTTGATTACAAATGAAAGTAGGAGGATCTCAAACAACATTCTTATCTCTTCCTGATGACTTTCTTTTTATAATTGTTACAAATTCATGTCTGGATGATTCTGAATATTTTTCTAATAAACAACTCACTTATAAGAAATTTTCTGAGATATCAAACACCCCACCTATACCTTGATTCCATCATGGATTAGGTTTCACTTTTAATCAAATCTTATTTTCTCAATATTCTCATATTTTCAAAAAGGTAAATATTATCAAGGATTTTATAGATATTTTATCTTATCACAGTATTATGAAGCAAATTATGATTTTCGAAAAAGATATTGAAGAAGGAGACCATTGTGAAACCTATTTATATTTTATTTTAAAATATAGTCTTTCAGGAAATACCTATGGTTTTTTAAAAGGACCATTGATTGAAAGTTTCAACTCAAAATCAGTCCGAATGTTTTATAAAAAGCACGTCTTATCTGATGCTTTGAAATTAAATGTCATAAAAGTTTATTTTCCAAAACTATTTCTCTGCAAACACCCATACGACCCAAGTTCTACAAGGTGTATTTGGACAAAGGAAGAACGTGATTTTGAAGAATATCTAAATCATTTTTTAAATACATGGAGCTTCTACCTACGTGAACAAAATGATGGTGAAACCAGGTTGACATTGTGATCAAGGTATGAAAATATTTCTTTTGGGAATAGTTTTAATAATTCTATAGGAGGTGAAAAAATGCCAATATATATAATAATTCTTGAATTAAGATGTTGAGTTCATTATGATTTGGAATGAAAATAGGATGTACAAGAAAAACATTATGTTTTAAACATGTTATGGTCTTTTTTGAGTTTTATAAAAAGTGAAAACATGCAAGATTAGTGGCCACCCCTCACATCAGCAAATATGTGGGAATTAAACCCACAACCGAATGGATATAAGGGTACATCACCTGCCAATATCCTCAATGAAGTCCCAATTTAGTATGAATTTATCTTTTTAGTTAAAAAAGTTGAAAAATTAATAATAAGTTGATTTTTTAAATTTATGTTTTATATAATGGATATCCATTGTATAGGAAAATGATTTGGGGACTAAGTGATAAATGTTATTTTTTATGACGATTACAATTTTGGGAACCCTATGTAACTAAGAAAAATATAATAATATGGGATTTTATTTGAGGAGTAACGGTTGAAATGTTTTTGGAAGAATCTATGTTTTTATTATGGAGTTATGGTGATTCAGTTTATTTATGGAAATTTTTAACCTAACTTAGAGAATATTTGATTTGGGTTATTGTTTTTTGGAATGAGACTTTAAGAGTGATCGAATTTATTTGGAGATACATGTTAAAATTTATCTTGGATGACTATGTGATCAAATCCTTATGAATTTAGGGTTTTAATCTTAATTTGGATTATTTTGAGGAATTTGAAGGACATTTTTTTATTGAATGGTCTATGTAGAACTTAGGTATTACACTTTAATTTTGGCGATTAAAAGTAGTCCTTATCCTATAAAGGATTATTCTTCTTGGGGTATTATTTGATATGGTACTCACCATTTTGGTTTTGGTGAATGTTTCAAGACATGATGAATAGATAGTTAGTGTTTTTTGGATTATCTGATTCTTTAGAAGTTGATTCCTGTGTTTTAGGTGTGACCAAGTCATCTTGAATACTCATTGTTTGGAGAAAATATGAGTTTGTGGTAGAAATTTATTTAAGGATGAAACTCTAATTGACAAGTATGTATGTTTCATTATGTTCTGAGTCACAATCATAAATAAAATTCACAACTTTATGAAAATGACCATGAAAAAAAATCATTGTCCGTATAATTTTTCTATTGGGAAATCAAATACTGTTTTACCCATCACATGTTTTTGGTTTTCTGATTTTCAACTTTATCCTAATCATATTTTCTACCACACTCTATCAGAACAAGACGTTTAGTTTTTCTTCCATATCCTTGTTTTCTTACATGGAATCCTAGTATGTGTTATCTCAAGTGACGTTTATACTTCTCTTTATTTCTTTTAATGTTATAGTTTTATTGACTCTTTTTTAGATTTGGGATTTTCAATGAAGTTACCAAGTCCAATTTTAAAATTGCGAGGACGCAATTTCCAAAATAGAGGATGGACGTAACATCCCCATTAATTATAGAATAAGAAATTATCATATCTATTAAATATTTATTAATAATATATTAATTTTACATTAAATGGGATTCCTTGTCTGATAGAGTACACGACACACAACAACGAGTTTCTCCAAAATCTTATGTTGCACACAAGAATGAGTTATAAAAAAAATAACAGATTAATAATATTATTATTTTAAAAGGTAGTTAACACCTAGAAGTTGTATTGAAAGGAATTAAAATAACTAACTAAAATATTATTATACAAGTTTGGTAAATGTTTTTCTATTTATCCAATAAATTTTATTGGATTAAAATAAAAATGAATCCAATTCTAAGCATAAAATACTCTAATATTTTTAAAAGGTTGTTTTACCACCTTTTGATGGATAACCCTTTTTAAATATTGTTTTTTAAAATTTTATAGGTTTTATTTGAAAAAATAAAATTCTTCTTTAGAAGAAGGACATCAAAATTTACATTGGTCTAATTTTATTTATTTTTCTGATAAAATTCAAATTTTAATGAATAGAAAAAATACTGAAATTTAATTCCAAACTAACATTTTTGTCTAATTTATTTATATAGTTAGATTATATTTTAATTTTTTTTAAATTTTAATTGGACTATGTTTTTATCATTTAATCCAACTTTTTTTAATATAAGTAATTTCACATTAAAATTAGATATAAACGCACGTCTATCTTTTGATGGTTTTACCTTTTTAAAAACACACTTTATCGTTTTAGCAAAGAAAAATAATTTTAAATTAATTACTGAAACATATTTATTTTGAATTTAGAAAAGTGGATTAAATATTTGGAATTAGAAGCCCCAAATTATATAAATAGTTCCCTTTTATTTTTGGAAATTATGAAGAGTAAATTAAGTAATTATTTTTATTATCCATGGTTAAAGGGTAAATATGGTAAATATGGGTTAAAAGTAATATTATAATAAATTAAAACTATCATAACATGTGTCATATTCCTATTTGATGAGATATTACTGTCCACTATCATCTTTGGGTCGATTTTAGGACCCCGTGGAGCCCCTTGGAAGTGATAGTGACTTGTTAAAATAATTTATTTAAAATAAAGAGAAATATAACATAAACATGTATATTTTGCTAAATAATTTTTAATATAAGGTTATATAACTGATATCTTTGACAATAAATAATAATTAGAAATATAAAAAGATTTCACACATTATTATATTTTATTTATAATTTTTAGACAAAAATAAATAAATTTATATATGACACAATGATGATGCATTCTTTACCTTATTAATGAGGATTGAAGTAAATGATATTATAAATATTAAAATCAATGTAATTTGAATATTTTGATTCCATCCAAGAGTTTTATGGAATATTATGACATGTTATATATTAGTTAAAATATTTTTTTGTAATGAATCGGGTTTTTATGACTTTAACAATAATCAATTATAAAATGGTGTCAAAATTGACATAAATGAATTTTTAAAACAAATACCATTTTATTAAATGATATAATAGTCATAAAATTCATAGATTCATAAAAATGATTTATATAATTTTATAAATTTCATTAATTATCTAATAGAGGTTCTCCTGTCATTTTATAGTAACCATATAAACCATATATTGTAAAAATACAAGAATACATGGTAAGAGAAAATTTATTTAACTAAGGGTTAAAACCAAAAGATAAGGTTAAATTTGTGACCTAAACTTGTATAAAACCTATTTTTTGAGAGGATATAGAGCCATACAAATATTTTCCTTGAAACATATCACTTTAGAAATATTATAATTTGAAAATCAATTTATAATTAAATAATATTTCAAAATGTTCGTAAAGTGAGATTCCTCCCTCTAATAAAAGGCCTACACCTCTACCCACTTAATCACTCCTATAATGTAATGACTCAGACCTGAACAACCACCCAAATAATGCTAAATGGGTTGGGTGTTATTACCTTAGGCCCACCTCCCCGAATACCAAAGGCTGTCGACTAGTAGCGAGGGTCTGGATGGGTCTAGTGGGGAGGCTATACCCTCTCAAAAGATAATAATGGTACTAGTTAGAGTAATAATATGCAACATGAAATGGAGAAAAAAAACTTAGTAGAATCAAACCAGATCCGCAGAGCAGAATTATATCCAATATCAACAAACAGTGGAAGCATTATATAAAAAAGTGCATCAGAATGTAAATAAAACAACATGCTGAACACCACTTAAAACTACCAAACAAACCAAGTATGCCTCCACAGTAAGTCAATACATAAAAGGGAACCAATGGATAACCTACAATAACTACCATAAGAAAGGAAATCAAGCTGATACAGGAATGAATGCAAAAAATTAAACTCCATCTAGGGAAGACTTCAAGGTCCATACCATCTCCATGCAAAAGCTAAATCTGTCCAACTCCGGAAGCTGATCTCTTTCCTACACGCAAATCCATAAAGTCTACACGCATCTAGAAGGGCCCATGCAGGGTGTGGGACAAATCTCAATAGGATACCACCCTATGGTATGTACCTAATATAAGTGTTTAACTAGGAATATAGTTATAAGGAAGACAATAAATAGTACGATGAAAAAATAAACTTAAACTCAACTTGTGCACAATAGCCACCATGATGTGTCACCTGCTTCGACCATTGCCGAAATCTATTTCATATAACCCAAAAAAATGTTCTACCTAACACCTCATGTCTCAAGTACCAATGTTCTGAAGGTACTCCCAAATAGTAGTAACCCAAAGGAAGAGAGATGTCTATCCTCAAATAAGTAACTGTAAGGATAATGATGTCTGTCCTAAAATAAAGTAACCGGAGGGACAAAGATGTCTGCCCTTAAATCATGGAAAGCCTCTCCCCCAACCCAATAGCCTCAATTCTATCCCATGGAGTCTCCTCACCTTCTACGTGGATTCCTACAACAAGCACCCCCAAACCAATAGTACCTAAATCATATCTATTGGGGGTCTCTACCCACATGGGTGGTCAAAACCACCTCATCACAGAGTCTCTATGTGTGCACACTACTCAAAGTTCTAGGTGAGCAGTAATCACCAAAATAGTATCAAGACATAACATCTCTGACACCTCATGTCCCTGCAATCATGTCGATCAATTCCGATGACCTTGCTATCCAAGTAACCCAGGACATGCCCAACCTGACAGTTACATTGCCTCAAGCCAACTTCTATGATAGCCAATTTGATGGTCAAAACTACCCAATGTAACCTGGGGAAAACCCAACATGTGATTAGAATCACTCAACAATACTCACTTAATGCCTAGAAACACCTGAATGTTCCAACATATGATATATCCCACATCACATATATATAAAAAATAGAAATACTTTAAAAAAGAAATACAAACTAACAATTGGATTGTAGTAACTATGTGTTGTCCCATACCAACACCAAGGTCCCGGAATCCTCTAACAATTCATATCATGACATAACCAATTAAACACAGAAGTTTAATCCAATTAAATTAACTTTTACCATGTTGGAACCCCCGACCAAAATGACCTAAATGAGAAACGACCCCTCACCTGACCCCACTCAAGAAAAATAGGAAAAAGGGCATTACTAAAGGCATGCCATAGGTCTAATAAGAAATTTAACAAATCAAAGAAGGTAAGAATTGGTCATTCTCAAAATACCAAAATATGCAATAATAGATGTGCCACACAAAATTCCTTGAAAACAAGAAACAAGGTATGCACCACATACCTGAGACTTGTAGACATAGGTACGTCTGATATTGAGCAGTAATTTGAAGCAGATCTTCGTAGATCTACGTTTTCATCAAATCCTAGAAATTCCACTCAGATACAATCTATGGTGTGTGAGGTATGGAAATTGGAATGAAATAGGGTGCGTGGGTTTAGCCTTGCTGATGAGATCCCACAGACACTGATGGGTTGAAGAACAGATGTCGATGAAGAATCATGGAGAGGAAATGTTTTCGGCCTTCTGGAGCATCAAGGTCCGAAAAAAAAAGAAAATGAAGATATTTTTGGAAAAGAGACATGACTCTCTTTCATTTAATCCAATAAAAATAAAACTACATGCCATGTATAAAGGACTACACGCCGTGTAGTAGCCTAGTCCATACTCCCACTTATGCGGAGATAGCCACAAGGCCTGGACATGCCACACGGGTTGACACACACCTAGAACTCAGCCGTTACACGAAAAGGAGAATACACAGTGTGTCATGTAATAATACACACCATCTAGTTGGAAAATCATACATGGTTATCACACGGTATGTACTCGACGAGCAAATGGCCGGTACATGTCTAGCCTATACATGACATGTACTTTGGAGTACATGATGTGTAATCTAGAAATTTCCAAAACTTCCCAAATTTTCCCAATTTTCTCATAAACAAGTCAAAATTCTGATAGGGTTGGGATTTTTACCCATTCCAAAATCCCGAGTTCTTACAATCTCCCCACCTTAATATAGCATGTCTTTGAGCTATCTAACAAAACCCAGATATGGCACCGAACATACCACCCCGATCAAAGTAACCAAGACTACCCTAATCTAAAAAGGTCTTGGCTAAATTCCTCAAGGGGATCCCAACCTTAGGAATTCCCTAACACGGTGTCAACCCAAAAAAACTCATATCAAGCAAAGGTTCACTAACATGTCTTATAGAATTATGGTCCTATCGTGACGCATCATCACCCATGAACCTCATTGGTGATCCCGTGTCATTTCTGACATCCAAAATTATCCCGCATCATATTTGTGTCTGCCTATATGAGGTCACATATCCCATGGATGCTCTAAATGAACTTGTTGCGTAGCACCTCAAGTAACCCGCATCCTCGATGCACTGATGCCCATGACACCTCCAGTAACCCGGATCCTCGATGCCCCTAATTTCAAACATCTCATACACATATAAATATATCACACACCCGATATGGTGTCAATCCCACTGACCGACATCTAGTCAGTCCAAATAAATTGTTTTTCAGCTCGTGCACTCAAAACAGACAAGCCTAAATAGGTCATTCCATAAGAAAACAAGGATTTCATGGCCACACTCGTGGTGTACCTATAACTGCCGTTCGATCACCAGCTTGCTCAGCCTATAGAAGCTCTACAACATGCACCTGGCCTAATGTACGACTGTCTGATGCCTGAACTCCCTAAGCCGATGCTCCAGTCGCCGGCCACGGACCCCTCAGCTGGGTCCTGCTGTCTCTGTCACGTACTCCATGTGCAGTTGAACCTCAGCTGTCCTATCCTGGTACCGAACCTGAACCAACTTTAGATTCCACTGTCTGTCCTGGTCCCTACCTTCCAGCTGTCTGATAAGGCTACCTATAAAGCCTATTCCAATTCCTGACCTGTCCACATGCCCGACACTCCTTTGGAGGTCTATCACACTAAGTAAGAACATATCCTGGCAGCCCAAAATGAATGAAATCCACTAATAAACTTATATGAGGTGGTCTAGTTGAGTCCTTGGACTGATTATCCTACTAGAACTGATCTCATACTCACTTCCCTCTATCCGAACCATCACCTGAAGCTGTCGCCCGACCATCCTGGGGCCTATCCCTCTTGCTACCCTCTGCTATGATAATTTGGTTCACCACCTATGAGAATGAACCCAATATGAAGATATTCACCTGGATTTGAATGGCGTTTCATAATACATCCTCAATACACCTCTCCCTTGCTATGTCATCACTTACCATAGTAGGTAAAAAGTGAGACAGCTTAGTTAAAGCAGTTGCAAAGTCCACGAAATACATGTCTCCCTACTGAAGGCTCAATAACACCTGATCTCTCTCTTCCCTCAATGTATCTGTGTAAAATTTCTCAAAGAACCTGTCCTCAAAGTCTTTCCACACTAGTCCCTCGTGACTGTGATCTTGAACTTGCACATCCCACCAGGACTTCACCGGTCCTCGCAACATGAACGTCCCCAGCTTGACCCTCCACCCTGGAGGCGTCTCGAGATGCTCAAAGATAACATGCATGCTCTCTATCCAGTTCTCAGCCGCCTGCAGACCACCTTCACCCTGAAAAATAAGCGGGTGCTGCGACTGGAAATCCCGCGTTAGATATTCCATAGACAGCTTTGTACCCTACACACCTATGTCGATCCCTTGCAAGACATTTATCAGGATAGCTCAGAGCTGCTTGTCGAACCATGGTCTGAACGGTGCCAAAAACTGATGTTGTCCTACCTACTCTAGATATTGGACCTGTTCCTATTCCTGATCCTGTACCTGTGGCTCATGCACTGCCTGCACCGTATCCTGAATCTATCCTGCTCCTACGGCACTGTACCATCTCTCGCCTGATGGTCCATCTGAGTTGTCTAAAAGGAACCTTATGAATACCATAAATGGCCAGACATCCCATATATATATATATATAACAATATATTCACTCAGATAGGAAAAGCAGTACAAGGCACCACACAAATACTACCCTTACACTCCCCCACCGCAACCCATTCCAATGGAATCCCAGCCTCATTTCCCCCTTAACTGCCCTCAATAGAGCCAAGTATCAAAAGTACCTCAGGCCATACCTGTCCAGACATCCAATGTTGCCTCTAACCGATGACCGAGTCTCCCAATCCTAAAGATCAAAATAACCTCAGCCATAGTACCTACCTTATATTATAAGAACCAGACCCAAATACCCTGCCACATTCAATTCTACAAATATATAAATCATTGTATAACACATTGTAATAAACAAGAAATTATATCAGTAATTTCACTTATTCACTTTTCAAAGTGTACAAGTCATGAAAATTGATATTATTCACATGGAATTATCACTTCACAAAGAATACGTGCAGTTATGAAATTGAAATACACCAAAAATTATCCGACCAAAAGCCAAAAAATCTCACCTTTCCATACTAGGACAAGGTCCAACTCTTCCTTACTACACCGAGTCAAGGGTTTTATATCACAATCAATAACATCACAAACCAAGTGAGCCACCGAGGTGGAAATCATATAAATTGTAATCTAAGTAAAAAAACAAACAGCAATTCCCACCCATGGAAACATGGTACATCCCTCGTACCTGGGGCTGCAGGCACCCAAGCACAATCTAGAAACCTAGTTCTAATTAAAACCTATCTCAAGTATACCATATACCAAAGAGTAAACCAGTAGAAATAAAAAGAGAAGTCTCATTCTCATTAGTAGCCAGCCAAACATTACTACTAAATCCCTATAAAGAACTCATCTGATACCACTTTGTAATGACCCAGAACTGAATAGCCACCCAAGAAGTGCTAAACGGGTCTGGTGTTACTACCTTTAGCACACCTCCCTGAATGCCAAAGGCTACCGACTAGAAGTGAGGGTCTAAATGGGTATAGTGGGGAGGCTATACCATCTCTGAGGATAATAATGGTACTAGTTAGGGTAATAATATGTAACATTCGGCGGAGATAAACGACACATAAGATTCGAACCAGACCCATAGAGAGGAAGTATATTCAATATCAATAAACAGAGGAAGAATTATATAAACAAGTGTAGTGGAAAGTAAATTGAACAACATGCTGAACACCACTTGCAACTACTAAACAAACCAAGTATTCATCTATAGAAAGTCAATACATAAAAGGGATCCAATGGATAAACAAAAGTAGCTACCATAAACAAGGAAAACATGATGATAGTGGAAAGAAATAAAAACAATGATAACTCTAGTAAGGAAATAACTTGAAGTCCATACCATCTCCATGCTACATCTAAATCAATCAAGCTCTTAAAGGTGATCTCTTTCCTACACGTAAATCCATAAAGTATACACGTGTCCCGAAGGGCCTGTGAAGGCTGTGAGACAAATATCAGTAGGATACCAACCAATGGTGCATACCTAATATATGTGTTTAGGAAGGCATGAAGTTATTAAGAAAACAATAAATAGTAAAATGCACAACTTAACATAAACTCCACTGGTGCTCAGCAGCCACCGTAATGTGTTACCTGCTTCGACCAATACCGGAATCTGTGTCATGTAACCCGGCACCATGTTCCATATAACACCTCGTGTCTCAAGTACAGATGTACCAAAGGAATGTAAAAAAATAGTAACCAGGAGGAACAAAGATGTATGTCCTCAAATAAGTATCTGGAGGTAAAGAGATGTCCGCCCTCAAATAAAGTAACCAGAGGTACAATAATGTCTGCCCTCAAATCAAGGCGAGCCTCTGCCCCCAAACCCGATAGCCTCAACGCTATCCCATGAAGGGTCCTCACCTTCCATGTGGATTCCTACGATAAACACCCCCCAAACCAATAGTACCTAAACCATATCTGTCGGGGGACTCTACCACATGAGTGGTCAATACCACCTTATCACCGAGTCTCTCTGTGTGCACAATAATCAATGTCCAGGGGGAGCGGTAATCACCAAAATAGTACCCAAGCCACAAATTCTCTGACACCTTGTGTCCCTGTAACCATGTCACTCAATATTGATGGACTTTCCATCCATGTAACCCAGGACATGCCTAACCTGACAGTTACACTACCTCAAGTCGACGTCTATGAGGCCGAATTACGTGGTCGAAACCACCCAATGTAACCCAGCACAAACCCAAACAATGATCGGCATCACTCAACAATACCCAGGCATTGCCTAGTATAACCCAAAGGTTCCAAAATATGAAATATCTCACATCACATATATATAAATTGAAAAAAACTTTAAAAAGAAAAAAAAACTAACAGTTTGATTTCACTAACTATGTGTTGTCCCATTCCATCACCAAGGTCTTGGAAGACTCTAACAATTCATATCTTGACATAACCAATTAAACTCAGCAGTTTAGTCAAATAAAATCAACTTATACCATTTTGGAACCCACGACCAAAATGCCCCAAATGATTAATGAACCCTCGCCCAACCCCACATAAGAAAAACAGAGAAAAGGGAATACCCAAAGGCATCCCATAGGTCTAATAATCGAATTTAACATATTAATGTCGGTATGAAATAATCTATCTCAAAGTACCCAAATACGCGCCAATGACCGTGCCACCCAAAATTCAGAAAAAACATGAAAGAAGGAATGAACCACCTTCCTGAGACTTGTAGAGGTAGGATCATCCGATATTGAGCTCCAATTAAAATCCTATCTTCTTATATCTAGGTTTCTGTCAAATCCAGGGAATTCTGATCGGTTGGAATCTGTGGTGTGTGAGGTAAGGAAACTAGAACAAAATAGGCTGCCTGGGTTTAGTCTCCCTAATGTGATCCCTCAACCAATGATGGATTAAAGAACGAACATCAGATGAACAATCTAGAAGATTAAATGTTTTCTACCTTCCGGAGCTTCAAGGTCTGAAATTGAGGAAGAAGAAGGTATTTTTGGAAAAGTGACACGACACTCTTTCATTTAAGGGGGTAAAAATAAAATTACATGATTTTTATAAATGACCACACACTGTGTAGTATCCTTGTATGTACTTCGAGTTAAGTGGAGGTATCCACATGGCTTAGACATGCCACAGGGGTGGACACATGGCTAGAACGCAACTGGTATGTGGAAAGGAGAATACAGGGCGTGTCAACCAATACTAAACTCTATGTAGTAGGAAATTATTACACTATTATCATAGGGCATGTACTCGGCAATCCTGCGGCTACTACATTTTTATCCCATACATGTCGTGTACTTTTTAGTACACAAAGTGTTATCTAGAAATTTCTAGAACTACCCATATTTTCCCAGTTTTCTCAGAAACATGTCAAAATTCAAAAAGGGTCTAGATTTTGACCCATTTCAAAATCCCAGGTTCTTACATAGAAATCCCATTTTATTTACCAATGTATGCTCACATAAACTCCCAAAATCCCTCAATTCCTCCTATAATTGTTAACTTGTGAAAAAGGCAACTCAAGGAATCCTTTTGGAATAAATCAACAGGAGTTACCCGATTTAGAGGCCACGTCTTCTCTTAAGATCCATTCATTTATTTTCCTTCTCCAACCCCCTAAACTATATTTATTTCTTTATTTCATAAAAAAAACAATATAAAAAATGTGCTTGGATGTTTTTATTATAATGGTTATACCTAAACTTACACACACCTCCATCTAATAGATATTGAACATACGGTTTCTATGTATGGTGAACTTCTGCCTCTCAAAAGGATGATTGTTTAATTTTATCCTACCACATATCATGGTGGCCATTATCCTAGAACTATATTTATATATGATATATATTATATTTATATTATATCTATTCTTCTTTAAGTTTTGTTTAGAACATAACTTTATGCTTTTCATGTTGTGTAAATACGATAATTTCATTCGAGGAAATGTGGATTACCACCCCCTCAAAGAGTTGTTACTCATTTCTGCTATACATGTAATGTATAAAAGATAGTTTCATTAAACCTATGATACATACATGAAATTAATATAATACTGGTCTTATAATAAAAATTTATATCATTTGACTATCATTCTTTTAATATGACAAAGGAATGAAACTAGTGTTTATGCGTACGTATGGCCTACTGTCAATATGAATAGTACATTTCATTTGTTTTCTACATGTATTATGATATTACTAATACATATATACTAGACATATATGATATTTAAAACATGTATAATATTCTAGATATGATGTAATTTTGACTACATCAATAATTTACATCAAAACAAGTTCATTTGCGACTCAAGTACCGAATATCAACAAAACGATTGATATGAACTTAAATTGTAACACCCCAAGATTTCATAGTGTGTTATTTCTTCAAAATAATTTAATAACTTTCACTACACGCAACACCGAGTTCAATTGCACCATGACTTACCAAAAAAAAAGCCATTAAAAGAGGTCATGAATAGTATTAACTAAATTTTAAACTTTATAATTTTAGAATCCATATTATGAGTTTCTTAGTCATAATGCAAGAACAGATTCATTTTCAGTATTGCACTTTTATCAACTTTTGATAGTGAAACCTTTTTAAATACAATATTTTAAACTTTTTGACTAAATGGAGACATCAAAAAATTTAAAATGAAACTTCACAAGCTTCCACGGTACGCTTTCCTTTGAATAAAACAATAGCGTGTGTTGTACGCAACTTCGAGTTTTAACACACACCACAACCAATCAAACTGGCCGTTATGAATAGTAATACCTAAATTTTGAAATAATATATATTTTATATTTTGAAATGGACTTCATTTTTGGATTCGTAATATCGAATTTAGCCTAAGGTGAAATTTTGGTACTTTTTGGATAACTTTCATATTTTGATGAATAGTGAAAATTACTAAATTTTAATTAAAACCAACTTTTTTAATCAAAATAATTAATAGTGATAAATTATTAATTTGAGTGGTTTTAAAGTATATTTAGAATATATTTTTACAATTTAATATAATGTTGGTCATTAGACAAAATTTTACAATTAAACCGAACATAAACAAGTGTCAATCTTTTGATAGTTATTATCTCTTAAAAATACGTTTTTTGTTTTGACAGCGGGAATTAATTTTAAATTAATTTCTGCCACTTATGTGTTTTGAATTTAGGAAAATGGATTCCATATTTGGAATCAGGATGTTCAAATTGTGTAAATAGGTAACTTTTATTTTTACACATTTTGAATAATTACTGCGGTAAATATTTTATTTACCATGGTTAAAGGGTAAATCCGGTAAATAAGGGTTAAAAAAATAATATTATAATAATACTAAATTACCCTAAAACGTGTCTTAACCCTATTGGTTGATACATGGTCGACCATGGGCATCCTTGTGTCAATTTTGGGACCCCATGGATCCACTTGTAAGTGATAATGACACTTTATTTTAATTAAGTCAAAATGAATACAAAAATGACACAAGCATATATCTTTTAGAAAAACAATTGTTACATAGGGTTATATAAGTTGGATTTTAGATTATAAATATTCATTAGAAAGATAAAAAGATTTACTACATAATGATATTTTATTTATAATTTTCAGACATTAAATAATTTATTTTATTTATGACACACTGATGATGCAGTAATTACTATAATAGTGAAAAATTAAAATAATTGATATTATAAATACCCAAACAAATATAATATGAAACTTTTAATGAATTGAACTAATTTTCTAGGATAATATGATATATTAGGATTGATTTAATTGACGTTTTTCTAAGTAATCAATCTGTTATGAGTTTCACAAAAATCAACTATTGAATAGTGTCAAAATTGACATAAAAGAGTTCTTAAAACAAATATTATATTATTAATTGATATTAAATTCCTAAAAATCTAAGGTTCGGCCAAGAGACTTATATTATGATAGGTTAATCATTAATGGACCACTTGGGGGTCGATTGGATGTATATAGTAAGTTTATTAACCATATAATATAAAAATACAAAGAGACATTGTAAAAGTGAAACTAATTAACTTAGAGTTAATACTTAAAGATAAGGTTAATATAAGTACCCAAACCTGTCTAAATTATATTGGTTGAGTGGTTTTCGACCTATCCCCACCTTAACCTTTTAATAATAAACTTTGGAGCCATTAGAAACCGAATATGAATTTATTATAAATTAATATTTCTAGCTTTTCCAAAGGTGCCCCTCACCCCTCTTATAAAAGGGCACTCCTCCTTCTCATTTCTTCACACCTTCAAAGCCTTTTGGTTCGGCCAAACTCTGCCCAAATACTCTCCCAACATCCCTCACTACAACCTAGAGGCCTTAGTTTGATCATAAAGCCAACCTAAGGAGCCCTTTTGATCAAATCAAAAGGAAGAACCCGAAGAAGAGGTAATGATTTCACCACCCTTTTCTAAGTTCATTTCTTCTTCCACTTCTTCTTCCTTTGTTCTTACCATTCTGAAATAATAACTCCAGTATCTCACATATACTGTGATGTTATTATAAATATGGTACAATCATATTCAGTATTCTATCCACCCTTTTAATAACATGTCACCATACGTGCGTACGTACGGCTTACCGTCTCCACGTCGTGGTGTAATTGTTATTCAATATAATATTATTTGGATGGGTATAATAATGATGTGTAACTCATGTAAATAATAAATATAACATGTTAATGATTCTGTATATATGATATACCATCCATTTATATATTATTTTGATATCAAAAGAATGATATTGTCGCTCGTGCGTACGTACGGACTACCGTCTCCACGAACGCGATGAGATTCATTCTCCATCGTATCCATTCAAGTATAATTATCATTTGATGATTTAAAAATGATGTTTAAGGACAGTATATCATTCTGGATATGAATAAGATACAACAACCATGGCTTATGTAACAAAACATATAAAAGAAAATGAGTAAGTTAACTCCAGAAACGACGATAATTCTAAGATATTATTAACAAATCAATATTAAAAGATCATATATGATATCATATTAATATATATGATTCTTGTATAATTTAATAACAACTATTTCACCATTATACAGGAGGTTAACCTACCCCAACCAAGGAAAAGTACAAGGTAAGGGTTATTTAACAATCTCTTCATTATCCGAGGTTGTTTATTTGTAATAATCTACTGGGATCTCTTTATCATCCACATCCATGTTTCTTAAAAATGTATTTCAAAACATTTTTACTATTTACTAGAATATGAGTTAAAGTAATTTATACCCTTTTTGACTTTTATAAGTGGTTTATAAAGGAATCTTTCAGTCGTTTTCAAAACAAGGTCCTTTTTAACCTTTTTGACAGAATTATGGTAAGAATGTTTTTTAACTTATACGGCGGGTGCGGTTATTTTCCGCCGTTATAAAATCTTCAAAACTTCCCTTACAAGATTATGAGAATATTTTCAATGAAAATGTTTTATTTTATATGGATCTTAAATGATTTCAAATTAAAAGGAGATAGTTCTTTAAAAAGAGTATTGATTTCATCTATGTCAACATCCTTTGATGGATTTTAAGATTATTTGAAGTTGATTTATTATGATACAAAACTTCTATATTGTATTGAAGGTTTTGTGATATGTTTGACTGTGGATGTGCTATTTTTATACCATTCATAGTTTATGGTGAAAGTATTTACATTTCGTATGCTAGTTTTAATACGAATGTTTATGTTATGTTTAAACCTTTTCATATGGGAATGCATTGGACTTAATATGTGACGGGTGGAGCCCGTTATAGCTCCTTGATGCATCGGTCGGTCTCATGAGACAAACTAGTGTCTTGGCACAAGGCCTTGACAAAATCTTATTTGTAGTCTTGGCACGAGGCCTTGACTATGTGGTTATGATAGTCTGGCATTATGCATTCCAACATTATGAAAGTGGTTATTGATTTTTGCATGTGATTATTCATTTAGTAGAATATCCATGTGAATAAGTAAATGGCATTATTTCATTTATGCCATACCATGTTGAAAGTTCTTATTTAAAAGGCTTTTGTTTTAGTTATACATTGCCTTAAATGTTTATTCTTATTTATGAAAGTTTCCACTTTATTGTTATCCTTACTGGGCATTTGAGCTCACCCCTTTTTTTTTATGTTTTATTTTTCCCAGGATGTGAAGAAGTAAGTTATGAATGACCTGCAGGGATTTTATGAGGGGTTAATAGTGTGGATTGTGGAAACATTATGTTGTTGTATTAGTTTTTCATTTTATGATGTAATGTAAAACTTATGAATATATCTAGTGTTTCCAAGGCTACTAAACCAATCGGTCTTTCGAGATTTGATCTTTCTTGTGATCATGCCAATGTTACGTAATTAATGCACCGACTCTGGGTATCTGGGGTCGGGGCGTTACAGTTGGTATCAGAGGAAGTTTAGTACAAACCTTGGAAACTAGATTTAGATAAACTCTGATTAGAGCACGTAGACCTAAGATGAACTTTGAGGATTAGTAAAGAAGAACTTCTTAGAATTTTGGTATTGTAGAGATTTTGTGAGTTTTCCGAGCAATACATCCCTGTCTGGATACGAGCAGGTAGAGGCGGCTCTGGCACAGATGTAACTAGGGGTAAAACCCGAAAACACCGCTTTGAGCTAGACTCGAACGGGAACTGGTGCACGACAACGGGCCTTGTTGTACTCTTGGTTACGACACTCCCGGGGGATATGCTTAGGATAACTTTCATTTTCTTTACAAATCATTTTGAAGGGATTATGAGTATATACTTCCTCAAAGAAAACATTCTTATGATTATGGATTATATCCATAAATAGTCCAATTTATGTTAAGTGTTTTATAAGTATGGGATTATGTATTTTGATTCATAAACTGATCTAGTTTATGCCATTGTATAGAAATGGCGCCCAGTAGAAGGAATGAGAACTCTAGAAATACACATGATTCAAAGAGAAGGAAGGATCATATATTTCATGGTCTTAAGCTAGAATTTATAAGAGAAATAGTCTCCCATGTATTATCATCATATGAAGAAATAATATCATGTGTTGATAAGATATGTAAAGAGTTCACTGAGTCCTATGGATTTGAAGGGAAGCAAGAGAAGAAAAGGATGGAAGAGAGAAAGATGGATAAAGGGAAAAGGGAAAAGAAGAATTTTCCCATATGTGGTAACTGTGGGAAGAAACACCCTGGAACTTGCCTGAAAGGAATGGGAGTTTGTTATAAGTGTGGAGGAAAAGGGCACAAAGTACGTGACTGCAAGGGTGAGAAAATGGTTTCAAATGTACAATGCTTCATTTGCAAGGAGTTTGGACACTACGCGAACTTATGCCCCAGTCATCAGACTATGCCGCAAATGATGCTATTGGATAATAATCAAGTTATGATACTACCACAGATGAAGAGGAATGATTAGAGTTCTTATGTTGATTATGTCAATTGAGTGTTGTATCAACAATGTACTTGTTATAATAATTATGGAGTATATAAGGATTGTACTGCAGTACTATTTCATTAAAGACTTGAGATTGTGTGAAACAAAGAAAAGTGACTCAATAGCAGGATAAATTTTTGGAAAATATATGGTTGAGAGAAAGATAAACCATAATATGGTTCTAATACCGAGTTAGTAATTTTGGAATAATACATGATTGTTTTGGATAAATTATATTGGATATTCTTGACTACCTTGGAACTGATTAATGATTTTTATATTCCATCATTGTTGGGGTTTAAAACATTTTTGGATTGATGAAGTATATCCAGCATTCTATATGGAATAGGGGAGCATGAATGTAATCAATAAGGAATATGGTAATTCAAGATGTTTCAGTTTATTAAAAGAATACAAGATGAAGGTATTCATATGCTATTGTGGGGTAAAAAGGATCTATATTATGTTTACCTTCCTTATAAATGTTGGACTGTGAGTTTGGACAGAAGTATTTTGGATAGTTCTAGTTTGGATTATTTTGGATTACCATAAAAGGAAAACCCGGAGGTCGGGCGGCAACCCGTCGCGTCCGGCAAGGCTGCGAGACTTGAACCCGCAACCGAAGGGAGACAAGGGTGTATCACCTACCACTGGCCCACAAGATGTCCTGGATTAAATAATGTAGTTTTTATTAAAAGATCATGTAAATGAATTATAAATTCGTTTATTTTGGAACCCTATACGAATAGTGTAAATAGAATTTTTTTTACATTATATTATCTTTTAGAGTGAAAGATGAGTTTGTGGTAGAAATTTATTAATGGATAAAACTCTAATTATAAAGTAAGTATATCTCCTTATGATCTTAGCCAATCTCATAAATAAATTCCTCAATATTAAGAAAAGCAACTTTGAACAAAAATGTTTTCCTAGATGGTACCTTAAATCATCGCTAATTTATGGCTTTGGGATTGTTGGCCTTTTTATAGCCATGTTCTCTACCACTCTCCATCAGATAATTGATGGTTAGATTTTTCTTCCATATCCAAATTTTCCTACATGGAACCCTAGTATGTGTTATTTTCGGTAATCTTCATACTTTCGACTCTTTATTTTAAATAGAGGCCTCATTAATTCATTTTTTGATGTGGGATTTCAACTAAGATATTTTGAAACGTCAAAAATGTGTTATCCCAATACCCTATATTTTGTTGAACCGATGGTACTTCAAATCATCATAGATTGATGAGTTTAAGGACCTCAATTATACACTTGTTTGTGATTGATGACCTCAATCACTACCTATAAATATTTACGTTTTTCCTCCGATTATATGTCTCTAATTGCCACCAATGTTCTCCTAATCAAGATCATAATTTGGTGGTGACCCTTTCATTTCTCTTTTCCTCATATTAAGACTAAATTTTAGTAACCCAATTTCCGATGTGGGTTTTCCCACAAATATATTTTCTACTTTCAACCTTTTATTTTCGAAGAACAATTTCAAATTGCGAGGACGCAATTTATTGAAGGAGGGGAGAATGTAACACCCCAAGATTTCATAGTGTGTTATTTCTTCAAAATAATTTAATAACTTGAACTACACGCAACACCGAGTTCAATTGCACCATGACTTACCAAAAAAAAAGCCATTAAAAGAGGTCATGAATAGTATTAACTAAATTTTAAACTTTATAATTTTAGAATCCATATTATGAGTTTCTTAGTCATAATGCAAGAACATATTCATTTTCAGTATTGCACTTTTATCAACTTTTGATAGTGAAACCTTTTTAAATACAATATTTTAAACTTTTTGACTAAATGGAGACATCAAAAAATTTAAAATGAAACTTCCCAAGCTTCCACGGTACGCTTTCCTTTGAATAAAACAGTAGCGTGTGTTGTACGCAACTTCGAGTTTTAACACACACCACAACCAATCAAACTGGCCGTTATGAATAGTAATACCTAAATTTTGAAATAATATATATTTTATATTTTGAAATGGAATTCATTTTTGGATTCGTAATATCGAATTTAGCCTAAGGTGAAATTTTGGTACTTTTTGGATAACTTTCATATTTTGATGAATAGTGAAAATTACAAAATTTTAATTAAAAACAACTTTTTTAATCAAAATAATTAATAGTGATAAATTATTAATTTGAGTGGTTTTAAAGTATATTTAGAATATATTTTTACAATTTAATATAATGTTGGTCATTAGACAAAATTTTACAATTAAACCGAACATAAACAAGTGTCAATCTTTTGATAGCTATTATCTCTTAAAAACACGCTTTTTGTTTTGACAGCGGGAATTAATTTTAAATTAATTTCTGCCACTTATGTGTTTTGAATTTAGGAAAATGGATTCCATATTTGGAATCAGGATGTTCAAATTGTGTAAATAGGTAACTTTTATTTTTACACATTTTGAATAATTACTGCGGTAAATATTTTATTTACCATGGTTAAAAGGTAAATCCGGTAAATAAGGGTTAAACAAATAATATTATAATAATACTAAATTACCCTAAAACGTGTCTTAACCCTATTGGTTGATACATGGTCGACCATGGGCATCCTTGTGTCAATTTTGGGACCCCATGGATCCACTTGTAAGTGATAATGACACTTTATTTTAATTAAGTCAAAATGAATACAAAAATGACACAAGCATATATATGTTAGACAAACAATTGTTACATAGAGTTATATAAGTTGGATTTTAGATTATAAATATTCATTAGAAAGATAAAAAGATTTCCTACATAATGCTATTTTATTTATAATTTTTAGACATTAAATAATTTATTTTATTTATGACACAATGATGATGCAGTAATTACTATAATAGTGAAAAATTAAAATAATTGATATTATAAATACCCAAACAAATATAATATGAAACTTTTAATGAATTAAACTAATTTTCTAGGATAATATGATATATTAGGATTGATTTAATTGACTTTTTTCGAAGTAATCAATCTGTTATGAGTTTCACAAAAATCAACTATTGAATAGTGTCAAAATTGACATAAAAGAGTTCTTAAAACAAATATTATATTATTAATTGATATTAAATTCCTAAAAATATAAGGTTCGGCCAAGAGACTTATATTATGATAGGTTAATCATTAATGGACCACTTGGGGGTCGATTGGATGTATATAGTAAGTTTATTAACCATATAATATAAAAATACAAAGAGACATTGTAAAAGTGAAACTAATTAACTTAGAGTTAATACTTAAAGATAAGGTTAATATAAGTACCCAAACCTGTCTAAATTCGATTGGTTGAGTGGTTTTCGACCTATCCCCACCTTAACCTTTGAATAATAAACTTTGGAGCCATTAGAAACCGAATATGAATTTATTATAAATTAATATTTCTAGCTTTTCCAAATGTGCCCCTCACCCCTCTTATAAAAGGGCACTCCTCCTTCTCATTTCTTCACACCTTCAAAGCCTTTTGGTTCGGCCAAACTCTGCCCAAATACACTCCCAACATCCCTCACTACAACCTAGAGGCCTTAGTTTGATCAGAAAGCCAACCTAAGGAGCCCTTTTGATCAAATCAAAAGGAAGAACCCGAAGAAGAGGTAATGATTTCACCACCCTTTTCTAAGTTCATTTCTTCTTCCACTTCTTCTTCCTTTGTTCTTACCATTCTGAAATAATAACTCCAGTATCTCACATATACTGTGATGTTATTATAAATATGGTACAATCATATTCAGTATTCTATCCACCCTTTGAATAACATGTCACCATACGTGCGTACGTACGGCTTACCGTCTCCACGTCGTGGTGTAATTGTTATTCAATATAATATTATTTGGATGGGTATAATAATGATGTGTAACTCATGTAAATAATAAATATAACATGTTAATGATTCTTTATATATGATATACCTTCTATTTATATATTATTTTAATATCAAAAGAATGATATTGTCGCTCGTGCGTACGTACGGACTACCGTCTCCACGAACGCGATGAGATTCATTCTCCATCGTATCCATTCAAGTATAATTATCATTTGATGATTTAAAAATGATGTTTAAGGACAGTATATCATTCTGGATATGAATAATATACAACAACGATGGCTTATGTAACAAAACATATAAAAGAAAATGAGTAAGTTAACTCCAGAAACGACGATAATTCTAAGATATTATTAACAAATCAATATTAAAAGATCATATATGATATCATATTAATATATATGATTCTTGTATAATTTAATAACAACTATTTCACCATTATACAGGAGGTTAACCTACCCCAACCAAGGAAAAGTACAAGGTAAGGGTTATTTCACAATCTCTTCATTATCCGAGGTTGTTTATTTGTAATAATCTAATGGGATCTCTTTATCATCCACATCCATGTTTCTTAAAAATGTATTTCAAAACATTTTTACTATTTACTAGAATATGAGTTAAAGTAATTTATACCCTTTTTGACTTTTATAAGTGGTTTATAAAGGAATCTTTCAGTCGTTTTCAAAACAAGGTCCTTTTTAACCTTTTTGACAGAATTATGGTAAGAATGTTTTTTTAACTTATACGGCGGGTGCGGTTATTTTCCGCCGTTATAAAATCTTCAAAACTTCCCTTACAAGATTATGAGAATATTTTCAATGAAAATGTTTTATTTTATATGGATCTTAAATGATTTCAAATTAAAAGGAGATAGTTCTTTAAAAAGAGTATTGATTTCATCTATGTCAACATCCTTTGATGGATTTTAAGATTATTTGAAGTTGATTTATTATGATACAAAACTTCTATATTGTATTGAAGGTTTTGTGATATGTTTGACTGTGGATGTGCTATTTTTATACCATTCATAGTTTATGGTGAAAGTATTTACATTTCGTATGCTAGTTTTAATACGAATGTTTATGTTATGTTTAAACCTTTCCATATGGGAATGCATTGGACTTAATATGTGACGGGTGGAGCCCGTTATAGCTCCTCGATGCATCGGTAGGTCTCATGAGACAAACTAGTGTCTTGGAACAAGGCCTTGACAAAATCTTATTTGTAGTCTTGGCACGAGGCCTTGACTATGTGGTTATGATAGTCTGGCATTATGCATTCCAACATTATGAAAGTGGTTATTGATTTTTGCATGTGATTATTCATTTAGTAGAATATCCATGTGAATAAGTAAATGGCATTATTTCATTTATGCCATACCATGTTGAAAGTTCGTATTTAAAAGGCTTTTGTTTTAGTTATACATTGCCTTAAATGTTTATTCTTATTTATGAAAGTTTCCACTTTATTGTTATCCTTACTGGGCATTTGAGATCACCCCTTTTTTTTATGTTTTATTTTTCCCAGGATGTGAAGAAGTAAGTTATGAATGACCTGCAGGGATTTTATGAGGGGTTAATAGTGTGGATTGTGGAAACATTATGTTGTTGTATTAGTTTTTCATTTTATGATGTAATGTAAAACTTATGAATATATCTAGTGTTTCCAAGGCTACTAAACCAATCGGTCTTTCGATATTTGATCTTTCTTGTGATCATGCCAATGTTACGTAATTAATGCACCGACTCTGGGTAGCTGGGGTCGGGGCGTTACATAAATAATTATGTAATTTTTATAACATTGTAATAAGTAATATAAAAGGAATATTAAACATTAAAAGGGTTCCCAAGATATTATATATTAACCTAGGTTTATTATTTAGAAACATAATGATTGTAAGTGATGAATTAGGCTCAAGGTAAGGGACATCATCTCAATATTCCTTCATTGAGGAATATTTTGATAATATACACATCCTTATTTTATAAGGTATATAATCAAAACTTTTAATTTTAATTTCATTCAACAGTTTTCAAAAGGGTATCTTTTTTTATGAATCATTTCACTAAAAAACAAATGAAATGTTTTTTAAGTATGTAGTGACTACAACTTCTTCACTACCACAACCATTATTTGATGTTTGGATTCCTCTAAAAGTTGTACTGTTTTTAAAAGAAAAATAAATACGATATACCAATTTCATGTATTTTGGTATCAAAAGTGGTTTGGATATAGGATTTATTATGACAATATCTTGAAATGACCTCTTATAATTGAAATGTTGAAATTTTATTTTTTCGTTATGCTTGATTTATGCATTATGATTTTGTTATGGTAATTGGAAATTTAATGGGTGGTTATAGGATTAACTATAGATGGGTAGTTATGTGATAAACAAAAGATAGGTAATTCTGTGACAAACCATGGATGAGTGGTTATGTTATAGAATCCAATTCATTGGTTATATAATTCGGTCATATGTCTATTCTATTTGTAAGAATGATATGTGTGGAATTCGATCATAAAATTATTCAATTTAAGCATGATTATGTCCCAAGTTACCTTTTTTATGTTATGTGTTCTCTCTTTGGGTTTTATTGTAATATTGTGGTTACAAAAGGGTAAGAAGTGAGATTATAGTCAGTGAGGATTATATAGTACTTCATAATAGTAAAAAGTATTACATGATGATAATGAATTCAAGGTTAATTTTTTTTGCAAAGATAACATTTTCCCTTCTTTGTGTATCCCTTACTAAAACTTTTACGCTCATCCCAATTTTTTGAAATGTTTTCCACATGGTATAAGGATGGGTAAGAGAAAGGAATAAGTCAATAATATTTTTATCAAGAAAAAGAAATCATGTTTTGTTTTGAGGGTTTCCATTGGTGGAAAAAGTGGATACTGAGTGTAACTATCCACATGTAATTTTTGGGTCTATTATGTAATAGTTGTGGCCTAATTCTCTAAAACTCTAAACCTAAAAATATCATCATTGTGAATTATTTAGTTACATAATGATTATTTAATGTTTAAGGCTCGAGCCTTATAATATGATATTCATGATATATTTATCATTATTAAAGGATAATATATAATTTAATTTTTTACCTTTCCATTCATTGGAAAATGATAACGTCGTTTGTGCATATATGTGGACTACCACCTACACGAAGGTATGTGATTCATTTTTCATCGCCACATAATGTGGATTATATATATAAATATGTTTAAATAAAAAATATGTAATTTATGAAATAATTATTATTCTATATATATAAAATAATACTTCTCTTACTTCCAAAATGATTGTCGAAAAATTTAAATGATACTCATGTGTATGTATGACCTACCGTTTCCCTGATTATGACATAGTCCATTTTTCCTAACCGTATTTCAGGATTGGAATTAAAATTATAATTGATTTCTTAAAATGTTAATTATTTCATTAATATTACTCTATATATGATGGAGGAATGAACCCTTTGACCATGTTCAACAAACCGAAGGTGTTTTGAAATTATGGACCAAACGTTCTCAAAACACCCAATAGGGGTTGAACTGACTAATTATTTTAATATATAATTAAAATAAATGAAATAAATGACTTAAGGATAATTTATTTACCATATAAATTTGAATTAATAAATAAAATTGTAAAGACCCATAAAATTCAAGGGAATTTTTTTCTTAATTTTCTTTGGAATTTTACAAGAGCGCGGTTTCTGACGGCACCTGATTCCGAGGCCAGGTGTCCCCGGAATCATTTTCCGAAGTTTGGCTCGGGTACGTTTAGTGAACGAACGAGCGGGAATTCCTAACTTTTGATCCGGTGCTCGGAATTGAAATCTGAGGGCACCGATGAACTCGCAGCGCCGATATTCGCTTAAGGAGACCTTTTCCGAGGTTGCGTTTATTTCGGGATGAGAGTTAGCTTTTGGGAGTTTAGAATAAGTTAAATAAAAATTGTGGATTACAAATTTTTATTTAAACTTGTTAGTTAACTTCTCTCAAAGGAAGTTAGGGGTGGGACCCACACTCACTTAACCTTCCTTGAGAGGATTAAGTGTGGTGGGGCCCACACGAACCCTAAACTTTTCATCTTCTCCCAAACTCCCTTAACCCCTCTTTAAATGACATGGCAATTGTTATTTAATTTTGGAGTTATCCTTTTTGAATTTCAAACCTTTGAAACTCATTTGTTAAGTTTGTGAATAAAATAAGCTCTTATCTTATTTTGTTTGGTTAGAACTCTTTATCCATCTTGAGAGCTTTTGAGAGATTTTCCTTCTTCATCAAACTTTGACGAAGAACGCTCAAGCCTTGAAGAAGAATGCTCAAGCTCCGACGAAGAACGCCACTCCTCTCTTCTTCGTCTTCCGTGTCAACGAGAAGGAACGCCGCTTCCTCCTCGGACTCCCTTCGTCGGTATACGAAGATTAGCCAACGACGTACCTCTTCGGACGTACCTCTTCGTCATCGGATTTGACGAACGATTACCGCGACGCCCGACCTCCGCGACGTTGTCTTCCGCGGGACGTTGAAAAATCTTCGAACCTAGACCCAAGGTAGGGGTTGTTGTTATTTGTTTATTTATTTATCCTTGTTCATGGTTCTAGCATGACTAACGTGAGGTTTATAAATATGTGTTATTGTTTAACATGAGGGGGCCGGACCGCATAAACACGACCGAACCCCCTCCTTGTTCTTGTTGATTTACCTTGCAGGAGAAAACAAGATGGCGTGGTGTCGTCGCACCACGCGGATAATCGAACGATTATATTGCGCGGCGCCGTCGCGCCCCGCCGTGGAAGAACCATCAAGAACGCGACGTCGTCGCGCCGCGTCAAGGGGAATCGAAGGCGTGGCGGAGGGGCGCGGTGCCGTCGCACCGCGCCAGACGACGAACACCGCGACCGGTACCGGGCCGCGGCGAGACGGGAAGACCGGCGGCAGCCGGGCCGCCGGCGCCGGAGATCAAGAAGGGCCGCGGCCCTACGGCCGTGGCGGAGCTGCCAGGGGCGGCCGGCTTCGCCGGCCGCCGGAGTTCAGATGAGCCGCGGCTATGGCTACGGCGGAGAGGGGGAAGGCGGCCGGCTGTGCCGGCCGCCGATTCGGTTAGAAGGCGGGACCCGCGGGTCCCGTGTGTTTAATAAAAACGGTCGGCAAAAGCCGGCCGTGATCCGAAAAAAAGGGGGGTTTTACCCCCCGAGTGCGGCGCATGCGCGGCACCCTGACCGCGCCGCCGCTGGCCGGGCCGCGCCGCTGCGCCGCCACCGGCCGGGCTGGGTCGACCCGGGGGGGGGGGGGGGGGGTGGGGCGTCGGGCCGGGTCAGCCCGGACCCGGACCCCCCGTTTCGAATCAGTTTCGGTCTTTTGGCCATAACTTGAGCCACGGATCTCCGATCGACGAACTGTATGCGGCAACACGATCCTTGGATCGATACGGTCGTTTCGGTATATCGCACTCAAAGTTTAGGAACAGTTTGAGTTCGGCCGGGTTGGTTCGTTCACGAAACCAACTGGGCCTTCGGAGCGGAAACGCTCATATCTTGAGCTACGGACGTCCGATTGACGTGCCGTCAGCTTTGTTGTGTTACTCTTAGTGAGACGGATCTCTTGGCATACTCTGCCTGAGGTTTGGACATAGGTGGAGTACGGTCAGGTTGGTTTTGCCTTAAAAACCAACCGGGCCCCGGGGACGAAAATGCCAATAACTCTCAGACCGGGCGTCCGATCGACGTGCCGTCTGTTGCGTTGAGTTCCTGTTGACGATATGGAACTTTTGGATACATCAACTCTGGACTTGGTGACAGTTGATGTATCAGCCTCTCGGCTCGTGGAGCGGACCCTCCGAACGAGCTTGCTGTGTGCGGGAACCCTAGTGCTAGCTGCGACTGTTACTGTGACTACTACTGCTACTACTGCTACTGTGACTGCGTCGACGACAGAACAGAGATCCTGTGTGGATTCGACGACGACGACTACAGCACTCAGCGATCCTACGTGGATCAGTGCTACAGGTCCTGTGTGGGCCCGATCCCGTGTGGGTCCGATCCTGTGTGGGTCATTGCGCTCAGCGGTCTTGTGTGAACCAGCACCTACAGGTCCTATGTGGGCCCGATCCTGTGTTGGTCTTTTGCGGGGGTTAGTTACCTATCGATCCTTCATGGGTCCGACGACTTAGATGGATCAGAGATCATCTTTATCATCTTTCGAAGAAGTATACCTGTGTGAGCTGAATCCTGTTGCTTTCCTGTGTGGATTGTGTTGTACTATCCTGTGTGGATTACGTTTTTCTTTCCTGTGTGGAATACGTTTACTTTCCTGTGTGGACTGAGTTGTACTTGGGCTCGGAGGTTGGAGCGTATTTGAAATTGATGACTTAGGTATATGTATGGGCATATACCTAAGCAGTGTCGGTTGTTACTTCGTGATTGTATCTTTCTTCGTGGTTTATCCTTTATGAATTCGTGAGACCTTCAGGGGTATCGGGGTCCCTACTGAGTAGCTTATACTCACCCCTGCACGGGCTTTTCCCGCACTACGTTGTGTTGGTTGCAGACGACAGAAAACGTTGATCTTAGCTGAGGCTTGCAGAGCAGGACGATACCTGGAGGTGGACCACTGGGCGGGACGTGTTCGGAGCGGACGGCGGGACCCGTGGAGCAATGGAGCTATATGTACCCACCCTTCATGTGGGATTTCCAGTGGACAACTCGGTGTAGCGGCTTTTACTTTTCAGTTGCTGTTTTCCATTTCGAGTTGTACTTTACTTTCAGTTTGGGTTTGTATACTGGCCCATTTACTTTTCCGTACTTTCAGTTGTACTCTTCTTTTGCATAGTGTTTACTTCTTCCGCTTGTACTCTGTGGTGCTTGTTTTCTTTTATAAAGGCAATGCCTTCCCAGTTATCGGGATTTTACGCCTTTGGTTCTAGTCGCCAGCCCCTGGCCTATGGAAGGCGGGCTTGGGGTAGTCACGGCACGGGCCCCGAGGACGGGTCGTGATCTCGGGTGCGCCGTGGTCGTAGGCCTCTGCTGCCTGGAGTTGTGCCTGTCTCTGCCCGCCAGCTCCCTGTGGTCGGGGTGGACCTCCTGGTGGTGGTGGTGGCAGAGCCTCAAAGCGTCGCCCACCACCTGCTGCTCGGCCAGCTCCTCTGCCTCGTCCTCCTCCTCCCTGCGGACCTCCACGGTCCACCCTCTGCCTCTGCCTCGGTGGTCCCTCAACCGACTGCTGCTCCTCGGCACGGCGGGTCGGGCAGTCACGAGCCATGTGGCCCTGCCCGCCGCACGAGTAGCACTGTCTGCCTCTCGAAAGACTGGCTCCGCGCTGTGTGCTCCGCACTGCTGAGCCAGTGTCCTGAGGTCGTCTGCCCGAAGGTCTGGTCTGCCTGGACCCCTCAGTCATCCGTCGACTGCCTGCTGCAGATGACTCTGCCACGTGCCGCCCTGCGGTGGGTCGCTGCGCTGGTGTAGACTCAGCAAGGAAGCTCTCGATCAGAAGGTCCCGCTCCAGTAATGCTGTCTGAGTCGGTATGCTGAGGGAGATCAGCGATGCCCTGATCTCGTGTCTCAAACCCTTCTCGAAGGTCCGGGCCCAGAAGAATGGGTCCCGTACCATGTCGGTCGAGTAGCGTGAGAGATCAGTAAATCTCGCCAAGTACTGAGCGACCGTCATGCTTCCCTTCCGCAGCTGAAGAAGCTCCTGGATATGCACCGCACGAAGGGTGGCTGGGACGAACACCGAGCGGAAGAGGCTCTCGAAGTCCGTCCATAGAAGAGATGCCTCATCGTGCACCTGGAGCAGTTGACGTGCAGAGTCCTGGTTTTCCTGCAGTGGTGGATCAGTTTGCGGACGTCTTTCCTGACGACGTTCCAGGGCTACCTCCTCGTAGAGAGGTAGACTTTTATATTGACTTGTACCCCAGGACAACCCCGATATCCACTCCAGCATATCGGATGGCCCCCGTCGAGCTTCGAGAGCTACGGGTACAGTTGGAGGACTTGAAGGGCAAGGGGTTCATCCGACCCAGTGTTTCACCCTGGGCTTCCCCGATATTGTTCGCCAAAAAGGTGGACGGGAGCTTACGACTTTGTGTTGACTATCGTCACCTGAACCAGGTGACAGTAAGGAACAAGTATCCACTACCGAGGATTGATGACCTCTTTGATCAGCTCAAGGGAGCATGGTGGTTCTCGAAGATAGTCCTCAGGTCAGGCTATCATCAGCTCAGAGTCAGAGACGAGGATGTGCAGAAGACGGCCTTCAGATGTCGGTATGGCCACTATGAGTTCTTTGTTATTCCTTTCGGTGTAACCAATGCTCCAGCAGTGTTCATGGCTCTCATGAACAGGATCTTTCAGCCATACCTCGATCGGTTTGTCGTGGTCTTCATCGACGAAATTCTGATTTACTCTACGACAGAGGAGCAGCACGCCTATCACTTGCGAGTTATACTAGACACACTCCAAGAACACTAGCTTTATGGTAAGCTCTCGAAGTTCCAGTTCTTGATACGTGAGGTCCACTTCTTGGGACACGTTATCTCTGAGGCGGGAGTTGCAGTGGATCCCGTGAAGATTGAGGCTGTGTTAGCATGGGAGCCACCCAGGAGCGTGACTGAGGTTCGGAGTTTCTTGGGACTAGATGGGTACTATCGGAGATTCGTTCCAGACTTATCTAGAGTTGCGGCACCAATCACAGCTTTGACGAAGAAGGGGAAACCCTTCGTGTGGTCAGAAAGATGTCAGCAGAGCTTCCAAGAGCTGAGACAGAGATTGACCAGCGCACCTATCTTGAGGTTTCCTGAGGAGGGAGTAGGGTACGTAGTCTACTGCGATGCATCAGGGACCGGACTCGGATGTGTTCTGATGCAGGAGCGGGCAGTGATCGCCTATGGATCACGTCAGTTGAGGCCGCATGAGCAGAACTACACTACCCATGACCTGGAGTTAGCAGCAGTGGTCTTCGCTCTGAAGACATGGCGACACTATCTGATGGGCGAGCGCTTTACAGTCTTTTCCGATCATCAGAGTCTCAGGTATATCTTCTCGTAGAAGGACCTGAACCTGAGACAGCGGCGATGGCTCGAGTTCCTCCAGGACTATGACTTTGAGATAGTCTATACTCCTGGGAAGGGGAACGTAGTAACCGATGCCCTCAGCAGGAGGACGGGCATTCAGCTACTTGAGGAGGCGACGGAGCAGCTAGCCTCTTTACAGATATCCTTCGTGGATAGAGATGGAGCATCCTTCCTCCAGTCTCTCACAGTCACCCCTCCACTACTACAGCGGGTCAGAGAGGCACAACGTGAGGGCGCTGACTGTGAGACACGGCGTGCACAGATATCCTCGGGACAGGCACCTGATGGTTTCTCCCTTGGAGCAGAGCACGACATCCTTTTCAGAGGATGTACCATGGTACCAGTCGCTTTGCGAGAAGAAGTGCTGAGAGAGATTCACACTTCTCCTTTGGCGGTACATCCTGGAGTGGCGAAGATGTACCAGGACCTCAGACGACAGCACTGGTGGCCGGACATGAAGAAGGCAGTAGCAGAGTTCGTTTCTCGATGCCTCACCTGCCAACAGGTGAAGGCAGAGCATCAGGTTCTAGAAGGCTTGGTACAGCCCTTGGAGGTTCCGGAGTGGAAGTGGGACGGCATATCTATGGACTTCGTGACTGGACTTCCACGCACTTCCAGAGGTCACGACTCCATCTGGGTAATTGTTGACCGACTCACCAAGTCGGCACATTTCTTACCCATCAGAGAGCAGGGCTCAGTGGAGAGCTTGGGATGTCTCTACGTTCAGGAGATTGTGCGGCTCCACGGCGTTCCATCATCTATCGTTTCCGATCGAGATGCTCGCTTTACTTCCCGGCTTTGGAAGGGGTTACAGGAGGCGTTCGGGACACAGCTACGTCTGAGCACAGCCTTTCACCCACAGACGGATGGTCAGACGGAGAGGACCATTCAGACTCTCGAGGACATGCTCCGCGCATGTGTCCTCGACTTTGGTCGTAGCTGGGAGGACCACCTACCCTTGGTGGAGTTTGCGTACAACAACAGCTACCACTCCACCATCGGAATGGCACTGTACGAGGCTTTGTACGGCCGAACTTGTAGATCTCCTTTGTGTTGGACAGACCCTGGGGAGTCAGCACTTGTGGGACCGGAGATGGTCCATGCCACGACAGAGAAGGTCCAGGTCATCCAGGAGCGGATGAGGACAGCTCAGAGTCGGCAGAAGTAATATGCTGACAAGAGGCGGAGGCCACTGGAGTTCGAGGATGGCGACCACGTCTTCTTGCGGGTCTCACCTCGACGTGGTATTCGGAGATTTGGCCGAGGCGACATGTTATCTCCGCGCTTCATCGGACCCTTCCAGGTCCTCAGCAGGATTGGTGAGGTGGCTTATCGCCTGGCTCTACCACCTCAGTTGCACCGGGTGCACGACGTCTTCCACGTGTCTCAGCTGAGGAGATACGTACACGACCCGACGCACATCATTGACCATGGGGAGCTTTACATTGACGATGGGGAGACTTTTACGGAGGTCCCGGTGGAGATAGAGGATCGACAGGAGTGGGTCCTGCGTGGGCGATCTATTCCTCTTGTTTGCATCAGATGGCAGCACGGGAATCTCCAGGAGAGCACATGGGAGCAGGAGGCTCAGATGCGTGCTCAGTACCCTCATTTGTTTACCTAGTTTTTGATGTATCTTTACAGGGACGTAAAGCCCTGAGGTGGGAGTAATGTAAAGACCCGTAAAATTCAAGGGAATTTTTTTCTTAATTTTCTTTTTAATTTTACAAGAGAGCGGTTTCTGACGGCACCTGATTCCGAGGCCCGGTGTGCCCGGAATCAATTTCCGAAGTTTGGCTCGGGTACGTTCAGCGAACGAACGAGCGAGAATTCCTAACTTTTGATCCGGTGCTCGGAATTGAAATCCGAGGGCACCGATGAACTCGCAGCGCCGATATTCGCTTAAGGAGACCTTTTCCGAGGTTGCGTTTATTTCGGGATGAGAGTTAGTTTTTGGGAGTTTAGAATAAGTTAAATAAAAATTGTGGATTACAAATTTTTATTTAAACTTGTTAGTTAACTTCTCTCAAAGGAAGTTAGGGGTGGGACCCACACCCACGTAACCTCCCATGAGATGATTAAGTGTGGTGGGGCCCACACGAACCCTAAACTTTTCATCTTCTCCCAAAGTCCCTTAACCCCTCTTTAAATGACATGACAATTGTTATTTAATTTTGGAGTTATCCTTTTTGAATTTCAAACCTTTGAAATTCATTTGTTAAGTTTGTGAATAAAATAAGCTCTTATCTTATTTTGTTGGGTTAGAACTCTTTATCCATCTTGAGAGCTTTTGAGAGATTTTCCTTCTTCTTCAAACTTTGACGAAGAACGCTCAAGCCTTGACGAAGAACGCTCAAGCTCCGACGAAGAACGCCACTCCTCTCTTCTTTCCTCTTCCGTGTCAACGAGAAGGAACGCCGCTTCCTCCTCGGACTCCCTTCGTCGGAATACGAAGATTCTCCAACGACGTACCTCTTCGGACGTACCTCTTCGTCATCGGATTTGACGAACGATTACCGCGACGCCCGACCTCCGCGACGTTGTCTTCCGCGGGACGTTGACAAATCTTCGAACCTAGACCCAAGGTATGGGTTGTTGTTATTTGTTTATTTATTTATCCTTGTTCCTGGTTCTAGCATGACTAACGTGAGGTTTATAAATATGTGTTATTGTTTAACGTGAGGGGGCCGGACCGCATGAACACGGCCGAACCCCCTCCTTGTTCTTGTTGATTTACCTTGCGGGAGAAAATAAGATGGCATGGTGCCGTCGCACCACGCGGATAATCGCACGATTATATTGCGCGGTGCCGTCACGCCGCGCCGTGGAAGAACCATCAAGAACGCAACGCCGTCGCGCCGCGTCAAGGGGAATCGAAGGCGTGGCGGAGGGGCGCGGTGCCGTCGCACCGCGCCGGACGACGAACACCGCGGCTGGTACCGGGCCGCGGCGAGACGGGAAGACCGGCGGCAACCGGGATGCCGGCGCCGGAGATCAAGAAGGGCCGCTGCCCTACGGCCATGGCTGAGCAACCAGGGGCGGCCGAGCCGGCCGCCGGTTCGGTCAGAAGGAGGGACCCGCGAGTCCCGTGTGTTTAATAAAAACGGCCGGCAAAAGCCGGCAGTGATCCGAAAAAAGGGGGGTTTTACCCCCCGCGTGCGGCGCATGCGCGGCACCCTGACCGCGCCGCCGCTGGCCGGGCCGCGCCGCCGCTGGCCGGGCCGCGCCGCCGCTGGCTGGGCCGCGCCGCCGCCGGGTCCAGCGGACCGGGTCGGTCGGACCCGTTTCGGGTCGAACCCGGGTCGGGTCGGACCCGTTTCGGGTCGAACCCGGGTCGGGTCGACCCAGTTCGGGTCGACCCGGTTCGGGCCGACCCAGGGGGGGGGGGGGTCGGGCCGGGTCAGCCCGGACCCGGACCCCCCGTTTCGAATCAGTTTTGGTCTTTTGGCCATAACTTGAGCCACGTATTTCCGATCGACGAACCGTCTACGGCAACGCGATCCTTGGATCGAGACGGTCGTTTCGGTATATCGCACTCAATGTTTCGTAACACTTTGATTTCGGCCGGGTTGGTTCGTTCACGAATCCAACCGGGCCTTCGGAGCGGAAACGCTCATATCTTGAGCTACAGCCGTCCGATTGACGTGCCGTCAGCTTTGTTGTGTTCCTCTTAGTGAGACAGATCTTTTGGAATACTCCGCCCGAGGTTTGGACGCAGGTGGAGTACGGTCGGGTTGGTTTTGCCTTAAAAACCAACCGGCCCCCGGGGACGAAAATGCCAATAACTCTCCGACCGGGCGTCCGATCGACGCGCCATCTGTTGCGTTGAGTTCCTGTTGACGATACAGAACTTTTGGATACATCAACTCTGGACTTGGTGACAGTTGATGTATCAGCCTCTCGGCTCGTGGAGCAGACCCTCCGAATGAGCTTGCTGTGTGCGGGAACCCTAGTGCTGGCTGTGACTGTTACTGTGACTACTACTGCTACTACTGCTACTGTGACTGCGACGATGACAGAATAGAGATCCTGTGTGGATTCGACGACGACGACTACAGCACTCAACTATCCTACATGGATCAGTGCTACAGGTCCTGTGTGGGCCCGATCCCGTGTGGGTCCGATCCTGTGTGGGTCCTTGCGCTCAGCGGTCCTGTGTGAACTAGCGCCTACAGGTCCTATGTGGGCCCGATCCTATGTGGGTCTTTTGCGGGGGTTAGTTACCTATCAATCCTTCGTGGGTCCGACGACTTAGATGGATCATAGATCATCTTTATCGTCTTTTGAAGAAGTATACCTGTGTGAGCTGAATCCTGTTTCTTTCCTGTGTGGATTGTGTTGTACTATCCTGTGTGGATTACGTTTTTCTTTCCTGTGTGGAATACGTTTACTTTCCTGTGTGGACTGAGTTGTACTTGGGCTCGGAGGTTGGATCGTATTTGAAATTGATGACTTAGGTATATGTATGGGCATATACCTAAGCAGTGTCGGTTGTTACTTCGTGATTGTATCTTTCTTCGTGGTTTATCCTTTAAGAATTTGTGAGACCTTCAGGGGTCTCGGGGTCCCTACTGAGTAGCTTATACTCACCCCTGCACGGGCTTTGCCCGCACTACGTTGTGTTGGTTGCAGACGACGGACAGCGTTGATCTTAGCTGAGGCATGCAGAGCAGGACGATACCTGGAGGTGGACCACTGGGCGGGACGTGTTCGGAGCGGACGGAGGGACCCGTGGAGCAGTGGAGCTATCTGTACCCACCCTTCAGGTGGGATTTCCAGTGGACAGCTCGGTGTAGCGGCTTTTACTTTTCAGTTGCTGTTTTCCCTTTCGAGTTGTACTTTACTTTCAGTTTGGGTTTGTATACTGGCCCATTTACTTTTCCATACTTTCAGTTGTACTCTGCTTTTGCTTAGTGTTTACTTCTTCCGCTTGTACTCTGTGGTGCTTGTTTTCTTTTATAAAGGCAATGCCTTCCCAGTTATCGGGATTTTACGCCTTTGGTGCTAGTCGCCAGCCCCTGGCCTATGGAAGGCGGGCTTGGGGTAGTCATGGCACGGGCCCCGAGGACGGGTCGTGACAAAAATAATTAATATAATGTTATTATACATGTGTTAAATAGAATACATGGATGGTATGGACTTGTGGTGATGGATTTCTTCTCAATTTCATTTAAGCATTTTTGGATGTTATGCACCAACATTTTTATCTAGTGTACATATTAACCATTTTATAAGTTATATCATAAATCCTTCATAATTAATGGTATTTTATGGTTCAGTTTGAATTAATTCATCCATGCATATTTGGCTTGAAAGTTACCTGGTGGTAAAAGGATTATAAACTCAATTTCCCTTTGTTGGCGTATAACTGTTATTCATTGAAATTTTTATGAAATGATTATATGTGAATTGATATATAAATTATTTTATTCCTTATATAAAATTATATTTTTATTTAAATTTTTTATACAAAATCACTTAGTTGATTAAGTCTCAATTCAATGATATGATATCGGTAAGAGTGATTGGTTTCCAATTCACATTCTTTGGGATATACATTTATGATATTCACTTATCTTTTTTATGAGGTGTTTATACAACCCATTTTAATTTTAATTTCATTAATCACACTTTTTTCATGATTTTTAATGTTTCATTTTACTTTATTCTTTCATATGGATTATGATTGAAGAGTTAATACAATAGAGAAGGCTTTATGTTAATATTTCTATTATTTTCATAATTTTTGATGTTAAAGGATACTTTATAAGAAATCATATGATATTATTTTCTTAAAACAAATAACTTTTATTATACTTTATTATTTAATTTGTTCTATATGAATAATTTCCCTTTCATCCATTATTGAATGAATAAATTTCTATAAAGTTGTTTTTATATGACAGAGATCTTATATGTTCATTTATATTGGGAGACTTTATATTCTATATCTATGTTTTGTAAAATGTTTAAAAAAAGGTTATGTTCTAAAAATAGATGGTTTACTAAGTATATAGTTACATAATATTTTATTTATTTTAAATGTTTCAAAAGGAAATTTCTTAATGTTTTTTAGAATGGTCACTTTTTACACCCTTTAAAAAAATATTTAAAATAAATATATTCTTTATCATTTACAACCTCAATGGATTTTCCTTACAAAATGACCATTATTTTATTTGAATATTTATATATATGTTTCCAATTTTATTTTAAAAAAACATAGGTTTTAAAACATTTTAACAATTTTTAATTTTTAAATGTGATTTTTAAAGTGAAAAGGGATTCTACTCAAGAATCTTTTTTTCATGATCTTTAAATGGTATTTACATTAATCAATGATAATAAACCTTGATGTTAATTATGATCCAATATGGATATGTTTCAATGATACTACCACAATTATTTTAGTTTGTGGATTATTATTGTTTCAAATATATTTTCATGGAAGCCATTTCTTTTCCACAATTAAATCATTTTAATAAAGGAATAATGGATGTTTTCTATGAGTTTAATGGTGAAAGGAAATATTTATTTACTTTATTTATGTTATTATAATTGGTGATTATTTATGATGATGGATGGTTCTACTATAAACAAAGAATGGGTGATACCTTCATAACTCTCCAATTCATTAGGTAAAGGGATGAAATTAATCAATTAGGCTTCTCCTAATATATTATGGGAATATATTACAATGGTTATTTCAATTGTAACGATGAAGGTCTTTTTATGTGTGACCAAAATGGTTATTAAATGTGTTACCATGAAGGTTATACCATTTGTAAGAGTTATATAAAAATGATTAATCTAGTTTCTATATGATTAGTCTATTATTTATATTGAGTTTTAAATAAATATTAAGATTTTTAAAGATAAGATAATGAGTTTATGTTTAAATAAAAGCATTATATATATATTATGTATGAAATATTATGGGGTTTTAATGATTCATTGTATCAATATTTATATAAAATGGATCGTGACTATTGATTCCAATGACTCTTTCCCATTTTAAATATTTATGTCGTGACTCGTGATTTATGATCCATGTATTGATGGGTATGAATTAATTTATGTTATTATTTTTCACTATCATTATTTCATCATAATCTTATACTAATCTTACTCTCATTGATGACATTAATTTTTTAATTTGTTATATTCACCCACATTAATAATTTGATATCACCCATATTATATTTCCTTTTCCCTTGGTTATTAATAATAATTAAAAATGGGTTGTGTCTATAAATGTTTTATATGTAGGAACTTTTATGGGAGATATTGAATACATAAAATGGAATATTAAAAGCTGGGTATATTGGGAGATGATGTTGATTTTTATAAACTAGTTTTTTATGAACCATAGTTTCTGAGAGTTTATGCTAATTCTCTAAAACTCTAATCTTAAAAGGTATTTTGGTATGTAAGTGATCCAATATTTCCTTTTGATGTTGTGAGTTTTGGATGGAATTAATTGGGTCACATTTATCGGTATCAAATCTATAAATTTATATTTTAGGTTTTTGGCACTGGACTCGAGAGTGCGGGTTTGTAGTTGTTATAATGGGGACCTCTAGGCTTCTTCCTCAGAGTAATTATGAAGGTTTTCCTAATGTATAATATAAATTTCGTGCAACACATAACTTCACCAAAGAAGAAGTGGTTATTGTTATAATAATGAAAAATGCATATGAATGCTTATTAGGTAATACAATATCTTTTTCTTGATATCTGATCAAGAAGGTTGCATACATGTGTCGTCAACACATATGCTTGATATATTATTTTTTTACTATCTAAAATTAACCCATTAATAAACAATGGACATGGATTTTAGTTTAATAGTTTCATTCCAATCAAAAGTTTGTTATTTTAACTTATATAAATATGTAAGGGACAAATACTTCCTTGATTTATTCATTAATTTCATATCATTCATGAAATTCCCAACAAAACTTGTTTATTGATGACATATGGAATCATAGTTTTGGTACATACATCTAAGTACATGATTAATGATACATATCAATAAGTGTTTTAAATTTGACATATCTTTAACCATGATTATGGAAAATAATATCCATTGACATAAAAACATGTAGAATTCATTCTGGTGGTAATATCCTCATAATTCACCATCTTAGATATTACTAAGTGAGAACATCATGAGATGAAGCATCACCCTTTTATAAGTATCATGAAATTGATATTATTCATCATCTGTGTCCCATAATATGATTTACTATGACCATATGACATTTTTTAAGTATATATTTATATCATTTCGAAGTTATCATTATTAAAGGGAACAATTATGACATTTCAATGAAACAAATATTATAAGACTTTATCAAATTAATTTCATATATAAGAAAAATAAAATTTTAAATTATATATTTTAATTTGTACATTCATGAATTTATAATGAATTTATAATGAAAATTATTTTATTTTTGGGAGCCAAATATAACAAAATACCACATGGACTCTGGCCAGTTTTTAAAAACCTATATAATGAAAACTTTCACATGATATTCAAGATTCCAATGAGAAAGGTCTTTAGTCATTGGGTCGGCCACATTTTGTTCTATTAAAAATATTCCCACTATAAACTCACCTCTCTTAGTAAAATATCTCAAGAGATGATACATCTGAAATACATGTTTCATCCATTTATGTGACCTTACCTCCTTGGCAATAGCCACCACTACAGTATTATCATAGTATAGTGTGATATAATATATACTACTAGGTACCACATCAAGATCATGAGATTTTTTTATATCCATATTGTTTCAGTGGTTGTATCAAAATCCTCATTATACTTAGAATCTATCGTAGAATTGGAAATAAGTTCCTACTTTGAACTTTTCCCACCCAAAACACCTCTATTTGGAGTAAAAATATATACTAATTGTGATTTCATATTTTCTTAATATATTTGGAAACTATGTTGTTTATATACCTTAATGGTTAAATCCGCATATCCTCTATAAATCAATAACATATCCTTAGTACACCTCAGATACTTTAGGATAATCTTGGCCTCCATCCAATCGAATTATCCTTGTTTAGATTGATATCATCCTATCACACTTATGGTGTAGGAAACATATCTCTAGGTACACAACATTGAACACGTCATTGGACCTGTAAATGATGTTCATGGGACCACTATTTTCCTATGTCTCTAATCATGTGTATAAGGATACATTTTCTAGGAGACATGTATACCGTGTAACAATATAAAAATTCCCCTCTTGGAATCTTCCATACTGAATATATTCAATATACTATCATTTCATGTTACATGAATAATTCCAAGTATATTGTTGAACCTATCATGATGGATCCTGACCCCAATAATATGTGCTACTTAACCTAAATCCTTCACGGAGAAGCATATGTTCAACCATGTCTTAATAAACTATATGGTTGGTATTTTATTTCTATTAAGTAATGTGCCATTAGTTTATACTATTAGAAAAATAAACACACTCCCAATAAACTATTTATAGATAGAAGTATCACATTCATTCTTCATTAAAAATTATTATATTATAGCTTCATCAAATATAATGTTTCATAACCTAGGTGATTTATTTAATATATAAATGGATCTAGGAATTTTTCATACCTTTTTGGTGTATTTTGGAGTTTAAAACCCTTATAGTTGTTTTATATACATATACCCCTAAAGGATCATGTTTAAGTAAATTTATTTGTATATATATCTTCCAAATCTCATAGTCATGGTAAGATTCTATGGAAAATAGAATTATGATTGATTTCAGTATCATAATTTGAGAAAAGGTTTCATCATAGTCTATAATCTAACCTTGTTTATACCTTTTTTAAATCCATAACTGCATTATAGATACTAAATTTTCCTTCAATGTTCAATTTATTCTTGACTACTCATCAAAATACAACAAAATTTAAATCCATTGGAGTATCTATGGAGATACATGCATGGTTTTGGTACATGGAATCCATCTCATAATTCAAGGACACTATCCACTTTGTGATTTTGTTCCACTTACTGCTTCCATATAGGTTATAGATTCCTTATTATCTACTAATAATTGTTCCTAATCCTTAGTGAAAAGAAAACCATATCATTTAGGTTATCTAACCTCTGTTGTATACATATACAAGACTTTTATCTCTAAAATTTCCCCTCCCACAAGGCTTTGTGGAATCTATTCCTATGCCAACTCTTATGTAACTCGACCCAAAACTTTATCTAAGTCTATCTCACTCCCTATATCTCTTTTAAATACGTGATCCTTTTGAAGAAACAAGGCATTTCTTTCCAGTATTAACTTTTTTTCATGGGGTCTTATAGGTAATATCCCGTAATTTATTTGGGGTATCCTACTAAGCGACACTTTGTTCCTCATGGTGCATGTTTATTACTGAAATATTCCTTAACATACACTTAATATCACTACACATGTAAATTCTTGAACATGTATTTCCATCCAAACCAATGGAAAAATAAAATACCATTTCTCACATTAGATAAAAATTGGCTTAGTATATGTGTAGATATCTATTAGAATTACCCTAAAAATGATAATGTAAGACTTACATGACTCATCATTGTTCTTGGAATGTCTAAAAATTTATGGTTCCTTCTTTCACATACAAAATTACATTATGGTGTAAAATGCGGATTATGATGATAAAGAACCTAAGAATCATAGATATAATCAATGAACTATTCATTTAGATGTTATCCACCATCATATGAGAAAAAAATATTTTTATTCTTACAAATTTGGTTCTCAACTTCATTATTCTATTCCATGAGTTTAAAAAATGAATCAAACTTATAATTTATTATGTAGAAAAATTTATATATACTAAATACATATGTAAAAGTTATGAAGTATGAGTATCCACCCCTTGCATTAAAAGGTTATGGTCCACAAAAATTAGTATAATGTAACTCTATAATCTCTATAGCCTTTTACCCATTCCTCTAAATTTACCATTAAAAAATTTTCCTTACAAAAAATAATGAGGTACGCCAAGTGATTTTAATTTAGAAGATTATAAATATGAATCATGGTATATTTTAGTCAAGAACATTTGATTTATTTTTCCTAGATGGTGATAATACTTTGGGGGTGATATATGTCTTGTGAAATAGATTCATTATAGATTGAGATTATTTGGTTCATGTAAACTAACATATAACAACAATTATCTTGATGTTCATAACTGTAAAAAATGTTATATCTGTAAAATAAGACATTTTTATTTCCAAATTTGAAAATAAAACCATCCAAATCAGGTTTAGATATATAAATGAAGTTTTTTGTAATACATGGAACATAATAACATCTATTCATAACCAATATCGTTCAAGTCAGCAATGTGTGGTCATAATATCAAATTCATACCACAAAAATTTAGCTTTATTGGTGTCTCATAGATCTTCCTCACCTTCTTAAACTCTTCTCAATATAATTAAATTTTGTAATTAGATAATAACATGAGCACAAAAAAATTTTCTTATTAAAAATTTTATATAAATCAATAGATTTAAATAGATAATGAATGTACATAAAGATTCCCCTTGCTTTTTTTAGTGGTGCACTTATTCTTCTTATGGACCCTCTTTCGACATGAAAAAAGTAGCATCATATTCCATTAGATTCCCTTTAATATAGATTCCCTTAGAATAATGATGTGAATATGAATTATAATTAGTGTTAGTATTCATTATTTTTTCCATTTCATTCTTTTTGTTCACCATAATTATAGATTCCTTTTAACACTCTCCATCCTTATCAACTTTTCAAAGAATATAAAGGAGATATTGGAGAGAATTTTCAATGTTTTATTATTAAAATATACAAATAATCTAGAGAATTTCTGAGGGAGTGAATTGAGAACGAGATATGTACCTAATTTCTCAATTTTATTAGAAACTAGGATATATATATGATCAATGTATCCAATAATATAACTACCAATGGCCCAATTGGAACATTTCTCTTGGTTATTTCATAAATGGAACCTTGGAGATCTCAAAACACTTATACCTTGATATTTATGGATAAAGATCATATATATTCTTGTGAATTCTCTAGAAATTAATTTCTCATTTAGATTTATGATTTCATTATAGATAGATGATAACATCAAACACTAGACATCTAGAACAAACTCTAAGTGTTTAATGTTAACAAGAATCTTTTCTTCAATCACATACTTAGTGGGTTTAGATACTGAGGATTCTGGTAGATAAAGCTTCCATTTAAGTTTTAATACATTTTTGATGGGAATGTTACATTCCTCGAAGTTACTAATAGTAATGATATTTCCTTTCTCTATATAGATCACATGGACAATATTGCAACTCGAGACACTATAAGAGGGGAGGGGTGATTAGGATGTTATATTTTTTATTTGATTATTTGGACCATGTTTCCATGTTAGTAGGAAATAATCTAACCTATCATAGTTATATTCAAATCGACCAAAAACCAAATGAAAAAAATTAAAAGTGGGGTACACAAGTTTTTACTTGGTTCACCACTAAGGGAAAATTCAAAGAGAATACACAAAAAATTATTCGAGTGAAATATAATCCAATTATATTCACTCATTCTATGGAGATAGTTTTTGGATATAATAACTCTATTATAGGTTAAATTACTTTACAAAATCATCTATGATAAGATTACTACCTCCCTTCAATCACTTTTCTCGACTCATCCTTCCTCACTACTTCAGTTGAAGTCTCCAATTATTTATTGACTTGAAGGTAACCTTTATAATATCAATAATGTATAATCTTCCTTACATCATGATGGCCTGAATATAATTATTATATATGATTCTAAAATTTTCTCAAATATTTCATGTCACACAAATCACTACGTGTAACTACATTCCTAAAACAAGGGTTCACACAACTATGGTTCACACAACAATGCTTTGTGCAACTAAGGTTTGTGTAACTCCCTTAACCCATATAAGTTATTCCTAGTCTATATAAGAAATATCCATTGATCAAAAATGTATGTGAAACATTTTTCATGGAATAAATTTATTAAATGTATTTGAGAAACTTACTTTGTTTAGGAAATCTCACAGAACATTCCTTGTGCAACTAAATTACACACAATAAGCTTCCCTAAACATTTCTCTCCATTCCACTTTTTTAAAGTAATCGATACACAATAAGGGATCCCTTAGTATTCATCTAGGATTAATTAGCTTAAAAAAGAGGGGTTATATGGTATAAATAGGAAATCCCTTAGCATTGTACTATATTCTTGCACTGGAATTTTTGTTTGGAAAATCCTCTTCAAAATAAATCAATGCCTTGTCTTGATCAACACATCTATTGATGCTTTTCAGGAAAAAACTACAATCATACACAATGTTCACATAACTATATATATAGGAATCTAGCTGATTTCCATGAGTCTATCAAGTTTGTGTGAAACTCATGACTTTTCTAAAAAAACGATGCATGAATTTCATGAATTTACTATATTTTTGTTTGTTTTGGAGATAACAAAACATTAAAACCTTATTAAATTCCTCCATCATTCAGAATACTCCTACGAACCATCTCCCTTTTACACTTGACTCCTTGATCATCATAGAATAAAATGATAACAAACACAACCCAAAATAAATTTCTAAACCAGAGCAACTTGGTTATGACGTCCCCACTTTGGGTTTGTTGTATATTCTAAAGTGAAATTTATTTCATCACAAACTTCATGCTTCTCTTGGATAACAATGAAAGTACTCATCCTTTACTCTATATTTATGTGAGTGATAGTCTATATAAAAAATATGTTTTTATGAGAGAATTTCATACCTTATATAATTCCCCATTTCATAACTCCCCTACCCGGTAGATTTATCAAATTCTAGAAATAAATTCCCCATGGATAATATATCCCTTATATTTCCAAAATAAAAACTCCCCTTAAATGTGAGAGACCTTATATAAAACCAAAATCATACTTTTTCTGTTTAATTTCACCGTCATTTCTCCCTCTTTGAAAATAAAAATAATGACACATGTAAAATATAAAACACACCAAATATTTTTTCTTGAAACTAATGGGGATAATGGAAATATCTAAATATCATCAAGCCGAGGGAGGTGGTTAATCAAAGAGATTTAAAAAATTTTCTAAAAAAATGGGGTAGCCAATAACTTCTTCATGATATCCACCACTTTCCCGTTTGTTTCATCATTCTCCACTGTGGATATAAATTATTCCAATTTTTTCTTAATAATGTCATAATTCTTCCCAATATTCTTGGTGTGAGAGTGTTTTACAGAATTTTTAGTGACTTAAATCACACGTTTATTATCATAGAAGATCACCATAGGATGTATAATGTCTTCACTAATATCTTTCAACTATTATTTTATCCATAGAATATGATCTCACACTTTAGTCACATTAATTTATTCTTCTTATTTAATGCCCAACAAATTATATTCCTTATTATTTCCCAACCAGCATACACATTTATAACCTATGAAGAATGAACCACCACCTTTTCAATTTTGTTCAAATGCATCACTAGACCAATATGAATCCGATAATGATGATAACTCAAGATACTTCATAGTATCAAATAATAATAAAAACTTTAGATTACCTTAGATATAAATCATGATATGTTTAAATACTACAAGACATTATTCCTTCAGATCACCCTTGAAACGGGTTGCTAATCCCATTTTGAGGTTAATTTATAGTTGTGTTGTAGTCAAATAGTGTAAGATTCTAGTTAACCTCTTTTGTAAGGTAGGATTATAATATTTTCCATATTAATGTTTCTAATGATTGAATCCAACTAAAATTGTTTTCTCATTTTTTTGGAATCATGCGTATTTAATTTCTTAAATTGGCCTTTTCAATTTTTCTTGATAGATAAACCCTTGTCTCTCCCTATGAATCACCTTTAGTCCTAGAAAATATATGATATCATGAATCATGGAAATTTATATTTATAAACATATCATATTAACAATGTAATCCATATATTAATATTTTATTTCCCCAAATATGGTGTTGTGAACATAAACAATAACCATTAACTATTCAACCATGGAAGGTTTCACATATTGATTTTGATCAACAACACCACTTTTTAATTAATGTTTTTTCAAATATATGTTAAGTTGTTTAGATCTTCATCATGGTTATTTCTTTAGACCATATAAGGTTTTATTTAAACTTTCATTTTAGTTCCATCACCACCAATCAAAAATCCCACTAAATGTTCAATATGGACCTCTTTTTGAAGCAAACCATTCAAGGAAATTGTGTTCACATAAATATGATATATCTTGAAATCAATTTTAATTTATATTTTTAAGAAAATTTTGATTGAATAATGTTTAGAAACCAGTGAAAATATCTCAACAAAATTAACACCTTTAATTTTCACATAGCCTTTGCACACCGGATGTGTTGTGTTTTGTATTAAACTAACAATTTCATCATGTTATTTCTTAATGATACACTTTTTCCTAAACACACTTTGATGTTCAGGCTTCTCCACATGTTCATATTATTTATTCTTTTTTATTTTATCTAGTTCCTCATTCATGTACCTTATACATGATTCATCCTTTACACCTTATTCAAATATTTACAATTCGGCCATGGATAGATGAGGAATATGATATCCACTCCTCATCCTCTTGGTTTGAATTTTTTTATCTATAACCAATGTGTTGGATGTATCAACCTCTTTTCTAATGATTCTCTTATATGGTGTGTGTTTCCATTATTTAGGAATAATCTATTCTTTGTTGGATTTGGTGCCCTAGAACAACCATCTCTTTAGTTTATGATAACCTATATTAATAGTTTTTAATATTTATAAGCTACTTGTCACATCATGATTTTTCTTCTACACTACATAATATGTGATAATTACCTAATAATAATTGTCACATGAAAAGGTCAAAACAATTCCCTACTATAATGATAACCCGTAAGTTTTACAACACTATCCTTCAATTTATGTTTTATAGATAAATGATATGAGTCGAAGGAAAAAAAGATACATTATTTCATGGGTAGGTACTCATTGGACATTGAGTCACCTTCTCATGGTGTACGCCCTTAGTAATATCCAATGTGGGATATCATGAGAATGAGACCCACCAGTAGAAAATCCACATTAATATGTGTCATTTGGTGTTTCCATATTCCTACAGTTGTATTGATCCATATACATTAACATTTTTATTAATTAGTATTATTAGTTTCTTACATTAATATATTGATGAAAACCATGATGAAATATGTTCAAGAAAAGATAGGATATGTTGGGTGGATGTGGAGTAATATTTCATTAATGAAAAATGTGAGAATGAAATTTTCAATTATATTATTTAACAGAAATTGATATATAAAGTGATTTGATGGGAATTATATATTCTAAATAAATCCATGTCTATGGTGTTCTATAAGAAAGTTTGATTTCAAGAAAGTCAACGAAAGACACCTCGATCACATAGGTTGATGGAATCTGTGTGCATCCCACTTTATTTGAGATATCATGAAAAATGGATTATATTACACAGTAAGAGTCCATATAAGGTATTATATCACTGATACATTAACTTATTTCTTTATGGGTGACATGATATGTTTCAAGATTATAATATTGGAATTTAGGCTTCTTTTCCTAACTCCACTAAGAAAGAGGCCTAGAGGGCCAGACACTAAGTGTATCCAAAATCTTATTTAAATAATATATTATTATTTATTATTTAACAAGTTGAATAAATATTAATCTATCATGTGGTTTAATAATTTTCAGGTTTTATTGATCACATATATTCTATCATGAGTTATTTTAAAGAACATAATGTGTGATGAGTATTTAATAAGTATTAATTTTCTATTTAGTGAATATAATATCTATTTATTTATTATAGAATAATGATGTGATGTTTATTTATTAAATAAATAGTCATTATTCATGGCCTGATAAACATTGAGGAAGAATGGTGGACCAATTTTTTAGGTCCAGTGAGAAATAATATATATTTATTATTATTCAATTAAATTCTCAAGTTAAGTGCATATTGAGAAAATAATAATAATATTATTATTTCAGACATGGGGTTCTATAAGGGATTAAATAAATATTAAAGGGTACTTGTGAAAATATTTATTTCTAAACCCTAGTGGTATTTAAACCCAATTATATTATTTTTTTCATAGGGCCAATTCATATGGGTTGTGCACAATGACATCTGGAGAGAATACCCTCAAGTCATAGAGATCCCCCTCTCCGAGAAATCTCATAAGAATGAAGATAGATCTTCTTAAAACATCCACTCTTAAGTCTAGAGAGATCAAGGATAGTTATTTGGAAGTGATTTTCTGGGTGATAAAAAGTGAATAATGCAAGTGATTGGATCTATCTTGCTAGCACTCAGATATTCCAGTAGCAATGTTCATAGATTTTTGAAAGTCATGTGGACCACCACTAGATGGAATCTTATATTTATTCCTCTAACATAATGACCATATAATATAGATCTAATATCAGATCCATCAATTAAGAAATAATTCACATAAAGTAATTCATCAATTTATTAAACTAATTATAAAAAATATATGATGATTCTCTCTCGGGTTCTGTCATTTTATCCATTGTCTGTTTTATTTGATTAAATTCCTTTGATCACAACATTTATCATCATTTAGATCTGAGATTTATCATATATCAAAACAAAAAGAAAATTTGGGCATGACCCATCACATGTTTCTATTGTTCCTGAAACCTACAATCTTCTAATTCATCCTTATAATAATTAACATTTTCAAAACCTTTCCCAAATTTTATATATTAGATATTTTTAACTTCTTCTTATTACACTTATTATAAAAAATCAACACTTGAGTTTCTTGAATAATCAAAATTTTATCCTCACATAATATGATATTTTTGCAATAATGTTTTTTCATCTATTTTTTAAATAATGTTTTTTTATTAATCTTTATTGAGTATCCCAAAAACAATGTTTCATCTACAACATCTCTATATAGACCCTAATATCCTTTCTTATTCCAAATATATACTTTTATTCAAAAACCAAAGAAATTTTTTAGTGTGTGATTCATTGCATGACACATTTATTTATGTGTTATTTCTTCCCCAAGGACTCATAACTAACTGATTTCGCATCCTCACAAATATTTTCACTACTTCCTTCCAATAGTGATGGGAGATTCCACTTCCAGTTAGAAATATTTGGTCCATATTATTCCAATACCAATTTATTTATTATAAAAATCCATTATGTTGTGGATTTCATAATGATGGTACCTCGTTCTTAATTCCATATTTCATAAGGTAGTTTTAGTATTAAATGGATATCTATTATATTATATTCTTATATTAAAAGATCTTGATTGTGCGTTCTATATTATTTTACACTCTTCACATATACCTCCTCATGAATTTTATAAATTCACATTTTCTTTTCATAAAAATCAGAAAAATAAATTCAACGATATCCATGAACAAAAAGTGAAATACCTTTCCCCATAAGCTATTGATATATTAATTAGATAACATAGGTCTATGTGAACCATATAAATGAGATTAGAGTAACTTTTCTTCTTCCATTGCCAGATATTTCAGACCATATTTCCACACATACATTTATCACAACTATTTTCTTGATATTGTTCTATTTTTGAAATATATAATACTATATCTCTCTTTGATAAATTACCTAATATTTTTTTTTAATTTTTACTTGTCTCCCATGCCAAAAGTTGTTCCCCTATTCAATGACCATGAGAAAAGAATTTTCATTACTATATACCATGTAAATATTACTTTTTTCCAAAATATTTTCATTATAGAGATTCAATAAATTCCATTGATTAAGAATAAATTATAATTTAAGTTATTCTATAGACTCGCATCATATATATGATTCACACATAGAAGATTGTGTTGATTGACATCCACATTGAGAACTTATTTCTTCTTCATCTCATCACCACCCAATCGGGAAATGAAACCTCCATTGATTTTCAAAGCAGAATCATTGAGAAAAAATAATGTTCCCTAATACATTATCTTCATGTTTTTAGTAGTTTCATATTTAAATTCATATGGGATAAAGACCCATTATCAATTATTTGTGTTATACTATTATATATTATATGGGGAGAAATTTCAATTGGAATGTTCTTCCCTTCTTTCATCTATTCCTTCCACGATATACCTGGTTGAGTTGAGGAAAAAGAAATCTTCCCCTATTTATCTTTAGCATAAGTAGTATATTATTAATTTTATTTTTACTATAATAGGTAAAATTTATTACTAATTATATGATTTTATGGTTATCTAACATTCTATTTCCACTAACCCTCGTTATGGAAACCACCTCTTCTTATCTTCCTAAACTCAACAACATTATTCGAGGAATTTGAATAGTGAAACAAATATAAATAGATATAGTTTAATATCTATAATTAAGGATATATAATTATTTAACATATTCTACATTGATGAATTTCCCTATTTATATAACTCCTTGACTCTTCATAGTGGGACATGGTGTGACCAAGAAAGACACATAATTAATACTTCGTAAGGTGAAACATCTTCTCTCCCTCATTCCTTATGATAAACCTTGATTTTTTTAAAACATTTTATCTATATTTGGTAAAACATCAAGGATTTGGTGTTATTTTATTCATTTTTTTCTTTTATATGATATATCGTTTTCTAGAAAACTGGTGCATTAAATTTGGCACATTAGCCCCATCCTTCTATTTCCCGTTATTTTGATTTTTTTCTATTGAAAATTTTGATGTTTCAACTACATATTTGATTATAATTTTAGCTATAAATCTTGTTATTTCTTCATGTATAATTTTATTGAATCCTTTAGAGCCTCACCTTTATCTTTCTACAAAATTGTCCATATATGAACCTTTTGAAGTATAGCTTCCTTTAAGAATCACTTGATTTCTTTTATAACTCAATTTATTTTATCTGGGTAAAAAATCCTCTTCTAGAAATTAAATCATAATTTTTCATTATTTTACACCATAATTAAGGCCATAAATCACCTTAGTTTTTTCTTAAAACTTTATATTAAAATTCATAAATTATTTCGTATTCACTTGACTTATCAACTAATTATCTAGCATGCCTTTCTACCACTACATTTTCACTTTAATACAATAATCTTATTTGGAGAATTATTTCATTAGTCCATTAATGTTATAATTTTTATTTCATTGAATATTGATCCCCTTAAGATCTCCCTCAAATTACACACTGAGATCAAATACTGCCTCAAGGACATCAGAATTTTTCAGTTCGGTTCAAATTCCTTTGTAGTATCCATGTGAACTTCTCTTTAATAATATTAATCATATTTAAACATCCATAATATAGTCTCCATTTTAATTTTCTTCATAACTCATGATACACTTCCTCTATAATGATATTATAAATGTACTCCAGTTTTAAAGTCTCTTCTAGGAGGGAATATTATTCATGAGATTTGTAAAACTTATGATTCACTTTATTCATCATTAAATTTTCTCATGCACAATGTTATAAAATTCCCATCTTAATCGAACCAGAATATAGATAGAGGAATATTTCCTTTGAATCTAGAATTTTCTATCATCAATTTTATATCCAAAAGAGAGAGAAATTCATCAATCACATCTTATTCATAATTATCTCCTTGGGAGATGTCCTGTTTTTTCATAGATTTTAATGAAACAATATTGTTATAATGGATTGAGATTCATTCTAACATAACACTCATTTTATAAGACAAACATATAGTCAACTGATCTTCAACATAAAACATAGAAAATACATTTATACAATAGATGATACTTTTAAATTATATTTAAGTTGAAACCTCCATGAATATTTCTTCATGACATCAATATCCTTAATTTCTTAATGAATCCTTTAAATATCTATAAAAAATTTAGTGATTTTATTAAGGAAACTATTATAATTTTCATCAAGAATAATTTCTAGGTAATAAAATCCATTGTGGTGAATATATAGACTAGCCTCCTTCACATTTATATATCCATAATATATGTTAGATAATTTTTACCATATATCATTGGAACTCAAAAATATAATCATTTTCACGTATATATGATCTTATAAATCCCCAGTAAGAGATTTTTAAGATTTGGTATAATCATTAGATGTTTTTTATAATATTTTACAATAAACTATATTGTGAGATCAATGACTTGGATCCAATAAATAGTAAAATATGGAACATACTACCCAAGAGATCAAATATATTATCACATCTCATTTTTTAAACATTTATAGTATTTCCCATTGACGATAGGAGAACGTTTTTCATTAACTATATGTTTTGGACTAAACATAAAAAAAGATCCATCAACTATTACCATAAATCTAATAAAACTTATTGCAACCTTAGACACCCTGGGATATGAGGGGAGAATCAGTGTGTTAAAATTTTCTATTTGATTATTTTAATCTTGTCCACAAGTTGGTTGAGATTAGTTTAACTTTTAATAGTTAAATTCATATCCTAATAAAAATGAAGAAATTAAAAGTGGGGAACAATAGTTTTTACATGGTTTACAACTGATTTGTGGTTTAAGGAGAATAAACATGGTGTTATAAAAATATACTAGAATCCCATTATCGTCACTATTTCCATGAATAATTTTTTTTTCTACTGTCATTCCATTCTATGAGATCTTATTTTACAAAAAGTTTCAAAGATAAGCTCACTGCCTCCCTCAGATTATTTAACTAACTCTACCTTACTCAAGACATTAGATGAAGTTTTTCTCAGTTTATCATCTTGAAAGTAAATTATATATTATCAATAATTAATTATTTTATTTTCCTCATGGTGTGTTGATTATGATGCTTTGTAATTATTGTTGAATTTTCCCAAATAATTTATGTTTCGCAACTCCCATTACATAACTACTTTCTTGAAATAATATTTTACACAACTATGGTTCACCCAAATTTGGTTAACATAACTCTATTAACCCTTATGAGTTCTTAAAAGTATATCTCACACAAATCCTTCCCTATAACATGTCTGCATAATAATATTATTGGAACTACATTTATCAAATGACATTAGACAACTTCCTTTTCTTAAGAAAAGACATTTGAAATTTTACCTCACAAGTAACATTCACACAATAAGATTATAAACATATTTCTATCTAGACTAGTTCACTAAAGTAAAACTTATGCTACAAGAGATACATTAATCTTGATCTTGGATTAGTTAGTTCCAAATGACAGGGGTTGGCCTGTTTAGGTAAACCATGACATTCATGATACATTATCATTATAAAAACATTCATGCAACTCATCATATAATTTTCACGAAACCAAGTATTATGAAGAAATTTTTTTGACAATTTTCACACAAAAATCCAATAATTACCCTTGTTTAAAAAACTATAATTCCATGAGTCTTCATGATTTTTTCATTCTGTCAAACTTGTAAAAAAATCATGTATTTTCCTTGAAAACACTACATGACTTATGAGAATCGACCTGATTTTCATTAGTCGGTCAATTTTTTTAAACCTTAAAAATTGTGTGAATATACGTTTAATTACTTTAATATATTTAGTTAGGTTTCATTTACAACTATTTAATTACAAAATCTTGATCTGTTGAGTGGACCCCCAAATCATGAAATCATAACTTAGATTTCAAAAACACCTGGCTCAAAGTTATCCTAAGTCTATCTAGGGATAATAATATTGATTTAAACTTGGTTATGTTATTAAAAACACATCATTATAAATACATAATAAAGTAGGTGTCATGTTAGTTAACTTAGTAACACTTAGTTCTATGTTTCCATTTTAAATCTTAAATTGAAGGATTATTATGAATTAAAATCTTACTGATATATTATATTTATTATGTGTAGGTTTATTTGTTTTATCAACTTAAATTTATTTTTAATATTAAGTATATTTTACATAAGTGATAAAACATGTATTAAAAAATTATTCATAATATTTTTATTTTATTTCATATCGGTATTCTTCTTAATTAAATAATTTATTTATTTGATTGTGATAAAGCATCCATACAACATTGGATACCCTAATCAATAAGTAATTACAATATTTGTGAAAAATATTTTACTTTCTTAAATTCTAATGATCATCTAGGAAGGTATTATTAGATAATTTGGAAACCATTACACTAATTTGGTAATACTAACACATAGCATCAATTTCCCCCATACAAACAAAATTTATTAGTTTACACTCATATTCATTCATGATACACTTTCTTCGATACAGTCTAATCTCATTTATTTAGATATATTATTTACAAAATATCTTAATACTATTTATTAACTATGATTTTTTTAAATATGGAGTGATAATAATAATTCTCAATATGGGATATAAAAAAATGAATCCTATTATTCTATTGAAAAAAATAAAAAACCCTGAAATTACATACCTTACTCAAAATAAATATTTTGTAAAATAAAGAAAAAATATACACATTATAAAATCAATATTTATACATGGAAAACCTTTTATACCTATTATAATGTATAGTAAAATCATTATGTTTTCATGAGAAACACGATAAATCATGAAAAAATTATTTGAGAAACAAACATTTCCCCATTGAAAGTTCTTAAAGTTTCATAACCTCATGAAATCAAAATATTTCCATATAATCCATTTTGTAAGAAAAATTATTTTTCTTGGATCATCAAATTCAAAACTCATTTTGAATTATGTTTAACTTTTTTTAGAATAACTAAAGCCTATTTAATTTCATAAGAGTAACCCACCTAGATATATCAATCATTTTCACCTTTGAAGACTAAATCATTACCCAATGCATTGGAGAGATATATCAGGATCACCAATCATCATGAAAAATATCTAATGATCATGAAATACATAAAACACATAAATATTATATTTTCATTATGAATCTCAAATCTTATTCCATTTAACACATATAAATAATCACTTCTCGTATTCACATAATAATAAATATAAATTATTTTTAAAAACTATTTGAAACAAATCCCATAAGAACCTGAAATATGAAATTCTATCAAAAATCATGAAATATAGTTGAATAATATTCTTAAATAATATCTATCTTAATGGTTGTAATAGTCATTAAATTTATACATGTCAAAAAACATTTTTTTTCACTTTGGTTTAAATGTCAAAAAATGAACCATATGATAAATGTCAAAAAGTTACCTTCTTAATTTTTTTATCTAATGTAAAAATTAATTGAAAATATGATTTAATAATCATTTTGGCATATATAATAATATATATGGATAATTTTTTAGAAAATGGATATGAATGGGAAATATTTTAAATAAACACTTTTAAATATGGTTTTAAATAAAAATACCATATGACTTTAGTAATAATTGAATCAAAAGAAAAATAAAGAAGTGAAATTTTAAAGGATTTGTAAAAAATAATAATTTTATTCCATTAATGATTAAACAAATACATATGGATATATATATATATATAGAACATGGAATAAAATTGGTTGTTAAACTTGCAGGATTCTAAAATGATGGAATTTGAGATGAGAAATCCATTACCTTAACTACCATCTTGCATCATTTGTTCCTTAGATCAGAAATAATAAAATTTTATTACTAATTTAATTTCATAGTATCCTATTTTTGGTTTATCATTTTATAATTATCCCATTTATGTCATTTATTTCCTTTTTTTTATACTAAATCAGTTAAGTTTACCTAAAGTGTTTTGAAGATGGTTAGCTCATAATGTCAAAATATCTTTGGTCAATTAAATGTGATCAAATGTATAACAACACTACTCTTTATTTCACAATTAAACATAATTTATTACATAAAATATTATCATGATACAATATAGAAGATTTATAGGTCTAGTGTCTTTGGAACTTAGTAACATTATAGAAAACTTAGAACATAAAACACAACATTTCATGTGACGTATCATGATACTAAAGGCATGATATAACATTTTTATCATAACATGGAAATGTAAAAACAAAATTTTACATGAAATTATCATGATACAACTATAATTGAACATAGAGTTTGAGTAAAACCTCATTTTACTTCAATTATAATGAGTAAACCCACATTTCATGTGTCGTATCATGATACTAATATTTACCCAATGCAATGGAGTGCTATCAGGGCACACCCTTCTTAATCATTTCATTTCATGCACAAGTGTTCCACATGGATCAGATTACATGGATTCATTAAACATCATCATTTATTCCATGATAAAGAAATGTGGGATTTATTCATGAAAATATATAATCAATAAGTATATGTTCATAAAAGTGAATAACCTTGATAAATAAATGGTCATGGTATCCACTACACAATGACTTTGGCTTGGAGAATCCTAGGACAATTTCGGCAGCATAACAGTGTGATATAAGAATTCATAAAAATGGTTGATGAGATAGAAATGAGTATCTCATAATATGTACATAAAATGGAAACTAATGGGTTCATATAGATATATGTACCAATATATGTAATGGAACTTAGGTTGAGAATACAAAAGAATTGCTTGAATGCAAATAAAGAGAGAGAAATACTTTACAAAATTTTGGCAAGTAACAGGTGTACATGGGAGGAATTGATGAGAGAGAAATGGGTCTCTAATTATTCAAGAATAAGGAGGGAATTATGGGTGGGGTGAGAAATAATACCCCAACATTTTTAATTGAAAAAAATTGTGTAACAACCCAACGAAATTTGTACAAAAATGAGAATGGAAGAAATCCCTTATTTTAAGTGTAATCCCAAAGGATTGGGAGAGGCTTGAGAGATGGTTCTTGGGAGATTTGGGATACATGGGCTGATTATAGAGAGTGGAGGTCAGAATTTGGTCTATCTCCAAAGGTTTTGAGTGAATAGGAAGTGGGATCTTGGGTGGGTTTATATAGGAAAAGGGAGGGACTTATGTATTACTTTGGTCTTGGACACCACACATTAAACTAATGAAAACCACCAACCAATCCATGATTTTTGCCCATGATATTTGAAAAATGGCAGTTGAAAACATTGTTTTATATGGACAATGGCCTAACTTCTTAAAATATGAGGGTTGCTTATGTGGAGGTGAGTCACACTCTCAAGGAAATAATTTTAAAATTTAAAACGTTTTATAAGTCTTGGAGGGTCCACTAATGCATGATAAAATTAATAAAACAAATCCAAAATCACACTATTTTAATGTTAAAACTTATATTGGCAGAAAATCCCATTTATAGTATCACTATTGGGTCATTATGATGTCATAAAAGACATAATTAAACAGTGTTTAATTTTTTACTTAAAAATTCGTTTGTCTCAGAAAATTATGAAAAATTAACCATTATATATTTTTGACATACTGAATCAAAAAATGATATTCATTTTATCTAAATAATTATATTAATTTGTTAATTTTTTACTTTTAATATAAAATATGACATTTATCGAAAATTCATGGGTATTGACAAAAACAACGTTCAAACTTTAATAAAAATTACAATTGTATTCATAAATATTTCATGATCATTTTTATTTAATAAAGAGTAATTTAGTAATAATATTTCATTAAAATATTATTTAATTCAAAAATCTATTAATTCATAAAAAATATATTTCTTAATTTAATATTAACTAAAAATAGTATTTTAGATTTAAAAACTATTTACAAAGTTACAATTATAAAATGAATATATATTTATTATACATGTAATCATAGTGCTAGGGTATTGTTACATAACCCCTTATAAAACCCATTATGACCTAAGGGTATTTTGTGTGATGGTGACATACTCTTGGGGTGGCTTGGATAACATCTCTTGGGTGGTAATCTATACAAACTTCAACTTCTCCTATAGGTGGTTCCATTCAATCTAAAAGAGTTGAAGCTCAGCTTGATCTTGGTCAATAGCGAAGCCCAATGACACTACCTCATTTCCAAGCTTCGACAAATGGGATTCGTAAGGAGAAATTATCCTGGATGAGTCCATCGATTCCTTTGTTTAAGTAAATTGGATTTGTTAAATCCCAATATTTATACTAATCAATTGGTCACTGTTCAACAACTATATTTTAAATAGTATCAATTCTTAACAGTATTTTGAAATCTAAAAACATAAAACCATTTATGTTCATAAAAACATTTTAAATAATAAGATATTTAGTTAGATCAAGTGTAATTTTCATTAACAAAATTTTGGGTCATTACAATCTTCCCCCCTTAAGAAAACATCACACTTGAAATTTCCTTTTTCAATAATAAATAGATGTGGGTAATTCTACATCATCATTTCCCCCAATTCCAACATTACTTCTTCAAAATTTGGGTTTCACCACAACACCTTGACAAGGGGAATTTTCTTATTTCGTAGAACTTTTTCCCTATGATCTAAGATCTTCACTGGATTCTCTTCATAGAAGAGGTCATTATCCAATGGTACCACATCTAGATTGATTACATGCGATTGGTCAGTTATAAACTTCCTCAAGTATGATAAATGGAATACATCTTGTACTTGAGATAGTTTCGATGGGAGTTCTATTCGATATGTCACTACTCCAATACGATTGATGATCCCAAAAGTGATGATATACCTTTGAATAAGATTTACCATATTCCAAAATCTTATAACTCTCTTCCACGGTGATATGTAGAGGAATACCATGTCTCCAACATCAAACTATAAGTCTCATCAATGATTATCAGCATAACTCTTTTGTCAACTCTGAGCAGCTTTAATGTGTTGCTGGATGGTCTTATCCTTCTGCACCTTTTATTGAACTATTTCTGGACCTAAGAGATTTTTCTCCCCAACTGCATCCCAACATTCCGGTGTTCTTCACCTCTTCCCATAATGGGATTCATAAGGATCCATTTGGATGCTTAGTGGAAATTGTTATTGTAATAGAACTCAATAAGAGGAAGATGTTGATCCCATCCTCCTTGGATATACATTGAGAATGATATCAACATGTCCTCATGTGTTTGGATAGTCTGGTCAGATTGGCCATCATCTTGGGGATGATAAGCCATACTAAAGTTTATCTTAGTATTCAGATCATGTTGAAGACTCTTCTAGAAAATAGAGGTGAATCTTGGATCTCAGTAGGACACAATAGATAGCGGTACTTTATGTTGCGTTACCACTTTTCTGATATATATCTATGCTAGTTGACAAAATTACAAAAAATCTCAAATTTAAATAAAGTGTTCGGCCTTTATAAGACGATCCACAAAAACCTAGATAGCATTGATTCCTTTGGATGTCTTCATAAGTGCGGTGACAAAGTACATGGTGATGTTCTACCATTTCCATACCGATATGGTCAATGGTAGATTCATCCCCTTAGACTTCTTCCTCTCAGGATTCACTTTCTAACATAATAGGCTATTTTATATATACTCAACGATCTTCTTCTTCTTGTTATCCCAACAATAATGCTCTCATAGATCTCGATACATCTTTGTGTTTCCTAGGTGAATGTAAAAATTCGAAATATATGCATCATCCAAAAGTTCATTCTCTGGACTTGATGGAACACGTGGTCTTTTCCAAAATCTCACAATTCCTTCTTAATTAACATTGAACTATGAGGATTTCCCTTTTCTAATAGTTTCCTCTTTCTTCTGAATCCCCACATCATCCTTTTGATAATCCTTTATCATTTCCAATAGTTACAGTTGAGCAATCATTTGTGAAAGGATTGATGATGTTCCCCTATTTATGATCCCCATGTCCATCTTCCTCAAATCTTGGAATACTGGGTCCTTTTAAATTCCCATCAATGATATAATTTTTGGGTCTTTTCTACATAGAGAATCTGCCACCTTGTTCGCCTTTTCTAGGGTGGTAATGGATTGAATTGTCATAGTCTTTGACCATATCTAACCATCTTCATTGGTGCATATTCAACTCTTTCTGAGTGAATATATACTTGAGGCTTTTGTGATCTGTGTATATTTTACACCTCTCCCCAAATAGGTAATGTCACCAAATTTTTAAAGAAAAGATTACTATAGGAAACTCCATATCATGTGTTGGATAATTTTTCTCATGAACCTTCAATTTCCATGAAGCATAAGCAATGACGTTTCCATTTTACATCAACACACAACCCATTCCTTTCTTCAAAGGATCACTAAATACCAAAACAATTTCTCCACTTGCGGGTAGTGTGAAGAGGGGTGCAGTGATAAGACTCCTTTTCATATCCTTGAAGCTTTCTTCACATTAATCACTCCCAGAAAACTATACTCCCTTTTGAGTTACCTTGGTAATAGCGTTGGGAAATCATGGAGAATTTCTCACAAATCAGTGATAATATCCAGCTAACCCTAAGAAGCTATGGATATCCGTTACCGGTGTTAGCATCTACCTTCGTACAATCACAACTGTCATGGAGGGATCCATAGATATCCCATTGCTTGTGATGATATGACCCATGAATCAGACCTAATTCAACTATAACTCATAATTTCTATACTTTTTATATAGTTTCTCATTTCTAAAGGTATCTAGTACAGTTCTTAGATACCCCTCATGCTCCTCCTTCGTTTTGGAGTATATTATAATATCATCTATAAAGAATAAAAAATATTTGTCAAGGTAATCTCTAAATACTCTCTTCATCAAGTCCATGAAAAGTGATGGAGCATTAGTGAGTCTGAAAGGCATTACTATGAATTCATAGTGCCCTTATCTTGTACCAAAAGCAGTATTGGGGATATCCTCCCTTTTCACCCTTACTTGGTAAAATCCCGCTCACAAATTCTCCTTGGATAAGTATTGTGCTTCATTTAGATGACCGAACAAGTCATAAATTTTGGGTATAGGATACATGTTCTTTATTGTGATTTTGTTGATCTCATGATAATTCATGTAATGGCGCGTTGACCGATCCTTCTTCTTGACGAAGAGGACTAGTTTACCCCATGGTGAAGCCCTTGGGCATATAAACTATTTATCTAGATTCTCTTGTAGTTTTTTCTTTAGATCCTCAATCTCCAAAAAATCCATTATATATGCAGTCTTGGATGTTGGAAACTCACCAGGTATAAGATCAATTGAGAATTCAATATCTCTTCATGGAGGAAGACCAAGAAATTACTCAAGAAATACTTTATCTAAGCTAGATATCGATGCTCATAGGGCATTAATATCCACACTTGAGATGATGGTGATAAAGAAGATTTATCATTCTCCTTACACTTGTATAGAATCAGGGGTTAATTTTCCATATGGAGAGTGATTTCCCTATGACAAAAATTTATGTTGGATCTATATAAGGAAATAGAACACATGCCAAGAATTTCATTAAATTCCACTAGAGGGATTATTATTAGGTTGGCTGGGATGTTCAATCCACAAATTATGACATCGGAGGAGTTATATTTAGAGGATGAACTGATTTCCCCTTTTTCTGTTCTCACAGAAATCTTTACTTCCATGATTTGTGGTGGTGTTGGGATATTTCTACAAAACATTTTGGATATAAAAGAATGAATATAACCATAATAAAAAAGTACGTTTGATATTCTTGAATGAATAATTAGCTTACCTATCACCACTTCATTGTCAGTGTTCACATTGGTAGTAGTGATGGAAAAAATCACCCCCTTGCTGCCTTGGATGTTGTTGGTTACCTCCCGAAACCCATGGATTAGGATAATGGTTTGAAATGTTCCTTAGTTATTTGTAGTTGAAGAATTGAAAAATGTGTTGAGGGTCGAATGGAGTGTTCCTATCCTTTATCGTATCTGCAAGTTTTTCATGTCGGCAGTTAATGGCCAGGTGCGCTTCTCTTCCACACCATAAGCATTTCCTTGTCCCCTTCAAAAAATTTCTAGGGTGCTTGTTTCAATACCTTTGGTGAGTGGGGTGCATTATTTTCTTATCATAGTTGGATTTATCCATCGGACCACTAGAATTGAAGTCCAACTTATGATTCTTATTCCCATGATACCCTTGAAATTAACTGATCTATATTTTGACAATGAGGAAACATCAGATAATTTCCTCATAGCTATCGAAGTCATGGATCTCTTGGTCTTTCCGTAGGTTTTGTTTTAGCACACCAATGTAGCAGTAAACCTTGCATTCGGGGGTAATGACAAAGCCAGAGGAAAAATGTGAAGGCCTTGTGAAGTTTTCCTCGTATGCTCCGATGGATTCATCATCTTTTCTCTTGAGGGAAAGGAAGCCCCTTTCCATCTAAAGTCGGAGGGTGTAAGTAATATATTTGTCGATTTTTTTCCAGAAATCATTCCATTCAAACGCGTCGATATCCTCCTCAGGATTCATATTTTTGTTCAATGACCACCATTGATTATATTAAACCTCCAAATGATATGCATCCAAAAGTACCTTCTCTTGTGCAGAACATTGAAGGATGGAGAATATCTTCTCAATGAAGTTGATCCATTATTTGGCGACTGAGCAATCAGATGGTCCATAGTTGTAGGCCTTTGTCTCATGATGCTCTCGATTGAAACTTATTATTTTTAGGGGGGGGGGTTAATGATTCTCTTGACCCATCCTTCTATTCAAAACATTAGTTAACTGAAAGAGTATAATGACAAAGTTTGCGATTCCCTCTCCTATTAGATTGGGAATCTCATTAGAATATTCATCACACTGATCATCACATCAGTTGTTATCTTGAGTCCTCATATTCCCATCCATTAGTTATAATAAATGGAACGTTAGGGTTAACACATAAAGGGTAATCCAAAGAAAAATAATGGATGACTTATAAATTACTTTAATTTCCTTAACTTATGAATTTATAGGCTTCAATATATGTTATCAATGATCTAATTACCAACATATATTCTTAGGGGATTTTTTTTATTCTCATAAAAATGGTTCATACTATGCTTATGAATTTACCAAAGCATATCCCCTAGGAGTGTCGTAACCAAGAGTGTAGCAAGGCCCATTTTCGTGCACCACTTCCTGTTCGAGTCTAGATCAAAGTTGTGTTTTTGGGTTTTAACTCTAGATACATCTATGCCAGAGCCACCTCTACCTAATTGTATCCAAAAAAGGATATATTTTCCTGATAATCCACTAACTCAATCCTAAAAAAAATTAGGGATCTGTTTATTATACTTAGTTTTATCTTTAAGGCTTTCACTAGGGTTTTCTAATCCTAAGCCCAAAAATAATTAAACCTATCCTTTGATACCAACTATAAAAACCCTTATATTTATTTCACAAATAATAAAAATTTAATACATAGAATATTCACTTGATACAAGATAGATGATCGAGAGGTCTAGTGTCTTTGGAGCTTAGGATAATTAAATAAAAACTTAGAACCTAAAACAAAATATCTTTATTGAAAACTTCTTTTACATGACCAAAAAATTTCTTCGTACTTAGCATTGCATTGCATAACCTGAGGAAATAAATAAGAAAGGAGTGAGCAATAAAAACCAAAAAGGGAGTAAAAAAGGCATAACATGAAGAATATAGTACATGTTAGGCAATAGGCATGTCAATGGAGAACAAGAGAAACATGAACATAAAGGCATGATATAACATGATTATCATAACATGGAAATGTGGAAACAACATTTAACATGATATTTGCATGTTATAAGGATCATTACCCATGGAGAATGAGTAGAAACTTGTTGCACATGAATTTTTATGAGTAAACCTTCATTTTACTTGACATATCATGACACTAATCTTTACCCAATGCACTGGAGCACTATCAGGGAACACCCTTCTTAATCATTCCATTTCATGCATAAGTGTGACACATGGATCATATAACATGGATTCATTAAACATCATAATTTATTCCATGTTAAAATAATGTTTAATTAATTAATGAAACTCTATAGTCAATAAGTAAATGTGAATAAAGGTGAATACCCTTGATAGATAAATGTTCATGGTATTCACTACCAAATGACTTTGGAATGGATAATCGTGGAGTAATTTCGATATCATAATGGCGTGACATAAGAATTAATAAAAATGGTGGATGATAGAGAAAAAAGAATCCCATAATATGTACATGAAATTGACAGTAAGGGGTTAATAAAGATACATGTCCCAACATATGTAATGGATCTTAGATTCATATAATAAAAGAATTTCCTGAATGAAAATGAGGAGAGAGAAATCCCTTATGGAATTTCGGCATGGTAATGGGTGTACATGGAAGGAATTAATGAGGGTGAAATGGGTATCTCATAATTAAAACATAAGGAGGGAAGTATTGGGAAGTTGGAAAATCATACCCTATCATTTTTATTGAAAAAAATGGTATAACAACATAATGAAATTTGGACAAAAATGAGAAAGGAAGAAATCACTTACATGGAAGTGTCATCCCAAAGGCTTGGTAGAGGCTTAAGAGAAGCTTATTGGGAGCTTGGGGCACCTTGGGAGGATATTAGAGTGATTAGGGAAGAGGTTTGTTGATTTCAAAAGGTTTTTAGTGAAGAGGATGTGGGAGCTTGGGTGGTTTTATATAGGAAAAGGGAGGGAATTGTTTATTATATAGGTTTTGGACACCCACATTAAACTAATCAAAAACACAAACCAACCTAGGTTTTTCGCACAGGGGTTTTTCAAAAGGGATGTTTAAAACATTATTTTATAAGACCAATGGCTTAAATTCTTTGAATAACAGGATTTCTTATGTGGAGGTGAGTCACACTCTCAAAGAAATCATTTTTAATGATATAATGTTTTATAAGTCCTGCAGGGTCTACTAAGGCACCATAAAACTAGTCAAAAAATCTAAAATCACATTATTTTAATGATAAAACACATATTGGCGGAAATTCCCATTTATAGTATCAATATTGGGTCATTATGATGTCATAATACACATATAATTAAATGGTATTTTATTTTTACCCAAAAATTTGGCTGTCTCAGAAATGTATGAAAAAATCACCATTAGATAATTTAGACATTTTGAATCCAAAGATGATATCTATTTTATCTAAATAATTTTATAAATATGTGAATTTTTACTTTTAAAATAAAAAGTGACATTTATAAAAAATTCATGGTTTTTGACAAAAACAGTTTTCAAACATTAATAAAAATTACAATTTTATTCATAGAAATTATTCGATCATTTATATTTAATAAACATTAATTTATAAATAACATATAATTAAAATATTATTTAATTCAAAAATATATTAATTCATCAAATTTGATTTTTTTAAGTGAATATTAACAAAAAAATACTATTTTTTTTTAAAAACTAGTTACGATGTAACAATTATAATATGGATGTATATTCATTATACACAAAATAATAGTTCTAGGGTCTTGTTACATAACCCCTTATAACACCCGCATATGACATAAGGGTTTGCGATGGTGATAGACTCTTGGAGTGGATTAGATAAAATCACTCGGGTGATAATCTCTATCAACTTTGACTACACCCACAAGCGGTTCCATTCAAACATAATGTGTGGAAGCTCGGCTTGGTCTTGGTCTAGCGTGAAGAAAAATGAAAGTACATCCTTTCTAAGCTCTGAAAAATTGGATTTGTACGGAAAAAAATCTGCTAGATGAGGTCATCGCTTCCTTTGTCTGAGTAAATTGGATTTGTTAAAGCTATATATTTATAAAAATAAATTGTTCACTGTTCAATGATTGTATTATCAACAGTAACAATTCATAATGGTATTTTGAAATCCAAAAACATAAAATAAAGGAAGTTAATATAACCATTTTACATAATAAGATATTAACTTAGATCCAGAAGACTTTTAATTAATAAAATTTAGGGTTATTACAAAATGAGTCATTATTATATCATCCCTAGAATACTTATAATGAAATAATTATATATTTTATTCGTTAAATACAATTTTATAACCATCAATTAAATTTAGACATGAAAAATGAAATATATCATATCATGAAGGTGGTAGTACCCACATACACACAAGCAATGTTCCACTATTATACTAGGTGGGGAGGAAAAAAACTAGATAATATTTTACTTTTATATAATATTAGTAATATTATACATTCCATATTAATAATTATTTCCACACTAAAATGAATCACATCACTTCGTGGAGGTGGAGGTATAGACGCATGCACAAGTGACGGTACCATTTTGCAGTGGATGGAATGGTAAATAAGGTAAGAGATATATTATCTTCAAATATGCATAATTATTTCATGAATATAATATATATTATTTTTATCCATCAAATTAACCATCCACATGAGGTGGTGAGAAAATACTAAACACATCACAATGTGGAGATGATAGTCCTTACATACTCAAGAGCGATGATTTCATTTTCTATTAGATAGATAAGAACATAAAAAATGGTTGTAACATAAAATAATAATATTTTATTATATTTAGGATATTAATTATATTATATAAATTCCGATAAATAACATTTTAAGGAGGTATATGAGTAAATAACATGCAAAAACTCAGTTAATAGTTGTACATCTTCTTTGTAAAACCTCTTTTGGATTAACTGTTAAACTTTGTAGGTTTTATCATTTTGTAAGAAATAGAAATATAAAAATTGTGTAGGTATTTTTTTGGAGAGGTTTGGGAATGTATTTTACAAGATATAATGATCAAAGTGTTTTATTAAGAGAGGATAATAGGTTCCCTTTTATATGTTAGGAGAGTGTCACACTGGTAATTTTTCTAAACTTTAAAATATTATAAATGTTCTACTCTTGGTCAAGGGGATAAAAAACTATAAAATATAAATTATAATGTGATAAGGGTTAAAAGAATTTCTAATAAGAATTGATATTAAAATTTGAGGCCTCATCATAATTTTTATTCCTTATTTAACTTGTTTTACCCTTTGTCGTGGTGACAAATATTTACAATGGTTATTATTCATAAGGAAAAAAAGTAATTCAAAAAAATTAATAAATTTAAACTGAAAAACTAAAAATATGATATTATGTTTTTAAATTTTCAATTTTTATAAGTGGTGGATATTATTTTCAATATAAGTTTTCAAAATTCACCAAAAAAAAAGTTTTAGAATTATAATTTATAATTATAAAAATGAACTTATAAAAAAAATATAATACAATATTGATTAATTTGGAATTATTTAGATTAAATTTAATAAACTTTATCTTATTTTAATTAAAAAGTAAATTAAAAATATAATGGTCATTCTAATTTAATCATTCTAAAGAAATGAATTGATAGTTTTTCACAAATTATCATTTTTCACTATTCACTCAAAAATCTATATTTTTAGAAAAATCCTGAAAAATCATTCTAATACTATTATAAAGTTATAATTTGAAAAATGATTTAATTTTTAATAAATAAAATTATGAAAATTATAAGATGTTAGTTTTAATATTTTCATACAAAATGAAATAAAAACCATTTCTAAAGATAATGTATTTTGGATGCATAAAATAACATTATTATCACTCCTTTATGAATAATCATGTTAGTAGATATTGTGTTTGTTGAACTTGATTCCAATATGTAAGTTAGATGATTCTTTGTGGATCCTCAAAGAACCAAAAATCATGGAGATTCTTGATGTTACAAGATGAAATTAATAGAATAGGGAACGTATTATGATTGTACCAAACCTTGAAAATAATTGACGATAGAATAAAGTTATAGATTCTCACTAGATTGAGAGAATTACTGTTCTATCAGATGGAGTGAAGATTAAAATGTTATACTAGATTGATAAAGATATAAGTTTTTACTGGATAGGGAAAAATAAAAACGCATATCTAATGGAGAGAGATACTAAGTTTTATCGATTGGATAAATATATAATGTTATATCACATTGAGAAATATAAAATGTTGTATCAAACTTCTAAAGTATTAAAATATGTATTGGATGGATAATGTTATAAATTCTACCATATGAACTTTTCTAAAACCATCAGATGTAGAAAACTAGAAAGAGGAAATATATTAATATTACTAGATTGAAAATATTTAGGTTAATATAGTGATATTAATCTAATGAGTCTATTAGATATGAAATTATCAGACATATAATGATTAAATATAGATATCATAAGATATGGATGTTTATAAACTAGATCGAGGTTTGAGGATATTTAAGAAACATTATAAATTAATACATTTTGATGATTAAATATTTTAAATTCAACATATTTAAATATAGATGAGATTAGTGGATGATTTTAATATTTGATTGACACCAATATTTTTGGAGACCTTGATGGAGAATGTTGTCTCCATTTTACTCCAAGGCTTTAAAGGAAATAAAATGAAATTTTATCTAAGAAGGAAATTTAAAATTGGATCCCAAAAATATTTCATAATTTACAGAAGAATTATACCTACAAAAGTGGAAGATATCATTCAAAGGAATTGTTCACTGATTGATATTTAGAAGAGGTATTTTTTTCATCATGAGTAAAAGACCAAGATTCTTGATTATTAAAGAAGATGAGAACCAGAGTGAGGATCTCTTAGAAGAGATCTATCAGATAGAGAATTACCAAACAGATGGAGCACCAAAAAAGAAAATGCCTCAAACTGAGGTGAATTAGATGTAGAATCATCATACCACAACTCCTAAGGCTATGGTGAATCTGAAAAATTTGAATCAGACAGATGGAGTACAAAAAAATGGTACAATGGACTAAGGTGTATTGGATAGAGCATACTAGAAAGAGAATTTCCAGACATAATTTTACCAAGGAATATTTTGAGAAAACATTTTGGGATGTTTAGATTTGATTAGATCGAGTTATTTCAAGATAAAGATGGATTTTTAGCTGAATAGAATTCTTAAATATTTATTGATAACCCTAGTGAAGTTATACATCATTAAAGACAATATGACATTCTTATAGAGTAATTCCATCTGAAGAAGTATATATTTCTAAAGTAGATCAAAACTATAGAAGGAGATTGTGGTTGGGAGTATAACCAGCTGTGAGACGCTTGTTATTGGGGTTGTGGAACCAATCACTGAATAAGTTTATAACTAGGGTGTATAACTAGTTATTAATGTTTTTAATTAGGGTGTATCAATAATTACTATTAATGTTTTTGGAAAATAAGTGTATGTGGGTATAACCAACATATAAATAAATATCCCACATTGAAAAAACACTGTAAATATCATGTGTTCATCTCTCTATTTACATTTACTACATATGAGGTGATGTTGGGAGATATATTTTATCATATTATGAAATATAATAAGTTTAAGAGTCTGAGTTTTGAGAATAATTTTTAAAATGAAGCGATAACTGATTGACCCCCACTATGTTATCTTAAAATGATACAGGAAAAACAATTGGTTTTAAATTTAAGGTTTTTTGTAATATATTCTACTATTTACAAGATATAGAGAACATTAATGCAATTAACAATGGGTTTTACTTATATTTTATGGAAGTAACTATAAAATTTTGTGGAATATAATGTTACCCATCCTTTTATCTCTTATCCTAGAAGTTATATATGCTGCTATAGTGGGATTTAATCTCTTTAATGTAATTTCTCTAATAATTTCTAATAATAGAAATATGGATGTTTTATTGAAATAATAACACATAAATTTATATTTCTATATATAATAAGTTTTATAAAAAAAATTGGGTTGAAAATTGATAAATTTATGAGGGATAAGTGGAGAAGAATTTATGAAGGAAACAAAAAATTTAAGGTGGATATATTATAAAATATGGAGGAGTAGATTTGGAGATATCAATATGGTTGATGATGAAAAAATTGTTGAATACTTTATAATGGTCAATGAGGTCATCATAAATAGAAGTTTTTTTTGTGAGAAACCATAAGAGTATTCTATTTTTATGGAAATAATGACACACATTCTAAATTGTCTTGATCCCAAGTTATAAACTCCAAATGATCGATATGATCAATATATGGATGAAATTCGTAATATTAAAGAAAAATATGAAATTTGTTAAGAAATATTATTTATGTAGAATGATAAGGAAGAAATATCATTTCAATAAATGTTAAATGTTAATTTCAAAGATAAAAAAATTGAATAACAATCAAGTTATTCAGATACTGATGGTGCTGAATTGGATTCTGATTCGTAATAAGAATATTAGAAGTCACAAAAACATAAGTTGAAGAAATATAAGAAAAAGGATTTCAAAAAATAAAAATAATTTATTAATCAGAAGAGATCCTGGTGATTCATCATCCTACAATTAATATAATGGTTAATTAAATTTCATAGATCATTTTAAAATGGAATGCTCTTTATCAGGTAGTGATGATGATCAAAAATTTAACATAAATAGAATTTATTATAAAATAAAATTTGGATACTTCTCTTAATTAAATTACTTAAATCATAAAGGAGAAGAAAAAGTTAAAGAAAGAAACTAAGAAATAAATTTTTACAATGATGATTGTTTTAAAAATGATATGAAACAACTCAATGATATTAGAGTATATTAAACAAAATTATATGAGATAAAAAATAATATGATATATTATCATAAAATTATAGCTAAATAGGAGAAAATCAACAAGGGATAAATGATAGAAGTTGGGGAAAGTAATAAAAAAGATTGAATATGGATTACTCTAAGAAGATGGTAAAATAAATTAAGGAAATTTTGGATTAAAAGTAGGAAGAAGTTTTTTGAATAAAATAAATGTATCTTACATAAAAAATTTAATCTAATGAGATTAGATAATAATTCAACAAAGAATTCGATGTCAAAGGAAAATATTCTCAAGATGGTAAAAGTAAGTGTCCATAGAAGTAGGTTTATTCTATTCCCAAACAATCTTAATTTACATCTTCATATACTAACAATATAGGTTTTAAAGAAATATTGAATTATCTAGAAATAATAATCTATTTTATAAATCATTATCTAAGAATATAAAACAAATTACTTCAAGAAGATTTCCACCTAAAGAAATCCACCCATTTTTTATAATGATAAATCAACAATAAACATGAAATAATAACTTCTATTAATCTATATGATCATTGTTTAGAGGTCTCTTCTGGTTTTGTGGAGTATTTTGGAACAAATCGTACTTATATTGGTGTAGTATGTCTCTATTAGGAAAGATGTACAAATCAAGAAGGAGATATGATAAGCATATAAGATATAATTGTTGAAGATAGAAATGTGAGGAAACAAATAATGTTCAAATGTATAATAATGCTAATATTTCATATGAGGTTTGTGTGGAACCCCATAAAGTTAGGAAAAGAAATATTGAGTGCTGAGTTATTTCACTATATTATTTATGAAAGTCTATAATTATGTTGGAATCAAAAAATATCACTAAAGAAAAAGGTATGATATAGGCTTTATAAGATAAATATAAAGTTTATGATAAGCTATATACATATTATTGTTTTATGATCAAGAAGAAATGAAAGAAATGTAAGAAATATTCTAATGGTACTGATAACTGTATGACTATCTTACCAAACCAAGTTGAAGGTATGAAATGGGTGTTTCAAACTCAAGGTAATTAAGATATCTTAAAAACTAAAGTGGAGATGAAATATTCAACTGAAGGCTCAATATAAGTAAATAAATCCATTATAAAATATATTAAGTTTTATCACAGGGAATAAATAAAATAAAATAACAAGTCAAATAATAATTATAATAAGTTTATATTGAGAGAGGAAAGTCATTAAAAATATTACTTCTATTGAAATTTTTTTCCTCTTTTTTCACATTATTCTTATTTATTTGAACTATATTGTGGGGAATCAAAGTAGAATAAGTACAAAAGTTGGATAAGTGTTGTAGTAGTTTTATATCAAGAATAGATATCCATCATAAAACATTAAATTGATGTGGGATGCATTGATTTCCTTTATTGGAATAACAAATGTACTTGAGTATGACTATCTCACTTTACGCGCTTTTTCAAAGAGAACTGAAGATTGTTGAGAAAGATGAAATGCATTGGGGATTTTTTGTTTATACACATGCATTGTTTTGGTTTTATTTTTGAGATGGGTGTAAGTTCTATCTTTAAAAACCTACATAGAAAGTACTTTATATAAAAATTTTATTAAATAAATATGTAGAAATTATTACATAAAATAATTCTTTTGGATGACATTGTTCACCATGATTATACAATCTTACTTTATTCATTAGGTTCTCCCACATAAATATATATTTATCTAATTAATGTATATTTTCTTAGAGAATCATGTTATACTATTCCTCTCTTTGAGGAATGTTCTCGAGATTTTGTGATAAGAGAAGAAGTGTTGAGATGAAAAATATTATTCCTTTTGCATTTTATTTTCAATATTGGGGGAAAATAATTGAAGACACATATTGAATTAAAATATATGTGAGAATATTGACAATAAATATAAATGGAGAGATTATTAGTAAAATGTGTGTTGGTTAAATTTTCTGTCAAGATATTAGTATGTAGAGAAGTTTGAGTTAAGGTTTGTTGCCTAGTTTGCAGAAATATTATTTTGTTATATAATGATTGGTTGATACTGAATGTATTAAAAATTATGAAGATATATGTGGTTCTAGATGAGTTTGTTCAATGTTTGATATTGTATAGACATTAGTTTTCTAAACTAATGTTAATGGATAGAGTTACAGTTTCACAATGTTTATATTATGAAGGATATATAAATTTCATATTATAGAGTTTATATAATGTCTACATTATGAAGTTAGATATTTTTAACTTTAAGAATTTTTATTGGATGGACAAAAATATAGTGTGGAAATTCATGAGGTTACCAGATTAACTTCATAAAATGAAGGCATTCATGTCATTATACCAGATAATGAAAAACAATTCTGTCATATAAACTTTTTAGAAGATCATCAGAAATAGAAAGTAGAAGTTTTATCAGCCTGAGAAAAAAGATAAAAGTTATACGGGATGGATAAATATACAAAGTTATGGTAGATTAAAAAAAAATTAAAATGTTGTGTTGGATGGATAAATATATGAATTTGTATCATATGATTAAAGATATATAATTTTATAAGATATAAAAATATTCAAAGTTATATCAGATTGGGAAATTATAAAAAGATTTACCAAATGAATAATGTTGATGTTACTATACATAGGTTATTTAAACAAGTCTATCAGAAGTATAATAATCATACAAATAAATATTAGATATATATAGGATTAGATATAGAAGATTTATATTGGATGGTGGTTTGAGAATCTTTACAAAATTATTTTACGTTATTCATTGTGATTCTGTTAAGCTGTAAATTTAACATTTATAAATCTACATGAGATATGAGGAATACTTTAAGATTTTTCTGAAATCATGATTTGAGGAAACATTGATGAAGAATGTTGACTCCAGTTTTATTAGATGATTTGATGGAGATCAAATTAAATTTGAATTAAGTGAGAAATTAAAAATCAGAGGATGTGATTCTTCCTCAATTTGGGGAGGAATTATTCCTATAAAAGGTAGAGATCTCATTTATAAAAAAATATTATTGATTTATCCTAATAAGATCTTTTATTAATCAATGGAAATTATCGACCCTAATTCTGATTGGTTTAATAAGAGGATAATCAGATTCAAGTGCTCTGGACAGAGATCCATTAAACATAGTAGTTATAAACAGACCTAGTAATTTATGAATAAAGAGCATTGTACAAGGGTACATCAGATAGGGTAACATTATAATGAGTTTAATTGTACAGAGGTGAATTGTAAAAAATTTCATTAGACAAAATCAGTATCATAAAAATGTACAATAGACTGAGGGAATTCATATAATGAATATATGATGAAAAATTTCTAGATAGACTTTTATAGATGGTTATTTCCATATAATGTTTTGAAAATATGATATTTGGGTATATCTAGGTCTTTTAAGATTAAGAGGAAGTTTCAAGACTAGAATATTTGATAGATAACTAATGGAGTACTCAAAGAAGTTTTACATAGGAAATAAAAATCCTACATTCTTATTGGGGAATACTATATAAATAAGAAGATATTTATACACTAGATATAAAATGAAGAAGTATATTGTGTTTGGGGGGATAACTAGTTGTTAGAGGTTTCTGATTATGGTATTACCAATCACTTCAAATTTTTTGTAATATGGGGATTAACCAGTCACTAGAATTTGTAATTGGATATGGGTATAACCAATTACTGTTAAAGTTAGTGGATAATCCTTATTTGAGACACATTGGTTGAACATTATAAATATCATTATTTTATATCTATCTTAATATTTACTAAAAATGAGTTAAGGATTATAGATATCATTGAGTGGATCTATAACTCTAACAAGTTTTAGAGGTTGAGTTTTGAGAAGAATTATTAAAATAAATTGATCACTGATTCACCCCTCACCCTCTGAATAATCTTACACCAATCTTGGAACTAAAATTCATAACTAAATTAATTATAATTCATTAAATTGAATACATAATATAATTATTTCATTAGTGTCATTTTTTGATAGTGATAATGTGATATATTTAGATAAAAATATAGTATTTACATAAAAATAGCTTAACAAATAACTCTTTTAACTTCCAAATATTTTATCTTCATTTCCAACCAATTTACATTAAATTTCTGATTTATTATTCACATTATTATGTAAAATATTTTTAGAAATATTTACTATTATAGTTATTACATTTCATACCTTCCAAACCAATGTCCGGGGCATGGAATTCATATTTAAATAATAATAATAATATAGTATATCATGATTTGTTTAAGGTGAGTATTTCATATATCAAATAATATCTAATATTTTATTGAAAGAAATATATATTCTAAAATATTATGGGGTTACATTATACCCCATTAAATAAATTATTCCATCACAATTTTATATAGTGTTTGATAAAATAGATTAAAATATAAAAAAATCCCAAGGAGCGGAAGATAAAACATATAATCATGAAAATAAAAATATTTTATATTTTTTAAAATCACTTTTTTGAAAACCCAAATCTTAAAAAGGGATAATAAAACATAATTTTGAAAAGAATATTATATAAAAATGAAAGTCACCAATAATAGCACACCATATTGGGTTCCAAAATAAGGATAACATTATCTGGAAGTTAAAATATTTGCTTGGATAGAAAATACATTTAAGAGATAATGTTATACATTAAGAAGAATAAAAGAGAAATTAAATTCACAAAAAATGATCGTAAAATGATAGCACTTCCATTTTTAAAATTTCTTAATATATTTGAAGTATTATTTCACCATCTTGATAAATAACATGATAAAATATACTTACACGATTTCTTTCCATTCCATAAGAAAAGGATTATCTTTTAGCTGATAATCAAGTAGTTTTTACAATTTTATCTCCTCTTTTACTATAATAAATGAATATTGAAGATTAAATTTTGATGCCCGGAGGTCTAAAATAAACTTTTAAATGATCAAAAGATCAATAATGTGATGAAAAGATACTTCCCTTTCTTCTATTCATTAATCAAAACTAATAAAAATTATTATAACAACATAAGATAATATCAAATATGATTAAACCTTTAAATCTAGAAATAAAAAATTAATATCCAATGGCTCAACAATAACACCCAAATTACGACTTAAATAATTCTTTAGATGACTAACCTAAAAATTATTCAAAATATGCCCGACCAAAATTGAAACCAAAATATTATAATAATTTGACCAATTATTCTTCTAAGGTTAACTTCACATTTATCTATAAATAACATCAATCGCTCATAAATCCGTATACCAAAAATGAATATTCCCAAATCACATAATCTTAATAATTTATGAATTTTTCTCTATATAATTAGAATCACCATAAAGACTCAACAAAATCTTATATGTTTCCAAAAGATAATTCAACCTTTATTTGTTAAATAAAATACCATCTTCACCAATAATATTTCCATTTACCATAATCAAATAATGTTCCCAAATTGTTATAACCCTTTTATGCCAATTAACAATAATTACATCAATATTAAAGATCATATTAACCATATTGATTATCATTACCATTCAAATTAGGTCCACAAAATAAAAAACCATTCTTCTTCAAATAATATTTTCATTAAAATACATATTAATCATAAGGGTTACATATGCATCATCAATATATTAAAAACTAATAAATTTACCCTAATGTAATGAAATTAAATTAAACATAAAAGAGAATTAATTCCTTTAATCTTATTAAAATAATTAAATTTATCAACCCTTAAAATAAAATAAAACTACATTATAACTCTTGAAACCCTATATATATACACTTCAATCATTCAACTTTCTTTATAATATATTAACCAATAATTTCTATCTTATTCCATTATAATTTTTTCATACATTAAAAAATATAAATTATATCCTAATATTTTTCAACAAAAATCTATTCATGTTTCCTACTTTAAACATAAATAACTCATACATTTTAAATATAAATCACCATTCATTCGAAATCCAATTTCAATGATTGATACCCCATGTCAAAAAAGTCAAGTCTATATATTCCTAGATCGCCTAAAAACATTGTAAAGGTACTGATCTACCTTTATCCATGAAAAGTTATAATATATTGATTGAAATAGATGTTGACAAAGATTGAAATTTTAAAATATTCTTGTGTTTGGAATATATGTATATTTGAGACATCATCACGATTTTGTTTTTTCGTAATACATTAGGATATGTCTTGGATTGATATTTTCACATAATTTTTTTTATGAATAATAAAGAAGTAAAAAAAATACATAATCTTCTTGAAGATCCCCCTATTTTTTAGCTAACTAGGGGGTTGGAAGTCCCTTTTCGAAATCATCCATTATAAAATATTCATAAAGACCCTGATGGTATATTACAAAATGGATATGATGAGATAATTGTTTTTTCAAAACATGTTCAAATGTATCCCAAGGTCATTCATGATGTCAAAGAATATAAATTTATTGGGGATTTTTATTAAGTGTTTTTTAGGTAAGTAGAATACTATATACGGTCTCTAAATCACATTTGAAATATTTTTTTAATATTATTACAAGTGAATCCTATTGAAGAGAAAGGAGTTTCTTGTTAAATATTATCCCATAAATATTGAAGAAGAAAACTTACCCTAATGAAATAAATATCTTGGTTAGTGACCAGTAATTTATTTAAGGAAATAAAAGTTAACAACTAAATTAATTTGAGTAGTATATCTTGGGAATGTTTTACTCTCATAAACCCTTCCTTTAAGCTATGATATTTTTGATTCACTATATGTTTAACCAAGGTTGCGTAATGTTTTTCTCTCTTATACAAAATAAAATAATCTAAATATACCAATTATTTATCTTAGCATACTAACATTTATGGTCATAAAATACTTCATATTGATAATTCCATACCAAAATATTAACCCTAAAAGTTTTACAAATCTTTTTGTAACACCCTAACCTCCAAAGTTATCTAAACCCTTTCTATGATACTATCTATAACATCTCATAACTTAATCAACCAATAATTATATAATATATAAGATATATTTATGTTCCATATATTCTCATGATATTTTAGGTTTATAGTGATAGATAATTATGAAACCCCTTAAATTATATAGGGAATACTAACATATGGTGTTCATTTTTTCCCACAAAAATTCAATTCTTATGTTTACACTTATTTTTCATTCATAATACACTTTCTCCAATCAAAGAAAATTTACTTTTTCTGGGATGTATTTGATCATAGTTCCTAATAATATTTAGTCCCCATGGATAACATTTTAAAACATGATATAAAAAAATCACAGTAAGGGAAATAAAAATAAATTAATCCTATTAGTCTAGTAAAAAACATAAAAATCATATTTTTTTACCTTTTTGGAAAAACCAAAAAATGAGTGCATAAATAACACATATACACATTATAAAATAAAACTTTTCTCAATAAAAACCATTTAAAATTATTATAAAACATTATAAAATCATGAAGGAATAATGGGGAACATGTTAAATCATGAAAAAATTTCATTGAAAAACAAAACATTCACCTTTAAATGTTCATAAAATTTATTTACCACATGAAATAAAAAGATCTCCATAAATATTTCTTGTAAGAATAAAATATGTATCTTGAATAGTTATATTCAAAAAAAAATTTCATTCATTTTAAAATCATGTTGTAATAACCGATCACTACAAAAAAACCCACCTATAATAGTGCTATAATCAACCTTTCATAGCGCTAGAAAATCACTGATAACCAAAGCATGGATAAAATTATATCTCTTTTATCAGCACTAAAAAGAACTGATAAAGGGTATATTTATCATCTCACATAAAAGAACTGATAAAAGACCCCATTTATCTGTGATTTTATTTATCACTGATAAATAACGCCTTTATAAATGCTTTTTAAAAGTACTAATAAATGGAATCTTTTATCAGCTCTTTTATTTTCGCTGATAATAGTATGATTTATCAACATTTTTATTTTCAATAATAAAATAATGATTTCTCAATGCATTTTAAGGTGTTGATACAGATAAAATTGATCAGTGCCTATACAAGCACTAATAAAAGAGTCATTATCATCACTTCTTAATGTTTTGATAAAGGAAAGATTTATCAGCACATTTAGTAACACAAATAAAGCTAAAAATTGTAGTGTGATGCCACAACACACTACATTACCAGAAATAGGTACATCGTTCTGAAACAACAAACTGCATCAACAGATATTGCAACAAAAAAATACCAAAATAAGAAAAAGAAACAGAATTTAAATGAAATAAAATTCCTAACAGAAATACAAGAAAAAAATTATAGAGTATGATCATTTATTTTTTAATTAAAATTAATTTAAAATTTAAAAAAAGATGTACTTGGAGTCATACCGGTCACACCATGCATCAGGTTGATATGCGATATAATTCTATGTTTCCCAAATTATTAATTGGTCCTTGTACTAGAGTATCAAAACTATCAAAATATATTTTATCAGTTTTACGTATGTGAGTTGTTTATTTGATTAAAATTAATGTCAATTTGGAATAAAAAGACACACTTGTAGTCATAATAGTCACAACATGCATCATATAGAGGTGAGGCTGATCCCAACATGTTATGATGTATGGATCATTTTACTAATGTACCAAAAAAATCAGAATGTTTTTTATCAGTTATGAGTATGTGAGTAGTTTTTTTACTAAAATAAATTTCAATTTTGAATAAAAAAGACACACTTAGAGACATACCAGTAACATTGTGCATCTGATTGAGGTGAAGCTGAATGATACACATCCCAAATCACTCACAGATCACTTTTCTACAGTTTCAAAACAATCAGAATGTTTTTTCTTAGTTTTGAGATTTTCAATTTTTTTGTTTAATGTTATTGTCACATTAAAATAAATAAGACACAGTTGGAGACATACCAGTCACACCCTGTGTTAAATAGAGGGGTGGGTAATCCCTAAATGTTAAAAATGATGTATGGATCATTTTCGTAATCTAAAAAAACAATCCAAATTCATTTTCTCAGTTTTGACTATGTTAGTTGTTTTTTACTAAAATTAATTTTAACGTTGAATAAAAAAAGGAAAAATCGGAGTCACAATATTCATCGTATTGAGGTGAATCTGAATTTTACATGTCCCAAATGACTCATGGATCATTTTTAAAAAGTATTAAAATAATCGGAATGTTTTTTTTTTCAGTTTTGAGTATGTAATTTGGTTTTTTGATCAAAATTAATGTCAGTTTTGAATAAAAAGATGCACTTGGAGTCATACCGGTCACCACATGCATTGGATTAACGTGAGGGTGATATCTACATATAACAATTTATTTATGGTTCATTTTCCTAATGTACCAAAACAATATGAATTCATTTTCTTAGTTTTGAGTGTGTTAGTTGGTTTTTTACTAAAATTAATGTCAATTTTGAATAAAAAAGACACACTTGGAGTCATAATGTGCATCATATTGAAGAGAAGATGAAAAATATATGTCCCAAATGACTCATGGATCATTTTTCTAAAGTATAAATATAACAGGAATGTTTTTTCCCATTTTTGAGTATGTGAGTAGTTTTTTTGATTAAAATTAATGCATGTTTTGAATAAAAAGATGCACGTGGAGTCATACTGGTCACACCGTCCATCAGATTGAGGTGTGATTGATCCCTACACATCAAAAATTATATATGAAAAAATTTCCTAAAGTAAGAAAAGAATACAAATATGTTTTCTTAGTTCTGATTAAATGAGTTTTTTTTACTAAAATTAATGTCACTTTTGAATAAAAAGGAAGAAATTGGAGTCATACCAGTCACACTGTGCATCGAATTAAGGTGTGGATGATTCCTACATGTTAAAAATGACGTATGGATCATTTTACTAAAGTACCAAAACAATATGAATGCGTTTTATTAGTTTTGAGTATGCTACATGAGATATTTTTTACTAAAATGTCATTTTAAACTAGAAAGACATAGAATGGATCTTATCTTAAGTTAAAAGTGTTTTGTGCACTTTTAAATAATTATTATCAAACATGATCATGGTATGAACATTATTCTACTTAATTTCAATAAAATTTACTTTTTGCAGGTCAGCACGTATTATCCTCCTCAACCATGGTCTCCACCTCAGTCTTCAGCTCTGCCTCCACCTCCCCATCGGTCTCTGATTATGAATTGGCCTCCACCTCCTCCTTCGCCTCAACCTTTGTAACAACCTGAAACTTTTGAATAATTTTTTTTCTTGAAAATGTATTTCTTACTATGTGATAATCTATAAAAATATGTATGTATAAATGAAATGTGACCATCATTTTTTGACAATTATATGACGGTTGGTTAATATGATCGTTGAAAATAATATTAATTTTTGACGTTATAATTATTGATTATAAATATAAATGGTAATAGATAATTAATGCAGAAAGAAGAGTTGATGGACTCATCTAGTAGAATCAGGCCGTACAAATCCCATTTGTCGAAGCTTGGGAAGGAGGTAGAATAACTAGGCATTGATCTAGACCAAGCCGAAGCTGAGCTTCAACATGTTAAGATTGTACAAAATCTCCTTAGGGAGAAATTCAAGTTGATAAAAATCACCAATCGGGCAATGTTGACCGAGCCTCCCCAAGATTCTATCACCATTGTACACTTTACTCTTAAGTCCTATGTAGGTGTTATAAGGGGCCATGTAACGAGACCTTAGTTACTTTATGTAACCCCTTTATAATTTATTTATTTCATCATATACATTTTAAGAATAGTTTTTCTTAATAATATATATGTTTAATTGATAAAAATTTATTAAATTGATTTTATAGGTAAAAATTTTACTTTTAGGATATTGCTCATACTTAGAGAATTATCATGGTAAAATGAACACCATTTTTTAATTTCAAATGTCAAAATTAATCTAGGATGAATTTTTAGTATTTTTCTAAGAAGTTTTTTATTATTGATTTATATTAAAAAAAAGCATTTTAAAATAATTTTTATCTTTCAAATAATTGATATTGTGAAATGACTTTTGAAGAATAGACATACACGGTTGTGATCAGTTAGAAATTTAGAGTTTGATAAGATCAACTTAATTTTTGATGAATAGTAACTTATGAATAGTAATATTACACTTATGAATAGTAACAAGAACTATGGAATAGTAACCTCATATATGGAATTATAAATGTAATTTAATTTTCTTGAATTTCAATGTGATATAATAGTATAAGTGAATAACTATTTTAGAAGTTATTATTTAAGTATCAGTTTTCTTTCCAGTAAATAGGGATTTTACATAAAATTCAAATTTCTCATATTTATAAAATTATTTTTATAAAATGGTGTTTATTTTTGATTTAAGAACATCGATATTAGCTTAGGGTGAATTTATGAAATTTTTATGAACTTTTTTTTTCAGTGAATAGTAAAAAAACAGTTTTTGAGTTTTCGATGTGTTTTATGACATCATAATGGTGTAATATATAATTTAAAATTCTGGTCAACTCATGTGGATTAAAATATTATATGAGGCGTCCCTTGTGGGAAAAACCATAGGCAAATACCATGGTCAAGACTATGGTTTCGTGAATACCACTAATGTGGTGTCCTTAGAAATTAAAAAAAACTACCTATTTTTTCTATAAATACCTAGACATTATTTCATTTTATTTCATTAAAAAATAATCCTCCTGGAATGTTTGATATTATTACCTCCAAAAGAGTTATCCCATGTTGTCCTACCACCCTTAGGGTCCCAATCCCTGACTTTTTGAAGTTACTCTTCAAGGTAAGGGAATTCTTAGCTTATTTTTCCTTTCAAGTAATTTTCATGTGGTATGTCTTAAAAATTTCCATACCATGTTCTTAATTCCATTTTATTCTTTAGTTCAAATTTATTATTACTATTTTATTAATAGTTTACCCATATACACTCTCTTTTTAATTTTTAATAAAACTACGTTTCATACCCATTATGCTGCAGAATGTTCGTAAAAAAATACCACTCTTTTTCTCATGAAATTATTTTATTTTCTTTTTGTGAATAACCACACAAATTTCATTGTAACACCCCAAGCTTCCACAATACACTTCTCTTTGAATAATACAATATCATGTGTTGTACGCAACTTCAAGTTAAAACACACACCACAACCAATCAGTCTAGCCGTTATGAATATTAATACCCACTTTTTGAAATTTTATAAATTTTATCATTCAAAATGGACTTCATTTTTGGATTCGTAATATCGAAATTAGCTTTGGGTGATTTTTTGGTATTATGCTGAAAACTTTCAATTTTTGATGAATAGTGAAAAACACTGAGTTATAGTTTAAAACCGAATTTTTATTTAAATAATTATTTATTTATTTAAAATTATTTTAGGTCAAAATAGATACATAATACCTATATAAGTTCACTTTAATTCATTGGAGTCAGTTTATAATTATTTTAGATACATAAAAATTTTATAGAACTTTTCACCGTCTTTTACCCACCTCCTAGGAGAATTTTAAAATTCACATAATACATAATTTTACTGCTTCTGTGAGCAAAATTTCAAAAATCTGAGAGACACGGTTAATATCAAGGAGTAAAATGTGGTTCAATAAGATAAAAATAATTTTTGGTGAATAGTAACTTTTTACTTTTATTTACCACGGTTAAAAGTAAATAGGGTAATTAAGGGTAAAAATGATATTAATATTACCCTAAAACATGTCCTAATTCTATTGTACAGGTTTATCTCGACCAAAAACAACCTTAGGAATAAAATTTTATCATTTAGGTCCACTTGGATTAACTTAGGACATTTGTTATTAGTTAATTCAAAGAAGAGTTAAAAGAGTTAAACTCAATGTTTAATAACTAAATTTTTTTTAATATAGGGATATACATAATATAAATTTGATTATAAATATTAATTAGAAAGATAAAATTATTTCCTATATAATAGTATTTTATGTATAATTTTTAGACATTAAATTTTTTAATTTATTTATGACCCACTGATGATGAAGTAATTACCGTATTAATGAAAGATTAAGATAATTGATAATATAAATACCCAAATAAATGTAATTTGAGACTTTTTCTGAATCCAATAATTTTATAGGATAATATGACATACTAGGATTGGTTATATGATTTTTTTTCTAAGTAATAATTCTGTTATGAATTTTTCAAAAACAAAATACCCAATAGTGTCAAAATTGACATAAAAGAGTTTTTAAAATGAATATTATATTATTAATTGATATTACATTCCTAAAAATCTAAGGTTCTGAGAAAGGTATTATATCATGATAGGGGTATCATTAATGGACCACTTTGGGGTTGATTAGAAGTTTATAGTAAGTTTCCTAACATTATAATATAAAAATACAAAGAGACATGGAAAATGTCAAACTAATTAACTAAGAGTCAAAACTAAAAGATATGGTTAATAAAGTGACCCAAACATGTCTATAACCTATTGGTTGAGTGGGTTTAGTCCCATCCCAACCTTATCCTCGAAATAAATCAATTTGGATCCATTATAAACTGAATTTAAATTTATTATAAGATAATATTTTATGTTTTTCCTAAGGTGCCCCTCACCCCTCTTAAAAAAGGGAACTCCACCTTTTCTATATTTCACACCTTCAATGCCTTTTGGATTAGCCAAACCCTGACCAAATATTCTATAAACTTCCATCATTTCAACCTGAAATATTTATTTTGATCAGAAATCCAACCTATGGATCCCTTTTGATCAAATCAAAATAAAGATCCCGAAGAAGAGGTAATATTTTCACCACACTCTTTCAAGTTTCTTTCTTCTTCCACTTATTCTTTATTTGTTATTTCCATTCTAAAATAATAACCCCAATATCTTCTATATACTGTGATATTATTATAAATATGGTACAACCATATTCAGTGTTCTATCCATCCTTTGAATGACATGTCACCATACGTGCGTACACACGGCTTACCGTCTCCACGTTGTGGTGTAATTGTTATTCAAAACATTATTATTAGGATGGATATGATAATGATGTGTAATTGAAGTAAATAATAAATATAACATTATAATTACTCTTTATATATGATATAAAATCATATTATATATGATTTTAATATCAAAATAATGATATTGTCGTTCGTGCGTACATACAGAATACCATCTCCACGAACGCGATGAGATTCATTCCCCTTCGTATCCATTCAAGACTAATTCTCATTTGATGATTAAAAGAAATGTTTAGGAACTTTATATCATTATGATTATGAATAAGATACAACCTATCCATAACAAACATGGCTTATGTCACAAATCATATAATCGAAAACAAATCAGTTAACACCCGAAACAACGATAATTCTAAGATATTATTAACAAAGAAATATTAAAAGATCATATATGATATTATATTAATGCATATGATTCTTATCTAATTTAATAACAATAATTTCACCATTATACAGGAGATAAACCAACCCTCTACCAAGGTAAAGTACAAGGTAAGGGTTTATTTCACAACCTCTCCATTATCCGAGGTTGTTTATACGTACTTATCTACTGGGAACTCTTTATCATCCATATCCATGTTTCTTAAAAATGTATTTCAAATCATTCTTACTATTTAACAGACTATGTTTTAATGTCATTTACACCCTTTTTTGACTTTTTATAAGATGTTTATAAAGTAATCTTTTCGTTGTTTTCCAAACAAGGTCCTTTTGAACCTTTTAGACAAAATTAACGTAAGAATGTTTTTTTACTTATACGGCAGGTGCAAATATTTTCCACCGTTATAACATCGTCGAAGATTCCCTTAAAATATTATAAGAATAGTATCAAAATATTTTTTTTTCTTTATGAGACACTTAAATTATTTCAAAATATAAAGAGATATGTCTCTAAAAAAGGTTTTGATTTTATCTTTGTCAACAACCTTTGATGGATTTTATGTTTATTTGAAGTTGATTTATTATGATACAAAACATCCATATTGTATTGAAGGTTTTGTGATATGTTTGACTGTGGATGTGCTATTTTTATACCATTCAAGGTTTATGGTTAAATTATTGACATTTTTTATGATAGTTTTAATACGAATGTTTATATTATATTTCAACCTTTTCATATGAAGAATGTATTGGACTTAGTAAGTGACGGGTGGAGCCCGCTATAGCTCCTTGATGCATCGGTAGGTCTTATGAGATAACTAGACGTGGAATTGGCTGAGGACTTTCCCAATTTGATATATGGTTTTGGCCGAGGCCATAATCATTTTTAGACTTCTTGGCCGAGGCCTTGACAAAATGTTTCAGAATTTCCGTCATTATACATTCCCTCATTATGAAAATAATATTGACGGTTCATGTGGTCATTCGACTTGTAAAATACCCATGATTATGTTTTATTATGGCATTATTTACGCAGATCATATTCCTGCCATAATAGTATTGATGTTTATTATTGGTAAAGGCACGTGGTTTCAACTATTCACCATGCTTAATATTTATGTCATTTTCTACTGTATTACATACCCTTACGGAGAATTTGAGCTCACGCATTTCTTATGTTCCATTTTCCTAGGATATGAAGAAGTTAGTTATGAGTGACCAGAAGGTATAATCTAGGAGTCTTGGATGTTTCTAATGAAATACGTTTGTGTTGTATTTCTCTTTAAGCTGTAAAGTTGAGCTTATGTATGAATCTTGTTTCCAATAATACTAAACTGATCGCTCTATCAAGACATGATTTCCTTGTAATCATGCCAATGTTATGTAATAATGCACCGACTCTGGGTAACTAGGGTGGGGGCGTTACAGTTCGTATCAGAGGAATTTTAGTACAGACCATGGAAACTATATTTAGATAAAATCTGATTAGAGCACATAGACCTAAGATGGACTTTAAAGACTAGTATAGAAGGGTTTTCTAGAATTTTGATATTGTAAAGATTTTGTGAGTTTTCAGATCAATACATCCCTATCTAGATACAATCAGGTAGAGACTGATTTGGCATAGATGTACCTAGGGGTAAAACTTAAAAACACCTCTTTGAGCTAGAATCGAATGGGAACTGGTGCACGACAATGGGCCTTGCTGCACTATTGGTTACGAAACTCTCAGGGGATATGCTTCAGAAAATTCTCATTTTCTTTACATACAATTATGATGGGTTTAAGAGTATATACATTCTCAAGGAAAACACTTTTTTATGATTAGGTATTATATCCATAAACTGTTCAATTTATGTTAAGTGTTTTAGAAGTTTGGAATTATGTATTTCTATTCATAAACTAATCTATTTTATTCCATCATTTAGAAATGGTGCCAAGTTGAAGGAATAAAAACCGTATCAATGAACGCACTCCATGTAGTTATTACCCTCCTGATCAATATAATTATAGTGGAGCTAGTGATACAACTGGTGTTGATCCGCTTATCACCATATTGGGACAACTCACTCAAGTTATGAATAATATCCTTACCCGTATGGAGCACCCTGATCCGTAACATGGAGGATCAATGTTATATCTCTTCATGAGGAAAAGACCACCAACAATCAATGGGGGTAAAAATCCTCTAGTATCTAAGCAAATGGATAAGTTCCCTGGAGAAAATATTTCAGGCTTTGGAGAGTAGTGAAAGGTAAAACGTTATCATAGCAGTTTACCAACTCAATGGAGATGCTGATCAATGGTGGTCATTAATTCAAAACACAAAGGACAATGAAGAAGTATCAAGTATGGAATGGAGGGAGTTTAAAGATATTTTCTTAGAAAAATAATTTTCTCATGACCATCGAGCAGATATGGAAAGGCAATTTCTCAGTCTGAGGAAAAAGGAGGATGAGAATGTCGCAAAGTATAAAGCTAACTTTACAAGGTTAGCGAGGCATGCAGCTGATTATATACGTAACCCGAGGAGAAAGATTGATCATTTATTTGATGGGTTAAAACCATTTCTCCATTAAGAATATGTCTCACAATCCTTATCGTCATATGAAGACATTATATCATGTGCTATAAAGACAGAAAAGGAATTATCTAAATCTTATGACAATAAAGTAAAGCAAGAGAAGAAGAAAACGGAGGAGAAATAGATAGATAAAGGAAAAAAGGGAAAGAATGATTTTCTATTATGTAATAATTGTGGGAAGAAACATCCATGTACTTGCCTAAAAGGAATGAGAGTTTTTTACAAATGTGGAGAAAAAGGTCACCAGGCTCTTGATTGCAAGGGAATGAAAGAGGCTTTCAATGTTAAATGCTACAATTGTAGAGAAATGGGGCATTATAAAAATGAATTCCCTAAGCGCCAAGGAAACTTACCTCATAAAAGGCCATGGTATCAAGGCCATTCTTATTCTATTACTACAGTTGAAGTGGAATAATTAATGTATTTGTGTTTTGGACTTAAGGATTATATTCTGGTTATAAGAATAATGTGATATATATAAGGATTGTACTGTAGTACTTGTTGTTTTCATCAATATTTTAATATGACTAAGGTAATCATATTTTAAGTATGTGACAATAAGATAAACTTTACTTTGTCTGGGGAATCTGATGTGACAATTGATTTTGGAATTTAGATACCTTTTACAGAGAGTTTGGACCGAGGTACTTTGGATAACTATAATGTTTGGAGTGGATTAAGCTGAACATTGTATAGTATTGTTTAAGTTTAAAACAATTATTATGATGAATTTATGAAATATTATGATACTATAGTTTTAGGAAAAGGACAACCAGCTGGCCGGGCGATAACCCGTCGCGTCGGACGAAGCTGCAGGAATCGAACCTACAACCATAGTGCGACAAGCCTTTATTACTTACCACTAGCCTACATGAATTCCATGGTCATTACAAAGTATTTTTCTTCATTTTTATGGTATGTGTTAATGTTTGTATCCTTATACAATTAGGATAAATATAATATTTTTGTGTTCTATTATCTTTTGGAGTGAAAGATGAGTTTGTCGTAGAAATTAGTTGAAGTATGAAACTCTACTTGTCAAGTATATATATATATATATAAATATATATATATATATATCTTATTCTATGAAGAAATTAATTCTTAAACATTAGGTAAGGGATCTTAAAACCAAAAATGTGTTATCCTAATACCTTATGTTTTGTTGAACCGATGATATTTTAAATCAGCACAGATTGATGGCTTTGAGGCCCTCAATTCTATAATTGTTTTTGACTTATGAACTCAATCACTCCCTGTAAATTTTTACATTTTTAATCTAATTATGCATCTCTAATTTCTAGAAAATTTTCTCCAAATCGAGATCATAATTTGGTGGTGACCCTTTCATTTCTCTTTTCCTTTTATTAAGACTAGATTTTATTTACCCAATTTTTGATGTGGGTTTTCCCACAAAGATATTTTCTATTTTCAACATTTTATTTTGAAAGAAAAATTTCAAAATGCGAGGATGCAATTTATTTAAGGAGGGGTGAATGTAACACCCCAAGTTTCCATAGTACGCTTCTCTTTGAATAATATAGTAGCGTGTTTTGTACTCAACTTCGAGTTCTAGCACACACCACAACCAATCAAACTAGCCGTTATGAATTGTAATACCCACTTTTTGAAATTTTATAAATTTTATCTTTCAAAATGGACTTAATTTTTGGATTCAGAATATTGAAATTATATTAGGGTAAATTTTTGGTATTTTTCTGAAAACTTTCAATTTTTGATGAATAGTGAAAACCTCTAAGTTATAGTTTAAAACCGATTTTTTATTTAAATAATTATTTATTTTATTTAAAATTATTTTCGGTCAAAATAGATACATAATACCTATATAAGTTCAATTTAATTCATTGGAGTCAGTTTATAATAATTTTAGATATATAAAAATATTATAGAACTTTTCACCGTCTTTTACCCACCTACTAGGAGAATTTGCAAATTCACATAAAACATAATTTTTTCACTCCTGTGAGTGGAATTTAGAAAATCCGAGAGACACGATTATTATCAAGGAGTATAATGTGGTACAATAAGATAAAAATAATTTTTGGTGAATAGTAGCTTTTTACTTTTATTTACCACGGTTAAAAGTAAATAGGGTAATTAACCGTAAAAATGATATTAATATTACACTAACAAATGTAATAATTATATTGGACAAGTGTATCTCGACCAAACACAACCTTAGGAATAAAATATTATCATTTAGGTCCACTTGGATTAGATTAGGACATTTATTATTATTTTATTCAAAGAAGAGTTAAAAGAGTTAAAATCAATGTTTAATAACTAAAACATTTTTAATATGTGGATATAAATAAGATAAATTCTATTATAAATATTCATTATAAATCTAAATTTTTTTCCTACATAATATTATTTTATTTATAATTTTTAGACATTAAATTAGTTAATTTATTTATGACACAATGATGATGAAGTAATTACCATATTAATGAAAGATTCAGATAATTGATATTATAAATACCCAAATAAATGAAATTTGAGACTTTTTATGAATTCAAATTATTTTATAGGTTAATATGAAATATTATTATTGGTTATATGAATTTATTTCGAAGTACTAATGCTGTTATGAATTTATCAAAAACAAAATACCCAATAGTGTGAAAATTGACATAAAAGAGTTTTTAAAACATATATTATATTATTAATTGATATTATATTCCTAAAAATATAAGGATCATCCAAATGACTTATATATTGATATGTGTGTTATTAATGGATCACTTGGGGGGTCTATTAGAAGTTTATAGTAAGTTTATTAACAATATAATATAAAAATACAAAGAGACATGGTAAATGTCAAACTAATTGATTAACAATTAAAACTAAAAGATAAGGTTAATAAAGTGACAAAAGCCTATCTAAATCCGATTGGTTAAGTGTATTTCAACCCATCCCCACATTATCCTCTAAATAAATCAATTTGGAGCCATTATAAACAGAATATGTATTTATTATAAAATAATATTTTATGTTTTTCCTAAGGTGCCCCTCACCCCTCTTATAAAAGGGAACTCCCCATTCTATCAATTTCACACATTCAAAGCCTTTTGGCTCGGCCAAAACCTACCCAAATATTCTATAATCTTCCCTTAATTCAACCTAGAGGCCTCAGTTTGATCAGAAATCCAACCTAATGATCCATTTTGGTCAAATCAAAATTGAAGAACCCGAAGAAAAGGTAATGTTTTCACCACCCTCTTTCAAGTTCCTTTCTTCTTCCACTTATTCTTTCTTTGTTATTCCCATTATAAAATAATAACCTCAGTGTCGTATATATACTATGATGTTATTATAAATATTTTACAACCATATTCAGTATTCTATCCATCCTTTGAATGACATGTCACCATACATGCGTACGTACGACTTACCGTCTCCACGTCGTGGTGTAATTGTTATTCAAATATTATTATTTGTATGGGTATGATAATTATGTGTAATTGAAGTAAATAATACATATAAATTTACAATTATTCTGTATATATTATATAAAATCCAATTATATATGATTTTAATATCAAAAGAATGATATTGTCGCTCATGCGTATGTACGGACTACCGTCTCCACGAACGCGATGAGATTCATTCCCCATCATATCCATTCAAGACTAATTCTTATTTGATGATTAAAATTAATGTTTAAGAACATTATATAATTCTGGATATGAATAATATACAACCTATCCATAACAAACATGGCTTACGTAACAAATCATATAAGGGAAAACAAATCAGTTAACACCCGAAACAACGATAATACTATGATATTATTAATAAAGCAATGTTAAAAGATCATATAAGATATCATATTAATGTATATGATTCTGGTATAATTTAATAACAATTATTTCACCATTATAAAATAGGTAAACCAACCCTCAACCAAGGAAATGTACCAGTTAAGGTATTATTTCACAACCTCTTCATTATCTGAGGTTGTTTATACGTAATTATCTACTGGGACCTCTTTATCATTAACATACATGTTTCTTAAAAATGTATTCAAATCATTTTTACTATTTTATAGACTATGTTTTGAAGTCATTTATACCATTTTTTGAATTTTTATAAGATTTTTATAAAGGAATCATTTTTTTGTTTTCCAAACAAGGTCCTTTTTAACCTTTTCGACAAAATTAACGTAAGAATGTTTTTTTAATTATACGGCGGGTGCAGATATTTTCTGCCATTATAACATCGTCAAAGCTTCCCTTGAAATCTTATAAGAATATTTTCAAAATAAATGTTTTCTTTATGCGACTCTTAAATGATTTCAAAATATAAATGGATATGTCTCTAAAAAAGGTTTTGATTTCATCTATGTCAACATCCTTTCAGAGATTTTAAGTTTATTTGAAGTTGATTTATTATGATACAAAACTTCCATATTGTATTGAAGGTTTTGTGATATGTTTTACTATTGATGTGCTACTTATATACCATTCATGGTTTATTGTTAAAGTATTGAAATTTCATATGCTAGTTTTAATACGATTGTTTATGTTATATTTCTACCATTTCAAATGAGGAATGTATTGGACTTAGTAAGGGATGGGTGGAGCCCGCTATAGCTCCTCAATGCATCGATAGGTCTCATGAGACAACTAGATGCGGAATGGGCCGAGGCCTTTCCCAATTTGATATATGGTTTTGGTCGAGGAATTAATCATTTTTAGATGTCTTAGCTGAGGCCTTGACAAAATGTTTCAGAATGTCCAACATTATACATTCCCCCATTATGAAAATAATATTGATGGTTCATGTAGTCATTTGACTAGTAGAATACCAATGATTTTGTTTTATTATGAAATTATATACTCAACTCACATTCCTGCAATAAAATTATTCATGATTATTGTTGGTAAAGGCATGTGGTTTAAATTATTCACCATGCATAATATTCATGTCATTTTACGCTGTATTACTTACCCTTATAGAGCGTTTGAGCTCACCCCTTTCTTGTGTTTCATTTTCCCAGGATATGAAGAAGTTAGTTTTGAGTGACCAACAGGAATAATCTAGGAGGCTTGGATGTTTCAAATGAAATATATTTTTGTTGTATTTCTCTTTAGGCTATAAAGTTGAACTTATGTATAAATCTTGTTTCCAATAATACTAAACTGATTGGTCTTTTGAGACTTTATTTCTTTGTGATCATGCCAATGTTATGTAATAATGCACTGACTCTGGGTAACTAGGGTCGGGTCATTACATTCATTTCTTGAGGTATTCATCAATACATAAAAATGATTAATTTTACTCTGTAATTTAACAACATAAAACCATCATTCCCATTTTGTGGGTTATTAAGTACATAATGATCATGTTTTTAAGTGCATCCTAAATCAGCATGACTTCATATGAAACCCATTTATATTGTTCTTTGTGGGTTATTTATGAAATGTTTGATTATGATCTATGTGGATCACATGAAAATAAATAGATATTAAGGGTGTTCACTAATAGAGCTTCAATGTACTGGTTAAAGTAATTAATATCTAGAGATGACAATTTTTACGATACCTTGGTGAATAACCTTGGTAATTTTTATTACACCTTGGGGATGGACCTTGGTGGTATGATTATAATGTCTAAATTAATATTTTATCCAAATTTTAAGGTAATGATTCATGTTATTATTATTTTGATATGCCTCTTTATCATTCTTTTATGATATTCCTCATGTTATTATATATTTCTCTTAAGTTCACATGTATACTGTTTATCTTGTTTTTCTTTTACTGGGCCATCTACTCTCCATTTCTTTTGTTGCATGTCCCTAGGTTATGAGTTGGAGTAAATTTAATTAGGATAAAAAAATCAACAATAATTTTAGGTTTACTTTAAGAATGTGATATCTTTTCATATGTTATGTACCTTATTTACAAGACACTATACTTTAAATATCCTCTATTTTTTAAAATGTAATGAAATGTTATGTAATTTAAAGGCAGGATTCCATAGTTTGTATCAAAGGATAGTTTAGTTTTTTTGGAAATTGGTATTTGAAAAGTATAGGAATAATCCTAAGAAAAATATTTAATATAGGAAAACATAATGGTATTTTGGGGAAATATTATGTAAGTGGTTATTGAAAATATAAATCCATGTCCGGATATGAAAAAGTGGATGTGGCTCTGGCATAGATTTAACTTAGGGTAAAAATGAAATCAACAGTTTTAGCTAGACTCAAATAGAAGCTGGTGCACGAAAATGGACCTTGTTTCACTCCTAGTTCGACACTCCCTAGTGATATATTTTGTTAATCACAAGACTTTATTGAATCATTATGATTTATTTATAGATAAATAAATTTTTTGTTAAAGAATAATATATTTAACCATGAAGTTTTAATTAATAAAAATACCTTATAGTGAAAGGAATTTTAAATGAAATAAGATTCTCACTATGGTTTTATTATTTTAGAAAATGGCAGGAAATAGGAGGAATCATGAAAATGGTGACTGCAACAGACCATGCACTTATGGCCCTTCTATGGAATCCATAATGGAAAATTTCACAAGAATGATGAATCAAATCACTCAAGTTATGGGAAATAACGTGAATCCAGATGAGAGGCACATATCACCATGAAGGGAACAAATTTCTGTCATGTCCTTTCTACGTCAACAACCACCAATGTTCAGTGAATATACTGACCCATTTATTTCTGAATAGTATATCAACTCTATCGAAAAGTTATTTTGTATACTCTAATATACAGAACAAGATAAGGTCACCCTAGCTATATACCGCTTAGAGGGAGAAGCTGATTAGTGATAGGAAATGCTTAAAAACTTGAGGCTAAAAGGGGATATTTAAGCTTAGGAGTGGAAATAGTTTAGGGGAATATACATTAATAAGTTTTCCCCTCGTTAAATGATAACTCATATGGATAAGGAACTTCTTGAGATGAATAAGAGGAAGAATGAATCTATGGGAAGCTATGAGATGAACTTCACTGTGGTTTCATGTTACGCCTGTAGCTTTTTTCATGGATTCTAATGGGATGGTTGAAAGATTCTTTGGCTGACTAAGATCTCATCTATGGAATAATCTAGAGAAGTGACACTATTATAAATATGAGAATATCATGCGGAATAAAATTAAAGTCTAACTGATGTTTTGTGAGATGCAATAGACCCATAAATCCTATGAAAAGAAGAGATCAATGGATCCAAGATTGGGTAGGAGATTTGATCAGGGAAGAGGTGGAAAGAATGTGAAACTTCCCACATGCAATAAAAGTTGAAAGAAGTATTCGGGGAACTGCATGATCATGAATGGGAAGTGCTATAAATGTGGAAGAGATAAACATAGTGCATTGAATTGTTGTTGTGAGGTGAAACCTCGAATTATCAACACTAAAGAAATGGGGAAGATTGTGCATGTCCTACCTGAAGTCTAATGATTCAAGTATAGAGAGATTGAGAACTTTTTCAATCATTTTACAAATATAAGGATAGTGGAGGGGAATCACCATCAACCCCAGCATAAGCCAATTGCAAAATTTCATTCTTTTTCTATCACAATAACTCATGTTAAAGCTCTAAATTATGTGGTGGCAGGTACTCTAGTTTTTTTCTCAAAGATAGTAAGTACATTTTTTGATTCTAGTTCCAAAAATTACATTATTTCTTCCATGTTTGAAAAGAATTTAGAATCAACCCATGAATTTCAAAAAGTAGAGTTATCCTTTTAGGCACTTGGTGGTATTATCCAAGAATCATTAGTTTTTAGAAACTCTAGTATTTACTTTAGTGAGCTCAATCTTATCGTAAATGTAGTAGTCATTCACATGTTGGAATTAAAAATTATACTAGGGATGGACTAGATCTCAATGTATAATTCCTAGATCAAATGTAGAAGGAAGGAAATATCAGTTATGTTGAATGGAAGAACTATGAGTATGTTTAAAGAGGAGATATCCCAAAGTGAGTTTTGTCTTGAAGCACTACCCATATCCTTATTTATAATGTTTATCGGTGAGTATTAAGAAGGAAATAAGAGTATAAGGTTAGAAAATGTCCCCATTATCCTATAATACATTGATGTATTTACTGAGGAGTTACCCAGTCCAACCATCGAAAGAAACGTCGAGTTCTCCATTGAACTCGTGTCAGAATCTCATCCGATATTAATGTCCCCACATAGGATAGAAAATGTGGAGCTGGTGTAATTAAAGAAAAAACTCAAAGATCTTTTGGAGAAGGGGTTTATCTGACCGAGTGTGTCTCTTTGGGGGAGTGTCTATTCTCTTTGTGAAGAATAAGGATGGATCAATGTGGTTATTCATTGATTATAGAGAACTTAACTGGATCATAGTGAATAAAAAATACCCTCGTCCAAGAATTGATGACTTATTTGACCAGATTCATGGAGCTCAATTTTTCTTAGAGACTGATCTCCGATCAGGTTGTCATCAATTAAGGGTGAAGAAAAAAGATATTCCAAAAAATATATTCGGATCAAGATATGAGAATTATGAGTTTTTTATTCCCGTTGTCTTGACTAATTCACTTATTTTATTTGTGGATTTTATAAATAGAGTCTTTAGGGACTACAATGATAACTTTGGGGTAGTTTGTATTGATGATATCCTAATATATTCCAAAATTCACGAGGGTACTAAGGATTATCTTGAAGTTATTTTTCAAACTCTATAAAAGGAGAGGCTTTTTGGAGAGTTTAGAAAATGTCAATTTTTGTTACAATAAGTTTCTTTCCTGGGGAACATTATAAACACTAAAGGAATCTCAGTTGACCCTACAATGAAAAAGTTTTTAGAGGAGTGGCCACATCCTATAACTCTAATTGAGATTCATAGTTTCCTTAGTTTAGAAAGAAATTATAGAAGATTTTGGAAAAACATTTCATGAATTTAGAATCCACTAACCAATTTAACTCAAAAGGGGTCATGTTCATGTAGACAAAAGAGTGTGAGGAAAGTTTCCAATAGCTGAAGAAGAGATTGTTTATTACACCCGTTTTACCTCTTCCCTCAATAAGAAATGGATTCTTTATTTTTAGCAATGCATCTCTAAAATATATTGGGTGTGTACTAAGGTAAAATTAAAAATTCATTTCTTATGCATCTCAATAGTAGAGGCTTCATGAGTAGAACTATCATTCTCATGGTCTTGAGATTACAAAGGTTGTTTTTGATCTCAAGATATCGAGGCACTATCTTTATAGGGAGAAGTTTGATATATACCCAAACTGTCAATTTTTTATGTATATCTACATGAAAAATGAATTGAATATGAGAAAGATGAGATGGTTGTAACTTCTTAAAGATTATGATTGTTCGATTCATTATCACCCCAAAATAGAAAAAAAGTCATTGATTCATTAAGTAGGAAACACCCTATTGTTCTAGAAATATTGAGGAATAAAGGAGTTCTCTGGATCAAATAACAATTAAAACTAGACATGGGAATTTTAAGGGAAGGGACATAATCAAACCTATCCCAAATTATTTCTCAACCATCATTACTAGAGAAGATCAAGAAATCTCAGAAATAATATCCTTTTTCATCGAAGAAGATTGATGTTGTGACAGATGTGAAGTTTTTTTGAGTTCAATATTGATCAAGATGGTGTATTGAAATTTCATATAAGTTTATATGTTCCATCTATACCGGAAAAAAAGAAGGACCTGATGGATGAAGCTCATAGCATTATATTCTCTATCCATCTAGGAAGAACAAAAATTTATAAGGACATTCATGATCATTATTGGTGGGATAATATAAAAAAGGAGATTGTTGACTACACTACATGATGCATGGTATATCAGCAAGTGAAGGAAGAGAAACAACATCCAAAAGGGGTATTACAACCACTAACTATACCAGCATTGTAACGCCCCGACCCTATTTTCCTAGAGTCGGTGCATTACTTCGTAACATTGGCATGATCACAAGAAAGATCAAATCTCGAAAGACCGATTGGTTTAGTAGCCTTGGAAACACTAGATATATTCATAAGTTTTACATTACATCATAAAATGAAAAACTACTACAACAACATAATGTTTCCACAGTCCACACTATAATCCCCTCATAATATCCCTGCAGGTCATTCATAACTTACATCTTCACTTCCTGGGAAAAATAAAACATAGAAAAGGGGTGAGCTCAAATGCCCAGTAAGGATAACAATATAGCGGAAACTTTCATAAATAAGAATAAACATTTAAGGCAATGTATAACTAAAACAAAACCCTTTTAAACTTGAACTTTCAACATGGTATGGCATAAATAAAATGAAATAATGCCATTTACTTATTCACATGGATATTCTACTAATCGAATAATCACATGCAAAAATCAATAACCACTTTTATAATGTTGGAATGCATAATGCCAGAATATCATAACCACATAGCCAAGGCCTCGTGCCAAGACTACAAATAAGATTTTGTCAAGGCCTTGTGCCAAGACACTAGTTTGTCTCATGAGACCTACCGATGCATCGAGGAGCTATAGCGGGCTCCACCCATCACTTATTAAGTCCAATGCATTCTCATATGAAAAGGTTTAAACATAACATAAACATTCGTATTAAAACTAGCATACGAAATGTCAATACTTTCACCATAAACTATGAATGGTATAAAATAGCACATCCACAGTCAAACATATCACAAAACCTTCAACACAATATAGAAGTTTTGTATCATAATAAATCAACTTCAAATAATCTTGAAATCCATCAAAGGATGTTGACATAGATGAAATCAAACTTATTTTAAAAGAAATATCTCCTTTTATTTTGAAATCATTTAAGATCCATATAAAATAAAACAATTTCTTTGAAAATATTCTTATAAGCTTGTAAGGAAAGCTTTGAAGATTTTATAACGGCGTAAAATAACTGCACCGCCGTATAAGTTAAAAAAAAACATTCTTACCTCAATTCTGTCGAAAAGGTTAAAAAGGACCTTGTTTTGAAAACGACGGAAAGATTCCCTTATAAACCTCTAATAAAAAGTCAAACAAGGGTATAAATGACTTTAACCCATATTCTTGTAAATAGTAAAAATGTTTTGAAATACATTTTTAAGAAACATGGATGTGGATGATAAAGAGATCCCAGTAGATTATTACGTATAAACAACCTCGGATAATGAAGAGATTGTGAAATAACCCTTACCAATTTGGTAACTTATGAAACATACAACCCATGAAAGAGGTATCATACAATGAATATGTAAATACACATAAATTAGAGTGTATTACACAAAGAATATAATTATGGGTAGTACATACACCACACAAAAGGTGATGGTGGCAATATGGCATGAATCTCACGGGAATAAGGAGTGAGATGAAAACCCCTTACCTTGTACTTTTCCTTGGTTGGGGTAGGTTAACCTCCTGTATAATGTTGAAATAATTGTTATTAAATTATACAAGAATCATATATATTAATATGATATCATATATGATATTTTAACATTGATTTGTTAATAATATCTTAGAATTATCGTCGTTTCGGGTGTTAACTTACTCATTTTCTTTTATATGTTTTGTTACATAAGCCATGTTTGTTGTATCTTATTCATATCCAGAATGATATCAAGTCCTTAAACATCATTTTTAAATCATAAAATGATAATTATACTTGAATGGATATGATGGAGAATGAATCTCATTGCGTTCGTGGAGACGATAGTCCGTACGTACGCACGAGCGACGATATCATTCTTTTGATATTAAAATAATATATAAATGGATGGTATATAATATATACAGAATCATTAACATGTTATATTTATTATTTACATGAGTTACACATCATTATTATACCCATCCACATAATAATATATTGAATAACAATTACACCACGACGTGGAGACGGTAAGCCGTACGTACGCACGTATGGCGACATGTTATTCAAAGGGTGGATAGAATAATGAATATGGTTGTACCATATTTATAATAACATCACAGTATATGTGAGATACTGGAGTTATTATTTTATAATGGTAAGAACAAAGGAAGAAGAAGTGGAAGAAGAAAGGAACTTAGAAAAGGGTGGTGAAATCATTACCTCTTCTTCGGGTTCTTCCTTTTGATTTGATCAAAAGGGCTCCTTAGGTTGGCTTTCTGATCAAACTAAGGCCCATAGGTTGTAGTGAGGGAAGTTGGGAGAGTATTTGGGCAGAGTTTGGACGAACCAAAAGGCTTTGAAGGTGTGAAGAAATGAGAAGGAGGAGTTCCCTTTTATAAGAGGGGTGAGGGGCACCTTTGGAAAAGTTAGAAATATTAATTTATAATAAATTCATATTCGGTTTATAATGGCTCCAAAGCTTATTATTCAAAGTTTAAGGTGGGGATAGGTCGAAAACCACTCAACCAATAGAATTTAGACAGGTTTGGGTACTTATATTAACCTTATCTTTAAGTATTAACTCTAAGTTAATTAGTTTCACTTTTACAATGTCTCTTTGTATTTTTATATAATATGGTTAATAAACTTACTATATACATCCAAGAGACCCCCAAGTGGTACATTAATGATGAACCTATCATGATATAAGTATCTTGGACGAACCTTAGATTTTTAGGAATTTAATATCAATTAATAATATAATATTTGTTTTAAGAACTCTTTTATGTCAATTTTGATACTATTCAATAGTTGATTTTTGTGAAACTCATAACAGATTGATTACTTGAACAAAGTCAATTAAATAAATCCTAATATATCATATTATCCTAGAAAATTAGTTTAATTCATTAAAAGTTTCATATTATATTTATTTGGGTATTTATAATATCAATTATTTTAATTTTTCACTATTATAGTAATTACTGCATCATCATTGTGTCATAAATAAAATAAATTATTTAATGTCTAAAAATTATAAATAAAATATCATTATTCAGGAAATCTTTTTATATTTCTAATGAATATTTATAATCGAAAATCCAACTTATATAACTCTATGTAACAATTGGTTTGCTAAAAGATATATGCTTGTGTCATTTTTGTATTCATTTTGACTTAATTAAAATAAAGTGTCATTATCACTTACAAGTGGATCCATGGGGTCCCAAAATTGACACAATGATGCCCATGGTCGACCATTTATCAACCAATAGGGTTAAGACACGTTTTAGGGTAATTTAGTATTATTATAATATTATTTTTTAACCCTTATTTACCGGATTTACCCTTAACCATGGTAAATAAAATATTTACCGCAGTAATTATTCAAAATGTCTAAAAATAAAAGTTACCTATTTACACAATTTGAACATCCTGATTCCAAATATGGAATCCATTTTCCTAAATTCTAATCACAGAAGTGGCAGAAATTAATTTAAAATTAATTCCCGTTGTCAAAACAAAAAGCGTGTTTTTAAGAGATAATAACTATCAAAAGATTGACACTTGTTTATGTTCGGTTTAACTGTAAAATCATGTCCAATGACCAACATTATATTAAATAGTAAAAATATATTCTAAATATACTTTAAAACCACTCAAATTCATAATTTATCACTATTAATTATTTTGATTAAAAAAGTTGTTTTTAATTAAAATTTAGTAATTTTCACTATTCATCAAAATATGAAAGTTATCCGAAAAGTACCAAAATTTCACCTTAGGCTAAATTTGATATTCAGAATCCAAAAATGAAGTCCATTTTAAAATATAAAATATATATAACTTCAAAAAGTAGGTATTACTATTCATAACAGCTAGTTTGATTGGTTACGGTGTGTTAGAACTCGAAGTTGCGTACAACACACGCTACTGTTTTATTCAAAGGAAAGCGTACCGTGGAAGCTTGGGATGTTTCATTTTAAATTTTTTGATGTATCCATTTAGTCAAAAAGTTTAAAATATTGTATTTAAAAAGGTTTCACTATCAAAAGTTGATAAAAGTGCAATACTGAAAATGAATATGTTCTTGCATTATGACTAAGAAACTCATAATATGGATTCTAAAATTATAATGATTATATAAAGTTTAAAATTTAGTTAATACTATTCATGACCTCTTTTAATGGCTTTTTTTTGGTAAGTCATGGTGCAATTGAACTCGGTGTTGCGTGTAGTGCAAATTATTAAATTATTTTGAAGAAATAACACACTATGAAATCTTGGGGTGTTACATTCTCCCCTCCTTCAATAAATTGCGTCCTCGCAATTTGAAATTGTTCTTCGAAAATAAAATGTTGAAAGTAGAAAATATATTTGTGGGAAAACCCACATCGGAAATTGGGTTACTAAAATTTAGTCATAATATGAGGAAAAGAGAAATCAAAGGGTCACCACCAAATTATGATCTCGATTAGGAGAACATTGGTGGAAATTGGAGACATATAATCGGAGGAAAAACGTAAATATTTATAGGTAGTGATTGAGGTCATCAATCACAAACAAGTATAAAATTGAGGTCCTTAAATTCATCAATCTATGATGAATTGAAATACCATCGGTTCAACAAAACATAGGGTATTAGGATAACACATTTTTGACGTTTCAAAGTATCCTAGTTGAAATCCCACATCGAAAAATGAATTAATGAGGCCTCTATTTAAAATAAAGAGTCGAAAGTATGACGATTACCGAAAATAACACATACTAGGGTTCCATGTAGGAAAATATGGATATGGAAGAAAAATCTAACCATCAATTATCTGATGGAGAGTGGTAGAGAACATGGCTATAAAAAGGCCAACAATCTCAAAGCCAAAAATTAGTGATGATTTAAGGTACCATCTAAGAAAACATTTTTGTTCAAAGTTGCTTCTCTTAATATTGAGGAATTTATTTATGAGATTGGCTAAGATCATAAGGAGATATACTTACTTTATAATTAGAGTTTTATCCATTAATAAATTTCTACCACAAACTCATCTTTCACTCTAAAAGATAATAGAATGTAAAAAAATTCTATTTACACTATTCCTATAGGGTTCTAAAATAAACGAATTTATAATTCATCTACATGATCTTTTAATAAAAACTACATTATTTAATCCAGGACATCTCATGGTCCAGTGGTAGGTGATACACCCTTGTCGCCCTTCGGTTGCGGGTTCAAGTCTCGCAGCCTTGCCGGACGCGACGGGTTGCCGCCCGACCTCCGGGTTGTCCTTTTATGGAAATCCAAAATAATCCAAACTAGAACTATCCAAAATAATTCTGTCCAAACTCACAGTCTAACATTTATAAGGAAGGTAAACATAATATAGATCCTTTTTACCCCGTAATATCATATGAATACCTTCATCATGTATTACCATATTCCTTATTGGTTACATTCATGCTCCCTTATTCCATATAGAATGATGGATATACTTCATCAATCCAAAAATGTTTTAAACCCCAACAATGATGGAATATACAAATCATTAATCAGTTCCAAGGTAGTCAAGAATATCCAATATATTTTTTCCAAAATAATCATGTATTATTCCAAAATCACTACCTCAGTATCAGAATTATATTATGATTTATCATTCTCTCAACCATATATTTTCCAAAAATTTATCCTTCTATTGAGTCACTTTTCGTTGTTCCACACAATCTCAAGTCCTTAGTACTGCAGTACAATCCTTATATACTCCATAATTATTATAACAAGTACATTGTTGATACAACACTCAATTGACATAATCAACATAAGAACTCTAATCATTCATCTTCATCTGTGGTAGTATCATAACTTGATTATTATCCAATAACATCATTTGTGGCATAGTCTGATGACTGGGACATAGGTTGGCGTAGTGTCCAAAATCCTTGCAAATGAAGCATTGTACATTTGAAACCATTTTCTCACCCTTGCAGTCACGTACTTTGTGCCCTTTTCCTCCACACTTATAACAAACTCCCATTCCTTTCAGGAAAGTTCCAGGGTGTTTCTTCCCACAGTTACCACATATGGGAAAATTCTTCTTTTCCCTCTTCCCTTTATCCATTTTCTCTCTTCCATCCTTTTCTTCTCTTGCTTCCCTTCAAAGCCATAAGACTCAGTAAACTCTTTACTTATCTTATCAACACATGATATTATTTCTTCACATGATGATAATACATAGGAGACTATTCCTCTTATAAATTCTAGCTTAAGACCATGAAAGATATGATCCTTCCTTCTCTTTGGATCATGTGCATTTCTGGAGTTCTCATTTCTTCTACTGGGCGCCATTTCTAAACAATGGCATACACTATATCAGTTTATGAATCAAAATACATAATCCCATACTTATAAAACACTTAACATAAATTGAACTATTTATGGATATAATCCATAATCATAAGAATGTTTTCTTTGAGGAAGTATATACTCATAATCCCTTCAAAATGATTTGTAAAGAAAATGAGAGTTATCCTAAGCATATCCCCCGGGAGTGTCGTAACCAAGAGTGCAGCAAGGCCCGTTGTCGTGCACCAGTTCCCGTTCGAGTCTAGCTCAAAGCGGTGTTTTCGGGTTTTACCCCTAGGTACATCTGTGCCAGAGCCGCCTCTACCTGCTCGTATCCAGACAGGGATGTATTGCTCGGAAAACTCACAAAATCTCTACAATACCAAAATTCTAGGAAGTTCTTCTATACTAATCCTCAAAGTTCATCTTAGGTCTACGTGCTCTAATCAGAATTTATCTAAATCTAGCTTCCAAGGTTTGTACTAAACTTCCTCTGATACCAACTGTAACGCCCCGACCCTAGTTGCCTAGAGTCGGTGCCTTACTTCGTAACATTGGAATGATCACAATAAAGATCAAATCTCGAAAGACCGATTGGTTTAGTAGCCTTGGAAACACTAGATATATTCATAAGTTTTACATTACATCATAAAATGAAAAACTACTACAACAACATAATGTTTCCACAGTCCACACTATAATCCCCTCATAATATCCCTGCAGTTCATTCATAACTTACATCTTCACTTCCTGGGAAAAATAAAACATAGAAAAGGGGTGAGCTCAAATGCCCAGTAAGGATAACAATATAGCGGAAACTTTCATAAATAAGAATAAACATTTAAGGCAATGTATAACTAAAACAAAATCCTTTTAAACTTGAACTTTCAACATGGTATGGCATAAATAAAATGAAATAATGCCATTTACTTATTCACATGGATATTCTACTAATCGAATAATCACATGCAAAAATCAATAACCACTTTTATAATGTTGGAATGCATAATGCCAGACTATCATAACCACATAGCCAAGGCCTCGTGCCAAGACTACAAATAAGATTTTGTCAAGGCCTTGTGCCAAGACACTAGTTTGTCTCATGAGACCTACCGATGCATCGAAGAGCTATAGCGGGCTCCACCCGTCACTTATTAAGTCCAATGCATTCCCATATTAAAAGGTTTAAACATAACATAAACATTCGTATTAAAACTAGCATACGAAATGTCAATACTTTCACCATAAACTATGAATGGTATAAAATAGCACATCCACAGTCAAACATATCACAAAACCTTCAACACAATATAGAAGTTTTGTATCATAATAAATCAACTTCAAATAATCTTGAAATCCATCAAAGGATGTTGACATAGATGAAATCAAACTTATTTTAAAAGAAATATCTCCTTTTATTTTGAAATCATTTAAGATCCATATAAAATAAAACAATTTCTTTGAAAATATTCTTATAAGCTTGTAAGGAAAGCTTTGAAGATTTTATAACGGCGTAAAATAACCGCACCACCGTATAAGTTAAAAAAACATTCTTACCTCAATTCTGTCGAAAAGGTTAAAAAGGACCTTGTTTTGAAAACGACGGAAAGATTCCTTTATAAACCTCTAATAAAAAGTCAAACAAGGGTATAAATGACTTTAACCCATATTCTTGTAAATAGTAAAAATGTTTTGAAATACATTTTTAAGAAACATGGATGTGGATGATAAAGAGATCCCAGTAGATTATTACGTATAAACAACCTCGGATAATGAAGAGATTGTGAAATAACCCTTACCAATTTGGTAACTTATGAAAAATACAACCCATGAAAGAGGTATCATACAATGAATATGTAAATACACATAAATTAGAGTGTATTACACAAAGAATATAATTATGGGTAGTACATACACCACACAAAAGGTGATGGTGGCAATATGGCATGAATCTCACGGGAATAAGGAGTGAGATGAAAACCCCTTACCTTGTACTTTTCCTTGGTTGGGGTAGGTTAAACTCCTGTATAATGTTGAAATAATTGTTATTAAATTATACAAGAATCATATATATTAATATGATATCATATATGATATTTTAACATTGATTTGTTAATAATATCTTAGAATTATCGTCGTTTCGGGTGTTAACTTACTCATTTTCTTTTATATGTTTTGTTACATAAGCCATGTTTTTTGTATCTTATTCATATCCAGAATGATATCAAGTCCTTAAACATCATTTTTAAATCATAAAATGATAATTATACTTGAATGGATACGATGGAGAATGAATCTCATCGCGTTCGTGGAGACGATAGTCCGTACGTACGCACGAGCGACGATATCATTCTTTTGATATTAAAATAATATATAAATGGATGGTATATCATATATACAGAATCATTAACATGTTATATTTATTATTTACATGAGTTACACATCATTATTATACCCATCCACATAATAATATATTGAATAACAATTACACCACGACGTGGAGACGGTAAGCCGTACGTACGCACGCATGGCGACATGTTATTCAAAGGGTGGATAGAATACTGAATATGGTTGTACCATATTTATAATAACATCACAGTATATGTGAGATACTGGAGTTATTATTTTATAATGGTAAGAACAAAGGAAGAAGAAGTGGAAGAAGAAAGGAACTTAGAAAAGGGTGGTGAAATCATTACCTCTTCTTCGAGTTCTTCCTTTTGATTTGATCAAAAGGGCTCCTTAGGTTGGCTTTCTGATCAAACTAAGGCCCATAGGTTGTAGTGAGGTAAGTTGGGAGAGTATTTGGGCAGAGTTTGGCCGAACCAAAAGGCTTTGAAGGTGTGAAGAAATGAGAAGGAGGAGTTCCCTTTTATAAGAGGGGTGAGGGGCACCTTTGGAAAAGCTAGAAATATTAATTTATAATAAATTCATATTCGGTTTCTAATGGCTCCAAAGCTTATTATTCAAAGTTTAAGGTGGGGATAGGTCGCAAACCACTCAACCAATAGAATTTAGACAGGTTTGGGTACTTATATTAACCTTATCTTTAAGTATTAACTCTAAGTTAATTTGTTTCACTTTTACAATGTCTCTTTGTATTTTTATATAATATGGTTAATAAACTTACTATATACATCCAAGAGACCCCCAAGTGGTACATTAATGATGAACCTATCATGATATAAGTCTCTTTCCCGAACCTTAGATTTTTAGGAATTTAATATCAATTAATAATATAATATTTGTTTTAAGAACTCTTTTATGTCAATTTTGATACTATTCAATAGTTGATTTTTGTGAAACTCATAACAGATTGATTACTTGAACAAAGTCAATTAAATAAATCCTAATATATCATATTATCCTAGAAAATTATTTTAATTCATTAAAAGTTTCATATTATATTTATTTGGGTATTTATAATATCAATTATTTTAATTTTTCACTATTATAGTAATTACTGCATCATCATTGTGTCATAAATAAAATAAATTATTTAATGTCTAAAAATTATAAATAAAATATCATTATTCAGGAAATCTTTTTATCTTTCTAATGAATATTTATAATCGAAAATCCAAATTATATAACTCTATGTAACAATTGTTTTGCTAAAAGATATATGCTTGTGTCATTTTTGTATTCATTTTGACTTAATTAAAATAAAGTGTCATTATCACTTACAAGTGGATCCATGTGGTCCCAAAATTGACACAAAGATGCCCATGGTCGACCATTTATCAACCAATAGGGTTAAGACACGTTTTAGGGTAATTTAGTATTATTATAATATTATTTTGTTAACCCTTATTTACCGGATTTACCCTTAACCATGGTAAATAAAATATTTACCGCAGTAATTATTCAAAATGTCTAAAAATAAAAGTTACCTATTTACACAATTTTAACATCCTGATTCCAAATATGGAATCCATTTTCCTAAATTCTAAACACAGAAGTGGCAGAAATTAATTTAAAATTAATTCCCGCTGTCAAAACAAAAAGCGTGTTTTTAAGAGATAATAACTATCAAAAGATTGACACTTGTTTATGTTCGGTTTAACTGTAAAATCATGTCCAATGACCAAAATTATATTAAATAGTAAAAATATATTCTAAATATACTTTAAAACCACTCAAATTCATAATTTATCACTATTAATTATTTTGATTAAAAAAGTTGTTTTTAATTAAAATTTAGTAATTTTCACTATTCATCAAAATATGAAAGTTATCCGAAAAGTACCAAAATTTCACCTTAGGCTAAATTTGATATTCCGAATCCAAAAATGAAGTCCATTTTAAAATATAAAATATATATAACTTCAAAAAGTAGGTATTACTATTCATAACAGCTAGTTTGATTGGTTACGGTGTGTTAGAACTCGAAGTTGCGTACAACACACGCTACTGTTTTATTCAAAGGAAAGCGTACCGTGGAAGCTTGGGATGTTTCATTTTAAATTTTTTGATGTCTCCATTTAGTCAAAAAAGTTTAAAATATTGTATTTAAAAAGGTTTCACTATCAAAAGTTGATAAAAGTGCAATACTGAAAATGAATCTGTTCTTGCATTATGACTAAGAAACTCATAATATGGATTCTAAAATTATAATGATTATATAAAGTTTAAAATTTAGTTAATACTATTCATGACCTCTTTTAATGGCTTTTTTTTGGTAAGTCATGGTGCAATTGAACTCGGTGTTGCGTGTAGTGCAAGTTATTAAATTATTTTGAAGAAATAACACACTATGAAATCTTGGGGTGTTACAAGCATGGAATTGGGATAATATTAGTGTGGAATTTTTCATTGGTCTCCCAAGAACATCCAAAGGAAATAATGCGATATGGGTTATAGTATACCATCAAACTAAGACAACCCATTTTATCACTATTCAGGTAGTTTTCTCACTTGGCCAACTTGACAAGATTTACGTAAGGGAATTGGTAAGGATTCATGGAGTACAAATCTCCATCGTATCAGATCATAACCCAAGGTTCACATAGAAATTCCAAAGAATTATTCAACATGATCTGGGTACCAAATTGAGTTTTAGTATGACCTATCACCCCCAAACTGATGTTCAATCTAAAATAACTATTTAGAAAATTGATGAAATTCTACGAACATTATTAGTTGAATTTAAAGGTGGATGTGATCAAAATCTCAAATTAGTTGAGTTGTCATACAACAACAGATTCTATTCTAGTATTTAAATGGCACCCTATGAAGTTCTATATATAAAAATATATAGAACTCTAACTTTTTGGGATGAATCTGGTGAGAGAATTCTTTATGGGACTAATATTGTGCATGATATGATAGAAAATGTTAATGACATACAACAACACATGAAGGATGATTAGAGTCGGCAGAAGAGTTATACTGACAACCTTCGAAAGGACTTGGAGTTTGAAGTTGTTGAAAAAGTGTTTCTTTGAATTTCACCTTGGAAGAGAGTTATGAGGTTTGGGAAGCTCACCCCAAGGTATATTTTCTCCTATGAAATCTTTGATCACGTAGGAGCAGCGCCCTATCGACTTGAACTTCGTCCAAATATATCACAGGTTCATGATGTTTTCCACATATCTCTCTTGAGGATGTACATACCTGACTCGTCATATGTACTCAATCTAGATGTGAACAACTAGAAAACAACATCTCTTATGAGGAGCATCTGGTTAAGATCTTTAATTTTTGCGGCAAGGTTCGATGTAACAAGACTACCCACCATGTTAATGTTTTATTGACGACCAAAAATATGAAGAAGACATGTAGAAATGAGTGGAGACTATGAGGCATTAGTACCCACATATTTTTTCTACCGAGGGTACAATTTGAAATTTCAGGGATGAAATTTATGAAGAAAGGAAGAATGTAATGACCCAATGTTTTTGAATAATATCAATTTTCTTGAAAAAATATGTCTTACTATGTCATAATCAATAAAAAAATATAAGTATAAATGAAATGTGACAATTGGGTTTTGGCCATTTTATGATCGTTTCTTAATATGAGCATTGGAAACAATAATAATTTTTAATGTTATAATTATTTCTTATAAATATAAATTATAATGGAAAATTAATGAGGAAATAAGAATTGATGGCCGCATCTAGTAGACTCAGGCCATACAAAGCACATTTATTGGAGCGTGGGAAAGAGGTTGAGTCATTGGAATTTTCTATAGACTAAGCCCAATCCAAGCTTCAACATGTGAAGATTGAACAAAATCACCTTTAGGAAAATTTCAAGTTGATAGAAATCACCACTCAAGTAATTTTATCTAGGCCACCCAATAATTTAACACCATTTCACACCTAACCCTTAGGTCCTATGCTGGTGTTATAAGTGATTTTGTAATGAAGATTTAGTTACTTTGTGTAACATTGTAGTATAGATCAAATTTGTATTTCATAATTTTCATTTTAAGAATATTTTTTCTTAAAAATCTATATGTTTAATTGATACAAATTTGATAAATTACTTTTTTAGGTAAAAATTAATTTTTTTTGATATTTTTCATCTTAGAGAATTATTTTGGTAAAATGAAAACCATTTTTGAATTTCAAATATAAATATTATTCTAGGAGGGATTTTTAGTAATTTTTCTAGGAAGTTTCAAATTATTGGTGAATATTGAAGAAAAGAGTATTTTAAAATAATCATTATACTTTTAATAATTGATACTATAAAATGATTTTTGAAAAATAGACATACACGGTTGTGATCAGTAAGAAATTTAGTGTCTGATAAGATCAACTAATTCTCTGGTGAATAGTAACTTATGAACAATAATATATCTCTTATGAATAGTAATATGAACAATGTAATAGTATTATAACATAAGGAAGTATAAATATTATTTAAGAATCTTGAATGGTAATGTGATATAATAGTATAAGTAAATAACTATATTAAAAATTTTTAGTTAAGTATTATATTTTTTTAAAGTAAACTGTGATTTTACATAAAAATTAAATTTATGAAATTTTGAAAATTATTTTCATAAAATGGATTTCATTTTTGAATTCATAAAATCGATATTAGAATATGGTGAATTTATGAGTTTTTTATAAAATGTTTTGTTTTTCAATAAATAGTAAAAATACAGTTTTTGAGTTTTCATTGTGTTTTATGACATCATAATGATGTAATATGTAATTTAAAATGATGGTCGAATCATGTGGATTAAAATACTATATGCGGTGTCCCAAGTTCCCAAAAACATGGTAAAATACCATGCGTAAGCCCATGGGGTTTCAAGTACCTTCGATGAGGTGTCCTCAGAAATTAATAAAAAAATCCCTCTCTTTTACTATAAATACCAAGAAATTCCTTCATTTTATTTGATACCAAACAATTCCCCTTGAATTTATAATAGTATTACCTCCCAAGTATTCCTCCAAAGGTTTTCTCAAGCCCTTAAGGCCCAGATCCTATAGTTTTAGAAGTTACTCTTCAAGGTATGAGAATTCCCAACTTATTTTTCCATTAAAGTTCTCTTTTATGTGGTATGTCTTTATAATTTCCATAACATGTTATTATTTACATTTTGTTTTATATATCTATTTTATTATGAGTCTTTTATAAATGGGTGACCCCAGTACCCTCTCTCTTTATTGTTTTATAAAACTATGTTTCATACCCTTTATGCTGTAGAATTTTCGTATCAAAATCTCCCTCTTTTTCTCATGAAATTTTTTTATTTTATTTATGTGAATACAAAAAACACTTTAATTTATATAGGTATTAATCATGATATGAAAATCAAGTATTTTATTCTTTAATTTACATACTTTAAACCCTCATTCCCTTACTGTGGGTTATAAATGACATAATGATCACGTTTTTAAGCGCTCCTTAAAATGCCATGACTTTGATAGGAATCAAATTTATTTTATTATATATTTGATATTTATGAAAGGTTTGATTATAATTATGTGGATCACCGGACCCTGATAGTGCTTCAACACATTTTTTAAATAATTTAATCACTAGAGATGTCAGGTTTTACAATACCTTACTGAATAACCTTGGTAATTTTTACGAAACCTTAGGGATGGACCTTGGTGATATGTTTATAAATGTATAAATTAAATGTTGTAGCCACATTTTCATTTTATGATTCATGTTATTATTTTTATAATAGGCCTATTTGTCATTCATTTTTTATATTCCTCAGGTTCTTATAGATATCCCTCAAGTTCACATGTAACATGTTTCTCTTTTTTTTCCTTACTAGGTCTTCTGCTCACCATTTTCTTTGATGTATGTCCACAAGTTCTGAGTTGGAGTAAATATACATAGGATTATCAAATGAAGAATAATTTAATGTGGATTATAATAATTTTATATGTTTTCAAGTATTATGTACATTATTTCTAGGACCCTATACTTTAAAGATCATCTGTTTGTAAAATGTAATCAAAATTTATTTAATAAAAAGGTGGGATGACATAGCCTCCGCCTCATCCTTTGCCTCCGCCTCACCATTTTCCAAAAATTTTTACTATTTTTAGGTCAATTATTCTGAATATATTGATTTCCTCCATTAATATTCTCCTTGATAAAGAGATCATAAATAATATATAAGCATTCTAACACTATTGCATCACACCCCAAATAATTTTTGAAGGTCATAACTCATACTAGGTCAAAAAATGGAATGTAATCTCCTAAATTTGTTGTTGGTATAAATTATGTTAAAATTAACACTTCCCACTCATCTCTAAACAAAAGTTTTTCTTCTTTTGAGTAACTCTTTTGTCGGAAATCATTATAGTACTAAGAAAATATAGACAAACAATTGATAATAAAATATATTTAATTAAATTGTAATTACATTCGGAGTTTACATGTTGGGGGATGCTGGTATTTTCATGCTCTATGATTTCTCTTATAAATTTTCAAACATCATATCCACAATTTATTTCATTATCCTATTTCGGACACTACATAAGCTTTGAAAAAAATAAGTAAATTTTTTGAAATGTTTTGATAGTTAATAATATATTTTTTGTGATTAGATCATATATTTTTACCCTATAGGAATAAAAAAGATTCTCTAATCTTATAATTGTTTAGAAAACACATCATGTAAATAATCTTCTTTCTTTTCTATTTCTTTGTTTTCCAATGTAATTTTTATCATAGAAATTATACTACGATTAATGAATCAAAATCATGGTTCCATGCTCTTCCCCTTATATAGTTGTAATATAGATTCCTATAAAAAAATAGTTATTAACTTTAATAAAAATATTTAGCACACTATTTGGATAGAATATTTATAAAGATGTACCTTATATATGTATTCATAATTGAGATTCCTGACCATTCATGCTTGAGAATCTCATTTAGAGACTCGAGACAAATTCCATCTGTAAGGGAAGCTACAAATTTTTATTTTCCATAGTTAATGTAAGAAATATAATTACCATTAAAATCGGTTCTCTATATGAAGTTTTAATGTTAATAAATGTTGCACTGGAACAAGAAGAGAGAAGGTACTCTCAGAAGTTCGTTTTGTTTTCTTGGTTGATTCACAATATTTCCTTGATTCGAACTATCATTTATCCGCCATGTTATCCATCTATAATATTATAACTCAATTCATAACTTTTATCACACACTATAACGTGTATTTCCAATGAAAAAAATTGTTAAATATGTACCTCTTGTATCTATATAAGATTAGATGACCATGCTATGAAATATCCAATAACAGCTTTGACTATTGTAATATATGGATCATCAAGTGGAACATGCAACTCAGTAGTTGGATCCTAAAATACCTCAATTCCCTCTCTCATGTGTTATTTTGGGAGTGGTTCATTATACAGTTGGTCACTTGGTATATTATACACTATACCCCTTGCAACACGGTGGTACATGAGTGTTGATGAAAAAAATCACATACAATTACACCCGACATTGTTTTGGTAATAAAAGGTTATCAGAATTTTTTTTAATCACATTTAATAGAAAGGGTAAAGAAAAAAAATATTACCTCAGGTATGGTTTGTGGGGAATGACCGGACTCAAAGCTATTGGTATCATTTGGATCATGTGTAGATATTTTCTCCACTACCAGTTCACTTTGATCTTTTATTACATGCTGTTCTACCAAATGAGACCGTAAAATAATATATTACAGTGAGTCTATTTTTTTCTCCATTTGGATAATGATATTATGTATATCAACATATTGTTTTACCACATCAAAATATGTTCTAGGAGATACTCCAAAACCTTATCCTCCAATGTCACCTATTTGTTCAGGCTGCTTCAAATATAGTAAAATTTTGTTTTCTTCTGCTTTGAACGTTACTGATTATTATTTCTAAACCATATAGAAAAATATGAACATATTTATTTTCTGTAATATTGTTATAAATCATAACACATTACAATTGTGTCATACATACACATGCTTCCCATACTGCTTTTGAGTTTTCATCGACTAATATTCCATCCTTATTTACACAAGCCCCCTTCCATAACACATGAATCAGGATGGAAGTGGATTCAAATTTTGATTGATCAATTTGAATATAAAAATGTAACATATGTTGTTTCATATCACATAATTAAACTTTTATGATTGATTTAAAATACATACCAATTTCTTCTCTAATGAAGTGTACACCATTCTTCCTTTGAGATAGGGGTATGTTGGCTTTGATTCACTTTATTTATTATCGGTACTCTTTTTCTATTTTATAAATTAACAATTTTGAATCAAGTTGGTCAAAATAAATAATTTCAACAAGTATATTATCGATCATAATACACCTAAAATGATTTCTCATTTCGATGATTGCTGAAAGAAGTTTGTGTTTCCTTTTTATAATGTTTTCCTAACAAAGTAGTGGGTGGGGATTTATTCCCCCCAGCATCTCTAAGATATAACTTCGTTAGAAGAGTCCATAAACCTCTATGGGATTTTATGGTATCCATTTGGAAAATTTTCTTACATAAATATTCTAAAATAAATGATTTCTATAAGTAATAATGGAAAATAAATCAACATATCATTATTTAATTTTTTAGTAAAATAGATAAAGTGTGTTGAAATATTACCGTTATATCTTTACAAAGGATTTCATCCATTACAAGTTAGATGAAAAACCATGAGTCAATATTAATGAACACATTCATCCTCATTGTGATAGTAATATGACTAATGAACATTGACTTATTAGGGTCAATATGTTGTCCATGTTGACTCCAACCATCCTAAAAATTTATACCCTTACTTATTTCCTTGATAATTTTATTCAAAACTATGATGTAGTGTCGTTGTTGTTTTTTTTTCATTTTTTTCATAAAAATGTTGTTTATCCCCTATTAATTATGCAGTTTCATCATCAACAGTCTATTCCTACTCGGGATTGGAAACATCATCATGTTAAAAATCCATTGAATTCATGAGTAGTCAAACATTTAACTTGTCTTGAATAAAAACAATGTGATACCCTCCATTCATAAAAGTATAAAATTGCATGCATCTTGCATGAAATATTTAACAGAGATATAATACTTCGATACTAAAGTACAACTAACCTTCAATACCTTTATTTAATCCGCTATTAGATGCTTGATTTCCTTCCATCTCTTGATGATGGGAGGAAGGATTGTTTGAAATAGGGAGTTCAATCCATCATCAAGAGATAGAGTATAACCAAGTGTCTATAGATTAAAGTGTTCTAGGAACCTAAACTAATGGAATCACTCAAAAAGACTTGATAATTGATATATAATAGCCATATTCTATGGATGAACAACAAAATCATTTATATCATACTACATGATATTGACATAATATAATACGATAATAATTTATTCAAAAAATAATAGATTAATACATTGTGACCTTGAAGAACTAGTCCTTGATACCACTTATGAGTTTAAGGGTATCATCCTATTATCATTAGAGGGACCAAATCCTAAGAATGTGTTGATTAATCTCAAAGATAAATGTGAATTGAAATAATGAAAAAAACCTATTGCATTCTTGTAATATAGTAACAGTGGAATCCATCTTTATGCTTAAATGGAATATGTTTGATTTATAATGCTGAAGTAGAAAAAAAATTATTCTAGACATTGAGTAGACTACACTAGCCTTCAATGACAGCAATATTCTTGAGGACCATTGATCATCGAAGGAGTGATACCACCTTAACCTACTGATAAATAGTGATCAAAGAAGACGAGAGGTTTGCCTATGGAATACAATAAAGGGTTAATTACAACAGAGGGATCATATCTCTATTTTTTCATTTTGGACATTGATAACAAATTTTCATGAATTTTAGGACATGAAGATACTAACCATCTAAATTACATTTTAATCAATTTTTTTCTCTCTACAGTTTTCTACCATGTTAGATGGAATTTCGATAAATTTTTTTTCCTATAAATTAATTATCTCTTTATTTGGATTTGTAAATATATTAATAAATCACATCTCATAGTTTTCTTGATCAACTATCTAAACATGTATAAATCACTTACATTTAGGAAATACACACTTTATATATTCTTGTGTGTTTCTAAGTCCATTTATCCAATGATTTCTCAACTTTATCAAATCTAGGTATTTTTTTTTAAAAAAAGTTGGGCACAATTTTCCTACCAAATTAATTCCCCATTAATCTTTGTAACCCATGGAGAATGTTTAAAAATAATCTTGAATTTATTAAAAAAGAAATACTCTCACAACATGCGTCACTAAAATAATTTTTGAAACGTGACTAACTAATTAAATATTTTTTTTAATTCAGGAAAACATTATTCATCCCAATCATAAACCTAAACAACCTATTTCATGGGTTTATAATTTACATGAATAACCAAGATCCACAAATCTTTTTTAATGATTTTTACACTTACCATGGACCCTATATGTTCATCACACATAAATAAGGTCCACAACTTGGTATCTCCTAATCCTTAAAAACCTTCATAATTAATCTATTAGAATCTATAATCTAGTATATAAGATGAATTAAATTTGAGAAAGTACCCATATTTTGAAACACTATATTATTCAAATAAAGAGAAAACTGAGGGGGGGGGGTGAGAGGACTCCTTGTTAATGTTGAGAGGAGAGTAAACCATATATGTGTGTCTCTAGGGACAAATGAGTTTGACTGTTAAATACAATTGAAAGAAGAAAGACGATGAAATAAAACCTCACTCATTGTACTTTAGTAGCGATGAGAAGGGATGTTGGGTTAATCATGTTTAAGAACAATGAAAACATGCACAAATCAGAACCCAAAACATAAAAAAAATGATTTTGGAAGAGTAGAAAATAACATTAATCAGATTTTACCCTTGATTAATTTGAGGGAACATAGGGGAGTTGTGATGGAAGTAGAGGATTTCTGTAGGATCATGAGAATCATGAGTGACTGAGTCATGGTTTATGGTTTTTTTAAATAGATCATTGCCACTTTTAACAGTAATGTCAAAAAAATTTCTAACAATGATCCCTTTTATTAGTGATACATTTATAAGCTCTAATGAATATGTCTTCTATCAACACTTTTTTAGTGCTGATTAATCTTGATAGTTATTACTGCTCAAAAAGAACTGATAAAATACATATTTATCGATGCTATCATTTTGGCGCTGATAAATATATATTTTAACAACAATTAATTAGCACTGACGAAGATTGATCTTTTTTAGCACTACAAAAGCATTATTAATATTTTTGTAATTATAATTATATAAATAAATTTATAATAAATGTATACTTATTTCATTATATATAATTATTTATTTATAATTATATAAATACATATTTTAAAAATAATAATTATTTATTTATATAAATTTCTAATAAAATCGATATAATTTATTATTTAATTATATATATTTATTTACAAATATATTTTTAACATTATTATTGGAAATTTAATATTAAATACATGGATTATAAAAATGAGTGAAATTGAATAATTAAAAATGAGTAAACATTAAAAATATTGAAAAAATGGATAAGATTTATAAATTAAATATGAGTTATTAAAATAATATTGATATATATATATATATATATTGAGGTAAATGAATATATATTGAAAATACTAAAACATAACAAATAAATAAATAATAAAAAAATGACGAAATTAAAGAATTAAATAAAAAAAGATTAAAAATGAATACCCTATCTACAGTATTAAAAACAAATAAATAAAATTGACAGATTAAAAACATAATATATATTAAATGTTTCATGTAATAATGAAATTCTAAAATATAAAATTATTTGAATAAATTATATAAATATTAGATGTATGCGTTTCTATATATTGCGTAGATATATTTGTGTGTACGTTGTGTTTACAAAAGAATTAACACACATACACATATATATCTATATATATATGTGAAATAAATGCAACCCATGATGTTTAATATAGTTTTAATCAAAAAATTGAACTACATTACAAATAAATAACACATTAATATGTTTTTAATTGACATTTTATATATAATATACTTATTCATTTTATATATCTATATTCAATATATAATATTTATTAATATTTATAATAAATAAATATGTATATACAATTTAATCTTTTTTATTAATAATTATTTAATTAACAAAATGTTTGATATTTTTCTCAATTTACTCATTTTATTTTTATTGGTTTAAATTTTCAATATTTTCTCGACCTTTATCAGGGATAAAGAAGAATTAATGAACATAAATTTTTACCAGCACTATAAATGAATCACTGATACTAGTTTCCTTTATCACCGATAAAATAAATCACTAATAAAGGTCAACTTTTATTATTGCTAAACAAAAAGTATTTATAAAGGGTGCATTTTATCAGTTCTTTTTTAGTGCGGATAAAAGGATTCCATTATCAATTGTAATTTTAGTGTCGATAATGATGAAATTTATCAGAAAATATTTTGAGCACTGCTAAATTCCAAAACTGTTATAGGTGTGTTTTATAGTAGTGTAATCCTAGATAATTCCATTGGAGTAACCTACCAGGTTTTCTCCCTCACTTTTCACCTTTAGAGACTAAATCATTACTCAATTAATTAGAGAGCTATATCAAGCTCACCCATCAACATGAATAATGAAAATTACCATAACACATATTGAAAACATACATTCTTTCATTTAAATTATAAAATATCATAAATTATTCCTTTTAATGCACTTATTGAACCACTTTTGGGTTCATGTAAAAATAATTATAATTATTTTTGAGAACACATTAAAAAAAATTTCAAGAATAATGGGAAAGAGGATATTATTCTAATAAATAAAGAAAAAATATAGAGGAATTTTCTTAAAGAATAATGGTTATAAATTTTGGAAGAGGCAGTCAAGATATATATGTTAAAAATACATTCTTATTCACTTTTTTAAAAAAGACAAAATGACACGTAAGGTAAATGTCAAAAATAATCCTTGTTAAAACGTTTTAATGAATGGAAAAAGTATTTAAAAAATAATTATATATATATATATTTTATGTATTTATAAAATAATATGTGGTTTATTTTTATGAACATGGAAATGGGGAATAAATACATGAAAGGAATACTTTAAAACATGGTTTTAAAGAAAAATATCCTACAAATTTAGTAAAAGATAAATAAAAAAACATTAAATGAGGGAACATAAAAATGATTTATAAATAATAATAATTTTAGTAAATCAATGATGAAATACATTTATATTGTATTATATACCCCACGTTAATTTTTTTTTGAGTAAAATGGCTTGATTCGTAAATGACAGAATTTGAGATGAGAAATATGTTACCTTGAATACCATTGAACGTCATATGTTCATTAGATATTGAATAATAAAATAATATTAGTAATTTAATTTTTAATTATTTTTTTATATTTTCATAAAAATTAAATTAACCCTTTTATTCTATTTATTACCCTATTTTCTTTAGTTACAAAATGTATTATGTTTAAATTGGATGTTTTGAGGGAATTCTGTTCATAATCTGAAAACAACATCAATAGGTTGACAATAGTCAAAGGGATCATTATCCCATCATCATTTGAATTTTAATAATTAAATAATTATCAAGATTATATTTTAAATATAATTTTATAACCATCCCTGAAAGGAGGACATGAAAAAAATGAAATATTTCATATCAGGGAGGTGGTAGTCTGCACGAACACACGAGCCACATTTCCACATTTCTATTTGGTGGAAAATAAATAATGTAGAGAATATTTTAATTTTATGTAATCTTAATAATTTTATATATATCATATTTATTCATTTTATCCATCCTTATTATCCATCTAATGTGGTAATGTAAAATGGTTCACATCACTTGATGGAGGTGGTAGTCAAAACATACACACGAGAGACGTTATTATTTCCCAATGGATAAAAGGATAAGATTGTAAGGAATATATTACCTTTTAAAAAATAATTATTTTGTAAATAAAATATATATTCATTAAATAATACATTTTGACAATCCATTTGAGTCAGTGATGAAAAATGAAACACATTACTGTGCAGAGATAATAGTATGTAGGTATGTACGGGTAATGATTTTATTTTCCATTGGATGGAAAAGAACATGAAAAAGGGTTGTTTCATAAAAATATTTTTTAAATTAAATATAGTGTAATTATTTTTTATATCATCATGGTGAAATATGATTTAAATGACTTATAAGAATAAATAAACCTAAAAATACACGGTTTAGAGTTACACATATTCTTAAAAAACCCACCATTAGATTACACCTCAATCATTGTAGGAATTGTCTTTTAGTGGGACTTTTACCTGTAAGAAATATGGGGTATTTTGAGGAGATATTTAGATAGTGATGTTTTGAGATATGGTGCTCAAAATTTATGAGTAATATAGTAGATTAGGAACCCTTTAATTATTAAAGGTAGTGCCACACTTAACATTTTTAAAAAATATTAAAAGTTTATAAAATTATTACTCATGATCAAGAGGATCAGAAACTATCCAAATTAGAATGAAATTTGATAATCTTAAAAACATATTAGAAAATAATATTTCAGATTACATTTTTAGCCTTATTAAAAAATTTCACTTTAATTAACTCGATTTACCCTTTACCGTGGTGACAAATATTTACCATGGTCACTATTCATAATGACCAAAAATGAAATTGAGAGATTTTAAAAAAATTTAAAAACATTATTATAAATATGATATTTTCTAAAAAAATTAAAAATAATCCCAAGGGTATTATTTCATGATTATTTAATAAATAAATTCAATTTTTTCAAGTAAAATTTCTAATAGTTCTATAAATTAATTATAATATTCGTGCACAAAATGAAATTAAAACCCACTTTAAAGAAAATGTATTATTGAAGAAAAAATGACATTATTATCATTACTTTCCTAATAACCACAATTAAAAGAATACTAATTCATTAAATTGAATATATAATATAATTATTTATTTATAATAATTTTTAAATAGTGATTAATTTAATCTATTAAGATAAAAATGCACTGCATATATAAAAATAATTTTATGAAAAATATATCTTTTACTGTAAAATGATTTTATGTTCTTTTACAACCAATTGGTAATAAATACATGGTTGATTATTAATTTTACTAAGTAAGAAAATTCTCTTTCTATATATATATATATATTAATATAGTTATTCTTTTTCATACCCACCAAACCAATATATTGGTCATAAAAATAAAATTTAAAAAATAAAATTTCTTTAGTATATCATATTTCATTTAATCTAGGAATTTTGTATATAAAAAATATTGAATATATTATTTAAAGGAAATAAATTCTAAAATATTGGGGTGTTTCAATCCATCTAATAAATAACCATGCATAAGAAAGAATAAATATGTGGCATGATCGTGTGTTTTATCTATCAGTTTGTTTATTAATTAGAAAATAAACAAACCATTGACCCTAGGTTCAAAACTTCTCAATATTATCTGGGATCAAGTCACAACCTTCCATCTTTATCTATTGTATCACCTGGGATGAGTTGACCTCATTTTCTTTTGAATCACCTCTAATTATGCGGTATATCCAGCCTTATATTTTCTTATTCACATACAGGTAAGGTAAATTAATGGAATGAATACATGTTATATATAAAATGAATAAAAGAAACAAAGGTCATTACCTAATAAGATGATGAGATGAATTACATTACATCATATAAATTTAAAAATATAAATTGAAAAAACCCCTAAAATAATTAAATTAAAATAAATCCAATTGACATACAGGCAAGGCAAGATCACGATTATTCACATGTTTAATGAATATAAATTTAATAATCCAGTATTCATTTCAGTCATTATAAATTAAGACAAAATGTTATCAAATTAATTAATTAATTCATTTATGTTAATATTCATCCATATTTTCATGGACATTGTCTTCAACTATATTTTTAAACTAACTAAATTAAATTATTTTGAATAAAATTATTTAAGAACATGATATGAACATAGATAAAACACACCATATCTCTATTTTAACTACCCAGCATAATCATTGTAATGCATTTTTCACTAAAACAATATGTAGAGTATATAAAATATCAATTAATTAAAAGGAATTTATATTAAATTAATGATGCCCAGAAACATGAATATTTTGAATGTGTAATGATTTTTAATCACACAGAGAACACAAAAAGTAAAGACCATACATAATTTGCTGTTCCAAATTTTATACAAAAATTAATTAATAATTTAATACTATTTAAGCTAATAACTTGATGTGTACAATCAATTAATGATAAAAAAATACATTTTGATTATGATTAATGGAGGAATTCATTAATTTTTATACTTTCTGCATAAAAAGGTAAGTTACATGATGTATGAATACCATCCACAGATAATGTATATCCATCTCCATTTTTCTACAATACCCAAATAGGGACTCAACATGTATTTTTATATAAATATTTATGATATTCTTGATGTGTAAAGAATTTAAATGCCCTGAAATATTATTATAGAATATTTTCTTGTCCCAACACATAATGTGATAAATTCTCAATACATATTTTGTCACGAACCAACTCGGGTCGACCCTGAACCGGTCACCCGAGCCGGTCCGTGACATGACCCGAGAGGCGCTCCCGATCCTCCCGGGCTGGCGACAAGCGCCAGGGCATCAACAGAGGTTGTGGGAATGATTTTTCACAGTAAAAATAATTAATTAAAGCAGTAGGAAAATTAAACAGAGCATCGCAAAATAAATAAAGTAAAGTAACTAAGAACAAAAGAAAATAAAACTAACCGAAAGAGACAACCACTATCACCGTGTGACCTCGCGGGCACTCTCCAACTCACAACCAAACGTCACCCAAGGCGACGCACCCAAGCTGTAACCTGCACAAACACTAAAAACAGAAAAGATCTATAGGCATGAGTATTGAAACTCAGTAGGTAGGCCTGACTAAATCTATCCCCAAAGCACATATCAATAAATAAAGAATTTATCAATTCCAGGTTTGAACTAAATTATATAAAATATGGTTTCCACACACGATCATTTCTAAAACAAGTTACAGTCCATTTCCCTTTTTAATTTAGAACAAGTTTAATGTTGAAAGAAACAGGTGCATTGCATTTTCAAAACACTTTGCGAACAATTTAGAAATCCAAACTTTAGTTTTTTTTTGATTTTTGGAAAAAGGAGAATCACACACAACACAAACTAAGGGAAATGGTAAAAGTGGCACACATGGGTCAGCTACCGAACTCGACCTCTCAATCGTCCGCCACATACAAATAAACACTAAAATAAACATGGGACGAACCTAGGAGATCGTGAACAATCCAGAACGTACTATACATGTGACTCATCCTGAAGTCATGCCATAACTTGATGACGTCATAATGCCCATAATACTACCCGGCATAGCCCTGCATGGCCTAACCGAGGGTCCCAATCCCCATAGCAGCAATAACTCAGTATTCCCCTGCTATGGGGACACTAGCCAGTGCGTGGTCTAAAATAGTGCAGCAATCGTTCTCAGAAAATTCACTCAATATGCCAGGTTCCCATGTCAACAAAAGCAGTAAAAAGGGGGTGCATCTACAATGTAAATAAATCAGTCATGATGCACCAACATCACATACAGCTCACGCAAACAACTCACACCAAATATCACCCCCCGAGTGGGATTTCCAAGATAATCCATTTCATTAAAGTGTCAAACGGGCCTTCACCAATTTTAAAGTAAAACCTCTTTTCTCAAAAAGCTCAAAACACTTATTCAGAAGAAATTATTTATCTTTAAAACTAGAAGAAAATTTGAAGTTCCGTGAATTATGTTTAAAGGCCAAACTGGAATTCTTTCAAAACTGGGTGTCCGCCCATCAAGAAAATGTCACAAGTGTTCGGTATAAAATAAACAGCTCTTTTCGCACTAAATAATAATTTAAAGTTTTATTATCTAATATTATTTCTAATTCATTAAAAATTAATAAAACAACAAGCAATTAATAAATTCTAAGTCTAAAGGTAAGTGCAATGGGGGACCTACCTCGACTCGCAGCTCAGTTATGACAACGATGCGGTATGTCCCAACTTGCGCACAAGTATGCGCTACTTGCCGACGACCGCAACATCACGGAAAACCCTTGCCAATGCACTGCAACAACGCAAAGCATCTAAAACACAGTAACAATGTCTTAAAATAATCCAAATGAATAAACAGAGTAAAACCAACCTCAACAACGGTGCAGACGAAATGAAACGAACCCAAAACATGAGGTGTGCCCCGCAAATAAGGCGAACAATCCGAAGCAATCGAAATTACTTCGCCTTCGGCGGTGGCGGACGGAGCGTGCTCCGACGTGACCCGAGACACCCTTTGCGAACCTAGCGAGGGGATTGATAGCCACATCGGGGAAACACCCTACAACAATTAAACAATACCTAAAAACAATTAATGCAAAAGGACCAAAGCACGACCAAAAAGGTATATGGGACTCACATAAATCGAAAGAAAAACCAATCACACAATGAAACCTTCCCGAAGCATCATTCGCATCACACTCACCAATAAATAAAACATTTCAATAAATATTGAAACTTTTCTAGAATGTACAACAAGGCTTTACCCTAAAAACATACTCTATTTTCTCTTTAAAAAAAAACAAACGCAACTCGAAACATTTTCCAAACATGGGTTTCACTTTTTATACAAATTAAAACACCATTAAAATAACTTAAATAAAACAATTTCAATCCTACGCATAATTTAATAATTGCATGCATGATTTATGACGCGACTAAGTTTTCCACCTAAAACAAACATCGTTTCACATAAAACTGTCACTTTAAAACCAAATCCACCTCAAATAGTGAACGACCAACCGAGACGGACCAAAATCACAATGAAAAGACCGCCACACTAAAATATAATTACTATAAACATTAAAACACAAAAATACATTAATTCAACAGGTGCGAAACCAAGCAACAGACACAAAATTTACCCCGAGATGAAACCAACGGATTGAAACCAATCAACTTCACAAAATCCAACTAAATTTACAACATTAATGGTCTAATTAACGATTAACAATGGTGAGAAGAACAAGAAAACAACGTAAACTTAATTTACAAGTAAAAGCAATGGGGTTACTACCTCAAAGATGGATACACATCCGAGAACCCGGAGCAATTCATACTTCACGCCATCACTGCACCCCAATGAAGAGAAAAAAAGAAAACGACCACTGAAGGGGGGGGGGGGTTCGAGCTGCTGGAATAAGGGTTGCGCACCGGCTTGAAAGAAGGGAGGTGCACTGGGTAGAAGATCGTGCCAGGGGGTAGCAGGACGGAAGAAGGGCCGCTGGAAAAGGTTTGGCCAACCGAATATGGGTATGTGAAGCTGTGGGTCGGCCGTAGAGGAGGGATGACGCGGTCATGGGTTGGATGGAGGTCGCGCCAGCTGGAGCGGGGTCAGCTGAAGGCAGGATCGCCGGCAAGGGGGTAGAGCGGCTGGGCAGGAGATGGCCGGAGTTGGGTATGGCCGGAGAGAGGCTCGTTGCGCCATGCCGAGGGGAGGGGGAGAAGTCGCCTCGCACCGGATGTAGGACAGTGCGGCGGCTTCACTGGATCGGGAGGAGGAGAAGTGAGCGGAGGGGGAAAAAAAGGTTGGGCGGCGGAGCGGCGAAGCCGGGGCAAGGGGGACAGAGGGCGGGGTCCTGGGTGCAGAAGGGAGAACGAGCAAAACAAAAAAAACGGGGAGGGGGAAAGGGGCCGCCGCCAGGTACGGTAGGGTTTCCCCTAAAAAAACAAAATAATATAGAAAAAACAAAGGTAATAATAATTTTAATTATATTGATAATGAAAAAAAATGAAATTAATAATAAACTCAAGGATAATTAAAATGATACTTTTATTATGTTTCATTTTAAATAACAATTATATCTATAACAATTTAATAATAACAGTTTTATTACCAAATTAAATAATAATAATATTTCCATTCGTGCAAACATATTCTCATTGTGAAAATTTAAACGTTAACATTGTTTTATCAATATACAATTTTATTTATCTTCCCTATTCAAATAGCTTAATTTATTTATTTAATTTCATTAATTATTTGATGTGTCGCACCACGGCGCATTCACTCAGACCAAACGCACAGTCGCCGCTAATGGCGCGATGACCGTACACCGGCCCAAGGCCAACCAAAACATCAAACAAGGAAAAATTCAAACCGGGTCCCAACTAAACCTCATCCAATTGACTCCGGACCGAGTAAACAATGAAATAAAAATAAAAATAAACATACGTCTGAGGTCGGGGTGTGACAATTCTCCCCACCACAAACACTTTCTGCCCCCAGAAAGTCACCAAGCCAACAGTTAGCATAACTCGAGTCTGTACCCAGGCAAAACCAGAAGAAACTGAGAGGATAGGGGTGACCATTACCAACACAAGTCACACCCGACCAACTCAAGTACAAACATTGTCCGAGGTTGAGGGGAGAACACAGGAGGGTTCTTCCCACCACAGAAATCTACTAACACGGAGACCTTGAAACTCGAACACACCACCCCTGAGGGGGGGGGGGGGAAACACGGGAACTCCCAAACCGAACCCAGTCACTTTCTCCACACAGACCAAACAACACTAAAAGACTTAAACAGGAAGCTTGATATGAAATGACCCAACAGCTCGAGGATAAGGAATTATCTCAACCCCTCACTCACCGACCGAAGAAAAACCTCATCGCAACCAGAGTCTAGGGAATTTCTAGGCCGAACTCACAAAGGACCTCGAAACAATGCCGATTAATTTCATAATACCACACATCCCCCTAACGCACACAATTGAGACCCAACTCAAAATTAGATTGACCCGTTCATTTGCGGGTCCATCACCCTTCAAGGAGAACCGAACGATTTCAAAACACACTGAGAACAGATAAGACCGCTTAGACTGTGGTAGAATAAGTTCATCACGCAACCCCAACAAAGGTTATCTTACAACGATAATAAGAATAGAACAAGAAATATTTGGATATTTTTCTTCAGAAAGCTGAAAACAGAATCCGAAGCGAGGTTCTCCACACCCTCAGAAACTCCTGACTGTGCGCGAGCTTCACCCCGAGACCTGTGGCTGGGGCCCTGATGGCTGAAGCATCTCCTGCCTCACAGTCAGGCATTTTCATCTCCTGGTCTCTAACTCCTTCACGAGCGATGCTTCTTCTAGAACACTCCCTGGTGGCTTGAACAGCCGCACGGTAGCAATACTTCGAAGGGATGCGGCAAGGCGAATTAGAATGTCTGGACAGGCCATACTGGTGGCACACAAGAGAGCGGTCCGACGAACTATGAGACGGTACCGACGAGGATGGTTTCCTGGAGACAGGTTCCACTGGCCCACACTCCTTGCCATGTGGGGAACCTTCTCGGAAGTCGACCACCGTTAATCACACCCAAAACTCCAACGATGACGAGACATATCATCTTCACTAGTCTAAAATTGATCCCTCAAATAAACCTGAGACGGTACACACCCTAATAGCCCTGTGAGTTCCCAACAACCTGAAGACCCACTCCAATTCCACAACCAAACAACTACCCCTCACGGACTTTGATTTCTTTGATCGATAGGAAATATGCAAAAGAACTGAAAATTGGGCATGGCTCATTAGAAACCTTAGCGACCTTTCTGGGTGGCATACTCATGACAACATGTGAAAAATCAACGAAACCGGAATCAAGACAAAACTCAATCAAGGAAACAACACAATCCAAGGTCAAAAGGCCCATAAGCCAAAAATATACAACCACAAGCATAAATCACTTTCCAAAACCATCATTTCTTTAAAACATTACAACTCACCTATGGCACCTTATGAACTTTCACATGTGCGTTCATTCAATCTCGCTCACATCATCTGCAAACAAGTGCCCCCTACGCACTCTCTGTACATACCCATGCACATGTGACCCTCCATATGGAGTGCCAAGGTTCAAACACTTCATTTCTTACCAAATCCAAACACATAACATATTGTTCCAAACCAAAACACTTTTTCCTTAAAAACCCACTTTACTAATTTCAAAAACAAATTGAAAGAAACCCCTTTTTTTCATTTCCAAATCACTTTCATTTTCAACACACACACACACATAGACCGAGTTTAAAACAAAATACAACCAACTATAAACCATCAAAATGAGGGACTAGTGTCTGCACTTAACTTGGCGACATGGTGGTGAGTCATGCCCCAAGTAAGACATAACACTAAGAGGACCTTAAACCGGGCACTTGGACTCCACATGGGTCACCACCCCATGTGAGGCCGCAACGCGAACTGATTTTCTCTCATTGTCATCCCTTAATCCAAAACAACCGAGGACAAAAGACTCAATCTCGAACTAACACTGGTAACTCAGGTCTCGTCACGAGCGGTGGTGATCAGGCACCGACCCGTAACCTATCTCCTGAGCCCCGACAGTCCTAATCTCCTTCTATCAGACATCCCAAATAACAAAGGGCACTCTTAAAAGCGAGGTCCGCTACGAGCCAACCTCCCTCTGATACCATTTTGTCACGAACCAACTCGGGTCGACCCTGAACCGGTCACCCGATCCGGTCCGTGACATGACCCGAGAGGCGCTCCCGATCCTCCCGGGCTGGCGACAAGCGCCAGGGCATCAACATAGGTTGTGGGAATGATTTTTCCCAGTAAAAATAATTAATTAAAGCAGTAGGAAAATTAAATAGAGCATCACAAAATAAATAAAGTAAAGTAACTTAGAACAAAAGAAAATAAAACTAACCGAAAGAGACAACCACTATCACCGTGTGACCTCACGGGTCACTCTCCAACTCACAACCAAACGTCACCCAAGGCGACACACCCAAGCTGTAACCTGCACAAACACTAAAAACAGAAAAGATCTATAGGCGTGAGTATTAAAACTCAGTAGGTAGGCCTGACTAAATCTATCCCCAAAGCACATATCAATAAATAAAGAATTTATCAATTCCAGGTTTGAACTAAATTATATAAAATATGGTTTCCACACACGCTCATTTCTAAAACAAGTAACAGTCCATTGCCCTTTTTAATTTAGAACAAGTTTAATGTTGAAAGAAACAGGTGCATTGCATTTTCAAAACACTTTGCGAACAATTTAGAAATCCAAACTTTAGTTTTTTTTTTTGGAAAAAGGAGAATCACACACAACACAAACTAAGGGCAATGGTAAAAGTGGAACACATGGGTCAGCTACCGAACTCGACATCTCAATAGTCCGCCACATACAAATAAACACTAAAATAAACATGGGTCGAACCTAGGAGATCGTGAACAATCCATAACGTACTATACATGTGACTCATCCTGAAGGCATGACATAACTCGATGACGTCATAACGCCCATAATACTACCCGGCATAGACCTGCATGGCCTAACCGAGGGGCCCAATCCCCATAGCAGCAATAACTCAGTATTCCCCTGCTATGGGGCCACTAGCCAGTGCGTGGTCTAAACTAGTGCAGCAATCGTTATCAGAAAATTCACTCAATATGCCAGGTTCCCATGTCAACACAAGCAGTAAAAAGGGGGTGCGTCTACAATGTAAATAAATCAGTCATGATACACCAACATCACATACAGCTCACGCAAACAACGCACACCAAAGATCACCCCCGAGTGGGATTTCCAAGATAATCCATTTCATTAAAGTGTCAAACGGGCCTTCACCAATTTTAAAGTAAAACCTCTTTTCTCAAAAAGATCAAAACACTTATTCAAAAAAAATTATTTATCTTTAAAACTAGAAGAACATTTGAAGTTCCGTGAATTATGTTTAAAGGAAAAACTGGCATTCTTTCAAAACTAGGTGTCCACCCGTCAAGAAAATGTCACAAGTGTTCGGTATAAAATAAACAGCTCTTTTCGCACTAAATAATAATTTAAAGTTTTATTATCTAATATTATTTCTAATTCATTAAAAATTAATAAAACAACAAGAAATTAATAAATTCTAAATCTAAAGGTAAGTGCAATGGGGGACCAACCTCGACTCGCAGCTTAGTTATGACAACGATGCGGTACGTCCCAACTTGCGCACAAGTATGCGCCACTTGCCGACGACCGCAACCTCACGGAAAACCCTTGCCAATGCACTGCAACAACGCAAAGCATCTAAAACACAGTAACAATGTCTTAAAATAATCCAAATGAATAAACAGAGTAAAACCCACCTCGACAACGTTGCAGACGAAACGAAACGAACCCAAAACATGAGGTGTGCCCCGCAAATAAGGCGAACAATCCGAAGCAATCGAAATTACTTCGCCTTCGGCAGCGGCGGACGGAGCGTGCTCCGACGTGACCCGAGACACCCTTTGCGAACCTAGCGAGGGGATTCACAGCCACATCGGGGAAACACCCTACAACAATTAAACAATACCTAAAAACAATTAATGAAAAAGGACCAAAGCACGACCAAAAAGTTATACGGGACTCATATAAATCGAAAGAAAAACCAAGCACACACTGAAACCTTCCCAAAGCATCATTCGCATCACACTCACCAATAAATAAAACATTTCAATAAATAGTGAAACTTTTCTAGAATGTACAACAAGGCTTTACCCTAAAAACATACTTCATTTTCTCTTTTTTTTTTAAAAAACAAATGCAACTCGAAACATTTTCCAAACATGGGTTTCAATTTTTATACAAATTGAAACACCATTAAAATAACTTAAATAAAAAAATTTCAATCCTACGCATAATTTAATAATTGCATGCATGATTTATGGCGCGACTAAGTTTTCCACCTAAAACAAACATCGTTTCACATAAAACTGTCACTTTAAAACCAAATCCACCTCAAATAGTGACCGACCAACCGAGACGGACCAAAATCACAATGAAAAGACTGCCACACTAAAAGATAATTACTATAAAAATTAAAACACAAAAAGACACTAATTCAACAGGTGTGAAACCAAGCAACAGACACAAAATTTACCCCGAGACGAAACCAACGGATTGAAACCAATAAACTTCACAAAATCCAACTAAATTTACAACATTAATGGTCTAATTAACGATTAACAATGGTGCGAAGAACATGAAAACAACGTAAACTTAATTTACAAGTAAAAGCAATGGGGTTACTACCTTAAAGTTGGATAAACATCCGAGAACCCGGAGAAATTCATAATTCACGCCATCACTTCACCCCAAAGTAGAGAAAAAAAGAAAACAACCACTGAAGGGGGGGGGGGGGGTTCGAGCTGCTGGAATAAGGGTTGCGCACCAGCTTGAAAGAAGGGAGGTGCATTGGGTAGAAGATCGTGCCAGGGGGTAGCAGGACGGAAGAAGGGCCACTGGCAAAGGTTTGGCCGACCGAATATGGGGATGTGAAGTCGTGGGTCGGCCGTAGAGGAGGGATGGCACGGTCACGGGTTGGATGGAGGTCGCGCCAGCTGGAGCGGGGTCAGCTGAAGGCAGGATCGCCGACAAGGGGGTAGAGCGGCTGGGCAGGAGATGGCCGGAGTTGGGTATGGCCGGAGAGAGGCTCGTTGCGCCATGCCGAGGGGAGGGGGAGAAGGCGCCTCGCGCCGGATGTAGGACAGGGCGGCGACTTCACTGGATCAGGAGGAGGAGAAGTGAGCGGAGGGGGAAAAAAAGGTTGGGCGGCGGAGCGGCGAAGCCGGGGGAAGGGGAATCGAGGGCGGGGTCCTGGGCGCAGAAGGGAGAACGAGCAAAACAAAAAAAAATGGGGAGGGGGAAAGGGGCCGCCGCCAGGTATGGTAGGGTTTCCCCTTAAAAAAAACAAAATAATATAAAAAAAACAAAGGTAATAATAATTTTAATTATATTGATAATGAAAAAAATGAAATTAATAATAAACTCAAGGATAATTAAAATGATACTTTTATTATGTTTCATTTTAAATAACAATTATATTTATAACAATTTAATAATAACAGTTTTATTACCAAATTAAATAATAATAATATTTCCATTCGTGCAAACATATTCTCATTGTGAAAATTTAAACGTTAACATTGTTTTATCAATATACAATTTTATTTATCTTCCCTATTCAAATAGCTTAATTTATTTATTTAATTTCATTACTTTTTTGAAGTGTCGCACCACGGCGCATTCACTCAGACCAAACGCACAGTCGCCGCTAATGGCGCGGTGACCGTACACCGGCCCAAGGCCAACCAAAACATCAACCAAGGAAAAATTCAAACCGGGTCCCTACTAAACCTCATCCAATTGACTCTGGACCGAGTAAACAATGAAAATAAAATAAAAATAAACATACTTCTGAGGTCGGGGTGTGACAAATTTAACCATGAAGCTTCCATAAAAATATCATAGACTACACAACATGTATGGTGGTTATAAACTGTATAATCTATAAATTTGTATTCCAGTCTAGTTGGTCAACAAGAATTGTGTAACGAAACTACCTTTTATTTCTTACATAATATTCTTGAATGAATTCACATCAAATATTGGTGCATTTAATCCAGATAGATGGCGTTTACCTTCCTGTTATGCCCCGTGTAATCCCATGTTATCTGACCTGAATCCTTGGCACATTTGGATGATATTTTCAAATATTATTCATGTATTATTAATTTTCTTGTATAGATTAAGATGAAAAAAAAGAATAAGAGATTTTGGCAGTCATATTTAAGGAATGAATTTATGGAAATTAAAAGGCTAACATCAAATGTGTATAATAATCAATGATTAATAAATAATTACAAATTCAAATGTGGGAACTATGATACCACAAAAAGGTCCCAAGAAAATTGTAAGAGCCTATTGTGGCTAAGACCAACATAACTTATATAATATTAAATGAATAAAATATTACGTACATGATTATAAATTTCATGAACAATAAAATTATTTGATAAAAATTAGAAAAAGAACGTCATTACCAAGGGGGGGGGGCTTTCATGTTAATTTTATAATTTATTTGATAACAAGAATTACCTTAGTCTTGAGATTTTCTCATAGATGTTGTTGTTGATCATATGAATAATTTTTGGGTTCTCATTTCACTATTCAAATCCAAAGAAATAATCCCTCTAATAGTGATCCACACGTGCGCCTTGATCTCATACCATCATCGATGGTATCCTTGGTACAGGCGCGGTGGTACCAATCATCTAACATTACTCCCATTTGATCACGACACAATCCTATAGGGTTGAAGAATTTATTTTCCATACTATTATTCTTGAAAATATGTAAGAGGTGGAAGAGATGCTCTTTATCTAGATAGAAGAATCTTGGGAAGTTCTTTAGTGTGAGAATTCTCAAGAGAGAAAATCATTATTCACAACTTTTAGCTTTCCATAAGAAACACTACGGCTGTTTTGGGTTTATTCAATGTAATATTTTTTCAACGCTATTAAATAGTGATGATAAAGGTAATATTTATTAGTATTGGCTAAAGTACTAAAAAAAATATCACTCGAGTCCCACATAAAAAATATGGATGGTCGACAACTAGTCTTTATATCATCTGGTGGCATCCTAGATTTAGAATCCTACAGTGGAGTTGAGCTTCTACATACATGCTCCACAAACAACTATATAGGAATATTCCTTCATGCATGGGACTATGCATTCTTTACAACACCTTTTTCTTTCCACAGTCTTTTTCCCACCCTATGTTCAATAGGTGTTCCCTATTGGGCTGCCTAAATTGGTGGGACTTACGGTTGAGGGACAGCTAACTTGATAAATTTTGTATAATAAAATTCTAATTATATATATAAATATATATTGATATATACACATGTATATCAAATATTAATATGTATATTTATATATTTGTTCTTAACAATTATTTATATTAATTTTTTTACAATTAAATTTTTATTTCATATGTAAAAATATGCATTGATATATATATATATATATATTAATATATTGATATATATTAATAAATATTTACATTAAAATATATTGATATATATTAATAAATAAAATTTTAATTATTTAATTATATATATATATATATATAAATGTTTAACATATTCACACACACAATGATATATATATATATATATATTAATATTCATTTTTTTATGTTTTATTTGTTTAATATTTTTTAAAAGTTTGCTCATTTTTAATATTTATTTATATTAATTCATTTTTTTATAATTATATTCATAATTTCATATATAAAAATATATATTGATATATCATAAATATTGATATGTTATATATATATATATTAATATATATTTACATATATTAATAAATAGTATATTATTTATTTAATTTTCTTGAAAAGGTTTGGGATGAGGCATAAAGGACCCATCCCTTTTATGAAAATAAGAAAGTACAATGTGGAGAAAGACACTATACATAGAAAGACATCCTACATCTAAAATAAAGAAAAAAATATGCACTAAATGTCATGAAAATCAATAGCATGATCAAAGGTTGAGACATGCCAACCCCTCATATGAGGGGGCTTCCCCACAAATTTTTTTAAGCTTCTAAGTCTTTTCTCTATGCTAAGGTTCATCTTCTTCATCTGAATATGATATCTTGGTTTCCATTACACCCATATCTTGGTTTTCAGATGTATTCTTGATTTCCCCTACTACATTTTTACTTCCCCAATTGCGAGAATCTTCTATTGACTGAGAAACTGTAAGCACTACTTTCAATAATTTTTTAATTAAGAAGTAATAAATTACAAAAATATTACATATATATATATATATGTAATTAAATAAGTGATGAATTGTCTATTAATATATATATATTAAATTTAATCATTTTTATTAATAAAATATCCATTAATAATTTTTTTATAAATTCTTTTAGCATTTAATTTTTTTAACAAAGTTTTAATTTACATAATTAATATAAATTCATTTTTTTAACATATATTCACTCGGGTTCACGAACTAGAACAAGCCATCCCCCAAATTTTATATAATTAAATTCATTAAATTTAATATATATATATTAAAAATTGTATACTAATTACATATATAATTATATAATTAATATACAATTTATAATTAATAAAAATTAATAACATTATTAAATACTTAATATACTGATTAAATAAATAATATACTATTTATTTTTATCTACTAATGAAATACTTAATATACTAATTAGATTTGTATTAATTTTAATATGAGGTACATTGAATGAAATATATGGACCCTCAAGTGTAAGAACCCGGGTTTTTAGAATGTGTCAAAATCCTGACCATATTTGAATTTTTGGATTGTTTCCGACAAAACTGGGAAAATCTCGGATGTTCTAGAAATTTCCAAACTACACACCATGTACTATAAAGTACATGCTGTGTATGGGATAGGTGGATACCATCCATGTGATCTTCAGGTACATTTAGTGTGATGATTGTGTAGGAATTTCCTACTACATGGTGTGTAGTGTTTCTTGACATGCTGTGTATCCTTATTTCTGCATACCTGCTGGGTTCAAGCCGTGTGTCAACCTGTGTGGAGCACCCAAGCCGTGTGGCTATCTCTGCTTTAGTTGGAGTATGGAAAAGGCCACTACACGGCGTGTAGTCCTTAAATACACACAATGTACTTTTTTTCGCTTAAATGAAAGGGCGTCACGTCTTATTTTGGAAAATAGATTTTTTCCCCATCTTCAGAACAGGTCCATTCCGAAGTTCCAAAGAATGTATCCCACCCTAGAATCATCATCTAACATCCAATGTTCAATTCTTCGGTGGCTGCGAGATCACAATAGTGAGGCTAAATCCGCACACCCTTTTTCATTCCAGATCATTTGCCTCACATGTCATAGTTTCCATCCGAGTGGAATTGTTGAGATTTGATGGAAACATAGATCTATGAAGATCAGCCTTGAATTGGAGCTCGATATCAGATGTTCCTACAACTATAAGGCTCAGGTAGTTGGTGAATACAATCATTTGTGTTTTCGCAGTCTTTTGGGTGGCGCGACTTAAAGCGTGTTTTTCGGTATTTTGAGTGTGACCCTGTTTTACCAGTTATTTCCTGTTAATTGTTTATTTGACCTATGGTATTCCTTTGGGTATTCCATGTATCCTGTTTTTATTGAGTGGGGCTGGGTAAGTGCTCATTTCTCATCAGGACATTTTGGTCGGAGAATGCGAAATAGTTATATTTGAATTGTTTTGTCTTAAATGGTTTAGTTTTGTTAATTAAACCGTGATATGAATTGTTAGAGGCATTAAAGACCTCAATGCTGGTATGGGACTGTACTCATTTAGGGCATTCAACTGTTAGTTTATTTTCTTGTTTTAAAGTGATTATTTTGATTTTATATGAAATTGTTGAATTGCATATGCTGGATCCCTTGTAGTTGTGTTGGGCATGGCACATATATACTTGAGTGATGTTGATCACAGGTTGGACATGTCCTGGGTTACTTTTAATGGTTCTGACTGTGGGATTGGGAATCATGGACGTCGGCTTAAGGCATGGTGACTATCAGGTTAGGCATGGCCGGGTTACTGGGATGGTGAGTACATTGGACTTGAGCGTCATGGTCGTAGGGACACGAGGTGACATATGTGTTTTGGCTTGGGTACTACTTTGGTGATTACCACTCACCCGAAACATTAAGTAGTGTTCCCACATAGAGGCTTCGTGATGAGTTTATTTTAACCACTCTTGTGGGTAGAGGCCCCCATTAGTTGGGGTTTAGGTACTATTAGTTTGGGGGTGCATTCCTTAGGAAGCCACATGGAAGGTGAGGAGCCTTCAGGGGATAGTGTTGAGGATATTGGGTTGGGGGCAGTGGCTCACCGTTATTTGATGGAAGACATCACTATCCTTCCGATTACCTTATTTGAGGGAAAACATCATTGTCCCTCCATTTACCATATTTGAGGGTAGCCATCGTTGTCCCTCTGGATACTTATTTGAGGACAGTCATCATTGTTCCTCCGGGATTCTATTTCTTGGGCATGCCTTTGGGACATTGGTACATGATACATGTGATGTCAGGGGGCACATGGTTCTGGGTTACCTGACAGAGATTCCAGCATTGGCTAAAGTATGTGAGACTCCATGGTGCCTGCTGAGTACCAGTGGGGTTTGTGTTTGGTTGTGTGCATCGTACTGTTTACTGTTTCCTTATTAATTCATGCCTACTGAAACACTTATATTAGGTATGCATCGTTGGGTGGTATCCTACTGAGATTTGTCTAACACCCTGCACGGGCCCATTGGGATGCATGTAGAATTTATGGATTTACGCTCATGAAAGAGGCCAGCTTCAGGAGTTGTACTGATTTAGCTAATGCATGGAGATGGCAGGGACCATGAGGTCATTCCTAGCTAGAGTTACTTTGTTTTTATTTCCTTCCTATATCAGTATTCTTACTTTTTGTAGCCGGAGTTGGTTAGACATCGGTGCCTTTACACATGGATATGTATGAGTTTCTTTGGATGCATGTTTTTTTGTTCAGTAGTAGTCACAATTGATCAGCATATTGATGTGTTTATTTCCGCTGTTGTTGTTTATATTTATTGCTTACACTGTTTAATGATATAGAATGTGCTTCCGCTCTGCGGGTCTAGTTCGAGTGTGCTGAGTCATTTATTCTGATGCATTATTATTATTATACTCAGACCAGTACCATTATTATCCTCCAAGTCGGTATATCCTCCCCACTATGCCTATAAGATCCTCACGACTAGTCGACAGCCTTTGACATTAAGGGAGGTGCACCTAAGGTAGTAACACCCAACCCAATTAGCACTATTCGGGTGGCTATTCGTGTCTAGGTCGTTACAATGTGATATCAGAGCAGTTCTTGATGGGGATTTAGTAGTAGTTTTTTTTGTCTACTAATGAGATTGAGACTTCCATTTTTAATTCTGCTGGTTTTACTATTTGGGATATGGTAGACTAGAGAATGGCTGTTAGTAGAACTGGGTTTCTAGCTTGTACTTGGGTGCCTGCATCCCCAAGTATGAGGGATGTGCCTAGGTTCCTTAGGTGGGAATTACTGCTTTCTTTTTTTCTCTGATTATAGTTTATATGATTTCTACCTCGGCGACTCACTTGGTGTTTGATGTTATTGATTGTGATATGTGACCCTTGACCTGATGTGGTAAGGGAGAATTGGACCTTGGACCGGAATGGAATGGTTTGTTTTCTTGGATTTGATAGGCCCATTTTTATGGTATTTAAATCTCATAACTATGCGTATTCTTTGTGAAGTGATAATTCCATGTGAATAATATCATCTTCCTTGTTATGTATTCTTTTGAAATGTGAATAGGTGAAATTCATAATAAAATTTCTTGTTTATTGCAATTTGTTATTCCATGCTTTGTATATTTTTTGAATTTTATGTGGAAGGGTATTTGGGCCTGGCTCTTGTACGAGCAAGAATGCACTATTTTTGAGGTGATTTTTATCAAAAGGATTGGGTGACTTGGTCATTGGTTTGAGGAAACCTTAGTTATCAGGATGGGCATGGCCCGAGGTACATTCGATTCTTGGCTCTGTTGAGGGAGGGTAAGGAGACCATTTGGCTGGGATGCCGTGGGCATGGGTTGCAATAGAGGAGAGTAAGGGTATTATTTTATGCTAACCCTTTATTGTTTTACATATATACATTGAATATATACTGTTATATATATATGGGTTTTCTGACCATTTATGGTATTTAGTGAGTTCCCTTTAGTCAAATCAGATGGAGCGTTATGCGGAAGATGGTACAGTGCTATAAGAGTAGGATTGGGTTTAGGATCTGGTGAAAGAAGAGCATGAGCCACAGGTATAGGCTCAAGGGCAAGATTAGGTCCAAGATCTAGTGTAGGCAGAATAATAACTGGGTTTGGCAGTGTTCGGACCATGGATCGACGAGAAGCTCCGAGCTAGTCTGGTATGTGTCTTTTAGGGGATCGACAGAGGTACGTAGTGTACAAATCCATCTTTGGTATACATGACACAGGAATTCTAATCGAAGTAGACGCTACTTTTTCAGGGTGAGGGTGTTCCACTGGTAGCTGAGAACATGATAGAGGGCATGAAAATGATCTTCAAGCAGCTCGAGATGCCTCCAGGGTGGAGGGTCAAGCTGGAGATGTACATGCTTAGAGGACCAGTGAAGCGTTGGTTGGATGTGCAGGTTCAGGCTCACAGGTATGAGTGTCTTGCATCGAAAGACTTCTAGGATAGGTTCTTTGATCACATTTACCTGTAGACACAGAGGGTAGAGAGAGATCAAGAGTTCTTGAGCCTTCAGCTAGGAGACATGTACATCATGGACTATGTATCCACTTTCACTGATCTGTCTCACATTTCACCTGGTATGGTAAGATATGACAAGAAAAGGACGAGGCGCGTCGAGGATGAATTACGAAACTCCATTCAGATCCAGTTGAATATCTTCAGGTTGTGTTCATTCTCATAGACGGTGAAGCCGACACTCATAGTAAAGTGTAACTAGATGGATATACCCCAGGTTGACCGCACGATGGCTTCGGGTGATGGTTCAGACAACATGAAGTGAAGATGGGATGAGTTTCGGCAGGGTAGTCAGGCCAAGGACTCAGTTAGACCACTTTGTAGTGGTTTAGCAGTGGTTTTCTTTCAGTGTGGGAACCCATGACTTATTCAGACTCCGTGTGATAGGCATCCGAAAGAGTGACATGCATGTGGACAGGTCAGGCATCTTGAGTGGTTCTGCAGGAATCCTTCTTAGAAAGCTAATAGGAAGGGACCCAGATAGACTATGACATCTAGAGTTGGTTCAGGTTCAGTACCTAGAGAGGGTAGCCGAGTTTCAGCTACACGTGGAGGACGTGAAAGAGCCAGTGGGACCCAGCGGAGGGGTTAATGTCTGGTGAATGGAGAAGCACCGCAGGGAGGTTAGACATTAGGCAATCGTACTATAGGACAAGTTTACGCCGGGGAGCTACCAGGGGTCGAGCAGGCTGGTGAGCCAACAATGGTTAGAGGTACACCGAGAGTGTGGCCATGATTTTCTTGTTTTCATTTTGGCATTACATACTAATGCATGTCTATTTTGAGTGCACGAGGTGCACAAGATTTATGTGGACTGACTAGATGCTATTCAGTAGGATTGGTTCCATATCAGGTGTGTGACATATGTTTTTATATATATGAGATGAGTTGAATCAGGAGCATCGAGGATGTGGGTTACTTGGGGTGCCTTGGGCATCAGGGCATCGAGGCTGCGAGTTACATGAGGTTCCATGGTCATTGGGGAATCAAAGATGTAGGTTACATAAGGTTCTTGGAACCAGGTTCATTTTGAGCATCCATGGGATGTAGGACCTGGTGGAGGTGGACACCGATAGGGTGCGAGATACGTTTGGGTGTCAGAAATGAAATGTGATCATCATTGAGGCATAGGGGTGATGATGTGTCACAAGAGGACCTTGAGTCCGGAAATAGGTTAGTGAACCCTTGCTTTGATGATTTTATAGGTTTGAGACCATGTTAGGAAATTCCTAAGGTGGGGATCCCCTTGAAGAATTTATCCAGAATCATTGAGACTGGGGGAGTTCATGTAACTTTGATCGGGGTGGTATGTTTGGTTCCATCTCAAGGTTTTATTTGATAGCTTGGAGACGAGATCTATTAAGGTGGGTAGATTGTAAGAACCTGGGTTTTTAGAACGGGTCAAAATCCTGACCATGTTTGAATTTTTGACTTGTTTCTGAGAAAACTGGTAAAATCATGGATGTTCTGGAAATTTCCAGACTATACGCCGTGTATAATAATGTAGGCGTTGTGTATGGGATAGGAGGGTACCGACCGTGTTCTCACCGAGCACATGTCATGCGATGACTTTGTAAGAATTTCCTACTACATAGCATGTAGTGTTTCTTGACACGGTATGTATCCTTCTTTCTACGTACCGACAGGGTTCAAGCCATGTGTCAACCCGTGTGGAGCTCTCCACATAAGTTGGAGTATGGAAAAGGCCACTACACAGTGTGTAGTTCTTAAATACACATTGTGTACTTTTTTTATTCTCTTAAATGAAAGGGCATCATGTCTTCTTTTGGAAAATAGCTTATTCTTTCCCAACATTGGAATAGGTCCATTTTGAAGCTACAAAGAACATTTCCAACCCTAGAATAATGATTCGATATCCGTTCTTCAATCCTTCAGTGGCTGTGGGATCGCAATATCGAGGCTAATACCACACACCCTATTTTGTTCTAGATCCTTTGCCTCACACGTCACTGTTTCCATTCGAGTGGAATTGCTGGGATTTGATGGAAACATAGATCTATGAAGACCAGCTTCATATTGGAGATCGATATAAGACGTGCCTACATTTACGAGTCTTAGGTAGGTGGTTCATACATTTTTTTTCATAGAAATTTGTGTGGCGTGACTTAAAGCCTGTTTTGGGTATTTTGAGCATGACCCTGTTTTACATGTTATTGCCTGTTAATTGTTTATTTAACCTATGGGATGCCTTTGGGTATGCCATGTTGCCTGTTTTTCTTGAGAGGGGATAGGCGAGTGGCCGTTTCGCATCTGGGCATTTGGCTGGGGAATGCCAAAATGCTTATATTTGAATTGTTTTATCTTATAATGTTTAGTTTAGTTTATTAAACCTTGATATGAATTTTTGGATGCTTTAAAGACCTCAATGCGGGTATGAGACTGTACATGTTTAGGGAATTCAACTGTTAGTTTTTTTCCTATTTAAAAGCGATTATTTTGATTTTATATGAAATTTATGAATTTCACATGCTGGATCCCTTATGGTTGTGTTGGGAGTGGACCATATATTCTTGAGTGATGCTGATCATATGTTGGGCTTGGCCTGGGTTACATTGGGTGGTTCTGATGAGAGAATTGGGCATCATAGACATCGTCTTGAGGTAGGGTGACTGTCATGTTGGGTGTGGCCTGGGTTACTGGGATGACGAGGATGTCAGACTTGAGCATCATGGTCGTAGAGACACGATGTGTATGAGGTGTTGTATCTTGGTGACTATTTTGGTTTTTACTGCTCACCCGGAACTTTGAGTAGTGTGCACAAAAAGAGACTCTGTGACGAGGTGGTTTTGATCACTCGTGTGGGTAGAGGCCCCTAGTAGTTGTGGTTTAGGTAATATTAGTTTGGTGGTGCTTGCCGTAGGAAGCGGTGTGGAAGGTGAAGATCCCTTAGGGGATAGTATTGAGGCAATCGGGTTGGGGGTTGAGGATCGCCGTTATTTGAGGGCAGACATCACAGTCCCTCCATTTACCTTATTTGAGGGAAGACATCGATGTCCCTCTGGTTACCTTATTTGAGGGAAAACATTGTTTTCCCTCCAGATACTTATTTGAGGAAAGAAATCAATATTTTTCCTGGCTTCTATTTCTTGGGCGTGCCTTTGGGAGGTTGGAACTTGAGACACATAGTGTCAGGGGGCACATGGTGCTAGGTTATATGACAGAGATTCCAGCATTGGATAAAGAAGGTAACAATCTATGGTGGCTGCTGAGCACCATTGAGGTTTGTGTTTGGTTCTGTGCATCGTACTATTTATAGTTTCTTTATAAATTCATGCCTGCTTAAACACTTATATTATGTACACAATGTTGGGAGGTATCCTAATGAGAATAATCTCACACCCTACACGGGCCCTTCGAGACACATGTAGAATTTATGGATTTACATATAGGAAATAGGAAAGCTTCTTGAACTGGACTAATTTAGCTGACACATGGAGATGGTAGGGACCTTGAGGTCTTGCCTAGCTGGATTTACTTTGTTTTTCTTTCTGTCCTATATCAGCATGCTTACTTTTTGTAGCTACAGTTGGTTAGGAATTGGTGCTTTTACACATAGATATGTATGACCTTCTTTGGATGCATGTTTTTTTGTTAATTATTTGTCACAAGTGATCAGCATGCTGATGTTTTTTTTTCACTGCTGTTGTTTATATTTATTTCTTCTACTGTTTATCGATATTGAAGGTGCTTCCACTCTGTGGGTCTGGTTCAACTCTGATGAGTTATTTATTCTACTACATTATTATTATTATACTCAAACCTGTACCATTTTTATCTTCCAAGAGAGTATATCCTCCACACTATACCTATAAGACCCTCAATGCTAGTCGGTAGCCTTTGGCATTTGGGGAGGTGTGCCTAAGGTAGTAACACCCAAACCCATTTAGCACCGTTCGAGTGGATTTTCGGGTCTGGGTCATTACATCAAGGCTATATAATGGGTTTTAATGTCCGCTGGGTTTACGAGCCATGTAATGGGTTTCCTCGTCCCAAAAAAGTGGTCTTTCACTTTGTTTCAATAATAAAGAGGCTTCGACCCCAACTTTAGAAATAATACTAATTATATATTTAATATACAATTTATTTATATATGTATATATATATATATATATTAAATTTATTATTTTTAAATAATTTTATTCATTTTTATAAATTATAAATATTATATTAATTATTTAATTATATATATAATTAAATCTCCCCCATTTTCAACATGAATTCATTTAATATAATTTCTTCACTGACAATGTTATGTGAGTGCTTACTTTTCTTATAATTCAATATTTTATGTAAATATTATTTTAAAATATTATTTAATTTATTCAATTTTAGTGTTTTTTATACATAATTATTATATCAGAAAATATGTGCTGGTGACAGGAGATTCTCTCTCCCAGTGATAGCAATTCTGGTTTTCCCAAAGTGATTTATATTTCTTCTTAATCTATGGCTAACCAGTATCTCACATAGGGGTATTTCAAATTATTCAGAACATTCAAAACTAGATCAAAATCGAAGAAGAATAACCGCAAGGAGGCATGCGAGATTAATGAAGGTGCAGCTAAGTGACCCTTCTATCTCTACCAAGGATAGGACGCTATATCCATTTGTCATAGGGGATTTATATCTCATGTTAAATAGGATCAGTATGTGATATCAGAGAGACTTGAAACCGGTAAACATTCTATTCTAGATCAACTTATATTTCCTAGGGTTTTCAATCCACCAAAGGTAGGATATTTGGTTGATAAGCTATTAGATATTTGGGGATTCTCCAATTGGAGATGTGCTTGGTTGGGAAGTGGATTTTATCAACTCCCCTTCCCTTCTGAGGAGTTGAAGACATTAGCATGGGGCATCAACTCTGTATCTCTTAAGATTGAGTTTCTTCACATCAAATAATAGGACAAGAAATTGAATCTGAATGATGAAGGAAATTATTCTACTCAAATCTAGGTTATGGTATAGGACCTTCCTTGGATCATTTGGAACCCAAAAATACTATATGAAATTGAATTTTTGATTGGTATTCCCATTAAAATGGATAAAGAAATTGAAGAAGTAAGGTTTAACCACCCCATTTCCTTGTTGAGTTGAACTGCATTCCACCTTGGTTGATATGGTGTTCTTGTCTATTTATGTAGATCATTTTGAATTGAATATTTTTTTTATAAGAGGGTTCCCAAATTCTGTTTAGAATGAAACACATTTGAAAATGGTCTTTCTAGTTGTAGGAGTTCACTTATTTGTGAGATTTTTTCTACTCATGGTCGTGACACAAATTCGTGTTTTTAAAGGATAAAGAAACCAGTTGCCTCTACTAATCAAGATTTGTTTGATTATAACAGATCCCGTTATGATGTTCAAATGGTTGGGTAGTTGGATATTTCTTGTTGTGATGAAAATATATGAAATGGTGATGCTCAATATGGAAAAACCATTTTAATTTCATTAAGAAAGTAGATGTAGAGGTTTTAAATAAAGAAGATATCCAACAATCTGTTGAACCTCCTATACAAGGATCTGGTAAAAAGAATCTTTGGTCGAATATCATTTCCATGCAAAATTCACCTCATGACGATGCCTAGAAATGTATAATGGAGAACATACTAGATTAAATTTCCTTGGATGTACACGATAGCAATGATCTTATTTACAAGTAAGTGGATGGTCTTGATGATTTTATTTTATCACCTATCCAAAATGATGATGATGGCCAAAGTGATATGGTTGATAGAATGGAACTCTTTGAAGAGAAATACATCAGAGATATTGACACACAAGTTTTGGTTGATGAATACATTATGAATTAGGAAATGGATTCGTCACGAAAGTGTAAAGGTAAGAAGAAATTGAGGTTTAATACCCTTGATAAATGTAAAGAGAATAGGAAAATTCAATACACTATTTCTATGGACAACGAAGGGTTTGAGATGGTTACATATAAGAAAACCAGTTCTCACCTTGAGTCAAATTTGGATGATGTAAATAAACCTGAACAATATAGTATCTCTCCCATTGTCTCTAAGTCTTATGGATAAAATAGGGACCATTCCTTAAAATTATTAGTTTCAAATAGATTTGGTGTGTTTGAATCACTCAATTACATCCTTGAATAGATAAACACTGGAGGTAAACCATCTACTTCCATTGATGACATGATTGGTAAGGAATAATTTTCAATAGTGAAGGACAGTGTAGACGTTGATAAGGAAGAACCCGAAGGAACCTGACATCAAAAATCTTGGAGATAAGGTAGGCACCCAAAAGGCCATGCCCGAGGACTTGGCTGAGATGATTGGGTTGCAGCATGGGGGCATGGCCAATAAATTTCTACTAGGTCTTCTACAAAGGAATATAAGATCCAACTCACTTCGAAGCAGGAAAGGGTCAAAGAGAGGACTTATATGATCTTAAACCAAAAATATTCACAACCATAGTGGGAAACTGCTGACATTGATGATGACTCTGATTATGATTTTGGGAATGATCATTATTTTCTCGATCTGTAGTTTTTTATGGCTAAGAGAATGTCTATTTGTATGACCCAGCCCATCTTTTTTTTTCTTATTTTCATTTTCATTATCTTGTAATAAATTTTCTAGATATTTGGATTCTGGATAGATCTTTTTCATATACATAATTATTCATTTATATATTTAATATTTTTGAAATTCATTCATTTTATGTTTTTCATTGTTCTATATTTTTTAATTTTATATAGTTTTTAATATTTATTTATACATTTTTTTCAATAACATTTAATGTTTTTTATATGTTTACAATTTTATATAACTAATATGTATTCCTTTACATTTTAACATATATTAATATTCATTTTTGTTAAATTATCTATAATTAATAACATTTATTAATTTTTTTAAATTTTTTCATGCTTATTATTATTTACTTCATTAATATACACTATATATTGTATAATAAAATTATTAAAATTAAGATATATCAAACTTATATATATATACACATTAATTTCATACAAGGAAATATTTAGGTAATTAATAAAATCTTATATAGAAACAAATATAATAATTATTTTATTTTATCAAATTTTAATATTCATTTTAGAATTTCATTTAGTAGCATAATATATTTAATATATAATTTTTCTAATTAGTAAATTTTATTTATTTATTTTTATTATTATTTCAGTTATTTTTATTTATTTAGTTTTAATATTTTTTAAGTTTTATTATTTTTGGTATTTAGTCATTTTCTAGTATTTATTTTTACATATTTATTTACTATATTTTAATATTTCTAATATGTATTAATATTCATTTCAATGTATATCCCTATTTTTTTAATAATTTCTATAATTAAAAAAAGTTATCCATTTTTTTAATATTTTTAAAGTCTACTCATTTCTTGATATTCGATTTGAGTAATTTTTAACATTCATTCATTTAATATTATATGTTCATAAATAATGTTAATAATATATTTTTATATAAGTATATATAAATAAATATATTTATATATGTAAATTTACTATATTTATAAATTAAGAAATACTTTTTTCCAAAATTTTTTATATAACTATAAATAAACAATTATATATTTAAATAATTATAAAAGTATAATAAATATATTTAATTAATGAATACATTTCTTATTTTTTTATTCATATTTTTTATTTTTTAAATATATATAATTATATACATATATAAATTATATAAATATATATAATGATATAAATATATTTATAATTATGTTAAAGTATTTAAAAATATGTCTAATTATAATTATAAATATATATCTATAATTATATTTATAAATACATATTTATTATTGTTTTAATATATTCATAATTATATATATTTATATTTATTTAAAATTATATACATTTAATTTTTTTAATTATAAAAAATAAATTATTAAAATTATTTATATAGGTATTTATCAGCACTTATTATTTTAGCACTGATAAAACCCCTATTTATTAGTGCTTTTTTTGGAAGCACTAATAAAGCCCTCGATCTTTTAGAGGAACCCAAACCAAACTAATTTCCATTGCACTGTTCAATCTCTAAATGAAGTTCATCTCGGTCACCGCTCCCCCTCAATGTTCTCTCAAAATAATTAAGTAACAAATCAATGTTATGTTATTTTTTCTCCTCCTCTCTCATTTATCACAGTCATAGATCATCTCTCTTTATACTATAAAATCAACGCGATGTGAACAAAACTTCGTGAGTGTCAATGATCTCTCTTGATCTATTTATAATGACAACACTAGGGTTATTGCTCTTCTAACTATGATTTGGGTGGAATGAAGAGGGCCATATTCTAAGTTTACTCCTTCACCTAGCATAGAAATTGGTAATCCAGATTCTACTCGCTGAGGTATTTGGGGTTATCTACATTGGATAGTATGAGTGGCCACATTGGCCATGTCGATCAAGCCACACTGATAGGTCTTAGAGAGGTGGCTCTATTATAAATATGGATGTTTCCTCCATCAATATAAATTGTACAATCCACGATACTCTCTCTCGACCATTTTAGGGTTTTTATTCCATGTTTGGTTTTGTGTTTATTTTGAAAATGTTTTTTATATTGATTTAGGTTTAAATATTCAGTTTGTTTCTTATATTGTTTTTTGTACTCATATATTTATATGATTTTATATGATTAAATAATTAAATTTTTATTTTATTTATATGATTATTTATTTTTGATTTGGTTTGTGTTTGAATTTAGATTTGGGAAGTGTTTCGGTTGAGTAAAATAATATGACAATATTTATTTTAAACTGTTTATACAATTTTTGACTATTATGTATTGGGTTAGGGATCATATAGATTTAAAAAATTATTTATATTCATGGACTATATTCAATATGAATATATTGTATATTTTGTGTGGGTTTGTTTGATTTTCAATGAAATTTGTGAATGTGGCATATTCAGTTGTGGAATAATAATGAAATTTATAGCGATTTTTATATAATTGAGTTGTGTAATGAGTAAAACTCATTAAAAATATTTTTTTCAAGGAAAGGAACCACATATAAATGATATGTTTTAGTGTTTAAAATTTACTAAGAGAGTTTAATGAAATTATTATGAAAAACAGGTACGAACTAGGCATTTGAAACTGAAGGTGTTCTGAGTTTTCCTTATTTAATATAGATGTTGAGAAAATGAATTTTCAGATTCATTTCATTATCTTTTTATCTTAAATATAAGGGTTGGATACGAAAACAATTGGTCATGGTTTGAGGTTTGTGTTTGTGTGTATGTATTAGTTTCATCTTCTTATTTATAACATTATTTGTTTTTATTAAGCAATGTACATATTAACATTATTTTATACATCTATTTTGCATCATTAGGAATGGTTTGAGTGTCACCGATTAAAATTTCAAATTTAAAACACATTTATCTCAAACACATACATTCTTATAAGATAGTGGAATAATTTTACAATTTTTATTATAATCTCCCTAAAAATAAATATGGTATGGATTTTATTAAGAAGGAGTATCATATTTTAGATATAACTTGGGGTTTGACTCCTAGATATGAAAAATATCTTAGAGTGATAAATTTTATTATCATAGTTGTAATAAAAATGTTTTTGATCTCAAATTTGCGAAATCCATGGTAACTGAATTTTTTGGAATTTTTATTAATGGAGAGTATTTGTGATGTTTTCATGAATGTTTAATAGGGTGTTTGATATTATAGGATATGCGAAATATAAAAAACAGTGAAAACACTTTTTTTATGTAATAGGCGTTCATTAAAGGGTTATAGTACAAATATATTTTTTGGAATTCTTATAATACATCGTCTATACTAATTTATAGAAAAATAGAGTAACATGGAATCCAACTTTACTTCTATCATCAATAATAGTTTTATCCATTTATTTCATGAAATTTGATGTTCCTAACATGGTTTCAAAATCTACTGATTATATGACCATATATGTTCTAATAAATTATACTTTTACAAAAATTTAGAAATTCATGTCACAATAAAAAGGAAATAAAGAACAATAATTTCCAAGGGAATTATTCTATCAAATAATAAATATTTTTCCATTAAAATTATTACCACCTTTTTGTCCCACACAACCTCAAATTGAGAACCTATACTAATAGCCACATGTCAACTATGGGTTATTTCTCTTCATGTCACCCTTATGTAAAATGATAAATTTTATCAAATCAAAACTGATAACTTTAAAATAATGGGTTCCCCTTGTTATAATTATCTATAACTTTCTCATTTGATTATGAAAATCTTATGTGTATTTTTTTATTTTTTGTAAAAAATTAATATTTTATGAGTTTAAAATGTTCTGTCTGAATAAATAATTAATTCACTCTAATCATATGAAAAAGGTTTTTGAAGGTGGAGTTAAAGAGTTTATCAAGTTTACAATACATAATTCATACGATTCTTCTGAAATCTTTCTTCCATGTTTATGTTGTTGTTATTCAAGATAATTTAGTCTTAAAGAGTTGGAAAAATTTATTTTTACAGGAATAGATCAAATCTATAAATTCATTAAAAAAAATGGCGAAAAACTAAACATACACACCGATTTGAATGATGTTTTTATTTATAGATCATTTTATATGAATGAGAGTGCGAATGATAATACAGATCGTATGGAAAAAATGAAAATGGAAATTGAAAATTACTATCATGATTTTCCAAAATTGTTTTAGGAGTTAAATATATTTTCTTAGATACCATTGTATACCTGTTGTACTAAATAAAAAAAACATTTTAAGCTATATTGATGTTATATAATCTAAAATATTGAAGAGGATGGAGAGACACCATCAATACAAAGCTATATTTTTTCTTGAACGATATTCTACCAAAAGAAAATGAAATTCCTTTTCAAACATGCGACGCTAAAGGAATGTGATGTTAAATTGGAATTATCTATAAAAAATACATAATTTTCTAAATGATTGAATATTGTTTCTGAATGACCATGAATAACTCATAAAATTCCCTTTGTGTTTCACGAATCTATACAAGAAAGGTGAATCAAGACCTTCAAAATATGTATTGTACTTTCCAACCATTATATTATTTATAAGAATATATGGATGTCAAGAAACTGTGTGATAGTTGACATGGGACACAAATACAAGAATTAAATATGAGAAACTACATCATCTAGAAGACCCTCTTTAATGGAAGAAAATTGATTATGAGTATCCTGAATTTGGAAACATGTTGAGAAACTTCCATCATACATTACATACATATGTAATATATACTTTTTATGTATATAGTAGTACTAATAATATATGGCTAGTTATGTTGGTAAATTATAAATTTTTACCATGGTTACGCATGAAGTGACAATAAATTATGTTGTGTCTACTTATATCTAGACCAAAGAAACATGGTATTGATATTGATCTCTATTTGGTTCCAGTGATCAAATATCTAAAATTTATATGGGATATATGTGTTACAATGTTTGTTGCTTATAAAAGTTAATAATTCACAATGAGGGACATGTTGTATTAGATGATGAATTACTTTCCTTCTTATGGAAATTTATTAGGCTATGACTTTCAAGGAATGTTGGGGTGAAGCATTTGTGAAGAATGCATACATTCAGTTCAGTTGAAACCTTAATTGAAGGCCTTTTTTACTATATAAAAAAGTTTTACCTTGATGACATAAATAATTTTCATGGAAGAAAACATTCTATGAGAATACTAACCAAGGCACAACACCATATATACAAACAAGTGATAAAAAATTCGATAAAGTTAAAGATAGGTTGGAAAATGTGATCAATATCTTTGAATTATCATACTAGAATTGTTTGTACATCAGAAATTCTATTGATTTCATACATGTCGAAAAAATATATCAAATAGTGTTATTGGAATTTTAAAAAACGTTCCTAAAAAAATATGGAATCAATTATAGATTGGAGACGAGTGAGATGGGAATATGGGAAGAGTTAGCATTGGTGAAGGGTAAAAGGTTGTGTTTTCTTACTCCAACATATTACACTCTATCGAGAGAAGAAAAATTATAATTTTTCATTTTATTTAATGGTGTAAAAGTCACTGAGGGGTATTCATAAAATCTCAACAATATAGTTTCAATAAATAATTTGACATTATTGGTACTAAAATCACATGACTATCAAGTTTTGATGCAAGATTTGATGTCTATCACTTTATATTATATTCTTCCTAAAAATTTATAACATTTATTAACTAGAATCTACATATTTTTCAAATACATATGAAGTAAAGATATAGAACTGGTGATGTTTTATATATTTAATAAGGCAGTTGTATTCATATTATTTGAATTAAAGATGTTCTTCCCACCTTCATTCTTTGGTATAATGGTCCACATGATGGTCCACTTGGTTAGATAGGTTCAAATATTTTGTTATCTCCATTATATATATGTGTACCCCATTTAACAATACATGATGATTTTGAAAGGGTGCATCTAGAATTAAAGTAGGCTAGAAGTTTGTAACAAAGAAAGATATATTGTTGAATAAGATGTTGAATTATGTACATACTACATATTAGATGCTGATAGCATAAGTCTCCCAAATTCTTTCTAGTATGGAAACATAATGGGTGAAGGGATTTTTAGAAGATATCCTTTTACAGTTATCATCAAAATTTAGGACCAAGTTTAACTTTAAATTTTACATAATAGTGAAGACTTTGATCCATATGTTGAAGCCCACAATGAAATTATTAGATATTTAAATACATCAATGGATAAAGGATAGATATTAAATTTACATAATCAAAATTTGATAGGATGCTTCTGAGATTATATTTACCAGGAGTTATATGAAAATTTAAAGTCAATTTTTGAATGAATTTGATGGATTTCCAGGGGAACAAATACGAATATTAAATCTTATAATGGTTTATTTAATTAATTTTTATACATTATAAAAAAATAACACTATAACCATAGTACGATGAAAAAATATAGAGTTACACTTGTGGTGAATGTGATTCATGTATCATTTTAGAAGGATAAAAATAAAATTTATGCAAATATGTCATATATCAACATCATATAATAATATATAAGAGTTAGATTGTACAACATTTCAAGTGATCATTTGAAATTATAAATGAGTTGAAAATAAGATATCCCTGAAACTTGATTTAATGGGATTCATGAAGCTGAATTTAATTATGGAAGGGGAAAAGGGAGATCCATTCAAAATAGAATCAAAATAAGTACAATTATTTTATGTAATAGATCCAGGAAACAAGATTTGGTTAATTATCCTGATGGTGAGTAAAAAAATAGGCTTATTTGAAAATTTAATCAAGTATGACCCTTTAATTTAGAAATCATAATAATTTCATGGTAGACCAAATGTATAAAATGGCATGTATGTTATAGGGGTCCACAAATAAGAGATTTGAATTCTCTATAGAAGAGGGAAATACATTCAACTATTAAAAGAATAGAGTGAGAGTTCAATGGTATGGTTAGTGTTTTTTAATATACTATGATTTTGTTCAAAATATTATCTATTATATGCTATATTATCATAATTTTTTTAAAGTGTATTGTTGTAATACATCTCCACTTTATGTTTTTTATGATTCAAAGAAAAACCAACTTTTATTATAATAACATTGTCAAGTTTTTCAAATTGTATTCATCTTACACTGTGTACTCATGTATTTATCTTATGTTAGAATTCAATATTATGATGTTCAAGGAATATCTTTATTTACCCAGAAATGGAAATGACAATGTACGAATTTATCTTACAATGTTCCAAGATACTTCTAGCGTGGAATTAAAATATAAAAGGAAATATTTTTTAATGAATATTTATAGACAAAAAAAAGTTTGTGAAAAGTGAATTCTATATCCGTAAAACTTTATCTTATGATGGTGAATTATCTTAAGATACACTGAAGACTGATTATCTTATGAATACAAGATTCTTTATCTTACAAAAAGTTATCTGATGATGAATATTGTGTTTAGATGATATCCTATGAAGATCTGATAGTACATAATGCCATGATTATCCTTACTCAACTCATGATAAGTCATTATATAACTTTTGAGTACATGAAAAGAAGACTATCTATTTAAGGAATGATCAGACTGTAGAAGACTTTCCATGAATAAGAAATTTTAGATAACGATAAAACATCAGACATTATGGTTGAAAAAGAAATTCCATATTTATAAAGAATGAATACATACTCTTATTAGTATGTCTTATTAGTGTCGATGTATAGATCATTTGACTTTCAGGATTATCCTATAATTAATTTCAAAAAAATTTATATAAGTAACATTTTGAAACAACACATGAATTGCATGTAACTGTGGAATGAAGAATGTGAAGAGGAAAAATATGTTTTCCCCTATCTAACATTAGAAACTGTATATATTGAAAATCTATACATAATTTCCCATGATTATCTACTACATCAGTTTATCTAAGGATCAAACTGAGCTATGATTTAATATTTGTTTTTCTCATGATGAATCTTATTCTACTATTAGTTGTTATTTGAAGGTAAGTAGTCAAATCGTCTCCCAAACCATGTATCCATTTCTATCTTTTCATTCAGTGTAATAGTGTGCAAGAATTTGGATAGGTCTTGTAAATGGAAATACTTGTGGAAATATCTTTGACCTTTGTAATAAGTTACAGATGCTTGTACTCAGCTTGGACCCACCAAGTAAAAGAATTGTTTAGTGAAAGTCACCACGATCAAGGAGTAGAGAATTGGATGAGTAGACTTAGGGATTTATGTTCCCCAAACCACTATAAACCTCTGTGTTCAATTTCCTTTCTATATACTTGAATATTATACTACATATACATATAAAAAATAAAATTAGATATATATACTTTCAAGAGAGTGGTACATATTTCTAAAGAATAATTTTAAAATCAATTCACCCCCTTATTTATTTATTAAGTTACTTGTTATCTATGGAAAAATTGGTATCAAAGAATGTTACATTAGACTTTAAAATTATCAAAAGATTAAGTCCAAAGATCTATAATCAAATGGATGTTATGGCTAATAATTGAGAAGGTATGTCAGTGGTAGTGCTATGAACTTTAATGGTGAAAAGTACGATTGCTGGAAATATCGTATTATTATCATTATAAAGAATATTAGTCTGAAAGTCTATCTCAAAGAAGTTAAGACCTATGAAATTACAATGATATAACCTAAAACTTGGGATGTTGTATCTGAAGAAAAATATGATCTAAATTGAAAATCGATTAATGAAATCATTTATGAGTTAGGACCAGACGAGTATAACTCAACCTCTCAATGTTTAACAGAACATGAAATGTTGAATACCACATTAGTAGAATATGAAGTTAATGATAATGTTAAATATATTATATATGATACATCCATGTTTAATTTTGATACTTTCAAAATACCTAAAGGATAGAGTATTACTCAATTGATTGAAAGAACCATCGATTTCCAATGGACGTACAAAACTAATATCCTATTGAAAAACATTTTAAATCATCAAGTATGGGAGTACATTTTTGATGTGTCGTGAACCCCTATAGTTTTTAATAGGTAAGATCATGTGTTCTATGAGTCTGGAACTTTTCAGATTGGTCATGATGAAGACACAATCACAACAATGGTCAATAAGAAATATTTCTCCCAAACCTCAATTAAAATGGATGAAGCTTTTAAAGTTCCTCATGAAGGATATCAATTATTTTACACCTATATATCTTCAAAATATAGTGTTAATCTTGTAAAAATCATGAAATTCTCTTTGGAAAAAAGATTATTGAGAAGAATCTATTAAAGACCCAGCAATTAGAAAGGAAACTTCTAGTTAAATTTTTTCAGTCTAGAAATGCTCAAATAAATGTTGTGTTTTAGAAAATTATTTTTTTTTGATGTTTCTTTGCTTTATATTTTTATTCTAGAAAGACCTATTATCTTATAAAGATATATCCTACGATATAATTTCCATGTTCAAAATAAGTCCAAAAACTTATATCCTTAAGGATGGATTCTTACCCTAATATTTCTAAATACAGGATTTGTCTTGAATGATAATGATTCAACACAATTTCCCAGTCTAATGAATTTGAATCGACGTTTTTAAGGAATATTGTGTTACACTAGGATTTCTCATTGAAAATATTTATTCTTAATAGTTTGATTCCTAAAATGTATCTTGAACAACTTCAGGGGGATTGTTCCTATTCGGTTAAAACTCTAATAGTTGTAGATGGATTATCTCAACAGTCTAAGACCTGAAAAATCTTTAATGAGGAACAAGAAACTGTGTATCTGAGAAGGAAATTTAGGATTGGTATTCCTACAAGTCCTAAAGATGTTGATCATGAAATCATACTTCCTACTCCTACCTCTCCACCAGTTTAAAATGAAAAATAAAGGATAGAAACAACTATCAATTGGATGTTCTTTGTTGGTCAAGACAAGGAAATATCTACTTCTAGTTCCCTCTCAGTATCATGAAATGGAAATAATGGATAAATAAAGAAATAGAAAAATATATTCACAAGAAATATTCCACGAGGATTTAATACAAAATGTCACTGAAAATAAATCCATTCAATAAAAGAGTCTATAAGTTCACCAGGAAAGGGATTCCCCTATTCCATAATACACTAAAAAAGAAAATGTAAAAGGAAATGAACAGAACATTTCAAAGTTATCAAAAAATGTTGAGATCCAAAAAGTTCATATTTCTTAATCATACCATCATGGAAGAATGATATGTGGTCATATGTACTCTAAATATGTAATTAAGGAGATTATACTATTAAGATATTCTATTTTAGAAAAATGTTCAGAACAATACGTTCCCATAATCATACTCAATTTAGGAATTCAGTCAAAACATTTGGATCTATCTCAATCTATGGACTCCATCACATCATCTGTTGATTGAATTCTATATGATGTTTTTACAAGATATTTTTTTCAAAATATTTAAAAAATAGTTTTCTATGAATTTGGCATATTTACATTTGCATTAAATGAAACTGTTGGAGCTGTTGATTAATCCATAAAATAGTTAAGATCTATGTTTATTAAAAGGATTAAAGAATCTATAGAACATTGTTTTCAACTAAAGAAATGAATTATTTTTATCTTTACACTTCTAGGAAGGTTAGCTGAATTATTTATGAATAAATGTCATGAAATTGATAAGAAAATTTATAATTTTCATCTATAATTAATGAGAAACTTCATGAAATGTTTCATAAATATTTTTTTTCCATTGCACGAGTTTTGTGATTAACAAAAGGAAAGATATTATAGTATTATTTATTGTTCTAATACATCTCTACTTTATATGTTTTCGTGATTCAAAAAATCCATACATTTATTTTAACAAATTTGTTAAGTGTTTTCGATGGTAATAATCTTATGATGTGTAATCAAGTATATTTTGTACGCAATCATTATTTCATAAAATGTTCAAGTTACATCTTTAGTTACCCAGAAATAGAAATAAAAATGTAAGACATTATATTACAATTTTTAGAGATAGTTCTAGTCATGAATTATAATTTGAAAGGTCATATTATTTTAAATAATATTTATAGACAGAAGAATTTGAAGAAAAGTGATTGATACTTTGGAAACAAATTATCATAAACCAGTAATTATATTACAACATACTAAAGACTAATTATTTTATGAAGATAATATTATTTATCTTATAAAAAGATATCTGACAATTAATATTATGTTTAGTCGATATACTATGAATATATGATAGTACATAATACCAATATTATCCTTAATAATATCATAATAATTCATTTCATACCATTTAAGTATATAAAAATAATACTATCTATTTATGGAAATATCATACTACACAATACTTACCATGAATAGAAAATTTAAGAGAATTAGAAAATCTCTAACATTGCGGTCACAAAATAAATTACATATTTTAATGGAAAAAATATATAATATTATTATCCTATCATATCAGGATCACGACATATATCATTCAACTATTATGATTATTCTATTCTTAAGTTCAAAAAAACATATATCAGGAAAAGTTGGAAACAACACAAAAATGCATGTATGTTTGAATGATGAATGTGAAGATAATGACATAATGTTTCCCCTAACTAAAACTAGAGATATGTATATAATGAAAAGATATACATCATTTTCCAATTATATATTCTACATTAGTTGCACTGAAGATCATCCCGAGCTACTCTTGAAACTTATCCATTCTCAGGATGAATCTTTAACTACTGTCTGTTTTTCCTTGCAACTGTGCACTACAATCATCTCTAAAACCTTTTATCTCATTCTAATTTTCTTTTACTTGTTGTATTAGTTTTTAAGACTATGGATAGGTCTTATAAACAGAGATCGTGGATGAATGTTTTAGGACATTTTTATTGAGGTACAACTTCTTCTATTCAGTTCTGAGCACCCGGTAAAAGGTATTTTTAGTGAAAATAACAAAGCAAAATGAGTAGAGAATTAGTGGTGTATACTAGGGGATTTATTTTCCCCAAAATACTATATAACTCTATGTTCACTTACCTTTCTGAAAATTTTACATTTCTGCTTCATATAATCATAATAAAGAAAATTGGACATGTTTACTTGGAATAGGGTGGTACATATTTATAAATAATATTTTAAGAACTAAATTCACCCCTATTTAGTTATATATTCAGTAATTTTCTGGGATAAAAAATATAAATTAAATATTTGACAAATCATGTAGACAATGAATTCTACACTTGATGATTTTTCCAATCTTAGGGAATAATAGACGATTGAATAGGAAATTGTATAATTAATAAGGGATTAACAACATATTTATGAGAAAAAATAATGATGAATCATCCGCATGTTGACTAAAATTATCAAGGCAATAGAAAGGGTATAAAAATCTAGGTTTCCTTGAATCAACACGACTGACCTATTGACCCCAACAAGTCAATTTTCCCTAGTTATGTTGGGGTCACAATGAGAGTGAATAATACAATGATATAAATTCTTGGGATCATTTCTAGACTATATTAAAGGAAAACCTTAAGGAATATATGGAGTTAATGATATGATATACTCTCTTTATTTTACCGAAACATTATATTGTTAAATGTTGATTTACATTTCATTATCCATTGAAGAGTTTGTTTATTTTATAATATTTTTGTATAAAATATGACTTAATGGATGTTGGAAAATCCCAATAGGATTTCATAAAATTATTAACAAGTTTGATCCTAGGGATGTGAATTCAATGTAAAACCCCACCCACAAGTAACTTATACACTGATTATAAATCAGGAAACATGGAATTATTTCATCATTCTTCCTGATCATAAATAATTTTATGCAAAATTCAGTTGATAATATATCATTTAAAATTATTATTTTATCCAATTTGAATCAAAATTATTAATTTATGAAACCGAAAGTGTAACGCCCCGACCCCAGCTACCCAGAGTCGGTGCATTACTTCGTAACATTGGCATGATCACAAAAGATCAAGTCTCGAAAGACCGATTAGTTTAGTAGCCTTGGAAACACTAGATACATTCGTAAACGTTACATTACATCATAAAGTGAAAAACTACAATAACAAAGTCTCCATAGTCCACACTCATATCCACTTCTGACAATCCCTGCAGGTCATTCATAAAATACTTCTTCATATCCTGGAAAATATTAAAACATTGAAAGGGGTGAGCTCAGATGCTCAGTAAGGATAACAATATTGCAGAAGCTTTCATAAATAAACATAAACATTTAAGGCAATGTATAACTGAAACAAAAGCCTTATAAACTTGAACATCAACATAATATGGCAAAAGTAAAATGAGATAATTCCATTTAATTCTTCACATGGATATTCTACTGGTCGAATAATCACATGCAATATCAATAACCACTTTCATAATGATGGAATGCATAATGCCAGACTATCATAACCACGTAGTCAAGGCCTCGTGCCAAGGCCACAAATAAGATTTTGTCAAGGCCTTGTGCCAAGACACTAGTTTGTCTCATGAGACCTGCCGATGCATCGAGGAGCTATAGCGGGCTCCACCCGTCACTTATTAAGTCCAATGCATTCCTCATATGAATAGGTTTAAACATATCATAAACCATAACATAATCGTATCACATAAAACATGCATAAAGGAAACATAACATTTCCACATTTCAATCACAAGATATCAATACAACACTTTGATATGATAAAAACGCTTTCAAAACCATTTTTAATACCAAAATAAAAGAAAGTTAAAACTTTGTATTTATTTTTCATTAAAAAAAATGATGGCTTGTAGAGGAAGCCGAAACTCAAATAATGGTCACGGCGGCGGAGAAGTCACTGTCGCCGCATAAGTACGGAAAGAAAAACATTCCATTTTGTCGTTTAGCAAAATGCTTCGTATAAAAAGATTCCTTTTGAATAAACGTAAAAGTCAAAGGGGTTTATACACCGTATAAAAGAAATTTGTGTATAAAACAAAATATGCCTCAATGAAAGGAGATTGAGACGAAGTCCTTAAAAAGATCATTTTTAAAATAGAGTAGATATATTATGTGTATTCACTATAGGTACACATAAAGAAAGTAAAAATACAAAATAGGACATAATAACATCATGACATAATTTGAAAGTAGGAGATTAACCCAAAGAATGGAAATTGGGTTAAGAAGTTCCCTTACCTTGTGTCCGACTTGACTCAACCGTTCTTTAACCTCCTGAATAATAAACTAGAGTTAATATCTACCTTATTAAGAACCATTTTCAATTTCATTATCCTTTTTATATCACTTATTACAATGATATGAACATTATGTAATTATTTAAGTTAATAACGGTCGTTTTGTCGATCTTTGGTACTTGAATCAACAATAAGCTTCTTATAATTACAAGTTGTTTATGTGGTGAAATATCCATTATATCCAGAATTATATTAATGATTTAGATGTCATATATATCTTATATATCCAGTATATACATTCATTTATAATATTACGTAACATTTAGAGGTAAGAAATGAAATGCACCGTTCATGGAGACGGTAAGCCGTACGTACGCATGAACGCTACTTTCATTTCAATTTCATATTTAATGGAACTAAATCATAATGATATAAATGTATAATATAATTCCAGTATAATATAGTGTATAATACCATTTACTCCATCCTTTATACATCCCACATATGGCATTAACGATTCAAATCACTTTGAGGGGGCGGTAGTCCGCACTTCCTAAAATGAAATTATCGCGTTTTACCCATAATGGAAATCATAAAGTAAGCCATAAATGAGAAATACAGAAGCATAAGTAAAACATAAACACATTATATATCATATATAAATATAGTGACATCTTAATGGCCACCTTTGAAGGTGTTATATGTGTGTTGAACAATCATCGTTTCATGAGGCAGAAATTCGCCATCCACAGAAACCATATGTTCTTTAACCATTAGATGTAGGTGTGTGTAAGTGTAGCTCGAATCCTTCTTATAACAACATCCTAGTATATTGAGGATACTGGTGTTGTTACAAAAGAAATTAATAAAAAGAGTTTAGGGGGTTGGAGAAGAAAAATAAAACAAAACAACATTAGAAAAGACATTACCTCAAAATCGGGTAACTCTTTTTGATTTGAGCCAAAGGCTTCCTTGGGAAGAGTTATGCCCAAAGTGAGGCTTATATGAGTAAGAGAGGGATGTTGGGAGAGTATTTGGGCAGAGGTTGGCCTAGCCAAATGGCTTGAAAGTGTAAATGAGGTGGGAGAGGTGGGGGCCTTTTATAAGTGGAGAGGAGGGGCACTTTTGGAAAGTAATGAAATGTTATTCAATTATACAATGATTTTCGGTTTCTAAAGGTCCCACACTTATATAATTCGAGTATAAGGTGATAAGGGTTCGAAATCTCCTCATACAATTGGCTTTGGACAAGTGTAAGCCTTGGATTTTGCATTATCTTCTCATTTTATTTAAATCGTTAAATAATGAGGTCATCACTGCATCATCATGATGTCATAAATAATTTAATTTATTTAATGTCTAAAAATTATAAAAAAAATACTATGATGTAGGAAATCGTTTTAGAGTTCTAATGAATATTTTTAATCAAAATTTGGACTTGTGTAACCCCACTTAAAAATTGTTTTAGTAAAATAACTCATGTTTGTGTCAATTTAACTTTAACATTAAATAAATATATATTAATGTCATTTTCCAACTAAAGTGGCTCCATGGGGTCCCCAAGATGACCCATGGGTTGTCTTGGTCGGCCATGACTCATCCAATAGGATTAGGACAAGTGTCATGCTCATCTCATATTATAAAAATATTGTTTTTACCTTAAACTACACTAATTAACTCTAATCGCGATTAAGAACTTAAAAGTTACTATTCACCAAAAAATTATTTTAATCTCATTGAACCACATTTTACTTCTTAATGACAACCATGTATGTCGGATTTTTGAAAATAAAATCACAGAAGTGGTAATATTTCATTTAAACGAAAAATCAGTTATTTAACTACCACTTAGTGGTTTCACTATTTATCAAAATTTGAAGTTTTTCAGAACAAGGCCAAAATTTCACCCTAAGCTATAATTGATATTACGAATTCAAAAATGATGTCTATTTTACAAAATTCCAAACATATTAGTTGCATTAATTAATTTTATAATTAATTCCCGCTGTCACAACAAATAGCGTGTTTTTAAGAAACAATTTATATCAAAAGATTGGCAATTGTTTATGTCCAATTTCAATGTTAAATTAATTCTAATGACCACCATTGGATAAAATGGTAAAAATATATTATAATTATACTTTAAAACCACTAAATAGTATAATTTATCACTATAAATTATTTTGATTAAAAAAGTTGTTTTTAAGTAATTTTCACTATTCATAAAAAATTGGAAGTTCTCAGAAAATTACAAAAAATTCAACATAGGCTAATTTCAATATTAGGAATACAAAAATGAAGTCCATTTTGAAATATAAAATTTCTATAATTTTAAAAAGTGGTTATTACTATTCATAACGGCTACTTTGATTTGTCGCGATGTTTTAGAACTCGAAGTTGCGTACAATGCAAGCTATTGTATTATTGAAAGAGAGGCGTATCATGGAAGCTCGGGGTGTTACATTCTCCCCTCCTTCAATAAATTGCGTCCTCGCAATTTGAAATTTTTCTTTGAAAATAAAAGGTTGAAAAGAGAAAATACCTTTGAGGAAAACCCACATCGGAAATAAGATTAATAAAATTTAGCCTTAATAAGAGGGAAAATGGAAATAAGAAAGTCACCACCAAATTATGATCTCGATAAGGAGAACATTGGTGGAAATTAAAGACATATAATTGGAGGAAAAACGTAAATATTTGTAGTGAGTGATTGAGGTCATCAATCACAATCAACTGTCAAATTGAGGGCCTCAAAGCCTTCAATCTATGTTGATTTAAAATATCATCAGTTCAACAAGACATAAGGTATTAGGATAACACATTTTTTGTTTTAATATCCCTTTACTAAAGTTTAAGAATTAATTTATTCATTGAATAAGAGATAGGTATATATATATTTATGCTTGACAATTAGTGTTTCAACCTTCAACTCATCTTTCACTCAAAAAGATAATAGAACTCAAAAATATTATTATTATCCTAATTGTATAAGGTTCCAAATGTTAACACATACCATTTAGATTAGTAAAATTATATTGTAATAACCAGGGAATTCCTGTAGGCTAGTGGTAGGAAATAAAGGCCTGTCGCACTATGATTGTGGGTTCGATTCCTGCAGCTTGGTCCGACGCAACGGGTTATGCCCCACCCTGCAGGTTGTCCTTTTCCTAAAACTATAGTATTATAATATTCAAAAATAATCTTCATAAATTTTTAACCTTAAACAATACTATCCAAAGATCAACTTAATCCACTCCAACCTTTATAGTTATTCAAAATACCTCTGTCCAGACATTCTCTAAAAGGTCTCTTAATTCCAAAATCAATTTATCAGATTCCCCAAACAAAGAAAAGTTTCTCTTATTTTCACATACTAAAAATATTATTACCTTAATCATATTAAAACCTTACTGAAATCAACAAGTACTGCAGTACAATCCTTATATATATATCACATTATTCTAAAAACCAGAATATAATCCATGAGTCCAAAAGCACCAATACATTAGTTATTCCGCTTCAACTGTAGTCACAGCATAAGATTGGCCTTGATCCCTTGGCCTTTTCTGAGGTAAGTTTCCTTGACGCTTAGGACATTCATTTGCATAATGACCCATTTCTCTACAATTGTAGCATTCAACTTTGACAGCCTCTTTCTTTCCCTTGCAATCACGAGCCTGGTGACCCTTTTCTCCACATTTATATCAAACTCCCATTCCTTTTAGGCAAGTACCAGGGTGATTCTTCCCACAATTATCACATAATGGAAAATCCTTCTTTCCCTTTTTCCCATTATCTGTCTCTTGTTCCACCGTTCTCTTCTTCTCTTGCTTTACTTTGTTGTCATAAGACTTAGAGAATTCCTTTTCTGTCTTGATAGCACACGAGACAATATCTTCGTATGATGAGAAGGATTGTGATACCAAAGCTCGACGGAGAAATGGTTTTAACCCATCAAAGAAACGATTAATCTTACTCCTTGGGTTACGTATATAATCGGCAGCATGCCTCGCTAACCTTGTAAAGTTAGCCTCATACTTTGCGACATTCTCATCCTCCTTCTGCCCCAGACTCAGAAATTTCCTTTCCATATCTGCTCGATGGTCACGAGGAAAGTATTTTTCTATGAAAAGATCTTTGAACTCCCTCCATTCCATATTCGATACGTCATCATCTTCCTTTGTGATTTGAATCAGCGACCACCACTGATCGGCATCTCCAGTGAGGCGGTAAACTGCCATGACAACCTTCTCCCTTTCACTACTCCCCAAGGCATGGAATATTTTCTCTAAGGAATTTATCCATTGCTCAGCTACTATAGTATTTGTACTCCCATTGAAGGTTGGTGGTTGTTGCCTCATGAAACGGTCTAGCATTGATCCTCCACGTTGCGGATCAGGGTGCTCCATACGAGTAAGGTTATTATTCATAACCTGAGTGAGTTGTCCAAGTATGGTAATAAGTTGATCAGCACCAGTTGTATCTCCAGATCCACAATAATTATCTTGATCAGGAGGGCAATCCCTACACGGAGTTCGTGCATTGATACGGTTTCCATTCCTTCTACTAGGCGCCATTTCTAAACAATGGCATAAACTAGATTAGTTTATGAATCAAAATACATAATTCCATACTTGTAAAACACTTTACATAAATTGAACTATTTATGGATATAATCCATAATCATAAAAAGAAATGTTTTCTTTGAGGAAGTATATACTCATAACCCTTCATAGTGGTTTGTAAAGAAAATGAGAATTATCCTAAGCATATCCCCCGGGAGTGTCGTAACCAAGAGTGCAGCAAGGCCCGTTGTCGTGCACCAGTTCCCGTTCGAGTCTAGCTCAAAGCGGTGTTTTCGGGTTTTACCCCTAGGTACATTTGTGCCAGAGCCGCCTCTACCTGCTCGTATCCAGACAGGGATGTATTGCTCGGAAAACTCACAAAATCTCTACAATAACAAAATTCTAGGAAGTTCTTCTATACTAATCCTCAAAGTCTATCTTTGGGCTATGTGCTCTAATCAGAGTTTATCTAAATCTAGCTTCCAAGGTTAGTACTAAACTGCCTCTGATACCAACTGTAACGCCCCGACCCCAGCTACCCAGAGTCGGTGCATTACTTCGTAACATTGGCATGATCACAAAAGATCAAGTCTCGAAAGACCGATTAGTTTAGTAGCCTTGGAAACACTAGATACATTCGTAAACGTTACATTACATCATAAAGTGAAAAACTACAATAACAAAGTCTCCATAGTCCACACTCATATCCACTTCTGACAATCCCTGCAGGTCATTCATAAAATACTTCTTCATATCCTGGAAAATATTAAAACATTGAAAGGGGTGAGCTCAGATGCTCAGTAAGGATAACAATATTGCAGAAGCTTTCATAAATAAACATAAACATTTAAGGCAATGTATAACTGAAACAAAAGCCTTATAAACTTGAACATCAACATAATATGGCAAAAGTAAAATGAGATAATTCCATTTAATTCTTCACATGGATATTCTACTGGTCGAATAATCACATGCAATATCAATAACCACTTTCATAATGATGGAATGCATAATGCCAGACTATCATAACCACGTAGTCAAGGCCTCGTGCCAATACCACAAATAAGATTTTGTCAAGGCCTTGTGCCAAGACACTAGTTTGTCTCATGAGACCTGCCGATGCATCGAGGAGCTATAGCGGGCTCCACCCGTCACTTATTAAGTCCAATGCATTCCTCATATGAATAGGTTTAAACATATCATAAACCATAACATAATCGTATCACATAAAACATGCATAAAGGAAACATAACATTTCCACATTTCAATCACAAGATATCAATACAACACTTTGATATGATAAAAACGCTTTCAAAACCATTTTTAATACCAAAATAAAAGAAAGTTAAAACTTTGTATTTATTTTTCATTAAAAAAAATGATGGCTTGTAGAGGAAGCCGAAACTCAAATAATGGTCACGGCGGCGGAGAAGTCATTGTCGCCGCATAAGTACGGAAAGAAAAACATTCCCTTTTGTCGTTTAGCAAAATGCTTCGTATAAAAAGATTCCTTTTGAATAAACGTAAAAGTCAAAGGGGTTTATACACCGTATAAAAGAAATTTGTGTATAAAAAAAATATGCCTCAATGAAAGGAGATTGAGACGAAGTCCTTAAAAAGATCATTTTTAAAATAGAGTAGATATATTATGTGTATTCACTATAGGTACAAATAAAGAAAGTAAAAATACAAAATAGGACATAATAACATCATGACATAATTTGAAAGTAGGAGATTAACCCAAAGAATGGAAATTGGGTTAAGAAGTTCCCTTACCTTGTGTCCGACTTGACTCAACCGTTCTTTAACCTCCTGAATAATAAACTAGAGTTAATATCTACCTTATTAAGAACCATTTTCAATTTCATTATCCTTTTTATATCACTTATTACAATTATATGAACATTATGTAATTATTTAAGTTAATAACGGTCGTTTTGTCGATCTTTGGTACTTGAATCAACAATAAGCTTCTTATAATTACAAGTTGTTTATGTGGTGAAATATCCATTATATCCAGAATTATATTAATGATTTAGATGTCATATATATCTTATATATCCAGTATATACATTCATTTATAATATTACGTAACATTTAGAGGTAAGAAATGAAATGCACCGTTCATGGAGACGGTAAGCCGTACGTACGCATGAACGCTACTTTCATTTCAATTTCATATTTAATGGAACTAAATCATAATGATATAAATGTATAATATAATTCCAGTATAATATAGTGTATAATACCATTTACTCCATCCTTTATACATCCCACATATGGCATTAACGATTCAAATCACTTTGAGGGGGCGGTAGTCCGCACTTCCTAAAATGAAATTATCGCGTTTTACCCATAATGGAAATCATAAAGTAAGCCATAAATGAGAAATACAGAAGCATAAGTAAAACATAAACACATTATATATCATATATAAATATAGTGACATCTTAATGGCCACCTTTGAAGGTGTTATATGAGTGTTGAACAATCATCATTTCGTGAGGCAGAAATTCGCCATCCACAGAAACCGTATGTTCTTTAACCATTAGATGTAGGTGTGTGTAAGTGTAGCTCGAATCCTTCTTATAACAACATCCTAGTATATTGAGGATACTGGTGTTGTTACAAAAGAAATTAATAAAAAGAGTTTAGGGGGTTGGAGAAGAAAAATAAAACAAAACAACATTAGAAAAGACATTACCTCAAAATCGGGTAACTCTTTTTGATTTGAGCCAAAGGCTTCCTTGGGAAGAGTTCTGCCCAAAGTGAGGCTTCTATGAGTAAGAGAGGGATGTTGGGAGAGTATTTGGGCAGAGGTTGGCCGAGCCAAATGGCTTGAAAGTGTAAATGAGGTGGGAGAGGTGGGGGCCTTTTATAAGTGGAGAGGAGGGGCACTTTTGGAAAGTAATGAAATGTTATTCAATTATACAATGCTTTTCGGTTTCTAAAGGTCCCACACTTATATAATTCGAGGATAAGGTGATAAGGGTTCTAAATCTCCTCATACAATTGGCTTTGGACAAGTGTAAGCCTTGGATTTTGCATTATCTTCTCATTTTATTTAAATCGTTAAATAATGAGGTCATCACTGCATCATCATGATGTCATAAATAATTTAATTTATTTAATGTCTAAAAATTATAAAAAAAATACTATGATGTAGGAAATCTTTTTAGAGTTCTAATGAATATTTTTAATCAAAATTTGGACTTGTGTAACCCCACTTAAAAATTGTTTTAGTAAAATAATTCATGTTTGTGTCAATTTAACTTTAACATTAAATAAATATATATTAATGTCATTTTCCAACTAAAGTGGCTCCATGGGGTCCCCAAGTTGACCCATGGGTTGTCTTGGTCGGCCATGACTCATCCAATAGGATTAGGACAAGTGTCATGCTCATCTCATATTATAAAAATATTGTTTTTACCTTAAACTACACTAATTAACTCTAATCGCGATTAAGAACTTAAAAGTTACTATTCACCAAAAAATTATTTTAATCTCATTGAACCACATTTTACTTCTTAATGACAACCATGTATGTCGGATTTTTGAAAATCAAATCACAGAAGTGCTAATATTTCATTTAAACGAAAAATCAGTTATTTAACTACCACTTAGTGGTTTCACTATTTATCAAAATTTGAAGTTTTTCAGAACAAGGCCAAAATTTCACCCTAAGCTATAATTGATATTACGAATTCAAAAATGATGTCTATTTTACAAAATTCCAAACATATTAGTTGCATTAATTAATTTTATAATTAATTCCCGCTGTCACAACAAATAGCGTGTTTTTAAGAAACAATTTATATCAAAAGATTGGCAATTGTTTATGTCCAATTTCAATGTTAAATTAATTCTAATGACCACCATTGGATAAAATGGTAAAAATATATTATAATTATACTTTAAAACCACTAAATAGTATAATTTATCACTATAAATTATTTTGATTAAAAAAGTTGTTTTTAAGTAATTTTCACTATTCATAAAAAATTGGAAGTTCTCAGAAAATTACAAAAAATTCAACATAGGCTAATTTCAATATTAGGAATACAAAAATGAAGTCCATTTTGAAATATAAAATTTCTATAATTTTAAAAAGTGGTTATTACTATTCATAACGGCTACTTTGATTTGTCGCGATGTTTTAGAACTCGAAGTTGCGTACAATGCAAGCTATTGTATTATTGAAAGAGAGGCGTATCATGGAAGCTCGGGGTGTTACAGAAAGGTAGTGCTAAAGATAAAAAACATGCATCAAAACCAATATACCCTTATGGAAAACCATGAATGGGATATGATTCACTGTAGAAGTAAATTGTATGTATTTTAAATCTATAATAAAAATTTTATGTGATATGAAATAAAATATGTTCCTTTGTTTATTTTCAGATTTATGAATCAATATCTGAATCCACTTCCATCCCATGTAATGTGCTATAGAAGGTGGACCGCATAAATAAATAGGGTAAACCAATCAAATGATAACACAAAATAATTATGGGGAAAAAGTGTTAGTATGAGATGATAGAAATTTATTATTCTTTATAAAAGTATTACATAAAAATATATATTTATGTTCATATTTTTTGAACATGGTTTATACATAATAATAAAGAAACTGTACCTAAATAAAAATAACTTTTAGTTTCATTGAAGTGATTATAACAATATGGCCACGTTAGAGGTATTGGTTTAGGATTATAACTCAAACATACTTCGAGAAGACAAAAACACAATAAGATACATATCAATTGATGAAAGTATTACATGCACAAATATATTATTTACAATATATTATTGTCTTTTATGGTTTGGTAGATCAATATATGTAAACTGATCAAAGTGAAGTTATAGTGGAACAATGATAAACACATGAAAAACCAAATAAACCCAGTAGTATTGAGGCTAGTCATTCCAATCAATTGCATACCTTACTCAAGTTAATATTTTTTTTTCATTATTCTATCTTCTAAATATAAATTGAACAACTTATTATAACTATATATTACAATACTTCCAGAAGGTAAATTTTTATGTTATTTATATATAACAAAATCCATGTACCTTCTTATTTCAAGGGGTATGAAATATAATATCCTAGGATACATGTTTCATACAAAGATCTCCCAAAGGATAACATGATAGTGTGGATTGTAGTAGATCAATAGATGAGCACTGGTTTTCCTATTCTATTTGATGATATGGATATTGAAATGTTCAATGACTCTATTTTAACTTATATAGCATGACCATTTAATATTATAATGACATATGAGGTATATCCTTAATAATATTTTTCAAATTAGAAACCTAAAAAATTTGATGAAAAAATGTTTACAGTGAGGTATGGTATTATAAATGGATAAAATAATGGGAAAATTGAACATTGGATAAAAATAATCCTATGAATTGACATAGAAAAAAGACCATCTGAGAGTACCTTCTCCCCGACAGTTCCATTGTGGAATATATTAACATTACAAACTCATAAATATACCACATTCAATGATGATGATGTGTCATACATTCAATATGAAGAATAAATATTTGGAACAGTCATTATAGAAGTAGTTGGTCTCGAGAGTATAAATGTGATTCTCATGTTTCAATGTTTTGGAGTCTCATTTGCAAATACATACATAAGGTACATTTTCATAACTTTTATGTCCAAAAAATGATATATTGTGTTCATTATAGATAATAACTTTTCATATTTTCAATAGGAATTTTTATTACTAATACATAAATGGAAAACCTACGAAGCATGATTTAGATTCATTAATCTCTGTATCATTTCTATGGAATAAATTTATTTTCAAGTGAAATAAATTGATAAGAAAAGAGATGAACTATCCAATAATTTTGAGAATAAAACAAATAATGACAAACTCTTCTTAATGCCTAAAATTCTAGGGTAAAACTCTTTAATCTAGTCATATAAGTTTTTTGTCTTTTTTGTAATTTTTTTGTTTTTTAGGTAGCACTAGATACTTATAAAAATCAATTTTGATCCCCCAAATGATTATTTTTAGGTCAAATTAAAGGATTTATATCTAACCGACCACACATGATTTGTTTTGTAAATTTTTAATGCACTGTAATAAAAAAATATTTAGATAAACTTTGATTTATAATTTTTATTATGTGTTTAATAAAAAAATAGTCTGATAGGATGATATGTGAATATATGATAAAATATTGTACGATTTCAATGAATGAACAAAATAATCCTTTGGATTTATTCAATTGGAAACATATTATGGTATATATATGCATATTTAACTATCAAGACATATTTTAAAACTTTTTAATTATTTTGGTCAATGTTTCTGAAATGTTTGAATCATGATAACAATAATGATTTATATTTTCAAATTTATGTAAGATATCATATACCATTAAAATACAAGAATCTAGAAACAGGTAATTTATGAAGGTTATTACAATTTAATAAATAATATTTCTTAATAATTCGTTTTTCTATATTTTCTCAATACTATCAATATTTATAGAAATCTACATACTCAAAATAAGAAGTAAATTTTTTTAGAGATGATTGGGAAGAGTACATAGTGTTAGAATATTTTCTGATATAAAATTTATATGGTTACCTAGTATGTTTGTGATATATTATGGGATATGACCTTAATAATATATTTATGATGTGAAGTATTAGTACAATAATGATTATATATTATTTTTTAATCTATTTCTTAATGATAAGTATAATAGAGGAAATAAATTTGTTTAGAAATGAATTTAAAGAATACATGGTGTTAGAATGTATATAGAAATCATGAAGTTGGGACTTACTATTACTTATTTAGTTAATTTTCTCATAACTTTATATAATTTTTTAGTTAATTTCATTATCATTTTTGTTCGATACTTATTTTGTTAAATGTACATATTATTTCAAAACACATGTTACATAATCAAAACCAATCAAATGAATTCATATTATTTTGATACTTTTAGATAGTGATCCATAAGTCATTCATAACATGTAACAATTGGAAACATATCTATATAATACACTATATGGTTGATATAACTTGAAGTGTGTTTTTTCAATACAAAAGTGTCATTTTATTTTAAACAAGTTTCATAAAGACAAAATCGAGAAGATGAGATCATATATTTTTTTCAAATATTATGAAAAAATCCATAATTCATTATTACATTTTGGAAATGGCCACCAATAAATCCAACACATGTTGTGGTCAGTATAAACTAATATACATGTTTTCAGTCTAAATGTTTCATTTAGTCTAAAACATACATCATAATTCCAAAACTGAGAAAATGAGATGTGATTATTTATAAAAAAATTATACAATAATCTATAAATAATTATTCATGTGTATGAATCAACCGAACATCAATCAGGCACCCAATGTGGTTAGTATGACTCTAAGTGCATTGTTTCAATAAAAAAGTGCCATTTCAGTTGAAAATATGGATCAAATATCCAAAACCATGAAAACAGGATCAAATTGGTTTAAAATATTTTTAAATTGGTCTATAATTCATTTTTGAGGTGTACTAATTTACCACACATAAATTTGAGACATGATGTGATTGATATGACTCAAAGTTTGTGTTCTTAATATAAATGATCCATTTTAGTTTAAAACATGTTCCACATGAACAAAAATGATAAATTGAGAAAAAATTATTTTCTAGCATTAAAAAAAAGATCCATAATTCATTTTTCATGTATAGTAAATGATCTCTGGAAAATCCGACACATGATGAGGTCGATATGCCTCAAAATATGTGTTTCAAATATAAAAGTCTCATTTTAGTTTAAAATTCATCACAGATAAAAAACAAGTTATATTTATTTAAAAACATTGAAAAAATATACATAATTCATTTTTCACATGTACTAATTGACCACACATCAATCTGACAGACGATGTGGTATAATTGACTCAAAATGTGTGTTTTCTATACAAAAGTTCCATTTTAGTTTTCAATAAACATTAAACTTCCAAAACTAAGAAAATGATATAGGATTGTTTTCAAAATTTAGGAAAATATTCCCTAATTAATTTTTGATCCATAAAAATCAACTACACGTCAATATGACACATGATGTGACTAATATGACTTAAATTGTGTATTTTTAATAGAAAGGTTTCACTTTATTTTAAAACACATGTCACATCATCAAAACATTGAAAAATATATCATATTATTTTCGAAATTTAGTAAAAAAAATATAAAATTCAGATTGTTTTCAAACTTCATTAAAATGGTCTATAATTCATTTTTGACCTATACAAATCAACCAAATTTCAATATGACACCAGATGGTATTTATATGACTCAAAGTGCATGTTTTCAACACAAAAGTGTCATTTTAGTTTTAATCCCACATCAAATAGCCAAATCTAAAAAATGAGCTCAAATTGATTTCAACATTTAAGAACATAGACCATAATTATTTTTTGATGTGTAATAATCAACCACACATCAATCTAATAAAAAATGTGACCTATATGAAAAAAAGATTGTGCTTTTAATAGAAATGTTCCATTTTAATATAGAAAGTGTTTCACGTCACCGAAATCGAAAAAAAGGCTCAGTTGATTTTTAAATTTTAATAAAATGATCCATAAATCATTTTCCACAAGTAGTAATTGAAATCACTTAAATAAAACACATTACATTATTGATATGACTCGATGTTTGTGTTTTAAATATAAAACAATCATTTTAGTTTAAAAATTATCACATAGAAAAACAGAGATATATAACTCAAATTACTTCCAATCATTAGAAAAATGGTTCATAATTCATTTATGAACTATAGGAATTGTCCAAATGTTAATATGAAACCCGATGTGGATTGTATGGATTGAAGTGTGTGGTTTTAATAAAAAAGTTTCATTTAAGTTTAAAACAGGCACCAATTATCCAAAATAAAGAAAGAAAATGGATTGTTTTAAAATATTAGGAAAATAGTCCATAATACATTTTTATATGAAATAATATACTAAAAATATATCCAACACATGATGTGACTGATATATCTTAAAGTGTGTGTTTTCAAAATAAATTTGATATTCTATTTTAAAACATGTGTCAAATTTCCAAAACAAAAGAAAAGAGATCAAATTATTTTCAACCTTCAACAAAATTATCCATAATTCAATTTTAAATGTAGTAATTGACCACCCATAAATCTGACACACGATGGGGTTTATATGGAATAAAGTGCATGTTTTCAATACAAAAGTTCAATTTTAATTTAAAACACACATCAAATATCCAAAATCAGGGAAACAAGTGTGTATTATTTTTAAAAATTAGGCCAATAGTCCATAATTCTTTTTTGATGTATAAAAATTGAACAAACATTAATACGACACATGATTTGACAGATATGACTCAATGTGCGTGTTTTCAATATAAAGGTACCATTTGAGTATAAAACATGTGATAAATTTAGGAAACTAAAGAAATGAGATCTGATTATTTTTAAACATTAGGAAAACAATCCATACTTTATTTTTCATTTATAGGAATTGACTACATTCCAATCCGACACATGATGTGGTCAATATGACTTGATGTATACATTTTCAATATAAATTATCAATTTAGTGTAAAAGACATCACCTTTAAAAAACCATTCAAATGAGATTATATTTTTTTAAAACATTATTAATATGGTCTCTAATTAATTTGTGACCTTTAGGATTTGACCACTAATAAATATGACATTTTATGTCATTTTTATGACTCGATGTGTGTGTTTTCAATAAAAATGTTTCATTTTAGATTAAAACATACATTAAATACACAAAACAGATCAACCAATAATATATAGTTTTCAAATAGTATTAAAATTTTCCACAATCCATTTTTGATGTGGAATAATCGATTTCACATAAATTTAACCCATTCTTTGTTTGATATGATAAAAAATCACGTTTTTAATAGAAATGTTCCATTTTAGTTTAAAGTGCTTTTCAAATTTACAAAATAAAAAACGAGCTTAAATAGTTTTTAGAATTTATGAAATCGATCCATAATTGATATTTCACATGTATCAATACACCGCATACCAATTTAACACATGTAGTGGTCTATAGGGATCTAAGTACATGTGTTTAGTATAAAACTATTATTTTAGTCTAAAATGCATCACATATCCAAAACCAAGAAAACATGCTCGAATTGTTTTAAAAATTTAGTAAAATGGACCATAATTTATTTGTGACCTATAAGAATTAACCACACATAAATTTAACACCCACTGTAGTAATTATAACTTGAAGTTAATTCTTTTAATATATAAGTTTCATTTTATTTTAAAAAATACATTAAATAGATAAATCCAAGAAAATGAGTTTGGATTATTTTATAACTTTTAAAAACTATCTCATAATTCAATTTTTATCTGTAAGAAAAAACCACACATAAATACAACACACAATGTCACTAATATGACTCAAATTTTTTTTTCAATAGAATGGGCCCATTTTAGTTTAAAACGTGTGTCACATCTAAAAACTGAGAAAAAGAGCTCATAATTATTTCAATGTTTCAGAAAATAATACATTATTCATTTTTCACGTGAAGGAATTGACCAAACATCAGGCTAACACATGATGTAGTTGATATGAATCTATGTGATTATTTTCAATAAAATAGTATCATTTTAGTTTAAATCACACTTAAAATAGCCAAAATCATGAAAATGAGCTCATATTATTTTGAAACATTAGGAAAATAGTCTATAATTCATTTTTAATTTGTAAAAATAAACTAAAAATCAATTTGACCCATGATGTTACTGATATAACTCTAAGTGCATGTTTTTAATATAAATGTGTCATTTTAGTTTAAAATGAACGTCACTATCCAAAACCAAGAAAATGATCTTGGATTGTTTTGAAAATTTAGAACAATGATCCATAATAGTTTATGATATTTAAAAATTTTAATTTATATCAATGAAACACATGAGGTGGTCAGTATAAATTGAAGTGTGCATTTTCAATATACAAGTGTCATTTTAGTTTAAAACACAAATCACATCACCCAAACCAAGAAATGTTATCATATTTTTTTCTTATCATTTTTTCTACCAATATTAAATGAATTCCAATATTTGTTTTATATGACACATATTTAGTTAATTTTTCATACATAAATCTTGAATACAAATAACAAATAGTGTGATATTTGAAGGCTTGTTCTAAAAAAGAAAGTCCTCTTGAATTGGTTGTCATCCATAGTTAGTTAATTTATCACCAAAGGTGAGAGACAATTGAAGAGGATTTACTTATGAGAATAATAAGAAATGGTGTGATGTGTATCAAAGAACCAAAACTCAATTCAATACATGGTGTTATGGGTATGAACAAAAGAGTATGTTTTTAGTTTGAAATTGATATTTTGTGTTTAATTTATTTCATTGTAGTATTACTAACATAATAATTATTTTCATATATAGGTTCATTATTTTTCTTATGCTGGGGTGGGTTTTTTGGTAAGTAATATCATGAACTAGGGTCAAGGTCAATGAAAAAGGAATATTGTTGTTTTTTACTGTGTCTGATAATTTGTAATTACTCTTGTAATTATGCAACCAAAGTTTGAAATGTCTCTAATATACCAGTTTTTATTATATTTATATTGATTTTTTTTCAATTAAATTGTATATTTTCTCCTATATTTTATCTTTTATTTTTTTTTGTTTTTTAGATGGGTTTTAATTTTAACTGCACAATACAATAGTATTCCCATTTATCCACTCTATTAATAGAACTGATAAAGGGCCCCATTATTATAAAGAAAAGAACTGATAATGATATCCTTTTTTAGAACTACTAAAAGAACAAATAAAGGATCCCCTTATCAGTGACAAATAAAAGCACTGATAAAGGTGGTCCATTATCATCACTTAAAAAAGAACTGATAAAGTTTCCATTTAGTAGTACTTTTATAGTGATCATAAAGTCCAAGGGATTTTAATCACGATTCCATTTCCAGAATTTTTTTCACTTACAAAGGCCTATTGTTGTACTATTAAATCTTTTATGTGTAGTAGTGAAATCAAATAACATATTTTTTATAGAGATAGGTTATAAAAATAATAATTTCACATAGACCCTTAACTTTCCCTTAATCCTTATAAATACCAAATATAATAATAAAAACATTATTATTATTATTATGGTTTTCCGTATGTGTTCATTACATGGGGATAAAATAAAAATAATTACATTCAACAAATTAGTATTTATTTAAATGTTATTTAATTTATCATCTCTGTTGGACCTGTAAACGTGGTCATCATTTACTCCTCAGTATTTATTGGATCTTGAATAATAAATATTATCCAATTTATAAAATGAAGAAATATAATATTCATGGTCTTATAAAGAAATATTTTTTTCCATAACTAAATAAATATATATTTTATAATAAATATTATTTATTACCTTGTGAATAACGAAGGATACAATTAAATATATATTATCCAGCGGTCTTACACATAAATGAATAAATTTAAATATTCAACTCATAAATAAGTGGTCACTGGATTAATGAGATGAGTAAATCATAAAAAAGTATTAATATTAACACTTACTCAAACCATTAAATAAAACTAGTATTTAACTAAGATCAATAGAAGCACTTAGTGTGTGACCCTATAATATTTTTACTTACTGGAATTAGGTGGACTTTCCCAAAGTCCAATATTAGTATCTAGAAATACATAAAGGCACCCAAGAGGAATAATCCTCAATATTCACACACATAGTCTGTCCATTAATCTATGTTAAATACTATTTTTATTTAATGGCTTAAAAATTATTAATATTAATATTAATTTTCGATTTACTAATCAAATTTATTCAATCACTATTTATTTATGAGTTCAAAATTGAAATAAATATTTAATTTCCATAAAATTGAAAAATATTTATTTATATATCTATTGACTTATTCACAAATAAAAATGTAATGTTTATTGTTAAATAAATATTTATTCATTTCTGTGAATATTAAAATAAATATGTACTCACAAGACCAAGGATATTATACTTATCTATTTATCAAATGAATAATATATATTATTATGGGTTCTATAAATGGGTAGGATGAAATAATAACCATTTTAACAAGACCAGTGGAAATGATTTATTAAATATAATTTAAATGAAAATTATATTATTTCATTAAATTATATTTATTTTAACTAAATATAATACACACATCAATAAAACAATGATAATTATAATAATAATAATAATAATAATAATATAAGGCATTGAGTTTTCTAAGGATTAAGATAATGTTAATGGACTATGTGAAATTTTATATTCTCTAAGCTAATTCTATAACTATGTAGTTATATATACATTTCGTGGATTAGAAAAAAGTCGTACATAATTATTTTCTCTCTATGGAATTATCTCCTTAATGAAATTCTCAATATTTTTCTCTCATTTGCGATAGAATATCTTCCACACCATTCCTATTCTTGAGAATAATAATCAAGAGAATAAATCCTTCAACACTTAAGGATTGTTTTTTGATCATAGTCAAGTCATGAAAGAGGATTGGTACCACTACACAAGAACCAATAATATCATCAGTGATGCTTTAATATCGAGGAGCACATGCAGATCACTATTAGAGGGATTCTACCCTTAGATCTTCATAGAATAATGAAAATATGAACATAATTTGGATGATCTCAATCTATATAAAAAAATAAAATAAATACCTGGATAAATATTATTAAATTAATTTTAAATTTATAATGAAAGATCCCCTCTTTGGGTTTTGACTTTTTTTATTAAATAAATTTATTTTTCATTACCTTTATCATCATGTATATTTTGGATTATTCATTTAATCAAAAGAAAGACAACTTGAACTCAACCTCAATATGTTTTTTCTATATTCCCATAACCTTCCAGTGGTAAAAAATTGGTCATTCTCAAATTTATAATTATTTACTGATCGTTGTTCATTATTTTCATTTGAAGTATGCCTTTTTATTTCCTATTTTTTTATTTAAATATCAATGTTGGGTTATCTTATAGTTATTCTTCTTTATTCACTTTCTTATAAAAATGAAAGTTTAATGGTGAAGAATAAATACCAAAGAACCCATAATGAGGTATTGGGGATTTTGTGTTGATAACTCTGGATTACAGAGCATGTAGCTCAAAGGTACATATATTGTATAATGATTTATTACTCCATTAAGAATCATATTTTTTTATACATCATGCAATAAATATTGATAGATTTCCTTACACACCACATGTTGACCAACTCGATTGGAACATTACTTTCTGTATCATTTGATTTGTAACTCGTGTACACATCATGCAATTGATAAATTTTATAGAAGGAAACTTCATGGGAAAATAATTTTCACTTGATTATTTCATGTTGTGTGGGTACTGGTATCCATGTAGCAAAGAGGTTACATGGTTTTTTAGCTACCGTAAACATTGTGTACCTCATAAATATCTATAGATAAATACACAATGAGTCCCTAGGAAAGTATTGTTGCAAAATAGTGAGGGATATACATGACACATGGATAGCTTATACACGATGTGTATCATGCATATGTACTAAAAAAGTAAAAATTAATTAATAATAAGATTAAAATTCATCGAAACATTTTTGTGTGAAACTAATCAATTGTGAATTCTTTTTTTAATGATTTAAATAATATTAAATGCATAATTAAGTTTTTTTTGTAAAATTCAAAACTCCACATTGTGTATAGTCATAATACGATGAGTAATATATGTGTATTAAAATAATTATATTCCATGTAAATTAAGAAGAATCCATGTGTTATTTATTTATTTTACATTTCATGTAATTATATGGCATGTTTTGTCTTATACATTCCATACAATTTCATAGTAGAAAACTAAAAAACAGTACACGTAGCTTGGATGAGTATACACAGTGTTGTCTATAATTAAATTTTGGGTAATTAACTAATTTAAAATAAAATTAATTATTTTAATTTATTTTAAAATATAGTGTATGGAAATATATAGAACTATTTTTATGGATTGTACAATAAATGAATGAATGAACTGATTAAGACAATATATTAATTAGAGTTCATTTTATCTAATTAAGAATGATTTAAATGATTTCTTGTTAATTAAATTCATATTAATTTCATGAGTGGATGATTATGAGATTGAATAGCCTATTTTTATCTTGGATTTCTATTAATTATTTCATTTATTGTTGAAATTATTATTGATAAATTTAACTAACACTCTGTGCGGCATATTCTCCCCTTATTATATAAGGAAATATGTGTCCGTGGTTTCTTTTATGTAAATCACATAACCAATCCATTGATTAACCTAATCCTTGTGTGAGTTAAGAATACATAATTATGGATCTACCATGTGATTTTATGTTATTTAAAATTAATTTGAGGATAAATCAAGCCAGGTGATACATACGACAAAGGTAGATTGCAACCACTCATGCCAAGGATGGCTCAAAAATTTTTTCCCTAGGGTAATTGGTTTGTTTATTACCCGATGAATAAATCAACAGGTTGATAAAGCTCAATATCATGTGATATATTTTATTTTATCCTATTCATGGTTATTGATTTTATGAATTATTTATCTTGATCACATTTATAAATGAATTAAATAAAATGAATTCTTATTTTGAAAAAAATAAACGGATTAGGCAGAAATTTTTATTTAGTAAATGGTTAATCACTTAAGAAAAATCCCCTTAATATTGAAAGTTCATGTAAAATGATAAGATGTGGAAATATATGCATAAAAAATATCTTAATAAAATATCATTTTATCATAAGTAATTAATTATTTGTTTTAGAATGGAACCATAGAACTAAGTGTTGGTCTGGCCCTTGTTAGGACACTTAATTTTATTAGGGAGTCATTATGAAGGTTTTGTTTTAACATAACCATATTAACATGAATATAAGTATCCCTATATAGATACAATGAATCTTAGAGGCATGTGTTGAAGAAATATGAGTTAGGGTTTCATCATAGGGGAGTCCAGTCAATGGATCGATGACCCGTAGGCTCATAGTTTGGAATACTACCTATATAAATACTTTCAAGTAATTAAACATTCCCTCACTTTGGTTATGAAGAGGTAAATAAGGATCTTATCCACTAGAATTTATATGATATATGACATTATAATCCAATTGGTGAGTGATTGTTAATCATGAAAAAGTAGTGGAATATTTATAACATAATTAAAATTATGTTATAAAATATTTTTTGGTAGTCAAATAAAGTACTAATAATTTAATTGTATATTTCTTAGTAAAAGGTAAATTTCATCAACTGCATTATCATTGTGATATATACTAGAGAATGAAAATATTCTTATGGGTAGTAACTTCTAGAAATTTTATAGGGTCTGGCACATTGTATGGAACCATGAACATTTTCAAATCCTCATTACCTAACCCCGCTATAGTGGAATGTAAATAAGATATTTCTTTATACATAAAACAATGGGAATTATTAACTGGATTTCCATTTATTTATTATTTCATCCATGTACCATGAACTCAGGAAGTCACATAAGAACACAGATTCCTACAACATGCACAAGCTTCTCTATGATATTTATTAGGGGGGTTATAGACCAGGGAAACTTTAAGTCTCCAAGGAACTCTACATGAGAATAATTAGAGAAGGTGCACTATCTAGACCTCACATAGTCAAGATTATTAACTACATTGACCACATAGGGATTCTATTGTTTAATCTACCTTATTAATTGTGTACCGATCTCATTATTGTTTCACTCTCTAATAGATTCTATATATTATTTATAAATAATATGAACAAAATGGAGAAGTCTCCCCTAGACATTTTTACATTGGTTCTTCTAGTTGATAATGACATGATGTTAGATCCAAACACAAGATAAGGAATTTCATGGACTAAAGTTTTTGTTTATATAATGTTTTATAGGAGTAGCAATGTTCTAGGGGTTTCTTATGTTTTTGAGATGTGAAAATATGGAAAAGAGTCCATGTTGTTTTGTTAAACCAATCACATCATTAGAAGTTAGGTATTTATCATTTTTATTTCCTGATCTTAAATATATATCCCTTTATTTCCTCCCTCGTTAGAATCCCTATATCTAGGGTGATGAACTAAAACCACCTCCACCTCCCTGGGTGTTTCTCATTTAACAATTCAACAATTTGATTGTCGTTTAGTGAGAATCAAAGGTTATATTAAGTCATTGAATTCATTTTTTTTCATTTTTTAAGAGGTCTTATTAAAGGTTTTCTACCCTTATCAATATCTAAACCCTAGTTTTTATAGGGTGTTCATCATCTTAGTAGTTGTGTCCAAGTTAGTTCTAATCAAGGGGTTCTTTGGGAATGTAATAATATAATATCACGAGTTATACAGTACTTAAAATTTATCCCACACTCCAGATATTTTCATATGTGTATATAGTTATTTCAAATTTTTGACTTGATTGTATTTTATGTCATTTTCATTACAGAGTAATTTGTAAATTTATGTGAGATGAGAGACCCCTTACAAACCCCACTTGGTCTGTTGATTATTTAACACTGGACCTAGGGATACCATTGGGGATTGAAAAACCCTTAAAATGGTGAAATGAATTTGTAAAACATGGGATATAATAGTTATAAATGTGGGTGGGTTGTAATTGTTAATTTGGTTTATGAGAATGATTAAAGGTATAACTGAAATTCTATATATTATAGTATTTGTAAAATAACTAAGAATATTTTCAAACATTATAAATGAATTTTTTTTGAATTTTATGTGGTTCCTATTTTTGATGAAATAAGATGATTTTTTTATATTTGGTGGATAGGGGGTGTTGACCATAGGGTGATTTAAAAAGGGTTATTAAAATATTTCAAATGGTTCTTTGAATTGAGTGGGTTGTTTTACAGTTGTTATAATTACATGGTGGTTTCATTTAATGAATTAAAGGGAATTGTTAGACTTTTTCAATGGTTTATATTTAAAAAGAATGAAACATTTTTTAATTGTAGTTTATAAATGGTTTAATAAAGTGAGTTATTTTGGTAAGAAACTGAATATTTTTAAGTGGTGTTGATGAAATTGTGAAAAATTTGGTTGGGTATTATTTTTAGGTGTTTGGTTTTAAAGGTCCATGGGGACCATAGTAAAATAATTATGATTAAGGATATTGATGTTTGAAAAATTATGTGACAAATATGGAATGATTGATAATAGAATGGTTGTGGATCTTTGGTCATGATGTTCTGAATCCTGATTGGATATATGGGATGTTGATCCATGTTTTCACACATGTTACTAATATAGTTGTGATGTTGGATAAATGATGCAAACCCTGACACACTATAGTTTTTTTTGGGGAATGATGCTTCTAAACCTAGGGGTATGGATATAGTGGTCGATATAAAGGATCAGATGGTCAGACTTTATGTTTCGAGTCTCGATTGGATTCATTGATTGATACTTCATGTTTGTCGACATGTGGGATAATTTTTGGGATGTTCAAACATGGAATTCTGAGTGTTAGTTGGATTCATGGATTGATTCTCCATGTTATCTAACTTGTGACCCTTTGGTTGGGATGGGAAAACATGGTGTTTTGGATCTTGGTTTGATTTTTGGATTGAGGCTCTATGATTTCCAACCTGCGACCCCATGATATATGGTATGGATAACCATACCGTTGCTCTATGGTACACTAGATTGAATTAATGGATAAATGAATTCACTTAATAAATTAAATGGTAATTTCCTAGTGTTATGATTTGATATATCCTAATGATCTAAATGTATAATTAATAAATGTTTAATTTTAAAATATATTCCATTATTTTTTTTATTTTTTTGGTTCTACTTTTATTACCCACTTACTCTATTATACAGACATGTTATTTCTTTATACAACATTGGTGGTGGCCTAATATGTTTTACTCACACCCTACTTAGGCCTCCATTGAGCTTGTGTACCTTAGTATATGATACATGTTTTCAGGTATAGGTTCGAGATTAGAACCTTATGGTTGGTCTATGCATGAGATGATGTGTTGGAGCACGAGATTCCGAGAAATGTCTTGGAATCCGAGCTATTGGGAGATTTTCTTAATATTGGTATTTTGGGTTTTATTTTTATGACTTCCTAACATCTAGTGTATTCATCATATTATTATAGAATGTGTTATTTGGTTACCTGTTGGTGTTTGTCTAATTATTTACATTTATTGTTCATGATGTTTATGACATCTATTGGTTTTATTTATGATATGTTTATACTATAATATGTAGGTATAGACTTATTAATTAATTAGTATACACTCGCACTTATAGTCAATAGCCTCAGGCATACGGGACGGTGCAACTGAGGTCATGTGGAGATCTGGCCTAAGACACCGGTTTAGTGGAAACTGGGCTAGGGTGTTTCTAATTGTTATAGAATCCATTAACTTTCTATTACTATTTAGGAAAAGTGTAAATTATTATTAGATATTTCCAAAGAAATCTAAGGATATCATGTGTGGGTTCCTACAGCTTTGTGTATGTGAAATAACATAAGTCTCTAGTTTTATTTCTTTTAATGTTGACTGATACTTCCCCCTCAAGTGGGGAACTTTTATGTTTTATTATTGATTTATGATGTTTTATCTATTGGACTCAAATGGAAATAGAGGATGTTTGTGTTCATGAAATATTATTTTAACAAAGGATTGATATGTCTTCATTATGTTTCATGTGATTGATAGTTCTCTGGGATTCATATACTGGCAGTGTATCTTATGTCTTCAGTTTATACCAGTGTATCCTTGTTTGATATTTGTTGAAGTAAATTTTTTTTGAAATAATAATTTGAATAAAGTTGGTATTTTTGAAATTTTTTGTAATAAAAGGGGGCTTTTGAAAAAATGTAGGCACTTTAGTTTTAAAAATTGAATATTTTGACCTGTGAATTCTCAGGATTTTAAAATAATTGTGTTTAAATTATAAAGGGCGAATAGGAAGTGAGTAATCCTTGAGAGGCATTGGTAAGGGGTATCCTTGGTGTTGTGATTGGAACCTATTTATGGATGATTTGGGTAGGGTAACTTCCCTAGTTTGCGATCTTGGTTTTTCTTCATGAGGCTTTGTGGGGTTTTGATGTGTGGTTACTGGTATGTGCTTCTTTTTCCATTCATAGGGATTTTGACCTTAGGGATGTGATATGCTATCCAGTAGTGTGCATGCGGTATCCCTTATAAGTTTTTGTCATGAATATATATGGTGGGACCTATGATTGGTTGTTTTATTGTGGGTATCGTTAGTGGTTGTTGTGTTGTTATGGGTATGGAACCTAGAGTAAATGTTTCTTCAGAATGTTGGGTGTTGTGTGTTTCAAAATGGGGGTAGGGTTTCAAAAAATGAGCAATGAGTTGTTTTAGGTCTGATGTGAATGGACTACGGGAATTACAGGTAGTCTTTTCTACATGTGACTCTGGTTTAGAGATTTTATATCATTTGACCTTCAAGTATGACCTGTAAGATAGGTCGGTTAGGTTTTCAGTGCATTTGGGTGTGTAAGGAACATGTGGATGTTTTGAGATATCTTTATTGATAAGAATTGAGTTGTGTTTAGTGAGGGTTTGGACTAGAGGGATATGTGGGGAGATCATTGGTTTTAGATATATGACTTGAGTTATTTTCATGAACTAGAAGGTCTTTGAAATAGGGGTAACCTCGAGGGAGGTTAGCCTAGAGTTTTAGGTGCCTATGTATATGATGTAAGGGTGGGAGTTTCAGATGTGGAATTGATGCATAGTGGGTGCCATCAAATTTTCGTAAAGTGCATGGTTATGTCTTGGTCTCTTTCTCAGGGTAGCACCTGAGTTCTTTTTGGTGGTCGTAAGGTTGGTTTCAAAAGAGAAAGGGTTGTTTGGGTGTCTGAAGCATCTATTTTGGTGAAAATTAATGAAGGATTTAGAATTAAAATTGGGCATACGACACATGTGTGAGAAAATTTCGGATGGAAACTTTTTTTGTGGAAGTGACACCTAGGGTGTGGGGTGGTCATATGGTTGAGTTTATTTGTAAGAAGGGTTGGGTTTTTGGATAAGAATGTTGATAACTACATGAGTTTCATGAGGCTGGAGTACTAGGAGGTAGGGTTAGTTGTTTAAGTGATATTTTGGGCCTAGTTTCGGTGATGTACAACTCTTGGAGTCTAGAGTTTTGGTTCAGTGAGTGGTCATTGTATGTTCTTAACCTCAAAGGTCCTGATGAGGTCCATGTGTGATAATGTGATGGGAATGCATTGTTCTGTTTGGTACATGTGAAAAAGTGGGTAGGGATATGTATGTTTTGTTTCCTTGAGATCAATATGGGTAGTGATGGTTATGTGAGAGGTCATTTAGTTTTGGACAAATTGTGAGAGTTTTGTCAACAACATCCTAGTGTACATCCATATTTGAGATGATCAAGCCCAATATATTTATATTTTTCTATGTATATCAATAGGGATTGTCTATACACCAAGCTACTTAAGGTTTTCTTTCAAAGGAATGAAGGTACTTATTTAATATTTCTCTTTTGTAACAAGATAAAAGTGGTGTTGTATAGTGGGTGGTGCACCATCGGCCATATCAGAGTTAGGTTTGTTGAGATGTTGTGTGGTGGAAAGTTTAGAAGCTATCACTCATGGATGTTAGGAATATGTGATGGTTATTACTTCATTTTTTCTCTCTAGTAAGGTTATGATGGCAATGTGCACTTCTGGGGCTATATTGGGATGGGGTATGATCCAAAACGGTTGAATTTTTTTGGGTGATGCGGTGACAAAGGAACTCTTAAGGCAGGGAGTGATATGTTAGTCATGGATATATGGAATAGATTGTGGGTTGTACATAGTGTACTCATTATTCCAAAGGGAAACCTATGAGGTATATGTTTTAATCTCTCTTGATGTCCAGTTGGGCCTTGGGAGGGGTGGTTTATTGTGGTGAGCATTGACATTGGGATTGGGGTGGTTCTTAAATCCATCTAATGGTTCTTTTTGGAAAATGTGTCAGTGATTTCTATTAATAATGATGATGGTTTGGGCTGTAGTGGATTCCCTTACCATAGAGTTTTATTGAAAGTTATGGATAGACTTTGGTAGGTGCATTAGATGAGGGTGGTATGCCTTAAGTGAGAAGGCACCAAGTCCAGGTGAAGTGTTAACGTGCCAACTATGGGAGTTAGTAATTTCAGGATGAGTCGGCCGGGAATGGGCTGACATGATTTCAAAAAAAGAATATATATGGTGGGATATAAGAAACCTTCAGTTGATGTTTTGGAATGTAAAGTGAATCTTGGGAAATAAAGTGAAATTTGAGAAAATTCAAGTTGTCTGTATTTCATTAATGGATAGAGAATGTGTGTCCATTAAGGGTGGTTTTGATGGAAAGGATGGATGCCAATGTTAGAGGTTTTTCTTGGGGATGTTTTGGCATTTTGAGTTGTTTAAAATGTCTGGTATGTTGTGAAAGTTTTAGTTAAGACTCTAATGGCATTTCCATTGGAGTATGTTCGAAACACTAGAAGGTGATGGTTATGAGTCCAAGCATATGGTGGGGATCAACGTATAAAGAAAAGGGGGTTAGTTGGGGGAATGATCAAAGTTAAAGGTTAGAAAAGGTTGTGTAAAATCCTTCTTGGTATTTCAGTTTGGCAATGAGATTTGTCTTGGGTTTTGACCGGTTGGGCAACTTAAGGCGAGTAGTGTAATTTGGTTTTGTTTTAGATGTTCATGTATCGAGAGAGGCCGTTGATCCATGAGTTTAAAATAATGATATTCAAGGAAATGGTTGGTTAATTTTTTTTCCATTGGGATATTTTGGGTGTACTGGGCTATTTTTATGGTTGGTGTTGATTGTGTTGAGTTTAGATTGAGACGTCCTTTAAGGATCATCAGGTTTGTGAGGGGGATATTAATGGGGTAATTCATCGGAATAAGACAATTTTCTTTTCCTTCATTTTTTACATCTTGGCCATTTTAGGAGGAATATTTGGAGATTGAATTTGATAATTGGGTCTGGTGGTTTATCCATTTTTCATGGAGGCTTGGTGTGCCTGGGGATTGTAGCTTGGGGATGAGATGTTATAAGGTGGGGAGTTTTTAGGATCCCATAACTAAGATAAGGAATTTACCGAATTGATTTTTTGGTTTATGGAATTTTTATGGGGAGTAGGATAGGTATCAAGGGTGTATCTAGGGTTTATAACATGAAAATGATGGAAAATATTCCAATTTATACTAGGAGAACAATTGGCACACAGTTAGTTGTAACCATACACAATAACTGTGCGACCTATAGAAGGGGTACATGTTTAGGAAAACCGTTCAGGGCCCAGGAGACTATGGAACTCAAACTCCCCTTGTATAGTGCTAAGAACACGACCATTGGATGGTTTTTTACACTGTGTGGGTGGATAAGAAAACATATGGCTCAGTTTCATCTCAAATATAGGAAATCACATCATATGTGTACGTTTTGGAATACCGTGTGGAAAAACCATTCCTATCATTAAAATTTATGATTTTACCATTTCCCCAACCGAACATAAATGTTTTACCACACAATTTTATCCCCCATTCATCCTCCTATACCTAGGGTGATGGACCATCATCCTCCTCATCCTACATGGTTATTTTCTTCAATCATTAAGGGAGTGTCCTTTAGTGAAAATCTATGCTTGTGGTATGCCTTCAAATCCATTTCTATCCATTTTCTGGAAGATGCCTTATTGAATTTTTTATATCCTATTGAAGATCTATACCCTTATTTTTACAGGGTGTTCGTAATCTTAGTGGTGTAACTAGGGTAGTTCAAATCAAGGGTTCTTTTGGGAAAGTCATCATGTACTATAATAACGTAAATGATCTTTAATATTTTCCCATAGTCTAGATATTTTGATATTTTTATTTTGTTGTATCTTGTTTCTCCCTTTAATTTTTTTATATAATTGGATATCGGAACTAATCTGGGAATTTATGTAAGGTGTGAGACCCATCACATGCACTATTGGGTTCATTGATGATTTGGCACTGGACCTAGGGCTACCCTTGGGGTATGGAAAACCCTTGAAATGGTGAATTGAATTGGTAAAATTTGAGATAGTGTAATTATTAAAGTGTGTTAGATTTAATGGCGAATTTAAGTTATGGGCATCGTTAAATGGATAATTAAAATTTTTTATACTAAATTTTGTGAAATTATTTAGAGGATATTGATATAGTTTAAATGATATGTTTTAGAGTTTGTAATAGTTATGGTTTTCAGTGAAGGAAGATTATGTTTTGAAATTGGGTGATGTTTTGGAAAGGAGGAATTGAACTTAGGGTTATTGAAAAGGGTTTCCTAATAGATTTTATATGGTGCTTTGAATTGTGTGTGTTGGTTTTCACTTATGATAATTTCATAGCAGTTTCATTTAATGAATTTAAGGGAATAGTTAGCCTTTGACTTTAGTTGAGTTTTAAAGAGAAATGAACTTTACTGAATGGTTCTTTTGAAATGTATTAACGATGTGAGTTATTTTAGTAAGGCCCTCAAAATGTTAAATTCATGTTAAGGAAATTATGAAAATGGGGTTGGGTCTTTTTGTGAAATTTTTGGGTTTAATGGGTTTTTGGGAATATGGTTAATGAAGAACGATTAGGATATTTAAATTTTATAAATGATTTAATAAAGACAAAATGATTGATAGTGGAGTTATTTTGGATGGTCAGACATGACATACCAAATACCGCTTGGATTCATGGACTAATTCTCCATTTTTTGACCCGTGACTAATTTTTTTAGGATATTGTACTAATGCTCTACTCCCTGGTGCACCGTTGTTTTTTATGGAAGGTAATGATGCTTCTGAACCCAAGGGTATGGACATGGAATTCATTATAATGGTTGGGGTAGTTGTATTTGGTGTTTTGAGACCCTGATGGATTCATGGGCTGATTCTTTGGGTTTTATAACTTGTGACCTAAAGGTTAGGATAGTAAGACAAGTCTTTCAGAGTCCTGGATGGATTCATGGACTAATGCTCCACGTTTTTTGGAATGTGAACTAGTGGTTGGGATGATTGGTCAACATTTACTAGATCCCAATTCGATTCTTGGAATGGGGCTAATTGATTTTCAACCTTTAAAAACTTTGATTTATGGTATGGGTACCCATATTTAAGTTTGATGATACACTAGATTAAAGTAATGGATAATGGAACTAGCTTTTGAAATAAAATAGAAAATTCCCATGGAGTTTATTTTATGAAAATTAATTATGTAAGAGGATAATTAATTAGATTTTAAATGTAAAACATATTTACTTGTTACTTATTTATTTACTATGCCTTTCTTTACCTTCATACACTATTATAGGGACTAGTTACTTCTTTAGACACAATTGGTGGATGCCTACTAAGTTTAACTGGACCCTACATGGGCTTCCATTTAACTTGTGTACCCGAATAGATGATAATGTTTTTTAGGTACATGTTCATGATAGAAACCTTATGGTTAATATATGCTTAGGATTATGGGTTGGAGAATGGGATTTTAGGACCAGACTTGGACTCAAGACCGTGATGGGGGATTTTCCTATATTTGGTATTTTTAGTTTTATTTGTATGACTACTTAACATGTAGTGTATTTAAAATATTATTATAGTATGTGTTACTTGGTTATTTTTTTGGGTTTTCCTTATGTTGTCCATTTATTATTCCTTATGGTTATTATATTTTTTGGTATTATTTATACTATGGTTATACTCGGATATGTGGGTATAGTCTCCACAATGAATCTCTATAGAACCACACTTCTAGTCAGGAGGCTCTAGCATTTGGGGAGGGGCACCAGAGGTCATATAGTGATCAACACCTTGGAACCATGTTAGTGGCTACTAGGTCGGGGCATTACACATGAAGCATCAAAATACATTTTTTCTAATGGTGAACAATAGGAAGTAAAAAAGTGAAAGTACGAATGAATGATATTATTTGAAATATTTCTTCAAAACACCCATCCAAAAGAAGTAAGGTTAAGGGGTGAGTAATGGAATAATACACCACCTATTTTTCATGTTTAAATAAAGGGCCAAAGAAGATATTAATTATGAATAAGAATCAATGGGATGCTCTGGGTGAATTCATCAGCAACTAAAATCTATCTATCTAAAAAAATTGAGCTTTAGATAAAGCTTGTGGTACTCACATTTTTTACCAAACTATATGAAAAAAGTAGATTCAATAGATTTTCATGGGTAGATTTAGATCTATAATAATCCAATATAGATAGGATAACTATGGTAGCTATAGTATATTATCACCTCACATTTCAAACTAAAATGATGTTAGTTGTGAGGCGTTGTTATTATATTCCATTTAGTAGCAAAAAAATTATTTCTATATCTATAAATTATATGGATGATTTAATTTTCAAATATTAAATAAAACATTTATTCTTCTATAAAGATAATATTTTTATGGTTGGGAACATCTAAATAATATTATTTTGTGATTTATTACATGAAAGAAGTAATAATAATTGATATGGAATCTAGTTCACATGAATCATATCTCAACTGGTTTTGGAATCATTGTATTGGTTATATAAATGAATTTTTAATGAATAAATTATACCAAGATGGATATTTTGATTATTTAGAACTAAAACAACTTGTGACGTTTCATTATTTCTAGTAAGGTAAAATGGACAAATATTGATTTAGTGGGAAATGTGAAAGGGTTATAAAGATTTTATATTTGGTTCATACCAATGTTTGTGGACAATTTCCTATTGAATAAATGGGTGGATAATCATACTTCACAACTATTTCTGATAAAATTAAAAGTTATGGATATGTATACTTAATGAAGAATAATTCATACTCCTTTAATAAATTAATGGCATACAAGAATAATGTTGAGAATAATATTTGAAATAAGAGAAAGAAACAGTACTTAGACTATGGATGATAATATCTTATCCATGAGTTAATTGATTATTTATGAGATTTTGGGATTCTATATCAACAGACTCCACTTTATACACCGTAAAGGAAGGGTGTATGTTAAAGGAGGAATTACTCCTTGTTAGAAATGATGAGATCAAAGATTTGTCACGTAAGTATTCTATTATAATTTTAGTTGTAATAATTATATATAATGATACATACAATAATAAATTTCTTAATAATGTGAAAATAGGTATTCCATATAAATATTGGTGTTTATGAAAATATGTGTTGCAATATTTACAAGAATGGGGTTGTGGAGAGTTTGTTAAGGTATCTTTAGGTAATAAGGTTTGACCCCAAAACAATAAATTGTTTCTATGTTGGATATCTTAAAGAAATAAGTGTATATTACCTATAAAAAGACAAATATAAAACTCTAATAGAGTAAATACAAACCATTTATATTAATTGGGATCATATCTATAAAATAAGTTGTTGGAGTGAGATAGACTTCGATGACATTGTGGATCAGTCTACACAAGAGTTGGCACATGAATATATTCTACACCCCTATTAAAGAGGATGTTCTAGAGACACCTAGATTTTATATGATTACAATAAAGGATATATAACCTAAAAGATATGTTTTTCTACTCACATATGATAGAGAATCATAATTAGTATATAATAATGAAAAAGTAACTTATAAGGAAGCAGTAAATGAGAAAAATCTCTGTAGTGGAAAGAGTCCATGAATTCTGACATGCATTTTATATACCAAAATAATGTATATATTTTAGTAGATCCTAATGAGGATATAAATAGTATTGGTTTCAAATGGTTATTTAGGTAGAATTTTCTAAATGGATGGACAAGTCAGTACATATAAGGAATGAGTGGTTGAAAAAGGGTGTATGTCTCCCAAAACATAGACTATGAAGAAACCTTTCCACAAGTTGTAATATTGAAATCCAATATAATTATACCTTCTATAATATCTTACCATAAACATGAAATTTAGAATATGGATGTCACAATAGCTATTATCAATGGTAAAATTTAGGCAATGTATGTTTTTTACTGAATGAGGAAATTAAAAAGAGTACAAATGCATTTCAAGGTGAGACCAAACATCTTGAGGAAAAAACAATGATCTAGGTGGTCTAAAACAATGAAGGCCAAGGGAGTCACCTAGAATGATGTTCACATCATTAGGGGGAAGATAATCCCTATTGTAAAATGGAATAAAGACATTATCATGTATGTACCTCATTGTGAGAAAATCCACCACCTTGTTAGCTTCTCTCCACGTATGGTGTAAGCTAGTCATGTTATCAATAAGAGATCTTCATTTCCAGATATAGTATGAAATGGTCTAGGAAGTTGTTCATAGGTTTCTAAGAGAACTATAAAGAATATTGGAATTCAACTCTATCTCTTAGATGAAAATATTCATGGCTATGCATAACTGAATTCCCTAGAGGAGAGGCTAAGCCAAAGCCTAAAGTGAGTCCCTTCTCCAAAAATTTGCACTAAAATTTGAAAAGACAAAACCTTTTAGGTCTTGTAATATACCTCCCCCTCGACACCCAAAAATCATGGACTATAAGTATTGAGATTTATCCCAACTTCTGGGGGGTTACAACATACCAAACATCCATTGGAGTTGGTTTGATGACCAGATGGTTGATGTTTAGTATATTTCAATAAGAACCTCATAGAAGGACCATATTCCCATTTTTTTTAATAATATTGATTAGATAATATATTAACCAACTTTTTCATTTAATCAAATACATCCTAGAAATTGAAATTATATCATTCCATGATCTATTAATTACCTCAAAAATGCATTAACACCATAAAAAAGATTTATTATATTGCTTTATACTAAACACTATTTCATACCACCCCTAGGAGCCATCGTCAGAAAAAATCATTGAAATATATACTCTAGAGGAAGACACCTAAAAAATATTCCACTGGTTTCAATATTGTAGTAGTCCACTCACTATAGAAAAATAAGTGTGTTTTCATCTCAATCTAGGAGTTCTAGCAACTAATACATTTTGATATAATGATCATAACTTTATTTTTCACCTCTATATCAGTTAGAATGGAATGATTCCTCAAACTTCATAGGATTAAGTCTATAGAAGAGTTTTTGATGGTGAACATATCCTCCTTGTTAGAGAGGGAAATCATCTGACAAATTGAGAGATGATCTTTATCAATCATAGCCCAGATAAAGGAAGGATAATAACTAGTTAGATGATAAAATTTATTAAGATGTCTATACTAAACAATTATAAGGGGTTGATACTACAAAATATTCCAATAAGTTATAATAATTATACAAATCCATTAATGGAACAATGAAATCATATATATAATGTAATATTCACATTATTAAATTCATAAAAGATTTAGTTTTATAAATGATGAATGTGATCATTGTGTATTGATTGATTTAATATTTTTATATGTTTCAATTTTTAATTTCTTAATTTTAATCACATCTCTAATTCAATTGATATGGAATTTATCTATTTCATGGTTTTGGATTTTATTAGATTTAATTACAGAAAATTATTAATTATTGAGTTATAATTGTTTTATTTGTCATTAAATTTATTAGAAAAAATATTACTTTTAATCTCCCTTAGTTTAGATTTTATTTTAGGATGATTGAAGAAGTTATGTGATTTTTGGAGAATACTTAAGTTTTTATAGACTAGATAAGATTATAGCATGTCTATATAGACATATATCCAGCTATGTAACTATGAATTTAGGCTATGTAAACATTATTTCACCATATGTAAGAATCATGTTGAACTAAATTGGAATACATTTTTTATATTCATGAACATCATTTATGACTATATAAGAAATATCCTATACTTAATAAGGATCATTTACAGTACTATATATTCATGTAGACACTCTAAGTATCATTTCACCTTTGTAACCATCATCTCGGCTAGTGTATGCATCATTGCTACGATGTACACAACATTACTTTGTGAAATTAGTAGGAGTACATTTCAAAGGGATTCATAAGAATCATCCTCACTATAATCCATATCTACATTCTACCACATAAGCCTTATTGGACACAAATTGTAAGATGCGACATGAATAATGCTTAATAAAATCACAACTAAGGAAATATGAAATTTTAAAATAATATCTTCATATCTCATAGTGATTTAAATCCATAAAGTAAAATAAAAGATAAGAGGATTTGGAAAGTGAAAGTATTTTATATGTTTGACTAAAGGCTCAGAAGGATGGGACCATGACTCTATAAAACTAACATAAAGATGAAGAGAAGTGGTGTTCAAGAATCCTTCGGGAGGAGAGCCTTAACTAAATTTGATTAATTATTTCAATTATTTTTTATTTTATTTATTATTATAATTATTTATTTTTATCCATTCATAAAAACTACCATTCAAATTGAGGTGTAATTTTGTTAATGATTATGTAAGGGAATGTTTTCCTTTTGTGATTATTTCATCGTTTACCTTAAACAAATAAAACACTATTATTATTTTTAAATAAAATCAATATTATGAAGAATTTATTAATTTTATATTTGATTTAGTTTGAGTGAATTCTTTTTATTATTTATTGGTTTGTTCAAGGATCTACAATTTCCCTCCACACAATTCTTTTCTACATACAATGGAATAAGAAAATTCTGAGTGTTGAAGTGATTGGTGATTTTAATCATGTCTAGATGGTCCATTACACACTCTTGTATTGTTCGGAATGAATAAAACATGATTGGGTATTCCCAAATTCAACTAGGTGTAATTATACATAACACTTACACATATTTGATGAAGGGTAAAACTAGATGAGATTTTAGTTTGGAATATTCTCACCTAATTTATTCACCATAAAATCGGAGGGGATGTGAATGTGAATCCTCTCAATCATTAGTTAATTAGAAGAATATTTGAATAATCCTAAGACTTGGATAACATTGGAATTGGATAACCATATCTAATATTATCGACCATGTCATCTAGTTTGTTTCAAATATTTTGTTTTTTGGATTTTTTTGTCTTCAAAAACCAATTAATTTGAAAAGACCGCATCTAGAAAAACAAAGTGAAAAAAAATTTAGAGCCACCTTGATGGATACAGACCTATAGTTACCATTATTCGTAAATTTAACAAAATAAAATAATTGAATATTCCACACCCTAAAACAGGTGACTGTATAAACTTGGTGTTGTTGATGGGAAGGTAGTTCCAAAAATATAATTTTTAAATTTCAAACATTTAATTATAAGACACCAAAAATAAAAAATTAAATTCCCATTAATTGGAATTCCAACACTAATATATACCCTTCAGATCCTAAAATTTAATACACCTTTTTAATTGGAATTAGGAATCAATAATTTCAACCTGAATTTGTGGAAATTTTTCTTACAGAATCAAGTGAAACTTATACTATTCAACTTGAGCCTACCACAATATAAATACATTCTAAACAGAAATTAAGAAACATGTGTGGCCCCAAATTTATAAATTAGAATAGTCATATTACTATCCATATTTTATAAAATTAATTTTAATTAAAAACAAGATTAATGAAACTTTTTCCAAATTTTCATGGATTAAAATATAATGATATGAATAATCAAATAAATAAATTAACTCTTTTTTATTCCACATTTAATCCTAGAGGAGTGGAATAAGAAAAGGTAATGTGGGGGGAATTCCAATTCTCACTTGATGGAGTATAAAAGGAGTAACTATGAAACTTACAACTCGAACAGATTCACAAATCAAATGAAATGAAAATTTATTTTTGTTTAGATATTTTCCCATCCCTTAGAATCATATACATTAGGAAAGAGATATATTCCATCATGAAATATTTTATATAAACTCTCTATGAGTAATGGGAAAATTTTGAGAAACTATGTTCCACTTTCCCTTACCAAGCTATAGAAGATACTCACTTCCTTGGATTATTTTACCAAGGATTAATGAATAATGATAGAAATTTTTTGATGCATCATATATAAGATACTTAATTGAAAAATCACCAGTAAAAATAAAGGGACACATTAAGAATATTACTCAATACTCTTAATTGTTTGGTATATTATGTGCAACCAAAAGAGCTATTCGTGAGGTAAAATGTTCTAATTCATTGCCTTTGTTAAAATCTAAATTGGATTATCTAACTTGTATCATAAAAAATGACATTGAAAGAAACCAGTAACAAAATCACTAGTCAAGGTATGCGGTTTATGTCCATCCCATCACTAAATCACAAACTTGAGTTTTGAGGTGGAGTGAATGGAAAGATGCATATTATCCTTTCAGCCAAGGTATTTAAAACAACATGATCAAGTAAGGAGAGAAAATTCCAAAGTTTAATATGAATTTTGAAATCAAAAAAATCATTTCATAACCCTTTACCAAACTTGTATCAACAAAAACCCCCTTACTTGTAATAGACATACAAATTTTAGGCCCACCACCTATCCAAATTCCTAAAAAACAATCTTAAACAAAAATCTATACCAACAACCCCTACATAAAAACAAACCCTTTGAATAACCTTAAACCAGTGTACAAACCCCTATACAACAACAATAAGGATATGGAGTTTATGAGCTAAGCAATGAGGTAGAGGATTTGAAAAAGAAAACTCAGTAGTTTAATGGAAATACTATCTAAAAACCCAAGAGAAATAACGTCATAACTAGTCCTTAATCTAAAAGTAATTGAATGTATATTGAGAAAAATAAATTTATAGGAAATAAAACTATTAGGCACACCTAAAACTGAGTATAATCGAACCGAAAAATGAAGATAATGATTATAAACATTATGTATATAATTCTAAAAAATAAAAAATTAAGATGAAAAGAAATATGATGAAGATAATAATTGTACTAAAATAAATAAGTAAGAAATAAAATTCAAAGGAATCAAATGGAGAATAAATATTTACCACTCCGTTTTCCATCATAAATGATTTGATACATGATGATCCGGGAATAACAAATTCAAATAGAAATTATTGAAATATTTAAAAAATACTGAGACTAATATACCCCTTATTGAAGCTCTAGAAAAATCACAAATTATTTTAAATTATATAATGATATTTAGTAAAAACATATAAGTATTAATGGTAATAATTGATTTAAATATGGTAGTATTTTCTCATATTGGATCACTCTATAGATTCCCAAGAAATTTCAAGATATAGGGAATCATTCTATCCATTTCACCAATGGTTTCATAACATTTTTTGATGATTTATATGATTTAGGTGCTTCCATTAATGTTATTCATCAATATATATTTCTTATTTACATATAGTAGAGTTAAATTCCATAGGATTAGTGGTATAACATTCAAACTGTCCCACATATCTTTTAATAGGAGTTTTGGAAGTCACACAATTTAGAGTTCAAAATAGGATATTTTGAGTACAATTTTATGTGATAAACATGGAAGAAGATTGATAAACAAACCACTCACAATCAATTTGGATAAACACTTCCTGAATACATCCAAGACAATCATGAATGTACATGAAAGAACCCGAAACATAGATTTTGGATACAATACTATCCTCTTATACCTTTTTAGCTTCACATGACATCCTTTAAAAGAACATTTAGTTCTTACAAATTCCTGTAATGAATAGATATAAACATTTAATGGTACAATTATGATATTTTTTTATCTCTAGGTAAAAAATTTATGATTGGAAATTGCATGTAGAATGAAACTGAGCAAAATTTTAAAAATTATGTTTTTACATTAGAGGAATATGTCACTTATTATTTTTTATATATTTTATTATTTATATCATAAGGATGAATCTAATATGTTATATTTTATTTAGGAAATGCAATTTTTATACCTGAGGAACCAAAATTTAATTTTATCTATAGAGAATTCAACAAATATAGAATTAAAACAATTTTCCACTGATTTTACATTTGTGTTCTTCATAGAAGGAGAAACAATACCTCTGATAATTGTTAATAACCTATCCAAAACCCAATAGTATAAATTTATTGAACTTTTGGTAGATATTTTATATTAAAAAGGATTGATTTTAGTAGATATTCTAGTCATAAACTAAAAAATTTGAATGCATTGGATTCTGCTCGGGGAAAATTCCAATGCACTTAAGAATACGCAACGGTTGATGAATATTACTATGTTATAGGTTGTTAAGAAAGATATAGAGACTATTTTAGAGATATGATCATCTATCTCATTTTAGAATCATATTGGTTCAGCTCCATCCAAGTAGTTCTTATGAAAACTAGACTAACTATTGAAGGAAATAAAAAAATGTGTTACTCCTTAAGATAATTTAGAATAGTTGTAAAATATAAATTAATTATAAGAAGTTGAATTAGGTCAATAGAAAATATAATTTCTCAGTCCCATTTATTTACTAAATGTTTCATACATTTATATGTTGATTTATTTATTGTTTCTTATATTTATTTTAATTCCACTTCTTTGGTACCCATTTCTTTAGTGGACCAAGAGAAGTCCACATTTACATGTAACTTTGGCACATATATTTATAGGAGGATTAAATTTACATTATTTAATGATATAGGTAAATTTCATAGGTATATGATGAGTATCTTATTGGTACATATTCAATATTTAATGGAAGTGATTTTTGATGATTTCTATATTTATAAAAACTTTTTTGATCATATAATGTGAAATTTGATTTTTCTGAAACAATTCATTGAAAAAAAGTTTTATTCTATGGTATAACATATTTTACATCATCAATTAATGAGGATTAGACAAAAGAAATGTTATCTCAAAAAAAATATTGATGATGATAATTTTAAAATTGAAGTGATAAATTCCTTATTCTATCCAACTTGTTTAAAATAAGACAGGTCCTTTCAAGTAAATAAAAGATTTTATAGGAGGATCATCCAGGGATTTAGTATCATATCATTAACTCATTATTAGTTACATTTAAAAATTTTATACATTTATTTTAATGATTAGTGAAAAAAGAAATTTTATGATTTTTAGGGAAGATTGATCACCCCACCAGTGATGTGGTTACTAAATTGGGACCCAAACTTTAATCTAATTTGGGATGATTCCAACCATGTTGTTGTAATTTTTATGTCCCTATGAGGAGAGGGAAGAATCAAATTCATTTAATATTATTCTAGAACATTGGATGTTACCAAACTCAAATACATAACCACATAAAAGAAATTTATATTAGTTTTACTTTTTCTGAATAAATTCGTATATTATTTTATAATCAAAAAATTTTCTATTTTTATCTATTTATTCAGTGATTAGATACTTAATAATGAATTATAGATCCAAACCCAAAAATTTTAGGTTGATGTTATTACATAAATATTTGATCTAGATATTAATGGAAATAATTTATTTGATAACCAAGTGTCTAATCACATGAGTATATTTTCTTAGATAGCCAAAGTGTAGATTCGAGATCAAGGACCCTCAAATGATCACATTCCTTAGAGAAGTTATACTTAATTGAAGGATGAATTACTTATTATACTAATATAGTTAACTAATTGGTATCTCACAAATTCCTATCTCACATAAACCTACAACACATTCAATTAAATAATTTTGAATCTCAATATTATTTTTCAGGTGATCCATACCTTTGAAATGTTTGTAATAAAAAAATTATAATAATATGTTTTCTTAAAAGTGAAATTCACGGTGTTTTTGAATATTTCCATACCATATATTGTAAAGGCCACCTTGTACCTCAAAGGAATATAAGAAAAGTTTTATAATCTAGAATTTACTATCATACCTTTCTTAGTGATGATTGGGAATTTTATTAACAATGTGGAAAATGTAAAATTTTTGGAGTTTTTTCAAAGACATTAGAAATTCTCCAAAGTCCCATTAATTTTTGAATTATGTTTTATGTTTGGGGAATATTATAAATTGGATATTTTCCCATTTCATTTGGTAACTCTTAAGTTCTTATATAATTTTATTATGTTTCCAAATGGGTGGAATATTAGGCCAAAAAAATTGTTGTTACAATTTTTTTCATGTGATTTTCTCAGAAAAAATATATTTTATACATTTAGAGTTCTATGAGACATCATAAATGATAAAGGGATACAATATTTAAGTCATATAATTGAGTGTTGGATAAGAAATTATAGATTTAATAATAATATATCAACACCCTACTACCCATAAAAAATGGTCAAGCTGAAGTGTCCAATAGGGAGATTAAAGGTATTTTGGAGAAAACAGTTAAATGAAACTGAAAATATTGGAGCAATAGTTTAGAATATACCCTATGGTATTATAAATAAACCTATAAAATATCCATTAGAATTATAAATTTAAAATAGATCTATGGGACGAATTTTCACCTACCTATAGAGTTAGAACCCAAAGAATTTTGGGCTATGAAAGGAGAAAATATGATTCTGGATAGAGGCGGAAAATAATGTAAACTAAAATGGTATGAACTAAAAGAAATTATAAAGGAATATTTTTAAAATCCATAAATTACAAATATGGGAGTAGATTCATACATGACATGATCTTCCAAAACCAAAAATCCATCTTGGGGACTAATTTCTATTATGTAACTCAAGACTAAAGCTATTCCAGGTAAGATTCATTCCCAATAGGAAATTTCCATTTTGTCCCTCATTTATATCTTATTAGATTTTTCTATATTATGGAAATATATGAGTAAATTATATTCACTATTAATTGTAAAATTAAAAATTTTTCCTTATAATCTTTACCCAAGAACAAGTGGAGGATATCACACTCTTCCAACCGATTTGTTAATTAAAACCATCTGGTTATAACTCTCCTTAACATTGACTAGATTATTGTAACAAAATTTGAAATTTGTTTATATATTGAATTTTTTTAAATTATTTTATCACACAAATACATTTATGTGTGGTTTAGGGATTTTATTAGTATATTAATTTAAGACTTTTTAAATTTTTTTACAATTTTTTGTTCCTTTTTTTAAAAAATATATTTAATTTTCAAATTAATTGTGTTTTGAAACCTTTTAAACATATTTTTAATAAATTTATAAATTTTAAATATATTACAATGTTTATGAAACTATATTTTACCCATCTACTCAACTTATACGAATTCTTAAATTAACATGTTTCAATTACTATGTGAGAAAAATTCATGAAAAGACCTCTAATTTTTTGAAGCTCAAGAAATGGAACAATGTCCAACATTTTAATCACATATCTGCTAAAAATCTAAAAAAAATCTGAAAATTTATTTATAGTGATATTTTTCATGAGACAACCAAAACATCCTTAATTAACCAACACATTATAATTAATCTATTCTGAACCCTAGAGAATTTAAGAACTTCGTGATATATATCAATGATGAATTCTTTTGATTTCAAATCCCATTTTACAATAATCCAAAATTTTCAAGTATAACTTTTCTTATAATACTTATATCCCTTATAATCCATGAATAACTTTATAGGTACCCAAATTACAAGCCAAAAATCTATATCTACCCTGTTGTAGAAGCTGATGCATGATCTATGTTGAATTCATCTATGGGTGAAAGGATGAGGTGAGTTGAGTACGTTGTTTTGAATAGTATATCTGAGATTAAGTGATAATTGATGTAACTTTAGTGATATTATTTTGTGATGAAAAATCATGTTGGAGTTGATGTTAATTTCTAAATGATATGATCCATTTTTGGGAATGGAAGTCCAAATGTTTTTTGAAGTAAAAAAAGTAACCCTCATTATTTTAAACTAAAAAGAAAATATTCATTGAATTATATGTATGAAATTAAAAAGTATAACTATTGGAAAGAAGATAAAATAGTGATTAAAATGTTTTTTATACTCTTGTAATCTTCTTATGGAATTCCCAATAAGCTTAAGAGGATATTTGAGGACAACATGAGTTGTATGGGAGCTTAAATCATATTGAGAATACCAAAATATGTTAAGCTAATTTTGAAAAAATATTTAAATAAAAAAAATATTACTATATATATTTGAATGAAGGCCTTTGTATACTTCATTTGGAAGTTAAATACTTCTTAACCAGTCAATATATATCTCACACCATCTAAATGGAATTAATATTCTCTATTTTCCTTCATGAGTTGATAAAATAAATAAATGAAAAGTTGAATCATGATTAATGAAACAAAGGGAGGATTTCTTTCACCTAGTGACATTTTAACAGGTGTAGTATCTCTCATAAAAAATAAAAGATATTTTAATACAATGGATGTGGAAGATAAGTACGATTTAATTATTAAAAGAAACAAAAAATCATTCGTTGCGATTTAATAAATATCCAAACCTCTAATCTCCATCTGGTTATTCTTAATAAAACACAGTAATAGTAAGCCACAGACATATAAAATTCCTCATTATATGTATTTTTTTATTATTTGGGTACATATAAATAAATCCACCAATATTATAGAAATTGTTGTATAAACATGGTATGAGAAAAATATTCCTTGAAAATTAGATATGGCTGTTGAGTGATATTTTTATAGAAATGTAAGTATAATTTATAATTATAGGATGAATGAAGTAGAAATTAATTGAATGTACCTAATTAATAAAATTAAATAAATAACCTCAGGGTTACCTTATGAGTTTTAGAAACATAGTTTGAAAAAGGATGCACATTGGCCAATGTTTTAATTTTTCATTGGTAATATTTATGAATGTTCATTTGTTTGGGGGTCAGATGATTATGTGTTGGGAATTGATAGATTTAATATTTTTAGAAGTTTATCCTTTCATATACATCATTTTAATCCCATTATTTTTCTAATTTATGGGTAATTATTATATTTGTTTCTTATATGATTAATTCAGATTTAATTATGGAAATGACATAATTATTGAGTTTTAATTTAGTTATTTACATTTGGAATTATTAGAATAAATCCTAAATTTAATCTCCCTTAGTTTGGAATCCATATTAGTGAAAATATATAATATATATTTTATACTTTTTAAGGGTCAGATAATTCCTATTTATGTTTTCTTATGCACCATTCCAGCTGCATAACCATGAATTTAGGCTATGTAACCATTATTTCTCCCTAATTTAGAATCATGTTGAGCTATGTAGGAATGAGTTTATGTGACTCATACACATCATTCTTGCCTATGTAAGTATGATCTTCAGATTCCTAAGGATAATTTCAAATATCAAATAAGCATAATTATAGATTTATAGGGATCATTCATCCACCTTAAGCATCATTTCACATGTCTAACCATTTTATTGTCCAGTGTAGGGATCAAATATGCTATGTACACATCATGTATTTTTGAAAATTATTGGAAGAATGATATGTTAATCGAACTTATTAAGAATAATATACTATTTAAAATAATTCTTCATTATCCCACATCGTCCTTCATGCGCCCCAATATTAGGTTTCCTGAGAATTATGGTAAATAAAAGAAAAGCTAAAGAAATATAAAAAAAATAATGTTTTGGATCACATGATGATCTGAATACCCAAAGTAAACTGAAATGTTGAAGGATTTGAGAAGGTAAATTATTTATAATTTTTTTCCTAATGTCCAATAAGTGTGGAACTATGATTCTATAACCTAAACACATGGTTTTAGAGAAGGTGTGTGTTCAATAATTATAGAATGTAGTGACCCTCTTATTCTCATTAGCTTGAGAATAAATTGAATCATTAATATTCCTCAATAAAAATCCCCAAGATGCCAATGGTTGTTAATAAATGCCGAAGGTATTAAAAAGAATGTGTGGGATGAATTACCATTTAATAAATAAAACCATTATTCCAACTACCACAACAAAACACTTCACTATATGATGCATAAATAAATGAAAGAAAAATAAACCCGTTCATTTATATAAAAACACACTAAAATGTACTATAATAGAAAACAAGTAACTATCATAGTAAAAAATGGAAGATAACTACAAGAAACATCAATACAAATACAATACTCTATGTTCCACAATATTCATTCTCCAACATATACAAATATCCCAATTATCATGAAGTGGTTCTAAATATGTAAGATTCTTTACATTTTCCCATGTCCCAGAAGATAGAATTTGAAAAAGAACCGATGTACCACATCATGGGTGAGTGTAAAACTGAGTAGTCTTTCCCCAATGGCCTCCCTGCTCATGCCACTAGGATAAAATAGTAATCAACATGAATATAAAATAGTTTTTAGAAAACAATTTCCAAAATAGTTTGTAACTAAATATAATAACATACTATATCAACAATTTTCTAGCAGAAACCTATTTTTTTAGAAAAAACCAAACACAGTTTTTAAAAAATTTCTTAATATTATTTTTGCTTAAAAATTTCATTCAACTTCTGCACACACTCAACCATTCATGCAACCTGAAACTCCCTATACATGTGATCGATGAGCTATCCTTCCACTAAGCCTTTACTTAGTGGACCAAATTGATTGGGGTACCTCATGGCCATATCCATTCCAAACTTTTTATAGTGATTCTTTACAGCCTTATCCATGAAAATTAATATAAACACACACCATAACCCATTCCAAACACATTCCAATATATTAAAACTCTCATAACAGCCCAATCACTTGTTAGATAATACCCGTTTTACCTTCACAATCATTTTATCATCAAACTTACATGAAACATCCCACAAACAAGTTTCGCTCCAACATCACAATTTAATAAAACATTTCAGAAATTTACAAAACATTATAAAACATTTTGACATCTTAAAACATCACCTCACTTTTCAAAACCCTTTAATAGGTGAACACACATTCCAAACAGTACAAATGCACCCTTTTCCCACTTTGTTTAACCAACTAAAACATTTTCAATTTTGATAAAAATAACCCTAGTGGTGTAAATTTGTCTTGCACATAAAACCCATTTCAAAACCCCATTTAAGACCAAAAACCATAAAAATTCATATAAAAAACATAATTTTAATCCCTATAGACATTTATAATACCACTTTGATGTTTTATAAAATCACCTTGAATAATACTAAAAAAGATTTAAATGAAAGAACACATTTTTATAAAATGATCTCAAAAGTATAACAATGTTTTACATATAAAACCTATTCAAAAACCCTCTTTTTAGGCCCACATGACACTAATACATTACCAAACCAGAATTTGAAGTCCAAACAAGTTTTAGTAAAACAATTCCATATGTTATGAAATTCACCCAAATAATACCCCAGAGTAACACTTGAAAACACCCAATTTCAATTTAAAATGCAAATATAAAATTAAACCCCAAACCAAATCAATTATAAACAGTTATTTCACCACTCCCAAGATATTATGAATATGAAAATTGAGTAAATACATAATGCTAACTCATCATTAATTTCTTACACATGGAACCACCTATCGAAATTGTCAAACCCCTCAAAACTTTGTGCGAAATATCAACCGCACCACCGCCACATCACAAGGAAGATAAATCCCCTCCTAGACCACAATATTTAACCAATGAGAAACCAAATAAAACCATATGTTTGAATCCTAACTTCTGGACATTTTAGAACATATTGAAAGAGGGAGGAAACCCTAAGGAGACGGAAGAATTGAAGAGTGAAACACTTACTCAAAATAATTTTGAATAAAACAACCAAAAATCCACCAGTATATAAATTTGAAAACATCAAACCATTTAGATGATGTTTAGACAAGGATTATGAGATCATGTAGGAACTAAAATGGGGGGAAAAGAGTAATAATTGAGAGAGTTATGATGGAAAGAACTTACCACCTCAAATCTGCCCGATTTTAGAAACCCTAAGAAGTTCATCACTCAATAGTGATGAAGAAGAGCTCCAAAGAGGGGAAAGAGAGGTTGGTCGCGCGTCTGGGTTCAATGGGCCTTTGTGAGGCTTGGAAGCACAAAAAAATACTTAAAATTGAATATTTTATTAACTAACAAAATTTTATTTTTAAAACTAGATTTGGGATTTCGGGCAGGCCCAACCCCTTAATTAAAACCCATATACACCCTGTTATGGATTTCTAAAGGCTTCCAACAACAATGGTGGTGTTATTATGTTAGGGGAGACAATTTATGAATTGTAATGAGTGAAATATTTTTAAAAAATGAAAGAATTATAAAAGAAAAAAAATTTATTTTCAAATATGGAATTGGGATCACAGTATGGCCGAATTCACGAAAACTCACCCATTCCACCATAAAAGCTTGAGAAACCCCAAAAACAAAGCATAAATGGAAATTAAATGAATTTATCTTTAAAATAAGTCATGAATGTAAAGATAACATGTTACATTGTGGTACTCTCAATATGGGTTGAGAAACTTGAGCTACTTTCATTGTACAATAGATCCTTCTTTATCCTAGGTGATTAAGGCACAAATAGCCTCATTCCAAACCAAATCAATCCACCATCATCAATATGTAACTCTTACCTTTTCTGTTCCATTACTACATTCACCTTATTTTGTTACTCTGGATCATCCGTTTGTGCCTCCTTAATACTCTTTTAGATATATTATTGGGAAATAATTTGGGAAAGGTATGATATATTCCATGCCGTTATGATTTTAAATTCCATCGTTTATATTCCTATAATGATATGGTATTTATCAGTCTACAATAGGGATAGAGGATCAGGTTCTTTTTGGATAAGAGAATCAGATACCTTTTTCACCTTACTAGGATTAAAGTGAATAGAGAAATCATAGTCTTCGATTAGCTCTAACCACCTCCTTTGATGCATGATGAGATCCTTTTTTGAACATATAATTTAGGCTCTTGTGATTGGTATATATTTTACACTTCTCTCCATATATGCAGTTTCACTAGATTATTGAGGGAAAAATCAAACCTACTTACTCCAAGTTAAGAATTGGGTAGTTCTGTTCATGGATCTTCAACTATCATGAGACATAAGCTATCACATTATCATTTTTCATGAGAACACAACAAAACCCAATCCGTTCATTTAATTATCACTATATATAAAAAAATTCCACCTTCTGAAATTGGGAGTATAGGTTCATTGGTTAGCCTCTACTTTAGATCCTTGAATAATCTCTCACATTCTTCCATCCATGCATACTTTACCCATTTCCTTGTTAAATTAATTACCGAGTTTTATAATCGTGAAAAATTTCTCCGAAAACATCTGTAGTACCTAGATAATCCAAAAAACTACAAATTTCCAGGACACTAGAGGGTATGATCTGTTCCTAAATTTCCATAATTTGGAGGGATCCTTATAAATTCAATCAATTGTGAACACATGTCCCTATAATGTGCCTTGATCTATCCAAAAGTCACGCTTGATAAACATGGATTACAACTTCTCCCCCCTTAATGTTGCCAACATAAGCCTTATATGTTCGTCACTATAAGGCCCCAGCCTTAAACCTTACTTAATCTTGAGTTATCACAAGATTACACGTTGAGGATCTTTTCAGGTTTAGAGATTTAGAGAATTAGAACATAACTATTACATCTCAAAAGATTACAAAGTAGTCACTTCTACTAAGTTTTAATAATAAAAAAAACTCTTAAAAGAAACATGTCTAGTTCCATGTTTTATATAGCATGACATTCCCTTGATCCCATCCTTGACCCTATTCCACATTAAGTCCTGTGAAAAACATTTCAAAAAAAATCTTGGGGTGAGCATAAAAAGCTCAGTAAGGGATACACAAATAATGAGAATTGTTAGTTTATCAAAACAACAAGTAAACCATTTATACTTTATCAAAGTAATACTTTTCACCTTTATGAAGTAATAAAAACCCTTCACTGAATAAAGTATCATTACTTACCTTTTTGTAATCAAAGGATTACCATAAAACCCATATAAAGAACACATAACATATATAAAGGTAACTTGGGACATAAACATACTTATGTGGAGTAACCATACGGTCGACTTCCACACATATCACTTAATGGAATACCCATACGGCCAATTTCCATACATACTTAATGGAATATCCATACGACCGACTTTCATAACCAATGCACTGGAGGTTATAACGTAACCACCCATCCTGGTATTCACGGCACCACCCGTCATATGGTTTATAACGTAACCACCCGTTAAAATGTCCATGTACCAGTATAAAATCATAAAACATAAAACCAATATAAAGGAATGATAACATTTCCACATTTCAATCATGATATAACATAAATATATTGACATAATAGAATCCTTTATCAAAACCATTTTCAATACCAAAATACATAAAAGAGTATATGGTATTTATTTTATTCTAAAAACAATACGGCTTGTTGAGGAAGCCAAAGACCAAATAATACTCGCGGCGGCGGAAAAAGTCGTTGTCACCGCGTACGTTAAAAAAACATTCCTTTTTGTCGTTTATTAATATGCTTCATAGAAAAAGTTTCCTTTTGTATAAAAGTAAATATCAAAGGGTTTATACACCGTATAAAATAAAGTTGTGTATAAAACGAAATATGCCTCAATGAAAGGAGATTGAGACGAAGTCGCTTACCTCGGGTCCGACTTAACTCGATCATTCTTTAACGTCCTGAATAATAAACTTGAGTTAATTTATACTTGATTAAGAACCTTTTTAAAGTTCATTATTCTTTTTATATCACTTATTTCCATGTTATAAACATTATGTAACCATTTAAGTTAATAATGTTTGTTTTGTCAATATTTGGTTCTTAAGTCGAAAGTTGACTTCTTACAATTACATGTTGTTCATGTGGTCAAATGTTCTTTATATCCAGAATGAAATTCCTGATTTGGATATCATATATATCATATATATCCAGCATGTACATGTATTTATAATATTACATAATCATTTAGAGGTAAGAAATGAAATGCACCGTTCATGGAGACGGTAAGCCGTACGTACGCATGAACGCTACTTTCATTTCTTTGTCATATTAGTGGAATTAAAACTAAATGAGAGGTATGTATATTTTAATTCCAGAATTATATTCATCATTTAGATATATCATTAATTATATATATACATTATATACATGTAATTTTAATAGTACATTACATTTGGGGATAAGAAATGAAATGCACCGTTCATGGAGACGGTAAGCCGTACGTACGCATGAACGCTACTTTCATTTCTATCTCATAATTTAATGGAAAGAAATAATAATGATATAGAGGTATATTATAATTCCAGTATAACATCATATATAATAACTTTAAATCCATCCTTTACACGTCCCACATATGGCATTAACAAATCACATCACTTTTAGGGGGCGGTAGTCCGCACTTCCTTAAATGAGGATATCGTGTTTACCCATAATGGAAACCATAAAGGTATGCCAAAAATAAAAAATACAGAAGCTTAAAGAAAACATAAACATATTATATATCATATATAAAAATAGTGACATCATAATGGCCACCCTTGAAGGTGTTAAATGAGTATTGAACAATAATCGTTTCGGGAGGCAGAATTTCGCCATCCACGAAAACCGTATGTTATTTAACCATTTGATGTGGTTGTGTGAGAGTGTAGCTCAAATAAATATTATAACAACATCCTAGTATATTCAAGATACTGGTTTTGTTACAAAAGAAGTAAATAAAAAGAGTTTAGAGGGTTGGAGAAGCAAAATAAAACAAATGAACAAGAGAGAATGAATTACCTTTTAAAGTGTAACTCTCTTTTGATTTGAGCCTAAAGGCTTCCTTTGAAAGGATTATGCCCAAAGGGAATACTCTAGGATTAGGAGAGGGATGTGGAGAGAGTAATTGGGCAGGGTTTGGCCGAGCCAAAGGCTTGAGAAGTGTGTGAAATGAGGTAGAGGTGGGGGCCTTTTATAAGAGGAGAGGAGGGGCACTTTTGGAAAGTAAAGAAATATTACTTTATTTGAAAATGTGTTTCGGTTTTAAAAGGTCCCACATTGATATAATTCGTGGATAAGGTGATAAGGTTTTTAAATCCAGTCATCCAATTGGTTTTGGACACGTGTAGGTTTTATATTTTTCATTATCTTTCCATTTTATTTAAATCGCCAAATAATGATGTCATCACTGCATCATTATTATGTCATAACTAATTTAATTTATTTAATGTCTCAAAATCTTAAAAAAAATACTATGATTTAGGAAATCTTTTTGGCTTTCCAATTACTATTTATAATCAAAATTTGGACTTGTATAACCCCACTAAAAAATTATTTTAGTAAAACAATTTATGTTAGTGTTATTTTCACTTTAACATTAAATAAAAATATATTAATGTCATTTTCCAACTAAAGTGGCTCCATGGGGTCCTAAAGTTGGCCCATGGCTTGTCTTGGTCGGCCATGACTCACCCAATAGGTGTAGGACAAGTTTCATGGTGTTTTCACATTCTTATAATACCATTTTTACCTTAAACTACACTAATTACCTCTAATCGCGATTAATGAAAAAAAGTTACTATTCACCAAAAAATTATTTTAATCTCATTGAACCACATTTTACTTCTTAATGATAACCATGTATGTCGGATTTTCATAATTCAATACACATTAGTGGTAAACTTTCATTTAACTGAAAAATCAGTTTGCTTGATTACCACTTAGTGGTTTCACTATTCATCAAAAATTGAAGTTTTTCAGAAAATTACCAAAAATTCACCCTAAGCTATATTTGATATTCCGAATTCAAAAATGAAGTCCAATTTACAAAATTCAAAACATATAAGTCAAATTAATTAATTTAATAATTAATTCCCGCTGTCATGACAAATAGCGTGTTTTTGTGAAACAATAAGTATCAAAAGATTGACACCAGTTTAAGTCCAATTTCAAAGTGAAATTGATTCCAATGACCACCATTGGATTAACTGGTAAAAATATTTTCTAATTTCACTTTAAAAACAATTAAAATAATAATCTAATCATATAAATAATTTAGATTAAAAAGAGGTTTTGAATTAAAATACAACATTTTACACTATTCATAAAAAAATGAACTTTATCAGAAAGGTACCAAAAATTTACACAAAGTAAATTTTGATGTCCCGATTCTAAAGAAGAGTTATATTTGGTCCAAAATAAATTATAAGAGTGATCAAAAATATATTTAATGACGGTTCACCATTAAAAGGTGATAAGTGAACCTTTAGTGAAAATTAGAGTATATATGCCCTAAAATTGAACTCTTTCCATATTTTAAGCCTTTATCTTTTATTGGGTAAATGTATAAACATTTAAAAACATATATAATCATATTTTAGTTATTTCTATCCATTCCCGCCAGTACAACGGCTACTTGTTAACTAACATTTAAAATAATATTATTTTATTACTAGTGTGCTACGTAAGTTTCAAAGAAACTCATCGTTGCGTATCGGGTACGCTATCAAACATAGCAACCCCTTTAAAATAAAATTAATATTTAATTCGTAAATACTAATAAATATGAAAATTCTTTATTCTTTATTTACCAGGGATGTTACATCCTTCCCCCCTTTTGGGAATTGCGTCCTCGCAATTTTATTCACTTATCAAAATAAGTGGGGGTATTTATCCCTCATAGCATTTTCAGATTCCCACGTTGCCTCTTCAATCACATGGTTTTTCCACAAAACCTTTACCTGATGAATCACCTTATTCCGTAACACTTGATCCCTGTGGTCAAGAATCTGGACCGGTTGTTCCTCAAAAGATAGGTTCTCTTCCAGCTGAACTACCTCTGGACTCAAAACATGAGATGGATCTGGCATATACTTTCTCAACATCGAAACGTGAAAAACATTGTGTACCTGAGATAAACTCGGAGGTAAAGCCACTCAGTATGCAAATGATCCAACTCTTTCCAGAATTTCGTATGGCCCAACCAAACATGGACTCAACTTTCCTTTCTTACCAAATCTCATCACACTTTTCCAAGGAGAAACCTTGAGAAAAGCATGATCACCTACCTCAAAAGATAGATCCTTCCTCCGGTTATCCTCATAACTCTTCTTCCTGCTCTGAGCTGTTCTCATGTGTTTTCTAAATCAACTGAACTTTTTATGCCATCTCTTCTACCAATTCTGGTCCTATAAGCTTCCTTTCACCCACTTCATTCCAAAATGTTGGAGTTCGACACCGCTTCCCATATAATGCCTAAAATGGTTCCATCTGTATACTGGAATGAAAACTGTTATTATAAGAAAACTCAACCAAAGAAAGATTTTGGTCCCAACTTCCCTGATAATCCATAGAACAAGCTCATAGAATATCCTCCAATGTCTGGATTGTTCGTTCGGACTGCCCATCTGATTGAGGATGAAAAGCTGTACTAAAATTTTAATTCAGTACCCAACGACTTCTGAAGTCCTTTCCAAAAGTTAGAAGTAAACCTGGGTTCACGATCCAATACAATGGAGAGAGGAACTCCATGTAACCTGACTATCTCTTTAAGATACAATGGGAAAGTTGATCTAGAGAGAAAGTATCTCGTATAGAAAGGAAATGAGCAGATTTGGTCAAGTGATCAACAATAACCCAGATTGCATTATTACCTCGAGATGTCCTCGGTAATCCCACAACGAAGTCCATGGATATGTTTTCCCATTTCCACTCTGGCACTGGTAAAGGCTGAAGCATCCCTTTCGGTAACTGCCGCTCTGCTTTAACCTGTTGACATGTCAAACACTTCACAGTAAAAGCAGCAATGTCTCTTTTCATTCCATCCCACCAGTAATACTCCCGCAGACCTCTGTACATCTTAGTACTGCCAGGATGAAAAAAACAACTCATTCTTCAACTGTGAATCACAAGGCACACATAACCTCTTCACAAACCTCAAAAGACAAACACAAACTTATCCAAGAACTCATGGAAAATTTTATTCATAAGGTCCATGAATACAGCAGGTGAATTAGTTAACCCAAAAGGCATAACTACAAATTCACAATGGCCATATCTAGTACGGAACACAGTCTTCGGAACGTCTGCTTATTTTACTTTCAACTGATGGTACCCCGACCTCAAGTCAATCTTCGAAAAATACTGAGCTCCCTGGAGCTGATACCACTTCATTCGATGGCCCAACATCTGCTGAAGTTGTTGCAAATGATTTTACCACCCCTTTCGGCTTGTAGTCTAGCTGCATTCCCCCAGTTGAGTTCTTCTTTGGACACTCGTTTGCATAATGACCCATTTCATTACACTTAAAACATCTTACCGTTGGCTTTTCGTTTACTGCTTGATCATCTTCCTTACAGTTACGAGCAATATGACTAGAATTACCACACCGAAAGCACTTACCAGACTTGGATAAACATTCTCCAGGATGCATTTTACCACACTTCTCACAGGATGGATATTTGGTTTTCTTACCTCCTTGCTTCTTTGATGAATTCTTCCCATTTTCCTTCCAACTAGACCTCTTATTCTGTTGTTTGTCATAGAACACCTGATCATCGGCAAACTCCATTTCCACCTTCTCCGCACATCAAACAAGTTTTTCATAACTTTTGAACTCACGAGAAGCTAAAGCCCTTCGATACTTTGGCTTTAACCCTGAGTAAAAACGGTTTATTTTACTATCAAGATCTCGTATGAAGTTTGGAGCATACCTTGCCAATCGAGTGAACTTTTCTTCATAAGTATCCACTAAATCATCCTCCTGTCTCAATTATAGGAACTATTTTTCCATCCTAAGAAGAACCACCTTAGGAAAATATTTCTCAAGAAACATACCTTTGAATTCGTCCCAGTGAAGATCCTTAATCTCATCACTATCCCTTATATTTTTCACCATCGACCACCACTGATCAGCTTCACCTTCAAAACGGTAAACAACAAGACTAACCTTTTGATGTTCTGAACACCCCATGACATCAAAAATGTTCTCCAGTGCTTTAATCCACCCTTCAGCTTGCACATGGTCAGATGATCCTCTGAATGATGGGGGATGTTGCCTCATGAAATGTTCCACCACTGACATGTTCCTCTGCGGTTGATCTGGCTGATCTCATGCATGGATACCACCACCATTTATATCCTGAGTCAACTGTGCCATCACTGCAACAAACTGTTCAGTTCCGATTCCGACCATCTCAAGTTGCTAATTTGGAAGGTTTTCTTCCTCCTGATGTCGTCCCAACATAGCTGCTTTGTTTCCTCTACGGAAAACCATTCTGAAAGCAGAAATATCTTAGGCGAAGCAACATGGTAATCTGTAAATGCTATATCATTTAAATCATATTATAATTTAACACTTTTCTAACTCCTAAAGTTGTCTAAACCGACCTTTGATACCAACTATAAGGCCCCAGCATTAAACCTTACTTAATCTTGAGTTATCACAAGATTACACGTTGAGGATCTTTTCAGGTTTAGAGTTTTAGATAATTAGAACATAACTATTACATCTCAAAATATTACAAAGTAGTCACTTCTACTAAGTTTTCATAATAATAAAAACTCTTAAAAGAAACATGTCTAGTTCCATGTTTTATATAGCATGACATTCCCTTGATCCCATCCTTGACCCTATTCCACATTAAGTCCTGTGAAAAACATTTCAAAAAAACTTGGGGTGAGCTTAAGAATCTCAGTAAGGGATACACAGAGAATGAAAATTGTTAGTTTATCAAAACAACAAGTAAACCTTGTATACTTTATCAAAGTAATACTTTTCACCTTTATGAAGTAATAAAAACTCTTCACTAAATAAAGTATCATTAGTTACCTTTTTGTAACCAAAGGATTACCATAAAACCCATATAAAGAACACATAACATATATAAAGGTAACTTGGGACATAAACATACTTAAGTGGAGTAACCATACGGTCGACTTCCACACATATCACTTAATGGAATAGACATACGGCCAATTTCCATACATACTTAATGGAATAGCCATATGGCCAACTTCCATACCCAATGAATTGGAGGTTATAACGTAACCACCCGTCCTGGTATTCACGGCACCACCCGTCATATGGTTTATAACGTAACCACCCGTTAAAATGTCCAAGTACCAGTATAAAATCATAAAACATAAAACCAATATAAAGGAATGATAACATTTCTACATTTCAATAATGATATAACATAAATATATTGACATAATAGAATCCTTTATCAAAACCATTTTCAATACCAAAATACATAAAAGAGTATATGGTATTTATTTTATTCTAAAAACAATACGGCTTGTTGAGGAAGCCAAAGACCAAATAATACTCGCGGCGGCGGAAAAAGTCGTTGTCACCGCGTACGTTAAAAAAACATTCCTTTTTGTCATTTAGTAATATGCTTCGTAGAAAAAGATTCCTTTTGTATAAAAGTAAAAGTCAAAGGGTTTATACACCGTATAAAATAAAGTTGTGTATAAAACGAAATATGCCTCAATGAAAGGAGATTGAGACGAAGTCCCTTACCTCGGGTCCGACTTGACTCGATCGTTCTTTAACGTCCTGAATAATAAACTTGAGTTAATTTATACTTGATTAAGAACCTTTTTAAAGTTCATTATTCTTTTTATATCAATTATTTCCATGTTATAAACATTATGTAACCATTTATGTTAATAATGTTTGTTTTGTCAATATTTGGTTCTTAAGTCGAAAGTTGACTTCTTACAATTACATGTTGTTCATGTGGTCAAAAGTTCTTTATATCCAGAATGAAATTCCTGATTTGGATATCATATATATCATATATATCCATCATGTACAAGTATTTATAATATTACATAATCATTTAGAGGTAAGAAATGAAATGCACCGTTCATGGAGACGGTAAGCCGTACGTACGCATGAACGCTACTTTCATTTCTTTGTCATATTAGTGGAATTAAAACTAAATGAGAGGTATGTATATTTTAATTCCAGAATTATATTCATCATTTAGATATATCATTAATTATATATATACATTATATACATGTAATTTTAATAGTACATTACATTTGGGGATAAGAAATGAAATGCACCGTTCATGGAGACGGTAAGCCGTACGTACGCATGAACGCTACTTTCATTTCTATCTCATACTTTAATGGAAAGAAATAATAATTATATAGAGGTATATTATAATTCCAGTATAACATCATATATAATAACTTTAAATCCATCCTTTACACGTCCCACATATGGCATTAACGAATCACATCACTTTTAGGGGGCGGTAGTCCGCACTTCCTTAAATGAAGATATCGTGTTTACCCATAATGGAAACCATAAAGGTATGACAAAAATGAAAAATACAGAACCTTAAATAAAACATAAACATATTATATATCATATATAAAAACAGTGACATCATAATGGCCACCCTTGAAGGTGTTAAATGAGTATTGAACAATCATCGTTTCGGGAGGCAGAATTTCTCCATCCACGGAAACCGTATGATCTTTATCCATTTGATGTGGTTGTGTGAGAGTGTAGCTCAAATAAATATTATAACAACATCCTAGTATATTGAATATACCGTTGTTGTTACAAAAGAAGTAAATAAAAAGAGTTTAGTGGGTTGGAGAAGCAAAATAAAACAAATGAACAAGAGAGAATGAATTACCTTTAAAAGTGTAACTCCCTTTTGATTTGAGCCTAAAGGATTCCTTTTAAAGGATTCTGCCCATAGGGAATCCTCTAGGATGAGGAGAGGGATGTGGAGAGAGTAATTGGGCAGGGGTTGGCCGAGCCAAAGGCTTGATAAGTGTGTGAAATGAGGTAGAGGTGGGGGCCTTTTATAAGAGGAGAGGAGGGGCACTTTTGGAAAGTAAAGAAATATTACTTTATTTGAAAACGTGTTTCGGTTTTAAAAGGTCCCACATTGATATAATTCGTGGATAAGGTGATAAGGGTTCGAAATCCACTCATCCAATTGCTTTTGTACATGTGTAGGTTTTAGATTTTTCATTATCTTTCCATTTTATTTAAATCGCCAAATAATGATGTCATCACTGCATCATTATTATGTCATAAATAATTTAATTTATTTAATGTCTAAAAACCATTAAAAAACTACTATGATGTAGGAAATATTTTTATATTTCCAATGACTATTTATAATCAAAATTTGGACTTGTATAACCCCACTAAAAATTATTTTAGTAAAACAATTTATGTTAGTGTTATTTTCACTTTAACATTAAATAAAAATATATTAATGTCATTTTCCAACTAAAGTGGCTCCATGGGGTCCCCAAGTTGGCCCATGGCTTGTCTTGGTCGGCCATGACTCACCCAATAGGTGTAGTACAAGTGTAATGGTGTTTTCACATTCTTATAATACCATTTTTACCTTAAACTATACTAATTACCTCTAATCGCGATTAAAGAAAAAAAGTTACTATTCACCAAAAAATTATTTTAATCTCATTGAACCACATTTTACTTCTTAATGACAACCATGTATGTCGGATTTTCAAAATTCAATACACATTAGTGGTAAACTTTCATTTAACTAAAAAATCAGTTTGCTTGATTACCACATAGTGGTTTCACTATTCATCAAAAATTGAAGTTTTTCAGAAAATTACCAAAAATTCACCCTAAGCTATATTTGATATTCTGAATTCAAAAATGAAGTCCATTTTACAAAATTCAAAACATATAAGTCAAATTAATTAATTTAATAATTAATTCCCGTTGTCATGACAAATAGCGTGTTTTTGTGAAATAATAAGTATCAAAAGATTGACACCAGTTTAAGTCCAATTTCAAAGTGAAATTGATTCCAATGACCACCATTGGATTAACTGGTAAAAATATTTTCTAATTTCACTTTAAAAACAATTAAAATAATAATCTAATCATATAAATAATTTAGATTAAAAAGATGTTTTGAATTAAAATACAACATTTTACACTATACATAAAAAAATGAACTTTATCAGAAAGGTACCAAAAATTTACACAAAGTAATTTTTGATGTCCCAATTCTAAAGAAGAGTTATATTTGGTCCAAAAAAAGTATAAGAGTGATCAAAACTATATTTAATGACGGTTCACCATTAAAAGGTGATAAGTGAACCTTTAGTGAAAATTAGAGTCTATATGCCCTAAAATTGAACTCTTTCCGTATTTTAAGCCTTTATCTTTTATTGGGTAAATGTATAAACATTTAAAAACATATCTAATCATATTTTAGTTATTTCTATCCATTCCCGCCAGTACAACGACTACTTGTTAACTAACATTTAAAATAATATTATTTTATTACTAGTGTGCTACGTAAGTTTCAAAGAAACTCATCGTTGCGTATCGGGTACGCTATCGAACATAGAAACCCCTTTAAAATAAAATTAATATTTAATTAGTATATATTAATAAATATAAAAATTCTTTATTCTTTATTTACCTGGGATGTTACAGTCACGTTCCTCCTTTCACTTGAAATATATGGTAATATCATTGATAAAAACTACCACAAAGTTTCCAAGGTAATGTATAAATACTCTAAAAATAAAATCCATGAAGATTCCAGAGGAATTAGTAAGTGAAAATAGAATCACAAGAAACTTATAGTTCCCATTCATGGAATGGAATGTAGACTTTTGATTGTCTTTATTATTCACCTTCATTTGATGATATCCAGAACAAAGATCCACCTTCTAGAAGTACTGATCCCCTCACAACTGATTGAACATGTCATCAATCCTTATTAGGGGATACATTTTCTTTAAGTTGAACTTGTTGTGTTCCCGATAATCGATACAGAACAACATTGATCCATCCATTCTTTAATGAATACAATTCGATAAGAGCCATCCTCCTAGGACACATTGATATAGGATTAGCTTTGTCCCTGAATTCTCTTGAGAACAATACCTCACGATCAAGGGGAAGTTCATGTAACTATTCATGAAATACATCATTATATTCATTACTGATTGGAATTTACCCAAGGTCGATAACTTACATTGACTCAAGAATTTGTGTGAAATATTCTTATTCCCATGGAATCAATACCGACAACGTTAAAGTATTTTCCAATATACATTAATGTTCTTCCTTGAATTTTTAGACGAGAATGCCATTGTTTGTAAAATGAAATGATATGTCAATTTCTTAAGATATTATATGTACTCTATATAACAAGAGCCAATCCATTCCCTTTATATCATAAAATTACACCAAGGTAAGTATCACAAGATTTATTAGAAGAATCATTGCAACTATGACAACAATAGAGGAGTCCATCACATGGTTTTCAATGATTTCAGAACTTTTTAATTTTATAGATATCTGTAATTAAAGGTTTCTAGGATTCGATTAAATATATCTAGATACCTTTTATGATATAAAAGAATTCATAGAACCAGAATCAAATAATAAATTTTCCATTTATCAGTGAATAGAAGGTGTAACTTGTAGGACATTTCTTCGTGCTCCACATAAGCAGTAGTGATGGAATAAGCCTTGCCTCTGTCCTTTTCCTTGGGTGGATGATGAATCTGATTAACCTTGAGTAATCGAGGTTTAGTGCATTGGATTATATAGTTCCCATTATCCCTAAAATTATATCATTGGACCATGTGTTGTTCTCTCCTTTGCTCCACCACATTTTCCAGCTTCCTCATATATTTTAGACAATCAATATCTTTTTGGAATTCTCCCCCACAACTATAGAATTTCCTCATTCCATTAATACAGTTACCATAATTATTTTTCCCCACATTTTGGCATGTGTGTGATAGAGTGTTATTTCCACCCTTCTTATTAGATCCTCTGGAATGAAACTCCATATTCCTTTTCTTATCAACATATCCATGTGATGATTTTCCAAACTCCATATCAACTTTGAGATCACGTCGAAGAGCTTCTTCATAACTCCCAAATTCGCAAATTTCTAGATCCATTAGAATGCTTGGTTTCAAACTGAAAAATAATATATTAATATTGATATCATTTTTTACAAAAAATCTTGAGTCATAATTTCAAATCCATGAAAAAATTTCATCATAGGATGTGATAGATTTTTGTTTATTTATCTTCAGCTCTATGAATTATCTCTGTATCTTTTTTCGAAGATTTATAGGGAAATACTTGTTAATAAAAATTGTCTTAATGTCTCCCCAAACCAAAATCTCAATTTATTCCTTTATATTGGTGTTCTTAATCAAATCCAACCAATGATCTGCCTCTACATATAAATGGTAAATGGATAGTGTCACCTTCTCTATCTCAAAACCGTGAAGAAAAAAATGATATTATCTATTGAGTTGAACAACTATTCTATGACTAGTAGTTTTTAAGATCCACTAAACTTTTATGGTCGTTTCCATATAAAAAAATTTTCATCCAGTTGTTCCCTCTTAGGTGCTGTAATATGTTAAAAATTCTTTAGGTTATAATTCATGACCTTAGATAGTTGGGTAATCTCACCATATCATTCTAAACTCCACCTCACAAAGATTTAGGGATTCCATTAGTGAAATCACTACATTGTCCCTCACATGGGTTGTTGGACTAGTTTCTCCTGGTACCTACCATTTTCGAAAATATAAATGGATCTAAAAAACATAATTCAACAAGTTATGAATACATAATTTAATCATTTGTGCAATTATTTCTAATCAAACATCTTGTGGAATCCCTATGTTTATGATTTTCTAAAATAATGCTTATTGGGTGATTGCTTATACTGAGAGACAAACTAAGGGTTTTTACTAAGGTTATCTAATCATAATTATCAAATTTACTAAACCTTGTTCGTATTGTAACTATAGAGACCCTAAATTTTATTATAAGACTTGTTAAATCATTTTAAAGTTAAACAACATAAAATAATTAGACAACTAGGATCTAAATGTTTAGTGTCTTCGAAAATTTTTGACCACACATAACATTTTAAAAATAAAACACAACCATTTATTAATTTCTTTTTTCTCAAGCTTCATATTCATCCTTGAATTCTCCACAGTTCAAGTTGTCAAATGAGGATATATATAAAATAAGCGGTGACCTAAAATAATAGTAAGAGAATAAATAATAACATGAAACAATATAACATGGTGTGTGAATAATCATAACATCATTATCATAATCATGAGAAAAAGAATTAGATAATGGAATGGAATTTTTCAATGCATAAAAATTATACATCATGTCTTTGTGGTCAACTATCACACATATTTATGCCCAAAGATAGAATCATGTTCACACATATTTCAATTTGAATCATGAGATACATCACATTACCCAATTAATTAGAGTGATATATACTCTTGGTATCACCCATCACATCATAACAATTACATTGGGATATATAATTTTGGGGGAACCCATCACATCATAACATTTAAATTATCATGCAAGCCATATAGAAGATATATAAATATTGGAGATAAAATTACCCATAGGAAGGAATATGTTTCATTTAATAATGAATAAATTCATAAAAATTTGGAATTCCCCATATAAAAATGGAATAAAATAATCTGTATCGATCTTGATTGAAGAATAAACATTCACATGTGATGTAACTGATATATTATTTTTAAATAAGTGTTATTTAGGAGAAATATTTTTATTTTTCATAAAATGAGATTGGTAACATGTATATACCCAAAAACAAAATACAATGGAATATAAATTATATATATGGAACAATAAAGGAATATCCATTGTAACATCACAAGTAAGTAATGAATAATAGATATTTTTATCTATGTCTATTAATGAATTAGATAGTGTTTTAGTGGCTTAAAATGAAAATAAATCCAATCTTAAGCATGTAATACACTAATATTTTTTAAAAGATTGTTTTACTGCCTTTTGATGGAAAACCATTTTTAAATATTTCTTTTGACAATTTTATAAGCTATGTTTGTCAAAATAAACTTATTCTTTATGATTGGGACATCAAAATTTACTTTGTGTGAATTTTTGGTATTTTTCTGACAATGTTCATTTTTTAATGAATAGTGAAAAATACTGCATTTTACATAAAAAATGCTTTTTAATCTAATTAATTTATATGATTAGACTATCTTTTGAATTGGTTTTAAAGTTAAATTAGAATATATTTTTACCATTTAATCAAATTGTGGTCATTAGTATTAATTTCACTTTGGAATTGGGCATAAACTAATGCCAAACTTTTCATAGATATTGTTTCATAAAAACATGCTTTTTGTCATGACAGTGGGAATTAATTATTATATTAATTAATGTGACTTATATGATTTGAATTTTTTAAAATAGACATCTTTTTTGAATTCATAATATAAAATATAGCTTAGGGTGAAGTTTTGGTATTTTTATGAAAAACTTCAATTTTTGATGAATAGTGAAACAACTAAGTGGTAGTTAAAGAAACTGATTTTTCATTTAAATGAAATTTTTTCACTTATGTGATTTGATTTTCAAAAATCCTACATACATGGTTGTCATTTAGAAGTAAAATGTGGTTCAATGAGATTAAAATAATTTTTTGGTGAATAGTAACTTTTAAGTTCTTAATCGCGATTAGAGGTAATTAGTGTAGTTTAAGGTAAAAATTATGTTTTAATAATATGAGATGAGCTTGAAACATGTCCTAAACTTATTGGATGTGTCATGGCCGACCAATAAAATCCATGGGTCAACTTGGGGACCCCATGGAGCCACATTGGTTGGGAAATGACATAAATAACTTTTTATTTAATGTAAAAGTAAAAATGACACAAACATGAGATGTTTTACTAAAACAATTTTTAAATGGAAATATACAAGTCAGATTTTTGAGTATAAATAGTCATTGGAAAGCTAAAACGATTTCCAACATCATAGTATTTATTTTATAATTTTTAGACTTTAAATAAATTAAATTATTATGACATCATGATGAAGCAGTGATTACCTCATTAATAAAGGATTTAAATAAAATGAAATGATAATGTAAAATCTATGACCTAAACATGTAAAAAACCTATTAGATGGGTGGATTTAGAACCCTTATCACCTTACCCTTGAATTATATCAATTTGGGACCTTTTGATTCCGAAAACCATTTTAAAATAATGTAACATTTCTTTACTTTCCAAGAGTGCCCCTCCTCTCCTCTTATAAAAGGCCCCCACCTCTACCTCCTTACCCACACTCCCAAAGCCTTTGGATCGGCCAAACCCAGACCATTATGGCTCTCCACTTCCCTCTATTACTCCTTGAAGTCTCACATTGGGCATAAGTCTTCCCAAATAAGCCTTTGAGCTCAAACCAAAGAGATTTACCCGATTTTAAGGTAATGTCTTCACTTGAGTCCTTTTGTTTTATTTTGCTTCTCCCACCCCCTAAACTCTTTTTATTAATTTATTTTGTAAAAAATCCAGTATATTCAATATACTAGGATGTTTTTAGAAGTATTAGAGCAAAATATACACACACCTACATCTAATGGTTAAAGAACATACTGTTTCCATGGATGGCGAATTTATGCCTCCCAAAACGATGATTGTTCAACGTTCTTTTAACACCTTCAAAGGTGGAAATTAAGATGTCACTATATTTATATATGATATATAATATGTTTATGTTTCCCTTAAGCTTCTGTATTTTTCAATTTGGGCATACCTTTATGGTTTCCATTATGGGTAAACACGATATCCTCATTTAAGGAAGTGCGGACTACCGCCCCCTAAAAGTGATGTGATTTGTTAATGCCATATGTGGGACGTGTAAAGGATGGATTTAAAGTTATTATATATGATGTTATACTGGAATTATAATATACCTCTATATCATTATTATTTCTTTCCATTAAATTATGAGATAGAAATGAAAGTAGCGTTCATGCGTACGTACGGCTTACTGTCTCCATGAACAGTGCATTTCATTTCTTACCTCTAAATGATTATGTAATATTATAAATGCATGCATGTACTGGATATATATGACATATATAATATCTACATCATGAATAAAATTCTGGATATAATGGATACATGAACAACTTGTAATTATAAAGGGTTTATTTTGGACTCAAGTACCAATGATCGTTAAAACGACCATTATTAACTTAAATAATTACATAGTGTTCATGACATGGAAATAAGTGATATAAAAGGAATAATGAACTTGAAAAAGGTTCTTAAACAAGTAGAAATTAACTCAAGTTTATTATTCAGGAGATTAAATAATGACCAAGTCAAGTCGGACACGAGGTATGGGACTTCGTCTCAGTCTCCTTTCATTGAGGCATATTTTATTTTATACACAACTTTCTTTTATACGGTGTATAAACCCCTTTTACTTTTACGTTTATCCAAAAGGAATCTTTTTTATATGAAGTGTTTTACAAAATGACAAAAGGTAATGTTTTTGTCGTACGTATGCGGCGACAACGACTTCTCCGCCGCCGTGACCATTATTTGAGTTTCGGCTTCCTCTACAAGACTTACCTTCTTTTTAAAAGAAAAATAAATACCATGTTTTAATTTTATTTTATTTTGGTATTGAAAATGGTTTTCATAATGTTTTTATATCAATGTGTTGTATTTATATCTTGTGATTGAAAGGTGGAAATGTTATGTTTCATATATGCATGTTTTATGTGATACGATTATGTTGAGGTTCTTGGGAATTATTATGAAGACGGGTGGTTCAGTGATAATTTAAGGGCGGGTGAGCCCGATATAGATCTCCAATGCATTGGGTAACGCGAAGGAGTGAAACGTTAAGGTTTCTCCGAAGAGATTTAAGGAATATACTGTGATGGGTATTCCAAACGTAACCAAGAGGGTTACTCCCTACGTAAGAATGTTATGAATGCCTCAAGTTACCTTTATGTCTTATTATTTCTATGATTTATTCATGATTTGATGAGGTATGTTAAGGTGCTTATGTTTTATGGGTAAAGTATGATTTTATTCTTATGTATATATGAACTCATGTACCCTTTCCATATTTTTTTATAACCCATACCAAGGTTTTTATGCTCATCCCAAGTCTTTTTTTGAAATGTTTTTCACAGGTCAAGGGAAAGGTACATGATATGATGATAGTGTCAAGGATGTGTCAAGAAATAATCCATGTTTTATTTTAAATATGTTCCATTGATTAATACTATCTTTATGTAACCACTTTGTTTAAATATGGAATGTAATGGAAGTTTTATGATCTAATTCTCTAAAACTCTAAACCTGAAATGATCCTCAATGTGTAATCTTGTAATAACTCAAGATTAAGTAAGGTTTAAGGCTGGGGCCTTATAGTTGGTATCAAAGGTCGGTTTAGATAACTTTAGGAGTTAGAATTCTATTAAATGATTATGCAAAAATATTTTTTTTATGGTCAAATTGAAGTGATATAGAATTTTAAGATTACCATGTTGGTTCATCTAAGACATGTTTGTTCAGAATGGTTTTCCGTAGAGGAAATAGGGAAGCAGTGCTAGGAAGGCTTGCAGAAGGAAATAACCTTCCGAATCAGCACCCTGAGATGGTCGGAATTGGAACTGAACAGTTTTTTGCAGTAATGGCACAGTTGACTCAAGCAATAAATGGAGGTGGTATCCATACACGAGATCAGCCAGATCAACCACAGAGGAACATATCTGTGGTGGAACATTTCATGAGGCAACATCCCCCATCATTCAGAGGATCATCTGGCCTTGTACTAGCAAAAAGGGTTATTAAAGCACTGGAGAAGATTTTCTATTTCATGGGGTGTTCAGACAATCAAAAGGTTAGTCTTGCTATTTACCGTTTGGAGGGTGAGGGAGATCAGTGGTGGCCTATGGTTAAAAATATCAGGGACGCCGATGAGATTGATGCTCTTGACTGGGATGAATTCAAAGGTATGTTTCTTGAGAAGTATTTTCCTAAGGCTGTTCGACATAGGATGGAAAAGCAATTCTTGGAATTGAGGCAAGAGGAAGACTCAGTGGATGCCTATGAAGAAAGGTTCACTCGATTGGCAAGGTATGCTCCAAATTTTATCCGAGACCTTGATAGTAAAATAATTCGTTTTTACTCAAGATTAAAGCCAAAATATCAAAGGGAATTAGCTTCTCGTGAGTTCAAAAGTTATGAAAATCTTGATCGATGTGCTGAGAAGGTGGAAATGGAGTTTTCCGATGATCAAGTGTTCTATAATAACCAACAGAAGAAGAGACCGAGGTGGCAGGAGAAAGGTAAGAATTCTTCAAAAAAAGTCTGATGGTAAGAAAACTAAGTTTCCAGTTTGTGATAAATGTGGCAAAAGTCATGCTGGGGATTGTCTTCTAAATTCTGGAAAGTGCTACCGATGTGGTAAGATGTGACATAAGGCTCGTGATTGCACTGAAAAAGATCAGGGTGATGGTAAGACCAAATTTTATTTACAGTTAGTGAAATGTTATAAGTGCAATGAGATGGGTCACTATGAAAAAGAGTGTCTGAAAAAGAGCTTGAGTGATGGGAAGCAGTTAGACTACAAGCAGAAAGGGGTGGTGAAATCCTTTGCAACTACTTCAGCAGATGTCGGGCCATCAAATGATGTTGTATCAGGTACTTTGTTTTTTCAGATTATGCCAGTGTGTTGTTTGATTCGGGGTCTACAAATTCTTTCATCTCTGAAACCTTTTCTAGTAAAATAAGAATACCATCTCAAGAAATGACTCCTAAACTTGTGGTAAAAACACCTGGGGGGAATGTTGAGGCAAAAAGAATTTATAAGAACCTTCCTATCCTTATCTGTGGAAAGAACCTACTTGAAAAACTTATTGTTCTACCTCTAGTAGAGTTTGATGTTATCCTGGGTATAGATTGGCTCTCTATTTACCATGCTAAGATTGACTGTAGAGATAAATATTTTTCTTTTCAGAAATACTTTCAGTTTGTGTACAATAATGAACCCTTACTATTGATAACATATCAAGAGGCCAAGAAACTTATAAAAGATGGAAATGAATGATACATTGCACACATCGTTGAAAATAAAGGAACTGTTCAGATTAATGATGTGCCAGTGGTAAATGAGTATCCTGATGTTTTTCCTGATGAGTTTCCTGGAATAATACCAGATCAGGAAGTTGAGTTTACTGTTGACTTAGTTCCTGATGATAAGCTAATTTCAAAACCCCCTTATCGAATGGCTCAAATTTAACTTTTAGAGTTGAAGGAGCAATTGCAAGATTTATTAGAGAAATGTTTCATTCGACCTAGCACGTCACCATGGGGTGCTCCTGTTTTATTTGTTAAAAAGAAAGATGGTTCTATGAGACATTGCATTGATTATAGAGCCTTTAATAACATCATTATTAAGAAAAATTATCCTTTACCTCATATCGATGATTTGTTTGATCAACTCCGGGGAGCTCAGTTTTTTCCAAATATTGACGTGAGATCGGGGTACCATCAGCTGAAGGTAAAGGAGGCAGATATTCCGAAGACCATGTTCCATACAAGATATGGCCATTATGAATTTGTAGTAATTCCTTTTGGGCTAACCAATGCACCTGCTGTATTCATGGACTTAATTAATAGAATTTTCCATGAGTTCTTGGATAAGTTTGTGGTGGTTTTCATTGATGATATTTTGGTGTTTTGTAAAAGTAAAGAAGAGAATGAAAGACATTTAAGGGTTATCTTGAAAACCTTAAAAGAAAAGAAACTGTATGGAAAATTCATCAAGTGTGAGTTTTGGTTGAATCAAATTTCATTCCTTGGTCATATTGTTTCTAAAGATGGAATAACTGTTGATCCTGCAAAAATAAAAGTTGTGGACGACTGGCCAAGACCCACAAATGTAACTGAGATTCGTAGCTTCCTTGGTTTGGCAGGCTATTACCGAAGGTTTGTTAGAAATTTTTCATAGTTATCTAGTCCAATAACTAAGCTAACTCGGAAGGTTGTTAAGTTTATTTGGACGAAATAATGTGATGATTGTTTTCAGGAATTGAAAAGAAGATTGGTGAATGCTCCAGTTTTTGAACTACCTTCAAGGAGTAGTGAGTTTGTTATATACAGTGATGCTTCATTGAAAGGACTTGGTTGCGTCCTAATACAGAATGATCAGGTAATTTCTTATGCTTCACGACAGTTGAAAACTCATGAGGTAAATTACCCTACACATGATTTGGAATTAGCTGCTGTTGTTTTCGCTTTAAAAATTTGGAGGCATCATTTGTATGGAGTAAAGTGTGAAATATATACTGATCACAAAAGTTTAAAGTATATATTCACTCAGAAAGAGTTAAACACGAGACAGAGGAGATGACTAGAATTAATCAAGGATTATGATTGTACAATTCATTACCATCCAGGAAAAGCAAATAAAGTGGCTGATGCTTTGAGTCGAAAAAGTAATGCTTCATTAGCAATGTTGCATTTGGAACATGATCCTTTGGTTAAGGATTTGATGAACTTTGGCATAGAAGTTGTTGGTGTAGGATGTTATTCTGTTTTGTTTTAGGTATCATTGAGATCATCTCTATCAGTCGGAATTAAGCAAGCATAGAAGCAAGACAGTGAGTTGCAGAAAAAGGTAGAGCTAGTTCAGAAGGGTAAGTTTCCTGAATTCAACATTGATAATGATTGCGTTTTGAGATTTAGGAAGAGATTGTTTGTTCCTTGTGATTCACAGTTGAAGAGAGAGTTGTTATGTGAAGCTCATAGTTCTCTGTTTTCAGGTCATCCTAGCAGTACTAAGATGTATAGAGATCTGCGAGAGTATTACTGGTGGGATGGAATGAAAAGAGTTATTTCTGATTTTACTGTGAAGTGTTTGACATGTCAACAGGTTAAAGCAGAGTGACAGTTATCGAAAGGGATTCTTCAGCCTTTACCAGTGCTAGAGTGGAAATGGGAGAATATATCTATGGACTATGTTGTGGGATTACCGAAGACATCTCGAGGTAATAATGCAATCTGGGTTATTGTTGATCGCTTGACCATGTCTTCTCATTTCCTTGTTATACGAGATACTTTTTACTAGATCAACTTTCCCGTTTGTATCGTAAAGAGATAGTCAGGTAACATGGAGTTCCTCTCTCCATTGTATCTGACCGTGATCCCATGTTCACTTCTAACTTTTGGAAAGGCCTTCTGAAGTCGTTGGGTACTGAATTAAATTTTAGTACAAATTTTCATCCTCAATCAGATGGGAAGTCAGAATGAAAAATTCAGACCCTGGAGGATATGCTACGAGCTTATTCGATGGATTATCAGGGAAGTTGGGACCAACATCTTTCTTTGGTTGAATTTTCATATAATAATAGTTTTCATTCCAGTATACAGATGGCACCATTTCAGGCATTATATGGGAAGCGGTGTCGAACTCCAGCTTTTTGGGATGAAGTGGGTGAAAGGAAGTTGATGGGACCATAATTGGTAGAAGAGATGGCAGAAAAAGTTTAGCTGATTCAGAAACACATGAGAACAACTCAGAGTAGGCAGAAGCGTTATGCAGACAACAGGAGTAAGGATCTATCTTTTGAGGTAGGTGATCATGTTTTTCTCAAAGTATCACCATGGAAAAGTGTGATGCGATTTGGTAAGAAAGGAAAGATGAGTACAAGGTTCATTGGACCATATGAAATTCTGGAGAGAGTTGGATCAGTTTCATACCAGGTGGCTTTACCTCAGATTTTATCTCAGGTACACAATGTTTTTCATGTTTCGATGCTGAGAAAGTACATGCCAGATCCATCTCATGTTTTGAGTCCAGAGGTAGTTCAGCAGGAAAAGAACCTATCTTATGAGGAACAACCGGTCCAGATTCTTGACCACAGGGAGCAAGTGTTACAGAATAATGTGATTCATCAGGTAAAGGTTTTGTGGAAAAACCACATGATGGAAGAGGCAACATGGGAATCTGAAAATGCAATGAGGGATAAGTACCCCCATTTATTTGATAAGTAAATAAATTACGGGGACACAACATTCTAAAGGGGGGAAGGATGTAACATCCCAAGTAAGTAATGAATAATATATATTTTTATCTATGTCTATTAATGAATTATATATTGTTTTAGAGGCTTAAAATGAAAATAAATCCAATCTTAAGAATGGAATACACTAATATTTTTTAAAAGATTGTTTTACTGCCTTTTGATGGGAAACCATTTTCAAATCTATATTTTGACAATTTTATAAGCTATGTTTGTCAAAATAAACTTATTATTTATGATTGGGACATAAAAATTTACTTTGTGTGAATTTTTGGTATTTTTCTGACAATGTTCATTTTTTAATGAATAGTGAAAAATACTGCATTTTACATCAAAACTGATTTTTAATCTAATTAATTTATATGATTAGATTATCTTCTGAATTGGTTTTAAAGTTAAATTAGAATATATTTTTACCATTTAATCCAATGGTGGTCATTAGTATTAATTTCACTTTAGAATTGGGCATAAACTAATGCCAAACTTTTCATAGATATTGTTTCATAAAAACATGCTTTTTGTCATGACAACGGAAATTAATTATTAAATTAATTAATATGAATTATATGATTTGAATTTTTTAAAATAGACATCATTTTTGAATTCAGAATATCAAATATAGCTTAGGGTAAAGTTTTGGTATTTTTCTGAAAAACTTCAATTTTTGATGAATAGTGAAACCACTACGTGGTAGTTAAAGAAACGGATTTATCATTTAAATTAAACTTTGTCACTTATGTGATTTTATTTTAAAAAATCTGACATACATGGTTGTCATTAAGAAGTAAAATGTGGTTAAATGTGATTAAAATAATTTTTTTGGTGAATAGTAACTTTTAAGTTCTTAATCACAATTAGAGGTAATTAGTGTAGTTTAAGGTAAAAATAATGTTTTAATAATATGAGATGAGCCAACACATGTCCTAACATTATTGGATGTGTCATGTCCGACCAAGAAAATCCATGGGTCAACTTGGGGACCCCATGGATCCACTTTGGTTGGGAAATGACATAAATAACTTTTTATTTAATGTAAAAGTAAAAATGACACAAACATGAGATGTTTTACTAAAACAATTTTTAAATGGGTTTATACAAGTCATATTTCTGATTATAAATAGTCATTGGAAAGATAAAAAGATTTCCTACATCATAGTATTTATTTTATAATTTTTAGACTTTAAATAAATTAAATTATTTATGACATCATGATGACGCAACGATTACCTCATTAATAAAGGATTTAAATAAAATGAAATGATAATGTAAACTCTCTGACCTAAACATGTCCAAAACCTATTGGATGGGTGGATTTCGAACACTTATCACCTTACCCTAGAATTATTTAAATGTGGGGCCTTTTTAATCCGAAAATAATTCTAAAATAATGTAACATTTCTTTACTTTCCAAGAGTGCCCCTCCTATCCTCTTATAAAAGGCCACCACCTCTACCTCCTTACCCACACTCCCAAAGCCTTTGGCTCGGCCAAACCCTGCCCATTTTGTCTCTCCACTTCCCTCTATTACTCCTCGAAGCCTCACTTTGGGAAGAAGTCTTCCCAAGGAAGACTTTGAGCTCAAACCAATGGGAGTTACCCGATTTTAAGGTAATGTCTCCACTTGAGTCCTTTTGTTTTATTTTGCTTCTCCAACCCACTAAACTCTTTTTATTCATTTCTTTTGTAACAAATCCAGTATCATTAATATACTAGTATGTTTTTATAAGATGTATTCGAGCAACACTTAAACACACCTACATCTAATGGTTAAAGAACATACTGTTTCCGTGGATGGCGAATTTATGCCTCCCGAAACGATGATTGTTCAACATTCTTTTAACACCTTCAAAGGTGGCCATTAAAATGACACTATATTTATATATGATATATAATATGTTTATTTTTTCCTTAAGCTTCTGTATTTTTCAATTTTGGAATACCTTTATGGTTTCCATTGTGGGTAAACGCGATATCTTCATTTAAGGAAGTGCGGACTACCGCCCCCTCAAAGTGATTTGATTCGTTAAATACCATATGTGGGACGTATAAAAAATGAAACTATGATATTATATATGATATTATAATGGAATTATAATATAACTTTATATCATTATGATTCCATTCTATAAAATACGAAATATAAATGAAAGTAGCGTTCATGCATACGTACGGCTTACCGTCTCCATGAACAGTGCATTTCATTTCTTACCTCTAAATGATTATGTAATATTATAAATGTATGCATGTACTGGATATATATGACATATATAATATCTACATCATGAATGAAATTATGGATATAATTGATACATGAACAACTTTTAATTATAAAGGGTTTATTTTTGACTCAAGTACCAATGATCGTTAAAACGACCGTTATTAACTAAAATAATTACATAGTGTTCATGGCATGGAAATAAGTGATATAAAAGGAATAATGAAATTCAAAAATGTTCTTAAACAAGTATAAATTAACTCAAGTTTATTATTCATGAGATTGAAGAATAACCGAGTCAAGTCGGACCCGAGGTATGGGACTTCGTCTCAATCTCCTTTCATTGAGGAATATTATATTTTATACACAACATTCTTTTATACGGTGTATAAACCCCTTTGACTTTTACGTTTTTCCAAAAGGAATATTTTTTATACGAATCATTTTACAAAATGAAAAAAGGGAATGTTTTTGTCATACGTATGCGGCGACAACGACTTCTCCGCCGCCGTGACCATTATTTGAGTTTCGGCTTCCTCTACAAGCCTTATCTTCTTTTTAAAAGAAAAATAAATACCATGTTTTACTTTTATTTTATTTTGTCATTGAAAATGGTTTTCATAATGTTTTTGTATCAATGTGTTGTATTTATATCTTGTGATTGAAAGGTGGAAATGTTATGTTTCCTATATGCATGTTTTATGTGATACGATTATGTTGAGGTTCTTGGGCATTATTATGAAGACGGGTGGTTTTGTGATAAAATAAGGGTGGGTGAGCCCGATATAGCTCTTCAATGCATTGGCTAACGCGAAGGAGTGAAACGTTAAGGTTTCTCCGAAGAGATTTAGGGAATATACTGTGATGGGTATTCCAAACGTAACCAAGAGGGTTACTCCCTACGTAAGAATGTCATGAATACCTCAAGTTACCTTTATGTCTTATGATTTCTATGATTTATTCATGATTTGATGAGGTATGTTAAAGTTCTTATGTTTTATAGGTAATGTATGATTTCATTCTTATGTATATATGAACTCATGTACCTTTTCCATATTTTTTTTATAACCCATACTGAGCTTTTTATGCTCATCCCACATCTTTTTTTGAAATGTTTTTCACAGGTCAAGGGAAAGGTACATTATATGATGACAGTGTCAAGGAAGTGTCAAGAAATAATCCATGTTTTATTTTAAATATGTTCCGTTGATGAATACTGTCTTTATATAACCACTTTGTTTAAATGTGGAATGTAATGCATGTTTTATGATCTAATTCTCTAAAACTATAAACCCGAAAAGATACTCAATGTGTAGTCTTGTAATAACTCAAGATTCAGTAAGGTTTAAGGATGGGGCCATATATCCATACTGGAAACTAACTGAAAGAGGATAAACCCAAAGAAAGAGAGTTAGGTTTGCGAATTCCCCTTAACTTAGTTCTGAATTATTTATAGAAATTAATTTCATTTATTGTCATGATATATTCATTAATTATAAAGAAAAAACTTTTTTACATGTATTTTATTCATTATGGTATTATTAGGTTCATTTATGGTATTTTTTTATTAGTTATAATGTTTAATTTCATTGCTCAGGAGTGTTTTTTTCTTTATTTTCACGGTCGGTTCACTTGTATAAATGAATAGATGTTATTGTAAAATAATGATAGATATATAGAATTGTTATTATATGTTTTTAATGATATTATAGAAGTTTAAATGATAATATACTTATTTTTTATATGGTATTCCGATGAATCATTAGACAAAAGTTAATAATGATCGTTTAGAGTTAATTTTGATGGGTTTTTTATCACAATGATCTCATTTTTTTATCATTTAGTATAATGTATAAATGTTAGTTACATAAGATAACATGAGTTTTAACATACATTTTAAAACATGTTTCAACCATTATAATGGTTTTATTAACATCATTTATAGAATTAATGGAAAATTAATGTGAATCACCGACGATGTTGGTAAATTAACACATCACAGGTGGTGACTTCATTTTTTGAATAAAAGAGAGTTAGGGAGTAGTTAAATGAAAAATATTCCATTAAAATGATATAATTACAATATATTAAAGGTATTGGAGTTATCATTCTATTTGGATGATTGGAGGTGAAGACAATGTAATAATATAAAATAACTTGAAAGCAAATTAAAAGAAAAGGGAAGAGGTTTTTACCTATGGAAGTATCATCCTAGAGAACCTCCTTAAAGAACCTATATTTTGGTTTTTAGATGAAATTAATATCTTTTAAATGTTAAGAAGAGGATAGTTGAAGAGTACATCACAGAATTAGGACATGTATCATGGCTTGAGAGGTGAAAAGAGAATAGTTGGTGATGGGTGGTATTTATAGTGGAGGAGTGGGGTGTTTTCTCATTATTTTAACCAATAGTAAAATATTTGGGATCAGGGCTATGAATAATTTGCTAATTATCAGTAGATATATTTAAATAATGAATCTGAAGTTAATATTATGGTTTTTATATCATCCATGACTCAAGGAATAGAGTATTTAGCTTATAATGTTTAGATATCATAAATTACAATATTTTAATATTCATAAAAAATTCTAGTATTTTAGAAAAATCCAAAAAATTCACCCTAACCTTTTTTCCAATGTGTAGAATTAAGAAATAAACTATATTTTATTAAAATAATTTTCTAAAAATGATTAATTTTAATTTTATTTAAAATCATCATTTTCATGGAAATTAATGATTTTAAAATTATAACTTATTTTATAAAACATACAAAATTACTTAAGGTCTTATAAAATCATATTAAAACCATATTAAATAAAAATATTAATATATGGACAAATTTTATGAAAATAATATTTTTTAAATTAATAAATTAATCATAACATAGTAATAAAATATTTATGACATACAAAAATACCTACACTTAGTTAATAATTTTCGAAACACTTATTTACTGAATCTATGATATAATTATATCATACATTCATTTGTATAATACCTACATTTTATTTATACATTCTTGGGTGATGATATAAGTCATTTGGCCATTTTAATATTCATAAGGGCCATATTACTATTCATATGGTCTGGCTACTATTTCATCAATATTTGTTTGTTATATTCTAGAAATTCCTCTTGTTTATTTAATTATTCATTTATAATGTTAATATTATTGTTTATATGTTATTTTTTTATTTAGACTATATGAAATTAATTTAAGAAGGTATAAATTCCATTGATAAATGTTTGGGTTGTTATAATATATTCAAGGTATGATCAAAACTCTAATTTCATTTTACCTTGAGCGATGAGAGAGAATTCATGATAAGGAAAATTTAAACACGTGTATATCATTTATGGAATACTAAAAAAAATTAAATTTAAAGAATAAGTGATTTGAATAAATATCTTGATTACGAATCATGACTAATTTTATTTTCTAGAGTGATTTTGGAGGAATACATTTTTCCACTAAGAGGTTTGTTGTTATTTTAGTTGTTGTAATCCACATTTCTTTTTAAAAAAATTCATTTAGATTCGTTAACGAGATTTATTTTACTAAAAGACAATATATTTTTTAGCCATGGATAATTTGATATGTTGAATTCATTTGTCTACTTTGGAATCATCCCTTTGTGATTTCTTTATGTTTTTGAATACAGTTACTCATATTTTGGATGGTTTTTATTGGAAATAAGATTTTAATTATAAGAAATGTGATACTATGATTTCAATAATTTCAAACAAATTAAATTTTTATTTTGACATATGAAATGTATTTTTAGGATAGAGGCTCCCTATAGACTGAATTTTAATCCATGAAACAAATAAAAGCCATGAATTCCCAGTTGAATAAAACAAATTGGTGACCTTTTCACTACTTCAGAGCATAATGCATAGGACTATACCTATATATATTTAGGAATTACCTCTGTATATGCTCCATAAAATTTATCCAAACCCCTTAAATATTATCTGATTTTAAATCAATCAATTTAGTCTTAAAACCCAACAACTAAGTATCATGTGAGGAATCCATTATTCGGTCCAATTACTAGGTCACCAGCCATTTCCAGTTCTCCTTATGGGTTTGACCCTAGAATTCGTCTATTTTTATATATCTATTTAGTAGTTTTATTTTGGAATAATAAAAATTTATAATCTGACCAGGCCCATACAGAATAAATGAAAATGCATTGTCCAATCACTACTATATGCATTATAACCCTTGGAATGTGAACTACATGGCCGATGCATTGAGTTTAAAGGATATTTATAAACTATCTATGACGAGGATAATAGAAGATCCAATATTTATGGTTTTACAAAGGTTTGATATGGAAATATTTATGGAAGGAGAGAAATCCTATATTTATGAAATGATTGTTCAACCATCCAGTTATGTATGACTGAAGAGGTGTAGGAGGAAGATGTATAACTATAGAAGAATGTCAGAAATGGTTCCATGTTTATCCTTGATTATGATGGAATTATAAGGTTAATGAACCATGAAAGTTTTTCATCTATAACATATTTGATGAAGGAAATGTTATAGGAATCTCATAGTTTATCATTCTTTATTAATATGATAAGTACAATGTTTTATAATGTTTTGAATGATTATTTTTTGTGGGAAAAAATGAAGTGGTATATTAAAGAATTTATATATCAATGTTGGGTGTGTTTGTAAGTTTACTATAAGAGGTTATATTCTAAGGGGATTTTACAACCATTACCTACACCAAAATGGAAATGGAAATACATAACTATTGATATTGTAATTGGAATCCCCAAAACATCTAAAGTGACCATTTCTATATGGGGTATAGTCGATCACCTTATAAATTCAACACACTTTATCACTGTAATATAATATTCTTCTCTTAGCTGGATTTCTAAAATATACTTTAATAAAGCTGTAATTTTTCATGGAGTACCAAATTCTATTTTATCTCATAGGGATGAGAGGATTATATCCCTGTTCTCGTGAAGTCTTCTGTAGGCGCGTAATATGGAGTTATGTTTTTGCACTACATGTCATGCTCAAATAGATGATTAGTCTGAGAGAAAAATTAAAAATACAATATTATATTTTGAGGTATTTTTCATTGTATTTAAAAGTTAGTTGTCATAACCACCTTCTTCTAGTTGAGTATTCATACAACAATATATATCACTAAAAGAATACCTATAAGTAAAAAAGGTGTAGAACACAAAAATTATTTGGTGATGTTAGAGAAAGAAAGACATTGATACCTGATATAGCTAAGGATACAAGCAGAAATTTAGTACCTTTCAAAAAGAAATCAAGCCATCTCATAGATGATAGAAAATTTATGCTCACAATCATCAAGGAGATCTAGAGTTTAAAGTTGGTGAGAAGGTATTCAAACAAATTACATTATAGAAGAAGGTTATGATATTTTAAAATAATGGGAAGTTCTTCCCTAGGTATATTTTCCCTTTAGATATTATTCATTTAGTGCTGATGGTTTATAATCTCTTAGTGATTTTGATGAACCTCTTAAATATATGGTGTGTCCGACATATCTTTCTTGAGGAAGTTGATCATGTGTTTTTTACAATCTGTGGTCAACTTGAATTTCACTTTTACATTTAATGAATCCTAGTGTCTGAACAACATTATATATTAAGTGAAAATGGTTGAGAGTGTCATTTTCATACAACTTATGTATTATTTGGTGTGCTTTTGTAATATTCAAACTAGTTAGATATTATGATTGATATTTTTTTGGTTTTTGATTCAATGGAAAATGGGAAGAAAATGGAAGTGGGAATGAATGAATAATCTATTAATTCTATGAAAACATACCTAAGGATGAATTCTAGGGAGATCTATCATAATATAAATTCATTATAATTCATCAAATCAAATGAGTATGTTTAATACTATTTTCTTATTCACCTTCTACTATTTTATTTAGTATGAAGCCACTAACTTCTCATGAAATTATTAAACAGACCAGTCATTTGATGTATTATCCTCGGTTGATGGGGTAGAACATTCCTCAACCTTGTTAATTAACTAAATAAAACACATAAATATAGTCCCATATCATTATCCTTATATAAACACATGCATTGAATCACATGAAGTGTGTCCTAAAATGGAGGGAGAAATTGTTCTGAAATAGTTAGAAGTGTGAGATAGCATTAACTGGATTTTAGAGTGTAAATTACCAACTCTAAATTCTAATTCCACTAGTGGACATGAATCAGAGAGGATGAAGACTGATAATTAAACACATTATTCAAGATCATCATTGTGATTAACCCTTAGACGACCCACATTGGGTTATATCTCCATTATCTTGGAGATTGAAATTAATGTTAAATTATAGAGGTGAGAAACAAAAATAAATTATGTTCTGGATAACATAGTTTGACTGAATGAATAATAGAATGAGTCATTGAATTAAAAATGAAAAATATAATGTTAAAGAAATAAATTTACAACTATGGTCCGCCGATGCCAAATGTATCTACTAGGAAAGGGTTGAATGATATTTGTAGAGAATAGGTGAGTGAGTGGTTTCTTACTCATCAAAATCTGTTTTGAGGATATAATTTAATTTAACTAGATATATTCCACCTATCTTAGATATTTTCCATGATTAATTATTCTGAATCATCCCCTCCCAAAGATCATGCTTGCATAGTTTAGAGTAAAATCGAAGTAGAAATTTTTATTGTGCTTTGAGGATCTAGAGTAAGTAGGATGCTCCTCAACATAACTAATTTTTGTTTTTCATTATAAATCATATAGGATAATGATTATATGGATTTTATTTGTTAATTAATCATGTTATTAGGTTAATTATAATTTTAAAACCAGGCCTTGTCCTCTAGTTGTCACTCCAAAAATATATTGAACGATTAACTATATTTATTTAATATTTATATTGACATACATATTATTAATATTATATGTATATATTTTATTATATATATATTTATATTATTTTCATTGCATTCTTTTTAAACTAGATCACAAGGGGGTGATGGTTTTCCTCATCCCCATCGATGCTATGATGCTGTGTCAACGCTTGGTTCAGACAATGGTATAAGGAACTCTGATGGACTCATGTAGTAGTGCAGATTTTTTTTCCGGTGTTATAGCATCATATAGTGGGTTTGGATCCTAATATGATGATGATATTGTGGGATATGGGACGTGAAGCCTCTAGTTCTCTACGGTGTTCGTCATCCTCATATTCAGCGATATGATGACAGATCTCCTTGTGATGGGTTCAAAGTCCATTGGTGGCACATTTAATAATGAAAAAAAGAATAAAAGATCTTATTGCATACATTTATATTTGTGTTATGGTGATACATGACTTTACATAATCTCAAAATATTTAATCGGCAAACTTGGATCTTATTTGGTAGGGGGACAATGATTTTGTGACTAATCTTCTTCTTAGTTGGTTTTCTTATGATTCAAATTTGCACATTAGTGACATGAGTGGAAAGGTATCTTCTCTGGTTATTGTAATAACTAGGGTGGTTATGATTCTATAGTTGGAGGTGATGAAATTGAGAAGAGCTCACAATAGGTTGAGGATGAAATCCACATTCACTATGGTGACCATGGAGGAGGTTTGTGGTAGGGTTCCATTTTGGGTTCTCTTGGACAATGTACATAAAATGAGTGGGGGTTTCTCTTGGTTACCCACGATTAGTGTACTAAACATAGAGATGATTTTTTAGGAAATTTTTATGAATATTCAGGTTCATTTTAATTTTCACGATTAGCTATGAATTGTCAATGTAATTACTCTAACATGACTGATTTATTGACTGTGAAAGGCCATTAAATTTTTTCAACATGTATTCCAGAAAATAATTGTATTTAAATGAATTATTTTTCCCTAAAAAATTAAAAATGATAAGTAAATTAAAAACATAATTCTAGTGTTCAAATAAATAAATTCAAAATCATTTTAATTGTCAAATACATTTTTCTCCGAAAAAAATTCATATTTCCAATTTCAATTAAAAAATAAAAAATTGTTTTTTTATCAAATTAATTCCAAAAATGAATATATAAATTAAATTTAGTAATTGATCATTTTAAATATTATGTTCCAAATTAACCAAATTCACAAATTCTATTGTATTACATATAATTTTTCATAAAAATTGGGGGTATTTTTAATTAAAATCAAATAAAAATATTGAAATTTCCAGCACACATCAAAAGTAAAAACATGATCCTTATGAAGTGAGGATATATAAACTAATAAAAATAATTCAGTATCTTTCATTTTAAGAATAACCTATTTATATTTGGGATTATAGAGATAAATTTATGTCATTCAATACCACTCACTTATTCAAGGTTTAATGTCAAAACTATAATGTTGAGGGAGCCACATGGGAACCTTAGGATCTGATGAGGAAGATGTATCCTTAGTTGTTTTTATTAGAGTGATGGAATTTAAATGAATAAATTCATTATAAGTGGTAAATATATATGAGCATAATATTTTTTGAAATATATTTTCAATAAAATTTAATTTCATTGATAACTTGCATTACATGCAACACCGTGTTTTAACAAACATCAATATACTATTTATATTATTTTTTAAACATATCTATTATAACATATCCATTATACATGGAGGTATGAGTATGAATAAAAATATTTTGAAAATTAATTTTAAAATTTTAGTAAAATAATATATATATATATAAGTACATAAATGTTAGTAATGTTTTTATATTATTTGAAAATAAATTTTTTAAAAAATATTTTTAATAATTTCTTGTTAAAAATAATAAAATTAATTAGTTCCAATATTATAAAATCAATTTAAAACAATTCACTCCCTTTTTGGAGTCATCCTGTAAAAAACAGGTTAGGTTTAATTTTTCAAATTTTTCTCAAATGTTTAATGTTTTTAATAAATAGTGAAAAGTACTGATTTTTATTAAAAAATGCATTTTTAAAACATTTAAAATTCTACATTTTATTTTAAAATGGTTTAAAAGTAAAATTAGTTCAATTAAGTTATTATAAATCCAATTTGGTTCATTATAAAAAATTTCATGTTGATTTGTGATCATTGTTTTTTACTTATGAAAATTTTATTTATGGAAAATCGCTACTTTTTCGCATCTGTGGGATTTATTTTAAATAAAATTCAAACACATCAATTAATTAAATTTTAAAAAATGGATTTTTTTTAAATATTTAATATTATATAATAAATTCAACTTAATTTTTGTTCATATAGAATAATAAAATCCACAAATATTAATTACCACACGTAAGGTTAAAACAAATTTAATCGGTGGTTAAATGAAAAGAGAAGAGTTAAAACGATATATTTTTTTCCAATTAATATTTTATCACCATATTTATACGTTATAAAAGATAAAATTTGATAATGATTCATTTTGGATCCTCAAAGAATGTGTAAAATGTGTTTATAACGTTTTCTTGTTAAAAATTCCATGTTTCTCCACTCCCACAATTTATAAAAGCCCCCTTTACTCTACTATTCAGACAACCAAATAATTTTTATTATAAAAATCCCTACATAAATATCTTACATAAACCCATAATAATTTCATATAGGTCTTAATTTTTTTATTAATCCCTCAAATGAAGACTTTTCATGAAAACCTAAAGAGGTTGTTTGAAAACGAGGTATAGTTCTTAATCGAGAGCTTCTTATTTTATTTCTTCAACAACCTCATTAAAATATTAGTATAGTATACAAATATAAAAAAAAATTTCTCTAATGTCCATACATGTAATTATGTTAATTTAAAAAACTATATCTATATCATGATCCATAAAATGTGAAATAGAACGTAAGATCTTGTTTAAGGAGGACTACCGCCTCACGAACCTATGCAATACATTTCTCATATAAACATATCACGAGTTGACATAATTTTGGATTAAAATAATATATACATTATATTTATGAAATTTATATAAATTTATAATTATAATATCACATTACCTTCTGACCATCCAATCCATTCAAAAATGATAACGTCGCTCATGCGTACGTGTGTACTACCGCCTCCATGAAGTAATGTGATATGTATTACATTTTATTTTGGTGAGGAAGGTAATAAGGAGAGAATAAATTAATATATATGTTATATAATATATAAAAATTATTATTTAATGTTTAATTTATATTTTCCTTTCTTTCATGTCATCCGTCAAAAAAATGAAAACTATGTTCATGGGTATGCCGAACCTACCATCTCCGTGAATAATTTAATTCATTTTAAATATATAACTTTAATGGATTAATATCAATACATATATAAAGAATATATATTGTATTTATATTATGGATAAAATTATGGAGATTTTTTTACAATTATAGATTTAAATGGACTAAAAATACTGAACCAAAAATTACATGAAAAATGACATAGTTATTACCTAAATCATGAATTTAGCAATAAATTATTAAGAAATCAGTAATAAAGGGGTTTAAGAAAATAATATTAGATGTGGAATATATTAGAAAGGTTATAGAATATATGTATAATAAACCTATAATTTATATATAGGAGAATCTAACATGTACCAACAGAGTCTATACTTAACGTAAAGGATTATTATCTCAAATTGTCATTTTTTGACATATATTATGTTATGCACCTATTTTCTTTTATAAGGTGTATTTAAATACCATTTAAAATGTAATAACATTGGTTTATTTATTAAATTTACATTTAATGTTTTATTTAAATTGATTATATCATTTTTCATACGATTCAAATGTTACAAAGTGGTAATGCTTTTATATTCCCATCCCATTATTTATCATGATTTTTTATAATTATGTTTTGGGTGATGAAATATTATGATAAAAATAAAATTACCATAGTTAAATATATTATACTCTAGTTATTTATAGATAATTCATATTTTTCTTTAGTGTAAACCTTTTTAACAACTAAATAGACTAAATGAATGTTTTTAAGGAAAAAGTTACATTATTTATCACTTTAGTTAAACATCCTTTCTCTTCCATGTACATGTTTTCTAAAAAAGTTTATAATATTATAAAATGTTTTTAAAATAGATTTTACCCGTTTTTTAATTTTTTCAAACTGGTAATAATTGAATCTTTTTTTTCATTTTCTAAATGAAATAATTTTAATATTTAAAAACATGTTAAAGAAATATTTATATTAATGTTTGTGAAATGAATATCATTTTCAACCATCATCGAATATAAATGGATTAATGCATCCATTAAATTTTTACAGGTTTATATTAAATGAATAAGTTTTTTAAATTTTTGATATTCTTCTGATGTTAAATAAGTTGTTTTAAATTTGATAGAATATTTTCCTCAACAAATTTTTAATGATCTTTTAATTGAATTTCAATTCATCAATAGAACCAATCCTTGGAGATTACGATATTTTAATATGGAAATAATACAATACTACCATACTTATTCTTTCTCTAAATGTTTTAAGTTTATTATTGTCTAAAAAATTGGTTTATGAAACTTTTTTCTTTACCATGGGTTTTCCTAAGATGAAATGTTAATGAAACCCATTTATTTTCCATGGGTTGTGATATGAAAAAATGCTTTCAGGAACCAATATATTTTACATTGTTCATGATATGATGAAGCTGTTATTAAACACATTTCTTTTTATGGGTTATGATATTATGAATTATATATGATCATTTGGAACAAAAATGCTCTTATTATGGGATTAGTGGACCTATATCTCCCTTCAATGAATTGGGTAATTATTATTGTATGATGATCTCAATTAATAAAAGATGGGTTATCCCATTATAAAAAGAGGTTAATCAAGAGGTAATCTCAATCCAGAAATTGGGAGCACAATGGATTATCTATAGTTCTAAATAGGGTACACTAGAGGTTATCCCAATCATGAAAGGTGGTACCCGAGAGGTTGTTTGACAAAATGCTCTATTGGGGAATTAAAAAACAACATTTTATATTACCTAAGTGTATTCTATTGATTAAAACTATGAATTATGACATGGTGCAGGTTACAATAAAGAGTTTTCACTGTTTAAATTAGATAAATAATGTAGTGTTTTCAAATTTTTTCGGTTACGAATGAACGAAAAAAAAGAAATCAATTTTGAAAATAGTTGAAACGAAATTGAGAGATCAAGTGATTAAAAAATATAATATGATTAGGTTAAGCAAGTCAAGGATTATTTTAAAATTGAAATTCTATCCTTTTTTTAATTTAATCATATTCTACTAGTTGATTAAAGTAAGATTCCAAAAATCATTTCCTCTCGATCCCATGGTCAAATGGCGGTGTTGATAGAAAATATTACCAAGATCATAGTTTGGTCTACTCTCCTTCCATGTGAAATAGAGTTTTAATAAATATCCAAAAATGAATTAGGAAATACCTGGTTGGGTCATGTTTTTCCTAAACAATAAAGAACATCCATTACCCCCTGCAACATAATTACGATCATAGAGTACTTAACCACTTAGCCCTGGTCTATTCTGATGTATATAATATAGAATGTAGTGGAAATATATAATGGTCATTAAATGAAGAAAATTCAATAACAGAATAAAAAACCAAATATGATCATAAAGGATAATAAAAATATCTAGAGGAAATTGAAAACAACACCGTTGAAGAGAGAAAGAGAATTTATTTACTTAAGTCCAAGAACTCAAGAATTAAAAAATAGAAAACCAACCATTTCCCAAAATAGCTATAATATTTACGCCAACATGGTAAGGGTAATTTATATTAATTGATAAGAATAATGAATTAAAAAAGCAATCAAAAGAAAAGAGTGAAATAGAGAGGAAGAAATGTCATATTACAGAATATATCCACTGAATGTTTGCTGCTCTTTGGCCAAACTATCCATAGAATCAACTAGGGGTCCCTTATTATAGGTTTTTAAATTTTTTTTATATTTTATCCAAATTAAACATTAATGGGATTTTTAGTGATGAAGTTATAGAATTATTAATGAGTACTAATTTTTCTGGATGAGAATTCCATAAATACTCCTTAAATGTTTAATATCCACTTCCCACCTTAATGAGTGAACAAATACATTAAATTTAACAATAAAATGCCTTACTTATTCCTATTTAAAATACCATAGGAAATACCTTAATTGGAGGTGTTTATTCTACGTAATTCTTGATTTATAAGGGTTGAGTCCACTTTGTCTTCTAGAATGATTTTCAAACTTGATTGATTTTTTTTGACTTTTAGCTGAACGAATTAGATCTTGCATTAGAAGATAAATATGTATCCCATTAAAATAAAAAGACTAAAAAAATATTCACATCAATTGGAATGATATTTTAAAACTTTTTTTTAAAACCCAAGGTCATTAAAATCTATTGAAAGTGTAGAATTAAATAATTTTTACATTTTTGACCAAAACACTCCAAAATACAAAATTCACGAAAAACCCCAAAATTGATAAATTATAGGGGTTTAATAAATTAAAATAGAATAAAAAATTATTAAAATATTATCTCTATGAACTCCCCCACACATAACACTTGGATACCTAGAAAATTAGGAATCACAATCTAATCAAATAAACTTCAAAACAAATAGTCATGAGATCCACCAATATTTGAACAAGAAACAAATGATATCATGCCTTAGAAAAAGAAATTATTTCTTGTTCATAATTAAAATAATTTAATATATTTCGACTTCATTTCTCATCGTATACACAAAAAACACCTAACTCAGATGAATTTTCTATCATCTCACAAATTCCAATTTTTTAAGATACTGTTTTCTCACCCAAACCATGGAAGGGTCACCAATGGAATGATAAATTCATATATCTCCACATTATGTGAGTCAAGAACATATAATTTTCATGAGGAAATTATGGCGTTGTTTTTTGTATTTTGGTTGGATGGATTTTGATGTCAAAAATTCATAGGCTGAATGAGGATATATTGGCTCTTTATTGGAGAAAAATTATACAATTATAATTTTCACTCATGTATAGTCCCCTCTTCACTCCCCATAGAATAAAAACGTCTCCAAGATAATATCAAAACACAATATCCAATTCTTCATCTTTTTCACAGCTACTATTTTTTTTAATACTCTAGATAGGTATAACTTTCTTTCATCTTTGGAAGCTCTAGAAAAGAAAAACAAATTTTATAATGAAATATTAAAAAAGCCCCATCTTAAAATATAATAACTATTTTATAAGAAAAATAATCTATTAAATATTTATTTTCAATCCAATGTATCATCAAATGATATAGCACAACACAATACAACTTCACTCATACCTATGTTCAACTTGACCATGTAATTTTACTTCAAGAGAATGCTGGATTGGGAAAATTGGCATGTAATGGGGTTAAAACAGAAATATGATCATGTATTATATGGGATAAAAATAAAAAATATACTATAATGATATACTAAAAAATATTTTCTAGAAAAGTGGGATTTAAAACCAAATAAATTCCACCATAATTTTAAACAAAAGTACCTCAAAACCTCAAGTTTTGATAAGAATAAATCAAAATCTAGTTAATGAAATCATAGATTGGTTCTTTCAAGGAATGAGGTAAATCTAAATAATTTGAGGAATGGGTTCAAAATCCTCTGAGAATATGATTTCAAATATAAATATGGTGAGTTTTGGCGTGTGATTAAAAAACTAGAGGAATTTTTTTTGGAAATTCTACAAATATTTAAACTTGAAACATAGTCATTAATTGCATTAATTTTATCATAGTTAAATGGAATAAATTGGAAAATATAACCATTTCATATAAATGATTAAAAAACATTTAAAATATTAAAATGAAACACACAAAAATTTGAAATACATAATATGTTTCGAAATAAATTGAAAATAAAAAATAAAATACTAAATACTAAATTAACAATGTTCCCTCCCACACACTTAAATTAGGAAATATACTCAATAAATAAAATTATATTTTAATATATAAGTTTATTTTAAATAGTATAATTTAATGAAAATGTTTTGTAGAGAGGTATAACTAGATGGATTTTATGGATAAACTGGTTGGAGGAGTGTAAACTCTTCCACTGGATCTGATGAAAATTTTGCATGGAATTTCATTAGCCTATGTCCATTAATAGTTATACAATAATTTTATACATCATTTATAATATGAGAAACACTGAAAGGATATACATGAGTAACTATAAATGGACCCTCCCATCTATAACGACGTCTACCTAGCATCATATTGAGTATTTAGTTTAATAACAACACTTTGTCTCCAAAATAGATGTATTTTAGTCCGATCATCTTGTCATGAGATACTCTTGTTCTCTATTTTTAAATATATGAATTTTTAAAATATTCCATTCTAAATTCCTTCAACTTCTTCAACTGAAATCATATCTCCTTTCCATAACATTGAAGACCCAAATTCATCTTTCTGACAGCCTAATATTCTTTATGCTCCAATTCCATAGGATGGTGATAGCTTTTACCACAACCAAACATTATGGAATCATAATTATTAGGGATTTTACACTTTCCTATAATCCCATAATGTATTCTATAACTTCTAGCAACAATACTTCATGTTGAGCTTAATAACATTTTTCAAAATTCCTTTGATTTCACTATGGGACACTTCATCTTGTCCATTAGTCCGTGGATGATAGTGAGTTTATGTATTATGATACACACCAATTTTTTTTATGAAATTCCCCCAATATCCTATTACAAAAGTGTGTCCACTGGTCATTGATGATGGATCTGGGCACTCAAAACATACAAAATATGGTATCCTGAACAAAATAACAAACATTTATAGCATCATCAGTCTTGGTGGGGGTTTTCCTCCACCCATTGAGAAACAAAATCAACTATAATAATTATTTAATAATTTCAAAACAACATAGGGAAAGGTATCATAAAATATATTCCACAGACATCAAAAAATTTTACAAAAATTATATTTAATTTTGAGGCATTTCTTATCTTATTGAAATATTTCTCGAAAAATGATATTTTTCACAGCTTTTGAAAAATCCATGAGAATATTTAAAATAGTTTGAACAATAATTTAAAAATTATAAAACAATCGTTAATATTATTTGAGATCCACTGATTCCTCTATAAGATAATGTATGACAAAAATAAAATAATTACTCAATTTCACTTTTAGGAAAACGTTTTTTATCACTTGATCATCACAAATCATCAAAGGAAATGGATCTTCCAAAATATAATATATGGATTCAGTGTTTAGTTTTTGATTTTTTTGGGGATTCAAATGATACGGGAAATGAGTTATTACATGTTTATTGACTATGTTAGTATACCAAGGCACATATCCTTAAATAAAATACATCTTCTCTCCTTGAATTTGATCATTTAGTTAGTATTTTTAGGGAATTTTAGTTTCATCAGTGTTTGGTATTTTACATTAGTGATCGTACACTTGGTTCTCTCATACCTTATTATCAATTATTTCTATATTTAACTCATACAACAGTATCAACCATATCACTAACCTCATATTTTAATCAAACATATTCATCTAGTACATAATTGAAACATGATAAAAAACACAGTGATTTTAGTTACAAGTAGATATGATCTATGTCATTCTAAAGAAAAGAAAACTACTAAAAAATCTTTTTTAAAGGGTTGTGTAATTGAATTGGACCACATATATGGTTATTGAGGAATATGAAATGACACCTGTCTTTCTCTCAATTCACTAAGAAAGGACTGCTCCAAATGCTTTGTTGGAAGCATAAAAAGTATCTCAAATGGTTCTTCCAAATTTTCTGGATGCATCACAGGTGGAAAAATCAATATCCTTTTCAACTCATCAAAGGATTCCCTATATGAACCATTCAAATCAAAATCATCATCTTTAAAAATTAATATATATATATATATAGACAAATCTCACTCAAATCTTTGATAAATTTCTTGTAGTATCCTATATGACCTAAAAATGATCTAACATATTTCACATAAGTTGGGTAAGGAATTGAATTTATCAATTAAATATTTAATTTAGCCACTTAAATGAGTTTTTTTTAAATTAAATGACAAAATATAATTCTTCTCTAAACTATGAATTGGAATCTTTTTAAAATGTTATAAAAAGATTCTTTTCAATATATGATTTAAAATCTTTTTCCAGATTTTTGAAACAATGGTCAAAAGAATCTCTAAAAACTATGAAACCATCTATGTAAACTTCAATGAAATATCTAATGTGATTAAAAAATGTACTTACCATGAACCACTAAAACGTAACTAAATATTTAAATAATCCAAATGGAATTGTTTTTTACGAAAAAGATCCAATGGGACATGTAATGCAAGACTTATCTAGACCCCCATGAGCAATTGGTACATGGAAATAACCTAAAGATCCATCAAGAAACTAATAATTAGTTCTCTATATGAATATATCTATTATATGGTAAATAAATGGGATGGGGAAGTGATCTTTTTGAGTGACATGATTCAACTTCCTTAAATCTATGCACACTCTCAAACTATTCTGAATTCTCACAGTGATTAATTAATTATTTTTATTCCTCACAGTGGCCATAATAGTTTATTTAAAACTATATAAATGGGGATGGAACATGGTAAATATGAATTATGATGGATAATACCAACTTATAAGATATTCTCAATATCCTTCCTCCAAACTTCCATCAAGGTGGGATTTCACCTCCTTTAGGGCTATTTGATATGTTTGGAATCTCCATCAAGATGAGTTCTGGGTGATAATATATTTGGGTCTCTTCCAGTGATATCACCTGTAATCCATCCTATTTCATGTACATTTTCTATAAATAACTAAATAAATGATTCGTATCGTTTTTAGCAAGATTACTAGCAATTATCATTGGTAATTTATCCCCCACTATGAGGTATACATATTTCAAATCAGTGGGGAGTGGTTCTGATTGTAGATTTGGGATCTTCTAATGTTATGAAATTTAATTATTGTTCCGTATTTCCAATGAAAATACCTCTATCAGAAATGAAATCATATGAAATTATTTATAATTTACCAAATCATCAATGAAATTAGATTTTAGTTCTTCTTCCTACAAAAAAACGTATTCTCCAGTGTTTTCATCATTAACATGTCTAGTGAAATTTTTAATGGAAAAATTATCTCAAATTTCAAAGAATGCATGAAGAGTACCATATTAATAAATTAGTTTAGTGCTAACTTCATGGGAGAGTGAAAACTATTAGTGGTCATCTAATGGGTTCCTTATAGATTAAATAATATTGAAGGGAAAAGTGCTACATATAAACTCCATGGTGAGGATCCCTTTATGGAAACTGATGATGGTTTTGGCGGTTTTTTAGAAAGGACTCCATAAAACGAAGGGTTAGTGTGATGGGTTCCTATATTCTTACATATTTTTCACATAAGTCAGTTAGAAATAAAAGATATTTCACTTTCACAAGTATATCTTCTATAAATCTAGATAGAAAAACTGTGGATCAATTTTCATGATTGTACACCACTCTTTTGGGATTCACATCTCCTAACAAAAAAAGTGTGTATTGAGTGAGTAAAATCATTAATTCATGCACCAAGATCATATACTTTTTTTGAGAAATATAGTGATCAAATGATGCATGGAATAGAAAATTTCCCTAGATATTGACATTGGATTGAAACTATGTTGTGATAAAATATGAGCCACTTCTTCCTAACTGGATACTATAATTCCCATGAAGTATTCCATTTTTTGTAAAATTAAATTTCAAAAATTTTGCATACCTTGGAATTTGTTTGACTGCTTCGAGTAGGGGGATCTTGATTTCCACTCTGTAAAATGTGTCCAAATGTTTTTATGCATTATTTCATAAAATATCTTCGATTCAATCAATATTGATGGAAACAGTATGTGAATGTCTGGATTCCCTCTCTATTGGATTTGAAATGGTATTTATTTACTCTTCAACCTATCAACCTCCTCCTTTTTCCATATTCTTGTTGAATGTTCAAATTAAACATAAAATTTTCAACTTCATTCTCCCTCAGAGTAGGTGGTATTGTTTTAGTCTTAGGTTTGGGTAGAGGCAGAAGTTCATTTACAATTTTTTTAATGATTTCACTGAAACTCTCTTTCAGATTTAGCAATGTCTGGGATGGATGCTTCCCAAGATTTGTGGTTTTAATATAAAAAATAGTTTTTTACTAGTTTGATAGGTCTTTAACATTTTCAATAATCCCCTCAACAGCTAACTATAGTTATTGGTGATTAGATGATGGTTATGCATTGGTGGATGGTTCATTATTGGATCTCTAAGATGATGGTGGTTTACAGTTTTTCAATTGGTATAGATATTTGTAGTGTTTGCGGAATGGTGGGGGTTATTATATTTTTATATGCTAATAAAGAGTTTGATTGGGGTATTAGTTTGGATCAAATAATCTCACCTGTGTTTTTTGGTTTCCATATCCATGCTAGGCTATAGGTTGACATGGTTGATTTTGATTGTATTTTCTTAGCTGAAAGGCTGCAATGTAGTGTTATATCCCCATTATCTTAGGACACTGGTAAATATATTGAGTTAAATAAGAACATATACGTCATAACTAAGATGAATATTGTTTTCCATTTTCTTGGGTTACTACTATTTTATATACTAATCTTGAGAGGTCACCAACTTTGGTTTTAATCAACGTAGATGAATCTTATATTTTTATATCCTGTATCCCATGGTTCCCATACCACTAATTCAAATTTTTTGTGAGTTTGGTGAAATACACGCAATTAGATCTCTATCATGTGTTCTTCACTTATTGATCACCACTCCTCTATATGAGGCGCCTAGAAGATTTCAAGAATTGTCTAGAATTGATTTTTATAAGAATAAGTGGAATTGGTGGTAATCCATTTCATGATGAGATAAGACATCATATATCTTATTGAAATGCTACCATTACTCATACATGATCTCTTTAATTGATTTGCGTATGACATAAATCTCTTTTTTCATTGTGGTGCTCTAGGATGTTGAAATGAATCTCTATATGGAGCATATTTTCAAATATTCCCTATCAATGATATCCCATGGTTTTAGATTTTACAACCAATCAATATCAGTACCAACAACTGAGAAGGGGAATTACCTCCACTGAAATTGGACTTCAGGTTCTCCTCTTTGACTGAACCTTGAGATAATGATTTTTAATTCTTGCATGTGATGATTAGGGTCTTATCTTACAAGAACATAAAAATTTTGAAGAAGAAGATTCAAATTGACATGTAATTAAAGATCATTTGATATAGTTGGTGAAATGAGTTTTTTGTTTTGAATAGAAAATTAAGGTGGGCACAGATCATGTAGGGTTTGGTTTGGATTTCCAGTCATGGTTTTAGATTATAATTAAACACTAAGAGTTTCACTTGAATCATAGAAGTTTATTTTGAAAAAATATGTTTTTTTTATTTTCTTTAATTATACTTCAATTTTTGGATCAAATTTAGTTAATGGATAATTTTATTTGTGGGTCCTTCATTTTTGGAAATATTTTTTTATGTTTTCAAATTCCAATTATTCCATGGAAATTATGTCAAGTTTTATACACACATATCATGGGGAGTGGGGAATTAATATTTTATATTACCTATCTGTAGTCTAGTAAATAAACCTAGGTAGTCTTCTGAAGTGAAGTGCATAAAAAATTGTTTATCACTTTTTAAATTGGAGTAACAATATAGTGATTTCAAAATTGTTTTGTATTTAATGAAATAAAATTATTGAAATCAATTATGATTTTTTTGAAATGAAATTGGAAACTGAATTTAATAAAAAAACATTATTTGAGTAGGGTATTCAAGTTGGGCTTAGTTTTTAAATTTAAATATATCCTTTCTCAATTTAAATCAATCATCCTATATGAAGTTGATAAAAGTAAGATTCCACGATCGTTTCCACTCACTTCATTGGTCAAATAGAGATGGTGAGAGAAAAAAATACAAAGATATTTGTTTTGTACACTCTCCTTACTTTGGAAATATAGTTCCAATGAATATCCTCAAATGATTTAGGAAATACCCGGTTAGATATTGTTTATACAAAATAATCCAGAACATCAATTACCACTTTCCCACGTACTTACGATCATTGAGTACATAACCACTAGCCCTGGTTTATTCCATTGTATATAAACTAGACCCTACTGGAGGGAGATAATGACCATTAAATGAATCAAAATCCATAATAGAATCAAAAACAAAATATGATCATACTTGATAATAAAAACCACTATATGAAATGGAAAACAATGTCGTTGAAGAGAGAAAAATATTTCATTCAATTAAGTCCAAGAAATACAGTATTAATAAATTGAAAACCAACCCATGCTGAATCACTAATATGTTTACCCCACCATTTTAGGGTAAATAGAGGTGAATGGGGAAGAATAATACATTACATATGTAATAAAAATAAAATAGAAAAAAAAAATAAAAATAAAAAAGTCACCCTCGATAATTTTTCCACCGAATGTTTTCTCCTTTTTGGAGCACATATCCTTGAAATCACCCAATGGGACCTTCTATAGGTTTTCAAAATTTATTTTCCTATCTTTCCTATATTTTCCACATTAATTGGATCCGTACTGAGGATATTATGGAGTTTTTAATTACTATAGCTTTTTCTGGCCAAAAATTCCAAAAAACCACTTTAAAATTTCACCGTATAATTTCCACCATAATGAGTGAATAAATCCATCAAATTTTTTGATAAATGATTTATTGTTCCCCATTAAAAATACCATTAAAATAAAATTAATTGTATCTATTTATCCTGAGTAATTTATAATTTATGTAGGTAAGGTCCACTATGTCATCCAGAATGCTTTTAAAAAATGATTGATTTTTCAGGCCTTTATATGACCAAATTTGCTCTTTTTTCTAGAAGAAAAATTTCTAAACCATGAATATATAATGGAAAAAAAATTAATTACATCAATTTGATCCATATTTTTAAATTTGTTCCTGAAATTCCAAAGTGATTAAATTCTATAAGAATTCTACAATTAATAAATTTTCACATTTTATCCCATAAAAGATCAAAAATTCAAAATTCAATAAAATATGCTCAAATTGATAAATTTGAATTGTTTAAATAATATAAATACATATAAAAAGTTTGAAAATATTATCTCCATAATTATCCAAATCATTATATAGTGTACATGAGAGGTTGTCCCAATCCTGAAGTTGGTACATGGGTGTTCGGCCCATAACTAACACATTATGAATTTTTTAGTGGGTATCCTTCATATAAGATTTTCTATTAATATATATATTCCACAAATATATGTATTATGCCAATTTTATTCTCTCATGGATCATGCAGGTTAATGACATTATTATTTATGTCTTATGAACTACCAAGATTTATTCTATGACCGATATATATGATCTATGATATATAGGTTATGGTTTTCGAATCTTATTCTCATGTTAACAACCACTTATTGTGTTATTCTTTTAATATCTATAAATTTACCCTTATTGAGAATCTACTCTCACCCTTTTTTATGTTTCGATTTCCTATGTTTTATAGAAATGTGTAATGTATGAAATGTCTAAGAAGGGTAAAATTTAGTAAGAACATAGTGGTAGATTATGTAGTTCACATATGAACTAGTTGTTTAGGTATCCAAGATTCGAAAGGCAGTATGACTAAATTATTATTGAATGGATCATACTATTATGTGAAGAATATTTATCTAATGAGATTAAATATCTATATTTGAAAAGGTTCAGCCTCTATATAACCAATCTTCCACAAAAATAGAGGATGGAGATTAAATCCTTAGTCTATCACTCTAGCATCTCACAACAATTGAGTCCCTCTCAAATGATTATACATTATTAATCAGTGATATAATAATATTTTACCAATTATAATATCAATAATTCATGGTTACTAGGGTATAAAGACATCTCAACCCAATCTATAGTGAAATAAAATGTATATTTTATAACATATACATGAGACACTTCTCATATTTAGCTTTCATAACCTTTTGAGGTTGAGATATTATATAGAATAAATTAACTATAATGTTATATTCTTCAAAAAAATAAGTATTATTATAGTCATAATATTGAAAATTACCAACCCATCAACACTACCACTATTTATGAAATAATTTGAAAATACATGGTAAACCTATATTACAAGTAATCCACATAATAAGAAATGAATTTAGTAAATTAGATCATTAATATTAACAAAAACTATATATAAATAATGGGTTGTATAATCCATTCTTTTTTGTTATAAATACATAGAACTATAGGCCACTAGGTGGAATTCATATATCTTCATGCATCCAAGACCCTATAAAGAGGCATCACAATACATATTGAAACATTTACCTAAATACATAATTTTATAGATATTTAAAGATATGTTCCACTAACTTATATGCTTAATTTTTATCTCAAAACACCTTAAATTGAATAATATCTCTCCAATATTTTTCAGATAATTAATTAGATAAGTGATATGAGAAATGTTTTTAATTGAAGTGATTATATTGTCCGACAAGTCCTTTAATGATTTGAATATCAATACCTCTAGAGATATCACTACCATAACCTTATATAGATCATTTGAAATTTTATGTTTTTATAACTTGCTCCCCAAGAATATAACATCCTAGATCTGGGATTATAATTTATAAACCAATAAGTAAATATTATATTCTATCAATGTTCTTAGAACCACCAAAAAATTCATTTTATTCACATTAAAAATGTTTTATTATACAAGGATATTAATACTAAAGACTTAAAAAATGTTGTGTATAAATAGATTAAAAATCATATTTATTAGATAGTTGTACACTTTAGAGAAATTGGTTAAGATTAATGAAAAAAATTAGATAGTCAAATTACCCATAATGTAATCTGAAATTCTTCTTTGAAACGTCCTCAATATACTCCTTGAGTTAATGATATCTTCATTTTAAGTCATTTTTCAAAAATAATTTATCTCCTTTTAATTTTTCTAACTTTTCATAAATTTGATTCAATACGTATCGATTATTGAAAATTACCAAATTAATATTATTATAGTATACAAATAGATTTTGACTCCCATCAAAATTACTTTTTAATAGAACTAGTGCCCCCCTTATAGAGGTACTACAAATGATTAAACCTTTTGATTGGATATCCTCATGTTGAGCATTTGATTATCATAGATAATTTTGGGCTATATGATAATGTAGAATTAAAAATGGATCTGTTATAATAATTATATTTATTATGATCTCAACCATATTATTATGAGTAAACCTAGATAAATACTTAAGGAAGACATGAGAAAATAAACATACAATAGATGAAAACACTTTTGGTCTCCTCATTTCTATATCTTGAAGAATCAACTATTCTATTTTATATGTAATATATATATCTTTTCATAATCCCACCTAGATTTACTTTTTTTGAAATTATCATTCCCCAACCACTGTATAATGGTCCTATATAGAGAAGAAAATGGAACATGCCTCTTATTTTAATCAACTATGGAATTCAGCTAGATAACGAATCAATATATAGAATTACATTAATAATTATCATACCAAGTATAGATAAGTTTCAGAGGTGTCTAAATGATACTATCAAAAGATGGTAGTAATTATTCTTCTTTCTAATATCTTTAAATTAAAATAATAGATTAAAAATATGCATGAAATCTGGAATCATTTCTTATTCCAATATTTGAAGATATTATATTTGCTTAAAAATTAATTAATGGGGAGACAATTTCTCTAAAATAACATAATAATAGATATTTGAATATATAAAATAATACCTATAACTATAAAAATTCCTTCCATGTAATCATGAATCAATTTTCGAATTGAATATACTCACCCTAATCCATCATAATGACTCTTTTTCTATGATCCCTTCCCTGATGAAGGTGTCAAAGAATACATAATTTACTCTAATTTCTTGTTTCCTTGTCAAGATAAATTAAAGGATAATTATATTTCAATATTTTATTACGCATTATTTAGTACCTATAGGGACAAAATCTTCTAGAATCATTTTCCCACACTTTTCAAATGTGTATACCTAAAAATCCTTTTGTGTTGACTATACCTACTATGTTAATAGAACTTTTGTGGATAATTTCAAATTTTGGGTATTTTATTCCCTATAGGTCTATAATAGAACAATTGAATCTTGGATCCTATAAAACTATGGTATAATAAAATTCCACCCTTACATTATTTCGTAGATCCTCCTCAATTCATTTCCTCTTTTCGTTCATTCCCTCCACTAGAATAACCACTCATCAACATACTCCAATTGGAACTAGTGTCATCCAATAATTCCATCTTCCCCAACTTATATGTTTCAAATATTAAATAAATCCAATTTCATTTTTAATGATTCATTTAAGATCAACTTAAACCATATAGATTTTGAGTCTATATCACCATTCATATACTATGTAAAATAGAGTATATCAGTTAATTTAAAAGCGTATTATATCATGGATATTGATACTTATTTAATCTATTTAAAGGAATGATATTTCAGTAATTTATGATTTTGGGGTTAGAACATCGTGCATAAAAAACCCTCAAACCCCTTACATTTGAGTCCTTGATTATTTTCTATGCTGACCATTACATCCTACTAATAAATGAAAACTATTTTTAGTATAAAAGTTTCATAGAAAACCCAATTATACCCAAAAATCTCAATAATATAAATATTTTGATGGATTTAGTAAATTTACTCCTTTAACACATTTATGGGCACCTCAACTTTAAATATTTACATGTGAGTAAAATAAAAATCCTTTATAACATTTTTAGTTGACAGTTATAGTCATGGTTCTACCTAACCTAGCACTTGATGTAGAGAGGATCAACCCTCATGAAATTGAGAATCAATGGGAGGCATGTAACACCCCAAGCTTCTATGGTACGTTTCCCTTCGAATAATGCGATAGCGTGTGTTGTACGCAACCTCGAGTTCTAACACACACCACAACTAATTAAACTAGCCGTTGTGAATAGTAATACCTACTTTTTGAAATCATATATATTCTATATTTCAAAATGGACTTCATTTTTGGATTCGGAATATCAAAATTAGCCTAGGGTGAAATTTTGGTACATTTCGGATAACTTTCATATTTTGATGAATAGTGAAAATTACTAAATTTTAATTAAAAACAACTTTTTTAATCAAAATAATTAATAGTGATAAATTGTGAATTTGAGTGGTTTTAAAGTATATTTAGAATATATTTTTACCATTTAATATAATCTTTTTCATTGGACATAATTTTACAATTAAACCGAACATAAACAAGTGTCAATCTTTTGATAGTTATTATCTCTTAAAAACACGCTTTTTGTTTTGACAGCGAGAATTAATTTTAAATTAATTTCTGCCACTTCTGTGTTTTGAATTTAGAAAAATGGATTCCATATTTGGAATCAGGATGTTCAAATTGTGTAAATAGGTAACTTTTATTTTTAGACATTTTGAATAATTACTGCGGTAAATATTTTATTTACCATGGTTAAGGGTAAATCCGGTAAATAAGGGTTAAAAAAAAATAATATTATAATAATACTAAATTACCCTAAAACGTGTCTCAACCCTATTGGTTGATACATGGTCGACCATGGACATCTTTGGGTCTATTTTGGGACCCCGTGGATCCACTTGTAAGTGATAATGACACATTATATTAATAAAGTTAAAATAAAAATAAAAATGGCATAAGCTTACATCTTTTAGAAGAACAATTTTTACATAGGGTTATACATGTTGGATTTTCTATTATAAATATTCATTAGAAAGGTAAAGAGATTTCCTACATAATGATATTTTATTTATAATTTTTAGACATTATATAATTTATTTTATTTATGACACAATGATGATGCAGTAATTACTAAAATAGTGAAAAATAAAAATAATTGATCTTATAAATACCCAAATAATTATAATATGAAACTTTTAATGAATTAAACTAATTTTCTAGGATAATATGATATATTAGGATTGATTTAATTGACTTTGTTTGAAGTAATCAATCTGTTATGAGTTTCAAAAAAATCAACTATTGAATAGTGTCAAAATTGACATAAAAGAGTTCTTAAAACAAATATTATATTATTAATTGATATTAAATTCCTAAAAATCTAAGGTTCGGCCAAGAGACTTATATTATGATAGGTTAATCATTAATGGACCACTTGGGGGTCGCTTGGATGTATATAGTAAGTTTATTAACCATATTATATAAAAATACAAAGAGACATTGTAAAAGTGAAACTAATTAACTTAGAGTTAATACTTAAAGATAAGGTTAATATAAGTACCCAAACCTGTCTAAATTCTATTGGTTGAGTGGTTTTCGACCTATCCCCACCTTAACCTTTGAATAGTCAACTTTGGAGCCATTAGAAACCGAATATGAATTTATTATAAATTAATATTTCTAGCTTTTCCAAAGGTGCCCCTCACCCCTCTTATAAAAGGGCACTCCTCCTTCTCATTTCTTCACACCTTCAAAGCCTTTTGGTTCGGCCAAACTCTGCCCAAATAATCTCCCAACATCTCTCACTACAACCTAGAGTCCTTAGTTTGATCAGAAATCCAACCTAAGGAGCCCTTTTGATCAAATCAAAAGGAAGAACCCGAAGAAGTGGTAATGATTTCACCACCCTTTTCTAAGTTCATTTCTTCTTCCACTTCTTCTTCCTTTGTTCTTACCATTCTAAAATAATAACTCCAGTATCTCACATATACTGTGATGTTATTATAAGTATGGTACAATCATATTCAGTATTCTATCCACCCTTTGAATAACATGTCACCATACGTGCGTACGTACGGCTTACCGTCTCCACGTCGTGGTGTAATTGTTATTCAATATAATATTATTTGGATGGGTATAATAATGATGTGTAACTCATGTAAATAATAAATATAACATGTTAATGATTCTGTATATATGATATACCATCCATTTATATATTATTTTAATATCAGAAGAATGATATTGTCGCTCGTGCGTACGTACGGACTACCGTCTCCACGAACGCGATGAGATTCATTCTCCATCGTATCCATTCAAGTATAATTATCATTTGATGATTTAAAAATGATGTTTAAGGACTGTATATCATTCTGGATATGAATAAGATACAACAACCATGGCTTATGTAACAAAACATATAAAAGAAAATGAGTAAGTTAACTCCCGAAACGACGATAATTCTAAGATATTATTAACAAATCAATGTTAAAAGATCATATATGATATCATATTAATATATATGATTCTTGTATAATTTAATAACAACTATTTCACCATTATACAGGAGGTTAACCTACCCCAACCAAGGAAAAGTACAAGGTAAGGGTTATTTCACAATCTCTTCATTATCCGAGGTTGTTTATACGTAATAATCTACTGGGATTTCTTTATCATCCACATCCATGTTTCTTCGAAATGTATTTCAAAACATATTTATTATTTACAAGAATATGGGTTAAATTCATTTATACCTTTTTTTGACTTTTTATAAGAGGTTTATAAAGGAATCTTTCCGTCGTTTTCAAAACAAGGTCCTTTTTAACCTTTTCGACAGAATTGAGGTAAGAATGTTTTTTTAACTTATACGGCGGGTGCGGTTATTTTACGCCGTTATAAAATCTTCAAAGCTTTCCTTACAAGCTTATAAGAATATTTTCAAAGAAAATGTTTTATTTTATATGGATCTTAAATGATTTCAAAATAAAAGGAGATATTTCTTTAAAAAGAATTTTGATTTCATCTATGTCAACATCCTTTGATGGATTTTAAGATTATTTGAAGTTGATTTATTATGATACAAAACTTCTATATTGTATTGAAGGTTTTGTGATATGTTTGACTGTGGATGTGCTATTTTTATACCATTCATAGTTTATTGTGAAAGTATTTACATTTCGTATGCTAGTTTTAATACGAATGTTTATGTTATGTTTAAACCTTTTCATATGGGAATGCATTGGACTTAATAAGTGACGGGTGGAGCCCGCTATAGCTCCTCGATGCATCGGTAGGTATCATGAGACAAACTAGTGTCTTGGCACAAGGCCTTGACAAAATCTTATTTGTAGTCTTGGCACGAGGCCTTGGCTAAGTGGTTATGATAGTCTGGCATTATGCATTCCAACATTATGAAAGTGGTTATTGATTTTTGCATGTGATTATTCGATTAGTAGAATATCCATGTGAATAAGTAAATGGCATTATTTCATTTTACTTTTGCCATACCATGTTTAAGTTCAATTTTAAAAGGCTTTTGTTTTAGTAATGCATTGCCTTAAATGTTTATTCTTATTTATGAAAGTTTCCGCTATATTGTTATCCTTACTGGGCATTTGAGCTCACCCCTTTTCTATGTTTTATTTTTCCCAGGAAGTGAAGATGTAAGTTATGAATGACCTGTAGGGATATTATGAGGGGATTGTAGTGTGGACTGTGGAAACATTATGTTGTTGTAGTAGTTTTTGATTTTATGATGTAATGTAAAACTTATGAATATATCTAGTGTTTCCAAGGCTACTAAACCAATCGGTCTTTCGAGATTTGATCTTTCTTGTGATCATGCCAATGTTACGAAGTAATGCACCGACTCTGGGTAACTGGGGTCGGGGCGTTACAGTTGGTATCAGAGGAATTTTAGTACAAACCTTGGAAGCTAGATTTAGATAAACTCTGATTAGAGCACATAGACCTAAGATGAACTTTGAGGATTAGTATAGAAGAACTTCCTAGAATTTTGGTATTGTAGAGACTTTGTGAGTTTTCCGAGCAATACATCCCTGTCTGGATACGAGCAGGTAGAGGCGGCTCTGGCACAGATGTACCTAGGGGTAAAACCCGAAAACACCGCTTTGAGCTAGACTCGAACGGGAACTGGTGCACGACAACGGGCCTTGCTGCACTCTTGGTTACGACACTCCCGGGGGATATGCTTAGGATAACTCTCACTTTCTTTACAAATCATTATGAAGGGTTTATGAGTATATACTTCCTCAAAGAAAACATATTTATGATTATGGATTATATCCATAGATAGTTCAATTTATGTTTAGTGTTTTATAAGTATGGGATTATGTATTTTGATGCATAAACTGATCTAGTTTATGCCATTTTTTAGAAATGGCGCCTAGTGGAAGAAATGGAAACCGTATCAATGCACGCACTCCATGTAGGGATTGCCCTCCTGCTCAAGATAATTATAGTGGGGCTGGTGGTGAAACTGGTGCTGATCAGCTAATCACCGTACTGGGACAACTTACTCAGGTTATGAATAATAACCTTACCCGTATGGAGCACCCTGGTCCGCAGTGTGGAGGATCAATGTTAGATCGATTCATGAGGCAACAACCACCAACGTTCAATGGGAATACAAATCCCGTAGTAGCTGAGCAATGGATATTTTCCCTAGAGAAAATATTTCAGGCTTTGGGGAGCAGTGAAAGGGAAAAAGTTATCATGGCAGTTTACCGCCTCACTGGAGATGCTGATCAATGGTGGTCATTGATTCAAAATACGAAGGAAGATGATGAAGTATCAAATATGGAATGGAGGGAGTTCAAAGATCTGTTTTTAGAAAAATACTTCCCTCGCGACCATCGAGCAGATATGGAAAGGCAATTTCTGAGTCTGAGACAAAAGGAGGATGATAATGTCACAAAGTATGAGGCTAACTTTACAAGGTTAGCGAGGTACGCTGGTGATTATATTCGCAACCCAAGAAGTAAGATTGATTGTTTCTTTGATGGGTTAAAACCATTTCTCCGTCGAGCATTAGTCTCACAATCCTTTTCATCGTACGAAGACATTGTCTCATGTGCTATCAAGACCGAAAAGGAATTCTCTAAGTCTTATGACTTTAAAGCAAAGCAAGAGAAGAAGAGACCTGCTGATCAATCTGGGAATGGAAATAAGGGGAAGAAGGGAAAGGTTGAATATCCATCTTGTGGTAAGTGCGGGAAGAAACACCCCGGTGCTTGCCTGAAGGGAATGGGAGTCTGTTACAAGTGTGGTGAAAAAGGCCACCAAGCTCATGATTGCAAGGGGAAGAAGGAAGCTACCAATGTTCAGTGCTACAATTGCAGGGAGATGGGGCATTATGCAAATGCATGTCCTAAGCGTCAGGAGAACTTACCTCAGAAAAGGCCAAGGGATCAAGGCCAGGCTTATGCTATCACTACTGCTGAGGTAGAAACTCCGAAAGACGTGGTGGCAGGTAATTTAATGGTTTCCTCAAGTTTAGCAAATGCTTTATTTGATTCTGGATCATCGCATTGTTTCATATCTTCCCAGTTTGCTAAGAAAATTAGATATTTCCAATTTGATTTAATAAGGGAGTTGTCAGTTAAAACTCCTAAGGGAAGTATCGTTGCAACAAAGTTTTGTGAATCAGTCCCCATTAGAGCACATAAATTTTCTTTATCTGCTGATTTCATCGTCATACCTATGATTGAGTTTGAAATAATCCTCGGTATGGACTGGCTTTCGGACTATGATGCGAAGATTTATTGTAAGAAGAAAGAGGTTACGATTCTTGATGATAATGATAAGGAGCACCTTATTTTTAGAGCAGAATCGTCACCACCTAATTCTTATTTAGATCCACCCCCTGTAGCTCAACTTAATTCAATTATCGGGGAGGAAGAGAATGAAATAACTGTCGGTGAGGAAAGGAATGTTCAAATAGAGGATGTACCTATTGTGAAAGAATTTGTAGATGTATTTCCGGAAGATTTACCTGGACATCCTCCAGAACGAGAAGTTGAGTTTTCTATTGATTTGATTCCTAGATCAAGGCCTATATTGAAGACCCCTTATAGAATGGCCACTGTAGAGCTAGTAGAACTAAAGAAACAACTAGAGAAATTGAGTAATAAGGGATTTATTCGCCCTAGTGTTTCTCCATGGGGAGCCCCTGTTCTTTTTGTTAAAAAGAAAGATGGATCTATGAGGTTATGTATCGATTACAGGGAGATCAATGCTATAACGATAAAGAACAAGTATCCCCTACCTCGTATTAATGATTTATTTGACCAACTGCATGGAGCTCAATACTTTTCAAAGATTGAACTTCGATCTGGATACCATCAGTTGTGTGTAAAGAAGGAAGACATTCCGAAAACAGCATTTCGAACCAGGTACGGGCATTACGAGTTTACTGTAATGCCGTTTGGATTGACTAATGCACCCTCTGTATTCATGGATCTGATGAATAGAGTTTTCAAGGAGTATCTCGATGAATTTGTGGTGGTATTTATTGATGATATCTTGGTATACTCCAAAACCTACAAAGATCATGAAAATCAATTGCGCATTATCTTGAAGACTCTGAGGAGGCATGAATTATATGGAAAGTTTAGAAAGTGTGAATTCTGGCTTCAGGAGATTTCTTTTCTTGGACATATTGTCTCTAAAGATGGAATCTCTGTTGATCCTTCTAAGACCAAGGCAATCCAAGAATGGCCAGCACCTACGAGTATAACTGAGGTACGTAGTTTTATTGGTTTGGCAGGTTATTATCGGCGTTTCGTCCAGAATTTTGCCCGATTGGCAAACCCATTAACGAAGCTCACACGTAAAGGGGTTAAATTTGTTTGGACAAAAGAGTGTGAAGAATGTTTCGAAGAACTGAAGAGAAGATTAGTCAATGCTCCTATATTGACTCTACCATCGGGGAATGATGGGTTCGTTATTTATAGTGATGCATCAAAGAAAGGACTTGGCTGTGTCCTTATGCAGAATGATAGAGTTATTGCCTATGCATCACGACAGTTGAAAATTCATGAACAAAACTATCCTACTCATGATCTTGAGTTAGCAGCTGTGATCTTTGCTTTGAAGATATGGAGGCACTACCTCTATGGTGAAAAATGTGAGATTTATACTGATCACAAGAGTTTGAAGTATATTTTCTCACAAAAAGAACTCAACAGGAGGCAAAGGAGATGGCTTGAATTACTCAAGGATTATGATTGTACGATACACTACCACCCGGGGAAGGCAAACAAGGTGGCAGATGCTTTGAGCAGAAAAGACCATGGAGTTTTGAACATGATGAGAATTGAAAGGGATCCAATTTTCATGGATCTAGTGAAGATGGACATGGGAATAACCAGGGAAGGTGAAACATCAATGCTTTTTCAAATGGTTGCCAAACCATCTTTACTAGAAAGGATTAAGAGTTCTCAGACCGATGATGAAGAATTTCAGAAGAAGATTAAAGCTATGAATGATGGGAGATTGAGAGACTTTGTGTATGAAGATGGAACTTTGAAATTTGGAAAGAGACTTTGTGTTCCCAATATACCAGATCTAAAAAGGGAATTGCTGGATGATGCTCATAGTTCCAATTTCTCTATACACCCTGGGAGCACCAAAATGTATAGAGATTTGAAGGAACATTTTTGGTGGGACAACATGAAGAGGGAGATTGCTGATTTTGTATCAAGATGTATGGTTTGTCAACAAGTGAAAGCTGGAAGGCAACAGCCTGGAGGAGTCATGCAACCTCTTCCCATACCGGAGTGGAAATGAGACAATATTACGATGGACTTTGTCAGGGGGCTACCAAAGACTCCTAGAAGGAACGATGCAATATGGGTTATTGTTGATCGTCTTACCAAGTCAGCACATTTTCTTGCTATAAGAGAAGATCTACCCCTTGAACGTCTAGCAAGACTATACATTAATGAAGTTGTGAGACTTCATGGAGTTCCCCTATCGATTGTTTCTGATCGTGATCCCCGTTTTACTTCAAGATTTTGGAAAAGTCTTCAGAAATCCCTGGATACTGAACTTCATTTGAGCACTGCTTACCACCCTCAGACAGACGGACAATCAGAACGGACTATTCAGACCTTAGAAGACATGTTGAGATCTTGCTCACTTGATTTTCAGGGTATGTGGGATCAATATTTACCTCTGGTAGAATTTTCCTATAACAATAGCTTCCATTCGAGTATACAAATGGCACCATATGAAGCGTTATACGGAAAGAGATGTCGTACACCAACCTGTTGGGATGACGTTGGTGAAAGAAAACTTGTAGGCCCAGAACTGGTGGAGGAAACGGTGGAAAAGGTGAAGGTAATCCAAAATCACATTAAAGCAGCTCAAAGTAGGCAGAAGAGCTATGCCGATAATCGAAGGAAGGATTTGGAATTTCAAGTCGGTGATCATGTTTTCCTGAAGGTATCTCCGTGGAAGGGAGTCATACGTTTTGGTAAGAAAGGTAAATTGAGTCCCAGGTACATCGGACCTTTCGAAATTTTAGAACGAATTGGGGCTGTAGCTTACCGATTGGCAATGCCGCCAAGTCTCTCCAAAGTTCACGATGTGTTCCACGTATCTCTGTTGAGGAAATACATGCCTGACCCAACGCATGTACTCACCTATGAAGATTTAGAACTGGAACCCGATCTGTCTTACTGCGAAGAGCCCATCAAGATTCTTGATACGAGAGAACAAGTGCTGAGAAACCGGACGACGCGTCTGGTAAAAGTTTTGTGGAGGAATCATAAGATGGAAGAGGCAACGTGGGAACCCGAGGAACTTATGATGAAGAACCACCCGAGTCTTTTTATGCAGTAATACCCTAGAAATTGCGAGGACGCAATTATTTGAAGGAGGGGAGAATGTAACACCCCAAGCTTCTATGGTACGTTTCCCTTCGAATAATGCGATAGCGTGTGTTGTACGCAACCTCGAGTTCTAACACACACCACAACTAATTAAACTAGCCGTTGTGAATAGTAATACCTACTTTTTGAAATCATATATATTCTATATTTCAAAATGGACTTCATTTTTGGATTCGGAATATCAAAATTAGCCTAGGGTGAAATTTTGGTACATTTCGGATAACTTTCATATTTTGATGAATAGTGAAAATTACTAAATTTTAATTAAAAACAACTTTTTTAATCAAAATAATTAATAGTGATAAATTGTGAATTTGAGTGGTTTTAAAGTATATTTAGAATATATTTTTACCATTTAATATAATCTTTTTCATTGGACATAATTTTACAATTAAACCGAACATAAACAAGTGTCAATCTTTTGATAGTTATTATCTCTTAAAAACACGCTTTTTGTTTTGACAGCGGGAATTAATTTTAAATTAATTTCTGCCACTTCTGTGTTTTGAATTTAGAAAAATGGATTCCATATTTGGAATCAGGATGTTCAAATTGTGTAAATAGGTAACTTTTATTTTTAGACATTTTGAATAATTACTGCGGTAAATATTTTATTTACCATGGTTAAGGGTAAATCCGGTAAATAAGGGTTAAAAAAAAATAATATTATAATAATACTAAATTACCCTAAAACGTGTCTCAACCCTATTGGTTGATACATGGTCGACCATGGACATCTTTGGGTCTATTTTGGGACCCCATGGATCCACTTGTAAGTGATAATGACACATTATATTAATAAAGTTAAAATAAAAATAAAAATGGCATAAGCTTACATCTTTTAGAAGAACAATTTTTACATAGGGTTATACATGTTGGATTTTCTATTATAAATATTCATTAGAAAGGTAAAGAGATTTCCTACATAATGATATTTTATTTATAATTTTTAGACATTATATAATTTATTTTATTTATGACACAATGATGATGCAGTAATTACTAAAATAGTGAAAAATAAAAATAATTGATCTTATAAATACCCAAATAATTATAATATGAAACTTTTAATGAATTAAACTAATTTTCTAGGATAATATGATATATTAGGATTGATTTAATTGACTTTTTTTGAAGTAATCAATCTGTTATGAGTTTCAAAAAAATCAACTATTGAATAGTGTCAAAATTGACATAAAAGAGTTCTTAAAACAAATATTATATTATTAATTGATATTAAATTCCTAAAAATCTAAGGTTCGGCCAAGAGACTTATATTATGATAGGTTAATCATTAATGGACCACTTGGGGGTCGCTTGGATGTATATAGTAAGTTTATTAACCATATTATATAAAAATACAAAGAGACATTGTAAAAGTGAAACTAATTAACTTAGAGTTAATACTTAAAGATAAGGTTAATATAAGTACCCAAACCTGTCTAAATTCTATTGGTTGAGTGGTTTTCGACCTATCCCCACCTTAACCTTTGAATAGTCAACTTTGGAGCCATTAGAAACCGAATATGAATTTATTATAAATTAATATTTCTAGCTTTTCCAAAGGTTCCCCTCACCCCTCTTATAAAAGGGCACTCCTCCTTCTCATTTCTTCACACCTTCAAAGCCTTTTGGTTCGGCCAAACTCTGCCCAAATAATCTCCCAACATCCCTCACTACAACCTAGAGTCCTTAGTTTGATCAGAAATCCAACCTAAGGAGCCCTTTTGATCAAATCAAAAGGAAGAACCCGACGAAGTGGTAATGATTTCACCACCCTTTTCTAAGTTCATTTCTTCTTCCACTTCTTCTTCCTTTGTTCTTACCATTCTAAAATAATAACTCCAGTATCTCACATATACTGTGATGTTATTATAAGTATGGTACAATCATATTCAGTATTCTATCCACCCTTTGAATAACATGTCACCATACGTGCGTACGTACGGCTTACCGTCTCCACGTCGTGGTGTAATTGTTATTCAATATAATATTATTTGGATGGGTATAATAATGATGTGTAACTCATGTAAATAATAAATATAACATGTTAATGATTCTGTATATATGATATACCATCCATTTATATATTATTTTAATATCAAAAGAATGATATTGTCGCTCGTGCGTACGTACGGACTACCGTCTCCACGAACGCGATGAGATTCATTCTCCATCGTATCCATTCAAGTATAATTATCATTTGATGATTTAAAAATGATGTTTAAGGACTGTATATCATTCTGGATATGAATAAGATACAACAACCATGGCTTATGTAACAAAACATATAAAAGAAAATGAGTAAGTTAACTCCCGAAACGACGATAATTCTAAGATATTATTAACAAATCAATGTTAAAAGATCATATATGATATCATATTAATATATATGATTCTTGTATAATTTAATAACAACTATTTCACCATTATACAGGAGGTTAACCTACCCCAACCAAGGAAAAGTACAAGGTAAGGGTTATTTCACAATCTCTTCATTATCCGAGGTTGTTTATACGTAATAATCTACTGGGATTTCTTTATCATCCACATCCATGTTTCTTCGAAATGTATTTCAAAACATATTTATTATTTACAAGAATATGGGTTAAATTCATTTATACCTTTTTTTGACTTTTTATAAGAGGTTTATAAAGGAATCTTTCCGTCGTTTTCAAAACAAGGTCCTTTTTAACCTTTTCGACAGAATTGAGGTAAGAATGTTTTTTTTAACTTATACGGCGGGTGCGGTTATTTTACGCCGTTATAAAATCTTCAAAGCTTTCCTTACAAGCTTATAAGAATATTTTCAAAGAAAATGTTTTATTTTATATGGATCTTAAATGATTTCAAAATAAAAGGAGATATTTCTTTAAAAAGAATTTTGATTTCATCTATGTCAACATCCTTTGATGGATTTTAAGATTATTTGAAGTTGATTTATTATGATACAAAACTTCTATATTGTATTGAAGGTTTTGTGATATGTTTGACTGTGGATGTGCTATTTTTATACCATTCATAGTTTATTGTGACACTATTTACATTTCGTATGCTAGTTTTAATACGAATGTTTATGTTATGTTTAAACCTTTTCATATGGGAATGCATTGGACTTAATAAGTGACGGGTGGAGCCCGCTATAGCTCCTCGATGCATCGGTAGGTCTCATGAGACAAACTAGTGTCTTGGCACAAGGCCTTGACAAAATCTTATTTGTAGTCTTGGCACGAGGCCTTGGCTAAGTGGTTATGATAGTCTGGCATTATGCATTCCAACATTATGAAAGTGGTTATTGATTTTTGCATGTGATTATTCGATTAGTAGAATATCCATGTGAATAAGTAAATGGCATTATTTCATTTTACTTTTGCCATACCATGTTGAAGTTCAATTTTAAAATGCTTTTGTTTTAGTAATGCATTGCCTTAAATGTTTATTCTTATTTATGAAAGTTTCCGCTATATTGTTATCCTTACTGGGCATTTGAGCTCACCCCTTTTCTATGTTTTATTTTTCCCAGGAAGTGAAGATGTAAGTTATGAATGACCTGCAGGGATATTATGAGGGGATTGTAGTGTGGACTGTGGAAACATTATGTTGTTGTAGTAGTTTTTGATTTTATGATGTAATGTAAAACTTATGAATATATCTAGTGTTTCCAAGGCTACTAAACCAATCGGTCTTTCGAGATTTGATCTTTCTTGTGATCATTCCAATGTTACGAAGTAATGCACCGACTCTGGGTAACTGGGGTCGGGGCGTTACAAGGCATAATAGGAAAATCTTTCATATAATATACCTCATGTGGTTGGATGGGGATGACATGACATACTTTTTTATTCGAATGAATAGAATCAAATTAGATTCCATTTCATGAAAAGGTAAATTTGAATTTATATTTTCACAGTTCTAATGATATCATAATCCTCATACCTTGTCTTATTTGTCTGTATTTTAGTCAATAATTTTAAATATTAGCAAAATTAATTAAAAGATACAATTGAATCTAAATTATAAATATAGACATGTAAAATCTAAAAAACGTTGTTTCAAATATAAGACAATCAATTAAAAGACTTATTCTTACACACTAATAACTAATAAATAAATATGAAATTTTTATTTATTTATTTCCAAGCTTTTGGTAGTAGAGATATTTAATGGATTTCAAAAGATAAATGATGAATCCATAAGTAAAAACATGATATTCTCGACCACCCTACTTATTGATAACTACACATGTATATTCATAATGCATGAGAATAACAGAAGAATACTTACTCCAAGAGAAGGCCAAAATAAAAGATAAAACACCACCATTTCCTAAATATTCAACCATAGTTACATTATCTATGAATATGTATGGATTACTTCTAGAGCTCCGATAATAAAATCTCCTGTGTACTCTCAATATCATACCCAACAACCCTTATGTTATCTTAATACCATTATGTAATTATTTGAATCGAGTTAACAAATGGATCCACGTTATGCAGTTATTAAACCTTAGGCACATCTCTTTATCACTAAAGGATGGAGTATGAAATTATGGAAAATGTATATATTTTTTTTGGATGATTTCTTTTATATGAACATGAAATAGTAGAGAATTGAAAAAAATAATGAGTTTATCCTAATTCTGTCATATTACTTTGTGAAATTTCACCCAATAGACCAAAATATTGGTATTCACCTGGGAAACATCCAGTATTTAATTTACCCAATCAATAATTGATACCATAAATATATTTACATACATAGATTTTATGAAGATGAAAAAAACTTATATAATGTTATTATATATAGTGAATCTAGAATAAATTCATATACAGAAAAAAATATTCAAAACAATCATGTTATAAGTGGACAAAATATGCAAATACAAAGTTAGATCCACCACATGGTAAACATAAAACTTCCCTACCACACCCAATCTATATATCTACCAATAACTCTATAATTTCAAATTATGATTATAGAATCCATTTGGGTTGATTAATCATATAGTGATACATTCATACCTCATGTTCAGGTGATTTTACTTTATCTTATTCACGATAAAAAATGTATTATGACATTCTATTGGAAGACATATTTGGTGAGAGTGAAATTTAGACCTTGGAAGTCACCACCTGAACATGTATAGTATTTTTTAATACCAATTATTTGAAGACAAAATAAAATGCATATAGGTAATATATAATCAGTAATCAATGTAGACATTTAAAAAGAATAGAATAAAATGCATACATTATTTTCTACTAGTCATGTAAAAAAATATTTAAAGACATCATAAGTTTTTATCCATATCATATATAACTACATGGATCTTTTAAAATAATTTGGATTAGGTACCTACCAATTATAAGGTATATTTAAATAAAAAACCATCCATTATAGTGGTATTGTGAATACAAACATGTTTCCATATATACATAACAATCCTCCTAGAGAGGCCTCTCCCCTCACAGGGAGGAATATATAATCTTCATAAACATAATACTAATATATGAAGATTATCTGTCTCATAGGAAGGAATATTTATATATACATATATCCATAGACATATACATTTATGTAATCTCACCTCTATATGAAACCAATATCTTCATAGGAAATAAAAGAGTCATATTAATATATATTATTGGGATAATCATTTAGGATACTCTTAAAATGAAAAGTACAAAACACAATCAACTAAAAAATGACAATTCAAGTATATTATTATAAAACTACAAAAATGATTCCACGAAAGAACGTTAAATCCAAAAAAAAACAACCATATTGAAATTCTAACTCACTTGTATAAATGTATCAGACTGATGCATAAATGTATCATATGAACCATTTAGTTCCACACGAGGAGAAGATAATTTAAATTAGAAAAGTCTAAACTAAATATTGAATATTAGGCATAAATCTCACCTTATTGGAGATGAGATAGTCCACATTATTATTGGTTCACAATAAAGTTGTTATCCTTACTCAACTATTATCAACTTGTATATCTCCTTGACTATACTGATGAAAACCTCTTCATTTCGAAACTAAAAATTTATAATTTTATAATTCTTATACAACTATTATAAATCATTTTTTTTCGTTCATAAATAATTAAATATGGTACAATTATAAGTATTACTTCTAAATAATTTATCATAGAGGTAGTCATATAACTAATATATAGGAATATCCACTATTATATCCCACCCTCAACTTCTATTTTTATTTTTAAAAATAGAAAAAAAATGATTTCCCTTATTATAAAAACCAACGTAGACCGTTCTAGTGATAATTGGGTGAATAAAATAATGCACTTTAGGCCCTATGACAACATCTATAGAATCAAGAGGATCCAATTGTGAAATAAATATTTTAAATTTTCTAAAGATTATTATTTAGATCCCACTAGAAATACTTGTTTTTAAAATTTCACAAGTGGATACTGATAAATTTTTATTGATAATTATTTTCTACAATTTGTAGGATTCTATCAGACCAATGAAACACCTCATTAATTGATAATGAGTATCTCAGTATATGGAATTAATCTTCAAGTTAAGTCTATTTTTCCAAGATTATTTTCCCTCTTATTTACAAAATTACTATCAATAAAATTTCGTTACCATATGTTTCTGATTTGGTATCATCAAACAATACATTCAATGAATTTTTATTTCCACTCAATAGATACTAATGAAAACTAAAGATATGTTATGCCAAAAAATTAAGAAAAATCTACATACCTCTTAATGTGTATATTGTTACGTGATCCTTCACATATATATTATTTAAATATTCTCCACCCATATCTCTAGTTTTTATCTATTTAACATTTTACTTCCTCTTGCTGTTTTGTGATAGTCTATTAATATAACACCATTTCAATTTAGGGTCTATATCCTTCAAATGAAGATAGATAACTCTATTAAATCAATAATTCTATATTGGTGGTGTCTCTAATATAGCTAGGCTAGTTTTTAACCAGTCCTAGACATAACCATTGATAATTAAATTTTGGAGAATGTTGATGTATTTTTATTCTCAACAATTCCACCATGAAAATCAAATAAACTATCTATCTAGAAATCCATGAATCAATGAGATGATATTGATTAAAATCACCGATCATAATACCATAATATATGTTGATATAGTTAAATGTGTTATTAAATCATGTGGAATAATGTATTATGATAATGAAATTCTGTTATAATTCTCACAGTCCTTCAAATAATGACATTATCAATGTTTTTGAAAAAATAACCATCCCATTGAAAGTTAAGGATATCTCCCAATAATAAATTTCACATTTCCTAATCTATAAAGATAACCATACACCAACTACCTATAAACTATTGAATCAGATTATCATCATAGATGAAAATGTATAGGTAATATAATCTATATTAGATAGAATATCCCAAAAAAATAATACATCAAAGGCTGCCCCAATTGACCATATGATCAAAATAAAAAATGATACAAATTAAGAGTTTAAAAGAAAAAATGTATCACCAAAATAAAATTTACCAAAATCAATAATAATCTATATAATTGATATTGAGTAGGTTTGGGTCCTCTTATTTGGGTCCCTGGTTGAAGAGATAATCATTATTATGTTTAAAAATAAAATGAATTCCGATGGGTTATTCCCTAGTGATTATCATCCCTTGAATTGGTAATGAATTTTATTTACAATGATGTATTGAATTCGAATGAATTTTAGAATTCATGAGAAATTAATAATGAAGATAAAATTTAAAAAGATGTGATCGAAATTCTAAAGTATATATGCTAAAATATCTTTCTAATCACTAAAATTCTAGTGAAAAAATAACTTCATAGAATTACATTATCTATGAACTATCCTAACATAAAATAAAAAAATAATTAAGAACATTAATTTTCAACAGATGATTGGATTCCATTTCAAATAATAAATCAACCACCACACCATATAATGAAGTCTCTAAACTGAAAAATAATCTCAAACACATATTTCTCAGTTTCTCTAGTGTTACCAAGCTAAATCTCACAAATCCATAGTATATAACCCATTAATAAGGAATAAACAATTTGAAACCACTATAACAAAAGATAAACCAACCAATAATTCATTCTATTTGGAAATAAGACTAATTGTTCCACCGCAAGCTCATCTCTTTAGGCCTGAGGTTAGTGGCTAGCCCTAAGAGCATAGATGTAACAGCTCGATATTTTATGAAAAATATTCTTTTTAATTTTATTAATGTCTTGTGTTGTACTCTACACCAAAAGGAGCTTGCACAACACAAATCTTTGACTTGCCTTGCATTACACGCAATCACAACCTTCCTCGATAGCGTGTGTAGTACGCAATACTGAGTTTCACGAAACAACGATATACTATTATTAAAACTAGCCGTTATGAATAGTAATAACCACTTTTTAAATTTTAGAAAATTTAGCTCTCAAAATGGACTTCATTTTTGGATTCAGAGTATCAAATTTAGCATAAGGTGAAATTTTGGTACTTTTCGGATAACTTTCATATTCTGATAAATAGTGAAAATTACTAAATTATAATTAAAAACAACTTTTTTAATCGAAATAATTAATAGTGATAAATTATTAATTTGAGTGGTTTTACAGTATATTTAAAATATATTTTTACAATTTAATACAATGTTGGTCATTGAATGTAATTTCACATTTAAACCAGACATAATCAAGTGTCAATCTTTTGATAGATATTGTTTCTTAAAAACACGCTATTTGTTTTAACAACGGGATTTAATTATAAAATTAATTAATACAACTTCTATGTTATGAATTTGGTAAAATAGACTTCATTTTTGAATTCGGAATATGAAATATAGCTTAGGATGAAATTTTGGCATTTTTCTGAAAAACATCAATTTTTGATGAATAGTGAAACTACTAAGTGGTAGTTAAAAACTGAATTTTTCATAAAACATAATTTTACCGCTTCTGTGAATGGAATTTCAAAAATCCGAGAGACACGGTTGATGTCTGTAAGTAAAATGTGGTTCAATGAGATGAAAATAATTTTTGGTGAATAGTAACTTTTTACTTTTATTTACCACGGTTAAAAGTAAATAGGGTAACTAAGGGTAAATATGATATTACAATTACCCTAACACATGTCCTAATTCTATTTTATAAGTGTAATTCGACCAAAAACAACCTTATAAATATAATATGACCATTTAGGTCCACTTGGATTAGATTATGACATTTAATATTATTTTATTTAATGAATAGTTAAAATAGTTAAAATCAAAGTATATTTACTAAAACATTTTTAATATAGGGTTGTACATAAGATAAATTCTATTTTAAATATTAATTAGAAAGATAAAAAGATTTCCTACATAATGGTATTTTATTTGTAATTTTTAGACATCAAAGAATTTAATTTATTAATGTCACAAAGATGATGCAGTAATTATCTTATTAATGAAATATTGACATAATTGATGTTATAAACACCAAAATAAATGTAATTTGAGACTTTTTATTAATTCCATTAATTTTCTAGGTTACTATGATATATTAGTGTCGATTTAATAAACTTGGTTTGAACATATAATTCTGTTATGACTTTCACAAAAATCATATATCAAATAGTGTCAAAATTGACACAAACTAGTTTTTAAATCAAATATTATATTATTAATTTTTATTTTATTCCTAAAAATCTAAGGATCGTCCAAATGACTTAGATAAGGATATATGTATTAATAATATACAATTTGAGGTTCTTTTGGCATGTTATAGTAAGTGTATTAACCATATAGTGAAATAAAATAAAACGACACGGTAAAAGTTAAATTATTTAACTTAGAGTTAAATCTAATTGATAAGGTTAAAATAATACTCTAAACTTGTCTAAATCCTATTGGATGATTGTATTTCGACCCATCCCCACTTTGGCTTCGAAATAAGACCCTTTGGAACCATTATAAACCGATTTTGACTTTAATATAAAATAATATTTTGAGATATTCCTAAGGTGCCCCTCTCCTCCCTTATAAAAGGGAACCTCCTCCCCCTCCTCCTCACACCAATTTGAGCACTCATGCTCGGCCAACCCCTGCCATTTTCTCCTCTCCACTTCCCTAGAATAATCCTAGAGGTCCTGGTCTTCTTCAAAGACCAATCTTAGTTCTCTAAGTGGAGGATTTAAAGAGGCGTTCCAAAGAAGAGGTAATATCCATTACCGATCTTTTCAATTTCTTTCTTCTTAAACTTCTTATTATTTAGTTGTTTTATTATAAAGTAATAACATAAGTATTACTTACATACTGATATGTTATTATAAATATGAAACAACTATAATTAACCTTCTATCCATCCTACGAAGAAAGGAAATCACCGCGCGTGCGTACGTACGGAATACCATCTCCACACCGTGGTGTAATCTATTTTCCATCACCACCTTAATTGGATGGGTATAATGGTGTAATGAGTAACTATATATGATTATTATAAAGTTATAATGATACTGAAATATTATACATACACTTCAACACAATTCCACAACCATGAGAATGATATCATCGCTCGTGCGTACGTACGGACTACCGTCTCCACGACGCGATGAGATTCATTCTCAATGATTAACCATTCATGAATGATTATAAAGTATATATAATAAGTACTAATTAAATATATGACATAATAATGATTCTTTATCTATGTATATTTATATGTATGTCATCTACTTAATTCTATTCAATTCAATAAGGAAACAAAAACAACGTTCATGTGTACGTACGGACTACCGTCTCCATGAATGTTGTATTTCATTCCATTAATCAATATATTACATATATCTATATTCTGAATATATATGATATATAAATCATGTTTTACATTCTGGATATAATTAATCATGATCCAAGTAATCATATTAATAATTACAAGTTAAAAACACCTACGATAAATGAAACGATTTTACCCAAAACGCTTCTTTAACATGAATTTACAAAAGAACGGGTAATATAAAGTCATAAGTGGACCATATATGATATAATAAAAATTAATATGATTCTGGAATTAGTCAATAACATGATTTAAATCATTATACCGGAGGTTCGGACACATACGAAGCAAATCGGACCTAAGGTAAGGGAAATATCACAATCTCATTTTTATTCGAGATTGTTTATTCGTAAGTATTTAATGGGGTGTATTTTATCATCCACATCCATGTTTCCTCAATATGTAATATTATTTCCATTCACCTAAAATTGTTTAAAACCTATTTTACCATTTGGTGAGTTTTTAGTAAAAGATATGAAAGGAATCTTTTGTCGTTTTTTCGTACGAGGTACTTTTTGACTTTTCCGACAAAAGTACGATGAATATTTTTTTTAACTTATACGGAAAGAATGGATTTTTAAAACATTATTTCCAAGAATCTTCCTTTACAAGTTTTCAAGTTTATTTTTAATCAAATTCTTTTATTTTAAAGTCGTATGACATGTTATGAAAGGAAAAATGTTTTTGAAGTAGAAAGGATATTTTCCTCAAGAATGGAGTTCAAGTATTTTATCAAAATTATTTTCCATCTAAAATAATAAAAGGGTTCTTTTTTTTATCCCTATTATTACATTGGTTTGCTTATGTTGTGATGGAAATATTTTTATGAATTCCTTTATCTTATATGAATTGTTTTATGATGTCATGTTGTTTAAGAATCCCATTTTTATTACATGGTTTACACTATGATGTATGGTTTATGATTATGTGGCACACATAAGAAAGGATTCATTATAAGATGGGTGGGACCTATATCTCCCTCCAATGCATTGGGTAAAGATTTTATATCTCATGAGATAGACATGGCTGAAATGGTAGGTTATACCGGTTCAGTGAAATAGGACTGAAACGAGGGCTACTCGATTCAGAAAGGGACTTTGTCCACTAAGATAGTCTTGGCAATGAGTCTTGACTAACAAGAAATGATTCTCTATGATTATGTGTGTATGACACAAAGTTTAATGTTTTAAGTTATGATTATTGGGATTACATTTCACTTCTATGATTTATCCCATGTTATGATATTATGAGCTCTTTTGCAGGTTAAGATTTCCAAAAGCTATGTTCTTATGTATATGATGTGATTGATATTTCTTTTGTTTACCCTTACTGAGAATTTGAGCTCACCCTTTTATGCTTTCTTTTCCCCAGGATATAAAGAAAGGTTTTATGTAAAAAAAGGGAAGATCTTTATGGGAGATATTGAAGATCTTTCACCACGATTAGAAGATTACGTTCCGAGTTTCCAAAGACACTAAACTATTATGATCCTTGTGTGTGTTTTTTTGTTATGTACTAAGTATTCCGCAAAAGTAATGTAATGTCCATGTACGTCAAGCTACGGGTCTCTATAGTTGGTATCAGAGGAAAATGAGGTAGGAATGTATCCGATCCTTGGGAACTCTCACATGTGAGCGTTGGACGAAGCATGGCTATCCGCCCAAGGGCTTCATGAGGAAATGACTGCCACTGGGGATGGTGGTGTGTCCCGCCCAGGGGGTGTAGCCTCCCATGGAGTGCCCTGATAGGTATCAATTATAGTCCACTGGAAGTAATTCCAGACCATTATAGTTGGTATCAGAGGAATGGTTTAGTCAACCTTTGGAAACTAGGATGCAAGAACTTTAGTGAGATCCCTAGAGATATTTCTAAGGTATGTCTAGGGATGTCCCTAAGGATAAGTATACGTATAGGTTATAGTACTAGAATTACGCTAACGATCATAGAATTAAACCTAAGATGTTAGATATTGAAGGTACTCCCCCTTTATTATGTTGTTTTCCCTAGCATGATTTTTGCCTCTCACACTATTCATTTTGGGTTTTAGACGATGGATGGAACCCGAAGGAACCATGTTGATCAATGAAATGGACAATGCAATGATTTTCCTCCTGAACAAACAAATGTTATGGGAGATGGAGTAAAAAATCTTATTGCTATACTTACACAAGCTATGAATCATTCTGGACTTCCAAATGAGCAGAGAAGGGAACAATATTCTATTGAGTCCTTCATGAGGCAACGTCCACCTTCTTTTAGTGGGTCTTCTGATCCACTTGTTGCTGAACAATGGATCAGTACCACTTAAAAGATATTTTCAGTTCTTCAATGTTCTGAGCATGATAAAGTCATCTTAGCAGTATATCGTTTGGAAGGTGAAGCTGATCAATGGTGGAATCTTATCAAGAATACGAGGCAAAGAGATGAAATTGAGTCCATGGAATGGGACGAGTTCAAGAACTTGTTTTTCAGTAAGTACTTCCCTCGTATTCTTCGAACAAAGATGGAGAAGGAGTTTCTTGAACTAAAGGAAAAGGATGATGAATCTGTTGGTATATATGAAGCGAATTTTACAAGACTTCCAAGGTATGCATCTGGAATTATCATCCAACCTAAAAGTAAAGTTGATCGATTTTTCAGTGGCTTAAAACCAAGTCTTCGAAGGGCATTAGCTATAAGATACTTCAGTAGATATGAAGAAATTGTGCGTTGTTCTATCAAGGTAGAAAAGGAAGTTGGTGTTACATATCCATCTTATGGTTTTGAAAAGATACGAAAGATGGAGTTCAAGGAGAAATCTCAGAATAATGGTGAAAAGAAGATGAATGTTTCCTTATGCACAAAGTGTGGAAAGAAGCATGGTGGAGATTGTCTAAAAGAGACTAGAAAATGTTTTAAGTGTGGAAAAGAAGGTCATCCAGTAGCTGAGTGTCGAAGTAATGGAAAAAGGGATTCTAATGATGTGAATAAAGAAAACACTGTAGAGAACGCACCACCAACACTTCAATGCTTCAAGTGCAAGGAAATGGGGCATTATGCTAATAAATGCCCTAATCCATGGGTTAGTGATGATCAACATGAGCAACCACTTAAGGCAGAGGACAAAGGGAATTCACATGCGATCACTATTGGCGATGTTGAATATGAAAACGATGTGGTGGAATGATTAAGTGTTTATGTAATGGGATTCCAAAATAATGTTGTATCATAAAGTATAGGAATATTTATGTATTGGTCTAATGTGGTATTCAAAGTGATTGAGATATTTTTGGAAATAAGTTGATATGCGCATAATGAAGGGAAAACGAAAAAAATGAATTGTTTAACAGTATTCATGAGCTCATGATTGATATAAGGACTAAGTGATATCATTGTTTGATTATATATAATTTTGAGGATTTTGGTATGTGGAAAGTGTTAAATTTTAACTGCATTCATGTTTTCACTATGGTTTTCAAGAGAATACATGATTAAGGACTTTGAATGTTTGGAATGTGACCAACAAAACATATCTTATGATATATGGGGATGGACGATGGTGTTAAATCTCTGGTAATCGTTTTCACTATGTTGTGAGAGTGGATTGCAGTATTATGGATAAGCCTAAAGATTGGAATGGATTATGTTGGGCATAGGTTAGTATTGTTTAAGGATAGAAGTTTTTTCGATATTATTGATGGGATGTTATAGTAATGTAGTTTTAGAAAAAGGACAACCTGCAGGACGGGTGACAGCCCATCGCTTCGGACAAGGCTGTGGGAATCGAACCCACAACCGAAATGTGACTGGCATTTATCACCTACCACTGGCCTACAGGAAGTCCCTGTTTAGTAGAAACTAGTTTTATTATATTAAGAAGTATGATATATAAAGTATAAGTCCATTTTAGGAACCATATATGATTAATCTCACTATAGATCGACTTATGCTAACCTTTTGAGACAGATGGAATGACCCGTCATTCTATCACATGATCTGCTAACACTTCACAAATTACAAATTCAACTTCATTTATTTAAGAGATGAAGTGGAAATTGTTAAAGGCACGAACAACAGTGAGGTTGTACCAACATAAAGTAAGTATTTATTCTAATTCAAATTCTTTAACTTTAGGGAAACGATCTTGAAACCAAAAATGTTTTCCTAGTGATCTTATATCTGATGAATCATATGGTACCTTAGATCATCACAAATTTATGGCTTTGTGATTACTGGATTTTCCATAGCCATGTTCTCTACCACTCTCCATCAGAACATGATGGTTAGATTTCTCTTCCATATCCATATTTTCACCTATGTGGAAACCCAATGATTAGTTTATTTGGGTAACCGTTACATTTCATACCTTTGTTTTTAAAGATTGGTTTTGATATTCCTTTTTACGATGTGGGTTTCTATTAAATAAACTTTCGAATAGTAGACCATTTATAACCTCGACGAATTTCGAGGGAGAAATTCATTTTAAGGGGGGTAGAATGTAACAACCCGATATTTTATGAAAAATATTCTTTTTCATTTTATTAATGTATTGTGTTGTACGCTACACCAAAAGGAGCTTGCAAAACACACATCTTTGACTTGCCTTGCATTACACGCAATCACAACCTTCCTCGATAGCGTGTGTAGTACGCAATACTGAGTTTCACGAAACAACGATATACTATTATTAAAACTAGCCGATATGAATAGTAATAACCACTTTTTAAATTTTAGAAATTTTATCACTCAAAATGGACTTCATTTTTTTATTCGGAGTATCGAATTTAGCGTAAGGTGAAATTTTGGTACTTTTCGGATAACTTTCATATTCTGATAAATAGTGAAAATTACTAAATTATAATTAAAAACAACTTTTTTAATCGAAATAATTAATAGTGATAAATTATTAATTTTAGTGGTTTTACAGTATATTTAGAATATATTTTTACAATTTAATACAATGTTGGTCATTGAATGTAATTTCACATTTAAACCAGACATAATCAAGTGTCAATCTTTTGATAGATATTGTTTCTTAAAAACACGCTATTTGTTTTAGCAGCGGGATTTAATTATAAAATTAATTAATACAACTTCTATGTTATGAATTTGGTAAAATAGACTTCATTTTTGAATTCGGAATATGAAATGTAGCTTAGGATGAAATTTTGGCATTTTTCTGATAAACATCAATTTTTGATGAATAGTGAAACTACTAAGTGGTAGTTAAAAACTGAATTTTTCATAAAAATTAATTTTACCGCTTCTGTGAATGGAATTTCAAAAATCCGAGAGACACGGTTGATGTCTGTAAGTAAAATGTGGTTCAATGAGATGAAAATAATTTTTGGTGAATAGTAAATTTTTACTTTTATTTACCACGGTCAAAAGTAAATAGGGTAACTAAGGGTAAATATGATATTACAATTACCCTAACACATGTCCTAATTCTATTGGATAAGTGTAATTCGACCAAAAACAACCTTATAAATATAATATGACCATTTAGGTCCACTTGGATTAGATTATGACATTTAATATTATTTTATTTAATGAATAGTTAAAATAGTTAAAATCAAAGTATATTTACTAAAACATTTTTAATATAGGGTTGTACATAAGATAAATTCTATTTTAAATATTCATTAGAAAGCTAAAAATATTTCCTACATAATGGTATTTTATTTGTAATTTTTAGCCATCAAAGAATTTAATTTATTAATGTCACAAAGATGATGCAGTAATTATCTTATTAATGAAATATTGACATAATTGATGTTATAAACACCAAAATAAATGTAATTTGAGACTTTTTATGAATTACATTAATTTTCTAGGTTACTATGATATATTAGTGTTGATTTAATAAACTTGGTTGGAACATATAATTCTGTTATGACTTTCACAAAAATCATATATCAAATAGTGTCAAAATTGACACAAACTAGTTTTTAAATCAAATATTATATTATTAATTGTTATTTTATTCCTAAAAATCTAAGGTTCGTCAAAATGACTTAGATAAGGATATATGTATTAATAATATACAATTTGGGGTTCTTTTGGCATGTTATAGTAATTTTATTAACCATATAGTGAAAGAAAACAAAAAGACACGGAAAAAGTTAAATTATTTAACTTAGAGTTAAATCTAATTGATAAGGTTAAAATAATACCCTAAACTTGTCTAAATCCTATTGGATGATTGGATTTAGACCCATACCCACTTTATCTTCGAAATAAGAACCTTTGGAACCATTATAAACCGATTTTGACTTTAATATAAAATAATATTTTGAGATATTCCTAAGGTGCCCCTCTCCTCCCTTATAAAAGGGCACCTCCTCCCCCTCCTCCTCACACCAATTTGAGCACTCATGCTCGGAAAACCCCTGCCATGTTCTCCTCTCCACTTCCCTAGAATAATCCTAGAGGTCCCGGTCTTCTTCAAAGACCAATCTTAGTTCCCTAAGTGGAGGATTTAAAGAGGCGTTCCAAAGAAGAGGTAATATCCATTACCGATCTTTTCAATTTCTTTCTTCTTCAACTTCTTCTTCTTTAGTTGTTTCATTATAAAGTAATAACATAAGTATTACTTACATACTGATATGTTATTATAAATATGAAACAACTATAATTAACCTTCTATCCATCCTACGAAGAAAGGAAATCACCGCGCGTGCGTACGTACGGAATACCGTCTCCAGGCCGTGGTGTAATCTATTTTCCATCACCACCTTAATTGGATGGGTATAATGGTGTAATGAGTAACTATATATTATTATTATAAAGTGATATTGATACTGAAATAGTATACATACACTTCAACACAATTCCACAACCATGAGAACGATATCATCGCTCGTGCGTACGTACGGACTACCGTCTCCACGACGCGATGAGATTCATTCTCAATGATTAACCATTCATGAATGATTATAAAGTATATATAATAAGTACTAATAAAATATATGACATAATAATGATACTTTATTTATGTATATTTATGTGTATGTCATCTACTTAATTCTATTCAATTCAATAAGGAAACGAAAACAACGTTCATGCGTACATACGGACTACCGTCTCCATGAATGGTGTATTTCATTCCATTTATCAATATATTACATATATCTATATTCTGAATATATATGATATATAAATAATGTTTTACATTCTGGATATAATTAATCATGATCCAAGTAATCATATTAATAATTACAAGTTAAAAACACCTACGATAAATGAAACGATTTTACCCAAAACGCTTCTTAAACATGAATTTACAAAATAACGGGTAATATAAAGTCATAAGTTGACCATATATGATATAATAAAAATGAATATGATTCTGGAATAAGTCAATAACATGATTTAAATCATTATACAGGAGGTTCGGACACATACGAAGCAAATCGGACCTAAGGTAAGGGAAATATCACAATCTCATTTTTATCCGAGATTGTTTATTCGTAAGTATTTAATGGGGTGTATTTTATCATCCACATCCATGTTTCCTCAATATTTAAAATTATTTCCATTCACCTAAAATTGTTTAAAACCTATTTTACCCTTCGGTGAGTTTTTAGTAAAAGATATGAAAGGAATCTTTTGTCGTTTTTTCGTACGAGGTACTTTTTGACTTTTCCGACAAAAGTACGATGAATATTTTTTTTAACTTATACGGAAAGAATGGATTTTTAAAACATTATTTCAAAGAATCTTCCTTTACAAGTTTTCAAGTTTATTTTTAATCAAATTCTTTTATTTTAAAGTCGTATGACATGTTATGAAAGGAAAAATGTTTTTGAAGTAGAAAGGATATTTTCCTCAAGAATGGAGTTCAAGTATTTTATCAAAATTATTTTCCATCTAAAATAATAAAAGGGTTCTTTTTTTATCCCTATTATTACATTGGTTTGATTATTTTGTGATGGAAATATTTTTATGAATTCCTTTATCTTATATGAATTGTTTTATGATGTCATGTTGTTTAAAAATCCCATTTTTATTACATGGTTTACGCTATGATGTATGGTTTATGATTATGTGGCACACATAAGAAAGGATTCATTATAAGATGGGTGGGACCTATATCTCCCTCCAATTCATTGGGTAAAGATTTTATATCTCATGAGATAGACATGGCTGAAATGGTAGGTTATACCGGTTCAGTGAAACAGGACTGAAACGAGGGCTACTCGATTCAGAAAGGGACTTTTTCCACTAAGATAGTCTTGGCAATGAGTCTTGACTAACAAGAAATGATTCTCTATGATTATGTGTGTATGCCACAAAGTTTAATGTTTTTTGTTATGATTATTGGGATTACATTTCACTTATATGATTTATCCCATGTTATGATATTATGAGCTCTTTTGCAGGTTAAGACTTCCAAAAGCTATGTTCTTATGTATATGATGTGATTGATATTACTTTTGTTTACCCTTACTGAGCATTTGAGCTCACCCTTTTATGCTTTTTTTTCCCCAGGATATAAAGAAATGTTTTAGGTAAAAAAAAGGGAAGATCTTTATGGGAGATATTGAAGATCTTTCACCACTATTAGAAGATTACGTTCCGAGTTTCCAAAGACCCTAAACTATTACGATCCTTGTGTGTGTTTTTTTGTTATGTACTATGTATTCCGCAAAAGTAATGTAATGTCCATGTACGTCAAGCTACGGGTCTCTACAGTTGGTATCAGAGGAAAAGGAGGTAGGAATGTATCTGATCCTTGGGAACTCTCACATGTGAGCGTTGGACGAAGCATGGCTCTCCGCCCAAGGGCTTCACGAGGAAATGGCTGCCACTGGGGATGGTGGTGTGTCCCGCCCAGGGGGTGTAGCCGCCCATGGAGTGCCCTGATAGGTATCAATTATAGTCCACTGGAAGTAATTCCAGACCATTATAGTTGGTATCATAGGAAAGGTTTAGTCAACCTTTGGAAACTAGGATTCGAGAACTTTAGTGAGATCCCTAGAGATATTTCTAAGGTATGTCTAGGGATGTCCCTAAGGATAAGTATACGTATAGGTTATAGTACTAGAATTACACTAACGATCATAGAATTAAACCTAAGATGTTAGATATTGAAGGTACTCCCCCTTTATTATGTTGTTTTCCCTAGCATGATTTTTGCCTCTCACACTATTCTTTTTGGGTTTTAGACGATGGCTGGAACCCGAAGGGACCGTGTTGATCAATGCAATGGACAATGCAATGATTTTCCTCCTGAACAAACAAATGTTATGGGAGATGGAGTGAAAAATCTTATTGCTATACTTACACAAGCTATGAATCATTCTGGACTTCCAAATGAGCAGAGAAGGGATCAATATTCTATTGAGTCCTTCATGAGGCAACGTCCACCTTCTTTCAGTGGGTCTTCTGATCTACTTGTTGCTGAACAATGGATCAGTACCACTTAAAAGATATCTTCAGTTCTTCAATGTTCTGAGCATGATAAAGTCATCTTAGCAGTATATCGTTTGGAAGGTGAAGCTGATCAATGGTGGAATCTTATCAAGAATACGAGGCAAAGAGATGAAATTGAGTCCATGGAATGGGACGAGTTCAAGAACTTGTTTTTCAGTAAGTACTTCCCTCGTATTCTTCGAACAACGATGGAGAAGGAGTTTCTTGAACTAAAGAAAAAGGATGATGAATCTATTGGTATATATGAAGCTAATTTTACAAGACTTTCAAGGTATGCATCTGGAATTATCATCCAACCTGAAAGTAAAGTTGATCGATTTTTCAGTGGCTTAAAACCAAGTCTTCTAAGGGCATTAGCTATAAGAGACTTCAGTAGCTATGAAGAAATTGTGCGTTGTTCTATCAAGGTAGAAATGGAAGTTGGTGTTACATATCCATCTTATGGTTTCGAAAAGATACGAAAGATGGAGTTCAAGGAGAAATCTCAGAATAATGGTGAAAAGAAGATGAATGTTTCCTTATGTACAAAGTGTGGAAAGAAGCATGGTGGAGATTGTCTTAAAGAGACTAGAAAATGTTTTAAGTGTGGAAAAGAAGGTCATCCAGTAGCTGAGTGTCGAAGTAATGGAAAAAGGGATTCTAATGATGTGAATAAAGCAAACACTGCAGAGAACGCACCACCAACACCTCAATGCTTCAAGTGAAAGGAAATGGGGCATTATGCTAATAAATTCCCTAATCCATGGGTTAGTGATGATCAACATGAGCAACCACTTAAGGAAAAGGACAAAGGGAATTCACATGCGATCACTATTGGCGATGTTGAATATGACAACGATGTGGTGGAATGATTAAGTGTTTATGTAATGGGATTCCAAAATAATGGTGTATCATAAAGTATTGGAATATTTATGTATTGGTCTAATGTGGTATTCAAAGTGATTGAGAAATTTTTGAAAATAAGTTGATATGCGCATAATGAAGGGAAAACGAGAAAATGAAATGTTCAATAGTATTCATGAGATCAGGATTGATATAAGGACTAAGTGATATCATTGTTTGAGTATATATAATTTTGAGGATTTTGGTATTTGGAAAGTGTTAAATTTTAACTGCATTCATGTTTTCACTAAGGTTTTCAAGAGAATACATGATTAAGGACTTTGAATGTTTGGAATGTGACCAACAAAACATTTCTTATGATATATGGGGATCGGCGATGGTGTTAAATCTCTGGTAATCGTTTTCACTATGTTGTGAGAGTGGATTGCAGTATTATGGATAAGCCTAAAGATTTGAATGGATTATGTTGGGCATAGGTTAGTATTGTTTAAGGATAGAAGTTTTCTCGATATTATTGATGGGATGTTATAGTAATGTAGTTTTAGAAAAAGGACAACCTGCAGGACGGGCGACAACCCATTGGTTCGGACAAGGCTGTGGGAATCGAACCCACAACCGAAATGCGACTGGCCTTTATCGCCTACCACTGGCCTACAGGAAGTCCCTGTTTAGTAGAAACTAGTTTTATTATATTAAGCAGTATGATATATAAAGTATAAGTCCATTTTAGGAACCATATATGATTAATCTCACTATAGATCGACTTATGCTAACCTTTCGAGACAGATGGAATGACCCGTCATTCTATCACATGATCTGCTAACACTTCACAAATTACAAATTCAACTTCATTTATTTAAGAGATGAAGTGGAAATTGTTAAAGGAACGAACAACAGTGAGGTTGTACCAACATAAAGTAAGTATTTATTCTAATTCAAATTCTTTAACTTTAGGGAAACGATCTTGAAACCCAAAAATGTTGTCCTAGTGATCTTATATCTGATGAATCAGATGGTACCTTAGATCGTCACAAATTTATGGCTTTGTGATTACTGGATTTTCCATAGCCATGTTCTCTACCACTCTCCATCAGAACATGATGGTTAGATTTCTCCTCCATATCCATATTTTCACCTATGTGGAAACCCAATGATTAGTTTATTTGGGTAACCATTATGTTTCATAACTTTGTTTTTAAAGATTGGTTTTGATATTCCTTTTTACAATGTGGGTTTCTATTAAATAAACTTTCGAATAGTAAACCATTTATATCCTCGACGAATTTCGAGGGCGAAATTCATTTTAAGGGGGGTATAATGTAACAGCCTGATATTTTATGAAAAATATTCTTTTTAATTTTATTAATGTCTTGTGTTGTACGCTACACCAAAAGGAGCTTGCACAACACACATCTTTGACTTGCCTTGCATTACACGCAATCACAACCTTCCTCGATAGCGTGTGTAGTACGCAATACTGAGTTTCACGAAACAACGATATACTATTATTAAAACTAGCCGTTATGAATAGTAATAACCACTTTTTAAATATTAGAAATTTTAGCTCTCAAAATGGACTTCATTTTTGGATTCGGAGTATCGAATTTAGCTTAAGGTGAAATTTTGGTACTTTTCGGATAACTTTCATATTCTGATAAATAGTGAAAATTACTAAATTATAATTAAAAACAACTTTTTTAATCGAAATAATTAATAGTGATAAATTATTAATTTGAGTGGTTTTACAGTATATTTAGAATATATTTTTACAATTTAATACAATTTTGGTCATTGAATGTAATTTCACATTTAAACCAGACATAATCAAGTGTCAATCTTTTGATAGATATTGTTTCTTAAAAACATGCTATTTGTTTTAACAGCGGGATTTAATTATAAAATTAATTAATAAAACTTCTATGTTATGAATTAGGTAAAATAGACTTCATTTTTGAATTTGGAATATGAAATATATCTTAGGATGAAATTTTGGCATTTTTCTGAAAAACATCAATTTTTGATGAATAGTGAAACTACTAAGTGGTAGTTAAAAACTGAATTTTTCATAAAACTTAATTTTACCGCTTCTGTGAATGGAATTTCAAAAATCCGAGAGACACGGTTGATGTCTGTAAGTAAAATGTGGTTCAATGAGATGAAAATAATTTTTGGTGAATAGTAACTTTTTACTTTTATTTACCACGGTTAAAAGTAAATAGTGTAACTAAGGGTAAATATGATATTAAAATTACCCTAACACATGTCCTAATTCTATTGGATAAGTTTAATTCGACCAAAAACAACCTTATAAATATAATATGACCATTTAGGTCCGCTTGGATTAGATTATGACATTTAATATTATTTTATTTAATGAATAGTTAAAATAGTTAAAATCAAAGTATATTTACTAAAACATTTTTAATATAGGGTTTTACATAAGATAAATTCTATTTTAAATATTCATTAGAAATCTAAAAATATTTCCTACATAATGGTATTTTATTTGTAATTTTTAGACATCAAAGAATTTAATATATTAATGTCACAAAGATGATGCAGTAATTATCTTATTAATGAAATATTGACATAATTGATGTTATAAACACCAAAATAAATGTAATTTGAGACTTTTTATGAATTCCATTAATTTTCTAGGTTACTATGATATATTAGTGTTGATTTAATAAACTTGGTTCGAACATATAATTCTGTTATGACTTTCACAAAAATCATATATCAAATAGTGTCAAAATTGACACAAACTAGTTTTTAAATCAAATATTATATTATTAATTGTTATTTTATTCCTAAAAATCTAAGGTTCGTCCAAATGACTTATATAAGGATATATGTATTAATAATATACAATTTGGGGTTCTTTTGGCATGTTATAGTAAGTGTATTAACCATATAGTGAAAGAAAACAAAAAGACATGGTAAAAGTTAAATTATTTAACTTAGAGTTAAATCTAATTGATAAGGTTAAAATAATACCCTAAACTTGTATAAATCCTATTGGATGATTGGATTTCGACCCATCCCCACTTTATCTACGAAATAAGACCCTTTGGAACCATTATAAACCGATTTTGACTTTAATATAAAATAATATTTTGAGATATTCCTAAGGTTCCCCTCTCCTCCCTTATAAAAGGGCACCTCCTCCCCCTCCTCCTCACACCAATTTGAGAACTCATTCTCGGCCAACCCCTGCCATTTTCTCCTCTCCACTTCCCTAGAATAATTCTAGAGGTCCTGGTCTTCTTCAAAGACCAATCTTAGTTCCCTAAGTGGAGGATTTAAAGAGGCGTTCCAAAGAAGAGGTAATATCCATTACCGATCTTTTCAATTTCTTTCTTCTTCAACTTCTTCTTCTTTAGTTGTTTCATTATAAAGTAATAACATCAGTATTACTTACATAATGATATGTTATTATAAATATGAAACAACTATAATTAACCTTCTATCCATCCTACGAAGAAAGGAAATCACCGCGTGTGCGTACGTACGGAATACCGTCTCCACGCCATGGTGTAATCTATTTTCCATCACCACCTTAATTGGATGGGTATAATGGTGTAATGAGTAACTATATATGATTATTATAAAGTGATATTGATACTGAAATAGTATACATACACTTCAACACAATTCCACAACCATGAGAACGATATCATCGCTCATGCGTACGTACGGACTACCGTCTCCACGACGCGATGAGATTCATTCTCAATGATTAACCATTCATGAATGATTATAAAGTATATATAATAAGTACTAATGAAATATATTACATAATAATGATACTGTGTTTATTTATATTTATATGTATGTCATCTACTTAATTCTATTCAATTCAATAAGGAAACGAAAACAACGTTCATGCGTACGTACGGACTACCGTCTCCATGAATGGTGTATTTCATTCCATTTATCAATATATTAAATATATCTATATTCTGAATATATATGATATATAAATCATGTTTTACATTCTGGATATAAGTAATCATGATCCAAGTAATCATATTAATAATTACAAGTTAAAAACACCTACGATAAATGAAACGATTTTACCCAAAACGCTTCTTAAACATGAATTTACAAAAGAACGGGTAATATAAAGTCATAAGTGGACCATATATGATATAATAAAAATGAATATGATTCTGGAATAAGTCAATAACATGATTTAAATCATTATACAGGAGGTTCGGACACATACGAAGCAAATCGGACCTAAGGTAAGGGAAATATCACAATCTCATTTTTATCCGAGATTGTTTATTCATAAGTATTTAATGGGGTGTATTTTATCATCCACATCCATGTTTCCTCAATATGTAATATTATTTAAATTCGCCTAAAATTGTTTAAAACCTATTTTACCCTTCGGTGAGTTTTTAGTAAAAGATATGAAAGGAATCTTTTGTCGTTTTTTCGTACGAGGTACTTTTTGACTTTTCCGACAAAAGTATGATGAATATTTTTTTAACTTATACGGAAAGAATGGATTTTTAAAACATTATTTCCAAGAATATTCCTTTACAAGTTTTCAAGTTTATTTTTAATCAAATTCTTTTATTTTAATGTCGTATGACTTGTTATGAAAGGAAAAATGTTTTTGAAGTAGAAAGGATATTTTCCTCAAGAATGGAGTTCATGTATTTTATCAAAATTATTTTCCATCTAAAATAATAAAAGGGTTCTTTTTTTATCCCTATTATTACATTGGTTTGATTATGTTGTGATGGAAATATTTTTATGAATTCCTTTATCTTATATGAATTGTTTTATGATGTCATGTTGTTTAAGAATCCCATTTTTATTACATGGTTTACGCTATGATGTATGGTTTATGATTATGTGGAACACATAAGAAAGGATTCATTATAAGATGGGTGGGACCTATATCTCCCTCCAATGCATTGGGTAAAGATTTTATATCTCATGAGATAGACATGGCTGAAATGGTAGGTTATACCGGTTCAGTGAAACATGACTGAAACGAGGGCTACTCGATTCAGAAAGGGACTTTGTCCAGTAAGATAGTCTTGGAAATGAGTCTTGACTAACAAGAAATGATTCTCTATGATTATGTGTGTATGCCACAAAGTTTAATGTTTTAAGTTATGATTATTGGGATTACATTTCACTTCTATGATTTATCCCATGTTATGATATTATGAGCTCTTTTGCAGGTTAAGATTTCCAAAAGCTATGTTCTTATGTATATGATGTGATTGATATTACTTTTGTTTACCCTTACTGAGCATTTGAGCTCACCCTTTTATGTTTTCTTTTCCCCAGGATATAAATAATGGTTTTAGGTAAAAAAAGGGAAGATCTTTATGGGAGATATTGAAGATCTTTCACCACGATTAGAAGATTACGTTCCGAGTTTCCAAAGACACTAAACTATTACGATCCTTGTGTGTGTTTTTTTGTTATGTACTAAGTATTCCGCAAAAGTAATGTAATGTCCATGTACATCAAGCTACCGGTCTCTACAGTTGGTATCAGAGGCAAAGGAGGTAGGAATGTATCCGATCCTTGGGAACTCTCACATGTGAGCGTTGGACGAAGCATGGCTCTCCGCCCAAGGGCTTCATGAGGAAATGGCTGCCACTGGGGATGGTGGTGTGTCCCGCCCAGGGGGTGTAGCCGCCAATGGAGTGCCCTGATAGGTATCAATTATAGTCCACTGGAAGTAATTCCAGACCGTTATAGTTGGTATCAGAGGAAAGGTTTAGTCAACCATTGGAAACTAGGATGCGAGAACTTTAGTGAGATCCCTAGAGATATTTCTAAGGTATGTCTAGGGATGTCCCTAAGGTTAAGTATACGTATAGGTTATAGTACTAGAATTACGCTAACGATCATAGAATTAAACCTAAGATGTTATATATTGAAGGTACTCCCCCTTTATTATTTTGTTTTCCCTATCATGATTTTTGCCTCTCACACTGTAACACCCGAGACTTTTATGTTATATAAATCATCAAAGGAATCTTTTTCTACACAACACTTTCTTGGCTTGCTTTACACGCAATCGCGACCTTCCTCGATAGCTTGCGTCGTACGCAATACCGAGTTTCACTAAACAACAATATGCTATTAAAACTAGCCGTTATGAATAGTAATAACCACTTTTTGAAATTTTATAAATTTTATTTTTCAAAATGGACTTCATTTTTGGACTCAGAATATCGAAATTAGCCTAGGGTGAAATTTTGGTATTTTTCTGAAAACTTTCAATTTTTGATGAATAGTGAAACCACTAAGTGGTAGGTTAAAAACTGAATTTTGCATAAAACTTAATTTTACCGCTTCTGTGAATGGAATTTCAAAAATCCGAGAGACACGGTTAATATCAAGGACTAAAATGTGGTTCAATGAGATGAAAATAATTTTTTGGTGAATAGTAACTTTTTACTATTTTTACCGCGGTTAATAGTAAATAGGGTAACTAAGGGTAAATATGATATTAATATTACCCTAACACATGTCCTAATTCTATTGGACAAGTGTAATTCGACCAAAAACAAACTTAGGAATAAAATATGACCATTTAGGCCCACTTGGATTAGATTAGGACATTTATTATTAATTTATTTAAAGAAGGGTTAAAATAGTTAAAATCAAAGTTTAATAAGTAAATCATTTTTAATATAGGGTTATACATAAGATAAATTCGATTGTAAATATTCATTAGAAAGATAAAAAGATTTCCTACATGATGGTATTTTATTTGTAATTTTTAGACATCAAATAATTTAATTTATTTATGACACAAAGATGATGCAGTAATTATCTTATTAATGAAATATTGAAAAAATTGATAATATAAATACCAAAATAAATGTAATTTTAGACTTTTTATGAATTCCACTTATTTTGTAGGTTACTATGATATATTAGTATTGATTTAATCAACTTTGTTCGAACATATAATTCTGTTATGACTTTGACAAAAATCATATATCAAATAGTGTCAAAATTGACACAAAATAGTTTTTAAATCAAATATTATATTATTAATTGTTATTTTATTCCTAAAAATATAAGGTTCGGCGAAATGACTTAGATAAGGATATATATATTAATAATAAACAATTTGGGGTTCGTTTGGCATGTTATAGTAAGTGTATTAACCATATAGTGAAAGAAAACAAAAAGACATGGTAAAAGTTAAATTATTTAACTTAGAGTTAAATTTAATTGATAAGGTTAAAATAATATCCTAAACTTGTCTAAATTCTATTGGTTGATAGGATTTCGACCCATCCCCACTTTAGCTTCGAAATAAGACCCTTTGGAACCATTATAAACCGATTTTGACTTTAATATAAAATAATATTTTGAGATATTCCTAAGGTGCCCCTCTCCTCCCTTATAAAAGGGCACCTCCTCCCCCTCCTCCTCACACCAATTTGAGCACTCAAGCTCGGCCAACCCCTGCCATTTTCCCTTCTCCACTTCCCTAGAATAATCCTAGAGGTCCTGGTCTTCTCCAAAGACCAATCTTAGTTCCTTAAGTGGAGGATTCAAAAAGGCGTTCCAAAGAAGAGGTAATATCCATTACCGATCTTTTCAATTTCTTTCTTCTTAAACTTCTTCTTCTTTAGTTGTTTCATGATAAAGTAATAAAATCAGTATTACTTACATACTGATATGTTATTATAAATATGAAACAACCCTAATTCACCTTCTATCCATCCTACGGAAAAATGAAATCACCGCGCGTGCGTACGTACGGAATACCGTCTCCACGCCGTGGTGTAATCTATTTTCCACCATCACCTTACAAGGATGGGTATAATGGTGTAATGAGTAACTATATATGATTATTATTAAGTAATATTGATACTGAAATAATATATATATATACTCCAATACAATTCCATGATCATAGGAACGATATCATCACTCGTGCGTACGTACAGAATACCGTCTCCACGATGTGATGCGACTCGTTCTACATGATCTTCATTTCATAATGATTGTATAAATGAATTGAATGAATGAATATGGTATATACTACACTAATACCATTCTGGAAATGAATTATCTATAACCTAAAGATAAGAATAAGAATTTATTCGACAAAACACGCATAAGAACAAAAAGTTATAAAGACCCGAGTAACAAGTAACAATGAAATATTACTAACAAGAAGCTAATAATATGACCATATATGATCTCATATCAATATGTATGATTCTGGAATAAGTCAATAACATTATTTAAACCATTATACAGGAGCTTTGGACACGAAAAAAGCAAATCGGACCTAAGGTAAGGGAAATATCACAATCTCATTTTTATCCGAGATTGTTTATTCGTAAGTATTTACTGGGGTGTATTTTATCATCCACATCCATGTTCCCTCAATATGAAATATTGTTTCCATCCACTTGCAATAGTTTAAATCCAATTTTACCCTTAGGTGAGTTTTTAGTAAAGAATATGAAAGGAATATTTTGTCGTTTTTCCGTACGAGGTACTTTTTGACTTTTCCGACAAAAGTACGAAGAATGTTTATTTTAACTTATACGGCTTGAATGGATTTTTAAAACATTATTTCCAAGAAGCTTCCTTTACAAGTTTTCAAGTTTATTTTTAATCAACTTCCTTTATTTTAAAGTTGTATGACATGTTATGAAAGGAAAAATGTTTTTGAATAAGAAAGGATATTTTCCTCAAGAATGAAGTTCAAGTGTTTTATCAAAATTATTTTCCATCTAAGATAATAAAGGGTTCTGTTTTTATCCCTATTATTACATTGATTTGATCATGTTGTGATGGAATTATTTTTATGAATTCCATTATCTTATATGAATTGATTTATGATGTCATGATGTTTCAAGAATCCCATTTTTGTTACATGTGTTATGCGATGATGCATGTTTTATGATTATGTGGCACACATAAGAAAGGATTCATTATAAGATGGGTGGGACCTATATCTCCCTCCAATGCATTGGGTAATGATTTTATATCTCATGAGATAGACATGGCTGGAACGGAAGGTTATTTCGGTTCAGTGATACAGGACTGAAACGAGGAGTGAACTCGGTTCAGAAAGGGACTTTTTCCACTAAGATAGTCTTGACAATGAGTCATGACTAACAAGAAATGATTTTCCATGATTATGTGTGCATGCCACAAAGATTCAAGTTTTATGTTATGATTATGGGGATCTCATTTTCACTTCTATGATTTATTCCATGTTAAGATATTATGATCTCTTTTGCAGGTTTTGATTTTCATAAAGATATGATATGATTTTTATTTCCTTTATTTGCACTTGCTGAGCATTTGAGCTCACCCTTTTATGTTTTCTTTTCCCCAAGTCAGGAAGATGGATATTAAGTAGAATATGCTAAAAGGGACCCTAGATATGATGAAATAAATGGGAGACACTGTAGAAGATTTATGAACCAGTTGTTTATGTTTCCCCAGTTTCTAAAGACACTATACCTATACGGTCCTTTGTGGTTTTGTCATATGTTGTAATAAGAGTGCTTCAATTTTGAAGTATTAACAATGTATGTAAAGTGTGGGTCGTTATAGTTGGTATCAGAGGAAAGGTATAGTCAACCTTTGGAAACTAGGATGTGAAAGCCTTAGTAAGAACCCTAAGGATAAGTCTAAGCATAGAACACAATATTAGTGTTTTAGAAATGTCCTTGAATAACCTAGGATAAGACCTTAAGCATGAAAATTTTATTCTTGAATTATGTGGTTTCCTATTATAATTAGTGTTGCTCACACTATTCTTCTTGGTTTTAGTCAATGGCTGGAACCCGAAGGAACCGTGTTAATGCGGAATGCGATGGGCAATGCAATGATTGTCCCCCTGAGCAACCAAACGATATGGGAGCTGGAATGCAAAATCTTGTAGCCATGCTCACACAACTTTCTCAAGCTATGAATCATGCAGGATTTCCAAACGAACAAAGAAGGGAGCAACATTCTGTTGAATCCTTCATGAGGCAGCGTCCACCATCTTTCTGCGGGTCTACTGATCCATTAGTTGCTGAACAATGGATTAGTACTACTGAAAAGATATTTTCAGTTCTTCAATGTTCTGAGCATGATAAAGTCATCCTAGCAGTGTATCGTTTGGAAGGAGATGCGGATCAATGGTGGAATCTTGTTAAGAATACGAGGCAAAGGGATGAAATTGAGTCTATGGAATGGGACGAGTTCAAGAACTTATTTTTCAATAAGTACTTCCCTCGTATTCTCCGAACAAAGATGGAGAAAGAGTTCCTTGAACTGAAGCAAAGGGATGATGAATCTGTTAGTACCTATGAAGCAAATTTTACAAGACTTGCAAGGTACGCTTCTGGTATTATTATCCAACCTGAGAGTAAGATCGATCGATTCTTTAGTGGCTTAAAACCAAGTCTTCGAAGGGCGTTAGCCATAAGGGACTTCAATAGCTACGAGGAAATCGTTCGATGTGCTCTCAAAGTCGAGATGGAGATTGGAGTAACCCATCAGTCACATGGGTTTGATAAGAAGAGGAAGATGGAATTCAAAGAAAAATCTAAAGAGCACACGGAAAAGAAGATGAACTTTCCTTTATGCTCAAAGTGTGGAAAGAAACATGGAGGGAGTTGTCTTAAAGGGACAAGTAAATGTTTTAAATGTGGAAAGGAAGGTCATCGGGCATTTGAATGCCGTGATAATGGGAAGAAGATGTCTAATGATGCAAACAAAGGAAGGGATACACAGAATGAACCTGCTACACTTCAATGTTTCAAGTGCAAGGAGATGGGGCATTATGCCAATCAATGCCCAAATCCAAGGGTTAATGATGATGGTCGACGTCAACAAAATCTTAAGGCTAAAGACAAAGGAAAGTCACATGCAATTTCTATCAGCGATGTGGAGTACGATAACGATGTGGTGAAAGGTACACTTACCATCCACTCTAAAGTAGCAAATGTTTTATTTGATTCTGGATCCACCCACTCTTTTATTTCTGAAAAATTTTCTAAGGGTATCACCGTATTACCTCAACAATTAGATGTTGAGTTAGCTGTGACAACACCTAATGGCACATCAATCGCATCAGAAGTTTATAATTCTTCTCCGATCGAAGTTTGTGGGAAAGTTCTTCCTGCAAATCTTGTGATCCTTCCTTTAGTGGAATTTGATGTGATTCTTGGCATGGATTGGATTTCTCTACATGGAGCTCATATCAATTTCCAAAGAAGGGAAGTCACATTTCATATTCCAGATCAACCTACGATCGTCTATCAATGCAAGGATGAACATAACCTTCCAGTGGAAATTTCTTCCATCTTATGGGTATTGATTCCACTAAATGAAGGTTATTTATCTCAAATGGTTGGTGAGAAACTCACGATTAAGAATATGCCCATTGTACGGGAGTTTGATGATGTCTTTCCGGAGGAATTGCCGGGTCTTCCACCAAATCGTGAAGTTGAGTTTTCAATAGAACTCGTACCGGGTGCTTTGCCTATTTCAAAGACACCTTATAGAATGGCCCCAATTGAGTTGCAGGAATTGAAGAAGCAACTCCAAGAGAATCTTGATAAGGGATTCATACGCCCTAGTGCGTCACCTTGGGGAGCACCTGTTCTATTTGTTAAGAAGAAAGATGGATCAATGAGACTCTGCATTGATTATCGAGAACTTAACAAGATCACTATCAAGAACAAATATCCTCTCCCACGCATTGATGACTTATTTGACCAACTACGCAGAGCTCAATAATTTTCCAAGATTGATCTTCGTTCAGGGTATCATCAATTAAGGGTCAAAAGGGAGGATATACCAAAGACGGCTTTCCGAACAAGGTATGGACACTATGAATTTATAGTGATGCCATTTGGTCTTACTAATTCCCCTGCTATCTTCATGGATCTAATGAATAGAGTCTTTAGAGACTATCTTGATCAATTTGTGGTAGTCTTTATAGACGATATTCTTGTCTATTCAAAGAGCAAGGAAGAGCATGAAGATCACTTGAGAATTATATTGAAGACCCTGAGAAAAGAGAAGCTTTATGCCAAATTTACCAAGTGTGAATTTTGGCTTCAAAAAGTTGCATTTTTGTGTCATATAATCTCAAAAGAGGGGATATCTGTGGATCCAGCAAAAACAGAGGTTATCGAAAGATGGTCAAGACCAACAACAGTAACTGAGATCCGAAGTTTTCTTGGTTTGGCTGGATATTATCGACGTTTTGTAAAAGATTTTTCACGGTTATCTAATCCAATCACCAAGTTGACTCGGAAAGGAGTTAAGTTTGTCTGGACAGAGGAATGTGAAGAGAATTTCAAGGAGTTGAAAAGAAGGTTATCCAGTGCACCTGTGCTCACACTGCCTTGTAGTGGAGAAAGGTTTGTGATCTACAGTGATGCATCCAAGAAGGGATTGGGGTGTGTTCTTATGCAAAATGATATGGTGATAGCTTATGCCTCACGACAGTTGAAAATCCATGAGCAAAATTACCCAACACATGATTTGGAGTTGGCTGCGGTAATCTTTGCATTAAAGATTTGGAGGCATTACCTTTATGGTGAAAGGTGTGATATTTATACTGATCATAAAAGTTTAAAGTATATTTTCACACAAAAGGAGTTGAATATGCGCCAAAGAAGATGGTTGGAGCTGATTAAGGATTATGACTGCTCAATCCATTACCACCCTGGGAAAGCAAACAAGGTGGCAGATGCATTAAGTCGACAAGACCATGCTAGTTTATCCATGATGAGGATCACAAAAGATCCAATATTTATGGATTTACAAAGGATGGATCTTGGAATTATAATGGAAGGGGAAAAATCTTATCTTTCTCAAATGAATGTTCAACCATCTATACATGTGAAGATTAAAGAGGCACAGAAAGAAGATGTCGAGTTACAAAAGAAGGTGAGAAATTTTCCTGAATTCAACCTTGATTGTGATGGGATAATAAAGTTCAGCAATCGGGTTTGTGTTCCTCCCATCCCCGAATTAAAGAAAGAGCTGCTGGATGAGGCTCATAGTTCTTCATTCTCTATTCATCCTGGAAGCACGAAGATGTATAGGGACCTGAAATAGTACTTCTGGTGGGATGGCATGAAAAGAGATGTTGCTGAATATGTCTCTCGATGCTTGGTTTGTCAACAAGTTAAAGCTGAGAGACAGAAGTCTAAGGGGATGTTACAACCATTACCCATACCCGAATGGAAATGGGAAAACATCACTATGGACTTTGTCACAGGACTTCCTAAAACATCCAAAGGCAATAATGCTATCTGGGTCATAGTTGATCGTCTTACAAAGTCTGCACACTTCATTGCTATTAGAGAGGATTTCTCTCTAGATCAGCTTGCCAGGATATATGTAAAGGAAGTGGTAAGATTGCATGGAGTACCACTTTCTATTATATCTGATCGGGATCCGAGATTTACCTCGAAGTTCTGGCGAAGTCTTCAGCATACTCTGGATACAGAGTTGAGTTTCAGCACTGCTTATCATCCCCAGACAGACGGTCAGTCTGAGAGAACAATTCAAACCCTAGAAGATATGTTGAGAGCTTGCTCTATGGATTTCAAAGGAGGTTGGGATCAACACCTACCTTTTGTGGAATTTTCTTATAATAATATCTTTCACTCCAGTATTCAGATGGCTCCTTATGAAGCTCTCTATGGAAAGAAATGCAGGACTCCAACTTGCTGGGATGAAGTTGGGGAAAGAAAGCTATTAGGACCTGATCTCGTTGATGAAATGGCAGAAAAGGTCAGATCTATTCAACAACACATAAGAGCAGCTCAGAGTCGACAGAAAAGTTATTCCGACAACCGAAGAAAAGACCTAGAGTTTGAAGTGGGTGATAAAGTGTTCTTACGAATATCTCCTTGGAAGAGGGTTATGAGATTTGGAAAGAAGGGGAAGTTGAGCCCTAGATATATCGGTCCTTTTGAAATACTGGATCGTGTTGGGAAGGTAGCTTACCGATTGGCGCTTCCACCGAATCTCTCTCAAGTTCACGATGTGTTCCATGTATCTCTCCTGAGAAAGTACATACCAGATCCTTCACATGTACTCAGCTCAGAAGTTGTACCGCTGGAGCAAGATCTTTCTTATGAAGAACAGCCGATAGAGATTCTGGATCGTAGCGAAAAAGTCCTACGAAACAAGACCACTCGCTTGGTGAAAGTTTTATGGAGAAACCACCAACTTGAAGAAGCTACATGGGAGCTTGAGGATATGATGAGGGAGAAGTATCCTCATTTGTTTGTTGCAAAGTGACGAATTTCGAGGGCGAAATTCTTTTTAAGGGGGTTAGAATGTAACACCCGAGACTTTTATGTTATATAAATCATCAAAGGAATCTTTTTCTACACAACACTTTCTTGGCTTTCTTTACATGCAATCGCGACCTTCCTCGATAGCTTGCGTCGTACGCAATACCGAGTTTCACTAAACAACAATATGCTATTAAAACTAGCCGTTATGAATAGTAATAACCACTTTTTGAAATTTTATAAATTTTATTTTTCAAAATGGACTTCATTTTTGGACTCAGAATATCGAAATTAGCCTAGGGTGAAATTTTGGTATTTTTCTGAAAACTTTCAATTTTTGATGAATAGTGAAACCACTAAGTGGTAGGTTAAAAACTGAATTTTGCATAAAACTTAATTTTACCGTTTCTGTGAATGGAATTTCAAAAATCCGAGAGACATGGTTAATATCAAGGACTAAAATGTGGTTCAATGAGATGAAAATAATTTTTTGGTGAATAGTAACTTTTTACTATTTTTACCGCGGTTAATAGTAAATAGGGTAACTAAGGGTAAATATGATATTAATATTACCCTAACGCATGTCCTAATTCTATTGGACAAGTGTAATTCGACGAAAAACAAACTTAGGAATAAAATATGACCATTTAGGCCCACTTGGATTAGATTAGGACATTTATTATTAATTTATTTAAAGAAGGGTTAAAATAGTTAAAATCAAAGTTTAATAAGTAAATCATTTTTAATATAGGGTTATACATAAGATAAATTCGATTTTAAATATTAATTAGAAAGCTAAAACGATTTCCTACATGATGGTATTTTATTTGTAATTTTTAGACATCAAATAATTTAATTTATTTATGACACAAAGATGATGCAGTAATTATCTTATTAATGAAATATTGACAAAATTGATAATATAAATACCAAAATAAATGTAATTTGAGACTTTTTATGAATTCCACTAATTTTCTAGGTTACTATGATATATTAGTATTGATTTAATCAACTTGTTTCGAACATATAATTCTGTTATGACTTTGACAAAAATCATATATCAAATAGTGTCAAAATTGACACAAAATAGTTTTTAAATCAAATATTATATTATTAATTGTTATTTTATTCCTAAAAATCTAAGGTTCGGCCAAATGACTTAGATAAGGATATATATATTAATAATAAACAATTTGGGGTTCGTTTGGCATGTTATAGTAAGTGTATTAACCATATAGTGAAAGAAAACAAAAAGACATGGTAAAAGTTAAATTATTTAACTTAGAGTTAAATTTAATTGATAAGGTTAAAATAATATCCTAAACTTGTCTAAATTCTATTGGTTGATAGGATTTCGACCCATCCCCACTTTAGCTTCGAAATAAGACCCTTTGGAACCATTATAAACCGATTTTGACTTTAATATAAAATAATATTTTGAGATATTCCTAAGGTGCCCCTCTCCTCCCTTATAAAAGGGCACCTCCTCCCCCTCCTCCTCACACCAATTTGACCACTCAAGCTCGGCCAACCCCTGCCATTTTCCCTTCTCCACTTCCCTAGAATAATCCTAGAGGTCCTGGTCTTCTCCAAAGACCAATCTTAGTTCCTTAAGTGGAGGATTCAAAAAGGCGTTCCAAAGAAGAGGTAATATCCATTACCGATCTTTTCAATTTCTTTCTTCTTCAACTTCTTCTTCTTTAGTTGTTTCATGATAAAGTAATAACATCAGTATTACTTACATACTGATATGTTATTATAAATATGAAACAACCCTAATTCACCTTCTATCCATCCTACGGAAAAATGAAATCACCGCGCGTGCGTACGTACGGAATACCGTCTCCACGCCGTGGTGTAATCTATTTTCCACCATCACCTTACAAGGATGGGTATAATGGTGTAATGAGTAACTATATATGATTATTATTAAGTAATATTGATACTGAAATAATATATATATATATACTCCAATACAATTCCACGATCATAGGAATGATATCATCACTCGTGCGTACGTACGGAATACCGTCTCCACGATGTGATGCGACTCGTTCTACATGATCTTCATTTCATAATGATTGTATAAATGAATTGAATGAATGAATATGGTATATACTACACTAATACCATTCTGGAAATGAATTATCTATAACCTAAAGATAAGAATAAGAATTTATTCGACAAAACACGCATAAGAACAAAAAGTTATAAAGACCCGAGTAACAAGTAACAATGAAATATTACTAACAAGAAGCTAATAATATGACCATATATGATCTCATATCAATATGTATGATTCTGGAATAAGTCAATAACATTATTTAAACCATTATACAGGAGCTTCGGACACGAACAAAGCAAATCGGACCTAAGGTAAGGGAAATATCACAATCTCATTTTTATCCGAGATTGTTTATTCGTAAGTATTTACTGGAGTGTATTTTATCATCCACATCCATGTTCCCTCAATATGAAATATTGTTTCCATCCACTTGCAATAGTTTAAATCCAATTTTACCCTTAGGTGAGTTTTTAGTAAAGAATATGAAAGGAATCTTTTGTCGTTTTTCCGTACGAGGTACTTTTTGACTTTTCCGACAAAAGTACGAAGAATGTTTTTTTTAACTTATACGGCTTGAATGGATTTTTAAAACATTATTTCCAAGAAGCGTCCTTTACAAGTTTTCAAGTTTATTTTTAATCAACTTCCTTTATTTTAAAGTTGTATGACATGTTATGAAAGGAAAAATGTTTTTGAATAAGAAAGGATATTTTCTTCAAGAATGAAGTTCAAGTGTTTTATCAAAATTATTTTCCATCTAAGATAATAAAGGGTTCTGTTTTTATCCCTATTATTACATTGATTTGATCATGTTGTGATGGAATTATTTTTATGAATTCCATTATCTTATATGAATTGATTTATGATGTCATGATGTTTCAAGAATCCCATTTTTGTTACATGTGTTATGCGATGATGCATGTTTTATGATTATGTGGCACACATAAGAAAGGATTCATTATAAGATGGGTGGGACCTATATCTCCCTCCAATGCATTGGGTAATGATTTTATATCTCATGAGATAGACATGGCTGGAACGGAAGGTTATTTCGGTTCAGTGATACAGGACTGAAACGAGGAGTGAACTCGGTTCAGAAAGGGACTTTGTCCACTAAGATAGTCTTGGCAATGAGTCATGACTAACAAGAAATGATTTTCCATGATTATGTGTGCATGCCACAAAGATTCAAGTTTTATGTTATGATTATGGGGATCTCATTTTCACTTCTATGATTTATTCCATGTTAAGATATTATGATCTCTTTTGCAGGTTTTGATTTTCATAAAGATATGATATGATTTTTATTTCCTTTATTTGCCCTTGCTGAGCATTTGAGCTCACCCTTTTATGTTTTCTTTTCCCCAGGTCAGGAAGATGGATATTAAGTAGAATATGCTAAAAGGGACCCTAGATATGATGAAATAAATGGGAGACACTGTAGAAGATTTATGAACCAGTTGTTTATGTTTCCCCAGTTTCTAAAGACACTATACCTATACGGTCCTTTGTGGTTTTTTCATATGTTGTAATAAGAGTGCTTCAATTTTGAAGTATTAACAATGTATGTAAAGTGTGGGTCATTATACACACTATTGTATTTGGGTTTTAGACGATGGCTGGAACCCGAAGGAACCGTGTTGATCAATGCAATGGAAAATGAAATGATTTTCCTCCTTAACAAACAAATGTTATGGGAGATGGAGTGAAAAATCTTATTGCTATACTTACACAAGCTATGAATCATTCTGGACTTCCAAATGAGCAGAGAAGGGAACAATATTCTATTGAGTCCTTCATGAGGAAACGTTCACCTTCTTTCAGTGGGTCTTCTGATCCACTTGTTGCTGAACAATGGATCTGTACCACTTAAAATATATTTTCAGTTCTTCAATGTTCTGAGCATGATAAAGTCATCTTAGCAGTATATCATTTGGAAGGTGAAGCTGATCAATGGTGGAATCTTATCAAGAATACGAGGCAAAGAGATGAAATTGAGTCCATGGAATGGGACGAGTTCAAGAACTTGTTTTTCAGTAAGTACTTCCCTCGTATTCTTCGAACAAAGATGGAGAAGGAGTTTCTTGAACTAAAGAAAAATGATGATGAATCTGTTGGTATATATGAAGCGAATTTTACAAGACTTTCAAGGAATGCATCTGGAATTATCATCCAACCTGAAAGTAAAGTTGATCGATTTTTCAGTGGCTTAAAACCAAGTCTTCGAATGGAATTAGCTATAAGAGACTTCAGTAGCTATGAAGAAATTGTGCGTTGTTCTATCAAGGTAGAAATGGAAGTTGGTGTTACATATCCATCTTATGGTTTTGAAAAGATACGAAAGATGGAGTTCAAGGAGAAATCTCAGAATAATGGTGAAAAGAAGATGAATGTTTCCTTATGCACAAAGTGTGGAAAGAAGCATGGTGGAGATTGACTTAAAGAGACTAGAAAATGTTTTAAGTGTGGAAAAGAAGGTCATCGAGTAGATGAGTGTCGAAGTAATGGAAAAAGGGATTCTAATTATGTGAATAAAGAAAACACTGCAGAGAACACACCAACAACACTTCAATGATTCAAGTGCAAGGAAATGGGGCATTATGCTAATAAATGCCCTAATACATGGGTTAGTGATGATCAACATGAGCAACCACTTAAGGCAAAGGACAAAGGGAATTCACATGCGATCACTATTGGCGATGTTGAATATGACAACGATGTGGTGGAATGATTAAGTGTTTATGTAATGGGATTCCAAAATAATGTTGTATCATAAAGTATTGGAATATTTATGTATTGGTCTAATGTGGTATTCAAAGTGATTGAGATATTTTTGGAAATAAGTTGATATGCGCATAATGAAGGGAAAATGAGAAAATGAAATGTTTAACAGTATTCATGAGCTCCTGATTGATATAAGGACTAAGTGATATCATTGTTTGAGTATATATAATTTTGAGGATTTTGGTATGTGGAAAGTGTTAAATTTTAACTGCATTCATATTTTCACTAAGGTTTTCAAGAGAATACATGATTAAGGACTTTGAATGTTTGGAATGTGACCAACAAAACATATCTTATGATATATGGGGATCGACGATGGTGTTAAATCTCTGGTAATCGTTTTCACTATGTTGTGAGAGTGGATTGCAATATTATGGATAAGCCTAAAGATTGGAATGGATTATGTTGGGAATAGGTTAGTATTGTTTAAGGATAGAAGTTTTCTCGATATTATTGATGGGATGTTATAGTAATGTAGTTTTAGAAAAAGGACAACCTGCAGGACGGGCAACAACCCATCGCTTCGAACAAGGCTGTGGGAATCGAACCCACAACCGAAATGCGACTGGCCTTTATCGCCTACCACTGGCCTACATGAAGTCCCTGTTTAGTAGAAACTAGTTTTATTATATTAAGCAGTATGATATATAAAGTATAAGTCCATTTTAGGAACCATATATGATTAATCTCACTATAGATCGACTTATGCTAACCTTTTGAGACAGATGGAATGACGCGTCATTCTATCACATGATCTGCTAACACTTCACAAATTACAAATTCAACTTCATTTATTTAAGAGATGAAGTGGAAATTGTTAAAGGCACGAACAACAGTGAAGTTGTACCAACATAAAGTAAGTATTTATTCTAATTCAAATTCTTTAACATTAGGGAAACGATCTTAAAAACCAAAAATGTTGTCCTAGTGATCTTATATCTGATGAATCAGATGGTACATTAGATCGTCACAAATTTATGGATTTGTGATTACTGGATTTTCCATAGCCATGTTCTCTACCACTCTCCATCAAAACATGATGGTTAGATTTCTCTTCAATATCCATATTTTCACCTATGTGGAAACCCAATGATTAGTTTATTTGGGTAACCATTACGTTTCATACCTTTGTTTTTAAAGATTGATTTTGATATTCCTTTTTACGATGTGGGTTTCTATTAAATAAACTTTCGAATAGTAAACCATTTATAACCTCGACGAATTTTGAGGGCGAAATTCATTTTAAGGGGGGTATAATGTAACAGCCTGATATTTTATGAAAAATATTCTTTTTAATTTTATTAATGTCTTGTGTTGTACGCTACACCAAAAGGAGCTTGCACAACACACATCTTTGACTTGCCTTGCATTACACGCAATCACAACCTTCCTCGATAGCGTGTGTAGTACGCAATACTGAGTTTCACGAAACAACGATATACTATTATTAAAACTAGCCGTTATGAATAGTAATAACCACTTTTTAAATTTTAGAAATTTTAGCTCTCAAAATGGACTTCATTTTTGGATTCGGAGTATCGAATTTAGCGTAAGGTGAAATTTTGGTACTTTTCGGATAACTTTCATATTCTGATAAATAGTGAAAATTACTAAATTATAATTAAAAACAACTTTTTTAATCGAAATAATTAATAGTGACAAATTATTAATTTTAGTGGTTTTACAGTATATTTAGAATATATTTTTACAATTTAATACAATGTTGGTCATTGAATGTAATTTCACATTTAAACCAGACATAATCAAGTGTCAATCTTTTGATAGATATTGTTTCTTAAAAACACGCTATTTGTTTTAACAGCGGGATTTAATTATAAAATTAATTAATACAACATCTATGTTATGAATTTGGTAAAATAGACTTCATTTTTGAATTCGTAATATGAAATATAGCTTAGGATGAAAGTTTTGCATTTTTCTGAAAAACATCAATTTTTGATGAATAGTGAAACTATTAAGTGGTAGTTAAAAATTGAATTTTTCATAAAACATAATTTTACCGCTTCTGTGAATGGAATTTCAAAAATCCGAGAGACACGGTTGATGTCTGTAAGTAAAATGTGGTTCAATGAGATGAAAATAATTTTTGGTGAATAATAACTTTTTACTTTTATTTACCACGGTTAAAAGTAATAGGGTAACTAAGGGTAAATATGATATTAAAATTACCCTAAAACATGTCCTAATTCTATTGTATAAGTGTAATTCGACCAAAAACAACCTTATAAATATAATATGACCATTTAGGTCCACTTGGACTAGATTATGACATTTAATATTATTTTATTTAATGAATAGTTAAAATAGTTAAAATCATAGTATATTTACTAAAAAAAATTTAATATAGGGTTGTACATAAGATAAATTCGATTTTAAATATTCATTAGAAATCTAAAAATATTTCCTACATAATGGTATTTTATTTGTAATTTTTAGACATCAAAGAATTTAATTTATTAATGTCACAAAGATGATGCAGTAATTATCTTATTAATGAAATATTGACATAATTGATGTTATAAACACCAAATTAAATGTAATTTGAGACTTTTTATGAATTACATTAATTTTATAGGTCACTATGATATATTAGTGTTGATTTAATATACTTGGTTCGAACATATAATTCTGTTATGACTTTCACAAAAATCATATATCAAGTAGTGTCAAAATTGACACAAACTAGTTTTTAAATAAAATATTATATTATTAATTGTTATTTTATTCCTAAAAATCTAAGGTTCGTCCAAATGACTTATATAAGGATATATGTATTAATAATATACAATTTGGGGTTCGTTTGGCATGTTATAGTAAGTGTATTAACCATATAGTGAAAGAAAACAAAAAGACACGGTAAAAGTTAAATTATTTAACTTAGAGTTAAATCTAATTAATAAGGTTAAAATAATACCCTAAACTTGTCTAAATCCTATTGGATGATTGGATTTCGACCCATCCCCACTATAGCTTCGAAATGAGACCCTTTGGAACCATTATAAACCGATTTTGACTTTAATATAAAATAATATTTTGAGATATTCCTAAGGTGCCCCTCTCCTCCCTTATAAAAGGGCACCTCCTCCCCCTCCTCCTCACACCAATTTGAGCACTCATTCTCGGCCAAAACCTGCCATTTTCTCCTCTCCACTTCCCTAGAATAATCCTAGAGGTCTTGGTCTTCTTCAAAGACCAATCTTAGTTCCCTAAGTGGAGGATTTAAAGAGGCGTTCCAAAGAAGAGGTAATATCCATTACCGATCTTTTCAATTTCTTTCTTCTTCAACTTCTTCTTCTTTAGTTGTTTCATTATAAAGTAATAACATCAGTATTAATTACATACTGATATGTTATTATAAATATGAAACAACTATAATTAACCTTCTATCCATCCTACGAAGAAAGGAAATCACCGCGCGTGCGTACGTACAGAATACCGTCTCCACGCCGTGGTGTAATCTATTTTCCATCACCACCTTAATTGGATGGGTATAATGGTTTAATGAGTAACTATATATGATTATTATAAAGTGATATTTATACTGAAATAGTATACATACACTTCAACACAATTCTACAACCATGAGAACGATATCATCGCTCGTGCGTACGTACGGACTACCGTCTCCACGACGCGATGAGATTCATTCTCAATGATTAACCATTCATTAATGATTATAAAGTATATATAATAAGTACTATTGAAATATATGACATAATAATGATACTGTATTTATGTATATTTATATGTATGTCATCTACTTAAATCTATTCTATTCAATAAGTAAACGAAAACATCGTTCATGCGTACGTACGGACTACCGTCTCCATGAATGGTGTATTTCATTCTATTTATCAATATATTACATATATCTATATTCTGAATATATATGATATATAAATCATGTTTTACATTCTGGATATAATTAATCATGATCCAAGTAATCATATTAATAATTACAAGTTAAAAACACCTACGATAAATGAAACGATTTTACCCAAAACGCTTTTTTAACATGAATTTACAAAAGAACGGGTAATATAAAGTCATAAGTGGACCATATATGATATAATAAAAATGAATATGATTCTGGAATAAGTCAATAACATGATTTAAATCATTATACAGGAGGTTCAGACACATACGAAGCAAATCGGACCTAAGGTAAGGGAAATATCACAATCTCATTTTTATCCGAGAATGTTTATTCGTAAGTATTTAATGGGGTGTATTTTATCATCCACATCCATGTTTCCTCAATATGTAATATTATTTACATTCACCTAAAATTGTTTAAAACCTATTTTACCCTTCGGTGAGTTTTTAGTAAAAGATATGAAAGGAATATTTTGTCATTTTTTCATACGAGGTACTTTTTGACTTTTCTGACAAAAGTACGATGAATATTTTTTTTAACTTATATGATAAGAAGGGATTTTTAAAACATTATTTCCAAGAATCTTACTTTACCAGTTTTCATGTTTATTTTTAATCAAATTCTTTTATTTTAAATTCGTATGACATGTTATGAAAGGAAAAATGTTTTTGAATTAGAAAGGATATTTTCCTCAAGAATGGAGTTCACGTATTTTATCAAAATTATTTTCCATCTAAAATAATAAAAGGGTTATTTTTTTATCCCTATTATTACATTGGTTTGATTATGTTGTGATGGAAATATTTTTATGAATTCATTTATCTTATATGAATTGTTTTATGATGTCATGTTGTTTAAGAATCCCATTTTTATTACATGGTTTACGCTATGATGTATGGTTTATGATTATGTGGCACACATAAGAAAGGAATCATTATAAGATGGGTGGGACCTATATCTCCCTCCAATGCATTGGGTAAAGATTTTATATCTCATGAGATAGGCATGGCTGAAATGGTAGGTTATACCGGTTCAGTGAAACAGGACTGAAACGAGGGCTACTCGATTCAGAAAGGGACTTTGTCCACTAAGATATTCTTGGCAATGAGTCTTGACTAACAAGAAATGATTCTCTATGATTATGTGTGTATTCCACAAAGTTTAATGTTTTAAGTTATGATTATTGGGATTAAATTTCACTTCTATGATTTATCCCATGTTATGATATTATGAGCTCTTTTGCAGGTTAAGATTTCCAAAAGCTATGTCCTTATGTATATGATGTGATTGATATTTATTTTGTTTACCCTTACTGAGCATTTGAGCTCACCCTTTTATGTTTTCTTTTCCCCAGGATATAAAGAAAGGTTTTAGGTAAAAAAAAGGGAAGATCTTTATGGGAGATATTGAATATCTTTCACCACGATTAGAAGATTACGTTCCGAGTTTGCAAAGACACTAAACTATTACGATCCTTGTGTGTGTTTTTTTGTTATGTACTAAGTATTCCGCAAAAGTAATGTAATTTCCATGTACGTCAAGATACGGGTCTCTACAATAGACACACATATTGGGTGGTTTTCATTAATTAAATTTGTAACAGAAAAATAACTAATAGTCTACGTAAAATAAATATTTGAACTCCATAAAATATTTATAATAAAAAATAGAGTATTATATGATATGACATAAAATATGAAAACAAAACTACCATACTAATGACGTAAAAATATTTTTTCTAATGAAGTAAATTCGATAAAATAAAATATATGGTCATTAATATAAAACAAAAATAAATAATAAACCAATATAATGATTTTGATCAATTCAAAAATATATTGATATTACAACTATACCCAATATATTAACAAAAACCAACAAATTTATATCATTTATGACCTAGTATAGTAGTAAAAAATAATTAAAACCATAAATATTTCACCAAAAATATGCCTATATTGGAGTGATTATAGAAACTAGCATGTAATACCAAGTTATGTGTAATTAAAAAGTGAAGATAATGTATAAATAATATTAATATCTTGTTAAATCATAATAAAATTTCTTTATCTCATTGCTCAATACCACTCAAGTTTAATCTATTTCAAATATGTAATAGGAAAAAATCATTACCTTAATTTAATCAGTGAAATCATATAATAACACAATAAAATTTAAGAGTTAATTAGTAATAATCTATAAGTATAAATTATTATAACATTCTATTCACTATATTACTAAAAATAATAAATCTCTAAATTTCCATGAATATGTTGATATGTATACCAAAATTTGGCCTAAATAACCAAATTCTTATCCATAAAAGAATCAGTTACCTCTTGTATAGTAAAGAGATATTCCACCCTATAAAATGAGATAATTTAAAACAACCCAACATCAAAATCATCACATCTAATAATCCTAATGAAAAATATATATATCACTTGGTGTTTCCATAATCACCGATCAATACACCATCAATGTTACCCCAATCCCTACCTACAAAAAGGTCATTACCAAAGTAAAATCTCCCAATGTCACTAGGATTATTACATTATTTTACAAAATCAATTTCTTCAATATATATAACTTCTTAACTATCATTAAATATTTAACATATCCCATTAATATCAATATTGTCTAAAAAAATCTATAAACTTCACCAATGTGGTCTCTAATAGAAAACATTTCCATAATAACTATACCATTAGGACATTGTGATAAATAATAGGGAAACCATTCATTGAAATACTCATTTAAGGATGAAAAATAATAGAAAATAATATAACAACATCACTATGGTGGTGGGGGTGGGGTTGGGTTGGATCATTGCATTTCATTTTTCATCAATGATTTTATAAAAATTCAAATAAATTTTAGTTATAAATGAGATAAACAAACTTTACTATTTATTATTTATTTAAATATCAATAGGAAAATTAATCCATGAAATTATAGGATCATTTACAGGGTTCAATACAAAAAATTGAATCATATTTGGCATTAAATATAATAATCTACTATCAAATGATTCCCTTCATTCTACTACTGTAGGGAATTTGTAGAAAATATCATTGAAATTATATATATATGATGTCTGATAACTTAGTATATGCTTTATATGGAGAAATAACAACACATTAAATCACCCTCTATGACATGTTGATATAAATATAAGTATTTTAACCTTAAATAGTATGATTAAACTCATAAAATATTATAATAAAAACAGAAATTTTCATCTTCTTTAATGTATGAGTTTTATCTTCAATTCCTTGTGATCAATATTTAGGAAATTATTTAAGAAAGTTCCTTAATATATAATATATTATATTGTATTTATTTAACTCATATTTACCATAATATTCCTTTAGCTATGATATGACTTTAAAATGAATCTAACACATTTTCCCACTTTTATATAAATTTTTAAATTATATTAGGCTTTAAATTCCTTTATCCAAATTCAAAAAAAATTCAATATGATCTATTAATCTTTTTATAGAAACCAAATAACAATATATTAATGTTATTGAAGTCATGGGATAAGTATTATGTAAATTAACTCTGAAAACCAAATCTAGATCATCAAAAATTTCCAAATTTTCGTTATCTGAAAAAATCCACAAATTATATTTTATGAGTCATCAGGTACTCACTATATTAATTTCAAATTAACTTATCCTCTATCTCATTGACTGGGTACCCCATTCTATGATATAAATAATTTATGAGATATATCCAAGTTTAATACATTCATTTCATTTTTTCATAGTATCTAGTGATTATCTACCATATTGTTGGTTTAAATCTCCTCAAGGATCCATATCATTGAATTTTAAACACCTATATTAGGTATTTTAATACATAATAACACTTAACCTAGATTATTAACTACATATAAAATATCTAAACCAATATTATTTATATGCAATTAGTATGTTGATTTTTTTCATTACTATAATATAAAATACCACAAAATGATGACTTTATACTATTTTCATGTTGTTTTCACATGTCTTTAAAAATTCTTTCATCTTTTTATGAAACAAATATCTTCCAAAAACATGGTAAACAAATCTGTCACTTTTTATTTTTTATAAACTATCAAAAATTAATACTCTACATTTAATACTTTTTATTCATTGAATATGATTTTAATTATTAATTTGTCATCCTATGAGATAATATTCAATGTTGGAAATATGAATGAATAATAATATTCTAAAATAAATACATTTGACTATTTTATTTCATAGTCACTATTCTTAATATATATAAAAATGTTTCATAAAAACATAATTATATATGAAATAAACCAAAAAATTACATATATTTTATAAATATATAATGTTTTTTATCAAAACAAATTCACACATAATAAATTAAAAAACATTTCACTATATTTTCCATAGACATAATACATTTTATCCCTTTATAATAACATATAAATTTTTATTTATATGATTATATTCCACTTTTAAATCAAAAACCAATGAAAAAGAGATAATGGGTAGGCAATCATACCTTAAACTTGAGTAATATTATTTTAAAATCCCATCAGCAACCATAATTTAAAAAAAACATCATTTGGAATAGATTTTATGAACATGTCTACAACATGTTCAATTATTATAATAATTAAATTCTCCAAGATACCATTATATACATTATATTTGATAAATTCATAATAGAAATCAATATTCTTAGATCAAGAATGTCAGACCCCATTAATTAAAAGAGTAAATACTCTTTGATAATCATAACCCATTAACAATGATAACTACACCTCAAACATGAGATCATAAAGTTGGGGTATCCTTCACATAAACTAGGTTATCACATGTGATACAAAAAATAATTTTATTTTTCTATGATTGATGTAAATGAATTGTTTTTATCCATGTATCATGCCACACATATCTCTCATAAGAAGATAAATCAAACCAAAGTATAATTCTAATCATCATTGATTATAACATAATCCAAAAAAACAACTAAAAAATATATTTGTTCTCTTTAGTTTTATAAATGGACACAAAATTAATATACCCTTTTTATATAGCTTACAATAATATTTATTTTAATAAATTGAGGCTTCGTTGGTGTACTATTATATCTGACACATAATCTAACAATATAGACAATCTTTGGTTTTTAAATGAATAAATTAGAGTAAGATGAAAAGAAATTTTCTAAATATGGCTTTAATTAAATTATTTTATTCACTATCAAGGATAATTTCTATTCCTAGTATAATTGGCGTATAAAATTCATTATCTTATTCGACTTCAAACTTCTCTAAAATTTCACAGACACACATTTCTTGAGTAAGGATAATGTGATCCAAGTGTTGAAAAATTTCAAGACTGAAAAATTATTTTATTAAGAAATACATAGAAATATCAGATAAATAACTCATATATATAGTATCTTGAAAACACACCCTCAATGTCCAATAAAAATGATATCAAGGATAGAAACAATGATGATGATTGATTTTTTTTAGTATTTATAATTTACAGGTGGTTTTCCAATCTTCCATTAATGATATTCAATTAAATAAAATATGTTTCAAACATTTAATAACACTATATTTGGGATTGATTTAATACATATAAATCCATATTATTCTTCTGAAAAAATTAAATATATATATATATTAAAAAATTAATTTCTCTATGGAATTTTTTTCATCATGTTCCGTATTTAGAAATGGGGTTTAAAATGATCACCCAACATAGTCTGGGCCATTTCAACTAAGATTATTTTTTTCATTCAATGAAACTATTTTTTTGTAAATTTCCCTTTCTTATGGGATTGTATTAAAGGTTCCCAAATATTTATATTGTAGTTTATTTTGGAATTCATGATATTAATAAAGCATGGACAATGGTTCTTATCAATTTATTGAAGTAGGAAAAATGGTTTCCTTAGATATTTGTTAAGAACATGGTAACCAATATGAATGGTTTATATTTTTATAACTAACAAGTAAATAACCCATATTTATTTTTTATTTTCATGTTTTATTATTATTACATATTCTATCATTTCATTCATGTATATATATGTATATATATATATATATATTAATTTATATTGAGTAAATCATTTTTTGTGGAATATAAAGTTATTTAATACAACCATACATATGATTTCCAATGAATATGAAGCTTATTTAAGGAAATTTCATATATAAGAAGGTATAGAGGATAACTTATTGGGTGTTAATTTCACTAATGATATGACGGTTATATATTCAGGACCCCATGGGATTTGGTGTGAACGTGGCCATCTTTGGGAGGTGATGTTTTCACACATCTCTTATTCAAACTAGTATTTTGTTCAATGTGATTTTGTTTGTGTCATTTAACTCTATTGGCCTATTCTCTTAATTTATATTTGGAAAACTATGATTTTTTATTATAGGTTTAGTACATCTATATAAATAATGACATTACACTATTATATAGATATAAAAATTACACCTTGGAGAACATGTTGTGGTATTTTTTATAAACCTTTGATATATATAAACCTCAGGTTAGATTTTTGGTAGAATATAGCATTAACATAAATTTTTAGAAAATGATGGAAAATTATTCCTCAATTATAAACATCAATCCGTGGTATTAATATCTATCAATAGCATATCAATGAATATGCGTGCGCTATCTGGTGGTGTATTTATGGTTGAAAAAAGATATGTATTGCATCATTACACTTAGTAATCAATCCAATAAATCATTCTCTTATTTTATTAAAAAATAACATGGATTTGAAACTTATGTCACTTGAAATAATTTTCCTCTTGTATTTTATTCATGTAATCAGAGAAAAAAAAATTTAAACTCTTCATCAATCAACCATTATTCTTTAATATGACTTCATTTACATTATTTCAAAGTTGGTAAACACTTAATATATTATTTTTATACCCATTAACAAAACATTTACTCTATTATTTCATCTTCTTTCACAAATTAATATTTATGAAAACCTTTTAATTTAGAGAAATCCATCATCTATAAATGATATAATTTCTCTATTTCCCTTAAGAAATATATTTCATATATTTACATAAACTATAATATGATATAAAGAACCATTTTCTAATGTCCATAGTTGTTTATGTTCGCTAGTAGAAACATTAGATTTAGTGATTACTAAAATTGATCATTAAAGATCCCTAGTGAACTCAAGATTAACTCTCTGGTAGACATGTTTGATGGGGTTAAAATTGATCTTTTCCACACTCATGGGAAGTCACACATATATATCAATCACTCTAGGTAGTCTCTATATATAGATATATATTTTATTTTTTTTAATTCGAAATAGCTATTTTTAGTATATAAAACTATTTCATTAAATAAATAAAAAAAATTATTAAAATAATTACAATAATAACATGAGTGTTAATAATAAAAGAAATTAAAAATATAATAATAATAACTATATTAATAACATGATAAATATCTTCTGGTATAATATTTTCAATTAAGACATACTGAAACAGGATAAAAAAGTTAACAACCAGCACATTATGTAAATATATAGATGGCAGATACCAATGTAATAATTATATAAACCAAAAAACTAAAGATAATTATTATAAAAAGGCTACTTGAATCAGTGTTAAAAATAAGTATCAAATGATGAAAATGTATTGTATAAAAAAACAACACCAACAAGCTGATTATCACCTAAATTGAGATTCAAAAACCATTTTCACAAATGAAATACAAAAATGAGCTAAAACAAAAGCAATAAAAAACATCATATTCAAAATATAAATCCAAAAATCATAATCTAAATTTCATTTTATAGATAAAATATAAAAACAATAATAACATTCATTGAAAAACATGTTTAATATTTTTTCACGTTGAAAAATATAAAATGTTTTTTTTCCTAAAAATATATCCAGTTAGATGAAAGTTTTTTGAAAATACATATAATAATAATAAATAATCATAAAATATAGATGTACAATATCTTTTTTTATATTACTCTCATTGTTGTGGTGAAATAAAAAATGAATGAACCTCTATATAAAATATCTAAGGCCCTAAAACAAAAACAATTATTTAATATATATAAACTTCTATATATCATAATCATAATAAATATATATCTTCTGAAAAACAAAATTCCACATAATAGGAAAAAGGGAAATATTATTTTCAAAATAGATCTTGTTAAATACGTGTGAGAATATATTGAATGCAAGTAATAGTTATTTTTTTTGAAATTATCTCAATTTTTCAAATAAAAAATAAATTTATTCCAAAATAAAAAATAAATTTTTAATATTTACCTCAAATAAAATAGAATCGAATTTGAATTTTTAATAACATTATCTAACAAGAGAAACATTAATTTAAAATATAAGAGATACAATGGAGAATAAAAAAATAGAACATAAGAGTCTAGGATGAAATATTCTACCACCATTTTTTCAAAAATGTTATCATGAATAAAAATTTAGAACTCATAGCTAACATGATTATTTAAAGTTTAGAATCATGTTTTTTTATTTTTTAATTAATTTTTGGTAAAATAAAAATATATTTCATTATAATGAATGATTTAATATGGATTTTTTCATAGAAACATACAATGCAATGAAGTATTTCATTCAAGTTATTTGATGACATGGAAAAAGATCTTTTTTCATCTAAAATAAGAATATGTATAAAAACATATAATTTTTAAAAAAAATCCAAAAATATTTTCCTAATATTAATTTATAATCAAAATATTATGTAAATGAAAAAAATGAATTTAGATACCCAATTAATTATTGTTATAAATATTTTGAGAAGAATAAAATGTAGACATCCATCATTTTGTTATTGTGATTATATAAAAAATTAATCATTTTTTATTTATAATAAAAGATGAATTATATTAATTTTTTATATTTTAGAGTATATTTTGATTAAAAAAAACATATTCAATGTTTATATTCCTAATATTTATTGAAAACATGATATGAATTTGGGACTAAAATATTCATTATATGTATCTTTTGAGAAACAAAAAAATCACTAATTATTTTTCCAAATATATTCAAACAAGAAACTTCTACACTTTTAAAATAGATTATAAAATTATAATCACAATTTATAAAAAAAATAACTTTTATATGTAAAAAAAATTCCTCACAAAAAATATATATTTATTTTATATTAAAAAAATATATTTAAAAAACATAAAAAGATAGAAATTATATAATCATTAATAACCGTTTTTTATTTTTTAACTCAAACATCATAATCATTTAAAATATTACAAAGTAAAGATTTTTAATATAATACCTTTATATAGAAAATATATATTATGTATAAATATTACGACAACAAGTACATTATATAGGGATAAATTTCGTCACTTGAATTTAACAAGTAAAAAATTTTATAAGGAGGCTGAAAATTGGTTTTAGGATCTTTCTGAAAACAAGGGAGTTATAGATATGGATAAGTACAACACTTGAATAAAATTTCGTGACTGACATACCTAATTAATATTGAGAAAAAATTATTTTATATCAAAATAAAAGTGAAACTAAAATTAGATTGAATCATGGTGTAAATGTCTTAGTGACCATAGATATTCATTAATTATATCCATTAAGAAAGAACATATGACTGAATCTTATATAATAAATAAGTGGTAAATTATGGATTGAGTGGGGGTTTTACCAAGTTATATAGAAGGATAAAAAATAATTTGAAGTGTGTTAAAATTTAACATCACATGTTTTTGGGGTGTTATGTATACTTATGAATCAAATAATTTGGGTAAATTATTTATTTCTAGAGGGATTTCTGAGAAATTGTTTTTTGTTTTCCTCCACAAGTAGTGCTTGTTTTGAGATGAAGATGCGAGTAATAAAAATAAAATATGTGTGGAACTTAGCATGAGAATAAAATAAGAATGGAATATGTATTAAATATAACATGAAAGGTTAAAGTATTATTAATTATCTTAACAAGGAAGAACTATATCATGTGAAATTTTAGTTACAAAAGCATACTTCTTCATAAATTTTCTACAAGAAAGGCATAAGTGTCAACATGTAAGAGAATGTGCTACAGGTATTAAATAGTTGTAATGGTGTAAGTGGATAAGTAGTTAATTATAAATAAAATATAATATCACATGTAAGGATAACATTCTATAATAGATTGGAATTAACATTAAAAAAAGTGTTGTATCATAAGAAATAATGAAGAACAAATCAACAATAACATGATTAGTGTATTTAAATTTAACAAATATTCTATATAATTGAATGTTTTCAACTAAACATGATAGATTATATGGTTTATTAATGTATCCAAGGTAAAAGTCTATAAACTTACCACTTATCAAAATTTATATGCATGTTACAACTATTACCAATGAATATTGTACAATATTTATAAAAAAGAAAATCATATATAAATATAAAATAACTTAAAAAATATTACAATTTCACTTAAGTCTTATTAAAATTGTTAATAAATGACAGAAAACAAATATATTGACATAATTCATGGAAAAAGGGGGCATACCCATTCATACCTCGACAATATGGGAGAATTTCTAGATTACATGGATGATGGAAAGTAAGGATGGTAGAATATAAGAGAAATGGAGGTGCATGACCTGTGTCAATGATAGATGAAGGCTAGGGTGGGAGATAAAAATTAGGTATTGAGGGAGAGGCCATATTTAGTGAACAAGTATATAGAAAGGTGAAAAGTGATAAAAAAATGATAAATTATAATAGACAATGAATAGGGATGGTTCAAGGTGAGACCATTGAATGTGTCTAATAAAACTTGATAATAGATAGAGTCACAAGGTATAGATTAAATGAGGTATTGGGGTAGAGGCCCAAATATTTATAGGGAGACAATTTTTTAAATGTGGGGACCATCTTAGGTAGTAATCCTTTTATACATCTTTATATAAAACCCAACATCCATATGAGTTGTGTTTTCGATATAAAGTTTATTAGATATAATATATTTAAATAGTTTTTGGGTGATGGAGTTGTTTCCATGGTGTCAATGATTTATTTGTGGAGGTTGGACCTGGCCTGGGGTTTTTTATTTTGATATAGAGTCAATAGAATAGTTGGTTCTCTAGTACAATATAGCCAACAGAACCCCTGGTTGTTTGGTTTCTTTTGTGAGGTAAACCTTGTGAAAAGTACCCACTGGAAAGGTATACAGTTCCCACTAGGTACCTCATGAAGATATGGGGGTACCTAATGGGTTTATTTTATTTAAAAAAAATTAAATTAGATAATTAAAATTTCATTTGTTTTTAAATAATAATTTAATCTAATTTTCCCTAGAAACAACATAATCCCTCCTTACTCATCACTCCCCTTCTTGAAAACTAATTTTTTGTTTCACTTTATTCAAACATTTATCATAGTTTCATTATTATTTTTGGTTCCTATGGGTGAATATAGCAATATTCTTCTCTTTGTTTGTGTTATCTCATTCTGTTTCAATGCGAATCACTAGTCATGACATAATTTGTGGGTTTTTGAGGATTCCTTTTTTTATTTTACTTAAGGTTGATGTTGTTAGATGTTTTTTATTGGTAGAACACTTATAGTACTATCATGGTAGTAAAATACTATTCTAGGAGTTTCTATGTTTATTTTATATGTCGTATTAAACGAGGGAAATACTAATTTTTTACATATTCATAAAAAATAGAACTATTTATCATCAATATATCTAGATAGAGTGATATATATTTAGCCATAATTATTATAATAAAGGGAATTCATCAATTTTATGACCACTAGTAACCATTATTCATTGGGTGTGGGAGTATGGAATTTTGAATTTAAACCCAATTGGAGTGTCTATATATGAGACATGATCCAAGGATCCTTATGTATCCTCATATATATATATTCAGTGTGATTTGGGTATGTAAAATGCTATGATTATGGTTAATTATCGTAGTAATGTATCATAGATTAGGTTAGTGTTCTTAATATGGTAACCCTTTAATGATATGCAATTCAGCGAGATTTTCTAATGATTTATCATTCACATGGGTTATTTTTTCAATGATCCATTGTGTAATGTAATTATTTAATTTATGATGAAATGAAAAATTAAATTATTTATAGTCTAATAAAAAATTAGTATAGATAAAGAAGACTTCATCAACAAAATTCATTTGAGTTTATAATTTTTTATAAATTGATCACAATAAATTGAAATAAGTTGGGAAATCATCCACCCTTGAAAGGCCAGTGTTATATTATCCACTATCCCACATGATTTGGTGATATATCCTTAACTATGTGTTGATGGGTTATATAGTAAATCATCCAAATAAATATTTATTTTGATTACCATCCACTTAAATGTGGGTGTTGGTGATATATCACCCACTACGGTGCCCTATGTTGGTATTATATCATCAACCACATGTTTTTTATCTATGGAACCTTATCTATTTAACATGAGTTAATGGCGGAGCATCATCCAAATATAAGGTATAAATTGGTGCTAAATGTTCAAATTAGTGATCATGAAAAGTGTCACACCATCCACTAATAAAGGATGTACAATTTGTATCTCTACCATATAGTGAAGAGTATTGGTGGTGTCGTATCCAACGTGTGATGATAAAGAATCATTAAATTTTTTCAATTACAATATCGAATGTTACGAGATTGGTGATGGATCTTTCACCTTATTTATCTTTAATGGGGATGCATAATTCACTAGGTTGTACATGTGATGGTGATATCTCATTAAACATATATTTTTTATATGGATCATTCCTTAAATATTTCCAAATATAGTGTTTTTATTCAGGAATTGAGTTCTTTGGCTTCTCAAGGATAATTTTGGTATTTATTATTTTGATAATTATGTCATAAATATTATCAAGAAAAACCATATGTATTAAAAATTGTAAAATTCTAATTAGTATCTCTTTTCCCTATATTATAAAAAATTAAATATAAAAAATTAATTCTTTAGAAGAAAAATATTTATGATGTTAAACGTGATTTAAAATTTTCCTTTACCCACCCATAATCCCTTGAAAATAATTTACAAATGAGGGACGTGAAAAAAATCATAGAAATGGACAAATAAATAATGAATGAAAGAAACTTGCTTGTCCATGAATACTTAAAAAAAAATTCCCTTTTCAAAATAAACTTTGGGGTTCAAAATAAACATTTTCTTACTAATGAAATCATTTTATTTTCCCAATGTCTTTCATGAAACATTTATAATAAATCTTAAATGAAAAAAACACATAATATTTTCTTTTCAGTCATGAAAAAATCATAATTCTTTCCAAAAAGTTATACTTTAACCATTATAAAATAGTATATAGTTACATTTAAATGGAGGATCAATATATTTCAATGAGAAATCATAATATTTCTATAAAACCCAATGAATGAATTGATAAATCATGTATGAAAATAAGGACATAATTTTCCATATCACTATCACAAATGGAATACATATATGGTTGAATTCCATACCCAATACATTGTAGGTATATCATGGAGCCAACTATACAAGGTTTATAATGGAACCACATATCCATGGTAAATAATGTAACCACCTATCCTTGGTTAATAACGTAACCACCCACCATTGGTTAATAATGAAACGACCCATCCATTATTTATAATGAAACCAACCATCATCATAACAAATGGCCAAGTAACATAACATAATCATAAAATATTAATGATTTAATTTTCATCATTAAACTCATATAATATTATTTGTACCCATAAAACCAAATTATTGATAATGAAACACCCCTTTAGTTTAAAACCCGATTTTAAAATATAAAACATCCAGAGTAATGTTAAAGAGTGGTTTTCATAAAATAAAACAATGAATCCTACATAATAATACAAAATGAAAATAAAAATCATAAAAGTAGTAAATGTTGATGTTTCCTTATACATTAAAATAGAACATTCGTTTTGTATTTTATAAAGAAAGTCAAAGAGTTATGTAAAATTATTCTATAGAAACATTTAAAAGGAAGAAAAATAAAAATAAATGAAATAACCTTTAAAATTAACTTATTTTAATATAAAAACATTCAAAAAATTATTTATAAATATGGATAAGTAATAAAAATAGTTTTATGGGAAACATTAAAAGATATTTTTAAACGAAATACTCTTACATTGAGTATGACTCATTACATATGTTCATTAATATTATAAATAAAAAAATTATTTTATTTATTTATTTTATCAAGAACCATTTTAAAATTTATTATTTATTTTATTTTATCTACTAAAATGATATAATCAATCACTCAATCAATTGAGTTTATGTTATTGGTTTTGAAGATATTCAGCTCATATATCCAAAATTAATTTATTATGTTGACTATGGTAAAAGATGTATCTATTCCATAATATCTCGAATAAAAATCAGAACATAATTATAATTTTTTTACATCAATTATAATTTAAAAATAAATCGTGGGAATTTAACTATGTTACAATCATGGAGATGGTAGGTCATACGTATACATGAGGAAAATTTCTATTTTTAAAAGTTCAATATAGAAAGAGGGTAATGAATTTTTAATATTTATATAATTATTATCACATAATTAATACCATATAAATTCTTTTAATTAAACTATATATATATCATCCATACATTTGGTGATGAAAAAAAATCACATCACATTGTGGAAGTGGTAGTCCATATGTACGCATGAATGACATTATTATTTTTCAATTGATTGAATTTTAAGAAAGTACATCATATTTAATCTTTCAATAAAGATAAATATGTCATTAATATAATATATATTCCTTAAATTAATCATCATAAATATCCTTGAGATTTGACGATATAAATGAATTACATCAGTTTGTGTGACGGTAGTCTATGGAATAGTCGAAGGATGATTTCGTTACCCATTTGATGGAAGTAGAGATACATATAAATTATCCCATTAACATAATTAAATATCAAAATATAAGATATAATTATGTTATTATATTATCTTGTTTGAATAATATTTTATGGAGGTTAGAAAATAAATAATAATATTTGGTTAACAATAATGCATCTTCTTTAGTCTCCCTCTTAAGGTTTACACCTAAATCATTAATAGGTTGGTTTCCTTATAAAAAATATTTCCTGTACATGAAGATAATGTTGGACTAGAGACATAATATTGGAAAAAATCACCATTTGGTCCATATATTATACCTCTTGGATTTTATTGTCGCCAAATGTGGATTGTAGATACATGAATCAATTCCAAATAAATCAACCTTCGAAAAGGAGGGATTTTCAAGGGTTTTGGAGTTTAACACATTGGATCAATCTAGATTAAAATATTTTTATGAATTATCCCATTAAATATTATATACTATTCAAACCCTATCCTCTCGCTCACTCTATAAATGTATTTTTTTATCATTTATTGGGGGTTTAATATTTATTATAGTACATTGTTTATATAAAAAGTGATTTTTTTACATTTTATATACCATTAGAGGAGGGGATCTCTCAATATATAAATTTCTCATAAATTTTATTATTTTATGCTACTTTATTGCAATGTTTCAGTTCTTACAGTAAAAAATCTATTTATTTATTTATAATTTATTCTATTGTTTTCAATTTAATTTTTCATAAATTTAATTATTTAATATGTAAATATGCTGTAGAAACAACATTGTGTTGTACCCTTTCTAGAACATTTTATATAAGAATCATTTCCTTGATGGATACACTTCCTATGCAAGATTAGTTTTTATTAGTAATCGATCTACCTCTAAACATATTCTTTTATAGTTTTTTAATAAATATAATAATATAATTCCAATAATATTATATAGGAATTCTTTTTTTAATATAAATTATACCAATCGTGAAATTGGAAGATTAACACAAAAACATGAGGTTAAGTAATCTGTGAATTGGGAAAGATTGGTCTTAATCAGTAAATAAAAAAACATGAGATCAATTTTAAGATTGAAAATATTACATAAAAACTCATTTCATTCCCATTTTCAGAATTGATATGTTACCTAATTTACATCAAACTATAAGATATCCTTATAACAACTATTGAAATATTTTTCTATGATTGCACATTGTGGTGATAGCCTAGGGTTTATTTCATTTTAACTTTGTGGTAATGTTATCTTATAAAGGGTTAGGGGGTTAATAAGTTCAGGATCATAATTAAGTGGGGTTTACTTTTAATTATAATGATTAATAATTAATTGAATTGGTATATTTATTATAATTACATATTTTAAAAACATTTTTCTAAAAACACATATTGTAATTTTATTTTCTTAAATAAATTTAAAAATAAAAATACAATCATCTTCCAACCTACTTATTCTATTTTATAAATCATAAACAAACACATTATCATTTTTTGTACTGTGATTATTTTATTTTACACTATCTTCACAATATATTTAATATGTTTTTTATTCACTACCACTTTATAAGATGACCTTTGTTAGCCACTATTCTTCACCTAAGTACCCAATAACCAAACATCATTTGAGGGAGACCCCAATAATGATTTTCAAATGTCAATCAATTTTTAGGATCATAGTATTATATTAAACTAATTTGAGATTTTTTTTATAATTTTTTCCTCTTCTTTCCCATATCTCAATTTTTCCAACAATTACTCTCTTTAAGACTTTCAATTCAACTAATAGGATGATATTATAAAATATTCTTAAAACATTCTATCTTATATCTAATGTATGAAATCATACCATAACAACGATCTCTTTGATCTAATCCCCAATACTAAATGTTGACTTTAGACTTAAATAAAAAATTCAGTTTGGAGTAAGTGTTGATATTTAACCAATTGAGTAATTCCACCGTTATAAGAATTTTGAAATATGAACCACATATGAAATAAATAAAAAACTATATCCAACCGTTAAAAATAAAATTTATAAAATCTATAAAATTAATTGATTGTTTTCATCACATGAAATTAATTATAAACCTATATTTATTTCATATCCAACTCAAGAATTAGACTTTGAAACAAATAGTGCTAATTCACCTCCTCCAAATTTTCTTAGATTATCGAGTGAGAATCCAATCAAACACCTTAAAATAATCATTATGGTATTCTCAATAATAAAACCAATAAATTTCATTGATAATAAAATCAAACAAAGTTCACAAACATTATCTCTTGATGGAATTGTGATGTATAAGATGTATTATTTAAAACCAGAGGACATAACAGGTCTGTATTATTAGAAACATATTTTATTTCATCGATGATTTCCAATATCAATGACCACTTGTATTAATAATGATATTTCATGGATATATAAATAACAATTTGAGTAAATATATGAGTATTGGGAGTGATTCAAGATTTTTTTTTCTCAATATTCCCACATCCCAAAATTAGAGGGAAAGTAATCATCGATTAATTCAATGAAGGAATCATAATAATGGAAAGGATCATGGTGGATGCATCATTAGGAGGACAATTGTTTGATAAAAAATTGGTTGCTTCAAAAGAGTTGATTAAAAAGATGAAAAAAAACTACCAAAAATTTGGAAATTGAGGTACACTACCAGATGGACGAGTACATCAGGTATGCCATTTTTCACTTGAAGATATTATAATGGATATTATATTGGATTATTTTACATTTTTGGTTAATATTTGTTTTGGATCAAAATACATCCAAAACCAAACTTATGCGATGTTATGGATTTTTTAATAAAATAGAAAACCCAACTAATCATTTCCCCCAATTTTAAAAGATAGGGGATTTTATAACCTTATTAACTAGGTGAATATCTCATCTAAATCATAACCACATCCACAAAAAGAGAATGATTACTTCAAACCATCACAAAACCAATGGTTCAAAGATTCCAAAGAATTTTTTTTAGATTTGGAAAACAAAAAAACATCCCTTTTTATTCAAATTCCCAGTATCCCCACCTTACCGACAAGGTTTTCAATAACCTCAAAAGATATTTGAAGCCCGATCATTAATTAGTTTTATAAAACAAGGGATTTATCACCCAATGTTTGATTATAATATTAAATACCATTGGAAATAGATTTATCATAGTAAAAATAATAATATGAATAGTCATGGTTTAGAGATAAGGGAGTCGAAGATGAAAATCAGACAGATTTCCTCCTCCCTCAATGAACTATTAAATAAGAAGTATAAAAATATTATATCCCTACATACTCATAATCCCAATGTTATTTTATGTTCCATCACACTAAGAAGTTAGAATAATTGTTTTATAAATTTGATCCAATATATCCAATAATATTCACATCAACCCCAGAGAATCCCAATTCATGACCAACTGACGAGAAGCCAAATGAGAAACACATAGGTAAGAAAAATACTAATGATGTTACACATACACCACAACTGTTATTAATAGAGTTGTATGACCCAAGAAGATGTATGAACGAATGATGAAAGCAATGTTTTTCATGCATTAAAGTATGTTGAGATCATCATACATCTACTTGAATTAATCAGGAAAATTCCATGGTATCCATGTTATGTAAAGAGATATTTATAAATAGATGAGGTATAAGGTAAAATAAATGGATCAACATTTGTTGGAATGTATTTGTAATCATAATATCTACATTATACATTACTAAATTTTCCAAGTACCCTTTAAAATTCACCATTCCATGTAATATAGGATATTTAAATTTATTTGATGCTATATGATATTTAGTAACCTCCATAATGTTATCTATCACTAGGTTTTATCTTCCTTTCAGGTGGCTGAGCTCAAGATTACAAGGGTGGTGTTATAATTAGAAAATACTGCTACAAAAAATCCAGTGAGAGTCCTTTAATATTTTTTTCTCAGGTTAGGGACATGATCTTTCTTATGCATTTATATGTTCAGAATATGGAGGATGAATAAGTAAGTTCTCAGGCTCCAATTATTCTTTGTAAACCCTTACTCAAAATTTCCAAGACAATAATAAATGAAAATAAGGGTAAACATTAATATTGTTTTGGTATAAGAACATATGATTTTATATTTTCGACTATGTGAAGTACCCCTATGAGGAATATTTCTGTTTCTTCAACACCCATTTGACCCATATTGTTATGATTATCCAAATAATGATTAATAATATTTTTCAAATGGGTATCATTCCATTCACAAAGATTTCATAAGGATTGGTTCAAATTTGTTGGTGAAAAATAATTTCATACCTATTTCTCATGATCATACCAAACTCATTGCTAATTCATATATGGATACATATTCCAATTTTGATCATGTTTTTTCAAATAATGATGTGGAAGTTGATTTTCTAGACAGATTTCATGTATTATTAACTTCTTTAGAAGATATATAACTAGTCCCCAAAATTCATTATGCATATATATTAGTTACCACTTAACTTATATAAAATAAATAACACCCCTAAAAATGAAAAAAAACCATTTCATTCAAATTCGAAATATTCATAAATGTATAATGTTGAATAATTGAATGTAATATTTGGTAATAATCTCAAAAAATAATAAGAAATAGAACTTTTTAAATATTTTAATAGATAATATTAGGTTTATTGGGTGGACCTTAGAATACTTACCATGTATTAGACCCATTATTTTCAAGTATATGATCCTCTTCAAGGATGGGGTCAAACAAGTTAAACATCAACAAAGAATAATTAACCACCCATTATTTTATGTTTTAATGAAAGAGGTGGAAAACTTTATTGAGGTATATATCATTTAACCCATATATTACTCTCATTGTGTCGACCCTATCTAGGTTGGACAAAAGTTAACTAGGTTCATGATTATAGATAATGACAATGATGAATTAGTTCATATGAGAGTAAAAAATATTCTCTGAGTATGCATTTATCATAGGGAACTGAATCACTTCAATAATAGATACTATTTATACATCCATTCATTTTTCAGATGTTTGATATAATTTCAGGTCAGATACACCTTTTATTCATGGATTGTTTCTATGGAAATGACTAGTATCCCTTTATTGAATAGGACCATGAGAAGATGAAATTCACTAGTCTAGTATATAAATTTTCATACTGATGGATTTCATTTTGACTTTGTAATTCCCCAAGTTACTTCCATAGATGACCTACAGGTATCGTTTCTGATTTACATGAGAGTTTAATAGAGGTATTTATGAATAATTTGAAAATATGTTCTTCTTCATTTGATAATTTTTTGTTGAGTTTGGGTAATGTGTTTCATTTTGGGATTGAGATAAAACTTGTTTTGAACATTGAAAAGTGACATTTGATATAAGAGAATGTAATTGTCTTGGGTTATTTAGTGTCACAACATTACATTGAGGTTTATATATCATTTTTATATATTATTTCATCCTTTAAATATCCAATAAGATTCCATAATTTTTTATCATTCATTGGAAACTATAGTTTCCATTGATGTTTCATCATAGATTTCAGAAATATCACTCTAAGACTATCTCTATTTCATAAAAAATATAATGACTTATTTTTTTGATGAATGATGAGGGGATTATTTTGTGCACTAAATACCCATCCAACCATTCCACCATTCATACATGTCCCATGGTGGGAGCTTCCATTTGAGCTTATGAGAGACTCTTCTAACGTCAATGTTGGAGAAATCCCATTATTGATGGTGGATATATATTCACATATGATTTCCTATTCATTAAGAACATTGTCTTTGTACAAATTAAACTACAAAAAATTGAAAAAAGTGTTTCATTCTATCAATATTTATTTTAAAAAATTCCATTCATATCTATTGGGATCTAAAGTAGTTTTTTTCTAACCATGCATAATTGAGGTACCTCTTAAAGAATCCATATATAATGTAAAATCATATCCATTGGATGATAATTATTTGAGAGTTTATTATTGAGATAAAGGAAGATAAATATTCTCAGAATTTGTGTCAGCCCACTTGGGTAGGAGAAATCACATACAAGGGGTAGACACTTTGGGTTAGGTACCAATTTTGGAAACATTTCTCAATGAGCATCTTTATGCACTCTCAGGTACACATCATTGGTATAATAATTTTGTAGGTTATCCTTTCACCTATAAAATACATTAACATCTAAAGAAACAACATGTCAAAAAAATGAAAAATGATTATATGTATTATTTTAGGTACGACCGATAATATTCATGAATTTTTAGTGAATTTGTCATTAAGAGGTGTATGCTTGGACATGAGTTTGATTCAATTTAAATTTCTGTCATATTCTTGATTATGGTGGACACTTTGGACCCCAATGGATAGATAAGAATTTCCTAGACTCTAGACTCTAATAGTCTACCTTTTCCCATGTTTACCATGTGTTTTGTAAGTCATACTCATATTTTCATCACATTAGAAATGTTTCTAGGACACATGAGATTCCCTTATATCCTAGATTATTCTATACATTTTTTTATTTATGGGAAATATATTACAATGTTATATTTTTATGTTAATTGGGTTTCTTTTAAATTCTTGTAGCTTTATATTTTGTAAGAAAATGGATGGATTATAAGGCCACCAAGACTGATGATTCTCATTTTGTAATGTATTTATTCAACCATAATAATATAAACTATTCTAGAGTACCAAAGTCTAACATTAGTGATCAAGGGTCACAATTTTTTAATAAAAATTTTTCTTCCGTAATTTATATGTATGGGTGAAATAAAAAACAAACAAAAACATACCATACTCAAACAAGTAGTTAGGGTGATGTTTTCAAATTATATTTAATGTAAATATTGAAGAAAATAGTGCAGCTAAATAGGAAATACTAAAGTATGTGCTTGGGTTATGTTATACTATCATGTAAGATGACATTCAAAACCCAAATTAGTATGTTCCCCAACTGGTTCACTTTTAGAATGTGGGTAATCTTCACATGGGGGTGGAGAATCATACATATTGTGCTATAAAACAATGAATCATTGATTTATATCAGGATTTAATTCAACGAAATCATCACATTCAAGATCCTGGGGAGATTTAATTTCAATTAGATGATTATTAAAGGCTCTAAAATTATAAATTATAAGTTAAACATTATGGAATGATCCAAAAATAGTGTTTCAAGTCGGATAAAATGTCCTTATCTATGTTCGCTATTGAATATTATGTTTAGAAAGTTTTGTTCTTTATGTTCGGAACCTTATGTTGTATCTCATGTTTTTTCACATGGAATAGTAGAGGTACCACAATATGTGAGAGTAATAATCTTTATAGTTTATTTCCATTAGTTGAAGTAGTATTTTGAGGTATTCCCCACATATTCAGTTTATTCCCTCACACTGCATGAGGCCATCATCACATGAAAACATCATATTTTCCCCTACCCAATAACATTAATTTTATTTTACATAATTTTAATCCATCATTTCGTATGAATAATTACTTTCATAGAGTCACATTATGTACAAATGCAACACTTTCAGTATGGGGGAGGGGGAGAAATTTCCAGTAGATTATTAAGGTTTTTTAGTTTTTTTATTTCTTTATTAAATTGATGTTTCCTTAGAATATTTGAATAAAAAAGGAAAATAATAAAAAATCGCAATTTTTGTTACATGATAATTTCATCTATAAATACAATTAAGATTATAAGTTTGATTATTTTAAAACATCATAAGAATTATGTTAATCCAGGGAATGTTTCCATCATTGGTGAATGATTATAGTGAATATGGATGTTCTTATATGATATGTCTGACTATGTATTTATGAATATATACAGATTATGGAATCATTATATGTGTGGCATCATATTGTAAAATTGTTTCATTTATTCTATCAATATAAATCACACACAATCATTACACTTTAGTTTCTCATTCCTAATTAATGGAAAACCAAGTTAAGTATTTTCTTCACCGTATATCATAGTGTTTACACATATTAATTTCTTTTTTAATTGGTTCCATTACTATATATAATAGACCTATGTGTGTGTTCCTGATATTTGAATATTTTACACCCTCAAAAAAATAAAAAAAATAAAAAAATAAAAATAGTAAACTAAAGAGGGGAGTGACGATATATACAACATGGGTGGACATATAGGCATGGTTCTTAAGGAATTAATTATATGAATGATTAATATAGTGGTTTTTTTGAATTTTATTGCAAATTATATTAAAAAGGTTTAGTGAAATAGAATTAGGTAATAATAAATTATTTATATTACCAGAATATACCAAAAAATGGTATTCAGACAAGATTAAAATAATGGGGATAGACACACATTGAATTATTTTAATGATTTTTTCTAGGCTCATATTTCCAACATTTATTTATCAATTTCAAATTGCCTCATTTTTTGGATTACATGATATGAAGTTTTTCCATTGAAGTGAATAATTTTATGTGTATGGAAGTTGATAAAACATATTTATATTGAAAATTTTATGGATAATAAATGAAATAATTTCCTCACATTGTGTTAAATAAGTTTTTTATGAAATATTTTAGATATATCATTTGATTGATTATGTGTTGAAAATTATTATTTTGTCCCTTTAATGTGAACAATAGTATTTTATCCATAACTATTATTAAGAGACATATTTGAAATTGAAATATTGCAAATAAATTACTCACTAAATAGGTTACAACATTAATTTCATCCAAATGAGTTTGATATTAAATTTTACTAAAGCAAATTGTCTATGAAGTCGAAGTTGGACTAGACTCATCAGATTTAAAATAACCTCACTATTTGGTACATATCTTCACCATGCATGCTTTTATTAATATATATTTTTAAAATTAGATAGATGATTCAATTCCTCAAAAATAATCCTCTTGTAAGGATATCTGATTCATGCATTTTTAAATTCAACAAGATGTTGAAAATTTCATTAAAATAAATAGCCTAATTTTCCCATTAAAACATCTATTCTCTTGAAACCATATCCTTCCCTCCACTCTGTGAATGCATGTTTTTATCATTTTTAGGGACTTTGAATATGAATTATAGGTTTCTAAGTAGATGATAATTGTTTCTTTTCTATTTTTATACAACATTGTTGGAGAGAAGCTCTAAATATTCTATCTCAATAAGTTGATATTCTCTTCCATTTATTTGTTACAATATTTTTCTTGCAATAAATTTTATATTTCTCTTCAATTTAACCTATTATTTTCAATTTCATTATCCATTAATTTTTTTTTTCTAAAAACCTATATTAGAAACAATATCACCTTATACCATTTTGGACCTTTATGAATGAAAAAAATTTCTTCGATAATTATAACACTAATGGAAGAGAAGTACTTATTTCCAATAAATCGCCAATTAACTTTATTAAGTTATTTTTTTGAATCAATGAGCTATCACATAATATGATCTACAACTTTTTTTAATATGAATTAAGATAAATACTAAATATAATAATTAACACTGAACATGTGAGGCCATGTAATGTGTGAATTGTGAGTGTGAAATCATAATAAAAAATCATGGGATCAATTTGTAGAGTTCAAATATGATATCAAAACTCTATTTATCCACATTTCTATAATTGATATATGCCATGATATACCACTTACCAAAACCTATCCTAAGGACAGAAATCAATGAATGGTGCTATGATTTCACATTATGAAGTTAGTATAAGGTCTAATTTATTCTTTCGTTATGGTTATGTTCTCTCTCATAGGGATTAAGGGTTAAAAATTTGGTGACCATAAATAAGTTGAGTTTTATTTTAATGATAATTATTATTAATAAATGGATGTTTATTTATTAAATCAATTACATGTTTTAAAAAAAATTCTAAAAAAATATCATCTCATTCCGTTATGTAAATTAAATTTCATAAACCAAAAACATATTATACCAACATACTTCTTATAGTTTTATAAACACTAAATACCTCGATACATTTAATTCATAAGTTTATTTTCTTTTATTTGTTCTCAAAATACAATTAATATGTTGTTTTATAAACTACCTATTTGATAGTTGACCATAGTCAACCAATCTACTGAACCTATGTTCCCAAAAACCACACATCATTAAAGATAATCCATAATGTTTCCTTCCACCTCAACAAATTTATTATGTCCTATTCTCTCCTTATAAATATCATTATACATAACCCTTACTGATTATATGATCTCACCCTTTATTTTATCATTTCCCAAATATATAAAAAAAGGTTATTATGAATAATATTGTGGATCATAGAATGTTTCTTATGCTCTGTTTTTAACATATCTAATATAATATGGTAATCATGTATATATTTAGTTCTTCAAGACTACAAAACTGAACAATCATTTGTGATGAAACCCCTTGTATCTTATGCTAATGTAATAAAGTAGAGACAAAATCAAGGTTACTAGAGTTGTGGATTCTGTAGTATAAGCTATATTGGGATCAAATATTATAATATATAATCAATACATACTATATCATAAATTAAACATTTTAATCCTACAACTTTTCATCATAAAACTCCTGAAAAACAATTATGATCCCATAAAACAGATTTTCAGATATTGAAATACCATTTCATGTTGGAAACATATTTTTAAAACTAAAATACAATAATCCAAGGGAAAGAGAGTTTTTTCATAAAGATAAAAAAGAATTATCTAATGGAATACAAACATAAAATATCATTTGTGGATGTGGTAAAGTCTATTAATTCTGCATATGTTAAAATTAAAAATTTAATTTTTATTTTATATGTGAAGAAAAAAACTCATAAGAAATAATTAAAAATATTCATTCTTGGAATATTTTATAGGAAATTCAAAACTAACATTAAATGCCAATTATATTTTAATTTTTTCTATATAAATAAATCCGTAAAATAATTGTACTGATTTGGACATTGATGTTTTTTTAAAATAAATATTTAAAACATTTGAAATGAGGTGTTGAGTAATATTGTCACTTAAATCATGTCTGATACATCACATACATTCTCAGTCTTCTTGAACAATAAAGTGATATTTATTTTTCCATTATAATGAGCCTTTTTAAATTTTATTATTCTTATTATTTTTTATATTTCTATATTATATTCAGTTACTTATCTATTTGTGTCAATGTCTAATGAGTTATGGTGAGAAAAATTCAAGGATCCAAGAGGAATTTAAAAAATTTAGGGGAAAAAACTACATCCATTGAATACGGGATGATATACATGATAAGTCCCTAAAAAACCATCCAATATAAAGGATTTATCGAACAAATTTTTTTGGTGGGTAATGATTTTTTTCAACCTATTACTCCTAGGAAAGTAAGATACATGAATGACTACTCCTATTTGAAACCAAATATGGTTACCATGTCTCATGGTCCCTTCGAGTATGACTCTAATTGGTATGGTGTTTATGATGATTCCTATAATTTTTATTATAATATTTGATATTTTTTTCTTGGAATTAGGGAATGAATTTTTTTATTACCCCTTATACCTTCCCTTTTTTCATTTTTGTTAAAATTTTCTCTCTCATATCCTTTGTGGTAAGTCCATGTGCAATGTTTTGACGATATTCAGTTCATATGTCAAAATGACTTCGGTGGGTTGAATAGTGTCAGAGAGATAAATTTTCCATCATCAATAGAATAAGAATCATGAAATTATAATATTTTATATATATTATTTAAAATATTAAATCCAATCATGAAATTATTTTTATGAAAAATTAATTATGATACAATCATGGGAACATTACGTCATACGTACGCTTGACAAACAATTCAATTTTTCAACGATCATGGGGGAATGAAAGTATGCATTATTTTTTCAATCTAGAATTATTATTATATCATAAATATCATATTATCTCTTTAAATATATTTTAAAAATAATTCATGTCATGTAGTGATAAAAGAAATCACATCGCTTCATGGAGGTGGCAATCCAAATGTACAAACAAATGGTGTTATCATTTCTAAATGGACAGAAAGGTAAGGATATAAATGATATGTTATATTTTTAAAAAGATTAATATGTTATTAATATAAAATATATAAATTAAATTAATCTTTATAACCTATCATGATATGATGTCATTGAAAAATAATTACATCTGTTTGTGAGGAGGTAGTTCATCGTATAGACAAACAATGCTATGATTTACCATTTCATGGAAGAAATAGATGTATATAGGTTTTTAAATTAATATAAAAAAACTCTAAATATATGTAATAGGATACTGTTATTACTTTATATTAATGGAATATGATTTTATGGATGTATAATAAGTGATAAAATGAAAATTATAGGTTACGAACTATACCTCTTATTCAAACAACCTCTTCATGTTAATAACTAAATCATTCATAGGATGGTTTTATGATAAGAAAAGGTATTCTAGAAAGTGGGGGGTGAATATTTATTGATAATTTGGTTGGTATTTTCATTATATAGTAATATAAATATGAGATGAATAGAGGACAGGAGGTTCACCTTTATAAGTGAGTGTAGAAGAACTCCTAGAACTATTTAAAGTATTAAAATTATAAAATTTAATTTTCATTGTAAAATAAAAAAAAATTATATATATAAAATATAGGACATGTATGAGATAAAATACTCTAATAAAATAAATTATTGATAAGTTTATGTGATTTTTTCTCCCTTATCTCTTATTTTTAACACATGTCACCCCTTTTGACGATTACCATGATATTATTGTTTTTTACACTATAAGAGTAATAAAAGTTTTTATAAAAGGAATAGTGTACCAAAAATAAACCATTTATGATATTTTAAAACATATAACATTATATTTATTGAATATAATATTTTTATGAATTTTATGTCATTTGATAAAATATTTTTTCAAAAAATATCTTTGATTTCATTTATAGAACTATTATTTTAAATCGAATTTAATACCATCAATATATTAATTAAAATATAATATAAAACAATGAAAAATTATTAAACTATAATAATTATCTATAAAATTCATGTCACATAATAAATAATACAAGTAATATAACTTTTAGTGTTTTAAAAATCAATTACTTGATTTTTCAATTTCTTGTATCAAAATTGTGTCAGCATTGCGTAGACTTTTAATATAATTATATCAGAACAAATAATTAAATATTAATTTCAATGATAAAATACTTAATTATAATTAAATTAAATATTCATAAGTAATTAAAACCAAATTTTATCCCTATTAATTTTTTTGGACATTTTAAAACAAAGAGTGTTACATTTAGATTATATTATTTATTTGAAATTATATTAAAGTCATTATCAAAGGATACTAGAAATAATATTCCACATATTTTATCCTTTTATTTTTCCAAAAATATTTATACACTAAAATAAATACAAGGGTTAATTATAGTTTTAGTCATTGTCACATTATTTTTAACCATAACTTTCTCATGTAGCCTTGTCGAGGTGAAAAGAATTTACTATAGTTAGTACTCATAAAAAATTCAAAAAAAAAAATTAAAAATATTTCAAAAATTAGACCTATAGATTACATGTGTTCAATTTATTTTAAGATATTCAATTTATAGATGTTGTAGATGTTATTTTAAAATTAAAACAAAAAATCAATGAAAAATTATTTTTTTGAAAGATTTATTTTTAGCACAGTAATGAACTTATAAAAATAATAAGGTATCATAATAATTCAATTATAGTTTATTAGATTATATCTTATTAAATAATTATTATATTTCATTTAGATAAAATTAAAATAATAATGTGATTTTTTAGTTGAATGATTTTTTTACTAAAATCTAGATTTCTCACTATTGACTAAAATGATATCTTTTCAAAAAAAATCCTAAAATTAACCCTAAGCTAAATTTTTTAATCTCATTAAAAAAAATCCATTTTGTCCAAAACAATTTCTAAATTTTTAGAAATTCTATTTATTATTTTCTCAAAAAATATTTTCTAAAGAAAAAATATTTCTTAGAATAAAATGGCATTAATAAAAATTAAGAGCTTATTTCATAAGAATTAATACATAAGTTTTTATTCAGTATCACCTTTTTATTTCATAGTGTAGTTAATCATACTCATTCCCACCAATTTAATATCTTCGGTATCATTATAGAATTAAAATAATAATAATATTTTGTGGTTTATTTATGCTCAATATTGCATGTTTTATACGGTATCAAACATTTGGATCTTTTAAAATCTTAGTATATTATAGTCTCCACCATAAAAAATAATAAATTTCATCCATGAAAAATTAACGTGAGCTCATAAATCAATGTATTAAAACTTCAAAACACTTTTTTAATCCCTAAAACATGACAAGGGATAATAAAAATTATTTTTTGAAAGTGGGAAAGGGAAATAATAATGTATTTTTGAATAGTACATAACTATATTTCAAAATATGAAAATTTTAATGGGAAGTAAAAAAATAGACATGGAGGAAAAACATATTTCCCAAATAATATAATGTGATTGAGAAACAACCTATAAGTAATTTAATGACCACAAAACCGAAAACAATAAGTGATTTTGAAGAAAATGTATTAAACAAAAATTAACAAAATAGGATAATATTTTCGTTTCATGTTCCAATTTCTAAATTTCAGGAATTCATTTACCTTCTAATCTAGAAAAATAAAAAAATATAATTGGAAATTATAATTTCATTATTAAAAAAATTTCCACTATAATGTCATATTTTTTTCAAAAATATATGTATTCAATATTAATTTTTCATTCCTCAATCACTAAAAATAAATATTTAATCGATCAAAAAATCTAAAAAATGAAAATATTATTTTCATCCTATAATTTAATGTGAACTGAATTTTTTAGAATAAGATAATATGATATGAAATATTAATATATATTTTTAGGTATAAATTAATCTATAAGGCATCATTAATAACACTAGAATATTGACTTATATCATATTATAAAAATCTATCCTTAAAATTTTTAAAAAATATTCTCGACTAATTTAAAAACCCACAAATCAATAGGATTTGATCACATATTCTTTTAAGGATATTTTATCATTTATCTCTAAATTAATATATTCCCTCATAAACTCATATACCAGAAAATATCTATGTTGTTATTATATAATATACATAATATGCTATTTAAAAAAAAATAATTGGAATAACTATAAATCTAGAATAAAATAATATATAATTATAAACGATAATTAAACAAATATTTTTAAAAATAAAAATACCATCTCATCAAAGAGTATTTTTGTTTACCTTAATTTTATAATTTCTACAAAATAGAAATATTCTAAAGGAATATCATTTATGAAATTGTCATGAAATCACTATCCAATCTCATGGTTATCTCTATAATAAATCTTATATTCCCAATATGGAATTACCCTTTAATTATGGTTATCTATAATATCCTCAACTTATGAGATCATATTAACCCAAATTTCATCAAGATATTTTATCTTATGTCAATATAATATATAATAATAATTTCACAAATAAAAATTTCACAAAAAAATTCTAAAACCCAATTGTTATATTTACTTAAAAATATACCAAATACTATAAATCATATGAAACCATAATCACCTTAAACTCAAACTGTGTGTCTATTCAATTGATCTTATGATCAACCCCATACTTATATACCCATGAGGGAACCAATAACTATTAAATTAACTTAACATTAAAACATCCTATTCTACAATGTTGTCCAAACACATTTTATATTCTAACTAAAAAAATCCAAGACGCATGCTCCTAGATCAATAGATTAAAACAAAATAATTATTGGGATTTTATAATACAAAACATGACATCATTTTTTCTATTAAAAACATATTTAATCAATTTAGAATATTGTATCACTTATACACACAATGACCTTATAGAGTAAGAGTTTTATAGAATTACAAATAACTGTATCAGTTAGAACACCTCTACAAAGTATCGATTTAAAAAAATAAGTTTTTTATAAAGACCTGTCTTCATTGAATGTAAATTTTATATGTGGAACTATTTTATTATTTACAATTCAACTATTCCTTAAAACCTATGAAAAATCTTTTGAAAATGCGGAATAAGAAAAAAATGCTTAGAAAGAGACATAGAAGTTAGAAGCCTATTAGTCTTGTGAAAAAAAATGAATGGCCATGAAATGTTTACTATTATTATAATATTATTTGATAATATGAAATAAATCGTTCCATGTGAAGAAAAAACTTTTTTTTCACATTTAAATCAGAAAAAATAATATAATGGAAAAAATAAAACCATTTAAGAATATTATATAACTACATTCATATCATGTGTTAAAAAGAACTAGGTCCTATTAGAATTTATAGAATAAATCTCCCTAGTAAACTCTCCCCTTATTTTATATTATGGAAAATATCATTAACCAATTTATTGTAGAGCTATATCGGGCTTACCTTTTTTATCAGATCTATTGGGCTCACCAATCATATAATCTTTATCACGATCACCCATTCTATAAGATATATTGGGATCACCCATCATAATATATCATGATCGAGTTCCATATCAAACTTAAAAAATTTTAAACTCTTTTTCATCTAAAAAATCTAGAAAAGATATTTTGAACCCGTATGAATAAAACTCTCGAATATTGAAATATACTTTCCTTTTAAGGAATCATTTTCAAAACAAAAATACCAATAATAAAGGAAAAATAAATATCTCCTTAAATAAAACAAAAAAACATTATAAAGGAAGACAAACATCAAATTATGTTTTTAATTATGGTAAATTTATTAACACTCTGTATTTCAAAAAAGAATATTCCTTTTTCCTTTTTCTAATGAAAGTAAAAATAATCATTATGAAAACATTAAAATGATTTCTTTTTGATTTTTTTTCAATAAAGTAAAAAAAGTTACCAAGATTTAACTTTAAAATTTATTAATTTCCATATAAATTCATCCACAAAATAATTTGATTATTATGGGCTTGTAATAAAACTATTTAGAAGATAAATCATTAAAACATTTAAAACCACGTATTAAGATAAATTGTTACTTACCTAGATTATAACTCATCGTGAACATTATATATATTCTAAAATAATATTCTTATATTAATTATTTAATTTCTTAAGAATTTTTTTAAATTTTTACTATTCATGTTACTTTTTAAATTACAATTTTATATTCAATTAGTTAATGATTACTTTCATATCTGATGTTTTATTGATATTCATCGTATATATCAATGTGACATCGGTAGGTTGGTAATGGTCAAAGAAATAATAGTTTTTTTATGTAATGATTTATAATCATAACATAATTATCCTCTTAGGAAATTAATTATATTCTTGTAACCATCCATGAAAATATGGTTATGAAAAATTATATACGTTATAGTTTTGAAGATGATGTGTTGTATGTACGCATGAGTAACATTTCCATTTTTCAACAACAATAGAGAAAATAAGGTAAGTATTATTTTATATTTATAGAAATATTATAATACTCTATATATATTATTATATAGTTAAATACTTTATATATACCATCCATGTGATTTTCTGATAAAATTGAATCACAACGCTTTGTGGAAGTTGTAATCCACACGTAAACATAAACCACATTATCATTTTTCAATAGAAGAAAAGGTAAGAATACAAATGATACAATATATTTATATAATGATATATATTTAATGAATAATATATATATATATATATGATAAATACATCGTTATAAAGATCTATTTGATTCAGTGATGTAAAACTAATTGCTTTGGTTTGCGAGGTGGTAGTCTACCACACACACGAACAATGGTTACATTTCCCATTTGTAGGAGGAAAGAGAACCTTATTGTTTATTACATTTATGTAAATATATTTATTTATATTTATTCAAATTTTTTATTATTTGATCCTATTTAATATTTTTTAAGGATGTGAAAGAAAAAATAAAATTAAAAATTATGGTTAAGAACTATACATCTTCATGAGATAAGTTATTTAGTTTTAATATATGATAGTTTTATAATCAAACCAGGTCATATACGATGTGAGGAGTGAATTTTTGGTGAGTCATGAATGGGTATTCACTAAGGTAGACTTATAAGAACGTTTTAGGAAGATATGAGAGGAGGATACATTTTATAAGTAAGGTGAGGGGAACTCATGGAATTACTTTTATTATTAAAATTTTATAAATCAATTTTCATGAAAAATTGTAATAAATTGATATATTTAAAATATTAATATTTATGATTCTAAATACTATCATCAAATAAAATTAGGACATGTTTTGATGATGATTTCACCCTTATCTCTCACTTTTAACCCATGTTATCCCTTTCGATGATTAGTGCAAAATTAAATATTTTTTTACATTATAGGAGGAAATAAAGAAACTATAAAAGGAAAAGTGGACAATAAACATACAATGAATTATATTTTTAACCATACAAATTAACGTTTTTAATAAAATATTTTTATGAGTTTTAAATAATTTAATTAAATATTATTTACTATGAAATATAAAAAATTCTATTTTGGAATTATTCAATAAATCTCACTTCAATTTCAAAAATATATTTAAAGTAAAAAAAGATATAATCCATTAAAACATTTAGAAAAATTTATATTTATCTATAATATTCATGTCAAACAATAAATAACCCATTCATTATTAATTTATTAGTTTTTAATATCATTTACTTTAATTTTATACTATTTTCACAAGCACCCTCTGAACATTTTTTAAGAATTTAAGGCAATTATTTCGTCACTAAATATAAAAAATAAATTAACTTGAAAAAAATAACTCAATAATATTTCAATTACACCTTTTTAATTTGGGAAATCTTATTTTTATCCTTATTAAAATATTATTCAAATTTTTAAACAAAGAGAGTGACATTTTGTTTTTATTTCTTTATTTAATACTATATTAATGTCATTATCAATGGAAAGTGGAAATAAATTTCCACATTGTTCTATATTTATGTTCATAGTCAAAACACACTTATCAAATAAAAACAATGAAACTTTAATAGAGAGTTATAGGGCTTATTTCATTATTTTAGACCTTAGCGACCATATTTACCCATACAAAGGTGACAAACATTTAATAAATTACTAATTATAAGAAAAAAATAAACATGAACTATTTAAAATTTTCAAAAAACTAATTCATAATCTGGAATCCATTTTTTGAGAATCAATTTCATGATGTGTTTGAAATAAATTTAAAATTAAAATAAAAGAACAACAAAAGCAGTTTTTTAAAACTATGTTATTAATCCCAAAAATGAACTTATACCAAAATCATTTATAATGATGATTAAAATGTATTTGAATAGATTATATCTAATTAAATTATATTTATTTTATCTTGACATCAATTTAAAAGAATAATGGTACATTTAAATTAAAATAAATGACATTTTTAATAAAATTAGTAATTTTCACAATACATAAAAAAATTAATCTACAGAAAAAAATTAAAATTTCACCCCAATTAAATTTTGGAATTATGATTTGAAAAATGATAAAAATTTTATTCAATTCAATTTATAAATGTTAATGAAATTAATTTTAACATTTTATCACAAAAAGTCAATAAAATGATTTAGGAAGAAAATGTATTTTTGAAGTATAAAATTACTACTAAAAATGATGTGCTTATTTATGAATAACTATTCAATAAATTGGTATTCACTATAACCTATATATATAATATAGTAAATAATATTTATAATAGATAATTTAATTTTTAGGTTATAATTGCTACATTAATATAATATTATTATTATGTGGTTTATTTAATCTCAACATTTCATGTTGTATACACTATTTAACGTAGTGTTATTTTCAAAACTTATGATGTTACATATTTTGAGATAGAGAAATCTATAAAAATCACATGATCATATTATAAATGAATAAATTCTCATGGAATCATTAATTATAAAACAAAATTATCTTGTTGGGCATAACCTTCTCTTTTAATAAACCAGATATAATCAATGAAGATCTATAAAAAATGATCCCCCCTCTGCTAAACTGGTTTTATCAATGATTACACTTTATATAATCTATTTACTATTTAATATAGAATGTATGATTGTTTTTATCTTCCACTCTCATTTCTTCTCGAGAATTTTTGTAGTGTTTTTCATTATTTTCTTCAGCATCCAAGCTTCCAAATGAAGATAACCATAAATTCACATTATCACTATTATCTAAGAGAAATATAGTATGAAAACACATTATAATATGAAAAATATCATCCAAAAGGATGACTATACATTCAAAATATTGTTTCTTATCTCCAATTTTTGAAATTTTCAAGTAATATTCAAGATATTCTTAAATTTACAATATCAAGGGGTAATGGAATTTTTCATGAAATGATGAGAATATAACTTCAATGAATTATGTAATTAATATTTATCAACTATATACCCACTAAATCTATATGAAATAATATTTTAAACTCCATGAAACATACAGTGGGTAAAATTTTGATTCTCACTGTTTTTTTATGTGACACACATAAATGTTTCATTACATATATTAAAAAATAGTTCCTCTAAAAACATGAAATTTTCTCCTCGAAATCCTAAAATCACGGGGTCAATATTTTTATAGTATTTTCAAATAAAATTCATTACAATGTCGAAATCCAACTCATCATGAAGGTTTGAACACTGAAGAAATATAAAATAATCTTTGAATCTTCTTCCAACAACGTGGACATTCTGTATTAGTGAAAATCACGTAATTTAGAGATGATCCTAAACTCAAATTTTAAAAATTATAATATTTTTGTGCATGTTATGACCAATTGTAATTTGATCTAATCAAAAAATGATTTTATAGCTATATTAATATATAATTTTTTCTTAATCACATTCAAACCACATCATCCAAAATGCAACACATATTTTAACATCGTGATTACTTAATCTATTAAATGTTATTATTTTTGGTTTTCTCTTAAACAACATTTTTAGTTTAATTATTTTTTTGTGTTTTATTGTTTTACCTACAAAATAACCTTCAATCCTGTGCTAAATTCCTCCAGGAATGGTCACAAATATTCTATCAAATTTATGAGTAGGGATAATTAATCATTCCTTAATCATACCATCCATTAAAGCCTGAAAAATCTGAAATCCATCATGTCTATTTGATTTACTCATATATGCTAGGAAAGTATGTCTTTATCTTTTTCAAGATCCATTATGTATCTATGGTGTAATTAATTCTTTCACTAAAAAACTTTCTTTTCCATCTGCATGCTTATGTGCCACACATGTCAATGTTATATAAATTTAACTATATTTTATTTCCATGTATATATAACTATCATCATCATCATTCATTCAAAACTATTTCTCGAATGAATTTTTAGTCACCAGATAATCCTTGATTTTAACATTATCATTTATCCATATTCATAAAATAATCCAAAGATGTGTTTTCTATTGTGCATCCCATTAATATTTAGTTATAATTATCACCATGATATTATTCATACTCATCTTAAAAGAAATATCCTTATATTCATTGATTGAAAAAAATTTAATGTAAAAAATACACTAGGAAAGAAGAAACCTTCTAGTTACAACATAAAGTTATTTATACTATGATTATGGATGTGTTTACTCTTGATTAGTTAGTCTAGGTGGTCTATATCTATCCCATTAATTATATATAAATTCATGGATGGTGCGTTTTAGAGATAGGGTATGTTAGTGATTGACCTAAGGAATGGATGATATAGATTAGGATAATCATGTGAGATTGAATAAGGGTCAAAAGAGTCACTATGGTCATACCACATGTAGTTTTTATAGGCTTTAGCATTTTTTTTCTTGATTTAAGTGTTATATATAATTTATGGTGCTTTTTCATCATTAACTATAATTTTAATTTTAACTCATGAAGTATACACATCCTTGATTTTAATCATATATATATTTAGAGGTTTAGTATAGTAAACTTAATCATCATATCAAGAAAAAAATTATAATATTTATTTAGGATTTTGATTAATTTAATGGTCTTTGGTAAAGGTGAGTCTTTTGGTCAACCAACACTCCACCTTCAATGATTGTTTTTTAAAAGGTGTAATATCATCTTATTCTCCAAAAACTGTGTCCTAAATTGAGTATATTTAGTTCCTTATTGTATGATGAGGAAATTGAAAAAAGTGGTGGTTATTAAAAAGGATTTTTTTTGCATTGAAGGCCTTTTACTCTTTCACAAGGTGACTCTTGAAACAATATGTGACTTCTTGAAAAAAAAATAATGATGTTTGGGTGTCCTCAAGAGATGAATTGTTGTTGGAGGGTAACACATTACCTCTTTAATATTACTCCACAATATATAAGTTTAGATTTTATATTAGATAGTGAGACATTTTTATAGAAGTTTGATTTATATTTTGGACATATTATTTTAAAGATGTTTTATTTAACATTATAAAATAAATTTTACGTATTTTATACTATGAATTATAAGTTATTATGTAAATATTTCTTCAACTTGATAATATATCTTACCATTATTCTATGATTATTATGCTATTGTGATATATTTTATTTAAAGTTATTATATTCTTATTTTTTGAACCTATAATGTATTCTCTTGATTTGATAATATTACCTGAGGGGAAAGGTATATGACTATCATTATATGGTTCTCATACTATCTATTATATTTGTTATTATATATTTCGAACATAATGCTCTTAATTGGAGAGTCTATATAGAGATTTTAATAAACTTCTTAACGATTTACTTAGAATTTGAGGAATAGGTAATTAAGGAATATGTTCTTGGATGATAGTGGTTGTGGATTAAGGTGCATGTTCATAAGGACATGTTATTTCATTCTTTTGAGATGATGTTATACCTTTACCCTTGTTATTTTTCCATCACTATGGCTGATTTTTTCCATTACCAAGTGATTCATTATTCTTTTAGATGTTTTTAGTTTGAATGATGATTATTTTCCCTCTTGTCTTAATCAATATTATTTAGTCCTTCTTCCTAGATTACAGTAATTGTTTTAGACATGTTTTTTTCATTCTTTTGTTTGTATAGAATTAAATATAGAGATTTCCATAATTATATTTCAATTAATTAGAAACCAATATCATATTTTTATATTTAATTATTAATTTTGTTTAATATATAAATATTTTATTAATTATTTTTTAGTAAAATTGTCTTATGACACTACTATACCTCGTATCATGAATGAACATGTATATATAACAAATATTAGTAGGGACACCATTAAGTAATGCACTCAAACTCTAAATGAATATCCCATTGAATATGAAATTTCAATTTTATAATTTCATTTAAAAAATGGTATGTGATTATATCTACTTTGATGCCTGATGGATTAGGATGGAATTATTTGGAAGATCAGAAAAATATCAGAACATGGAGAACTAGTAACCAGTATTCTACGAAACTATCTATGGAACATTTCTATTAATTATTTTGGTTTTTCTATTTTAGTTTTTCATTTCTGTAGAGTAATATAATTATATTATTTTTATGTTTTGGTTAATTAATATATATATATATATATATAGTCTGATTTGAACGGTTTTATATGTAGAAAAGTACTCACTTGTTTACATATTTTTTGTAACCATGTGATATATGGGAGGGTCATGATGGATTTTTATATTAATATTTCATTGACCAAGAATTACAGTATAGGATGTTAAATGATCCATTGATGATTAATTTAGATCCAAATAACAATTCATTATACCCTTACAGTTAGTGAATCATCTTTGTTATGTGGGATTTTGGTTATGGTAAATAGCTGATCTTGGATGGGCTATTATAAATCACTTCTCATAAACATTAAACAAAATAAATGTATAAACAAATTCATATAAACTAATTAATTAAATAATAAACTTATATTCTCTATAAAAGTATAGTTTGAACACTGGACTGAATATTATTCAATTATTTTTTCATTGCTAGTTACCAGTTCAATGAATTATACCAAATTTTGGTCAACACTATCAATTATAGAACACATTAACCTAAATTATTATATCTATTAACCATATATAATTCTATTATTTAATAGTTTACCACTATTAATTTTTCAATATGAACATTTAAACATATGTGATTGCTCCACCAACACATCAACCAATTTGTATATTTACAATAAATAGTACTTAATATAGGAATATTGCTTCACAACTCAACAATATTCTATTTGAATACTGTTTCCAAGGATTATATTCTACTACTTTATAAACAGTTCTTCTCATCTTCTACATAAATAGTTATATTCTTATGTCCCTCATTCATCCCAACCCCACTGAGGCATATTACTACCCATATTTTCTAAAACTATATCAATTATTAACAAATCAAACCAAATTTCACACCTAGAAAGTGTCTATATTTTTACTAATTTGTTTAGAAAAAGACTCTGAATGAAGTGATAAGTATGGTGAATATGATTTTCCATAAATAAAACACAAAATTTTTAGTTTTTTGTATTTTACTAATTCTATAATAGAATAATATTATATTCCCTATTTATTTTTTATTCCCTTAAAAATCCCTCTATCCATTTTGGTAATTCATAGACATTTCTCATTCCATTTAATATTCATTTATTATTTACAATAAATTTTCAATATATACTTGAGAAATCTAGTTAAATTTCATTCCCCTATAACATAATACATTTTCTATAGTACATATATTATTTTTCAAATATCTTTTAATATTCAAATTAATATATGAATTCATTTCCTCAAGCACTCTTAAACCATAAGACAATTCTATACTACATTTAAGATATTAAATTACTACTCCATATCATATTGGTGAGCCTACCCTGTATTTTACACTTACATGATAAAAATTCTAATTGTAATAGAAATTTCAGAACTATTGAGAACTTTTTGTCTTGCCTGTTTTACCATTTTAGACCACATTAACTAGTCCCAAGTCTCGCCTAATTTATGTTTAACTCACAAGCATTATTTTATAGTTCTTGAAAAATATGGTATATCTGGACTTTTTGGAAATTATAGAACCAAACCATATTCCATTAATCATATTTTTCAAATACCTCACGAAAATCAATACTCCATGAAGTAAAATAAGTTTCTAAATTTTCATTAAAATACACTAAGACATTCTCAATTAATTATTTGTTCACAACAACATATTCAACTAAATAATTATCCTTATAGAATATCTATTAATAAAATAATACATTATAAATTCTAACAACCTTTGACTTATTATTTTACAAAACTAAATCTTTAATTCACAACATTATAACAAAAAAAATACATTACGTGGACACAGATTCTAGGTTTCCCATTTCATTTGCATCAATATATGATATGTGTTGAAATGATTAACTTCTGGCCTGATATATCTACTACATTACTGGAAAAATTTTCCTATGGAATATAACTATATTTCATGATGAAAATAATCTTATGGGTCATGTATTACATGGTATTGATTAATTCTTCCCAATATTCTTTTAAAAAACCCAAATGCAGTCACATCCTCTAGGTTCTCACACTTGGTCTGTTGTTCATCTGTTCTTCCACACCATTCTATTCTGGTATATCATATAATATATACTAAAACATATTCTCTATATTATAATAGATTTATTTGAATTATTATATCTCTCCCAATATGGAAACATCATTAGGGGTTAATTTATGTTCATAATAAAAATTATATTATTTCCAACTGAAGAATGTAAAATGTTCCAAACTTATAAAATCCATACAAATAAGAGTAAAACTAGTTATAAAATCACTAGAAAATAAATCACCCAAAAGTTAAGACATAACTGAGATAATACAAAACTATAAAAAAACAATATAGTTAAGTACAAATTTGACAGTTATGGATGAAATAGAAAAAACAACAAGAAAGAATATCCTTGAATTATTTAACCTTTCAATTAAAAATATAATTGGTCTTACTTTAAATATGTAGGATTAACTAATCCAAAATATAAGGGATAAAAATTATGATAACCTTGAAAATAATCAATCAAATATACAATAACATACTATTAAAAATCTATAATTATTTGAATTCTATATGTAGTATAATATCTATCACTGTGGTCCAATTTGATCAACCTTATTGGTAGCAATTCCATCCTCATAAAGGTTAAAGAAATAGTTTTGAATATAAATATTGTTAGAATAGAAATATCACTGATCACATAGGATTGTAATAAACAAATTATATGGATATGTCATGTAACTTTTATAATCAGTCCTCACAAATAGAATCTTTAAGAAAAACACTGAGAAATAAAAATTAAATCTCTCTAACATAGAGATAGTTTAGAGACTACATAAGTAGAGTTTTCACTATGTAGTTTACATTTATTCTCTTTATCGTAGGTTTTAATTTGTAGATATCGGAATACAAATTCTGAATTATTCTGGTATGGTTGTAAAAAACATGAATTTCCACTATATTTTATTTGATATATTTCAGGTTTCTTAACAATACTCTATCAATTACATTTTTCAGAATCGTCAAATTTGATGTATCAAATATAAAGTTAAATATATGAAAAAAGAGCATAAAAATACTATAATTTAAAAAAAATGAAATAGGATTTTTATTGTGATTTTGGAAAAAAATAACATAGAATAATACATTTTACTAAGAAATATCTCTCATTTCTAAAATCATAAGACACAAAGGAAAATGTGTATTTAACTAAAATTAAAAATAATAAACTTACAATATTTCTTTATAAAATCTCAATGATTATATGATATGAAAAACTATCTTGGATACTACATTAAAATAAATAGTAAAAACAAGAATGTATAATAATACTCCCTCTTAAAAAATTTGAACTTATCGTACTCCCATTTCACTAGTATTTTTAATTTTCTGAATTTATAATTTTCATAAAGGAAGAAAAAAACATGGATAGTAAATAAATTTGAATAATGTATGAATGGTAATCCATCCATTATCTGGAGTTAATAATTTATAAACTAGTGTTATAATTCATTGAAATAATATATGAAATATATAATGAAATAAAAAATTTTTACTTTTATATGAGATGTTCAAACCATATATTAATGTGTTTTCAATAAATTATCTTGGTCATATATAATCCATTTATATTCATATATTTATAGTTATTTTTATTTATCTTCTAATTACACTCCACTTAAATTTTTAGACATAAATTAATTTCATCAACATGAAATCAATTTTAATTTTTAGATAACAGAAGTTCCAACTCCTTGATATACTTCACAATAATTTCAAAATTTTGAAACTATTATTCAAATTTATATTTTATGTTATTTTTTTAATTTAAATACAATTTTGACATAATATATTCTTATATATCCATTAAAACATTAATCCACACTATAGTATTGTAAAAGAAAAATCATAGAGTACATTATTTGAAAAATGGACACAACATTAGATACAATAATCAAATTTTCAAACATCAAATCCAACTAATGGACAATATATACAATAATTAAACATTTTTTTAATTCAAAACAATATATATAAAGATTATTTTATTTATCTCTATTAAAAATATCCTATGGGTTGACTACAAGATTAGAATTTTTTTCAAGTGTTATATTTAGAATATTAATCAAATTAGCATAATTGATATCTTCTTCTCAAATATAAATTTCAATATAGTGTGAATTTTTCACTTTCTTCTGTCACTATGTATAAATTGACTTCACCTATTCAATATATTTTTAAAATGAACATTTTAATGTTCTCATAGAACCATCAGAAGTTGTGTAAGCTTTCTCAGTCTCATTTTCAAATTAGTTATCTGATTTAAACGATTCTAATGTTGAATAACAGTATGAGTTTGGTGATATAGATACCTATAATGGTGTTGAATTATTACAAATTAATTCATTCCACTATTCTTTAAGTATAACCAATCTCTCATCAGTATTTGGAGGTAGATTAAAAAGTGATCTAAAAATGATTGATAATCACCATTCATAACATTCCCTTTCCCTTTTCTTTTAAGTAAATAAGAAACATTAATCTTTATCCTCATAGTTCCCTATTACTCTTCATTATACTCAATAACACACATTCATGGTAAAAAAGCTTGGATTTATTCTCTTTTAAAGAAAACATTCTTAACTATTCATCAATTTTATGACTAATTTCATCTTATTTATGATATTTATCATATTATTTAGTTAAACCTAAAAATATTTGTAAAGATATATTCTTTAAATTTTGTTTTAACTTTTTAATATTTCATTAAAATCATCTCCATTGTTTGGAACTATCCTTCCAGCTTTGTCTTCTAATTATTTAATATAATTTTCTTGTTATTTATATGTGATTTGGAAACAAAAATTTCTCCATCTTCCTTGATTTTTATATTTCTTACTTTTTAATAGATTTGTTTTCAACTACTGGAATCATAAATTATATTACTTTTTCAAAAAATATCATTTAAACAAAATCATAAACTAACTTCAATATTGTAAAAGATTCACTATTTAGTGGATTTTTTATGACTCTATTTGGAGTTCCAAATCACTTTATCCTTTATTCTCAAAATACATAACTAAAAATTGAATTAGAATTATCAAATATAAATTTATATTAAAATTGAACAAGATTAAACAAATAGCTTAAATATGATTAAAAAAATATTTAAAATATTAATGATTTTCATACATTAGTGAAAGTAAAGGTAATAGATATTCGAAATCTATATAGTATCCTTGTCTCAATTTCTCATAAGAGAAAAATCCAATAATCAACCAAAAACCAATTATAGCTACTAGATCTATATTCACCATTTTATTGACTATATATAAAATCTAAAACATGTTATAAATACCTTCCAGATTTTGATAAATTTAGAAACATATGGATATTATTTTAAAAAAATAACAAAGAAAATACTACAACTGAAAGTCTAATTGGTACCACAATATTATTCATGCAATTGAAACATCCATGTTCCTAAAAATGATACCATAACATAATCATTTTAATCATAAAACCTAATTGATTAAATTTATCAGACATTATAAGGAAAAATAATTAAAATTTTATACCAAGAAATTTTTTTATCTTATCTTGAAAATCAAATAAACTAATTTAATAAATATTGCTATCATTTATACCCATGAAATTCATCTAACCATTCATAAAATATAACTATATTTTTAATATTTCTATTGGAATCCATTTATATTCATAAATATTATACAATGACTCAAAAAATATTATTAAAAGAATAAATCTTTCCATAATTAATTAATAATAAATGAAAAAGGGTCCACATGACTTTGTATATAGCCATTCATCGACTGTTGATCTGAAATAAATCATATGGTTAAAATTACATCTCTCAAAATATTTTGAAAAATCCTATGAAAGAATAAAAAATAAATTTATATAACAAACAACTTTATATTATCAATGACATTTAAAAAACATAAAAGTACACAAAGTAAGAGAAACTAACTGTATTTTAAAGATACAAAAGATATGAATATAATAAGTAACCATCTAGATGTTATCATCCAGTTCATGAGAATAATAATATTCTAATTTTGATGGTTCTTAAATATATATTAAAAATCATCTCTTATAATTCAAAAAATCATTCCATAAAATTTAAATTTTATAAAAAATGTTAGGAATATATTGTCCCATTTATCATGGTGTAATTAAATATATAATGATAATATTATAAAGGAAAATAATATACACATATGTGTGTCCTTATGTAATGGAAAAAAATAATACATAAGATTAGAACTTCAAATCCAACTATTGATTCATAAATATAATAAAGATATTTATAAGAGTAAATATTATCAATTTTTCAGGTACAAGTACATTGGATCTTCCTCTGAAATAAAACATATGAATTCTAAATCAAGACCTTCATAGGTCCTGTGATATTAAAAAAAAAATCAATTTTGGGACCCACATTTGTTTACCCCTTATATTATGAAAAAATTCATGTTCTATAGAAATATAATATTTACATGTTTTGAATTAATAACTGTTATTCAATATGTAATTATTTTCTTATTTTATACTATTTGACACTTTTCTCAGAATATTGTAGTATTCAGTATAATGTATGTATTCTTAAAATGGGTCCTTCTCTATTTTCTCATACTATATTAATTGTAACTAAATCCAATTGTCATCTTGGCCATCATAAAGTATCTAAGAAGCTATTTAAAAGTTTTCTTTCAAGATGTAAAATTTAGATATAATTTCTACAAACATTCAACCTACATCTTCATTTTAGTAATATTATTACCATAAAAAGTACTAATAAAATAAAACATTAAATCATACTCATAAGAAAGTCTAATAATCACATTAATTTCCTTAGTAACCTAACCATTATCTTTACGATGTTTTATGAGAAATATTTTATAATTTTCTTCACCTTTTGTAACATATAAATTCAATTATTCTAATGATAGACATCATTCTACCTAATAATTATAATAAAAAAGAAAATGTGACTATAATGGAATATTCATAAATCAATCAAAAGTAATTGTATCCAAAAATTGTTTCTTATTTTAAGAAAAATTCTCATAAAAATGTTTTTTAGTTTTTATCATTCTAAGTAAAAGTACTATTGGTTGATGAATCCCTACTCAAACTCCAACTATAAACAATAATGACCCAAATTTAATACATAGTCTTAAACATAATTCCTTATCAAAATTATAGCACTGATTATTTATTCTTGACCCTTTTAGGTTTGATTTTTTTGGAAACTAAGAACATAAAAAATGGAATAAATTGATAACATTAGATAAAATAAATAAATTTTATATCTCCATAATGAATTCATTATTATACCATCCTTAATATCCTCACCACATAAAATTTCATGGGGACATTTTTCAGTAAAATGGGGTGAGTATAAATATCATCAATGGATTAACAATGGGAACAAAGTTAAAAAAGAAACATCAAGAATCAAAAATTGGGTATAATATAAGAGAATGAACATAACTATAAGATTAAAAATATTATCATAATAATAAAAGGAATAAAATTATCATAATTAGATGTGGCATAAAATTTAAATGTGGCTATAAAATAAGCCTGATACATTCCTAAGAATGTCACCAATGTTTATCTATTTTGTGTATTAAAATCTTATTACCATGGTTATAAAGTAAAATACCACATAATTATTATAATAAACCCCTCCATGGTATCATGAACATGATATATATAGATATTAACTCTCTCACAAATGGATTGGAGATTTTTTATGGTTAACTATTTATATTCCTATCATTATGTGTTCTATATCAATTTTATAACATAAGAATATATGTCATTATTTCAATCCCACAAATAATGAATTTGGATTTGAGACACAGCAATACAAACTTAATTACTAATATATATCTAGTTGAATACACTTTAATGAAAACATGGCTGGGTATTAAAAATTGGAATTTACTTAATCTAAAATGGATTAATGATTTCAATAACCTAACAGCTATAAAAAATAGTTTATAGAGTGGGTATAATGAGAAATAAGGGTATTATATCATCAATAGTTCATAATTAAGAAAGAAATGGATTGATTATGAACACGTGAACACAATATAAATTGGAACTCGAATGGATTATCACAAAAGAAGTTTTTCAAAAAAAAGGATGATGAGGAGATTATGTACATTGTGAAGTAGATTCTTAATGATCAGGATGAATCCCTAGAATGTTATAAAATCATTAGGGGATATTTAGAGAGGGATAATAAATATAGATTCATGTAAAATTCATTTATTGTATATATTTACGATAGAATGGGTGGGAGTTAGATCCCTTTATATGTGAAAAATGGTCATTCCATGGAATCTAATGTAAGGAAATAAGTAAATATAATATCACTTAGTGGTTAGATTGGTTTTTATGTTAGATTAATTTAGTGGGGGATGTTATTATTAAACACTTAGGTATGAATTTATAACCTATAAAATGTATTCTATAAGGTACAAGTGTCGAATTTCTTTTACAAAATTAAATCCACATTTCATTTTCCATTTTAACAGTAATTGATATTGGATAAATTCTTATCATGGAAATTATTTTATCACAAAAACAATAATATTATCCTTCATACTTGATTTATATGTGATGAATCTATATTTTTTATTCATTTTATCTATGGAAAATATATAAATATGATCAAATCAACTTTAAAATTAAAATCTAAAATGTGTTTAATTTTTGAAAGAAATTGTTGTTTTAATCATTAAGAATTATTAATCAAATTTAAAATTAATTTATAATGATTGTTAATTTATTTTAATGGAATTTTTAAAACTATACTAGTTTCATCATCTAAATATGATATGTTTTAATTAATTTATGAAAACTATACAAGGCTTTAAAATAATAATATACATGAAGATAAAACACATTTAAAAAAATGAATCTTTTAAAAAAATATTACTTGTCGAATAAGAAAAACTGGATGGATATTAACCTAGTTTAAAATAAATATAGTTTAAAATTTTAATTAAATTAATTATTAAATAATAATATATTACAATTCATAGAATCTAAAAAGGATTTTTTTAGAGAAACATATTTTATATAAAAAATGATTAATTTGTCATTTATCCATTCCAAGTGAATATTATTATTGTGTTACCATTATTTTTATTTCTATATAATTTTTGTAAAATGGTTACCCTTATTTACTCCCAATAATCCAATATATATTTTATAATGGTTATATAAATTTTAATTAAGTGTGTCTTGGTTCATTTTTGGTCAAATATGTATATAGATAAATCTTATGAAAAAATTCAATTTATTTAAAAATAATAATATATATATAGTGAAATTTTGGGTTATTACAATATTTCCGTGACAAAAAACATCCATCAAAATTTGAATCCTACTCTTGAACAAAAGGGTATATATTTCATTTAATGAATCTTTGATAACCATGGTTTCTTCCTGAAACATGTGATTTAAACCTAGAACACTCATTAGTCAGGTTGTCTTATTCTTCAATTCTTTTTGCCTTTCAAAGAGAATTAGTATTGGATGTTCATTATATGAATGGTTAGGTTCCAATTCCAAACCATTAATGTGAAGTATAGGTGTTAGGTTTAGGATATAATTTTGAAGAAGGGACATGTGTAAGATGCTGTGGACATTTAAAGGATTTTGAGGTGGATCCAATCAATATTCTATTTCTTGAACATGAACTATATTATCAAAATGGTACAATATACCATGGATCTATCTTTCCCATAATACCAAATCTCATGAATCCATTACATAGTGATAATTTTATAAATACATGATCCTAAACATGAAATTATATGTCCTTTATTTGATTAAGTGGATAACACTTTTGACGACTTTGAGTAGCCTTAATATGTCTCTATATTGCTTATATAAATTCATCAGTTTCATTATCAAGGTCTAGTCCAAACTATCTTTATTCTTCAACCTCATCCTAATAAGTCATAATTCTTCACGGTTTCCCCTAAATTGATTTATATATATCCTTTTTAATAATTTGGTAAAATCTATTTTTTGAGGAATTATATATGTGGACTATTTTTGTCTGAACTATATTTAAAATAAAGAGATCTATCTGATTACAAGTCCACTAATTTTTTAATATATTTGTTATACTTACTATGAATTTGATGATGATTGGATTCTCTTAGTTAAACTTTATTATTCATTGTTTTTTTGAAATTCATCTCAAACATTAATATAAATATTAGATCATGCTCAAATATTATTAATAGTTATGCACCATGATGATTTACTACTTTCTGAACAAACAATAGAGAAAGTATCTTCAGGGAGTAACCCATTCATATATTAATTAAATTCATAGACATGGATAATCTATCAATTAATACCCATAATTTATTGTTTCACAATATCTACATAGGAAGGAATGTAAAAAATTCATTACTGATGTTGCTCTACATTCTTTAGGATATATATATTGTGGTTTTAAAGCTCACGTATAATTTTGAAACTTCAAATCCACTTGCTAAAATACCATATTACTAGTAATGTATTCCGAAATTTCAATTTTAATTTTCCCCACAAAAAATGGATGAAAAATTTTATATACATTTTGTTGCATGATGAATGTATAGAGAATGTAGATCTGTAATATTGATCTAATAGTTTTATCTTTAATTCTGGAATCTAAGGGATATATATCTTTGTTCTATAGCTTAGTACACCCTCCTGGTCAAGATAAAAAATCGAAAATACAATTTTTTCAACACATAGATCATCCTTTGTGTCATAGGAAAATCCCTTTGGGAATTAATGGTTTTATCAAGTAATGATGGTTGGAAAACTATTTGGTATTGTACTAGGGATATTTATCCCCTTATAATGTTTATTTTTATCCATACAAAGTCCATGAACAATAGATCTCATTAAATTATAATCATAGAAAGAACTATGGTTAATTTCCTAAAAATTCACGAGTGACCTTGTTTTCTTTACAAGAGTGATAATAAAATTGAATAATAATAGTAATTTAAAATATCCAACCATATCCTTAATAATATGTTCAGTTACTTCTTTGTGAATATTCACTATAGACATTGGTGGAATATATACATATCACACTACCCCCATAAAGTGAGTCTCTCAAAAATTTAATGAATTTTTTCTAACTCTAAATCATGAGTATGATAATTATTCTCCAGAGTCATCAACTATCATGATGTATAATCAATCCCATATCATTCAACATGAGTAAGAATCTGTGTCCCCTCACCGATGCATCACTATAGAAAAAAATTAATTTTCTCTTAGTGGATACATTAATCATAGGTGAAGTAACAAACCTATTCTCTATTTCGATGTATCATTATTCCCTTTCCATAATCCAGTTGAGTTAACTCCGTTTATAGTTACCTTATTTATTGAATTATAGTTTCATGAAATATTTATTCAGAAACCTTATTTCATATAAAATGAGAATAAAGAAACTAAGTTTCTGCATTACTATATCTGTATGAGGACACTCATATGATACCTTTTTTTTATCTAGGTACATTTAAATTCCATTTAATGATAGAATGATTCTATAGAATTCATTTTTTTGTAATCATAAAATTACTAAATTTAGAGAAACTAGACTTTTTTCTTTACTATTTTTATTATAATGATCATGTATTCCTTATGTTTCTCATGGAATTTGGAATATAACATAATATAATCAATAATACGACCAAAAATTTATTATTTTGTCCCCTAAAGTCTATATTCATCAAGTCTATAAATTCAAGGGGAGTAATAGTCAAACAAAAGTGAATAATAACATACTCATATTTTTCATACAATTGTCAGAGATTTTTCATTTAGAATAAGATCATTTGTAACACTCATTTGATGAACTCCTGATTGGAAGAAAATATTATAAAATAATTTCCTTCCATAAATCTAGTAGAATAAATCAATAATCGTATGAAGATGGAATTTATTTATTACATTTATCATAATAATTCATTTATAATCAATCCATGTTTTTACTTCACTAGGAGAAATGGTTCTACATAAGGATACACAATTAGATGGATCAATTCATTTTCAAAAAATTTACACCCTAAATTATAAAACAAGAACATTATATTTGATAGGATTTGCAAGAAAAAACACAGAGCTTAAATAATAAATAAAATATTGTTCTTCAAATTTAATCTATTTGATACGTTGTTGAACAATAAAACATGACATGAATCGAAAAATAATAAAGTATATGTAGTCATTAAATTATAGGGTATCAATTTTGATAAATAAATTATTTAAATTATGGTTTTATAATGATTATAAATAAAACTAAATTCATTTAAATGAAAAGTAAATGTTTTCTGGAAAACAATATTTTTTTTGTAAAAGACCATTTCCTCACACCTAAAACACAATATTTAAAAAAATTTCAGAACTTTTTGAAATTTTATTTGAAAAAATAAACATCATTTTTTAAATCTCATATCAAATATATCATAGGATTTCTTTTTATTAGTAGAAAAAAATAATGAATATAAATTCAAAACTCCCTTTTCATTTAAAGTATTTATAAAGAAATATTATATTTAAAAAAAATTTTAAGTAAAATTATTTCAATTAACTATAAATTAATCCTATTTATGAAATTTTAATCATTTTCCTATCAATTTTTGATATAAAAAATTGTAAAAATTTGAAAATTTTATCTTTAAAACCATTCATTCTCATCACATCCACAAGATTATTTTTAAATTAAAATATTCAATTTATGTGAATATAGTTTTTAAAAATTTATGCCATATTTGGAATCATCATAAGTTATATTATCTAATAATTTGAACTCATGTTTTTACCAAAATAAAAAGTTAAAACATTAATAATTATTTTCCATATTTGGGGTAAAAATGTGTCAACTATAGGGAGAAATTAAGTACATAAGATTAAAAAATGAACTATTAATTTTTAAAAAACATATCTTTACCCTTATTCCACATTATCATTATAGATATAAAATTTAGGGTTATTGTGCTATATTTGTAATTTGAATGTCTTTACCATTTTATATTCTTTTAGGACATTTATTTGTAATTTAATAAATGTTTCTCTATCCCGACATATAAAAGGTCAACCAATGCCTTCACTAATTCTCACCATGAGAGGAATAGTTTGGGATATACCTAACACTGAGCGGGGGGGGGGGGGATCAGTGTTGGGGACTTTTGATACCAATTCCAACTTTTTATCCCAATACCTCTTAACCTGTTAGGATCATGATTCTCTTATTCTCTTTTCCTAGTCACATGCAATAATAGAATGCACTAAAAATATCCACACATTAGTTTTACAAGGTTCACCAGTCAATAAGATCTGTTATGTCCTTTCCATGTATGGGTATGACCAGTGCATGGATTCTCCACTATAATGTAATATTATGTTACAATGGAGTGGCTAGGGAAAAAATACTCTAGCTAGTGTGCCTCCCTACACATAGAGGAGGAATGGAAATAATCACATCACATTTTTCTCCCTATACTCTGAGGTGGGGGAAGATAAATAATCATCGTTTAACTTATAATTAGTAGGATATACCCTTAAACTCGATAGTTATTTATACTCCTAGCGTAGACAGTCTCTTGCAGCCTCTAGGTGGTTCTTCATACTTTCTCTGAAGAAAGTCTTCCCTCTCTTCAAAGCGTTTGAAAAAACAAAAGAATATTCCTCCTATTGAGACTTGTTGGATTCTAAGGTGATAATTTTTTATTCCAAAACATTCTTATCTACTATGTTTCTTAATAAAAATCATGCTAGTAACCAACATCTTCTTTCTCTACAGAAAACCTGTAAGTTGAACACTCTTCTTCTTCCGCTTCATCAATGCAAAAATAGTTGCACTGAAACCTTATCTTCTTCACAATTTCTCTTTCAATGAAAAACCAACTGCACTGAAATCTTGCTCTTCTTTTTCTAGATATAATCACAAGCTCTCTGTGTGATTGTCAAAACGATGATGTTCTTCTCAACTTAGCATCATCACAGTTGATCAGAAGCTGGTATGAACTTCTAGCACAACTCACATCGTGCACCCCGATCCCTACTTGCACACCACCCTACTTGCGTGCCTCCCTACTTGGGATCCAACAACTTATTATGCGCCACAATTGTGAACAAATAAAAACTTGTTCACCACTTTAGGGTTAGACACAACACGCTTGTTGCACACAACTCCCTACTTGTGCGCCTCTTACAAACTACACGCAACCTCTACTTGTGCGCTACTCTGCTTGTGTGCCATTGTTCTTGCGCACCACTCTGCTTGCATGCCACTCGGATTGCGTGCCTCCCTACTTGTGCGCCTTATAAATAACCCTCAACTTGCATGCTACTTCAGCTTTCATGCCACTTTCTACAACTTTCACAATCAATGTTCACATTTTCTCCTAAGTGTTGATCCTTATGAAATGTGGAGGGTAGCTGTCTATTTATAGGGATTTTGATGAGTTTCCATATACACTTGTGGACCTCTCCATCACTTGTGAACCTCTCCATCACTTGCATGCCAGTCCATAACAAGCGTGCAAATCTATTTCCATTGTCATATTTTGATAATATGATGTTGAAATATGACATGCGCGCAACATAAACTTGCACGCCGCTTATACCCCTACGCCACATTTAAATTGCGTGCTCATCTTTAACTTTCTCTCCACTTTTTTCCCATTTTCATATTTTGATGTGATGATCTTGAAATATGAATTGCGTGTAACATACACTTTCATGCCACATATACTTCCACACCTCTTTTGACTTGCACTCCACTTTCTTTCCTTTTGCAAAAGCACCTCTTTGCTCCCCCTATCCTTCATAAGTCTTGTATCACAAGTTGTATAAACTTATTATATTTGTGAAATACAAATCAGTAAATCATCATCATAGTTTTGGGCATTGTCATAATCCCAATACCATTCATTACTTCATGTATTCTCTTAATCTTAAAAAATCATCCTTCTTTCTTATTATACTCTTTGGAATATGAATTCAAAAGTACTTCATCATCCTCACTTAAATTCCTAAATTCCTTTATAGATTTTTAGTTCCAAATAACTCCAATCACATCTCTTCATCCAAGAGTAGATGCTTGAGGATTATTAAAAAACATTCAATTTTATCGATGATGTATAACCTTTGATACATGTAATTGGAACATTAAGAACAATGCAATGATCATCTGATTTCAAGGCAATGTTAATGCATGACCATCGTAGAATTCCAAGACCTTCCACACTCTATCTTCTTCTTCAACAATAATTATCTACTTCTTGAAAATAATTTGATTCTTTTCTTCAAGTAAGATATTTCATGGTTCTGATGAAATCTTGAATAATTTCATGGTCTTATAAAAATCCACATTCTTCTTCAATCATCCTCATATGGATGATAATTAGCCATTGTTCATTTTTGCAAACAATGTGTCCCCTTGGACACAATATCTTTGGATATTGTATCAGTTCGTCAATCATCTAAATTCATCTTCTTATAGAATTTTTCAAGTATGAAATCCAATGCTATGATTCCATAACAATTCTCCAAGAAACCTCACTTCACCCAATCCCCATTAAATATTTATCCATTTTTCATCTCCTTCTTCATTTTGACCAGTATTGACAACTGTTGACAACAAATAAAATCTTCATACACAAAGTGGTACCAACAATACCCCCATTAAATTTTGTTATCAATACCTTAAAGTCTCTTCAAATGAATGTGTCAATGTCAAGATGAGAATATTCTCTCTACCCTTTACTTATTTCTCTCCCACCTACATTTCAAACATTCATTTCACTTTCTCTCCCCCTTATTGACAAGAAATACAATGTTCATAGTAGAGAGGGTATCAGTCTTTACTTATGAAGTGCACTATAAGTCATTTCACTCTATGTCTATTTGAGAAAAGATCGATGTAGAGAACAAGAGGATTTGATTTAGACAAAAAATCATTCCATTATCCACTGATTATGATACCTCATGAGATGAGATCTTCTACACTTGTCCTCAAGGGATTTCCACTTTCATTCCAGGACTAAGATATTGAATGTGATAGGAATTAATCAAACCTGAAATTCCTGCACTCACTTCAACAAAAGGATCAAAAACATTCAAGTGAAAAATGGCAGGATAAGTGGCCTTCGGGCACATTCATTCTTCTTATTTCATTTATTTATTTAATTACTCCCCCTTTGTAAAAATATATTTATTTTGAGTAACCAAGGATGAGAGATTAAAAAACAACATACATTTTCCAATGACATTTAATTCAAGGAATTTTTAGAGTAAATGAATTTGATACTTGATTAAGTTAATATTGATTGAAATAATAACTCTGGCAGCTTCTCATATGTCTCCCTCTTAAGGGAATACTCGTTATCATCTTCATCGATGGTGGTCCCTCATCATTTTAATATTTTAACATCAATTGAAGAATCTTCCAAAGATGAAAACTTCTTCTACTTTGCTATCAATAGTTGATAATAATCACTACTTCTCAGGCTATCCCCCTGAGAGATTTCTTTACCTTCAATTCCCTGTATTGTCAGAAATATTACAATACACAATGATTTAAGGGAATAAGGTTGATCGTTATTTTTTATTCAATGTGAGTAGAAATGATGGGATGGTTTTTTCAACCAAGATTCTCTATTTTCTCCACTCCTCACACTTACACAAATAATCTTCAATTATGATTGTGGTTGTGTAGATCTCAATAATTCTTCTATTTTTTTGTGTGTGAATCTTATTTTTTAAGGGATTTATAAGAATTATAATCTCTTGGTACAATTTTTTTCCTTTTGATAAATTCTTCTTGGGATTGAATAAGATAAATGAAATTTTTAACCATGTGACCAGTCTTCTTGGACCTCACACAAAAAATTTCCTAAACATGACTGTTTCATTTTGTTTGCGACCTCTTATTGACCTTTTCTTAATCATGTGGAATCTTTTTATTACTTTTTATACTAAACTTCTCCTGTTCATCTTCCTTTTTTTCCATTCATTCCAAATATGATGTCCAGATAACCAATATGTCTTTAGAAATAGTGGAATCATGTTGGTAATTTACACATGGCTTCTCAAGAGTGTCATCCTTCTTGATTATTCTTTTGGATGCACTACTCATCAACTTCTTGGATTTAGAATCCAAGGACTTCATAGTTTTCATCCTTGTAATATTCATGGGAGCATTTTCTTTTACAACATACTTCTGATTACTTCCCAGGATAGATTCTTCATTATTCACCAGCTTCTATGGTCTTTTATTCTTATTAGATTTCAATAAATTCTGTGATAAGCATGAACCATTATTTTAACCACTCCCATTATATACATCACATATGTTATCCAAAATTCCAAATCTGTTTGTAGTATACAGATTCTTCTGGATCTGTGGATGTTGATTCTTTTTTTGTGTATTTCTTACCCTTGAGATGGGACTTTTTTGTGATTTTATATTTAAGGGATTGTACCAACAATCCAGTGCACAATTCCCAAATATGTTTCAAAACCCACATTGACCTACAAATCTTGACTTATTTATATCTTCTGGATTACATTATTGAGACATCTTATTGACATGTTGTTCTCTATCTGGGGAACCATCTTCCGTATTCTTCTTCTTATCAACCCTATCAATGGTTGTAGGCATCTCATCACCTTTACTCATCCATAGGTGTTTATAGTTTTTTCTGACCTTTACTTTTTATAGAAATAGTTTTTGAAACATTGGTACAAGTTTACATTGATTGTACCATCACTTTCTCATCTATGTTTGATAGATCAATGAGTGAAACCATGATCTTCTTATCACATGTTAGAGGTCGTTTGATAGTAGAATCTTCCATTGAGCATTGAGTACTAGCAGCAACTATTTATTTCTTTTGTGGAGACTCAATATGTGTCTTCTCAAGATTGGACAACTGAGCTTCCAACTCTAGACATATCATATTGAGGATTATTTTTTAGACTTAAATAATAGTCATCTTATCTTTACGATCCTTATTTAATCTTTCAACTTCATATTAATATATCCATACTGTGTTTTGAAACAAAGAGTGGAGTTCTTTGATCTTCTTGGGGTCTTTTTCCAAATATACCTTCTTGACTTCAGTGCTCTTTTTCATCTCATCCTCAAGTTCATGGATCTTATTTTCTAGCGCCTTGTTGACTTCCTCCTTTTCTTCAACATATTTGATCCACATTTAAGTAATTAATTCAAATCATTTATTTTTTGATTCAAAAGATCCAACATGTCTAGAAAGATTTAAAAATTCTATAATTGTTTTATAGTAATCATTTCTCGAAAACATTAGGTTCTTCTTCCAGATGAGTTATATTTTCCTTCTTATATTGAAATAATCCACAAACCAGGGATGTAATTTCATTAGGAATAAAATTTTGAATCATTCTTAATATATCAACATATATTCATTGTGATGTTGTAGATTTATTATCACCTCTTTTACTCACATACTCATTTTGAGAATAATTTTGAAATGTACTAACCCATACCTCTTGATAATTTTAGGTAGGATGGTTCTTTATATTCTTTGTGGGAAAATGAGCCAACTTCTCAATTACATTCCATGTCTAGTGTGTCTTCAATGTCATCCAGATATGGATAACTAGATTTTTCTTCTTTAGATAAGAGGGAATTCTTAAGCTTTCTCTTATCTTTATTTTTCCTCTTCATCATGGTTTTGGCAGATATAGAATTTTTCATAGAGATAATTGAATCTTCATTAAAACGTCACTTCATTGTTAACTCAGGAAATAATATCATGTCCTCAAAAGATAATTTCGTCAATGTAGAGAATCCAACCGAGGTAAGCCAGTCCCTATCATACCAACTGAGAGGACCAGTTTGTGATATTCCTAACAGAAAGAAGGGGGGGTGAATCAGTGTTGGGGACTTTGAATACCAATTCCAACTTTTTATCCCTATACCTTTTGACCTATTAGGATCTTGATTCCCTTATTCCCTTTTTCCAGTCGCATGCGATAATAGAAAGCAGTAAGAATATTAACACGATATTTTGACAATGTTCACCACTCAATAAGAGCATCTACATCCTTTCCATGAATGGGTATGAACATTGCATATACTCTCCACTATAATTTAATATTATGTTAGAATGGAGTGGAAAGGAAAAAAAATCCTCTAACCATTCCGTCTCCCTACACTTAGAGGATGGAAAGAAATATTCGCTTCCGAGTGATTATCCCTACACTCTGAGGGGGAAGATAAAAAATCCTCTTCTAACATGCAACGAGTAGGATATAACATTAAACTCACTGGTTCTTTATAATGTCAGTGTAGATAGTCTCTTACAGCCTCTAGATGGTTCTTTATACTTCCTCTAAAGATAGTCTTCTATCTGTTCAATGAATTTTCAACACTAAAAGAATCTTCCACCTATAGAGTCCTGTTGGATGATACGGTGCTACTTTGTTGTTCCAAAACCTTCTTCATCTACTTGTTACTTACTAAGAAGCATGAAAGTTACCATCCTCTTATTTCTCTGTAGAAAACCTATAAGATACACACTCTTCTTCTTCCTCTCCTTCAATGGAAAACCAGCTGCACTGAAACTATCTTCTTCACACTTTCTCTTTAAGTGAATAACCAACTATAATAAACTCTTATTATTATTTTTCTTGCTAGAATCACAACTTCTCTTTGTGATTTTTTAAAACAATGAAGTTCAGCTCAACTTAGCATCATCAAAGTTGTTCAGAAGCTGGTAAGAACTTCTAGCACAACACACTGCTTGCGCACCAATCCCTACTTGTGCACCACATTGCTTGTATGCCTCCCTGCCTGTGCGCCACCAAATACTTGCGCGCCAAAATTATTCAAAACTCACAAATTTCATGACACTTATATGTTAGACACAACACACTTGTTGCAAACAAATCCCTTCTTGCGTTCCTCTTACAACTTTCACACCACTTCTGCTTGCGCACCACACTGCTTGTGCGCCACACTGCTTGTGCACTACTCCTCTTGAACGCCTCCCTACTTGCACGCCTTATAAATAACCCTCAACTTGTGTGCCACTTCATATTTCACGCCACATTATACTACTTGTGCAATCACAACTCAAATTATTCTTTAGTGTTGAGACTTAAGAAATGAGGAGGGTATCTATCTCTTTATAGGAATTTTTGTGACTTTATATATACCCTTTCACGTTGCTCCATAACTTGCGTGCCACTCCATCACTTGAGCACCACTCCGTCACTAGTGCTTCACTTTCATTCCAATGTCTTATTTTGATAAGATGATTTTTAAATATGATTTGTGAGCAACATACACTTGCACACCGCTTAAATTTGTGTGCCAATTTTGACTTGTGAACCCATCTCTAACTTGTGAAACACTTTATTTCCTCTGTCATATTTTGATGTGATGATCTTGAAATATGACTTGTGCGCAACATACACTTGGGCGCTGCATATACTTGCATGCCACTTTTTTACATTCCCACCACCTTTTTTCCTTTTCCAAAAACTCTTCTTTACTACTCCTATCCTTCTTAATGATTGCATCACAATTTCACCAAATTTGTGATATTTGTTAAATAAAATTAGTAAATCATCGTCATTTTTTTTTCATTATCATAGTTTAAAGCCCATGTACTACTTCATGTCTTCTCTTCATCTTCAAAAATCATCATTCTTTCTATTTATACTCTTTGGAATATGAATTCAAAAGTACTTCATCATTCACACTTCAAATCCTCAATTCCTTTTTAGAGTGTTAATTAAAAAGTACTACAATCATCTATCTTCATCCAAATGTATAGGTTTGAAAATTCATCAAACACCTTCAATGTTGTAGAAGATGTATCACCTTTTTACATGTATTTAGAACATTAAGAATAGTGAAATGACCATCTGATTTTAAGGAAATGTGTAATTCATGACCATCGAAGACTTCCATGCCCTACCACACTCTCTGTTCTTATTCAACCATCATTCTCTACTTCATGCACATCATATGATTATTTTCTTCAAGTAAAATATTTTATAGTTCTCATGTAATCAAGAAGTATTTCATGGTCTTATTAAAATCCTCATTCTTCTTCAATCATCATCATATGGATGATACTTCACCATTCTTCATTTTTGTAAAAAATGTGTCTCCATGAACACAAGTTCTTTAAAATTAGGATCAGTTCAACAATCATCTGAATAGATCTTCATAGAAAATTTCTGAAGTATAAAATCCAATGCTATGATTCCATAAAAATTCTACAGGGAACCTCACTTCAACTAATCCCCATTAACTTTTTATCTATTATTCATCTCTTTCTTCATTTTGACCAATATTGACAAAAGTTGACAACACATAAAATCTTCACACACAAAGTTGTCCGAATAGACCATCTAATGTTCTAAAAGAAAGAATAATAACATGGGAGGCGTTGAATTTGTTGTTCAGTTCTATAAGTTTCAAAACTTTTAAAAACATAACCCCTACAACCTAATAAGATTTATCTCTATAAAAACAATTATTAAATAATCATTCAGGAAAAATTTGGGATTAATGTAATGCAAAAAAGATTTAAAATGTTTGACGTCATTGTGAGAAACTACATCCTTACCATAGACACTCCTCTAGGTCTATAAAAATATATTATTATGAATAAGTTAACATAAATTCTTCTAACTCCCCTTAGACACCTTTTATCTCTAGATTAGAAAGCTTATACTAACTCCCATCAATTTTCATGGTTTTATTATAAAAAAATTGAGATGAACAATAGAATAAATACATTGTGGAAACTTCCCAACACTTTCTTAGTCTGAATTCTTAGTCTGATTTGGTTGGATCTGATTTTATAAATCCGATTAGTATGAATCATATTTTCTCAATATGTAGAGTTTGAAACTGTTTCTCTCAATATAATGATTTTTTATCAGATTCATTCAATATGATGGAATTTATAAGATAAAATCACCCTCAACATGACAAACTCATTATTTTGTCAAATTATAGGAATGTTAAATAAACATTCAGTGATCTGACCCGCCTCATGAGATCGTTAGATGGAAATGACTTTCACTTGATATCTTCAGTTCTCAGCATTTTCCTCATATGTGGAAAATAATAAATAGATGATTTATCTAAGAAAGTATTTATATAAGACTGATAAAATATAAGTAGGAAACTTGAAAAAATTCCCAACTTCTTTAAATATAAAAACTCTACAAATCTATAACATTTAAACTTCTCTTTTTATTTATTCATTCCTCTTTAAATTTCTCCAATATTTATGAAAAACTGAATTTCAATTTTGGCCTCCTCAAACCTACATAAAAATTCCGAAATCCACGTTTTGAGTCTTCCTTTTAATCACATAATTATGATCATCATTTGTTTCTCAATTCAATACAAAAATATTTTCCTCTCAATGATTATTAATTTTTTATCCTTCTTAGGGATTAAAAATTATGTATCCTTCTCAGTGATTTTGAATTTTTTTTCCTTCTCATGTCATTACAAATTAAGTATCCTTCTGAATACATTATGTGTTCTGTTTCCTTCACATCTCATTATGATTTTTATTTCCTTCTAAAATTATTATGGTTCCAGTATCATTCTAATCTCATTACAAATTCTGTTTCCTTCTTAGTTCATTGAAAATTCGTTTCCTTCTTAGATTATTATGATTTCTATTTATTTCCCAAACATTCGTCCTTAGATATATTTATATATAATGATGTTTTCCTCATTATGATGAATCTCACATTATGATATAATTTCCCATTATGATGAAATTATTCACTCTACAATTTCGAATTTATTTAATCCTCTCCACCATTTCATGAAATTACTTTATCATGAATGTTTTCATGGTTTGTGAACACTTAATTATAAAAATATCATTACCTAACATAGTTTAGAAAGTATGAAAACATTTTAAATCCTAAAATCCCAATTTTATTTCAAAACTCTTCCCCATAAAAATAATTTCATCACTCAACAACTGAATTCTTTCTCTGATTAACACAAAAGAAAATTTCCAAAAATTCAACAATTTGAACACCCAATTTTATGGATCTGATGATCTTAGTCAAATGTCGATGGGTATGATAATATATATCTAATGATGGTCAGTCTGATTAAAGATCTCATTTTTATGAAATGGGTAAATTCTTGAATAATATAAACATTATTTTTTAAAAAAAATGTTACTTATCACCAATTATAAAATCTTTGTTAAGACAATTTATCAGAATGTTTATTCAATATCCCTAATGGATTTGTTAATAATCCTATTAATAAACCTTCAAACTCCTATAATCAATTCACAACTAAAATTTTGAAAATAACTAAATCCTTTTAAATTTTATAAAAAATTAATGTTTCTCAAAAGAGACTATCCTCACACCACATTACTGAATAGAGAAATTTTTATGAAAGAATTCCATCCCTCGATGGAAATAAAATTTTTCATCCATGAAAATATAAGATTCCCATCAATTTTATTTTTCCCTTACTTTTATTTTTCTAACACCAATAAATAATAACAAAAACATTAGAACCATTTTAGAAACATTAGTAAAAACTTCTTAAAAAGTATAAAATTGTTAATTTCTCTCCCCATTTATCAACATAATGCAATTCACTATAGGGTACATCCTTATGGTGTTTGGAAATAAATGGAATGAGGATGAACATGATGTTTCAGCCACAATTCTACAAAACAGTCTCTAGTCATTACTTTTCTAATGATATTAGCAATATGATACTTTTTTTAACTATATTAAAGTAAAACATCTTCAAAAAATACATTCTATTTCATAATTAGAATTTTAATATCAATGTTTATTAACATAGAATGTTTGATATGATTCTTATAAAGATAAATTTCAATTTTATTATGAAAAATTATCTTCAATAGTTTAGATAAATTTACTTTAAAATATTCTAGATGAACATTCATCCATAACATCTGAGTATGAGCATGAGTAGCTGCATCATATTTGGATTTAGCTATGATCAAAGTTACTGAACATTTTTTCATTCTATTCCAACAACTAAAACACTCACCCAATAAAAATGTTCCTCCTGGGATTGGATTTCTATCATTAGAAACTCTATCCCAATCAGCATCAGTATAACCATGAAACATTATATCACTATTTATTTAGTAAAATAACCCAAGTGAATTTTTTCTTTTGAAATACTTCAGAATTGTATTTACTACAATAATATGTGATTCATTTAGATTAAATTGATACTTGGAACACAAATTCAAATAACATACAGTATGCGGACTTTAGGTTATAAGGTAAAGAAGACTTTATATCATCTTCTGAATGTCTTATAGATTCACACTTATTCCAAGTTCATATTTATTCAAATTTGTGCGCACTAAAATAGGATTTGATACTTATTTGGATTATTAAAACCAAAAATTCTTTAACAATTCCATGAAATACATTTTCTGATATAATAAAATATATTTTTCCATTTTTGAAATTTTTTTATAATGTAGAATGTTAATTCTCTTAACAAACATTTTAAAATTCATCCTTATTTCCTCATCAATTTTTTTAATAATCTTCTCTATCCAAAAATAAAATTATATCATCCACATAATAAATTAAAATTAGAGTTATAGAGTCAACATATTAAACATATATGTTTCATTCATCATTTCCTTTAGAAAAGTTCCACATTATCAAACAATTATCATGTTTAGAATACCAATCACATGGATCCTATTTTAGGACATTCAATTTTTTATTCAATTTACCAACTTTTTTTTCATTCTCATCAAGTGGACACCCAATAGGTTTTTCAATGTAGTCTTATTCATTAATATCACCATTTAATAATTTTGCATTTACATAAATCTAATGAGCTTTGAAATTATAATGAGCATCTAATGAAGGAAACATTCGAATAGTTTGTATCCTTGAAATAGTGGAAAAGGATTCATCAAAATACATACCTTCCATATGTTAATTTCCATTACAAACAAGTCTTGCATTGTTTCTCAAAATTTCTCCATGATCATTAATTTTTTTTCTATAAACCAATATTGTTCCGATAATATTTTTATTGTTTGGTCATAGAACAAGTTCCCATATTTCATTATTCACAATCTGATCCAACTATTTATTCATTGAATCCACCCATTAAATATTTTGAATATCCTTTGAAACTAATTGTGGATCCATATATAAGATATGTGATGTCTGATTTTTTAATCTCAACTTCCTTATTGTATGAATTGTAGCCTTCTGATTCCCAATAATGTTTTTGGATTAATCATTTTTTATATGGTAGGAAATTTCAATGTTTATTTAACAACTAAAATCCCATAAATACATGATTCTTATAAATATTGATATGTTAGTTTTGAAAAAATTTCACTATTGTTGGAAATATCCCTTTTATCCTCTTTAGCATTCTCAATATCATTTGATAATGAGATTTGGTTTGCAATTACCTTCACCTAATTGGAGTCCCCCAATTTTTGTAAACTTCTTTTCAAATATTTTTAAATTCTTATGTTTGGTGAATAAACAATTAATTTTTATTCTTTAGCATTCTCGTCATATATTCCCAAATCAGGATTTTTTATTTTTAACAAACATGGAATTCCAAAAAAATTGAATTATTTGAAGGAAAATTTTTTGTACCACATTTCATAAAGAGTCATGTATGTTTTTGATATCAAATTTTTTTTACCTATAAATCAATAATAATAGGTTCTATCTAATATAATTTCAAATGTTTTTATTTTGTTAACATACTTCTTCCCATTTCAACCAAAGCTCTATTCTTTCCTTTTGATACTCCATTTTTTATAGAGTATATGGAGCAATATACTGATGCTTGATTCCTTTATTTCTCATATATTTTTTAAAATAATTTTTTGTTAATTCGGTACCTCTATTTGATCATAACTTCTTTATGAAAACACCCATTTCTTTCTCAACATGTTTTCTAAAGAATTTTAACATTTCAATGGAATCTAAATTTTTCTTCACAAAAATGAATCTTTCCATCCATAAAAATTCATCAATAAAATTGATAAAGTATAAATTTCCTTTTTTCCATTAATGTCTCATTGGCCCAAATAAAATTTAATGAATAATTTCAAGTGGTCTGGTAGATTGAATATCAACTTTTTTGTGAGTTTCTTTAGTCATATTCACTTTTTGAAAAGATACAAAAATATCTAATTCCCTTCTTTTCAATTATGGAATGTTTCGAATGCCTTCAACATTATAAGGTTTTTTCATACATTTATTTCAAAGGTGCCCATGTATTCAGTTCCACATTATGTTTTCATCTTCCGTACTCAAGTAACATTAGTTTTTGAATTTTCCTATTTGGAAGTGATTACCACTAGTTATTTCTACCCTTTTAATCACTTTTCCACCCTCCATACTTTTTATTATACCAAAATATATTCCGAAAAAACTTATTTTTCCTCATCACAACGTTGACTTAAACTACGTATTTTATGTTTTATACCATAAATAAATAAAACAAGCATAGATTTCAACATTTCCACTTCAATTTCAGTCATTTTGATTCCTCTTATTTTTATTTAACTGTCATTCCCAAAGGTAACTGCTCCACCATAATAAATTTCCACATGTTTGAATATTTTTATATCACATTACATATATGATGAATAACCCCTATCATGTATCCTGGTTTTTTTCCATTTACATTATTTCAATGATATTCAACAACAAAATCTCCTTCATCAACATTCATTGTTTTTTCTTCATTTTCTTTTCTATCATATGAAATTTTTTCTGGAAGGAGTGTCAAACATTTTTCAGAATTATTGCCAGCCTGATCAGATCTTACACAAATAACTTCTAAAAATTCCAATTTATATTTGATGAAATGTTTCCCACACCTTAAGAATCCACCTTTTCAAATTTATGTGAGTTAGGAAATTAGTCATTATACTTTTACCATTTCTACCACATTGTTCAAACATTCTTTTGTGTAAAGATAAGTCATTCCAACAATTATAAGTTCTATGACCATATATTTCTCCATAATAGAAATATAAATAAAATCCTGATTTTCTATTCAAGAAATATATTTCTATATAGTAGTTTCTTTGAGGCAGGTAACTTGTTTCATCTCTAACATACTCAGGACATAAACTATCTTATATTTTGATTGAGTTTTATAATTTTATATATTTGATTGGTTTCTCATATCCTTTCTCCATACAATATTTCAGAATAATTTTTTGAAACCTAAAATGTTTAAAGAACCATATGAGACATTATTTTTGGTAAGATAACTTTTCACTTGATTCTAATATTGAGAATTATCTAAAACATTATAAATATAAGATTTTACTTATAAAGATTCGTCGAAGTTTCCATTCGTCATCCTCAAGGAACATTTATATATAAAATGTTTTGATTAAATCTTGTTAACTAAATTTTAATTGGACTCTAACTATATAATTAGATCTTCAATCATTTTTCCGTCTTCAATAATTCTATGTTCGTTACTTTTGATCTTCTGAATGTATTCTTCGTCCTTCTAGATAACAGATTTTATTCCATCAAAAAAATATTCAGAATATTTCTTCATTACTCTATTTTATTTCATGAGAGTTTTGTTTTCATACAGACATGAAAAAAAATCTTTTATTAGTTGATACACTTGATAAGATTCTTCCCCACATTCTTCATCTATGAGGAATCCTTTGTTTTCTCAAAATTTTCAATGAAGGGTTTGAATTTTTAAGAACTTTCATCTTCGGAAGAATTTCGGTCAACTGAGTCTGATTTAACATTATTACACAACGTGAATATTTTTTTATTAAACTTTTTTCTTGTATTTAATTGATAAATTTTCGTATTTATCATTTTCATTCCACTCCTTCCATTGGGTTTTTTCTTCACAATCATGTCAATATTTTCCGAGATTCTTTTGAGGGAAATTCAAAAAAAAAATTCTGATTCCACCACACTCAAAAAAATTGAGAGGAAGTCCACCTACATATTTTCATATTCCACTCTGATATATTTTATAGATAAGTGATATAATGTTATCATTCAAATCATCAGCATATTTTTCTTCTAACTCACAAGGATAATATTCTTTAACATCATGGATTTCCACCATTATAGTAGCTTCAGAATCCATTTAATCATTCATATGTTTTTTAAACATTTGATCATTCCTTATTTAATAAGAAATAATAAATTTATGAAATTAATAAAGACAAAAATTATCCATATCTTCTATAGAGGTAATTTTGTAATGAATCATTTTTAGAAAGTTTCTAATAAGTTTCTTCCCAATTATGAAATATTTTCCATGAAATATCAGAATCGTATGATGTTGCAAAAAAATTCATTTTCTATGGTGAAGTATTTATAAATTGATTCTAAATCTCTCATTATAATTTCTTTATGTTTATTGTGAAATATTTTTAGCTTTGTATCATCCAAATTTATATTCCCTTGGAAAATATTGTTCAAATTTTCTTACATTCTTTTTAAAGAATTGGGACCCATAAACTTCTAATAAATATAATTTGATAAGGACATACAGATTTAATATCTAGACTTTATATCAATATCGATATTTATCTTATCATAAAACTTAATAGTATAATCTTTCTCAATAGTTGGAAAACCAATAGTATTATCATAAAAAACATCCATGCCAAGAGATATGAGATAATGAATCCCCATATTTTTCTATCTATTATAATTTTTCTATTAAGTTTAGAAATTCCTCTAATATTGAAAGAATTGATATTATCCATGATAAGAATTAAACATGGATACCTTCACTCTAAAACCAACTAAACTCCCAAAGGATCAAATAAATGTTGGGAAGGGGGGTTGAATCACTTTTTCACATCTAATTAGCTTAAATTTTTTTAGTAAAATAACCTTTGTAACTTGTTAAGATTTGTTTCCTTATCAAATTAAAATATATACTCATACATGAAAAAGTAATAAATCAAGTTAATCACACAATACATAAGAGGTTTGGCCATAGTTTAAGAACCTACATCCTTTCAATAGCCGCTCCCACGGGTTAATGGAAATCCACTATTATGAATAAGTGAATACAACTTGTTCCAAATCATGTTATATACCTTATATCTCCAAATAAGAAATAATATAGTGAAAAAAATAAATTTATAATGTTTTCGTATAAAACTATTGATCCAAAAAAAATGAAAACTATTTTTGAAACAACTCCACAATAGATCATTCTAAATCCTCAGTCCAATTTGGATGGATCCAATTTTTTCAGTCCGATGAGTCTGGATCTGATTCTCTTAATACGATGGGTCTGGATATAATTCACTCAATATAATGAGTATAGAACCGATTCATTCAACACGGTTGACTTAATAGGATGAACCCATTGTCAATTTGAAAAAAAAATCAAACTCTTGTCAAATGATCCAACCTAAAAACAAAAAATCAGATGTCTGATCCATATATTGATATCTCTAGCCGAAAATAACATTCAATTGATTTTTTAGCACTCGTCCTATTTTTTTAATGAAAATTTACAGATCAAAGAATGAACTGAGAAATTATTTAAAGGAAAATCATTAAAAAAGTAGGAAACTTGAAAGAATTCCCTAGTTTCTTAAATTTAAAAACTCTAAAAATATTTTCATTTAAAATTATACATTGAATTCTTCAATCATACTTTGTTTTCTATATAATTTATGCATAATTAAATTTCCTGTTTTACCTCTTCAACTCTTCATTAAACCTTTGGAAGGTTATTTTTGAGTCTTCTTCATAATCTTCTCATTACAATCTTCCTTTCTTTATTAGTTCATTAAGAATATTTTTCCTTCTTAGAGATTATGATTTTTTTTATCTTCTTGGAGATTAAAAATTATAAACCCTTCTCAGTAATTGCGGATTTTGTTTCTTTCTCAGATGATTAGGAATTATGTTTCCTTCACTGTTCATTATGTTTTTTGGTTCCTTCTCAGTTCATTATGAATTAGTTTCCATCTCAGATCATTTATAATTTTGTTTCCTTTTAAACTCATTATGATTTGTATTTCATTCTCAACTCAATACTATTTTTTGTTTCTTTTTCATCTCATTAAGAATTATGTTTCCTACTCAACTCATTAATAATTCTAATCCCTTCTTATCTCATAATAATTTTTTTCATTTTAAAACATTCTTCATTCAATGGATTTATTTAGAATGATGGAATCCCTATTAATTTGAAATTTTCATTATGATATAATTTCTCATTATGATGCTGTTATTCACTCAGTAATTTTAAATTTTATCAAACCCATCCACAATTTCATCAAAATATTTTATCACTTATGTTTTCATTATTTGTGAAAACATAATCATTTGAAATGCATCATCTATATTAGTTTAGAATGTATGAACACTTGACTTCAAAATCATCCCTTATATATCATTATCATCACTATTACTTCATCACTCAGCCTCTTATGTCATTCCCTATTTAAGGAAAAGAAAAATTTCCAGTATTTCCACAATTTATGTCTCCAAATCTCCTAGATATGATGATTTGAATCAAATACTAATGAATATTTTAATTTTAATTCAATATAGGTATGTTTGATTATAAATTCCATTATAATTAACACGTATTGATTCCAAAATAAAAAAACATTCTTAAACAAAAAAGATTAGTTGTGAAAATAACATTGCTAAAACAATTTATCCTAATGGTTCATCACTAACCAAGCCATTTTTCCCAAAAAAACACTCAAAAATTCACACATAAGAATTTATATAAAGACACTAGATATTCTGTTCCTCCCAAAATACTATCCCTATGGTACTTAAGAGAGGACCCAATGGAGGTTTCACATAAAAACAGTAATTATCTTCTGAAACCTCTACTAGTTTTTCTTAATTTTACCCATTAAATTATGTTTTAACACTTCAATAGATGAAAAATAGTATATCAAAAATAATTAGATGTTATTATGTTGATTTTTTAATAATTATCCATTTCTAATTCCATCAAATGGAAAAAAGTCATCGATCATGTATACTGTGGACTACCGCCTCACAAACTGATATAGTTTCACTTCCATTAAAAAAATTTAATGATGTATATATTGATATATCTAATATATTTATGTGTTTTTTAATATATTTGTAATTTTATAATTTCAATATCTCATATATGTTTTCACATTCTATTTTGTCTCAAATATGACAATGTTTCTCGTGTGTACGACAGATTAACGCATCACAAAGCGGTCATATTCATTTTTCACTTACGATTTACGTGGAATGTAATAAGTACAAAATTTACTAACATATGTGGTATATATTAGATTAAATCAATTAAATTAATTAATATACCCCCAATTAATTAAAATTTCACTCATTAAGTTAATTATATCATTGACTATGCATACGTTTGAAATACCGTATCCATGAAGGAATATGACTAATTTTCCATGCCCTATATTTAATAATGGTTATAATAATGTACATAGTAAGTAAAAATGACATTTTTAACCATATTATAATTCTTAGTATGATGAAGCAATATAATATTAATAATAATTTGAAACATTCATTATAAAACACACATGAGAAAACTAGGCAATTAACACCCAAAAAATGAAAAAATGAATAATTATTAATGAATTAGTGATGCTATTTTATAAAATGATATTATATAATACTATAAATATTAATATTTATATATTATAGTTTAAAATAATCATTAAAACCCCTACTAAATAGTTTCACCTTTTTAAACATAAAGGAAGTGTGAGGTAAGAGATTCTGTCTAAATTTCCATTAATTGAGACACATTTATATATTATGCACCAATTTCATTTATAAAGTCTATATAATAATCCTTTGACATAAAGAATCATTTTTCATTAATAAATCAGTGTATTTGTACTTTCATGTTTAATTATTTCATCATTGTGGAATGGGATAGAATATTACCAAGTGGTAGTGGGTTTCACAACTCAATTTCCATTTATTTTCTTAAGTTTCTAATTCAATGATTATGTCATGAAAACTTATTTTTCATAATTACCTATGAAAATCTATTTTTTTCCACTTTTTTAATTTTTATTTATAGTTTATACGTGTAAAATATTAATTTATTAACTATCATTTAATGTTATGATCATTTTAAGGGCTTATTTCACAATCTCATTATATCCATGGTTGATTATTCTTGAATTTATGTTAATTTTTATTTCACAAAAAACTAATTAAATTTTATTCTCCTCTGGTTATTTATGAAATTTTCATGTAATATATCAATTTTCATACACTTTGGTAATAAAAATGTCACGAACCAACCCGGGTCGACCCTGATCCGGTCACCCGAGCCGGTCCGCGACATGGCCCGAGAGGCATTCCCGATCCTCCCGGGCTGGCGACAAGCGCCAGGGCATCATTAGAGACTGTGGGAACGATTTCGCCCAATATAAATAAATAAGACAGCGAAAATAAAACAGAGCAGCGCAGAAAATATAAACCAGATAAAGTGACTAAACAGGAACAAACAAGAAACAAACTAACCAAACACGACGTGCGAACAAACCCCGTGCGACCTCGCAGGTCGCTCCCCGACTCAACGATCAAGCGTCGCCCTAGGCGAGCGCACTCAAGCTATAGCCTGCACAAACACTAAAAACAGAAAACAACTATAGGCGTGAGTATTAAAACTCAGTAGGCTAGCCCGATATCTATTCCCAATGCACTACCTTTAAAATAAAAGAAACATCATTTCAAGTTTGAACTACAATCTATAAAAGTATGTTTTTAATAATATTCTACTTGAAAACAAAGTACGAACCATTGCCCTTAGCCATTTTCCAAATTCGTGTTCATTTCATTAGTGCCAATGACATTTCAGGAAAAGGGGAAAGTGATGTTTGAATTTTCAAATTTGTACAAAAGGGATTAAACACTTTCATTTGAAAACAATTTTTTAGAAACCTAATCAAAAGCACTTTACCATTTTCCAAAAAAAACAATACACCAGAATGCACAAAGTAAACATACAGCAAGGGCAATGTAAGTATACACGTGAGCATCATAATCATTACTGCAAGCTACAAAAGCTGAAAAGACATGGGCGAACCTAGGAGATCGAGAATAAATCAGAAGACACCAATACATGAGAAATCATCCTTATTGACATGTCACGATGAAATCAAAACGCACAACACGCTTGACCATCCACTCACAGGCAGGTCGAGGGCAAATCCCATAGCAATAAACCCAATATATCCACCTACTATGGGCCACTGGTCAGTACCATAACCTACCAGTGCAGCAATCGTTCTTAGAATATTCTCTCAATATGCCAGATTCCCATGTCTTAAGTGTTTAAGAAAAAGGGGTGAGCCAACTGATGCCAACCGAGCATCGAATCAGATATATATATATATAAAGAACAACAGGCATTCCCCGAGCCACTCCATGGGACAATCTCATGCCTTTTTCTACTCAAGTACCCGGGAGCCTCTAAGCGCGGCCTCCCAAACAATCAATCGCAACCAAGGCATGAGAGCCGTCCTAAGATGGTTTTTTATAAAAACATTTCCATCGCTTTCCATAAAGTGCCAAACGGGCATTTAATAAAGTTCACAATTACTACCAAAACCAGTTTAAAACTATTTGAAGAATCCACAAAACACTACTTCACAGGTTGCCAGTATTTTTATAAACCAAACCAAACCATTTTCTTTTCCAAATAAACTTTAAGAGCCAACCGGGCAATTTCTCAAACGAACCAGTTCATTTGTTCACGCTTCAAAAGAAATCATTTCTCATTAAACCATGACTCTATTTTATATTCTGTGAATTATGTTTAAAAGCCAAACGGGCATTCTTTCATTATTGGGTGTCCGCCCGTCAAAAGGATGTTTTATGTGTCGTGTATAAAATAAACGGCTCCTTTTGACATTAAATAACCATTTAAAAATTAACCATCTTATATTAAAAATTAATTATTGTATATTATCACTTATTCATAAAATATTTATTTCGAACAACTAGTGTGCGCAAACAGCATGAAATAATATAACTTAAATTTTAAAAGCAGTGCAAAGGGAACCTACCTCAAAACCAAGCGCGTCGACAGAACAACCTCGGATCCAAGTCGCGATGACACGACGTGTGTCCGAAACCACGTGACAAGGTCTAACACTCTGCATAATCAGTATCGAGGACTCAGACACAACCAAAAACTCACCAGAGCATGTGAAACAAAGCGGCGGGAATAAACGCTCACCTTGAAACTAAAGCGCGGCGTCGACGGAACCTCGGAAACAAGGCGCGGTGGTGGCGCTCACTTGGAACGCCCTGCGCGGGTCCTAAAAGTCCTAAGCCAACCAAATAAAAATCCACCATCAACCAGAGTACGATGATAATAATGAAAACAAAGATAATAATAGTAATAATAATACTAATAATAATAATAGGATTAGTAATAATAATAATAATAGAAATAGTAATAATATCGTTAGTAATACTAATAATAGTAATAGCAACATAATAATAATAATAATAATAATAATAATAATAATAATATGAAAAACAATAATAATAATAACAAGACAATAATATGAACATTAATAATAATAATAATAACAAAAATAATAAAAATAATATTAATAATAGTAACAACAACAATAATAATAATAATAATAATAATAATAATAATAATAAAATTAATAATAACAATATTCATAATAATTATGATAATAATAATAATAATAGTAATAAAATTAATAATAATAATAATAATAATAATAATAAAATTAATAATAATAATAATATTAATAACAAGAATAGCATAATAATAATAATAATAATTAGAATATGAATAATAATAGTAATAATAATAATAATTATTATATTAGTAATAAGATTAATAATAATAATAATAACAATAATTATAATTATAATTATATTAACAATAATAAAAACAAAATAAAAATAATAATAATAATAAAAATTGAAATAATAATATCAATAATAATATTAATAATAATAATAATAATAACAATAATAATATTAATAATATCATAATTATTAATAATAATAATAATAATATGAATAATAATAATAATAGTAATAAGAATAAGAATATTAATATTAATAATAATTATAGTAATAAAATTAATGACATAAAACAAAAAAAAAGAACCTGGCCGGGGGGTGATGCGCACAGGACAGGGGAGGCGCGCGGCGGACAGGAGGGAAGAAAAAGAAGAAGAGAAGAAGAGGAAGGAGAGAAGAAGAAGAAGAAGAAGGAAAGAAGAAGAAGAGAAGAAGGAAGAGGAGAGGAAGAAGGGAAGAAGAAGAGGAAGAAGGAGGGGGCGCAGGTGCCGCGGCCGCTGCTGCGGAAGGAGGCAGGGGGCGCGGGAGGGATTCGGCAGCGGACAGGGGGTGCTGGGCTGGCTGCTGTGAACTGCAGGCAGGAGGTGCGTGGGCTGGCTGGACAGGAGAGGGAAATCAGCGGGTCTGCGGAGAAGAGGGAGGTCACGAGCCAGGGAAAACGGGAGTAGGGGCTGCGCGGATGGATCGGCTAGGCGCCGCTGCAGGAAGAGGGTGGCGCAACGGGCCGAGCAGGATGGTAGGGGGCTGCTGCGGACAAAGGTCGGGGTAGAGGGGGGGTTACGGCTGGCCGGGAGACACGGGCTGCAGGTCGCGCCACACACAGGAGAGGGGCGGCGTCCGGGATGCCTCGATTGGCAGAGGTGTGCCGGTCTGCTTGCATGCAGCAAGGGGGAGGAGGCAGGGTGCTAGATGGCGCTGCTACGGCTGAGCGCTGCAAGAGAGAAGAGGCCGTTGCTGGGTCCATGCGGGATGAAGGAGGCAGGGGCGCGGAAGCCAGTGCGGAGGGGAGGAGCGCCACGAGAGGGGCCGAGGTTGAGGCCGGTAAGGGAGGAGGGGAACCGAGGCGAAGCTGCTCCGCTGGAACTGGCGCAAGGAGGCAGGAGAGGGATGCAACGGGGAAGAAGAAGAAGGGGGGCGGCGGCTCCTGTGAGGGAGAGGGAAAAAAAAGAATATAAAGGGGGGTGGCCGGCTAGGGTTAGAAGAAAAGAAAAGAAAAGGTAAAAGAAGAAAAAATAATAATAATAATAAAATAATAAAATAAAATTAAATAAAACAAATCAGAATCACAATAATAATAAATTACAATAATAATAATGACAACAACAAATAATAAACATCATAGTGGCAAAATAATAAAATAAAATAAAATAAAAACAATAACGGCGTTCGTATCATTTTAATGATAATTAATTCTTAACGCACTAAAAATTTTAACGACTCAACAATTAACGCGCGTTTTAAAAAAAAAGACTCTATTTAAAAAAAAATTTCCAAAGACAACGGGATGCGCAAAAACACCGGGCAGGGACGAGCAGGGTTTCCAGAACAGGCTCCGCTCACGCGCCCGACGACGTCGCGTCAAAAAGCGCACTTTTTAGCGAAAACTCAAAAGCCTGGTCCGATACTGAACACGAACCGCAGCAATATAATTTAAAGTCAAAGAAAACATAAAATAAAAATAATCACACGGTCGGGGTGTGACAATTCTCCCCACCATAACGCTTTCCGCCCCCGGAAAGCCACCACACCAACTAGTCGATCGATCAACACCTAAGGATTTCACAGAACCCGATCCAACCTCTTAACCAAGGATGTCACAATGACTACCAGCGGGACTGAACCTCATTGCCCGAAATAAATCACCAACAGAGGGAAGGCCGGAACGGGCTCCCCACCATAAGAACTCAACTAGCATTCGATAACGACTTAAGATAAAACCCAAAGAGACTCACGGTGGGTCTCCCCACCATAAAGAACCGACCAACTAACGACCAAACGGGAAACCAGCTTAGACATGCACGAGACCTTACTCCAGCTAGAAAGAGCACAGCAAGGACCTTTAAACCACTTACTCACGTTCGAAAGGGATAGAATCTTTAATGGATACTTTGCACAACTAAAACCCTAACCCCATGGGCGGGGAGGGTGGGCCCAAGGATCAAATCACTAAAACTTGGACGGAAAACTACTCACGTACCCCTACTTAGGGGTGGACACAAACCAGGGCCGCAACTGATTTACATCAGTGGCCCACGCAAGGTCACTAATCAGCAACTTACATCCCAGAGGCACGATTCCCGACGTTACACGAGGGATAATTCCATCGCGCGCTTTGCGACAAGAGGAAAACTACAACGACAGAGGAACCAGAGCAACAACACCAAAACTATCTCACCACGACGTTAGAGGCGCGACTTTAACCGGACTCTTTAAAATTTTTCCCGGGGGGTTCCTGACTACGCGCTGGCTTCACTCCGAGACCTTTTGGCTGGAGCTCTGATGGATGAAGCATCTTCTGCCTCGCAGTCAGGTTCCGATAATCCCAACAAGAAACATACATCTTTTGATCTGACAGATCGAAGGACAAGATTTTAAAATTAAAACACACCAGCATTGAAAGCCGAGGTTCATCAAAAGGCCCACAACATTCCCATACATTTCAACCCAAAACACCACCAGTACAACTACAACGATAAAAGATCCCCTAAACTGAAAAGAGACTTACACCAGAAACTCTGAACAAAGACCCAACAACACATTACTTCTGAGAACACCCTCTGCGACGCTTTCTTGCAACGCCCCGACAAAATCGTCGCAAGTGACCCAGACGTCCACACGCCTGGCAGGGCTTCGGAGCGCTTGGGCACGATGACTTCTTGTGACCCCGCTTGCCACACTGATAACACACAATAATCTCTCGCTCCGAAGAGGTTGATGAAAGATCTCGAGGCCTCTTGATTCCACGACCTGATCCATCCTCTTCCATTTGCTTACTCATCTCCTTTCCAGAACCTTCACCAGTGCTCATAGGGATCGAAGGAGGGAGAACTACTTCGAGCACTCCTGCCATCGCAACTTCGACATGAAAAGCTTGTCTCGCCACGTCGACAAAAGAAGTTAGGTTGGACTCTGAAACCTTTGACTGCAGATCAGGGCGGAGACCCGCCTCGAAGCGTCGAGACTTCACGGGGTCATTTGTGGCATACTCTGAATCATAAGGTACTAGCTCCACAAAGCGATGGAAATATTCTAACACGGATCCGTCGCCCTGCTGCAGACAACACATCTCCATCCCCTTTCTCACCCTATCTTCCTCAGAGAAATACTGGCGAATGAACGAGGCCTTGAAAAACTCCCAAGTAATCTCTTGACGAGGCTTGTTCCGAGACACTGACTTCCACCACATCCGCGGTGAACCTTCAAGCATGAAGGTCGCAAACTTGACCTTCAACGAATCGGGCAACTCAATGAGGCTAAAGTCCCTTTCAATCTTCCGCATCCACTCCTCTGCCACGGAAGTTTCTACTTGACCATAGAAGAGAGGTGGATCCAACTTCCGAAACTCAAACATAAAATCCTTAGGTTGATCAATCGCACTACAATCACTCATCGAAGCTTCAAAGGGATAACCGCTGGACAAGGAAATGTCAAAAACCCAATCAACGCCAACTCAGCGAATGAATAAAAACCTCAAAATCAAACACTGCATAGGTGACAAGCTCGAAATCCGAGAAAACAAGTTATCATAACATAAAAAATTTTCTCTTTGAAAACATCTTCAATTTAAAACAATCTTGGTAACTTAAACTCTCGCCATTGGTATCCCTCAGACTCTCACTCACATGCATGTATCTGTGCCACCCAGGGCATCCATCCACCATACCAGAGATCTATCCACATTTCCAACATACCGAAATGCATGTGAGTACTCATCGGAACACCAAGTCCAAAACAAAACAACTTCATTTTTTTTTCCAAAAAAAATTTATTCATACCACTTCTTTTAAAACAATCCACAAATCAAACATGTCATTTCAAACAACCCCTTTCTGATTCAAACCACTTTCAGAAATCAACAGAAACCCAAAACAAATCAAACAGGGGACTAGTGTCAGTGGGTGACTTGACCATATGGTTGGCGGCCATATGCCAAACACGCCACTGACACAGAGAGCCTTCTTGGACCATGCCCCTAGATCCACATGGCTTGCCAGGCCATGCGGCTTAGGACTATTAGCCCAACTCCATTTGTCGTACCCCAATCGCAAAACATTTCTATAAAAACCCAAACAAACAATTTAAACCGGACTTCCCATGGAAACCTGAGGATCAGTACGGGCAAGAGTTCGCGACGCTCTTCTCGTACCTACCCCTCAAGTCCCGACAATCCTACTCCATCCACCTTGACATCCCAAATAACAAAGGGCGCTCTGAAAAGTGAGGTCTGCTAAGAGCAAACCTCCCTCTGATACCATTTTGTCACGAACCAACCCGGGTCGACCCTGAACCGGTCACCCGAGCCGGTCCGCGACATGGCCCGAGAGGCGTTCCCGATCCTCCCGGGCTGGCGACAAGCGCCAGGGCATCATTAGAGACTGTGGGAACGATTTCGCCCAATATAAATAAATAAGACAGCGAAAATAAAACAGAGCAGCGCAGAAAATATAAACCAGATAAAGTGACTAAACAGGAACAAACAAGAAACAAACTAACCAAACACGACGTGCGAACAAACCCCGTGCGACCTCGCAGGTCGCTCCCCGACTCAACGATCAAGCGTCGCCCTAGGCGAGCGCACTCAAGCTATAGCCTGCACAAACACTAAAAACAGAAAACAACTATAGGCGTGAGTATTAAAACTCAGTAGGCTAGCCCGATATCTATTCCCAATGCACTACCTTTAAAATAAAAGAAACATCATTTCAAGTTTGAACTACAATCTATAAAAGTATGTTTTTAATAATATTCTACTTGAAAACAAAGTACGAACCATTGCCCTTAGCCATTTTCCAAATTCGTGTTCATTTCATTAGTGCCAATGAAATTTCAGGAAAAGGGGAAAGTGATGTTTGAATTTTCAAATTTGTACAAAAGGGATTAAACACTTTCATTTGAAAACAATTTTTTAGAAACCTAATCAAAAGCACTTTACCATTTTCCAAAGAAAACAATACACTAGAATGCACAAAGTAAACATACAGCAAGGGCAATGTAAGTATACACGTGAGCATCATAATCATTACTGCAAGCTACAAAAGCTGAAAAGACAAGGGCGAACCTAGGAGATCGAGAATAAACCAGAAGACACCAATACATGAGAAATCATCCTTATTGACATGTCACGATGAAATCAAAACGCACAACACGCTTGACCATCCACTCACAGGCAGGTCGAGGGCAAATCCCATAGCAATAAACCCAATATATCCACCTACTATGGGCCACTGGTCAGTACCATAACCTACCAGTGCAGCAATCGTTCTTAGAATATTCTCTCAATATGCCAGATTCCCATGTCTTAAGTGTTTAAGAAAAAGGGGTGAGCCAACTGATGCCAACCGAGCATCCAATCAGATATATATATATATATAAAGAACAACAGGCATTCCCCGAGCCACTCCATGGGACAATCTCATGCCTTTTTCTACTCAAGTACCCGGGAGCCTCTAAGCGCGGCCTCCCAAACAATCAATCGCAACCAAGGCATGAGAGTCGTCCTAAGAGGGTTTTTTATAAAAACATTTCCATCGCTTTCCATAAAGTGCCAAACGGGCATTTAATACAGTTCACAATTACTACCAAAACCAGTTTAAAACTATTTGAAGAATCCACAAAACACTACTTCACAGGTTGCCAGTATTTTTATAAACCAAACCAAACCATTTTCTTTTCCAAATAAACTTTAAGAGCCAACCGGGCAATTTCTCAAACGAACCAGTTCATTTGTTCACGCTTCAAAAGAAATCATTTCTCATTAAACCATGACTCTATTTTATATTCCGTGAATTATGTTTAAAAGCCAAACGGGCATTCTTTCATTATTGGGTGTCCGCCCGTCAAAAGGATGTTTTATGTGTCGTGTATAAAATAAACGGCTCCTTTTGACATTAAATAACCATTTAAAAATTAACCATCTTATATTAAAAATTAATTATTGTATATTATCACTTATTCATAAAATATTTATTTCGAACAACTAGTGTGCGCAAACAGCATGAAATAATATAACTTAAATTTTAAAAGCAGTGCAAAGGGAACCTACCTCAAAACCAAGCGCGTCGACAGAACAACCTCGGATCCAAGTCGCGATGACACGACGTGTGTCCGAAACCACGTGACAAGGTCTAACACTCTGCATAATCAGTATCGAGGACTCAGACACAACCAAAAACTCACCAGAGCATGTGAAACAAAGCGGCGGGAATAAACGCTCACCTTGAAACTAAAGCGCGGCGTCGACGGAACCTCGGAAACAAGGCGCGGTGGTGGCGCTCACTTGGAACGCCCTGCGCGGGTCCTAAAAGTCCTAAGCCAACCAAATAAAAATCCACCATCAACCAGAGTACGATGATAATAATGAAAACAAAGATAATAATAGTAATAATAATACTAATAATAATAATAGGATTAGTAATAATAATAATAATAGAAATAGTAATAATATCGTTAGTAATACTAATAATAGTAATAGCAACATAATAATAATAATAATAATAATAATAATAATAATATGAAAAACAATAATAATAATAACAAGACAATAATATGAACATTAATAATAATAATAATAACAAAAATAATAAAAATAATATTAATAATAGTAACAACAACAATAATAATAATAATAATAATAATAATAATAATAAAATTAATAATAACAATATTCATAATAATTATGATAATAATAATAATAATAGTAATAAAATTAATAATAATAATAATAATAATAATAATAAAATTAATAATAATAATAATATTAATAACAAGAATAGCATAATAATAATAATAATAATTAGAATATGAATAATAATAGTAATAATAATAATAATTATTATATTAGTAATAAGATTAATAATAATAATAATAACAATAATTATAATTATAATTATATTAACAATAATAAAAACAAAATAAAAATAATAATAATAATAAAAATTGAAATAATAATATCAATAATAATATTAATAATAATAATAATAATAACAATAATAATATTAATAATATCATAATTATTAATAATAATAATAATAATATGAATAATAATAATAATAGTAATAAGAATAAGAATATTAATATTAATAATAATTATAGTAATAAAATTAATGACATAAAACAAAAAAAAGAACCTGGCCGGGGGGTGATGCGCACAGGACAGGGGAGGCGCGCGGCGGACAGGAGGGAAGAAAAAGAAGAAGAGAAGAAGAGGAAGGAGAGAAGAAGAAGAAGAAGAAGGAAAGAAGAAGAAGAGAAGAAGGAAGAGGAGAGGAAGAAGGGAAGAAGAAGAGGAAGAAGGAGGGGGCGCAGGTGCCGCGGCCGCTGCTGCGGAAGGAGGCAGGGGGCGCGGGAGGGATTCGGCAGCGGACAGGGGGTGCTGGGCTGGCTGCTGTGAACTGCAGGCAGGAGGTGCGTGGGCTGGCTGGACAGGAGAGGGAAATCAGCGGGTCTGCGGAGAAGAGGGAGGTCACGAGCCAGGGAAAACGGGAGTAGGGGCTGCGCGGATGGATCGGCTAGGCGCCGCTGCAGGAAGAGGGTGGCGCAACGGGCCGAGCAGGATGGTAGGGGGCTGCTGCGGACAAAGGTCGGGGTAGAGGGGGGGTTACGGCTGGCCGGGAGACACGGGCTGCAGGTCACGCCACACACAGGAGAGGGGCCGCGTCCGGGATGCCTCGATTGGCAGAGGTGTGCCGGTCTGCTTGCATGCAGCAAGGGGGAGGAGGCAGGGTGCTAGATGGCGCTGCTACGGCTGAGCGCTGCAAGAGAGAAGAGGCCGTTGCTGGGTCCATGCGGGATGAAGGAGGCAGGGGCGCGGAAGCCAGTGCGGAGGGGAGGAGCGCCACGAGAGGGGCCGAGGTTGAGGCCGGTAAGGGAGGAGGGGAACCGAGGCGAAGCTGCTCCGCTGGAACTGGCGCAAGGAGGCAGGAGAGGGATGCAACGGGGAAGAAGAAGAAGGGGGGCGGCGGCTCCTGTGAGGGAGAGGGAAAAAAAAGAATATAAAGGGGGGTGGCCGGCTAGGGTTAGAAGAAAAGAAAAGAAAAGGTAAAAGAAGAAAAAATAATAATAATAATAAAATAATAAAATAAAATTAAATAAAACAAATCAGAATCACAATAATAATAAATTACAATAATAATAATGACAACAACAAATAATAAACATCATAGTGGCAAAATAATAAAATAAAATAAAATAAAAACAATAACGGCGTTCGTATCATTTTAATGATAATTAATTCTTAACGCACTAAAAATTTTAACGACTCAACAATTAACGCGCGTTTTAAAAAAAAAGACTCTATTTAAAAAAAAATTTCCAAAGACAACGGGATGCGCAAAAACACCGTGCAGGGACGAGCAGGGTTTCCAGAACAGGCTCCGCTCACGCGCCCGACGACGTCGCGTCAAAAAGCGCACTTTTTAGCGAAAACTCAAAAGCCTGGTCCGATACTGAACATGAACCGCAGCAATATAATTTAAAGTCAAAGAAAACATAAAATAAAAATAATCACACGGTCGGGGTGTGACAAAAAATAAATGAGAAAATATTTAACTGAAATTCAAAATTCATTTCCCATTCGATAAAAAAATTGTTTTCTTCAAAAACCACGTTTTCAAAAAAATTTCTGAAAAATTATTTTAAACATTTTAAAATTATATAATAAAATAATTTACCCATTTTTATTTTTTTATAATTTTTTTAGTGGACTATTCCTTTCATTCATAAAACACTACTTTTTTTGAATTTTATCAAAATGAATGTAGTCTTTGTTTTATCATGAAAAACATGAATGGAATTTCCAATATCCAAGACCAATAAATTTTTTTAAAGCTTCCTTTATAAGTATAATTTTTTTTAAAAAAAAATTATATTTGTAAATTTGTTTTTGAACATTCTATTTTAATAAATATTTTCAAAATAGATATGATGTTTCCCACATGAATGTTTTTATTGATATTTTATGGTGTTTATATTAATTAACGACAAAAATCCATTATTATTACTCAAATAGGTATATGTTTTTTTTGATTCTATACTTATTCTTTCAATGGATGGTTTACAATAATTTGAAAAAGGATTCTGTTGACATTCAATTTCTTTATTTATTTTTGTACTAATTAACATTATCATGAAATATTATCCTTTTTATGATAATGAGACCTTAGACTTCACCTAAATAAGCATATTATTTAATATGTATATGCATATTGATTAAACCATATGTCATTTATACATGTATTAGGATACATGAAAAGTTATTTGATTGAATGGGGAAATAATGAAAATTCACATTCATTCACCAATATAGATATTTAATAGTATTTTATATTGTTTAATAAATTAAATTGGTCATTATACATATGAGGAATGCTATGGGATTTGATACATGAGTGGGGACTAGTTAAAGGAAACCCCTTGATGCATCGACAAGTATCATCAAACTAATCAGTTGGCTAGCCATAGTAAAAAAATTTATACACATATGTTTAAACATTTCTTAATGATTTATATTGATACTTTTAGTGTCATGTTCTTGATACATGATTTTCAATAATTAAGAATTTTCTTTATTTAGAATTCATCTAATATTATCCATGACACTTTTGCAATGATAATATCTCTTGATGAATTTCATTCAATGTTATTGATTAGATTGAATTTGTTTTCAATTATCTAACATTACATATTAATTATATCTTATTTAGTTATTATAGTGATGTTATTAATGAAACGAAATTTTGGTTAGTTATTTAACATTACATATTAAAAATTATCCTGGATATCTTTACAATAATATTATCTCTTTGCATTTCATATGTATTTTAATGATTAAATGGAATTTTATTTAGTTATATACCTTTCTTTATTGATTATTCCTTATCTTATTAGTAAAATCATTTAAATGGAATATGTGTTTAGTTAATTACCCTTTCATGTTGTTTGTAGTTATTGATTGATGACAGCTTCTTCCATACATACTGTTTCAAAGAAGTTGTGCTCACCATTATTTTGTTTCCTGTCTCACGAATCCAAGAAGACTACTATGTTTCAAATAAAAATCTATTTTTGAGGGAATAATTATATTCTCAAAAAAAAATTTGATTTGTATTTTCAAATTTAATACAAGACTCTTGTATAGATATAGTATACCAAGGATACTAAACTATTCAGTCCATAAAGATATTATTCCTTGTATATTATTCCAATTTAATAAAGTAGGCACCATATCCAGGTAACCCATTCAGGGTCTCAATAGTTTTTATCTGTGGGATTTTAGTAGAACCTTTGTAAAAAAGATTGATGAAAAAATATAATAGATAAAATATACCAATGATATAAATTTAGGATATGTACATAAGAATATCATAGTTATTTGGTAAGGTATAGATTATGTGGTTTTCCTAAGCAATACATCCTTGTATGAATTATATAAGTGGATTTGGTTCTAGAATAGATGTAACTAGGGGGAATAACATAAAAAATGGGACTTTGGTACTGACCTGATGATCACCTTGTTGGAGAAAACATGCCTTGATATGCACGTGGGTTGACACTCACATGAGATTAACTTATGATAGTACACATTATCTTTAAAAACCATTTTGATGGATTTGAATAAATGATGAAAATAAATGTCTAATGTGAAACCTATGGCATTTTAGACTGATAATTATGTATCTCAATGGATTCAGAAAAAAATTATTTTGGGTAAATAATTTCACAAATAAAATAATTTTATAATAAGAATATCAAGAATACAATGGATGGAAAAAATATCATCTTCGAGATCCATTTCTAGTCGTTGTCTTAATTATGAAGAACCATGACATTATCTATGTAAATTATCTCATTTAATGGTCAACTCCAAGAATAAAAAAGGGCCTATAATAAAATACAAGGATTAATTTTTTATTATGATTCTATAATTATATTTTAGAATAATTTTTAGATATGGTATTTTGGTTTCATAATCATGAAAAATTTAAGGGTTGAATTAAATTTTAGAGGAATACTTTCCTTTGTTAACTAAATAGTTTTAGATACAATTATAGGATTATGACTTTATGATTTACCACAGGTTCAATTTCTTAAACACCGTGTTTTACATTTTATGTGTTGGGTGTCTACCAATTTTATTGATATTTTGAAAGATATTTATGATAAGAATATGGGTCATTGTAAAATATATTTTAAGAATAATAACTTTACATTTTATATAAATAATTTACTATGTATTGATAACCTTAAGGGTTTATATGATCATTAATGATAGTATAATAATAGTCAAATATGATTATTATAAATTTTGGAAAAAATATTTTAATTTAAAACCACTATTAAAATGTTTTGAATGATTAAATTTATTTCAAGGATGTCCATAATAGTAATTGGGAACATCATTGAAATTATATTAATATAATTCCAGAAAAATGAAAACCCAAATGTTGGCTGGAAACCCATCAATTCGGAAATGGCCCTCGGGCTTAAACCCATAACCAAAGGATGATAAAATTCTAACACCTAACACTATAATATGTTAGGACTTGGTTAAAATATAATTATTTTTAGTTAAGAAAAATTATTTAGAAATACTTACATTTAACTAGTGGTGTTATTCTTGAGGTTTAGAGTTTAATGTTTATATTGGATAACTTGGAGTATCCATACTGCTTTTTGAAGATAGTTAGAGATAGAAAAAGATAATTTTCAATATTTTATGGATCTTATGATCTATTAAAATTTAATTTTATTTCTTTAGGATATGAATAATAATTTTTGGGAATTTATTTATTAGAGTAAGGTATGAATGAGTAATTGATTAAATCACAACCAAAGGATGAAATTGTTCTTATGAAATAAAAATTTATCAAGTAATCATATTTACTTACATTCTTATATTATAAAATAATTCATCAACTTTAGTAAAAGGATCAAGAAATAAAAATTGAATCCTTTTACATTTATATCTAATAAATCATACTATCTTTTAAATCTTAACAAATTTATGGTTTTAATGTCCTGAAATTTCCATTGACCAATCAATTGATTGTGATCAATGAACTCTATCATTCACTATAATTATCCGTGGTTTACTTGCATGTCTATATATTCACATTCCAATAATGTTCCCATACATAGAAAACCATTTTTGTGTTATCCTGTATGGAATTTTACATCCCCATATTTCTTATTAAGAGGTTGTTTCAATAACTATTTCTATGATGTGGGTTATTCAACAAAAGAATTTTCACATATCAATCCTTTTATTACTTAGAAAAAGATTAAATTTTGAGGAGACAATTTATTTAATGTTAGAAGAATGTAACACCATAAAATTATAAAATATTAATATTAAATTTGATAGAATAATGGACACATAACACTGAGTTTAAATATCCCACAAAATAAATTTTGTTAAATTTAATCTATTTGATAGCTTGTAAAAAATGAAACCCCATGTCAAAGTGAGCCATAATATAGTATAAATAGTCATTAAAATGGAGGATATGAATAATACCAAATAAGATTTTAAAATCATTTTAATCTATATATTACCATTTAGATAATAGTCATTTAAATGAAAAATAAAATTTTCACAAAAACTATATGTTATCCAAAACATGGTTTAGTCATTACTTACACATAAAAATTTAAAATTAATTTCAACCAATATTAATAAAATTAGGTTTAAAAAATAAACCAAATTATTTGAATCATATTATAAATATCTATTAGGGTGAATTTTTATGTTTTTTATAAAGTATTTCATTTTATAATGAATAGTTAAAATACTGAATTAGAATTGAAAACATTAGAAATATTTTATCATTTTATCATTAAAAACTAGATTTCTCGTTGTGTCTATGAAAATAATTTTAAATTTAAATTTCCCACTTTTATGAATAAAAAATTTAAAAATTGATTCGATAATTATGATCATTATAATTTATATTATCTATTAATTTTAACATAATTGTTGGCCAAATTGAATAGTGAAATTTGTAAAAAATACATAATAGTGTTAGGGTAAAAATGAGTTTACATGTGGTTAAACTATGATGATAAACATTAAAAATGAAACAAAAACTTATAACAATATTATTGGACGAAAATATCTTCACATTACCATTCCTAATATTAAATATAGGGCCATTTAGATTTTTTCGAGTGAATGACATTACCTTTTTGGATTCATTTAAGAAGTTTCCATGTAATTTCCTAGAGGGTTCCCTTTCTCCATATATAAAATTGAACTCAATACCTTCACTTATTCAAACATACTTAGATATTTTTCTTAACAAAACCCTACCAAATTCGTCCGGAAAAATCCTTAGTTACATTCTAGATCTCTAATTCCACCTAATATAAAATCCATATGGTTCTTAAGGGGACATCCAATGGTGTTTTCTTGTAGAGAAGGTACTTATTTTAACAGATCTCTTTCATTTTCTTTCTTCTATTTCCACATTCAATTATGTCTTATCACTTCCAAATTATTAACAACATTGTATAATATATACTGATATATTACTATATTTATGGAATATTAATTATCCATCACTACTCTAATGACCCAAGCTTTACGTACTTGAATATAAAATTACTTTTTCGAAATATTTAATATAATACAGAAACAGATTCTCAATGACCGTATTATTTTAGTGAAGTTAGAAACATGGAAATATTATTTTAATTGGGTGAAATATCTTTAAAATATCCCATGAAGATCTTCCCCTTTATTTTTACTTCCTATAACCTTTATTTGTAACCTGGGGTAAAGAAAATATATAAAGAGGGTGAGCTCAGATACTCAGTAATGGTAAACAAGGAAAAAATCAAACAAAAAATGAACATAATAATGTAAAAACATCAACATAAATGTTTAAAATCATACCAAGTATAAAATATATAAAATTATTGAGTCTTCATATAAATCTTGGTAGTTCATAAGGCATAAGTCATAAAAGAATACAATCAATGAGAAAAGAGAAATGGAATAAAACCTATAATTGTTGAAATCACATAAGTATAAAAATCATTTTTATTATTAGTAATGTCTCATTTCCATGACTATCATAGTGGAAAAAGTCATTTACTGAACCGAGTTCACTCATTATTACACCCATGTATTACTGAAATGGGTTTACATACAATTAGAGCCTTGTATTATAAACCCAGATCGTTTACCTTTTGATTCCTGTATATATCATGATATATGCATCATTAACTAATGAATAGGATGGAGATATAGGTCCCACCCATATCATAATGAAATCATTATTAAATGCTCTAAAAAACCTAAATCATTCAACATAGCATAACCCAAGAAACAAAATGGGTTCCCTAAACATTATTTCATCATAACATAATCCATGTAAAAAATTGGATTCCATCAACATGATTTCATCTTAAAAAAAAAATAATATAAATAATAGTGATAATAAAAAAACCCTATTAAAAAATTCCAACTTAAATAGAAAATAATTTTTATAGAAAACTTGAAATAAATTCATAATGAAAATATCCTTTCTTGTTTGAAAAGGTTTTCTTTTATTAAAATGCTTGGAAATTTTAAAAGAAAATAATTTTGCTGGAAAATAACCACTAAATATTTTAAGGTTGGATTCATGGAAATAAAGTGTTATGAAATCTTAAAAATTGATTAATATTTTTATAAGTTAAAAAATTGTTCTTGTAAAGTTGAAATCCAAAAAAGTAGCTTATTTGGAAATTGAAAGGAATAATCCATACAGATTTTGTACTAAAAGTTAAAAATGAATTTAAATTCAAATAGGAAAATCTTTAAACATATTTTGGGAATATTGTTTGAAAACATGTATGTGGATGATAAATATTACTCAATGGAGTATTGAAATGAAACAATTCTAAATATAGCAGAGATTGTGAAATAAATACAAATTAGTTTATAATAATTAGAATAATATATCCCATGAAAGATTTAATATTATAAATATAAAATACTATTATGGATAAGTCTCATAAAATAAATTCATGGGATGTATATACACCATGTAAATGATACCAATAGAGTATACGACATGTGTAACATAGAGATAAAAGCGAGAAAAAAATAATTCCATACCTTAGGTCTGATTACCATGGTACATATCTGAACCTATACTATAATAATTCATATAATTTAATCATATTATTATAGAAAAATATTTATATTTGTTATAAAAAATTTTATAATCTTATCACCCATTTTTTAATGACATTAAATTATTACTCGTGTTTTATGTATTAACATCTTCATTTTGTCAGGCATGTTTTGTCATATAAGTTATAGTTATTCTTTATAGCTTATTGTTATATCATTTATAGAATGATATAAATTTAGTATATATAATATTTAATCATTGTATACATTTATATAAACCTTATTTAATTAATATAATGTAGAATTAATTGCATAACATCGTGGAGATGGACGGTCATAGGTACGTACAAATGGTGATATCATTCAATTAATTGTGAAATGGTATGGAAGTGGATGTTATAAATATTGTTTCAAAATAAATATATTGTTGTAATAATATTATATATATTTATTATTTCCATTATTATAACCATCCATGTAATTTGGTGGTGAAAAACATATTACACCACATCGTGGAGACGTTAAGTCGTACGTATAGAGACTTGGTGATTTCATTTTTTGTAGGATGTATAGATGTTGGAATATGGATATTACATAACCATAAAAATATCTCAGAATAGAGGTGATAAATTATTTATTACATTATAATGGAATCAAAAAATTTAGATGAGGTAGAATAAGAAATGATCTTGAGAGAGACAGTAAATGAGATTACATGTTCATCAGTGTGCTCCCTCTATATCTCCTCTTAAAGGCACTAGATTTGGTATTTTGGGAAAACATAAACCTATATAACATGAATAGGTATGTTTAAAAGTGAAATTTCAATTTTATTAAATTTATTGAATGATTAATTATTTGTGATGAAATGTGGGAGGAGGTGCCCTTTTATAATTGAGGCTAGGAGAACCTTCAGAATTTCCAAAGATATTAATTTAAAATAAATTCAAAACAAATGAAAAAACCTCAAAAATGTATTATTTTAGAATATTAGATGATATAAGGTTGTAATAGCTTCATCCAATGAATTTTAGATTTGTATTTATGTAAATTTAACCCTTATAATATTAATTAACACTTAGTTATTCTATTTAATTTTTAAATAAGGTATTAAATATTTCAATATTAAAAGGATAAAATATTTCCTTATTTGATTTCAGTCAGACAATAAAATAAAAATTTAGAAACTTTTTGAAAATATAATAATTATTATTTATTTTTTATAATAATTGAAATTTTTTAAATAATTTAATAATACACAATGTTGATAGACAATCAATAGTGTCAAATTTGACACTATTCAATTCACTGATTATAAAAACTATAATGATAAGAAGTTACCCCCGAGTGAAATATTTTCTTATATTCCTCAGAGGTCAAAGTAATCTGGAATTTTTTGGATATATTATATTATAATTTTTTTTAATTTATTTATTTTTAAAAATAATTATTTGAAATTTCCATTATTAAAATTATTACTACATCAATTTTGTGTAATTATTTAAAATAATTTTTTTTAATAAAAATGAAAAATAAAATACTATAGTGGTAGTAAATCATATATATTTTATAATAATACTAATAGTATAATATATCCTTTGTAAAATCAAACATTACAAATGTTATATTTATTAATACATGAATGTGACAACTTTAACATGACTTTAAATAAAATACTATATGTGTCAAAATCATTTTAATGTGGCTCCAAATGGTTAATAACTAGTCCTAGGAATAATTATGGTTTATATATACTCTACCTATAATATTTGGATAATTTTTCTCTTTTTTAATGGTTATTATAGTTTTAATTAAAATTATTTTATTGATTTTCAATCAATTAAATAATTTGTATATCATGAATATATAAACCTTTAAGGTTATTACATGTTGTCTTAAATTTAAAAATAAATTATCATGATAAATAAAAAAATGTATCTTTAAAACGATTATTTATAGTTTAATTTATGTTTTTTAACTTATATGAAAAATAATATATTTATTAAAATTTGAGTAAGTTATCTTCTACTTTTCCTTAAATAAAATATAATAAATGTTCTAATCTCATCCAAGTGGATTAAAAATTATACCATTTCATCTCAAGGATAATTTAGGTCGAAAATCACATAGTCAATGATATTAGGACAAGTGTTATGGTAATTTAATAACATTAGTTTCAACCTTAATTACATGATATATAACGAATTACCAAATTAATAAAAATTAATATTTTTATTATTAATATTTCCCAAAAATAAGAGAAATATATTTACATACATTTGACCCACTAATTATAAATATTGATCCATTTTTTAATTGAAAACAAAAAAATTTCATTAATTAACTTAAAATTAAAATTTTTATCATAATGAAAAAACATGTTTTAATACTTAAAACATGCAAAACATTGAAATGTTTTTACATCAAAATTTATTGTAATATTAATGAAAATAAAAAAAAATTATATTAAATTATAAATAAATAATATATTTATAATTTAAAACCATTCAAATATATAACAAAACACTATAAATAAATTTTATGAAAAATGTCGGTTTCAATTAAAATACATTATTTTCTATTATTCATAAAAACGAAAAAATTCTCAAAACAATCATCCAAAGTAAAATGTGATACCATGATTTCAAATAATAATTTTATTTTTTGAAATATAATATAAACAAGTTTCAAAAACTTGATTTAAAAAGTGTGTTCCATCAAATAATTCTAAAACAGTATTTTTTTGAAAAATATTTGTTTTATCTAAAAAATTCAATTTTTTTCTTATATCATGACTATAAAAAATATAAGATGATTTTTAAAAATTATATTGAATAAATATTAATAAAATACATCAAGGGTGACTTTATTATTTTTTAAACTCAATTATTTTTATTAAAATAGTTATTCAGAATAACATTTCCTTTAATTAAATGTTTTATTTCCCATTTTAATTAATTCCTCACAAAAGAATTAATTTTTTTTAAGCATATTTTAAAAATTCAGTTAATACTATTCATACTCTCCATTAAAATTTCTTGGTTATATGGTAACATAACAATATTTTTTTATTTGCTTAAACTCAGTCATCCATGAAATAGAATATATTAAAAGTACATAAAATTGTGTGTAACACAAGCCCAACATAGTATTTCATATACCGAAAGCTAATCCAATGTTTCGTATAGTGCAATATTATTCATGTGTAGTCTAAAACACAATACATAAAATAAATTAATAAAAATAAATAAAAAATATATCTCATAAAATTCTTGAGGTGTTACATTCTACCCCCCATAAAATGAATTTCAACCTTGAAATTAATATAGGATATAAAAGGATTAACACATAAAGATTATTTAATGGAAACCCACTTCAAAAAAATTAATATTAAAACATATTTTCAAAAAGGAATGTTTTAAACATAATGGTTACCCAAAGTCACTCATAACTAGTTTTCCACCAAGGAGAACATATGTATTGACACATAATTTAAAAAATGGAAATCCCACTCTCATAATTACTTCATATGGTATAAACACATATGAGAGCACAATAAAATATTTATAAATGATTAATAAATGAAATAAGAAGAATTTTTAAAGTTAAGGAACCTAAATTGATTAAATAGTAACTTGACCTTTGGAATAGTAATGTGACCCTTACGAATAGTAAACCAGATAGTTGAATAGAAACCTCACCAATGGTATAATAAATGAAATTTATCCATATTATAAGTGACAATATTATATAATTATATAATAGTACATTTTAATAAAAAAAATTAAAAAAATAAATTAATTACTGGTGTTTTAATAGGTTATAAATATTAAATTTCATTTTTTGATTAATTTATTAATTTAATGGAAAATTTATTTTCATAATATTTTTTCTTAAATTAAAATTTTTATCTCTTATTATTATACGATATTTTTATGTGACCTTAATTATTTTTTCAATGTGATAAAAAATGAGATTTATTTTAAAATTTGTATTTTCTATGTAAATGATGATTTTAGCTAAAAATTATCTTTCTTATATTTAGAATATTATTTTCTTAAAATGGAGTTTATTTTTATTCATCAAAAAATTCATAAATAGTTAGGTCGAATTTTTGGTATTTTCTTAATATACTTGATTTTGTGTGGAATAATAAAATATGTTAAATTAAGGTATATGTTCATTATAAGTTAAATACACTATTAATTTGGTAATGGATGATATAGTCACAATTGGTTCAAACTCACACTATCTAATTAACTTATTTCGTCTCAAGAATCCATTCCATTTCCTGGTTTGATAAAAAGTATAAAATATTTAGTAAAATACTGAGAAAACACTCGTCCCCTCCACTATAAATACCACCTTGCACCACCTATTCTCGTCACACTCCCCTAGCATTGAGCCTTGTCCAAATTCTTCTAGCTAATATTCCCAAACATATCCACCACATCTAGGAGGATTATTCTAATCTAAATACCTAAACCAATCCCCTAAGGAGGATCTCAAGAAGAAGGGATCAAGAGGTAAAACCCTCATCTGTTTTATTTTATTTTCTTGTCAAGTTCCTTTCATTTATTTTTCTCTCCTCACCTACCCTCAGAAAAATGGGATGAAGACTCAATTATCATACATATACTAGAAATTTATCATGTTTATGGATAAATTATTCATCAAAGATGTTCTCCTATCTATTTTTCTTTATGAATGAAAACAACGTCCGAGCGGTGGTGATTTACCCCCTTTGTGGATGACTTGCTTTCATATTTCAATTCTGTATTCAAAACTAGGAACGATACTGTTTTTATTGTAGAAATTGATTATAATATGTGTATTTTATCTTATTTAATATTTCAGAAGCAGTTTTCTTCACCTTATATTAATTTATAAAACAAGATGACTTCGTTGTCATAAAAAACTCTAAATTATTGTAAACGATTATCGTTAATGATTTATCTAATGAATAATCCTCACATATATAAAAAATGGTATTTTAATATTATATAATTTTTTTAATTACATATAAGTTCATTTTTATACATCTATCCCCATCCTACATGATTTTCCAAACACATATACAAGTAAACTGATCATGAAAACCAATAAAATCATCTTTCCCAAATTATGAATTTGAATATATTATCCCATAAAAGGCCATAAATGACTTTAATAAATTTAAAATAAATCAAATAATTTATAAATGGTTCTATAATTATTTATTAAGGAATATAATTTGATTATTCAGTACGTTAAGATCACATGCGGATCCATTTCAGACATAAGGTAAGTGATTCTACTTGAACATCTATTATTCTTTCTGAATAATTTTCCACTCATTTTACCCAAATGAAATTATCATTTATTTTTATTTAAATATTATAAAATATGTTTATATGTTATAAAGTCATTTATCAATATCCATTCATCCTTATTTTATTTGTGATATACAAGTTTTTAAAAGGTTTCATACTCAATTCTTTCTAATATGCAATACCGATATAAGAAAACCTCCAAAATTCTCACCCTTTTTCTTGTGTGCTCTATAATATAAATTAAGCCATATTAATTTTTTTGAAATAAATCATTTTAATATTAAAAAATATCTTTTTTCAATTATAATTTTATACAAAAAATTATTCCTTTTCCATTTAAAAGAATATTGAATGTTTTCCCTTAAACCATAATAAACTTTTTCTGAGTTTCTTAAACACTATTTTCATAAAAAATTCACATAAATTGCCATGATATATTCCTATTTTACATTTTTTATTTCCATGTATTACTTTAATACTTTATTTTATTGACACCATTATGATATTTCCTTATATTATTCCTTTGACATGATTATGATACCCAATTTGGAACATGTGTAAACCTTATGATTATGTTGGATTAATTAACTATTATTTTTTATATGGAACACATATTCATGAACAAGTTAATATGGGTGATCCTAGATAGTTTTCTAATGCATTGGGTAATTTTTAGTCTCATGAGGCATTAAGTGCACTGGTCTTGGTGGTTATCCTTGACTTGTGCTCCTATATGTGCAACCATCCATCACTTGTGCTCCTCTCTGTTCAACAGGACTTCACTCATGATCCTCTATACGAAAAAAATCCTTGAATCATGATAAATTATTATTTTATGTTTCTTCAACACTACTATTAATCCCTGATTATATGATCACATGTTATGATTCCTCACGTTTAATCATGTTCGATTCCTTTTTATATCATTATTATATTTCTTCTAACCAATGTGCTACACTTTATTATAGTTTTTATTGCCTTACTAGAATTTTTTAGCTCTTCCCATTGTTCATGTTATCCCTAGGGTATACCATATAGATGTAAGGTACAAATTTAATTTAGGAGCTAATAATGGATGATAAATAATTAAATGTTCCATTTAGTTACATATTTTTAGTTTTATGTACTTAGTCTTCTAAGATACCAGAATTTGTAGTCCTTGAATTTAAATTTGATATTTAATTATGATTAAAATATTGTAATGAGCTGTTTAAAATTCTAGGGTCACTATAGTTGGTATCAAAGCTAGTTTAGTAATAATTAGAGACTCGGAATAGAGCACATTAGTAAGAACCTTATGGATATGTCTAAGTCTATGAAATTGTCTCTACATTTTGGTAAGTATATATTAATTGGTTTATTAATAAAATATTTCCCTGAATGTATAATACAATTGGATGTGGTTATGGGATAGATGTACCATGGACAAACAACTCCAAAAAGGTGATTTGGGCCTTACCTAGGTTAACCTGATACATGATAATGAGACTTACTGCACACCTGGTGTGACACTCTTGGGGGATATTATTTGGAAAATTCATAATATAATTATAACATATTATTAAGGGAAATAATAAAATTCCCATTATAATATATGTAAGGAAACATATCATGAATAAACAAAATTAAAACCTAGGAAATCCGAAGTTAAGATATACTTTTACTTTATGAATCTATCCATTTAGTTTTAATGTTTGCTTTTTATGCTTATTATCTAAATATTAAATCCCCCTAATTGAAATTTATTTTTTCTTAGCTAATGGTGGGACATGGAAGAACATTTTCCAACAAGAATCTTGATAAGAAATGTGATGATTTCACAAATGATATTCCAAATAAGATGGAAATGTGTTCTCCAAACTTCATGTCATTACTTTATCAATAGTATCAAGTTATGAACAATAACTTGAATCACATGGAACACCCTCCTTCTACATGATAAGAAACAGTTTCTATCCAATCCTACATGCGGAAATGGCCTCTCATACATAGTGTATCTTCTTGATCCCCTCCTCACAGAATAATGGATTTACTCCATTGAAATGATATATTCTATAATCCAGTGCTCAAAATAAGAGATAGATATGATGGAGATCTATTTTTTTATAGGAATTATGATCAGTGGGGGACACTGATCAAAAATACAATGTCCAAGGAGGAAATCGATTCCATGGATTTAGAGAAATTCAATAATTTTTTTCAAAAAATATTTTCCTCAAACTCACCATCTCAAGAAGAAAATAGAGTTCATCAGACATAATTATAAGGAAGATGAGTTTATGAGGGCGTATGGAGAAACATTTACCAGGAATGCAAGATTCAGTATTGAATATTTCATGAACACTAAAAGAAAGTTTGTTCATTTCTTTAGTGGATTAAAACAGAGTCTACAAAAACCATTGAAAATTAAATTCATCGGTTGATGTGATGATATTTCCCATTGTTCCCTCAAGGATGAAATAGATATTGGGGACACTTAGTGGTCTATTCTACCTAGTAAAAAAATGTTTTCTAATATGGTTGGATCATTAAATAAATCCCAGGATGGAAAAGAAACAAAATTACTCACACATCACAATTAAGGGAAGAAGGAACTTTCTAAAGGGAACCAATAAATGATTCAAATGTGGAAGAATGGGGAATCTGGATAAGAACTATCGAAGGGATATGAAAAATCACATTAATGTGAAAGAAGAAAGGATGGTTCATATCGATTATAATCTAGTAGTGTACTTTTTTATCCGTAAGTAAAATTGGTATTTTGTGAACTGATTCCCTATGTTGAGGGTTGTCGATTGAAATCAATAACTACCTCTAGGGAAACATGAAAGGGATTATTATATAACTGATACTAATGTGGATCCAAACAATAATGTGGTTATAGGTACACTATTTATTCATTCATGAATATTGAATGTACTCTTTGATTTTAGTTCTACAAGTTCTTTCATATCCTGCAAGTTAATATAAATATTCAAACACCACCTCAAAATTTGGAGTTTGAGTTATCTTTTGAGAACAAATAATGTGAAAATTATTGCAACCAAAGTACTTAACTCCTACCCAATTAATGTTTGTTAACTAAAATTCCTAGTAAATCTTTTCATAGTCTCTTTGGTAGTGTTTGATGACATTTTGGGCATGGAATGGATATCATTATAGAAATCCAACATCAACCTTCAAGAATGGTAAATCACTCCTCACATCCCGGGGAATTCTCTAATTCTTTACAATTTAAGGAAGAAGATGAGTATCCTACAAAATAATCATCTCAAGTGTGGATATTACTAACTTATGAGTATTAATATCTTGCACAAATGATTGAGACAATGTAGGTGATCATGCTTGACGATATTCCCATCATGACGGATTATACTGATTTAATCCATCAAGGGATTTCTGGTCTTCCTCTGGAATGAGAAGTTGAGTTCTCAATTGTACTTATTCTTGGATCATATCCTATATCAAAGAAACATTATATAATTTCTATCGTTGATATAAAATAATTAAGGAATATTTTATAGGAGAATATGGAGAAGGGTTTTATATGCTCGAGTGCTTCACCATGGGGTGCGCCAGTCCGCTTCGTTAAGAAGAAGGATAGATCGTTGTGCTTATTCATCGATTATCATAAACTTAATAAAATAATGATAAATAACAAGTATCCCCTGACATAGATAAATGACTTGTTTGATCAGCTATGTGGGACCAGTTATTTCTCAAAGGTGGACCTTCGGTCAGGATACCACCAATTAAAGGTGAGGAAGGAAGATATTCACAATAAAACCTTTAAAACTATGTATGGACAGTATGAGTTCATAGTTATTCCCTTTGGACTCACTAATTCTCCATGTATTTTAATGGATTTAATAAATAGGTTTTAGAGATTACCAATTTTTTGTAATCTTTATCGATTATATTTTAGTATACTCTAAGAGTAAGGATGAACATTAGGAGAATTTTAATATTTTATTAAAGAATATGTGAATGGAGAAACTTTATGAAAAGTACATTAAATGAGAGATTTTGATGGAGGAAGTATAATTTTTGGGGCATGTTATCACTGATATAATAATAAATGTGGACCCCTTCGAAGACAAATGCAATCGAGGAGTATCCTAGGACAACATCTGTAATGGATATCCAGAACTGTCTTAGTCCAGATTGAAATTAATGATGTTTTTTGAAAAACTTATCATGAATATCAAACCCAATAAAAAAGATGACAAGAAATGGAATGATGTTTTTCTATACTCATGAAGGTGAGGAAAGCATTAAGGATCTCAAAAGAGTCATATCACTACCCCTGTACTCACACTACCGACAAGTGGATAACACTTTTTGGTATAGAATGATGCTTCAAAGAAAGGATTAGGTTGTGTACTGATAAAAAATGTTAATGTGATAGAATACGCCTCATGGTAGTTGAAAATTAATGATAAAAACTGTTATAAGCATTATCTGGAGTTAGCAGCTATGATCCTTGCATTGAAAATCTAGTTGAATTATCTCTATCAGTAGAAGTGTGAGATATATACTAATCAAAAGAGTCTCAAATATATATTCACACCAAAGTATATTAATATGCACCAGTGAAGATGGAGAGATCGCAGAAGAAATAATTACTACTAAATTCACTATAATCCTACCAAGGTAAATAAGGTGGCAGATAGTAAAAGGATCCTTAATCATTATCAATAATGAGGAATGAGAAGGATCCAATATTATTAGACATACAGAGGATGGTCCTGATAATTACAAGGGAGAGAAATCATAATTCCTTTCTCAAAATATTGATCAACCTTCCCATGTGAAGAAAATAAGGGACGATCAATGAAATGAAATGAATATTCAAAAAAGGGTGGAAGCTATTTAAAATGGGAAATACTTTGAGTCCAATATCAGTGAGGTTGGAGAAAAAAGATTTTGGTTAGGACTATGTGTACCATCCAATCTATAGAAAAATAATGTTCTTTTGAACGATTCACATAGCTCAACCATCTCTATTTATACAAGGAGCACAAAGATGTATTGAGATCTCAAGGCGAAACTTTTATGGGATTATATAAAAAAGAATATCACCTAATATACATCAATGTTCCTAGTATTTCAACAAGTTAAGGCTGAAAAGAAAATGATTAAGGGGATGATGTAACAATTACCCATACCAATATGGAAATGGGAAAATATTACTATAGACTTTGTCACTGGACATCCAAATACATCCAGAGGAAACAATGCTATTTGGGTTATTATGGATCATCTTACAAATACAAATCCCTTTATTACAATTCTAGAGGACTTATAACTAGATCAACTATCAGAGATATACATTAATGAATTTTTATGGATGTATCAATTACTGATATCTAGTGAATCTGATCAAGATCTGAGATTAACCTCCATGTTTTGGAAAAGTCTACAACATGATCTAAGCATTGATATTAACTTCAATACATCATATCATCCTAAACCTGAGGGACAATATAAGGATACTATTCAGGCACTGGAAGACATATTGTGATCATGTTCTATATACTTTAATGGAGGATGGGACCAACATTTCCCACTAGTTTAATTCTCCTATAATAATACTTTCAACTCGAGCACCCAAATGGATCCATCTAAATATTTTTATGGGAAAAGGTGCATAACACCGACATGCTAGGATGAAGTCAGTGAATGTAAGATGGTAGGACTTGAAATGGTCAATGAAATAGTGGATAATGTGAAGACCATTCAACTTCACATCAAGGAATCCCAAATTCATCAAAAGAGCTATGAATATAATCATCGACCAGACCTGGAGTTTATGGTTGGATATACAGTATTCCTCTACATATATTCATTAAAGAGGATCATGAGATTCGTGGAGAAGGGGAATCTTATTCATAAGTACAACGTTCCATTCGAGATCCTTGACCTTATCGGATTTTTGGCCAATATACAAACAGTTCCACCAACCATGTCTCATATACATGATGTATTCCGTCTATCCCTCTTGACGAAGTACATACCAGATCCTTCACATGTACTAACTTTAGATGTGGTATTGTTAGTGAATGATATTTCTTATTAAGAGAATCCAATGAAGATATTTGATCATAGATATAATGTTCTATGAAATAAGACCAATCACATGGACAATGTACTAAGGATGAACCATAAGTATGAAGATGCCATAGGGGGCTGAAGGAATCAATAAAGGAAAAGCACTGACACTACTTTTCACCTTAGTATGTAAAAAAAAATTGAGGGTGAAATTTCATAAGGGAGGAAGAATGTAATTACCCAATATTTTATCAATAGAAATTCCCTTCTTCTAATTATTTCATATTTTATAAACACATAAGATAACACAATACAAACTTTATAAATGATGAATGGATAAAATAATAAGCACTTCTAGAATTTTGGTAAACTATACCGATAAAATGGAAACCTGGCATTTGAAATAGTATTGTGACCTTTAAGAATAGTGGAACTACATATTGAATAGAAACATCACCAATGAAAGTTTAAATAAAATTTATCCACCTTATAAGTGACAATATGATATAATTATATCATAGTATAAGTTAATAAATATTTCAAATTATTTTAATTACGTGTTGGTATTTTTATAGGTCATAAATTTTTAATTAGAAATTTTATTAATTTAATAATTAAAATTAAATTTTATTTTCAAAAAAATTATTCATAATTTAATATTTTGTTGTCTAAATTTTATAAGATTATTTTACGAGACCTTAATTAATATTCCAAACTATTAGAAAATGAGTTTTAATTTTAAAATTTTTATATTTCACGTAAATGATTATTTTAATTAGATATTATATTTCTAATAAATAGAACATAATTTTAATAAAATGGAGTTCATTTTTGAATTATACACTTAAAAAACAGTTTCTATGGATTTTTGGTGTTTTTCCGAAATACTTGAATTTTTGGTGAATAGTAAAATACGACAATTTATGGTATATATACATTATATGTTAAATACACTATTTATTGAGTAATTTATGATGTAAAAATAATTTTTTTGTGGTCACATGATCTAATTACTGTATTTAGTCTAAGTAATCAACATTATTTCTTTTTTCAGAAACATAATAAATTATTTAGTTAAATAATGAGAAAACACCCCACTCAACCACTATAATTACCACCTCTTACCACCTATGTAAAGACCCATAAATTTCAAGGAAATTTTTTTTCTTAATTTTCTTTGGAATTTTACAAGAGCGCAGTTTCTGACGGCACCTGATTCCGAGGCCCGGTGTGCCCGGAATCAATTTCCGAATTTTGGCTCGGGTACGTTTAGTGAACGGACGAGCGGGTTTTTTCTAACTTTTGAACCGGTGCCCAGAATCGAATTCTGAGGGCACCGATGAAATCGCAGCGCCGGTATTCGCTTAGAAACGCCTCTTCCGGAGTTGCGTTTGCTCGGGTGTGGTTTTTAATTTTCGGGCTTAAAGTTAAGAAATAAAATAATTTTGCGACAACTTTATTTTATTTCACTTAAGCCACTTGGAAGCCACTTGAAGCCACTTAAAGGCAGCTTGAACTGAGTTGAACTGGATAGGATGCTATCCAGGAATATCCTACCCCCTTGGTAGGATATTTGTGAGGTGGGGCCCGCACGAGCCCCGCCGTTTCTTTCCACTAAGAAACGCACCCGTGAAAACCCGTCTTAATGAAAGTCAACCGACGCGTTTTCTAAATTCTTAACAGACCATTTAAATGGGCTGTTTCTTTCATGAATTAAATGGGATGTTTCTTTCGTGAATTAAATGGGCTGTTTCTTTCGTGAATTAAATGGCCTGTTTCTTTCGTCGAATTAATTCAATCGTTTCTTAACCGGTTTTCGTGTGTTGGCATGTTAATAAAATAAGACCAACCAAAAATCTTTTGAAAAGATTTGAGAGGATCCCTGTTTCTTCAGCTCCCTCGCGAAAAATGCGAAGAACGTGAAGAACGCGAAGAACGACGAACCCGGAAATCGACGACGCCTTCGTCCGAGACGTTCTTCCGATCTCCGATCTCCGATCACCGACCATTTGAGGTGAGTGATTTCAGATTTCCGCTCAAGGTTCTTTTCTTTTGGTTTTAAACACAGATTTAATTAATTATAATTTAAATCTGTTGTTCTTGGTTCGTTGAGTTCGCCGACTCAACGCCGGTTTCCGCGATGACGCGACGCCTCCCCGCGACGACGCGACGATCCCTCTCTTCCGCGACGATCTTATCCGCGAAGAATGTCCGCGCGCGACGATCGACGAGGTAGGGATTTCATTATGGGAATTACCCCATTTTAAATTATTTCCCGTCAATGTTTCTTTAAAAATTTAAGAACCGGAATCAAAGAAACAATTTAATTTATTTAAAATTGTTGGTTCATGTGTTGAACATTCTATTAAATTTCTCCCGGTTGTTTATCTCTAACGCGGAGGGTGCGGGCCAAACGAACACGGCCCGACGACCCTCCACCGTTCATCGTTTTGTGCGGATTTGACGGTCGACGACGGAACGTGCCGCAACAGATGTTTGACGATCCCGCAGTAAAGAACGGATCCCGGGAGGAGCAACGACGCAGACGGGAAGGAAATCGGGCCACCGGAGCGACGCCGGCGGCCCGCGGAAGCCACCGGCGGCGACGGCCAACGGACCCGCGGCCGCGCGGGTCCGGTTCGTCCAGGCGGGACGCGGCAGAGCCGCCTCCGCGGTTCACCAACGCGGCCCGCACGCGTGCCGCAGTTCTTTCTCAGGCCGCGGGACGGCGCCCGCGGCTTCCACCCGTGCCGCTCGGCCGAGCCGGACCGGCCGGGTCCGACCCGGTTCGGGCCGACCCAGGGGGGGTCGGGCCGGGTCGGCCCGGGCCCGTACCCCCCATCTTCGGACGTTTTCGTTCAAACGCCCGTATCTTGAGCTTCGTGTTTCCAAACGACTCGCCGTCAGCAGTAACGCGATCCTTGGATCGAGACAGTCGTTTCGGTATATCGCACTCAAGGTTTCGGAATACTTGGAGTTCGGCCGGGTTGGTTCGTACACGAGACCAAGCGGGCCCTCGGAGCGGAAACACTCATATCTTGAGCTACGGACGTCCGATTGACGTGCCGTCAGCTTTGTTTAATTCCTATAAGTGAGACGGATCTTTTGGAATACTCCGCCCGAGGTTTGGACGCAGGTGGAGTGCGGTAGGGTTGGTTTTGCTTTAAAAACCAACCGGGCCCCTAGGACGAAAATGCCAATATCTCTCAGACCGGGGGTCGGATTGACGCGCCGTCTGCGACGTTGAGTTCCTGTTGACGATACGGAACTTTTGGATACATCAACTTCGGACTTTGTGTCAGTTGATGTATCAGCCTCTCGGCTCGTGGAGCGGACCCTCCCGAACGAGCTTGCTGTGTGCGGGAACCCTAGGCTGGCTGCGACTGCTACTTCGACGGCGACGACCGTGCAGAGATCCTCAGCGGACTACGGCGACGACTGTGCAGAGATCCTCCGTGGACTCCGACGACGACCGTGCAGAGATCCTCAGTGGACCGCGGCGACGACTGTGCAGAGATCCTCAACGGACTGCGACGACTACTGCACTCAGCGATCCTACGTGGATCGGTGCTTCAGGTCCTGCGTGGGCCCGGTCCTGTGTGGACCCGATCTTGTGTGGGTCCGATCCTGCGTGGGTCAGCGCTTAGCGGTTCTGTGTGAGCCAGCGCCTACAGGTCCTGCGTGGGCCCGGTCCTGTGTGGGCTCGATCCTGTGTGGGTCCGATCCTGTGTGGGTCATCTCTCAGCGGTTCTGTGTGAGCCAACTCCTACAGGTCCTGCATGGGCCCGATCCTGTGTGGGTCACTGCAAGGTTAGTACCTATGGATCCTTCGTGGGTCCGACGACTTAGATGGTTCAATGATCATCTTTATCGTCATCCGAAGAAGTATACCTGTGTGAGCTGAATCTTGTGTTACTCTCCTTTGTGGATTGTGTTGTTCTATCCTGCGTGGGTATGCGTTTTGCTTTCCTGTGTGGACTGGGTTGTGCTTGGGCTCGGACGTTGGAGTCGATCGGGGAATTGATGACTTAGGTATATGTATGGTCATATACCTAAGCCGTGTCAGATGTTACTTTGTGATTGTACCTCTTCTTCGTGATTTATCCTTTGTGGATTTCGGGAGACCTTTGGGGGTCTCGGGGTCCCTACTGAGTAGCTTATACTCACCCCTGCATGGGCTATGCCCGCACTTCGTGGTGTTGGTTGCAGACGACGGACAACGCTGATCGTGGAGGAGGCGTGTGGAGCAGGACAGTACTTGGAGGTGGACCACTGGGCGGGACGTACTCGGAGCGGTCAGGTGGACCCGAGGAGCATTGGAGGCTATCTGTACCCACCCTTCAGGTGGGACTTCCAGAGGACAGCTCGACGCTACAGTTTTCCCTTTTCAGTTGCTGTTTTTCCTTTCAGTTGTACTTTACAGTTGGGCTTGTATTTCCGGCCCCTTTTTACTTTCAGCACAGCTTGTACAATTTTACTTAGTGTTTACTTTTCCGCTTTCTTACTCTGTGGTGCTTGTTTACTTTTCAAAGGCAATGCCTTCCTTTTTTGTTGGGATTTACGCCTTGGTGCTAGTCGCCAGCCCCTGGCCTATGGAAGGCGAGCTTGGGGTAGTCATGGCACGGGCCCCGAGGACGGGTCGTGACAAATTGTTATCAGAGGCGGTCGGTTCTACCGCAGACTCTGATCTTTCTTCTATGTGAAGAAATAGTGTTTAGCGTATTGAGTGTGGTTATCAGTCCAGGGAGTCCAGTGTTGGTGCGGCGGCCGACGTATCCATACACCAGGACCCTGACTTCTGATTCCCGACATAATGCACGAAAACATTGATTGCTTGTGTGGTCCAAGTTTTCTTTGTGATTACTTGTGTCAGCTCACCAGGTATACGGTTCTGACCGTGGCATACTTGTTTCCTTTTCAAGATGGCACGACGACAGCAGCCAGCTAGGGTTCCTAGAGTAGGGCACGACGACAGCCCGCCGAGCGACGAGGCCTCGGTACAGGGCCCGTTGACAGCAGAGGCACCGGCGGTACCTTTACCCGCCGAGCCCCCGATGCTTCCAGCATTGGCAGCTGACGACGCACGATGCCTCGGAGCTCTGCACGAGTTCCAGCGCCAGCGACCACCCAGGTTCCATGGGGAGTCGGACCCCCAGGCAGCTGAGGACTGGCTGGAGGCGGTCGTCCGAGTTTTCAGGCTAGTGAGGACACCAGCAGACCTCATGGTGATCCTCGCGGAGAGCCTACTGCACGCCGCAGCCGGACGCTGGTGGAGCCTGATGCTCCAGGTACATGATGAGGCCACCCTCATCTGGACGGACTTCGAGAGCCTCTTCCGCTCAGAGTTCGTCCCGGCCACCCTCCGAGCGGTGCGCATCCAGGAGCTTCTTCAGCTGCGGAAGGGCAGCTTGACGGTCGCTCAGTACGCGGCAAGGTTCACCGACCATTCTCGGTACTCGACAGACATGGTACGAGACCCCTTCTTCCGGGCCCAGACCTTCGAGTAGGGTTTGAGACACGAGATCAGGGCATCGCTGATCTACCTCAGCATCCCGACCCAGGCAGGAGTACTGGAGCGAGAACTCCTGATCGAGAGCTTCCTGGCTGAGTCCACAGCGAGACCTACCGCAGGGCGGCAGATAGCGGAGTCTTCGGCAGCTGGTAGCCAGCGGATGAATCAGGTTTCCAGGCGGACCAGACCTTCAGGCAGGCGACCTCGGGACACTGGCTCAGCAGTGCAGGGCACCCGGCCCGGATCCAGCCTTCCGAGAGGCAGACAGTGCTACGAGTGCGGTGGGCAGGGCCACATGGCTCGTGACTACCCAACCCGTCGTACCGAGGGGCAGCAGACGGTGGAGGGACCACCCAGGCAGAGGCAGAGGGTCGACCGTGGCGGTCCGCAGGGAGGAGGCGGACGAGGCAGATGAGCTGGCCGAGCAGCAGGTGGTGGGCGACGCTTTGAGGCTCTCCCACCACCTCCACAAGGAGGCCCGCCCCGACCACAGGGAGCTGGCGGGCAGAGACAGGCTCAGCTCCAGGCAGCAGAGGCCTACGACCACGGCGCGCCAGAGATGATTCGAGGTACGATCTGTGTCTATTCCACCCTTACTGCAGTTCTGATAGACACAGGAGCGAGTCACTCTTTCATAGCCACTGCCCTTGTTCGGAGCTCGGAGATTCCGACGGAGCCGTTGGCTCGATCCTTACGGCTAGAGACTCCTATGGGAGCAGACTCGATGATTACGCACTGGTGCCGGCAGTGTGAGCTTACTCTAAGAGGAGAGAGCTTCGGCTGGGATCTTCTAGTAGCAACGTCGAGGCCTTACGACGTCATCTTGGGCATGGATTGGTTATCTACGGTCCATGCTCAGATTGACTGCATTAGGCGCAAGGTGCGATGTGTGCGCACCGACGGGAGCAGGTTCACCTTCACCGGCGAGAAGGGAGCCTTAGCAGCACAGGATGGAATCACACAGAGGAGAGGTCAGCCCATCACTCATCACTTGGCTAGCCTCATCCTGGGAGCAGTTGACGTGCGGAGTCCCAGTTTTCCTGCAGTGGTGGATCAGTACGCGGACGTCTTTCCCGACGACGTTCCAGGACTACCTCCTCGCAGAGAGGTAGACTTTTATATTGACCTGTACCCCGAGACATCCCTGATATCCACTCCAGCATATCGGATGGCCCCCGCTGAGCTTCGAGAGCTGCGGGTACAGTTGGAGGACTTACAGGGAAAGGGGTTCATCCGACCCAGTGTTTCGCCCTGGGCTTCCCTGATTTTGTTCGCCAAGAAGGAGGATGGGAGCTTGCGACTGTGTGTCGATTATCGTCGCCTGAATCAGGTGACAGTGAGGAACAAGTATCCGCTACCCAGGATTGATGATCTCTTCGACCAGCTCAAGGGAGCACGGTGGTTCTCGAAGATAGACCTCAGGTCAGGCTATCATCAGCTTAGAGTTCGAGACGAGGATGAGCAGAAGACGGCCTTCAGGTGTCGGTATGGCCACTACGAGTTCTTGGTTATTCCTTTCGGCGTGACCAATGCTCCAGCAGTGTTCATGAGCCTAATGAACAGGATCTTCTAGCCATACCTCGATCGATTTGTCGTGGTCTTCATCGACGACATTTTGGTGTACTCGACGACGGAGGAGGAGCACGCCTACCACCTGCGTGTTGTGCTAGACACACTCCGAGAGCACCAGTTTTATGGAAAGCTCTCGAAGTGTCAGTTCTGGTTACGTGAGGTCCACTTCTTGGGGAACGACATTTTTGAGGCGGGAGTTGCAGTGGATCCCGCGAAGATCGAGGCAGTGCTAGCTTGGGAGCCACCCAAGAGTGTGACAGAGGTGCGGAGTTTCTTGGGCCTAGCCGGATACTATCGGAGATTTGTGCCGGACTTCTCCAGAGTTACGGCCCCACTCTCAAAGTTGACAAAGAAGGGGAAACCCTTCGTGTGGTCAGACAGATGTCAGCAGAGCTTCCAGGAGCTGAGGCAGAGGTTGACCAGCGCACCTATCTTGAGGTTGCCTGAGGAGGGAGTTGGATACGTAGTCTACTGCGACGCATCAGGGACCGGACTCGGGTGTGTCTTGATGCAGGAGCGGGCCGTGATTGCCTACAGATCACGTCAGTTGAGGCCTCATGAGCAGAACTACGCTACCCATGACTTAGAGTTGGCAGCAGTGGTCTTTGCCCTGAAGACATGGCGACACTATCTGATGGGAGAGCGCTTCACAGTCTTTTCTGACCACCAGAGTCTCAGGTACATCTTCTCTCAGAAGGACCTGAACCTGAGACAGCGGCGATGGCTCGAGTTCCTCCAGGACTATGACTTTGAGATAGTCTATACTCCTGGGAAGGGGAACATGGTGGCTGATGTCCTCAGCAGGAGGACGGGCATCCAGCTACTTGAGGAGGCGACAGAGCAGCTAGCCGCTTTGCAGATATCCTTCGTGGATAGAGACGGAGCAACCTTCCTTCAGTCTCTCACAGTATCTCCTCCACTTCTTTAGCGGGTCAGAGAGGCACAGCGTGGGGACGTCGACTGTGAGACACGGCGTGCACATATATCCTCGGGACAAGCACCTGATGGTTTCTCCCTTGGAGCAGAGCACGATGCCCTTTTCAGAGGATGTACCTTGGTACCAGTCTCCTTACGAGAGGAAGTGCTGAGAGAGTTTCTCACTTTTCCTTTGGCGGTACATCCTGGAGTGGCGAAGATGTACCAGGATCTCAGACGACAGCACTGGTGGCCGGGCATGAAGAAGGTTGTGGCAGAGTTCGTTTCACGGTGCCTCACCTTCCAGCAGGTGAAGGCAGAGCATCAGGTACCAGCAGGTTTGGTACAGCCCTTGGAGGTCCCGGAGTGGAAGTGGGACGGGATATCTATGGACTTTGTGACTGGACTTCCACGCACATCCAGAGGTGACGACTCCATTTGGGTGATTGTTGACCGACTCACCAAGTCGGCACACTTCTTACCCATCCGAGAGCAGGGCTCAGTTGAGAGCATGGGGCGTCTCTACGTTCAGGAGATTGTACGACTTCACGGTGTGCCATCGTATATCGTCTCCGATCGGGACGCTCGTTTTACTTCCCGGCTTTGGAAGGGGTTGCAGGAGGCGTTCGGGACGCGACTACGTCTGAGCACCGCCTTTCACCCTCAGACGGATGGTCAGACGGAGAGGACCATTCAGACTCTCGAGGACATGCTCCGCGCATGTGTCCTCGACTTTGGTCGCAGCTGGGAGGACCACCTACCCTTGGTGGAGTTCGCGTACAACAACAGCTACCACTCCACCATCGGGATGGCACCCTACGAGGCGTTGTACGGCAGGACTTGCAGATCTCCTTTGTGCTGGACAGACCCTGGAGAGTCAGCACTTGTGGGACTAGAGATGGTCCGGGCCACGACAGAGAAGGTCGAGGTCATCCAGGAGCGGATGAGGACAGCACAGAGCTGGCAGAAGTCATATGCTGACAGGAGGCGGAGGCCACTAGAGTTCGAGGATGGCGACCACGTCTTCTTGCGGGTCTCACCTCGGCGTGGTTTGAGGAGATTTGGCCGAGGCGGCATGTTGTCTCCACGCTTCATCGGACCCTTCGAGGTCCTCAGCAGGGTTGGCGAGGTGGCTTATCGCCTGGCTCTGCCACCTCAGTTGCACCGGGTGCACGACGTCTTCCACGTATCCCAGCTGAGGAGATACGTGCACGACCCGACGCACATCATTGACTATGGGGAGCTAGATGTGGATGATGGGGCGACTTTTGCGGAGGTCCCAGTGGAGATAGAGGATCGACAGGAGCGGGTCCTATGTGGGAGATCGATCCCTCTTGTGCGCATCAGATGGCAGCACGGGAACATCCGGGAGAGCACTTGGGAGCGGGAGGCTCAGATGCGTGCTCAGTACCCACTTTTGTTCCCCTAGTTTTTGATGTATCTTTACGGGGACGTAAAGTCCTGAGGTGGGAGTAATGTAAAGACCCGTAAATTTCAAGGAAATTTTTTTCTTAATTTTATTTGGAATTTTAAAAGAGTGCAGTTTCTGACGGCACCTGATTCCGAGGCCCGGTGTGCCCGGAATCAATTTCCGAAGTTTGGCTCGGGTACGTTCAGTGAACGGACGAGTGGGTTTTTTATAACTTTTGAACCGGTGCCCGGAATCGAATTCTGAGGGCACCGATGAAATCGCAACGCCGGTATTCTCTTAGAAACTCCTCTTCCGGAGTTGCGTTTGCTCGGGTGTGGTTTTTAATTTTCGGGCTTAAAGTTAAGAAATAAAATAATTTTGCGACAACTTTATTTTATTTCACTTAAGCCACATGGAAGCCACTTGAAGCCACTTAAAGGCGGCTTGAACTGAGTTGAACTGGATAGGATGCTATCCAGAAATATCCTACCCCCTTGGTATGATATTTGTGAGGTGGGGCCTGCACGAGCCCCGCCGTTTCTTTCCGCTAAGAAACGCACCCGTGAAAACCCGTCTTAATGAAAGTCAACCGACGTGTTTTCTAAATTCTTAACAGACCATTTAAATGGGCTGTCTCTTTCGTGAATTAAATGGGCTGTTTCTTTCGTGAATTAAATGGCCTGTTTCTTTCGTCGAATTAATTCAATCGTTTCTTAACCGGTTTTCGTGTGTTGGCATGTTAATAAAATAAGACCAACCCAAAATCTTTTGAAAAGATTTGAGAGGATCCCTGTTTCTTCATCTCCCTCGCGAAGAACGCGAAGAACGCGAAGAACGCAAAGAACGCAAAGAATGCGAAGAACGCTGAACCCGGAAATCGACGACGCCTTCGTCCGAGACGTTCTTCCGATCTCCGATCTCCGATCACTGACCATTTGAGGTGAGTGATTTCGGATTTCCGCTCAAGGTTCTTTTCTTTTTGTTTTAAACACAGATTTAATTAATTATAATTTAAATCTGTTGTTCTTGGTTCGTTGAGTTCGCCGACTCAACGACGGTTTCCGCGACGACGCGACGCCTCCCCGCGACGACGCGACGATCCCTCTCGTCCGCGACGATCTTATCCGCGAAGAACGCCCGCGCGCGACGATCGACGAGGTATGGATTTCATTATGGGAATTACCCCTTTTTAAATTAATTCCTGTCAATGTTTCTTTAAAAATTTAAGAACCAGAATCAAAGAAACTATTTTATTTATTTAAAATTGTTGGTTCATGTGTTGAACATTCTATTAAATTTCTCCCGGTTGTTTATCTCTAACGCGGAGGGTGCGGGCCAAACGAACACGGCCCGACGACCCTCCACCGTTCTTCGTTTTGTGCGGATTTGACGGTCGACGACGGAACGTGCCACAACGGATGTTTGACGATCCCTCAGTAAAGAACGGATCCCGGGAGGAGCAACGGTGCAGACGGGAAGGAAATCGGGCCACCAGAGCGACGCCGGCGGCCCGCGGAAGCTGCCGGCGGATGGAGGCGGCGGCGCCCCGGCACGCCGCCGGACCAGGCCGCCGCGGCTGAAGCCGCGGCGGCGGCGGCCAACAGACCCGCGACCGCGCGGGTCCGGTTCGTCCAGGCGGGACGCGGCAGAGCCGCGTCCGCGGTTCACCAGCGCGGCCCGCACGCGGGCCGCGGTTCTTTCTCAGGCCGCGGGACGGCGCCCGCAGCTTCCACCCGCGCCGCTCGGCCGAGCCAGACCGGCCCTGGCCGGGCCGGGTCGGACCCGGTTCGGGTCGACCCGGTTCGGGCCGACCCAGGGGGGGTCGGGCCGGGTCGGCCCGGGCCCGTACCCCCCATCTTCGGACGTTTTCGTTCAAACGCCCGTATCTTGAGCTTAGTGCCTCCAAACGACTCTCCGTCAGCGGAAACGCGATCCTTGGATCGAGACGGTCGTTTCGGTATATCGCACTCAAGGTTTCGGAATACTTTGAGTTCGGCCGGGTTGGTTCGTACACGAGACCAACCGGGCCCTCGGAGCGGAAACGCTCATATCTTGAGCTACAGACGTCCGATTGACGTTCCGTCAGCTTTGTTGAATTCCTCTAAGTGAGACGGATCTTTTGGCATACTCCGCCCGAGGTTTGGACGCAGGTGGAGTGCGGTCAGGTTGGTTTTCCCTTAAAAACCAACCGGGCCCCTGGGACGAAAATGCCAATATCTCTCAGACCGGGCGTCCGATTGACGCGCCGTCTGCGACGTTGAGTTCCTGTTGACGATACGGAACTTTTGGATACATCAAATTCGGACTTTGTGTCAGTTGATGTATCAGCCTCTCGGCTCGTGGAGAGGACCCTCCCGAACGAGCTTGCTGTGTGCGGGAACCCTAGGCTGGCTGCGACTGCTACATCGACGGCGACGACCGTGCAGAGATCCTCAGCGGACTGTGGCGACGACTGTGCATAGATCCTCCGTGGACTCCGACGACGACCGTGCAGAGATCCTCAGTGGACTGCGGCGACGACTATGCAGAGATCCTCAGCGGACTGCGACGACTACTGCACTCAGTGATCCTACGTGGATCAGTGCTTTAGGTCCTGCGTGGGCCCGGTCCTATGTGGGCCCGATCCTGTGTGGGTCCGATCCTGCGTGGGTCTGCGCTCAGCGGTTCTGTGTGAGCCAGCGCCTACAGGTCCTGCATGGGCCCGGTCCTGTGTGGGCTCGATCCTGTGTGGGTCCGATCCTGTGTGGGTCATCTCTCAGCGGCTCTGTGTGAGCCAACTCCTACAGGTCCGGCGTGGGCCCGATCCTGTGTGGGTCACTTCAAGGTTAGTACCTATCGATCCTTCGTGGGTCCGACGACTTAGATGGTTCAATGATCATCTTTATCGTCATACGAAGAAGTATACCTGTGTGAGCTGAATCTTGTGTTACTCTCCTTTGTGGATTGTGTTGTTCTATCCTGCGTGGGTATGCGTTTTGCTTTCCTGTGTGGACTGGGTTGTGCTTGGGCTCGGACGTTGGAGCCGATCGGGGAATTGATGACTTAGGTATATGTATGGGCATATACCTAAGCCGTGTCAGATGTTACTTCGTGATTGTACCTCTTCTTCGTGATTTATCCTTTGTGGATTTCGGGAGACCTTCGGGGGTCTCGGGGTCCCTACTGAGTAGCTTATACTCACCCCTGCACGGGCTATGCCCGCACTTCGTGGTGTTGGTTGCAGACGACGGACAACGCTAATCGTGGAGGAGGCGTGTGGAGCAGGACAATACCTGGAGGTGGACCACTGGGCGGGACGTACTCGGAGCGGTCAGGTGGACCCGAGGAGCAGTGGAGGCTATCTGTACCCACCCTTCAGGTGGGACTTCCAGAGGACGGCTCGACGCTGCAATTTTCCCTTTTCAGTTGCTGTTTTTCCTTTCAGTTGTACTTTACAATTGGGCTTGTATTTTCGGCCCCTTTTTACTTTCAGCACAGCTTGTACAGTTTTACTTAGTGTTTACTTTTCTTCTTGCTTACTCTGTGGTGCTTGTTTACTTTTCAAAGGCAATGCCTTCCCTTTTTGTTGGGATTTACGCCTTGGTGCTAGTCACCAGCCCCTGGCCTATGGAAGGCGGGCTTGGCGTAGTCACGGCACGGGCCCCGAGGACGGGTCGTGATAACCTAGTCTCCTCAAACATCTCAAGATATTATGATTATCCAAATTATTACCACAACTCATTCCTAACATTTTACTTTAAGAATGAAAACATCATCCGAGAGGTACCGATTTACCAACTTCATTGATGACGTGATTTGATCATTGAATTCCACATTCAATGCTAGTTATGATACCATTTTATGGTTTAAATAGATTATAATATATTTTTTATATATTATTTAATGTTGTGGTATCATTTTGTACACATTATATTAATTTACAAAACCAAAATGAGTTTTTTTAATAAAAAATAATAAATTGATATAAACAATTATAATTAATGATTTTTCTAATGAATTATCATAAATTCTAAGAAACAATGGATTATTAATATTATATAAGTTAATTAATAATAAATATGTTTAGTTTTTTAAAAATATCCTAATTCTTCTTGACTATCCATATACATATACAATTAAAATGATCATTAAAACCAAGGAAATAAACGCTCCCAAACGATGAAATTGAATCTCTTAACACATAATAAATTTTATAAATTTTCTTTATAAAGTTATAATAATCAATATATATGTATAAATGGTTCTTTAATTGTTAATTAATTAATATAATTTTATTATTCAGGAAATTAAGATGATGTTAAGAACCGTTTCGTACATTAGGTGAGGGATTCTACCTAAACCTCCTTTATGCCTTTATTTTACTCTTCCTCTATTTTTACCTGCATAAAATTTTCATTTATTTTTATTTAAATATTTTAAATTTTGTGTATATGTTCCAAAATAATATATTACATTCCATTAATCCTTCATTTTATTGGGATATACATGTTTTTAAAATGTTCCCTCCTCAATTGTTCAAAATAAAAAATCCTGATTTAAGGGAACTTCCTAAATTATTACCCATTTTCATGTGCACACCATAATCTATTTTAAGCCACAATTTTTTTTCTAAATAAACAAAATTTTTAAATAAAAAATACCTTGGTTAAATTCTATATCTATATGATCAATTAGAGCTTTTCCATTTTAATGAAACTTAAAGGACTTCCCTTAAACAATACTAGAATTTTTTATTTATAAAGTTCCTTAAACACTATTTTCACTTCACTTTGACATCACTTATCACTATATTTACTTAGTTTACCTTATGAATGTTTATTTATGACTTAATTCTTTTATTTCATTGAAACCATTATAATATTTATTTATTATAATCCTTTTGACATGGTTATGATACCCAATTATTACCATGGGTAAACCTTAGGTTTATGTTTTATCCCCTATTTATTATTCCTAATGTGTCACACATATTCATTAAAAATTTATTATTGGTGTTCCCATAGAGTTATCTAATGCATTGGGTAATGTGTAGTATCATGATACATTATTTGAAACGATATTGGTGGTTATCCATGACTTGTATTTCTCTTTGTGCAACGAGCTTTGACATCTACTCCTTTAGGTGCAACGACCCATGACTCATGATACTCTATCTACAAAGAGACACAACTCATTCTAAATTAATGTTTCATATTTCTTAAGAACTAATATGAATCTTTAATTATATGATCCCACTTTATGATTCCATATTTTTAATAATGTTCTATGCCATTTTATATAATTATATTATGCCTTCTAATTCATGGGTTGTGATTTATTTCAATTTTTATTCCCTTACTGGGATTTTTTTTCGCATCCCTATTTTAATTTTATCCGCACATTAACCTTTTCTTATTTAAGGGATAAAAGGAATTTAAGATATCATAATGGATAATAAGTAAATAATTTTTTTATTTAGTCCCATGTTTTCAATTTTATGTACATTGTCTTCCAAGACACTAGACTTTATGATACTTGGATTGTAATTGGATTTTTAATTATCCATATAATCTTGAAATGATATGTGCAAAATACTAGGGTCACTATAAAATAGGAGTTATGTGAAAACATATACATTGAAGAGAGATCAAACTATAAAGTTTTAACGGAGAGTGATATAGAACATGGTTAGGAGAAAGTAAAGAATCACAAAGCCATAATTCTGTGATAATCTAAGGGACTATTTTATTCATCAAATAATAACTTACTAGGATAATTTTTTTGGGTTTCATTATTCTTTCCCTAATGTAGAATATTTTTTGATAAGAAAAAATACGTACTTGATTTTGATACTCTCTCAGTATTGGTCATGCATTGAACAATTTCTACATCATCTATTATTCAATGAAATGAAGTTGAATATGGAATTCATGAAATACTAATAGACCATGTGATCCATAAATATATTGATAAGTCATTACATAAATATTTACAACAAGAAGGATGTCAAAAGTAATCAAATATGCATAAGTCCACCTATTGTGAGGTAATACAATACTATATCAAACTTCAAAAAAGGATTAACTTATACATTCTGTAAATTTTAAACCTTAAAATATTTTTGAATGTTGACAATTCAAAACATTTGAAATATTTTAACTAACACATCGTAAAATTTATCCCACTTTTATCAAAAGGAATCTCTTGTTTTTCACATTCCAAACATGTGAATTCCTTCATCATGAATTTTCTTGAAACATGGTATTAACTTGAATTATCATGTAACCTTAGTGAAAACATGCATGCTTTCCAAAATTCACTTGTTCCTCATAAAATAAATTCCAAGGATTCTATATACTACACCCATGATATCATAAATCACTTTTTCATCATATTTTTCTCTAGTTCATTAATATTATTAAACATCTGTTTATTTCATTATCCCAACATTATGCACATGTTAAGGGTTATCCTTCGCTTAATGTGTTGCCAAAAAAATATCTAAATCAGTTTTCAGGGTTACTGGTACCACTCAACATATATTCTTAAATACATATCTAAGAACCATTGTGGACCAATACATAGATATTTAATTATTACACAATACCATAAATGTGATTCTACAACATTATTCTGGAATTCCATTATATAAAAACTCAATCAATCCACCAATTTGTTGTCATAATATCCTTCACCAATAGTGATCGCATGTGATTGTTCCTTTTCATTAGAATTAAGAGGTTTATAACATAGATCATCATCTAAACCCCTTGTATTAGGGAATTGGTTAGTATAATTCCCCATTTCCTTGCACTTGTGGAATTGAAGTGTGAGAGGTGTATTCTGTGTAGCCTTTAATCTATTCGTATCATTAGGTATATTTTTCCCATTACATCAGACCTCATATACCTAATGAATTTTGTTAAAACACTAAAAAAATTTACTAGTCCATTTAATACAATCTCCAACAAGCTTCTTTCCACACATTGAGTATAAGTAAATACTCATCTTTTTTCACCATGGATTCGAGATTTTCCCATGAACTCAATCTTCTATTTCTTTTCAAAACCATGAGATTGATATGTTACCCCAAAAATCATTTTCATCCTATATATAATAATGTAAAATCTATTCGTATCTACAAAACTCTCTTATGAATAATACCCTCTAATGAATTAGTTTTAATCTAATGAAGAATCAATCAAACTTACATTCAGGTTAGATGATAATGCCAAAAGAATACCTATTCAGTCTTCTAAAAATTGCCCCATATGTAACAATAGATTCATCAAATGCTTTCTTAAGCTCATGTACCTACTCTTCCATCTTCATATGATGAATATAAGGTACATATATATTGAAAAATATGTTCTTTAACTCATCCCATTCCATGTATTCAATTTCATCTTGCTTCCTCCTATTATTGATTAGAGTTCACCAAGGGTATGCTTCACCTTTTAAATGATAAACAACCAAAATGATTTGTTAATGTTATGAACTCTATATGACCAAAAACATTTTAAATGTGGTACTGATCCACGTTTCAACAAAAAGTTGATTAGAAAAACCATTCAGAGAAGGTGGACGTTGCCTCATAAAAGATTAAAGAGATTGTTTTTCCCTTCTCTACTAATTTGGTAGTCTAAAATGATTCATAGATTTTGTAAGTAAAACAATACTATTTTTCATTACATCTCCCACAAAATTGGGTTTATTAAGAGTAAAATAGTTTATTTCCCACTGCATTCATCATTAACACAATTCCTTTAGGTTCTGACCATTTTCTAAAACCGAATAAGAATAGTGTGAGAGGCAAAAATAATACTAGTAAAATAACATAATCAAGGTAAAGTAATTTCAATATCTTACATCTTAGGTATAATCATAGTTTAACCATGATCATTATAAAAATTCAATTATTGTAAGCTATACATTGACTTATCCTTAAGGAAATCTCTAGAAACATTTATAGAAATATCTATAGGGATCTCACTAATGTTTTCCCATTCTAGTTTCCTAAGGTTAACTAAACCTTTTCTCTTATACCAACTCTAAGAACCCAATCCTAATGTACAATAATAATACATTACTTTTTTAGAATACATAATAAAATTAACAAACAGACACAAAAAGACTGTATTAGTTTAGTGCATTTGGATACATGCAACACATTCTTCTAATTTAGTGAAAGATCTTCAACATCTCCAATAAAGAGATTCTCCATTAGTTCTCCTTTATAAACCCTTTCTGTATATCTAGGGTAATAGAAAACATATGAAACATGTGAGCTAATTTAATTAGTAAAGATAAAAAAGGAAAAAACAAAACAATACATGAACATAAGTATGTAAAAAAAGAACATAACTTTTGAAAACCATAACACATCACATATATCCAAATCTTGAGTCATAAAATATATATTGGTAGTTCATAAGGCATAAATCATAAAGGAACATGTCCCATGAGATAATATAATTGGCATAAAACATGGAATAGTGGAAATAAAATATGCCTAGAAATTAATTACCATATTCACCAAGGAACATTTATAAGACCATCTCAGTGGAAAAAGTCCTTTACTGAACCAATTTCACTCCTCGTTCTAGCCATGTTTTAGTAAACTGGGTTTACTTACTTTTTATACCATATATTATGGAACAGAGAGCATTTAACATTCCAGTTCTATATATCTCAAGAGATATAAATATTTAGCCAAGACATTGGATAGAGATATATGTCTCACTGATGTCATAATGAAATCATTATTATCTGTTCCGTAAAAAATCATTCATTATAGCATAACCTAATGAACAAAACGTGTTTCTAAAACATCATTTCATCATAACATAATCCATGTAAATAATTAGATTTCATAAATATCATTCCATAATAAATTAATTCAATCCTTATGAATTATAGGGAGATGAAACATAACCACATTAAACAATTCTATATTATATGGAAAATAATTTTGATAGAACACTTGAAATTATTTCATGAGGAAAATATTATTTCTTCTACAAAAATGTTTTATTTTATTTAAATATCATGCAAATTTGAAAGAAAATAATTTCATGGAAAATATCCTTGAAATATTTTAAGGTATGATTCATGGAAATAAGACATTATTAAATCATAAATATTATTTTGTACTGTATAATTTTATGAAATATTATTCTAAAACTTTTTCCATAAAATCCAAAAAGTACATCATTTGGAAAATGAAAGAAGGATTCCTCTAAAATGATGTTTTAAATGGTAAAAATGTATTTAAATATCCATATTAATATAGTAAAACATTTTATTAAAACATTTTTAGAAAACATGGACATGGATGATAAGTATTCCAAAACAGAGACTTAAAATGAACTAATTCAAAATATTGATGTGATTGTGAAATAAATACAATTTAGTTTATAATCCATAGAATAGTATGCTGATTGAAATAAAGGAAATTATAAAAATAAAATACTATACTGGATAAGTCTCATCAAATACATTGGTGGGAATTATATAAACCATTTAGAAGAAACACGTAGATTATAAGACATGTGTCTCACAGAATCATTGGTGAGAAAAAAATAATTCCATACCTTTGGTTGGATTTCCATGGTATTTATCTAAACATCCTATATAGTGGATTAAATAATTTCATTACCTTATTACAAAAACATATTTATATTTACTATAAAAAATATAATCATCTTATTATCCATTTGTTAATATCATTTCATTATTACTTGTATTTTTGGTATTACCTGTGTCATTTTCTCAGGCATCTTTTGTCCTATATGATCTGGTTATACTTATTAGGTTGTAGGTATATCATTTCCAGAATTATATTAATGTAATATATCTCATATTTACGCATTATATACATTTACTCAATAACTATTTATTGAAGAACATGTAGAATGATTCAGATCACATCGTGGAGACAGTATGTTGTACTTATGCACGAGCGACAATATCATTCCATTAATTGTAAAATGAATGAGAAGTGGATGGTATATATATCGTTAAAGAATAAATATATTGTTATAATAAAAATATATAGATATTATTTATATCATTATAAACTTCCATGTAAAGTGGTTGTGGAAAACAGATTACACCATGGTGTGAAGGCGGCAAGCCTTACAAAAGCAAGTGTGGTGATTTCATTTTCCGTTTGATAGATAGAAGGTGGAATAATGTTTTATCATAACCATAATAACAACTCCATATATAAATTATAATATAGTTACTAATTTATAGTGTAAAAAAAGGAAGTTTAAGTTAAAGAAGAAATGATCCTGATAGAGTCGGTAAAGGAGATTACCTCTTCTTCGGTGAGCAGCCTCTAGCTCTCCTCTCAAAGGAACTCGAGTGTATCTTTTGAGAAGAACAGAACATCTAGAATGTGAATAAAAAAGTTTTGAAGGGAAATGGGTAGGGTATGGATGATCCTTAAGGATCAATTATTTGTAATGAAATGGGGGAGTATGTTCCCATTTATTATTAATGTTGGGGGAACCTTTGAAACTGCCAAAAAATTAATTTTATAATAATTTTAATCCACATCAAAAAAAGTCAAAAAAATCTTATTTTATATTATTATATGATATAAGGATTTAATATTATAAAAAAATGTTTATAAATGTTTTTCAATCAATTTAAACCTTTTAATTTTAATTAACACTTAATAAAACTATTAAATTCTTAACTAAAGTAAAAATTATTTCAATATTTAAAGGGTTAAAAATTTTCTTATTTGATGTCAATTAGACCATAAGTTAAGAATTTAAAACTTTTTAAAATATATAATAATTATTATTTACTTTAAAATGTTTTTTATTATTTGGAACTAATTTAATAATACATTATTTTGAAAAACAATCAATAATGTCAATTTTGAAACTATTCAATTCATTGAATTTCAAAATATATAAATATAAAAAGATAACCTCAATACAATAATTTTATTATATTTTTAATTGGTCAATGTAATATAGAAAGTTAATTGGATATATTAATCATCCCAAATTATATTTTTTAAATACATTTAACAACAATTATTTGATATTACAAATAATAAAATAACTACTACAACAGTATTGTGAAGTTATTTATTATATTTATTTGTTTAATAAAAATTGAAAATGAGATTAATTGATGAAAATAAGTCCTATATATTTTATACGAATACTTAGAGTTTAATATAACTTCTAGAAAATCCTACATTAAAATTGTAATATTAATTAAAACATGAATGTGACAACATTAACATTACATTAGATAAAATATTATGACTCTAATAATCATTTTATCATGTTGATCCAAATGAAACAAATATGAACATTGTATGATTATGGTTTATATATACTCGACCAATAATATTTGGACATTTTTTTTCTATATTAATGGTTATTATCATTATATTTAAAATTATTTCATTGATTTTTCATCAATTAAATAATTTTTCAATCATCAATGTATAAGAAAATTGAGGTAATTATTTTTTTTGTTAAATCTAAAAATAAATTACGATGATAATAAAAATAATTTATCATTTAAATTATTATTTATAGTCAAATTTATCTTTAGTAAAACCTAATATGAAAATTAATATATTTATTAAAATTTGAGTGTGGCATATTTTATATATCATTAAACAAAATATATAAAAAGTCCTAATCTCATCCAATTGGATTCATAGAGATAAAGTTACTACTCATAGATGATTTAGTTCAAAACAAAATCATCCAATTATTTTATGATAAGTGTTAGGGTTATTTTATAACATTTTTTACCCTTATTTACCTGAATAACCTTTGTACAATATTAATAAAAATTATTAAAGTTACTATTCATATTGGAAAAATAATATTTCCATAATTTGGACCCAATGATTAAAAATATAGAATCTATTTTTAAAAAATAATAACACAGATGTTTCAGTAATTAAATTAAAATTAATCATGTTTTCTGAATGAGAAAACCAGTTTTAGAAGATGAAACATGCAAAAGAATGAAATGTTTTTACATCTAAAAATTCAATTTCAAATTTATGAAAATTACCTAAATTATATTAACTGATAAAAACAACTAATATATTTATGCTTTAAAAAAATTCAGATATATAAATTAACAATATAAATTAATTTTTCGATAACGTACTTTTCTTTTAAAATGCATTTTTTTCCACTCATCAAAATGCGAAACGTATTAGAAATTTACCAAAAAAACCATAGTAAATTTAAATACACTTATTTATAAGAAGAAGTTTATTTTTTCTAATATAATAATAAAAAATATCAAAAACTAGATTTAAAATGGGTGATCAATCAAAAGGAGGAAAAGGTATATTATTTTTAAAATACTAATTTTATCCAAAAAACTGAAATTAGTTACATAACATGTTTTGAAAAAATATAAGATGAATTATACACATTATATTTAATGTATATTAAAAATACTTCAAGGGTGATTTTATGATTTTAAAAACTCAATTATTTTTATTTAAATAGTTAAAAAACATTTCTTTTTATAAAAATTATTTTTTAATTGATAATTAATTTATCACCAAAGAATATATTATGTTTAAAGAATATTTTCATATTTGAGATAATAATTATCATACTATCCTTTATAATGGATAGGTTATAATGTAATATGTTAATATTTAGTTATTCTCTCCAACTCAGTCTTGTTTGAATTTAAATCTACCAAATGATCTTGAAATTTTGTGTAACTGAATCCAGAAATAATTATACTTATACCACAAGATAAACTGTTGTTCAGTGTAACAAAAAAGTATCTTGGTGTAGTGTAAAACCTAATAAATCAAATTAATTAATGAAAAATAAATAATTATCTCATAAATATGTCGGGGTGTTACATTACACCCCCCTTAAAATTAATTTCTTCCTCAAAATTCATCTAGGTTATAAGAGGATGAATATTTGAAAATTTATATCATTGAAACCCACATCATTAAAATAAATACTATTACTTATTTCAAAAAAAATTTAGAAACATAATGGTTACCCAAAGTCACACATAACTTGGTTTCAACCTAGGAAAAAATAGTTGGGATGTTAAAACATGGATAAGGAAGGGAATTCAAACTATCAAGTTATTATGAAGAGTGATAGAGAATGTTGTTAGGAAATAGTAACCAATCACAAAGCCATGAATCCATGATGATCTAAGGGACCATTTGACTCATACGATAAAAAGGTACTAGGATAAACATTTTTCAAGATCATATACCTAAATGTGAAGATTTTGCCATGAGATGAAATACTGTCATGAACCATCCTAGAGGGGCCCATGTTTTGACTACCCCAATCCCACCTCCCACAAAATACGGGTTGGTGACCAACACCAAGTAAGAAAATTCCACAAATGGGAGGAATTTTCCAAAGTATATGTACACATGAACACGTCTCCAAGAAATCCTACCAAAACTGATAACACCAAGTAAAAAAACAGGCATACCACTAATATACTAACACAAAATAAAATAATATAAATATGAAATTTATCATGGCTAGAATACCAGACCAATAAAAAAGAAAATGTTAAAACAGGTACATGTCCCTAGAACAACTCAATAAAAAACTACACTTGAAGGGTAGCTACAAAATAGTTATTTAAAGTTGACGAAGTGCACCTCATCAATTGGGTCTCACTAAGAACCACCTGGGCCAATTCCACCAAGGACCCCATCAAAGCATCCATCATCTTCACAAGACACATCATGTGTGGGAAACTTTCATGTCGGGGTGAGTAAAACAATAATCAGTAGGACATCTCGAAATAAAAAGTAAAAGACCATAAAGGAAACATCTCTAAGAGGATACAGTTATCTTAATGAAATTATATCTCTACAAAACATATAACTAGAAAATATGAGTATACTCATTAATTATTCCATGAATCAAGGTCTTCTTCACATCCATCCACATAGTTATACTCGTAGCACGCTCATTGCGAGAGATCTCACTCCTTAAACTATATGATAGGAAGCACATATAAAGGTATACCAGAATTATCTAAGAGGACACCTGGTCCCAATATGTCACGAAGTTTCACTAAAAAATTCAGTCTCACTAAGACATAGAGAATTGGTATCACAAACAATCATTAACCACAATACTCTACATCAGGCATGTTAATTCAGGACTCCCAGAGCCTTGATATCATCAGAGACACTTTCAAAGAGATCCCACAAATTTGGGGCCCTCACAAATAGAAAAAACTGGTCAAGGTCATGGTATATAGAAGGGGGGTCCTTGCCACATGATACTGACAACCAAATATATATTACCCAACAAATGATGGGATCCTTCTTAGAGGTTCTTGAAAACCCTACTGATGTGTCTCGTAATGTGGGGGATCCTTCTCTGAGAATAAAAACAACCCTACTGATACTACCCACTAGATGTAGGATTAATTTCATGTGCTAGGAGGTCACATAAATTCCCACAAAACTCCATCGGGGGTGATATTGGATCATTCTAATACCAAAGAGGGATTCCTCAACTCTATCTTGGACTCAGACTTTAGAGGGGAATACTATTAAGTGATGTGGACGTAATGTGGTTCTGAACCATTGAGAAAAGATCCAAGGGAAACACTACACCTACATTGGTCAATAAAAAATACCCACTAACACATCTCAAAAGGACCACCTCATTGTAATGGTCCTAATGCCATAGATGGATTATCAAACAGACCTATCATTTGAATGATACGTCCATTTTATATAAATTCATATGAATGAGCCTGAGCCCGAACCAACCCATACCGACCGACCCAAACCGATGAGGTTTAGGGATACCTAACCCGAATCGGTTGGTCTGGGAGTGCACAACTCATATTGGCCTGTTGGGCCTCTGGACCATGAACCGCTAGGCGGCTTGAGCAGCCCTGTTGCTCCAACCCATCCCACATGAGCGGGTCGGCCATTCTCCCATACGCGGCCCAGCCGCATGCACTGCCCAGTTAGTGCAACCACCATTTTTCACAGAAAGAGCGAACCTAATCCCCCTCCTCTTTGTCACCTTCCCAATATATTCCTTCAATTCCAGGTCCACGCAGATTGCCGATGCGTTCTGCAACCTCCGCCACCTCCCGGTCGCCGACGCGACCTCATGTTGTGTCTCAGTCACCGCCCGCAGATTATACTGTTGGGATCCATCCTACAATGGGGTCTGGCTCAACCTCATATTTCCTCCCCAAGCTACCATTCTAGTGGCCTTTCCTTATCAATTACCATGTCCACCGTCGTCGAAGGCCATCTCACCACTGCAGTCCCGGCTGAACCCTGGGCTGGGAATGCCAACCGCGGCCGTATTGATGAGTCTGGCTCGCCCGAACTCCTTTTGAGTCGGTGCCACCTCTACTTCTTTACAACCCACCAGTGGCCTCCCCTCTCCATGCTCTCCTTGAAATGGATGGAGCTTCCACCTCTAGTAACCATCTTGCACTTCTATAAGCCTTACATCGCCATAGTTTCAAATTTCCACTAAGGATCATGAATTTTGAGGAATGAATAATTAATAACGGAGAATAAAGGAGATGTAATCACATGAACACCCATAATTGTTGGATAATGTCCTTTTTCATGATAGCCTCGATCCATCTATGAGAGAGGCAGAATTAAGGGGAAGAATCAACAATTTCTATCATGAATCAACCTGATAACAATTCCCGTAATAGAATAAACCCAACACACAAAACATGAGAACCATGGATTAATACATTTGTAAACTAATCCACATTCATCATAGTGATAATGAATGTGGATGTAAATAAAATAAACTCACACCATTCCTCGATTTTGGATTGCTTGCAAATGTAGATCAAAGTTGCGTCATCATGTCATTATTTGATTTATCGATGCTTAATCTGTACTCCGATTTCTAAACTGTCATTATCGGTGATAGAGCCCCCTTTTCCTTGACACAAGGAAACTCTAGGGTTTTATCCATAACCATTTATTTCTAATGAGGATTATTAAAATATTAAATTGTCACTACATCAACATGTAACATCAATTAAAATATTTTTATTTAAAATTTTTAATGACGTTTATGTGAAAAAACTATCGTTCATAGCTGGCCTATGCTGGCCGGGGTTAGGACACACCTAAGAAAAACACCCCCTTATAAACTCAACTGTGGTAGAATATTTCCAATCCGAGTTACAATTTATGAGTTACTAGGATTTGTAAAATAAAATAATTTTATTTAATTATTTATTTATGGTTATCCCATTTTTTCCATATAAGACCCATGCCAAATAAAGTTAATCCATTCCTTGGGAAAATCCACTTCAATGATCCCAACTGTGCACTTAGATTTCCGATTTGGGAACCCATTTAGATGTTAGTCCACTTTTTTCAAGAAAATCCCTTGCATGCACTATTAAAAATGTAACATTTTTTCCCAAAGAATTTCAGGTACACTGGGCCTCATAATTTCATGTCATCTTAGCACCTAGTCTTGGAATGTTCCCAAAAATTTTATAAAAAATAAAATTTGGAAAATCCGAGTCATTACATTCTTCTCAAAACAGGGCTTTACGTCCCCGAAATACAGAACCAAGGATAATCAAAAAGATTAGGGTACTCAGCATGAATCTTAGCCTCTCGCTCCCAAGTGGTCTCCAAGATATTCTCATGTAGTCACCAAACGTGTACCAGAGGAATCCAAAACCCATAAAGAATCCACTCTTATCGATAGTTGATCTCCTCTGAGTACTTATAAAATTTCATCCCAGTCAATTACATGTGATGAATCATCCTTGTATCTCCTCAGTTGAGACCCGTAGAAGACATCCTGTACCCGATCCAACTGTGTGGGTAGATCCAATTGGCTGTCCACCTCTCCAACTACACATAATATTTGGAAAGGGCTGATGAACCATAGAGATATATTGTCATCTCAGGAAAATCTCTATACCCTACATCAAGTAGAGACCTGAATGAACACATAGTCACCCTCCACAATATCTAAAGGCTTCTGTCGACTATGAACATAAAATTTTTGCTTGTTATGTGAAATCTACATCTCATCCTTGATTATTTAAACCTTCTCGAGTGTCGCTTGCACCAACTTTGGTCCAATGAGTAATGACTCCCCTAGGTCAGTCCAACTAAGTGGTGACCTGAAGGGTCACCCATACAATGGTTTTAATGGTTCCATACCAATTGGGGAAGGGGTAGATTTTTCTATATTCAATCTCCACCAGATGTAAGAGATCCTTAAAACTATGGAAAACACATAAACATGCATGCCCGTAGAATACCCTCTAGAACCTAAATGACCCACTCAGTCTTGCTATCTTTATGTGTGTAAATCATTGTTCTCATGTGTATTTGAGTCCCAAACATGTCCTACAATCCCTTTTACTACTGGTATGTAAGGTGAGAATCATGATCTGAAACTATCATCAAAGGGGCTCCATGTATTTTAATTATCTCCTTAACATAGAGTTGTCCAAATCTCTTTACTAAACTCTTCTCCCAAAAATAATAGAAGATGGACATCATGGTGAGTCATACAATGATAAACCAGAAAAAATCATGTCCCCTGGATGTATGTGGTAAAATTTTCATTAATTCCATTGATAACCCATCCCACTTCCACTATGGATCCTCAAGGGGTTTACTTAATCCCACCAGAACATGATTCCAAGCCTCCACTTATTGGAAAGTAAGGCATTAAGGGATAAACTCTACAACTTATTTCTTCATTACTTGCTACAAAACTAACATTGGAGGTTAGGGTACATCAATTCCACAATAGGATGTACCATTTAAAGGGATTCATGAACTCCCTTAGAACCCCCTCTTGCAATGTCACTGGTATCATTATGTGACCTATAATGAGAAAAATGTGCACCCCATTATTTAAATGTTCATCGGGGGCATGCCTATTGGACATTTGAGCACGTGGAGCCTCACAATCAGTGTCCCTATGTTGTGAATCCCTTATTCATAATAAGAGTGTTGGGGTGACAACCGTCGACAGGAGTTAAAATAATCTATCTCCAGCAACAAAGGATATCTATAACGAATCCAACTAATCTGATTACTTATCTAGTAACTGCAAACTGGATATCATGCTAAGAGAATTGGATTCCATGATTCCCATTCCAAGAATCATAGAAAATCATAAAGTCAAAGTCCTAAAGGAACAATAGTCATCGCCTCTGTCTCAAGTGATCAAAGAGGTCATCAATCCTTGGCAGTGGATACTCATCCTCCATGGTCACTTGGTTAAATTTACAGTCATCCAAACATAACCTCAATCATTGGGTCTTACTAAGACCATACTCTACAAGACCTCCAACTATAACCTCAACTTATGATTCTCTTCAGAATCCATTTGATATGATGATATGGAATTCAGTGCAATTTCATGGTGTAAAAAAATGCAGAAGTCTATCTCCATTCTAAGAGGTAATCCTGGATCATCTTCTAGGAAGACGTCCTCATAATCAACCACTACTTATGGAAACCTGAAAACTCGTGACATCTACAGACTTAAGGGTAAATCTAACAAACACATGAGTGATTGGTTTCACAATCTTATCCATGAGTCCATCCCATGATACTTGGGTTTATTTTTTCATAGACCAAGGAAAACCTCATTCTATCTCTGTGGACATACCACACTCATTTCCTAAAATAGACAATCCATGAATGTACTGCCCATAACCAATCCATAACCACAATGAATTCATAAGGCCCCATGCATTCCACCAAGACGTTCCAACCAAAACTCTCTCCACAATTGTAAGATCGCAGTATTGGTATAAGTGTGAATATCGAGACTCCTCCCATAGGTATCCTCAGAAATAAGGGTCAAGTAAAAATTTAACAAAAACATTATAGGTCTTCAACAATATTCATGAAGAGAATGAATGGTTATCACCTATGTATATTAATATAGAAGCTAAGAGTAGGAACAGACTGCACCTCGAATCATTCATGGAGCCCTTGAGTCATATGCCTCGACTTTGTGAAATTGTCTCCTCCATTTTCTTCCACCTCCCTAATTCTGGTGTGGGTCACATGGGGGTAGAGGTCGTAACATTTTGAAAAGTATACCATCTCATAATTCTCTCACAACTCTTCTATAATGTATTCCTCCCTGAAGACAATCAATTCATATCATTGTCTCTTCCTCATTGTCCCATCCACTATTTCCAAACCAGCAGTACGATGGGCTTGACAATATCTAGTGAGATGTCACTAGCCATATCATGAATGGAATTTCCCCTCTACAGGATGACAGGGCTCACCCTATGAGCCTTGAGATACAAATCCTCTATCTTTGGAACTCCTATAAAAACTTCTCACACATACAATCCCTGATACTAACGACGGTTTTCTACTCCTGAGGCCACTGCCCCTACATTCCCACAGCTAATGATCACTAGTTGTATACTCTTAGCCAAGGGAATTTCAACCAAAACGTTTGTCTCTAGAACCCCGGAATAAATAAAAATGAACAGAGGAATAACATTTGTTTAGAGGACCCTAAACACATTTTTCTCAGTGGTCTGAGCCGTGAACCATTTATCGTGTATGAAAATCATCAAGTGAGGGAAATATTGGTATTCCACAATTAATACCCAGATACTAACCTCTTGTGCTTATAGATCCATATAAGTTCTCTAGTACACATAATCCTTAGCATCTATGGTGTGAAATTCTTCACTGATAATGGATTCTCAATCTCTTTCCATAGAAGCGTCACCTCATTTTATGACAGGGTAATCTAAACAATTCCATCACCCTTCCATGCCAAATAGAAGGTTCAAATCTAGGAACACTATCTTATCTTTTGGTCCCCTAATTTGTCAGAAAAACACAGTCACCACCTCAATCCAGTCCTCTACCACCTAAGATTCAGCTTCACCACTGAACCTGAGGGGTCTCTCTCACTAAAACTGATGATATTTGATCAACATACACATCTCATCCACATGTACATTAGGTACCATGTGTTTATCTAATGGTGGTGGCATAGATGGTACACCGCATGAATGTGGTATCTCTTGTACATATCTCTGTACAGATAACTCATTACCCCATAGATCAACCTCATAAACGCTTGGTGGAGTATTGGATGATTGTCTATGTGGAAGCATCTTGATATGAAACATGATGCACCACATTCAGTAGAGTATACCTGGTGATCTGACTCAAGAAGGACATGGAAAACACTCCCCAGTACTATATAATGCATGAACAATCATTTTTTTCCATGAAAATAGTGTTCTCGTGTACGGAGTATAATGGAATAATTGAGAGACTTGGTGTATGGATACATCAGCCGCCACACCAACATTGGATTCCCTAACCTAATATCCAAACTCCAAACATTTAAAATTGTTTCCCCAAATAAAAAAACACAGACTAGTGGTTCTTAATATAGATCTGACTCCATCTTACACAACTCTATCACGACCCATCCCAAAAGGTCCCATGCCATGACTACCCCAAGCCCTCCTCCCATTGGTTAGGGGATGGTGACCTTAATTGAGTAGGAATATCCTATAAATGGGATTCATTTTCCTTAGTACCAGTAAAAATTCATATGTCTACAAGAAAAAGGGATGAAATAAAAACAATAAGTCAAAAAAGAGGCATACCACTAAGATTCCAACATAGAGTACACCCGTAGAAAGTTGAAAGTGAACGGTTCCAGAATTCAAGCCCAAAAAAATGGAAATTAAAACATGTATAAGTCCCTCGAACTCCTATGAAAAAACCCTACATAAAGGGTATGTACAGAATAGTAGCTTGAAGATGCAGAAGTACACCTCGTCTGTCGGGTCTTTCTAAGAACTACATGGCTCCAGTCCACTAAGGAATCCGGCAATGTGTCGATCATCTACATAAGACATGACATGTTTGGGTGGAGCCCATGCATGGGTGAGTAAAATAATACTCTATAGGACACCATGAAACCCAATGTTAAAGACCACAAATGAAACATCACAAATAGGATACTGTCATCTCAATGGTGTTATATGTCTAGAACACATATAAAAAGAACATCCAAGTATAGTCATAAAGGATTCCAAGACTAAAGGTCTCTTCCTCTATTATCCATATGGTTCCTTTGAAGGAACTCTCATTCTAGGAGATCTCACACCTCGATCCATCTGATATTAAGCACATAGAACTGGTCTACAAAAAGTATATGAGAGAACACCTTGTCTCAATATATCACGAAGTTTACCTAAGACATATGGTCTCTCTAATACAAAGAGTCTCTATATCATAAACAATTATTATCCATAGTATTCTGCTCAAGGGAGGCTCATTTCGGGTGAACTCACTCCTTGATCCTTGATATAATCAGACTTTTTCACAAGGAGGTCCTGCTAATTTGGGTCCCACTCAAAGAGAAAACATTGGTCTAGGTCATGGTAAATAGGGAGGGGAACCTTCATAGAGGATACTAATAACCCATTATGTATACCCCTTAACATAGGAGATTCTTCTCAGAGGATACCGACAACCCTATTATTTTGGCTCATAATGTAGGGTATCCATGAAATAGAATACAGAAAACCCTACCAATAAGGCCAACTATTAGGAGAATTTACACCCTATGATCGGAGTTCATGTCAATTTCAACAAAACTTCATCATGGGTTATATAGGATCTCTCCAGTACAAAGTATGGATGCCACAAATCTATCCGAGACTCAAGCTCTAGAGGTGATTAATGTTAAATGATGTGGAAATAATACTATATTGAATACTAGAGGAAAGAACCAAGAGAAACTCTGCCCCTAGACTAGTCCATATTAAAAACCATCAAATCCTTCTAAAAATGGAACACATCATCAAAAGGGACTCAACTCCACCGATATCTCATTAAAAAAACCTCCCATTTGAAATATATGGCTATTTTAGTGTAATGGGTCAGGACCAGTCCTGGTGTGAACCAACCCGGCCCAGCAAACATGACCCGACCTGGTCGGTCTGGGTTGGCCTGAACCAGCCCCTCCTATTAGACTACTGGCCCATTGGAGTGTCCTAGCTACTTTAGCCTAACCTATATGAGCGGTCTATGCCTTCACCCACATGTGGCCAAGCTATGTGTGCTACCTGGTTAGTACATCTTCATTGTTCTATGGACGGTGCACCATGGACCCCCCATGTCGACTGACTAGTTAATGCCATGAAAGTAGGGTCTATATGGCTAGACACTATGTTCCACAACCTCTTTCGTATCCCGATTGCTGACATAACCTCCTGTTACATCCCAGTCACCGAAGTTTCCTCCAGCCATGTCCCAGTGTCCACTCATGGCTTCCGCTGCTACAATCCATCCTCTGAAGCATTATGGCTGGACCGTGTCCCCTAGCCACTAGACACCCTATCATCAAACTCTCTTAGTCACTGACTACGACCTCTAACTCTATGGGTCATTTTCCACCAACGTGCTGCTTGGACCGTGGGTTTCCACCACCAGTGGTCACCGTCATGTCGAGTCTGCCTGGCCCAACCTCCTCGTCAGGCCTATTCTACCTCCACCATAGGCCACCCCTTCAGACACCTCTCCTTTCCACAATTCCCCACAAATGGTCAGAGCCTCTTCCTTCGATCACCTCCCAGTGCTACCATAGGCCTTACGTCACCAGAATATCCAATTTCGATCCCAGATCATGAATTATAATGAATGAAGAACGAAGAATGAAAAATGGATAACTTGGGATAGGCATGCACCTGAATGCCCAAAATGGATAGATATTGTCTTTTTTCATGTCGGCCTCGATCCTTCAATGTTAGATAAAGTACGAAGTGGATGAATAAATAATTTTGAATATCAATCAACTAGATAAAAATCCCCGCAATATAATAAGACCAACCCCAAATATGCATGAACCGTGTATTAATTAGTTCATTGTCTAATCGAAATTCATCATAGGGATAAAGAATGATGAATGAAATAAAAGAAAACTCTTAAGCTACCTCAAATTTAGATCTCTTGTAGTCGTAGATCTAAGTTGTGTCATCACATCATATGGTGATTCATCACTGCTTAATATGGGATCTGATCTCCAAATTTTCATCACTGGTGAGAGATCCCACTTCTCTTTTCCTTAGGAAAACAGTAAGATTATGATAATAACCATATTTTTCTGAAGAGGATTATTAAAAATAGAAACCATCATTGTGTCAATAGGTACGATCGAATTTTTTTTATATAAAATTTAGTGACATTCACGTCAAAAAACTAACGTTCACTGCTAGTATGCTCTGATGGAGGATATGCCTCACCTAATGAAAAATACCCCCTTATAAACCCAATAGTGGTCTCTGATTTTCAATTCGAGTTACCATTTATGTGTTATTAGTATATAAAAACAAAAATAATTGTATTTAATAATTTTATTTACAGTTTTTACATTGTCATGTTTTTTCACATAAGACCCACACTGACTAATGTTACGTTGCTCCATGGGTAAATCCACTTCTTTGAGCTCAACAGTGACCTTGGATTTTTGATTTGGGAACCCATATAGAAGTTATTCCACCTTTTTATAAAAATTTCTTGTGTGTGCTATTAAAAACATAATGTTTTTTGTCGAATAGTTTCAGGAACATCGGCCCACTAAATCACATGTCTTCTTATAGGATGGTCTTGGAATTTTCCCAAAATGTTTATATTTTCTTTGAAAATCCGAGTCATTAAAAATTATTACTTTATTTCGGTACAATATCATCATTGGTCATGCCGTAAGAAATTTCAACTTAATCTCTTATTTAATGTAATGAGGTTGAATTGGAATTCGTGAAATAATAATAGATCATGAAATCCATATATATATTTATAAGCCATTCCATCAATCATAAAAAAAAGATTAAACAAGTTATCAAATATGAAAAATTCTACCTATGATGAGGTAATACTTTATTCTAAAAAACATCAATGCATGATTAACATAAACATTCCATGAATTAATAACCATAAAATCCTTCTAAAATATGAAAATTCATAAATTTAAAAAGAGTTGCACTAACTCGGCTTATCATTTATCCCACATATATCATAAGGTATCTCTTGTGGGTCATATTCAGAAATGTGAATGGATTTAGCATGTATTTTCTTGAATCAATGTAATTTATTAATATACCATAAAACATTAGTGAAAAAATGCATGATTTAAAAAATTCACACTATCCAAATACCATAAATCCCAAATATTATATATTCTCCATCCATGATATCATAAATCACATTTTAATCATATCAGTCATGAGTTCATTAATACTATTAAAAATCTATTCATCTCCTTATACCAACATTATGCACATATTATGGTTTATTCATCACATAATGTGTTTTCTAAAAATATTCCAATCAATTTTCTTGGTTAATGGTACAACATTCATAATACTCATAAACAAATATGAAAAAACCATAGTGTACCCATACATAGATATTTCATTATTCCATTATATGATACAAGTGAATCTACAACATTATTCTGGAATCCCATTACAAAACCACCCAATCATTCCATGACATCATTGTCGTACTCTAATCTCTAATAGTGATCGCATGTGATTTTCCTTTTTCATTATCCTTAATAGGATTTTAATTTTGATCATGACAGATTAACCTTTGTATTTGTGAATTGGTTTTCATAATTTAATATTTCCTTGCACTTGTAGCATTGTAGTGTGGGATGTGCATTCTATATAGACTTTAATATATTTTCTTCATAAGCTATCAATCTTAATCACTAAAATAGATGACGAACATATTTTCCACACCTAAACCCTTTACTAATCCCTTTAAAGAAATCTCCACCATACATCTTTCCAATCTTCGAGTATAAGAAAACACTCATCTTTTTTTCACCATGGTTTTTATATTTTACCTCAAACTTTTTTCCAATTTCTTGCAAAACCATGAGAATGATATGAAATTCCAACTTCCATTTCTACCATGATAGAAAAATGAACAATATATTCATAAATATTAAAGTCTCTTATGGATAATTCTCATTGAAGACTTTTTTAAGCCACTGAATAATCAATAATCTTTGCTTTCAGGTGGGATGATAATGCTAGAAAAGTTCCTTGTAAGTCTTGTAATATTTAACTCATATGTACCAGAAGAATTATTAACCTAATGATTAATATCAAGGAACTCCTGATCCATATTCATATGAAGAATAAACAAAAGTACTTATTGAAAATAAGTTTTGAACTCATCCCATTCCATGTATTCAATTTCAACTTGTGGCCTCATATTCATGATTAGATTACACCCCTGGTCTGCTTCACCTTTTAAATGGTAATCATCCAAGATGAATTTTTCATATTCTGAACAGTGAATGATAGAAAATATATTTTTAGTGGTACTGATTAATTTTTCATCAAAAAGTGGATTAAGAGACCCCCTAAAAGAATGTTGGATTTTCCTCATTAAGGATTCAATAGAATTTTTTTCCTTTTATACTCATTTGGTAGTATAAAATGATTCATATATTTTTTATATATAGCAATAATATTTTTCATTCCATATCCCATAACATTTAGTTTTTTTGGATTACAATCATTGAATTTACAATTGCATTCATCATTAATTGGGTTCCTTCAAATTTTGGACATTTTATAACACTGAAAAATAATAGTGTGAGTTAAACAACCCTACTAAGAAAACAAAATAATCAAGGGGAATTACATTTAATATCTAACTTCATAGGTCAAGTCCAGGTTAAACGATGATCATTACCAAAACTCAATGATTATAAACTATAATTTAACTTATCCTTAGATACATCTCTAGATATATCCTTATAAATATTTATTTGGATCTGAGAAATTTTTTCTCATATTAGTTTCAAAATATTAACTACATCTTTACTCTAATACCAACTCTATCAACGCAATATTTAATTACACAAATATTACATTACATTTGTGCAATAATTTATATATTAAAAAATAGACACCGAATGACCATATTATTTTAGTGCATTTCAAAACATTGAAAACATTCTTGAAATTTGGTAAAAGATCTTCAAAATCTCCCACAAAGACCCCCCCCTTTAGTTTTCATACCTAAAACCTTCTATTATATCCTAGGGAAAAGAAAACATATGAAAAGGTTGAGCTCAACAGATCAGTGAGGGAAAAGAGGAAAACATCAATAAAAACATGGTCATAAGAAAGTAATAATATGAACATAACTTTTAAAAATCATACCATGTATAACATATATCAAAACCGTGTGCCCTAAAAAAATCATGGAACTTCATATGGAATAAATCATAAAGGAATGTGAGTCATGAGAAAATAGAATTGGCATAAAACATGGAATTGTGGAAATCAAATAAGTATAAAAAATAATTTCCATATTATATAAGGCTTATTATGAAGACCATCATAGTGGTCAAAGTCCTTTATTGAATCCATTTCAGTCACCATTCCATGCACGTATTACTAATATTGGTTTACATAACATTGAAGCCCTATATTACTGAACAAAGATCATTTACCATTCTAGTCTTGTCTATCTCATGAGATATAAATCATTACAAAGTGAATTTAAGGGAGATATATTGACCACCCATATCATAATGAAATAATTCTTATTTTCTCGATACAAACAGGAGTAATTCATCATAGAATAACTTATGGACCAAAATGGGGGTTTTAAACATTATTTCATGATAAAATACACCATATACAAAAATAGATCTCAAAAATATAATTTAATTATAATTTCAATCAATCCTTATGAATATTAGGTATATTAAATTAGACCCTATTAAATAATTCTATCTTATATGTAAAATAATTTGAAAATAACACTTGAAATTTATCAGTGAGGAAAATATTCATTCTTCTTAAAAAAATATATTTTCATAAAATAATATTCAATTTTTAAAGAAAAATAATTTATTGAAAGTTAAAATTGAAATATTTTAAGGGAATATTCCGGGAAATTAGGTGTTATAAATTTGTATAAATCCATTCATATCATATAAGTTAAAAAATTGTCATGTTATTCGTCTTCTAGAATAGAAAAAAAGTTCCTCATTTGGAAAAGATTGAAATATTACTTTTAGACCTTGTAGTAAAAGAAAAAAATGAATGTAAATATCCATAGGAGAATATTAAAAAATTTATGATTTTTTAGGGAACATGGACATGGATGAAAATTATTCATCAATGGAGACTTAAAATGAAACAAATCTAAATATTGAAGAGATTATGAAATATGTACTATCCACATTAAAATAAATTGAATTGTATGCCGCATGAAAGAATAAATATATGAAAATAACACACTATTCTAGATAAGTCCCATAAAATAAATTCTGGGTAATTAAATACACCATTTATAAGAAACAAGTAGTGTATACGACATGCGTCTAATAGAAATAATGGTTAAAAAAAATAATTCCCCACCTTGGGTTAGATTCCCTAGTTAAATGTATAATGGTTTAAATAATGTAATTAACTTATTTTAGAACCATTTTTATATTTAACACACTATATTTGATTATCTGATCACCCAATTCATAATAACAAGTCATTGTTAATCGTCTTTTGGGTATTAACTTCTTCATTTTCTCAGACATGTTTTATCTTATAAGATCAAGTTCATATTCTTAAGTTATAGTAATATCATTTAAATAATGATATTAATGTCATATATATCATATTTATTCATTATATACATTTATTTAATAATTCTTTAATGAAGACCAGGTATAATTAATCTCATCACATCATGGAGATGGTTGGCCGTACGTATGCACAAGCGATGATATCATTCCATTAATTGTGGAATGGTATGGAAGTGGATGGTATATATATATTGTTAAATAATAAATACATTTCTATAATAATCATATATATTTATTAGTTCCATCATTATACCCATCCATGTAAAGTGGTGGTGACAAATAGATTCTACCACAGTGGGGAGACGGTAAGTCGTATGTACGCACACATGGTGATTTCATTTTTCATTGGTTGTATATAAGGTGGAATAAGGTTTCTAAATAGATGTAATAACATCTCAATATATAAGGTGATACTAGAGTTCTTACTTAATAATATAAACAACAACGTAATAGTATGTAGACGAAGAAATGATGTTGAGAGAGTCGGTAAAGGCGATTACCTCTTCATTCGTGAGGTCCCTTTAGATCCCGCCTTATAGGGACTGCAGTCAGTATTTTGAGAAAACTAGAAGAAATTTAATGTGAATAAAGAAGTTTATAAAGTATGTTTTAATGGGATCGATGAGATTTATTAATCAATTTTTTTTGATGAAGATAGGGAGGAGGATCCCTTTTATATTTTAGGTTAGGGGAACCTATGGAATTTCCAAAAATATTAATTTATGGTAAATTAAAACCACATAAAAGACCAGATAAATGTATTAGTTTTAATATTACATGAGATAATGTTTCTATCTCACCAACCAATAAATTTTATATTAGTTTTAATATCAATTTAAGCCTTATAATTTTAATTTACTCTTAGTTATTCTATATAATTTTCAACTGATGTACCAAATATTTCAATATTAAAAGAGTGAAATATTTACTTATTTGATGTCAATTAGAACACAAATGAATAATTTAAAATATTTTAGATCATATAATAATTATTTAACCTTTTAATTTTTTTGTATTGATAAATTTTTGAACAACACATTATTTTGATAAACAATCAATAGTATCAATTTTAACACTATTCAATTCGTTGATTATTAAAAATATAATGATAACAAGTTATCTTCAAAGAAAATATTTTATTATATTAATGATAGTTAAAGGTAATGTAGAAATTTTTTGTATATATTAATTATTCAAAATTATATTTATTTAAATATTTATAATAATACTTATTGGATATTTTTTTAATAAACCAATTACAACATAAATTTTGTGTAATTATTTAACATATTTATTTAAAGAATAAAAAATAAAAATAAAATAATATGATGAAACTAAATCCTCTCAATTTTTTTAAAAATAATTATAGTTGAATATAACTTATGGAAAATACTACATTAAAAATTCAATATCAATGGAAACTCGAATGTGACAACATTAACATTACTTTAGATAAAATATTATTTGTTTCATAATCAATTCCACATGGCTTTAAATTGTTAATAACTCGACCATTGAATGATTATAGTTGATATATATTGATCCAATAATATTTGGAAAAGTTATTTAGTCTTCGAATGGTTACTATAGTTTTAATTAAAGTTATTTTATTTAATGTTCATCAATTAAATAACTTATTCATCATCATTGTTTAAACCCTTAAGTTAATTATTTAGTTTCTAAAAATTACACAAAAAATACAATGATAAATAATTTTTTTATCATTTAAATGACTAACTATAGTAGAATTATTCTTCTCTATAACCTTATATGAAAACAGTATATTAATTAATTTTTTAGTGAGACATTTTTAACATTTATTTAAATAATATATAGTAAATGTCCTGCCCATGGGGTGTGAGCCGAGTAGTACCTACTAGATGTACCCCTCACTCTCTGTGGGAAATAGCCTAGGCTCGAGTCCCACCAGACTTGGACACCGTGCATATTATGCACAAGGTAATTCAAATCCATTTTACTATCTGAGGAACGTGCAGCACTCTCTGGGCATAGTGGGGCTTGCCAGTGGGAGGTGAGAATTACCCTACACACATATTGGTACCTGCTAGTTATAACCCTCACTCTCAGTGGGAACTGGCCCAGGCTCACTTCCCGCAAGACTCAGACACTGTTCATATTATGTACGGGGCGATTTAAATCCATTTTCCTAGTCGAGGAACGTGCGATGCACTCTGGGCATGGAGGACCTCCATTGGGAGGCGAGCGTTACCCTACGCACGTTGTGTAGTTGGGGTTTGGTATAGTGGTAAGAACCCTGTAATTATACATGAAAAATAGGGGTTCTGAACCCATTATAGGCATGTATTGTAGCAGTACAGGAGCGTACAGTATCAGTGGAAACACTATAGCAATGGTGGACACTGGAGTGGCGGTAGGTCACTACAGCGGCTGCACGGGCACTTTATGGGGAAGGTATTGTAGAAGTACTATTCACTGAATGGGCATTGGGCCAAAAATTTGGGCTTATGAGCCATCTAATGCGATAAATGCCCACTGGTCCATCGGGCTGTGTAATGGATCTCTCTCTACCTAGTTAAAAGAGGTCTTTTCTTTGCTTAAATAATAAATGAGGCTTCTTCCCCAACCTTTAAAAAAATATAGTAAATGCCCTAATCACATCCATGTGGATTCCAAGTGATGCCATTTAGATGTAGGAATGATTTATGTCAAAAAAACTTGTCCAATGATATTAAGATAAGTGTTAGGGTAATTTTATAACATTATTTTTACACAAAATTATCTGATTTACCTTTTTACATTATTAATAAAAATTAACGAATCTACTATTAATACTGCCAAAAAATGAAATAAATACATTTAAATAATTTGGAACCATTAATTCCAAATATTTAATATATTTCTAAAAATTAAAAATACCTAATTTTTTGTTATTAATTTAATATTAATCATGTTTTCGGAATGAGAAAATGGTGTTTAAATGTTAAAAAATGCAAAATATGGAAATGTTTTTACATCTAAATTCAATGTAAAATTAATTACAATGACCTAAATTATATTTAAAGATAAAAATAATCATCTTTTTCTTAAAATCCATTAAAATTGATACTCTAAAACTATTTGTAATTTTATGAATAAATAGTTTTAAATTGAAATGCATTGTAGTTTTACTATTTATCAATACTTGAATATTATCATAAAAATACCAAAACATTGGTCTAATGGAAATTTTGGTAATATTATTTCATATAAGAATTTCATTTTTTCAAATATAATATAAAAAAGTGTCAAAAATATAATTACAATAGGTTCTCTATCAAAAGGCCGCAAAATGTTATTTTTGTTAAATGCTTCTTTTTTCTAAAAAATTGAATTTGTTCTTATATCATGTATAAAAAATATATAATATGAATTTTAAATATTAGATTGAATATATATTAGTGAAATATATAAAAATTTATTTTATTATTTTATAAACTCTCTTTTTTTAATTTTAATAATTTTCTAAAAAAACACTTCTGTTTATAAAAATGGTTTTATTTTCATTAATAATTAATTTCTCACCAAAGAGTTAATTACAAGTAAATTATATTTTCAAAATTCAGTTAATAATATTCATACTCTCTATTATAATGGCTGGGTTTCAAGGTGACATAATAGTATTTATTCTTTTTCTTTTAAACTCAGTCTTACATGAAATGAAATCTATCAAAAGAAATTGAAATTATATGTAATAGATGCCAAGAATAGTGTTGTGTATACCAAAAGCTAAGCAATTGTTTAATGTACCTTTATCTTTATTAGTGTAGAATAAAATATAAGAAATATAATAAACTAATAAAAATATATATATCATATAAATCTCATGGTGTTACATCTTGTCTCGTGATCCTTCATGGTTTATTCCATATGGTCTATCATAAAGGCTCTCAAGGTGGCTTTGTATTGTATAAGTGAAAGATAGACTACGATACCTATGAAATAAATTGTCATTAATTTATTATTTTCCTCAGGTTTCTATTTTCCCACTATTTCTTTGGTCTCATCCTTCTCTCTAGTGGCTCTTAGGGAATCTTCATTGACTATGACATCAACGATTATCCAATGGTTGGGTTCGTTCCACTACACATGTGATGGTGATGGTGAGGAGATTTATTGTTAATGGTGTTGGTGCTCATTGATTTTTTTGGGTATTGATATATAGTTTTTGTTTCTCTATTGAGGTGGTCTGGCAATAGTGTTTTATGATTTCTCTAGAGGATTTCTTTTGTGGTGGTTCTTTACTCGAGTTGGAGAGGTTGTATTTGGTTATAGTTCACATAGTGGTGGTTCAGAAGGAAGGGTTTTGGGGTCTTGGTGATGGTCATATCTCATGTTATCCTTATCTTTATCATTGGGTTATAGAATGGATTGATCTTCAAGGTGCTCCTAGAGATGCTTTGACAGGTGTTATTCATTGTTATGATATAACGTGGTATTATGTTATGGTGTATTTTTTGAATAAATAATAGATTCCATTGAGTGGTTCACATTGGTGAAATTGTGTAGATGATGGGTACATTTTGTGTCAAGATGTGTGATATGAGGTAGTATGGGGCCTGAGGAGATGGTGATGATTTAAATATTAATTATATATTTTTAATGTTGAAATCAGTGTGTCCAACGCTAGGCGGTATGTGTCTTGAGATGGTGATGAGGATTTATTTTTTTATTTTTTATTATTAAATTTGTAATATTTTTTTGTTGGTTTATGAGTGAATTGGTATGATTAATGGCATGTTTCTATAAGTTTCTCAATTATCCAAAAGTTTCTTTTCAAAAAATATAATAATTGGTTGAGGTCAGTATGGCGGACTACCACCTCACTAACGGATGCAGTTCGTTATCCATCAGCACTATTTAGGGATAAATATAATGATAGATTTATCAAATGTATATGATATTTTTGATATTATTATAATTCAAGAATTTCTATATCACATATACCTTTTCACATTCAATTCTATTTCAAATACGATAATATTTGTTGTATGTATGGAAAACTACCATGTCACGAACCGATGTGAATTGTTTTTCACTAATGATTTACATGGAATGTAATAATGATAAAATAATAGAAAATATGTCACCTATAAGAGATTATACAGAGTCTAGAAAATTAATATATCACCCTCTTACTTACCCTTTCACTCATTAATGTTATTATATCATCGCTCGTGCGTATGCTCAACCTACCATCTCTATGAAGTGATGCATCTCATTTTCTATTCCCCACTATTAAGAATGATTCTAATAATTTAGATACTATTTAAATATGATATTTATAACACTATTATAATTATGGCGATGATGAAACTCAATAATATCGAAAATAACTAGAACATTCATTAAAAAACATGCATGAGAAAACAAGGAGATTAACAATTGAAACAATGAAAATAATGGAATACTATTAATGAGAACATTTTGAGATGTTATAAAAGGGTGTTATATGATATTATAAATATTAATATAGTTCTATTGAAAGTTAAATACTATTTTAAAACCAATATAATAGAGGTTAATTTATGTTAAACTAATCGAATGTGTGATATAATAGATGTAGTCTCAATTATATTTCACTAAGAAACATTTGTATGTCATGCACCAATATCATTTATATGATATATATACTATCACTTTGACATAAAATATCATATTTCATTAATAATTCATGTTTCTTGGAGTTGCAATTTGAATGAGCTCATCCATGTATATTTATTATGAATATTACCATGTGGTAAGGGATTTCCTAACTCAATATCCTTTTATTGGGATAAACTTATACATAATTGATGAAGTCATATTTTATTAGGATAAGATTCTAGATAGTTGATTATGTAATGTTAATATTATGTGTGTAATAAAATTTGACTATAAATTATTATATTTCATCTTGTTTTATTTTTATTTATAGTTGATACAAATAACATTTCCATTTATTAATTCTCACTTGAACGTTATGATCATTTTAAGGATTTATTTCAAAATCTCATTTAAATCAAGATTATTTATTCTTAAATATTAATTAGAAGAATATTATTTAATTATTATCTAATAAATAAATTTAAATTTATTATTCTATATTAATTCAGGATATTTTCAATTATTACTACTATTTACCCACTTATTGGTGTATAAAATATTTGAGAAATGATGATATGAAAATCTGACTTGATTTCTCTCTTCAGCTAGAAATATATCTTCTACAAAAACCATGATTTATATAAATGTTTATAAATAATATTGTTATACATATAAGAATTATTTATTAAATAAAATTTTACCCATTTTAAATTTTTACAAAAAACATGGAAGGAATCTTCATCCCATTTTCAAAACAATGCCCATTTGGGTTTTACAAAAAGAGTGAAACAATTTTTCATTATAACATGTATGACATGAAAGGAATTTCCATCCCTCATGACCACTAAAATGTTTTGAATAATATTTAATAATATTCGAAGGTTATTTTCAATGAAAATTATTTTATAATTTTTGGGGAATATTTTGTTTTAAAAAATGATTCTTCAAATGAAAAGTATATTTTCCCCGAAAATGATTTATATTTATTTTATCATATATTTATTCATTAATGAAAACTAGATTTTATTCTAACTAAAAATTGATATATATTGTTTTGATACACTCTTTATTATTTATATGAACGGTTTATGATCATTTTACCAATAAAATTATTGAAATTTTCTTTCCTGATTCATTTTTATAGTCATTTACATTATCCTAAAAAATTCACTTTAATGTGATCATTATAAATTCAATTTAAATTAAATATAAATATTATTTTCAATAGATACACTTATTTATTAAAGAATAGTTCATGTATACATACAATTTTTTACCTTTATTATTGTTTGATTGGTTAGAGAAATATTTAATATCCATATTCTTTCTTTAATATGGATATTTAATGTTTAGGAATAATGATTAATAAATTAAATCAATCATTAAATGAGTGTGTAGTTTTTTTTTGAAATTAAGAAAAAATTTGGGATTGTTTATATATATACCCTCAATTATTCAAATGGGCTCATTAGAAAAATAAATTGGTGACCTTTGTAAAATTGGTCTCTACCCATTACTTTTAAACTGTCTTGAGAATAGATCTTGACAATATAGGTATCATGGTCCTGATACATGATGTCCAATAATTAATAATTGAATTCATATTGAATTTAGTTTTTATTATCCATGATATTTTAAAAATTATATTATCATTATGCATTTCATTCTGAGTTATTGATTAGATGGCATTTGTATCCAATTATTTACTTGTCAATATTTATTATGCCTTATCTAATTATGTAATTGATGTTATTCATTACATTAAATGTGTTTTCATTTAATTACGTTACTATATTTATTATTTACCATGATATTTCCTCTATGATATTACCTTAGGATGCATTTCATACCTGGTTTATTGATTAAGTGAATTGTGTTTTAAATTATTTTCCTTTCCAAATTGATTAGACCTTATATTATCTATCATTTTCTTTGAATGGAATATGTCTTTAGTTATTTAAAATTATATATTGATTTTTATTATTAATTCCTGATAGATTATATTATAATTTACTCTTAATGATCATTTGATCTGACCCTTATTTTTCTACCTTTCTCAAGAATCCATAAAGTGTATTATGTTTAAAAGAAATGATATAATAAATATAAAAATGACATTCACTACAAAAAATATTTTTTGTAATTATTTTTAAAATTTAATCCATGTATCATGTATATATCTAATTTACAAAGACAATTAATCTATTTGGTCATATTGGATCTGATCCCTTTTATCTTATTCTAATTTATGATGGCAAGCCCCAACTATGAGTTTATGGGGTTTGGGTTACTACAAAAATTATCTTCTAGTTTCTCTCACAATTTCTATAATTCCACAATGACTATTCTTTATGGGGTCCTTGACATAAGTTTATATCCTAGTATGGGTTCAATTATGAAATCTTCCTCAGTTTCTAGGGGAGTTTCTAATAATCCATCATGAAATATAGCTACTTACTCCAAAACAATTTGAATAAATTCTATCGTTTTTAATTTCATGTCCTTCCCCTCCTCCACTGATCATTTAAATTAAGATTCCAATAAGGTATAGTTCCTCATAAAAAAAAGTTTGGGATATCGTAGAATTGTATGTAAATTCATGTTTTACCTAAAAAATCAATAGATATTCAATTCATATCTAATTGGTCATATAATTAAACATTGAAATCCAATCCATCACTATTTTTTTTTGTTAAATTCCACCATCGGAATGACTACAATATTAGAAATGATATTTTAAATAACAAGGTTAACAAGGAAATTTTTATATATCCTTAATTCTTAAATTGAGCCGCTAATAATTTTAACTGATAACTCTAATTTCGACAGATGATAATTTCAATTTATCTCCTTTGAAAACCTGAATGAAATAATGAATATATAGAACCATAATAAATAAATGTACTAGAAATATTTGAGAAAATAGTAACTGTGCGTTCCAGTATGTAATTTGAAGCCTTCACATCATCCTTCATAATGATTATGACTTTCCTCCATTGGCCTCTACTGGGGTGACACCAATTTCCCTCCATAATTCATGGATTCAGACACTGATTATTAATGTGTCCATTCATTCCACACTTGAGAAATTTCACTACAAGATATGGTTCCACCATCTTTCCTTTATCAGTTGTGTTAGGTTTTTTTATTTTACATCTCCATGATAGTTCAATAAGATGTGTCCAAACATTACTTTTTTGTAACATTTACCACATCATTGAGGTCAATTCTAGGAGTTATTCTTCTCATACATGTTCACATGGGATGTCATATATTCCTCAAATCCCCTTTATGATCAAATTTCGTTCCAAAATTATTACCATCCTATTTCTTTTTCATTTGTCACATGTTACCACTAAACATATTGAAATTTATTTCAACAATGAGTATAATCCACACTATCTCATCAGAAATTCTTGGATTGAAAAATATTTCTTAAAATGGTGTCTTATTCTGGAATATAATTGATCAATATTACCATAAACATTTATAAAAAAATTTGAAGCATATAATAAATTATTTGTAAAATTAATCCCATAAATTTCAACTAATTAATACTGTATTTCAATGCACAATTAACCCCCCTTCCATTTATCTTGGTTGGGTTATAGAAAAATACATGATGAAAATGATCTTCATGAAATCTTCTCACTCTATAGTATTTTCTCATCCCATGGTGTAATGTTCATAAAAAATATTGACTACTGGTAGGTTCATTCCCAAGGTGGTATATAATTAATGAAACATTATATTTCATAGAAAAAAGGATTATAGAAAATAATATTTTTATAGTATTTATTAATTATTCTTCATTCAATGGTTAAGAAGGTCCTCTAAAGATAGACAATCATTGGCACATGAAGGATTCAACAACTTGCAGTTCCCACATTAGTGAAATTGAATGATTAATGTGATAACATTTATTTTTAATAACATTATATAGTTTATATATTATTTATAAAATGTTTTCTACTCCAAATTTTTTCATATTGGAAATTCCATCATTTCATTTATGTTTTCAACAATTGTGGGACCAAATTCTCACATTTTCTCTAAAATATGAAAACATAAATTAGATAATGAATACTACTATGTATATTTTTAATAAAAAATTCTAAATTGAATACGTATATAAAATATTCTCTATAATTGGACTTATAGAATAATATAATTTAATATTTTAATTATTCTATTGATAGATAATAAAATTGTTTATACAACCTTCATAAGGTTTCATAAAAGTTAATATGATAACAAGAACATAACCCCCATGAGTGTCTATATAGGTTTATAGTATTAGGCCAAATCTTTGTGAACCTGATTGAAGATTGAGTCTATATTCAAACAACAATTTTCAGGTGATTAACCCTAGATTAATATTAATTATAATAAAATATACTTTCTATTATCTATGTAGTGATATGCATTCCTGGAAATCACATAATATATAATTAACCCAAATTTATAGATGTTTTCATATAATTGAACTTACCCCTTTGGTTTTAAAAAAAACTAGTCCTAATTTTCCAAAATTATTAATCTTTTCTGATACCATCTATAATGACAGAAAATATAAAACATGGGTTTTAACATTATTCTATAACATAATTATTACACTTTTCATTTCCTTGGTACTTTTTGAGCATCAATGTCTAGGATCCTCGGAACATAATACAAGGCATACATTTATCACATTAGAAAAATTAAACAAATATTAACTCTCTTTAAATTATTATTTGTAATTTATTCTTACATCAAATTACTCTATAAGATTTCATGGGGACATATTTTAATACAAAAGAGTGAGCTTAATTCTTAGAAAGGGATAAAAATGAAAATGTGGAATAAATGAAATTCATGGGTATAGCACGAGGAATAATATAAGAATCTAAACATAGAGAAAACCTTGATAACATGATAACAAAAACACGAGGCATAACATGATGATAATTACATAATGAATTACATGAAAATTTGAATTAAAATTAAACATGGTGAATTCAAAAAAATATCACCAAAGTTCATCACTAAGGTGTTGGAAAGCAATGTTACCATAGTTATTAATTGAGGTTCCATAATACATTACCATGTAATGCTTCCACGGTATCATGAACATGAAATCTATAGAGATTACTTATTTAACAAATTAATTGGAGAGACTTCTAGGAACACCCTTCATATGTAATTCATTTATGTTCTATGCAGTTTATATAAAATAAGAATAAGCATATATCATAATTTTAATATCATGATTAATTGATAAGAGTTTTATCCATTGGTGTTTACAATAAATTTTTGAGAGTCATATTTATATTAATACCCATGAATGAAAATAGGTTTTTGTATTCAAAATATTATATAATGTAATTGAAATTAGAAGAGTCATTTGATATCTTGAATGCTATTTTTTAAGGAATGAGTTTAGTGATAAAAAAGGGTATTCTCTCATCTACAGTCCATCATTTAAATTGTAATGGATTTATTATCAACTCATAGAAAACTAATCAATTGAAACTCAATGTGATTTTCATAAAATATGTGCTTAAATCAATGATAGGAGGAAGATAACCCCTAAAATTCCATGTAACTTGTTAATGAAGGTGAGGACTAATTCGAACCTTATAATCTTCTTCAGATGGCATTAGAGAAGAAGAGGGAAGCAAAAAGTCATGATTAATACTGGGGGTCGTGGTGGTGTAGAGAGATATGAGAGTCAGTGAGAGTGATCTCCTTTTATAGGTGAAAAGAGGTTGTTTTAAAGGAAACTAATGTTAGGTAACGATTAAGAATGGTATCACATGGGTTTTAGGTGGTTTTGATGAGTTAGGTGATGTAGGTGGGAAAATTTTGATGAATCAGGGTGGTATAACTTTATAACTTCACTATGGTATAAAATAGGGTATAATTGTAAAAATTATTTTTCAAAATTGGATCCAGAATATCCATTATATCACAAATTAATCTTGATTTAATATTTATCATGGTAATTAATTTGTTCACTAAAAATATTTGATTAACAATCTCACCAAATTTGAAAGTGATTAATCCAAACTTGTGTTGTATTTATCCTAATTAAATTTCTAAATATGAGGAAATTAAATTTTAAATTAAAATATATAATAATTAATTAAATTTATTTATAGAAAATTATGTTTTAATCATTATGTGTTCTAAATTTTATTTAACATTATTTTCATAATTGTGTTAATTTATTTGAATTTATTTATAAAAATTACAGTAGTGTCATCATTAGAAATAGGTCAACTTTAATTAACTAATAAATGTCATACAATGATTTATAAATAAAAATATATACATGAATAAATTAATTATATGGAAAAAAATTGTAGTTAAAAAATAAATTTTTTACTTTCTTATTTGAAACTATTGGGTGGATGATACTTATTTAAATATATACATTTAATTTTTTTTAATTTTACTATAATAAAATTGATATCATATGAAAATACAATTTTGAACAAAAATAATATTTTATATACAAAATAGATTTTTTGTCCCATAGTTATACCAATTTAATTTTATTATTTCATTTCCATTATTTTTATCCATATATAATTTTTTTAATGTGGTTACCCGCATTTAAAATAGGAAATCCTATGACTATTTTACAATGGTTATATTAATTTCAAATTAGATATCTCATTATTCATTTTCATTTGGTGATGTGTGTGGAGGAAAATAACGGAGACATTTAGTTTATTCAGAGTCAAGATATATATATTCTATTCAATATTTCGGAATAGTATTATCCACCCCACAATAAAAATTTCTTATGAAAATTTTGAAGCATACTTCAAAATAAATGTGGATATATTTTTTAAATTTCTTATTTGGGCTCCTAGTTTTCTTCCACAAACTTTCGATTTATATAAATAACTTTTAGTTGTCATATTTTCATGTTCCTCAATAAATTTTCATATTTATTAAGAATATAGATTGAATCTTATTTATATGATAGATGTTGATTCAATTAAACACACTTAATATAAAGGATATTCATTGGGAATATCATATAATTTCATATAAGTGACACATAAAGGATTTTGTGGACTTTTGAATGATTTAGAGTTTGATAGAACTAATAAAAAAGTGCTCCAACATGCCCCAAAATCTCAAATAGTAAAATATTCAGTGGAAACAACTTTCCATTATTAAAAAAGTCAAATTATGTCTATCTAGGGTGAAACATTATGAAATACATGATCTACAAAAAGAAATTACATACCTATATTTTGATTTTCAGCATAAATCTTTTGATGACTCTAAGAAGCCTTAATATGTATCTTGAATACATATTACTTATCCATGATTTCTTTCACAAGGTATGATAAAATTAATTTTTCTTCTCTTATATTATCTTAATAGTAATAAGTTCTATTTTTTTCCCATAATATGGTTTATATGGATCCATTTGAATACTTGAGTGAAAACTGTTATTGTAGGGGAATTCCAAAAGTAAAATGTTTTGGTCCCAACTCCATTCAAATCTTTCACAATAGTGTTTAAAATAAATTCAAATGTTTTAATTGTCCTCCAATATTACTCCTTAGTTTTAGGATGAATGATTATTTTGTGATTTTCTTCTATATTGATTTCATTTTAGAGAATTATCCAGAACGTAGAAGTAAATATTGTATTGTAGATAGAGAAAATTTGAAATAGACCACCATGATTTCTCTAAATCTTCATTAATATATAATAGAGTAAATTACTCAATATATAAACCTTCAAATATAGTGATGAAATGTTAAAACTAGGTTAATCTACAAAAAATACCAATATGGTTTTATTATCCATTAAAATCATAGGAAGGCCTAAAAAATTATAAATTGATTTTTTCCTATATCCTTATTGGTAAATGTAGTGGTTTAACCTTTCCCTTTGTAATTTTACATTCTCTCTTCACATTCAGACATATCATACATCTTGTTGTATAGTAAACTATTTCCTTTTTCTTGTTATCCCAAAAATATTGGTCACATAGATCTCTATACATTTTGATTCATCATGGATGTATAAGGAATACCAAGATATGAGCTTCATCAATCAAATATTTATTTACTTGCAGAATATATGGGATGCATAGCATTAATTTTAACCATATTACCATTTCTTGATCAAGATAGAAATTAGGAAATTTAAAATTTTCATCTCTTATATCTTCCCCATGTAATTTGATATTCCATTTTGATTTATTGGTGTTTTCCATTAATGACGGTTTGGAAATCATTTTGGATATGATATAGGATTTATTTCACATGAAACAATTATGTTAAACCTTATAAATTCTTCAACCAATGGATATCCTTTAATTGTAATAGTTTCAAGAACTCCAATGTCATTTATACTCAGTGCCTTGACAGTATTTTTTTCTTTACATGACTGAAAATTAATTGAAAAAACATATCACTAAAGATGTTCCAACACCAACCTTTGTAACATGTTTAGTTCCTTCTATCTTAATATGTACATCTTAAATTGGAGTTATTTTTATATATCCCAATTAACACTATAAAGGTAGTGTATATATATCAATAAATGAAACAAAATAATGGATATCTATAAATCAAGGGTAAGATAATTCTTCTATTGATGCTTTATGTTTCAAGACTCATAACCAATCACCATGAAATTCTATATGATCAAACATCTATACGTTTCAATGATGAATCACAATAAATGAATAATCCATCTCTATTGAAGGTAAATTTTAGTCTTTAAAAGTATATCAGTATATGTTCAATAAATATCAAACCAAATTTATTGAGGTAGGCTATAAAAACCTTATTAATCATGTCCATAAATATAGCGGGGGAATTAATCAAAATAAAGGGACTAAAAAAATAATTTCCCAAACCTAATTCGGAATAAAACATTATAATGTCATGTTTCATCAGTCTCAGCTGATGATACCCAAATCAAAGGTCAACCATAGAAAATTATTGAGATCTATTTAACCACTTGAATAAATCTATAAGTCTAGGAATATGGTTTTTTATCTCTACTAATATCCAATTTGGATATCTTTAATATATTCATTACACCATTTATCCACTAGTCTTCTTCAAAAAGATAATAGAAGGTACCCAAAACGACACACGAGGATGAATGAATCCCTTTTCATAAAGATATTTCAGTTTCTCCCTTTGTTCCTCAAAATCAATGAATTCATTTCTATTTGGGGTCATAGATATAGTGTTTTATCCTAGTATGAATTCATTTGATAATTCTACCACTTTTTCTTGAATTAGTCAATATAATTCTTATAGAAATACAACTATGTAATCCTGAAAAATGAATAAATATTCTATCTTTTTTAGATTTTATTCCTTCCTATTATCTACTAATCATTTACATAATGAAATATATATTAGTTACTTATTACAAATATAATTCTTAAATATCTCTCTATTGATATTATATTTATGTACTCCCTCCATTACCAATAGAATTTCATTATTTTTATAACATATATTAGTATTATAATTTGTGATCCAATCCATCCCTTGTATTATGTTGAATTACACCATTAGAATGAGTACTATATTAGAGATGAGGTTGTACATACCAATGTCACTAAATGAAGATTTAGATACTGTTGATTCATGAATTGATCCTCTAAATTTTTTAATTGATAAATATTCTTCTAATTACTCATGGTTTAATTTAATGATCTTCAAAAACTTGAATGAAGTAACTAAATTCTTATAACCAAAATAAAATAATTTACTCAAAGGAATTATGTGAATAACAAGGGTACTGACCACCATGTCATTTAGAGACTCTAATTCAATAATCATGATATAAAAATCCCATCCCTATTCCATTATCTATTTTTGGGTTGATTATGGTTTCCGTATATCATTATCAGATTTTGAGATTTAATAGAATTGTGTCCATGCTATCCTTTAATGAACCATTTCACTATGTGATAATATTTAAACCTCGTTACATTGATATTTGTGTTAGGTTGTTGTGGATTTTCATATCCATGAAATTTTTTAAAAATATTGCAAATATTTCCACATTTTCAACATTTCCCAATCACATAAAGAGAATTACATGAGTTGTTCTCACCACAATTGTTCACATGGTATGTTTTAGTTTATTCCCTTTCGTTTCCAGATGAAGTTTATTTTGTAATTTTTTATTCATCCATATCCTCTTATCATTATATTTGTGAGACCACTACAAATATTAATATTCCATTTAAATGTTGGGATCACACAACACTATATCTACATTACATTCAATGAATCATATTTAAAAAATTCAATTGATGTGGTCTATATTAACTAAATAATCAATTTATATTCCCATCAGAATCAGTGAAATATATTTGTGTGTATTTCATAATACTTGTAATGAATATATCATAACTTCCCACCAATTTAATATCCCTCTCGTAAGTAACCAACTAAATAGTCCTTTTTTATCCCATAGTAATTGATCAAAAAAATATCTTATATATATATATAATTGATCAATTTTTCTTTAATTAATGGTTCAGAGGGTCTACTAAAGATAGGTGGTCATTGGTGTAAGAAAAATTTATTGTCTAGTAGTTTTATATTTCTTGAAACAAGTTATTTAACATTATTATTGATATTATTAAAAAAATTGTATAGTATTTATCATCATCCAAATGTTTTAAACACTAGGTTTGAACGTATTGGAATGGTATTCATTTCATTTCACATTATTTATGTTATTATTCTTTCAATTTCTATCCATTTTTATAAAAGAAGAAAACATAAATGAAAAATGGATACTATTAAGAATCATTCCAATTATAAAAATATAAAGGGAAGTCTAATACAAAATATTTTATAATATTTCGCTTCAAGGATTATATATATTATTCATTAAATAATTATAAGTACAAATAATTACTTTAGTAATACATCTTGTATAATAGTTTATAAAAAGTAATATGATTACACCAAAATATCCATTGGAGTTTCTATCAAGGTTTACAGTTTTAGTACCACTCATCATGTAGAATAGTGATTATTGATTCAATTATTTTCCAACCTATTTTAGGATAATTACCTATAGGTTCATTTTTTCCATAACCACATCCACATACTAGTATCCAGAAAAAGATATAATTTCTATTAAACCACTTACTCTCTACCTAAAAAAATTAGATTGTTTTACTATACAGAATAATATCCCAAGTATTTTCACTAAAGTTTTATAGTCCAAATATCCAAAAAATAAATGATTCATTATTGGATTAAAACTATAATGCCACATGATTTTGAAAATTGTTTTAAAGACAATTACGTATAAATGTTAATACGCAAATAATTATTTTAGGATCTTTTGAGGTTTATTATCTTGGAAAATAGGTACATAATACATAGAATACATAGATCACATGAGAAAAAATAAATAGAATTTATCTCTATTTAAATAATAATATATTATCCCATCATAGATCACCTCACCAGATATGTTTTTTAAGGTACATTTTTTATAATAAAGGGGTGATTATATATCCTATTAAGGGATAAACAATGAAAATAAATCATAAATAGACATCAAGGAAAAATAATAATGTATTGTATAATAACAATAACATTTAGAAAAAAATATATAAAATGATCATAAGAACATGAAGCATAACCCGATCATATGTACATACAGAATTACATGGAAATGTTTCTACAACATAAAAATTAAAATTCTTAAAAATACCATCCATTTTCCTCAATAAAGTGTCATAAAATATTATTACCAATAATATTCAACAGTATATCATTAAATATTAAAATTTCAAGCATATAAGGTATTGTTCTCATGGCATATTTAGAGATTAATTATTTTCCCAATTTATTAGTGTGCTATTATGGTGAACCCTTAATATGTATATTATTATATGTGTCACATTGATCATATAACAAAAGAACATATTTTTTCATTTTAGTCCCATGATCATAGAATTTTTATTTTGTACATTTAATTCCACAATAAATTAAGGTTAATTATTTCTTGGTTTATACCCTTAGAAGAAGGTAGATCTGGTTATTCGAATCATAACGATATGTACTAGAAAATGAAAGAGTTATTTTGGTAGCATGAATGATATACATAGAAGTTTATGTAATGGTTATAATGTTACATAAGGGTAATATAAGATCAATATTTCATCATTTTGAAATTAAGGGATTGATTATGAACAAATGAAATCACAATAAATTAAAACTCAAAGGGATTATCTCAAAAAAGTACTTAACTAAAAAAAGTGGAAGAAGTGAACCCTTTCCTTTTTAAGTGGCTTCTTAAAACTTGATAGGAATAATCAAAACAATATGATATACTTTAAAGGAATATATAGTGGTAAAGGGCATTTAAATTCATGATAAATTGATTTAGGGTGGATAGGGATGAGAGAATGGTAAGGTGTGATCTCTTTCTTTAGGTGAAAAGAGTGTATTTTCATGGAATCTATAGTTAGTTAAGGGTAAAATATTATATCCTTGGGATTAAAAGGGTTTTGTATATTTGTATAATTAGGTGTGTAAATAATTACTAAATACCTAGGTATGACTTTTTAACCTAAAAGGTATTATAAAAGGTCTACATGTAAAATATAATTAGTAGAATTCATTCCCAATTATATTGCCCATTTTTACACTTATTATTCTTTATTAAATATTAATCATGGTATTTATTTCCTCCCAAATAATATAATATGGAAATTATTACCCAATTTATATATGTTGATTCCAAATTGGGGATCCATTTAACCAAATCCATTTACTAAATATGAGTAAATTAACATTTAAATTAATATATATAATATGTAGAAAACCAATTTTTGAATAAAATGAAATTATATTCATTAAATTCTCCAAATATTATTTAACATTAATTTCCAATGATTGTTCATTTATTGGAATATAATTTCAAAATTCATATTAGAGTCCTCATTTAAAAGTGACTGATTAAATATATTTTATAAAAATTACAGAATGTTTGAAAAAAAAATATACAGATGAATAAAATAATATAATTAAAAATTAATCCTCTAAGGATAAAATATAATTATTACATTCTTGGTAAAATCTATTGGTCGGATATTAACATATTTTATTATACATATTTATTAATAAAACTTTTCATGAAATTCCTTATTTAATCCAAATATAATAAAATTCATATTATATAAGAAGATATATTTATAGGAAAAACATATTTGACATATAAAATGATTTATTAATCATTTATCTATACCAATTGAATTTTATGAATTCATTACAATTATTTTTCATTCAATATAAATTTTATAATATTGTTAACCATTTTTACACCCTCCAATATTAGAGATATAATAATAAATTTATATTAATTTTAATAAATAAATTCAAGTTTCATTTTCATTTGGAAATGAATACATGGAAATCTAATGAACATATTTGACTTATTTAATGTAAATATATATATATATATATAGAAAAATTCTAGGGTGTTACATCAGTTGGCTCTCTAAAAACCATATTACATTTTCACAAAATTGAAATTATGGATATATTATCTTTCTGTATCAACCATAGAATATTTGATCTGATATAATCAATATTATTAAATTCTAAAAAATAAAAAATATAGAATACTATATTTTTCTAGACTTATTTTCTCTATTTTTCCTACCATTCCAATGTTTATTTTTCCAAAAATTAGTCTTCCAAAATATCTATTTCTCCATCTTAATGATCTAATTTATTTTATATTGCAAACTGAAAAATCTAAAGAAAACAGAGAATTTCTCCTTAAATTACTCTTATTGGAATTTTTATTTCCAAATTTTTTATAAGAGAATGAAACAAAATCATTATTTATGTTCACATTGTATGTATTTCTATTTTATCTATTGTAATAAAAAATTAAGTTCCAATAAAATCATCATGTATAAACTTTATAATATGATCTATATGATCCATTTTTTATACTCTTAAACCCCTATTTATTTAGAAGTATATGAAAGTTATTTCCAATGAGTTGTTTATAAATATTCAACATATGACCAAGATATTATAACGCAATAACATTGTTTATAAAACCTTGACTCTAATAAGAAACATATTCAATGGAATAAAATAAAAAAAATTTCATTCTATACATATCAAAATTAGTTTATCCCCTAAAATGATAGAGGTACTATCTATTTTACTAAAAATTATATAAAATGTTTAAAAAAATCTGAATTTATATATTCCAAAATGTAAAACAAAACAATATATTCCAGATAATGTAATTTCATAGATACTTAAATATTTTCCAATGAGTAAAGTTAAAATATCATTCTTTAGAATCATATAATTTTCAATAATCCAATGATAATGATATACTCAAAAATTAATAAAAAAATATCATATGACATCTTTGGTACTCATAATTCTCCATATCAAAAATTTGAGCTCAATTACGATTAAAATTTAAAAAAAGTTATGATTATTAATATTAACATAGAAAAATATATTTTCTCTATTAAAAATTATTATAAGGAATTTTATAGAAAATATTTGATACAAATCTCGTCCTAGTATGGAAGCTTCAATTTGGATATTAATTGATGTTTAAATGAATCATATAATTTTTCCACTAGTGAATATAAATAGTCTGAAGGTTATAATATTTTAATAGGTCAAGAATAAAAAAATATCATTGGAAATTAAAACAATCATAAATTAACACTTAATCAAGATATTAAACCAATCCCAAAATAATAATAATGATAAATACATTATTCAGGGTTCTAAATGATAACTTGTAATCATTATTATGAAATATTACTAAAGGATATAGAATATAAAAAATGATACATATGTTTTTATTAAAATTTAATTGGAAGATCAATACTCAGATCCAACATATATAGATTAGGATAACCTAGAAAAATAATGATCAAACATATCAGGATTTTTCAATCCAAACATGGAAATTTACAACAATAATTGACAAAAATGACTATATTACCTATCCCCTCTTTGATAAACCTAATCAATAGTTTGTACATCCATTTAAATTGTTAAAATATTAGTTTGGATGATACGTATTCCAAGCTCTAGAATCTAATCATTCACATAGTATTTAAGGATAATGATTACAATGATAAATCATAAATCATTTAGAATCAAACCGATAAAATGGATGATCACGGAAACACAAATAAATGAAACAAATAAAATATCTATTACACCAAGATAGTGTAAAAAATTGTAATTTTTTTTTAAGAATGTAATATTATTTTTTTCATTAATGAATCTTTCTATATTTATTGATTTTTTGTTAATAAACATATTTACGATCTTCAAATATGGTTTCCAAAAATTAGACTCAAATATATCAATAATTTTATTTAATTAGAGTTTCCTCATAATGATCTAAAAATTATACGTATAAAAAATATTCACATAAGAAAATTTGAATATTATGTCGTATTGGTATAAATAAAACTTATTCTAAAACATTAATTAATCATAAATTTAATTTGATGTGTATTGTAAGTTTTATGAAAATAAGCACAGAGAAAATGTAATTTGGCTCAAGGATTTTTTTATTAAATTAAATAACAGTACAATATATCATGAATTTTAACTTTAAACTAATATCATTTTCCAATACTGATCTCTATATAATTAAGGTTTTAAGGAATTTACATTTTTTATTGATACACATGCTTTCTCTATAGAAACACCAGTTATGATAATATACATGAACTACTAACAGATAATATTGGATTTATTCCCCCCAAATACATGATCACAAGCACTAGATTCAAATTCATAGTTTTTTTCTTGAATTATAAGAGATACCCATTTTATTTAAAAGTATTTACTCTTCAAATTTTTTTCTTCATTGTTCTTTAGTTTCATTACTCATGTACTGTTCATGATTCTCATCCTATTCACACTTATCTGAATAAGAGGGTAATTCAACAATTTGGATTCTTTATTACATTATTAAAAATAAAAATTAACTTATTTTATACTATCATTATATATAATGTTTTATCCCTCACACCATTTTCCACCACTATTTCACCTCATTTTATTTTACAGAGACAATACTCAAATGTTTTTTAAAACCCCACATCATCTAGTAACTTATTAAAATTGGTTCATTATTTATCCAGGTATGCATATAACCACTGAAAACACAACAATTATCTATTTTATGTTAAAAACATTACATACCTACTGAATATAATGTCAATATATTTATCGTAAAAAAGATTAACCATAGAAAAACATCCATACATATAAGTTTAATATATATATCTCTGATTTTGATTGGAAAAATTCTCTAATGTTAATGAATAATGACACAATAATTTAATACTGAATATTATGGTTTTTCACTATTATCAATTATAATAGTTGAATATGAAATTCTAGAATTTACCTTCCAGTTATTGGTTTATTTCTTTTTTTATTGTATTCCATCATTTCCAATAAGAAATACCCGAACCATTTTATTGACCTTATCTCCATTATCTTAATCTATGAATATCCTTTTAACTTCTCATAAGTGTTTCTAATTTTATAAAAAATCCACTATATTTTACCTATACTTAATGATTGGACTTTATCATCACAATTATAAATTTTTATTGAAATAAGGGAAGAGGACCTGAAGGAGGGATTCAAAAAGTCAGAGATTACAGAGGCCTAAAATAATGAAAACCAAGGGATTCTCTCATAACAATACTCACTCCTTCGATAAAAATAGTGCATGTGCAATTAAAACACGTGAAAACATCATCCAAAGGAGCTTTGGAAGCAAAATAATCAGCCACTCTATTCCCTTCGCACCAAATGTGAGAGATCTCTATGCCATCTTGAAATTACTTTCCGTATCTTAGAACATTATACAAAATAGGTGAAGGGGTATGAAAGAGTCTAAGAAGTTACTTTTTCAAGACCAGTGAGTCCATTTCCAATGTAGTAAGGGTGAGGTTCCTACTGTAACATAACTCGAGAATAGTAATTAGAGTGTAAGATTCAGCATGAAGAGAGAAACCCTTACTAATGTTGGATAAGAAAGGATTGAAAACTGAACCTCTATTTTCTCTGAACAAACTGCCTCCTTGCATAAATCTAGAGCTACGTGAACCAGTTGTGATATGATTCATTTCAAAGCAATGGGGATTCCATCTCACCCATCATCATGTAGAGTAGCTAGGAGAGGAAAAGTTATCTGACCTGGGACCCAGAACATCATTCAAGGAGGGGGATGAATCCCCATGATTAATGAGGTGACCAAAATCAACCAATAGATTTCATGTTCTTGACGTAACGGCTAGCATGGATCATGGAAAACCCTCATAATGACCTTCATTTTTCATTGGATAAATACACAAAATCTAGGTCGTAAGGATTCATACTCTTACATTGAACTCCATACTGTTGGTTCTTGCCACGCAAAACCATTGGACAAGAAAATAAATGGTTGTGTAATTAGTAAGGGAGATGACCATGAAGCTTACATACATACCCCACACATGGCGAGCCCACTTCCCCTCAAAGAACAAATAACAGACGACTTCCTAACTAGGAATAGAGGATCATGAACATCGGGACACCATAAGAACATCGAAATTCATATATTGTCATCTATAGATAGTGAATTTCTTTTAATGAACCCCAACATAAAGTTATATTTTGTAAGGAGTTTTTTGCAACACATCGCCTCTCCCCAGTGTTCCTTGCACCTCCAAAGAATGAGTCACTTTGTGAATGTCATGCATCGAAAAATTTACAGTCACATATCCTGCAATGATACATGTATCGAGGGAAGACGATATCTCAATGATATCGAAAATTATTCATCGGTCTGAGTTAAAAATGGCCTTGGTGAATAAAGGGCAACATCTCTCCTGATTGAAGGATATGTTCGATGTAGGACACCCAAGGAATCTATGTTTGCTTCCATCTCAGTTATGATTCCAAAAGATGATCTCCCCCTGGCCAACAATCCAGCAAGTATGACTATCAAGCCCAAAAATAAGGGGTTTACTCTTGTACCACATTACGGAGGCACATCCTTGTGGGTTCAGGAAAACATCCCCGTATTTTCCAGTAGAAAAATATCACCATACGGTTCGACCCTGCAAGACCTCCAAAATGAGCTTCGCATGTAGAGGATGCATGGCTCTGACAATTCCATTCGCCCCAATTCCTACTTCCTTTGTATTTTTATCCAAATGATCCTAGAAATCCCAACAACAATGACCCCCATTTGTCACCCCATATGAAACCTGCCATGAGTTTTTTCTTCCGCGAAATAACATATGAAGGGACATTTGTAGAGGAATGAACATGAATAGGAATGGATGATAACACATAGTTTACAAGTGTGATTCTCCTCCTGAACGACTGGAAAAGTCTCTTCGAATTCATAATCCTATAAGTGAATATTTCCACAAAATTATCAAAATAATACCCACAATGTCTACTTGATAAAATCAGAGCCCCGAGAAATTCCATCGGATGACCCCTTCTGCTGAAACCTAGACTGTCATTGAAAACATTAACCATCCTAGTTGGGAACTTATCTGAGAATATCGCACTAATTTTATCATTATTCACCACTTTACAACTCCATTTGCAGTAGCATTCCGTGAATTTATTAACACCACGTAAAGAGAGCTTACTCCCATTAAAAAATGATCGTATCATCCACAAAAATTAGGTGAGAAAGACCTTGAATGTTGGATCCGCACTGGAAAGGAATAACTCTAACATCAGGGAGGCTCATGTTGATAAGCCTACTCAGGGTATCTTGCACCAGAATAAAGAGTCTAGGGGAGATTGGATCGCCTTACCTTAAACCCCTAACATATTTGAAGAAATAGAAATACATCCCCATAAAAGAGATGTACATCCACAGGGTGTTGAATCATTGTAATAAGATGTCAATAAAAATGTCCGAGAAGCCCATGCAGGTGAGAAATTTTAGAAGTAAGTACCCCTTAATGTGATCTTCATATTTAACCATTTCAAGAATAATGGCGATGTTAGAGTGAAATGTTTTCTGATTTAAATCATTGATCATCTCCAAGGCTAAACATATGGCACCCTTGATATTTTTTCCCTTAACAAAGACATGTTTATGCTTGGTAATATAATTTTTGAGATGCGTGGAAAGTCATCTATTGATCACCATTGCTAAGATATTATATGGAATGTTGAAGAGGCTGATTGGTCTATAATGCTTAAGGGAGGATGGGCCCTTTGACTTGGAGATAAAGACAAGAGATGTGGCACACAATGCACGAGGAACCCTTCCTCCCTTGAAGAAATCCTGCACAACCTCCACAATATCATTTTTAATCATGTTCCAGGAGTCATTGTAGAAAGAAATAGGGAGCCATCAGGCCTAGGCACACCGGTTGGATTTTGAGTGAGAGCAGCCTCAGGAATCTCAGGTTCCTCCTGAATTGATTCTAGCATAGCATTTGTATCAATGGTAACAACCCTGATAATTACATCAAACAACATTGCATGACCCTATGGGTAACCATCCTTTATACGTGTGTTTTTATTAAAGTTTATGAAACCATAGGCATGATAGTCATAAGAAATCCCAAAATATGGATAAATCTACACACAAATTTGGTCAAAATCCTCACCACGGTGTTTCAATAAACTTCAAAATACAACTTAGGTACCTATATGTCAATAAAAACAACGAAAGTATTATATATTAGAAATAACTAAAAATTAAGTATGTAAGATCCCATATTTTCTTCTAGTATTAACCTCTCTGAGTTTTTCTTTATCCTCTTTTAGTAAGGTTTTCTTTTCTTAAACCACTGTGGTTGGGTTTCTTTTTTCATATGGAAATACTTTTATAGGAAAAATAACCTAATTTTTGGGGGTGTAAATATTTTTTTTGAATTAATGGGGTCTATGTATATATATTTCAAAGGGAATACATGGGTTATCCATGAGTTTGGGAGACTTTAGAGGTGGTTTGATATCTTCTACAAAAACATGACTGAGAGTTGTCTGCTATATTTTTACACACTATGAACATGTTACATGGTGTGTAAATGTTTTTAGATATACATCATGAACTATTTTATGGCATAAAATGGTTAGAAACCGTGAAACCAGTTCAAGATTTGAAATGATTGAATGGTACTGAGACCTAAATTATGAAACCATTAGGGTGAGAATATCCTAGAATAACAATAAATTGGATAATTAATTAAAATATGAATTCGAAATCCATGATACATCATGTGATTTTTTGTGATAGACTGACCATGGAAAATTGATTACATTTTTATTGGAATGACCAGAAATGTTTTATATGATATGGCTTTATGCATTGGTATGATAATGGTTTAATACCTACAAGATAAATGGGAGGGTTAATTGAAATAATTTTTTTAATGGGATGAATTACGACATGTGGATTATGATATTATAGGAGTTATATGTATTTTTATATCATGTGTTGTTATCCATACTGGAATTCTCATATAAATGGATTTTCCCAATGATTTTAGAAATCTTATATAAAGGGCTTGTCATTGGTATCCAGTAATTCTTATTTGGCTTGACCTAATTATTCTGAAATACATATATAAAGGTCTTGGCCCAGCTATGTTGTAAAATATATACGGATTGAAATAGTTGTGCCATTATTTTTAGAGTGTTTCACCCCATTATGCTAAAATGCTTATAAATAGGGATTTTCCCAGTTATGTGACCATTTCATGGACTTTTTTATGGTTTCCATGGTTTTAATACAAGCTCAGAGATATTCTGGCTTCATGATGAAGAAGGTTTATTATTATATCGTATTAATTAAAATTTATTACACATGTGTATCGCTATAATTAATATAGTTATCTACCACACATGTTTTTTTAGACATGGTGGTTTCACTCTAATATGTTTTACTCGCACTATTTTTGTGAAGATGTTTGGTACCCATGAATATTAGATGGATGAAAGATTGAACATTGGAATGGGACCTTATTGTTTACTATTTCTTTCTAGATGCTTTAGATCTTGGAGATGAGACCAAAATGGGTTTCGGGAATGCGTTAGTTTTAGTTTATTTGTTTCACAATGGTCCTTTATCTATATTACATTTAGTTTTTAATTTAGATATATTCCATCATATTATTATATTATCATTTTATTATTATAGTATTATTCAGTTTAATTTTATTATTTGGATCAATTTTTAACTTAGAATGGTATATTGTACTGCTATTTCCATTACTAGGATGACTGTTTATTTCAAATGTGTTACATCTCTATACCAAGAGGTATATTCTACCAAAAATTCTCACCATGCCCCTTTACTAGTCGGTATCCTCTGAAATATGGAGAGGTATACTTGAGGATAGGGAACCAACATAATTGTCCCATGTGAGAGAGTTTTGGATCAAGGTATGTTACAAATTGGTATCAGAGGATCAGGTTATAATTTTCTATCGTATTACAATTTTTGAAATTATGAAAGGATACTAGGATGTATCAGTATAAGGTAATGAGCTTGTACATGGGAGTAGCTGACCCATTAATGGGGTAAATCTGATTACTCAAGGATGGGATTTATGTTCGTGATGTTTGATTCTGTGGTTGATGTTATTTTACATTGTGTGATTCAAATGTGGTGTATTGTTATTATTTATTGAGATTTTTTTCTCATGGATAGGTACAAATAGAGTTTAATATGCTTGAAACAGGATATGTACATTGAGATATAAATTAACAAGTATTATTACTGATAGAGACAAATTTATTTTAAGTGATATATTTTCCTATATGAATTGTGGAATGAGATACATGTTATGCCTAAAAATGAAATTTAAGAACTTTTATTTCTTATTATTTCACTTGTGTGCCATGTTTAATAATACCATGATCCTTTGATAATCTATTATTGAAACTTATAGAGGTTGAAATTGTTGTTATAATGTTTCATAAGGGTTTTATTTGTATTTAAGAGAACATTTCTCTACATCATCCATGAATTAAACTTCAAGAGAGTGAAAATAAGAACTATTCTAACATAGAGGGATTGGAGAGTTCTATAGATCATGAGGAATAGATGGGTTTTCAGATTTATGATATCTTCCTGAGGATCATGCGACCCATGGAAATGGATTTTATTTTCACTTTGGATTTTATTTCTGAGATGACGAGAGAGTTTCATCTATAACATATTCCTATTATGAATTGGGAGGGAGTCACCTAGGTGGTCAAGTTCTATATTGAGTCCGTTCAAATGATCATAAATCACCCTGATACACCCATAAATAGGAGGTTTAATCTTTTTGTATACATGATTCATGGGAAAGCTAAGCATTGGTGGGACATTTTACTAATGCTGGGTACCAAGAGGAGTCATCATGGATGGAATTCATGGAAAAATTATCATGTCACTTCTATTTATAAATGATCAAGGTTGAGAAGGATCATGAGTTCATGAATATGACACATGAAGGAATGTTAATGAGAGGATATTATAGAGGTTTCACCAAAATATATTACCTTTCACTCTATTTATCTCCTATTAAGATCTCTACTATGAGACACTTCAATAATGGTAATTTTTATGATATCATGTGATAGCTAAAACTATTTATATTGGGTAGATTTTTTGATCTGATGAATTAGAAACTCATCATAGAAGGGAATCTGAGAGAGAACCCAAGTAAATGAAATTTGATTTCAACTATTTGAATTGTTAGTTCTTATTCTAGAAGCATGAAGAATTTCTGTGATATATATCACCAAAATAATAGTGGGAAGAGAGGTAAGGGATGTGAGTATCCATATAATGACTATGTTTCATTGTTTTGATAACATTGAGGCATGTTTGGCCAAAACTAGTCTTGGTATTCATACCCTCAATTAGGATGGGCCACCTGTAGATGTTTTTTATGGTCATGAAACAACATAGTTGTGGTATGGGATCCGAATAGGTACCAAATTCTGGGAATGACATAACTAACCTTTAATTGACTAGTAAATAGAGTTACACTAGATAATCAAGTTAAACTAGGGGACGTGGTACCCCAGTGTAAGTGTGGTAGTACCTGGAAGAGGGAACAACACTATAGAGTCAGACTCAATCCCAGAGCAGTGGGTCAACTCAGGTACATTCTATACAGTCTAGTCTAGCTAGATTAGATGAAGGGACTTATATCATCATATTTATTATTCTTGTATCATCTAACCATGGTTTATTTTTTATACCAAACAATCATATTCAATAATATCATCTATTTTTTGAAATTAGTTTTATCATGATTGTGGAATGTTTGAGGTTTTTTTGACCATCAATATGTTTTTTGGAGTGTAGTCATATAATATAGAATATTGTAAGGCTTGTTCTCTAGGATATTATAGAACTCATTTCTTTTGGGAACCATTTTTTTCATAAATGAATGTTTTAAATTTTATTATTTGTATGGATTATCTAGTTCCGTTGCAGAATAATATCAAATTTTATTGGAGGAGTGAAATATTTATATCTTTAGATGGATGTGTCCATTTTAATAGTAGTATGAGAGATTTTGAGGCTAGTTGTGGAGGATTAATTTAGTGAAAATTTTGTTTTCTCATGAATCAAATAGAAATCATTTTTATATACGTCAGTGAACTGTAGTGTATACATTTTTTCTTGTGGTAGACCATTATCATGTTGTTTTATTATAATTTTAATAGATTACCACTCATGTGGGAGATCATGTACATTATTTTGTTGGTTTCATGAGAAGAGCCAATTTCTATGCCACCTTAATGTCTGGTAAGAATAAGGATTATGTAATTTAATGCTCAATTGGATGATTTAGAAGGTAAAGGATTCATACAACCTATTACATATCAAAAGGGTTTCTTAAATTTTTCACATAAATGCTAATAACAATTTGTGCTTATCTATGGATTATTTCATATTGAACCAGATAATGGTCAAGAACTAGTATACCATTTTGACCAATGAAGATATATTCGATTAGTTGAGAGGTGATAAAATGTTCACTAATATTGACTTGATATAAAGATATCATTAGTTTAGGGTGAGACAATTAGACATACCTCAGGATACTTTTTAGAGTTGGTATGAATTGAATGAGTTCATAGTGATGTTGTTTGGTTTGATGAATGCACCAAAAAATATTAATGTTCTTGGTGAATTGGATCATTCACCATTTTTGGGATATGTTTTTTTGTTTTTAATTCAATGAAATATTAGTGTACTCCTAGTCATTGGATGATCATTCCGAACATCTTCGTATCATTTTTATTATGATGAGAGAGCAATGATATTACAAAATGCAATCCAAATACAGTCTATATATTGATAATCTGAAATTCTATGGTCATGTTATCAAGAGGATTTAATATTGGTTGACCTAGATAATTTTATATTAGTAGTATCATAGGAGTGGCCCAAGAATGTCATTGATATTTAACAATTTCTAGGATTTTTAGGTTATAATTGACTCAGTATATATGACATTTCCTAACCCCAATGTCCAGGATGGAAACGAATGGATTGAATTTTTTCCAGATTATTATGAGAGATATTTTTAGGGTATTATATATGGGATGATCTTAGAAAAGAACCTCAATTTACCTATTCTAGGTAAGGTATAGTTTGTATAGTAAGATGCATCTAGAGTTGGACTTAGAGCTATTATGATACACGAGGACTGAGTGGTCACTTATGGCTTTGGATATCTGTGACCACATGAGATGAATTATCTTACTCAAGATCTATAGTAAGATTCAGTGATAGATTCCATGAGAAAATAGAGAGATTATCTTCTAGTAGAGTGGTTATTGGTGTAAATGGACCACAAGAGCTTGAGGTAAATATTTTCTCAATTGGACCTAAACTATCGGTGGATGAGATAGACTGAGTATCTATAGTCATTGGACAATGGGATAGATTATACACCACCTAAGGTAAACATCATTGTTGATTCCATTAGTCAAAGGACACAGAAGGAAGTAGTGTCAGTGTCTTTTGATGAGTTTCAGATGATTTCACTCTTTACATACATGCATTTATATGTTTCGGAGTCACAGTGACAAGTATTTGTGACTTTAACATCTATTATACTCATACATCTTCACTATATGAGGACAGATCAATTATGTGGTCTAGATGAGTTATCTTTTTGAGAAAACATATATTTTTGGGATCCACCATCAAGACAGTCTCTTGGTAACTATAATATTTTTCATTTCTTTGGATTAGTATAATTTCCTATGTTATTTTGTGAGGATCTGATGAGAGGGTTCTATTCGTTGATATGGGACGTGCATCCAAGGTTGAAAAAGATGTATCAGGATCTCTATAGCGAATAGTGGTGGACAAGAACAAAGAAGTAGGTATACGATTTTTTTTGTGATATGTTTTACCTATTAGTTATTGAAATCCAAGCATCAAAGTCCTCTTGGGATATTACAACCTCTTCCCATTCAAGAGATTAAATGGAATGATGTCACTATGGATTTGGTGATTGTATTACCCATGACACAATATAAGATTGAGGTAGTTTGGGTGATAATAGATTCCGTGAAGAAGTAATCCGAATTCTTTACTATATTGGAGACCTTCTTTGTGGATGATTTTGGTATTCATTACATGGAAGATATTGTAGGGTTTCATGATGATCAAAGTAATATTTTTTTCTATAAGTGAAATCATTTCACATCTCATTTCTAGAATATATTCATGAAATTATTTCATCATATGTTCTGTTGAGTATGGATTACCATCATCCAAATAATGACCAATTTGTGTATTTCCCCGACCCTAGAATCCCAGAGACAATGCATTATTTCAATACAATTTCTTGATTACAAGGAATGAAGTCTCGATGGAACGATCAGTTTAGCAGTCATGGAAAATAGATTACATACATGAACTTTAAATTTCAATTCTAAACATAATGTACAACATAGATAATCCATTGAGAACACCGGTATTCACCTAGATTAACCCATCATATCAATCATAAAACACTTCTTAGAATCCTAAAAAAATAAAACAAAAGAATGGGGTGAGCTCAGATGCTCATTAAGTATAAAAAAATAAATTGAAACTATCACAAATTAGAATAATATTTCAAGAAAGTTAAAAAACTAAAACACAATCCTTTTAAAATGTTATCATCAGAATAATATGGCAGAAATAAATTAAATAATTTCATTTAATCATTCTCATGGAAATTATACTAGTCAAATAATCACATGTAAAATCAATATCTAATCTCATAATGGGGGAATGCATAATTCTAGATATCATAACCACTACGTCAAGGACTTGTGCCAAGATCATTCACAAATATTCTATCGAGGAATTTTTCCGAGACACTAGTTTTTCTCAATAGACCTACAAATTCATTAAGGGGATATAGCAAGCCTCACCCTTCACTTACTATGTCCAATGCATTCCTCATATAAAAAAGATGAAACATAACATAATCATTCATATTAAAACTATCAGATGAAATGTTAATAATTTAACTGTAATCCATTAATGTTATAAAAATAGAAAATCCATTGTGAAACATATCCAAAAAAAATTGATTACAATATGGGATATTGTATCATAATAAATCAACTTCAAACAACAATAAAATTAAACCAAGGATATTTACATAGATGAAAATAATTTAAAAAATTCATTAAAACTCATTGAGAGAAACATTCATTTTTTAGGAAATCATTTAAAAGTAACACAATTTATAAAGGCATTAATTTATAATATATTTATTAATAAAATATTCATATACCTCATTGAAACTATTTAAATGAATTACATTTTAAAACAACAATATATATATAAATAAATCCCTAAAATCATTTTTAAAATAAGGACATTATGTAAATAGATTTTGAAAAATAAATACTTAAAAAATTTAGAACGATGATATATTGAAAGAGTCCCTTACATAAAACATTAAGAGATTCCTTTTGAGTTTTTTTTATGAAACATGTACATTTATGATAAATATATTCCATTAAATTCTTACATATAAACAATATCAGATAATAATGAGATTGAAGAATTAACCCTTACCTTAGTTCAGATATTCTCCGTACGTGTCTGAATCTATTGTATAATATTTTAAAAAATATTATTAACTTATATCAGAATAATAATAATATTTATGATATAATATATGATTCTTTTATGACATTACATTTCCCATTTATTAACAATTCCAATTTAATTCCCTATTTCGGGTAATAATTGAATTATTTATCGTACATGTTTTGACTTTTTATTCTTGATCATATTACTTAGATCATGATTTAAATAATTAGAGAATGTATAATATGATTTTTATATAATATCTATTCCCAATATAAATATATATAATAGAGAGATATATGAAATGTAATGAACTGTTCACGGAGAAGGTAGGTCGTACGTATGCATGAACACTATTTCTGTTTTCTTATCGTATTGAATAGAAGTATGTGAATGACATGTATGTACATACATATATACATAAATAAATATATATATATTGATAATTCTAGTATAATTATTATGGAATATATTTCATAAGTATAAATAATATATGTTTTTTTATAATCATTCTTGGATTGTTAAAATAAAAGGTGAGTCTCATTGCTTTGTGGAGATAGTAAGTCGTACGTACGCACAAGCGATAATATCATTACTTTAATGGTTAAATGATATATAATTGGATGGAATATGAATTTTAAAGAAACAAAATATTTTTATATCTATTATTTACATTTATTATATTCATCATTATACCTATATAAGTAAAGTATACATGAAAAACAGTTTACACCATGGCGCGGAGACGGTAAGTCGTACATACACACGAATGGTGATATTTTTTTGTAAGATGGGTAAAAGGTGGAATATGGTGTTGCCATAATTATAATAAAATATCATAATGTGTAAGGTATGTGAGTTATTATTTTGGTTTGGAAATAATATAGAAGGAGGAAGTATAATAAAAATAGATCTTTGAAATATGGGATAAAATGATTACCACTTCTTCAGGTGTCTCCTTTTGATTTTCATAAAAGGAATCCTGAGGATAGTTTTCATCCAAATGTGTAGCCTATGTAATTAATATATGGGGTATTAGAGTATAAATGGGAAGCTTTTGGAAGAGGAAAAGGGATTTGGAGGTGTGAATTAAAGAGAAAGGTAGGTGCCCTTTTATAAGAGAGGTAAGGGGCACTTTAGGAAAAATCGTGAAATATTAATTTATTAATAAATCATATGTAATTTCTAATAGTTAAAAATTGATAAGTCTCTAGGATAATATGATTATGGGTCTAAATACTCTCAAAAATAGGTTTTAGACATGTTTTGGTCATAATCATAACCTTATATCTTAGATTTAATCCTTAGTTAAATAGTTTAACTCTTACCATGTCTTCTCATATTTTGACAATATGAGGTTAATATAGGTACTAAAAAATGAAACATAACCCAAATTGGATCATTAATGATTTTTTAACATTATATACGTCATTTTTTCAAATATTATATTTTTAGGAATATTATATCATTAAATAAAATAGTATTTGTTTTAAGAACACATTTTTGTCAATTTTTACACTATTTAGTAATTGATTTTTGTTAAAGTCATAAAAACTTGATTAATTCAAAAAAATACAATAAATTATACCAAATATGTAAATGTAATCCATAAAATTCCTTTATGGAATCAAAATGTTCAATTTACATTTATTTTAATATTTATAAATTCATTTATTCAAATCATTCATTAATAAGGTAATCACTACATCATAATTGCGTCATAAATAAATTTATTTATTTAATGATTAAAAAATATAAATAAAATAAAATAATGTAGAAAATAGTTTTATGTTACTAATGACCATTTATAGTCAAAGATATTAGTTAAATAACACTATATTAAAATTTTATTAGTAAAAGATACATGTTTATGTTATATTTCTCTTTACATTAAATTACTTCTTATTACATGTTATTATCACACCCAAGTGGATCCATGAGTTCCCCAAATTGACCCATGGACTCCCATGGTCGAATATATATCATATAATATGATTAGGAAACGTTTTAGGGTAGGTTTATATAATCATAATATTATTTTTTACCCTAATTTACCCGATTTACCCTTAGCCATGGTAAATAAATTTTTTTTTCTCAAGTTACACTTAATAAATTCCAAAAATAAAAGGTATGAATTTAAATAAATTTGAACTTATGATTCTAAATATTTAATATATTCATCAATATTCAAAAAATATCATTCTAAGAGACTAATTTAAAATTAATTTCTTTTAGTCTAAACCAGAAATATGGTTTTTATGATATAAAATCTATCAAAATATTGACATATCTTTATGTTCAATTTAAATGTGAAATTAATTCCAGTTAACTAAATTATATTAAATGAAAAAAATATAATCTAATTGAACTTTTATTTCACTAAAATATATAATTTAAAACTATAAATTATTTCTATTAAAAATGTTTTTTTTCAATTAAAATTTAATATTTTTACTATTCATCAAAATATGAATGTTATCAGAAAAAAAAATCATCCAAACTAAATTTTTATGTCCCAAATATAAATAATAATTTAATTTCATCAAATTTAATATGTAAAAGTGTCAAATAAAGTATCTAAAAAGGTTCCACCATTAAAAGGTAGAAAACTTTTTTTTAATAATTCTTTTATCTTATGAAATGAATTTGTCCTTATTTTATGTTTAAAAAACCCAAAATATAAATGTTAAAATTATATGGGATATAAATAAAAAAAAGTGGTTAAAAATATTCATAACCTTTTTTCAAATGGCTAGTTTGATAGATCAGGGTTCGCTCAATCTCAGTGTTGCATACATCGTACGCTGTTGAATTATTAAAAAAGAAAGCTTACCGTGGAAGCCTGGGGTGTTACAATATGAATGGGATATTTAGATTTTGGATGATTTTTTCTGAGCTAGTGTTTTGGATTTAGGTGAATCATGGTAGAATCATTTACAAGTCATGGTTTTTTTCTATAATAACATGTTCTGGACATCGATCTAGATGCCACATTTAGATGATTTATATGGAATATCATTCTCTTGTCCTCTTTAATTATTGTAGATAGGTGAGTCATTGCTTTTTGGACCTAGTATCATTGAGGATATTTATTATATAAGGATAAAACCTTAAAACATTACTTAATATTGAGTTAAATAAATAATTCACATTGAGGATCTTTTTAGTTTTTGATTTTTAGGGAATTAGGCCAAAACTATTACCTTACATCTCAAATATTACAAAGTAGACTCTTATACTATATTAATGTCTTTCAAAAAAAATTAACTAATTAAACAAGAAAGGAATTATTTTATTTATATAAATATTTTTTAATACATAATTTCTATTTCCCTTCCTTATACGCTGTCAAAAAAACATTTCAAAAACATGGGATGAGCATAAAAAGCTTAGTATGGGTCATACAATAAAGAACGAAAACATTAGTCCATCGATATATACATTCAATGAAATGATAATTTTCACTCAAAAAATATAATATATTACACATACCTCATGAAATTATAATATTAATTAATAAAACATAGAAATCATAAATCATAAAGGTAACTTCTAGCATCCATAACATATTTTCATTGTAACTTTCACAGCTACATAGGGAGTTACATTTGGAATACCCAACAAAGTATATTACCTAAGTATCTTAGGAGAAACATTAACATTTACCTATTTCACATTACCCAATTCATTTTAGAGCAATCTCGGGCTCACCTTCCCTATTTTTATATCGGAAGCAACAATATACATAAACAATTCTCAAGAACAATAACATAATCACTACACCTGAACAAGAAAAAAGGAATGATAAAATTTCACATTGGAATCAAAAGATATTTTTCCAAGATATTTAAATAATAAATCCATTATCAAATATATTTTCAATACCAAAATATATAAAAATTGTTATATGGTATTTACTTTTTCGTTTAAAAACACTAATGCTTGTAGAGGAAGCAAAACATCAAATAATGCTCACGAAGGTAGAAAGGTCGTTGTCACAACATATGATAAAAATAAACACTCACTTTGTCATTTAGAAAAATGATACATAGAAGAAATAATCCCTTTGAATGAAATTAAATGTAAAAGGGGTTTATGCACCATATAAAAGTAAGTCATGTATAAATTGAAATATGCCTCACTTAAAGGAGATTGAGACGAAGCCCCTTACGTTGAATCTGGATCATCATGTATGTTCCTTGTTCTTACTGAATAATAAAATTAAGTAAATTTATAATTTAATTAGAACCTTTTTCATGTTTATTATTCCTTTTATATCAGTTATTACCATTTTATAAGCACTATATAATTATTTAAGTTAATATCAGATGTTTTGTAGATTTTTGATACTTGATTCAAAAATGAACTCGTTATAATTACAATCTGTCCATGTGGTCAAAAAAAATTATCTCAAAAATCATATTTATGATTTAAATATCATAAAATTCTGGTATATATTTTTATTTATAATAGTACATAACATTTGGATATAAGAAATGAAATGCACCATTCATGGAGACGGTAAGATGTACGTACACATGAACGCTAATTTCATTTATTTTTCATATTGAAAGGAAGGAAAACTAAATTATACATAGGTATATTATATTTCTAGTATAATTTCATATAAAAATTCATTAACACGATCATTTATATGTTCCATGTATGGAATTAACGAGTCATATCACTGTGAGGGGGTGGTAGTCCGCACTTCTTCAAAATTAAATCATCATATTTACCCATTTTGAAAATCATAAAGGTATGATATATATAAAAAATATATAATAATATATAAAATATAAATATAATATATATCACATATAAATAATGTTCCATCCTAATGGACACCTTGAGAGGTGGTAGGTAAAAAATCGAACAATAATCATTTCAGGAGGTAGTCGTTTGCATACACAGAAATAGTATGTTTGTATCCATTATATGGAGGTGTGTGGAAGTTTATTTCTAATAATTCTCATAAAAAATACCTAGTATAATGATGATACTGGGGTTTTTATAAAATAATGTAATAAAGAGAGTTTAGGTGGTCAGAGAAGGTAAATAAATGAAAGAAGCTTGGGAGAAGACATTACCTCAAATCGGGTAACTCCTTTTGATTTAAGATAAAATGATTTCTTGAATTTAATTCTACCTATATTAAGGATTATAGGAGGAATATTGGGATGCTGGGAGCTTATTTGGGAAGATTTTTTATGATCCAAGGGGCTTGAGGGGTGTTAGTAAGTGTTTGAGTTTATTCTCTTTTATAAGAGGGAGGAGGGGCACTATAGGAAGGGTTTGAAATAATATTTTATTATGAAATCATCTTCGGTTTAAAATGGTCAAAAAGTCGTTTATTTAAAATATAAGATACATTTGGGTTTAAAATATCTCAACCAATATGTTTTAGACAAGTATAGATCATAAATTCAACCTTGTCTTTTAGCTTCAACCCTTAGTTATCTAATTTAACTCTTACCATGTCTTCTTGTGTATTCATACTATATGGTTAATATAGTTTCTATAAAATTCAAATAAAACCTAAAGTGGTTAATTAATGACATTATAAACATTTTATAGTTAATTTTCACAAATTTAAATTTTTAGGACTCTTATATCATTTCATAAAATAGTAATTCTTCTAAATACACATTTATGTCAATTTTTATACTACTCATATCATGACTTTTAAAAATCCATAACAAATTGAGTATTTCAATAAATCCTCATTAATTTAAATATAAGAAGCAATAATAATCCAAAAAATTATATGATGGCATAAAATTTATAAAAATAAATTTATTTTAGTATCTATAATAACTTTTATTTAAATCAACCATTAATAAGGTAATCACTACATCATCATTGTGCCACAAATATATTTATATATTTGATTTCTAAAAAATATAAATAAAATACAATGATGTAGGAAATAATTTTATATTTCAAATTACTATTTATAGTCAAATATGTCACTAATATAATAACATATAAATATTGTTGTAATAAAAGATACATGTTTATGTTACATTTTTCTTTACTTTAAATTAATTCTTATAAATTGTCATTTTCTCATCCATGTGGCTCTATGCGGTCCCTAAATGGAACCAAGGATTCCCATGGTCAGAAATATACCATCCAATAGGATTATGACACGATTTCGAGTAGTTCTATACTATTATAATATTTTTTTACCCAAATTTTCTAGATTTAACCTTTAACCATGGTAAATAAAATAATTACTTAAGTTACTATGCATAATGTATAAAATTACAAGGTACATATTTAAGAAATTTGGACATCCTGATTTCTATTATGATATCTATTTTTCAAAATTCAAAACAAGTAATTTTCAATAATTAATTTAATATTAATTCCCGTTGTCAAAACCAAAAAACATGTTTCTATGAAGTAAAAACTACCAAAAGATTAACACGTGTTTATGTCCAATTTCAAAGTGAAATTACATCCAATGACCATAATTGGATTAAATTATATTAATTTATTCTAATTAAACTTTAAAACCAATTATAATTATAATATAACTGTATAAATTAATTAGATGAATATGAAATTTTGAATTCAAATCCAGTATTTTTCATTATTCATTAAAAAATGAACTTTATCGAAAAAATTCCCAAATTTAATCCAAAGTATATTTTGAGGTTATAATTCTAACTAATAATATTCTTTTGTCAAATATACAATATAAAAGTGAAAAAACTAGATTTAAATAGCTTTTTACATCAAAAGGCGTTAAACTGACCTTTTAAAAATATTAGAGTATTTCATGTTATACATTAGATTCTTTCTTATTTTAATCATATAAAATTTGTCGGATAAATGAAAAGAAATTTAACAAACATGTATAATCATATTTTAGTTTGTTCTATTCATTCTTTCTAATAAAATGGATTGGCTCTAACTACCATTTAAAATAATAATAATATTATATTATTTTTCAGTTTAACTCAATGTTGTGTGCAACATAAGATTTCAACGAACCCCGTTGTTTTGTGTTGAGTACTCTATTGGAAAAAGCTTCCCCTGAAATGTAAAAATAATTTCTTATTCATAAATATTAATATAAATTAAAAAGTATTATTCTACAAATACATTTTTGTTATATCTACCCTATTTTAGTTGATCAGGAAGTAGTTGGTGAACGTAAAGAGTTGGAAGAAATTGTACATGGACCATCATTGAAGACCTCTAAATTTTGAGGTTTAAAATCATGATTACGTTTTAGTTTTTCCATGATTGGGGATAGTATATATTTTGAATTAGGTAAATATAGTACCAATGTTTTTCGATCCATTCATTATAGCTAAAAGGGTCAGTATGGATGTATATCGATTAGCCATTCCAAAAAAATATAGCATTATACATGATTTCTTTCCCATGTCACAACTTCAATGATATCGTCATAATCATTTCCTCATGGTAGATGTTGATGAAGTTGATCATGGTATAGATGAATCATTTAAGAAGCATCCAATAATTTTTGTGGACCTCAGTGATAAGTTTTTCCAGGGAAAGACTATACCCATAGTTCGAGTGTAGTGGTAGCATGGGTGTGTTCAAGAGGAGACCTAGGATATGGAATTTGATATGAAAGCATAGTTTACTTATTTGTTCACAGAGATCTAAAGTTATTATTATAGAATCTTAAGAACGAGCTGCTATATAGTTGAGGGGATTTAGGATATCATCTTTCTCTAGTTTCATCCCTCATTATATTTTGTTTGAATATATTCTAGTTTGGTTTTCTTTATTCCTTAAACAATGGTGGTCAGTCCATTTTTGGGGAGAGAGAATATTTTTTTGTAAAATTAGCTAAATATTAGGGCTGTATGTTTTTTATAATTACTGTATCTATTCTATAAACGTTTCAAATGGTATATGGGGGTTCCTTATGAGTTCAGAAGGCTTTAGAGGAGGTTCTAGATCTTTTTTTGAAGTTTTACTTAGAGATGTATTCTTGAATTGTACACATAATGGACATGTTCAATGTTGTGTAAATATTTCGAGGTAAATTTTATGAACTGGTTCAGGTCATTGAATAGTTACACATGACGAAACCAATTTACATCTTGAAATGTTCGATCTGGGTTATTTTAATATGAGGCGATTTATTTTTTCAGTGTATCATATAAATCAATAATTTCATGACATGAAAGGGTTCCACAACATGAATTTCTCATGAAAAGTAGTTTAAATACCATATTTTATTTAATTTTATTCATCCTTGGTGCATCAAACTCCCTCATATTTTTTGGAAACTCCCGATGATCTTAGAGTGCTTTCTTCCCTTAGAGACTTCTCAATCAAGAATCTTATCCCTTGTGAGTTATTTAGCTTTTGTTTTCCCCTCACTTATTCTTTTTCTCTGATATAGTGGTGGAATATGTTGACCATGGGGTTTTTTGGGTATTTATCTTGATATTGTGTGATATAGTTTTTCATCATGATCACCATCTCCTTCATCCATTTTTATTTTTACTTATTAGAATCATTTCTTTGACCACTAGATAAATGGTGGGGGTCTAGAACCAAACCCTATGTTATATTTCTAATTTTTTTTGAATATGAAATATAGTTCGTTTATGCCCAAATAATTTTCACATTGATTAATAGAATAATGGTGTTGAAAAATCCTGTGTTGGATTACTAATTGGATCTCTTGGGATCCAATGATATTGAGATCTTTTTTCAGGCTACCCATATGATGATTTGACCCTAGAATAATAATGAATTGGCTAATATAATATAATATGTTTTATCATAACATGAGAACATTGTTGACTTATTACGATAGATTCTCCTCATTAAATGGATTATATATTTATTATAATGACTCAAAATGATTGATATGATATTGTTGTGTGCGTTGTAACTGTAATGGCTTAAAAAAACATGATAAATTAGATGGATAATTGAATGATAAAAGAGAAATTTTCTAAATTTACCCTTATCTCTTATGATGTTATTGGTGTTATTCTTGATGTTATATCTTGTGTTTTGGTTCATGTTGAAATACTTATATAATGGTATTTTCTCAGTTATAACCAAATTATTATATAAAGTTCATGTACATGTTATGATGTAATTCTCATTGGGATTATCCTAATTAAGCATTAATGCTTATATAAAGTGGTCATCCCCTTTATGAAGTATTATTATTATAGGTATTGGCATGATTATACTTTAATTCTTATAGGGATTTTCCCAGTTATGTCGAAATTCTTATACAAAGTGATTTTCCCAGTAATGTGATTATTCCATGGAATTTTGGTTACTGTTGGCATTACTGTGCTACACGATCATAGATATTTAAGAGTATTTCTATTATAGTTTGATTGTTATATTGTATTAACTGATTAATTAATAAAAATATTGATTGTTTTGTTAGATGAACTTGTTTTTCAGAGATGTTTTTCATCGTAATAGCGGAGTTGGCCTACTTATTTTTCACAACACCCTATTTGGTCCACCATTTGGTACCTGAAACTATTATATGGATGTTGGTTTAGATAATGGAAAGGGGACTTGTAGTTGACTAATTCTTATTAGATTGTTCAGAGCTTGGAGAAAAGACTGAATTAGGGTTTGAGATCATATTTTTTGAGTTTATTTGTGTTATCATGTTCTTTTTTCTATATTACATTAATTTTTGGCATTAATATTCATTCAATACAATTATTATAATATCATTTTATTATGATATAATTATTTATTTTCCTTTCATTATTTAATTCAACCTTTACCTTCTAATTGTATATTGTATGGTTTCCTATATTTCCATTACTTAGATGATTATATATATCTTATTTATTGAAACTATTTAATAGGGGTGTAATCTCCAAATTATTCTATTTGCACCCCCATCGCTAGTCCTCATCATTTAGTGTGGTGGGAGGTATGCTAGAGGCCCCGTAACCAACCATATTTTCTCACGTGAGAGAGTATTTAATTGGGGGACATTGCAAAGTAGATAAATATTAATATAATAGAGAAATTTAAACACTATAGAGTTAGAAAATGGATATGCATATATGTAAAATCATAAACACCAATAAATAACTAAAAATAACACCCGGAATAGAATTATTTAAACAAATTATGTTTGTATCCATGTGATGCTTCCCCAACCATGGAAAAAATGGTTATACCTCACCCTAAAGGGAAAATATCCTTTACTATTAAAAATAAAAAACTGAAAAAATAAATATTATGGCATTTTACTATTATCCCTGTTAGATATGGGAATTTCCTCATTAAGAAAATAACCAGAAAAAATATAGACATAATTATTCGACACTTTATTTCCAAGCCCCTCAGCAAAATGATTCGCTTTATGGAAAACATGTGTGATGGAAAAAACATTTTTGAGAGGTGATATGAATTTATAATCCATTATGAAGTGAGTTTCCATGAAAGATAAATTTGAACATTTCTTAAATCTTTTATAAGAATGATGGAATCCCTTTAAAACCAAACCTATTTCCAACTTATATTTTTGTCCATATCCACCACATTTATTAGTCTGTACATTTAAAACTCCATGGATGATTAAATACCATAAGATCCATAGATACACCTGAAAATTTTATAATTTTGATCTCTAAATACTGCCTCGAATCTTGGGAATCTTTGATTACATCTATATGAACCATCTGTTTTACCTTTAATCCAGCACAAGAATGGTGTGATCAAATAAATTTCAAGAGTACCTCAAATTTTAAGAATCGATGTTGGTATATCCATATGTCTCAACACCACGAGATCCTGAAATCATTTACTACATCTTCCATGATACATAGAGATAGAACATTTCACTGGAGTGATAAACTTGAGGCAAGAAGTCTGAAGATTAAGATATATGCATTAATTAATAGAAGAATCATTACTTCATAAAAATGACTTGCATGAGTTTAGCAGAAGGCACGAGAAAGAAAATGAAGAGATTATTTAAAATAGGAGTTCCGGTATAGTCCAATAGACATACCTAAACAATATTCACCTAGGGAAGTCTTACATCAATGATGTTGAGAGTGATTCTCCATAGTGAATAAATAGTAGAACAACTCAGAAAAATGTGGTTAATATCCTTATTGGGTTGATGAAATCTATAAAATCTAGAATAATATGTGATACTCACTACTTTCATGAAATCATCAGTAGGAATCTTAGAGTGCGCAATGCTGCATAACAGTAAAAGGAAAGTTAGAGAAATCCAGTATTTTATACATTTTTCATATTCAAACATGGTTCTGTCTCCTAATTAAGTTATGATAGATGTTATTTTATATAAGAATACAATAAGATACTAGTTCCCAAAAAAGGAGAACACATTGATTAATAAAAATTTATTTGCTTATAACATTCTTAATTATATGAGGCAAATCATCCAAATATTCAATTTTATTTTTGAAGGTGGCATTAAAATTCCCCATTTTATAATAATAAATAATCATATTTAAAATAGTTATAACATTCCATATCTCAATCCAAAAATTAACGGATGAATTTTTGGTAACTAACTATTGTGCTTGAGTCATAATATCGGTGAAAGATTATTTAAGATCTATCCAGATAAAGTATTCCAAATAATTAATATTACCATCCTTGAGCTTATTAAATAATATCAACCAGGAAGAGATAAATAATATGATTTATTTGTAATAAGCCTCCAAATATAAATCTTTTAAATATATTTAGTGAATTTGTCAGTATTCATTACTCTTAGCACACCAAAATTAATTGGTGTGAATAATTTATTCCATGGAACATCAATTATTCTACTTTACATTAGCCTCATAATACAAATTTTTTAATATATTTGTTCATATTCTTAAACAAATTAATCCTAAATTTATAAAATATTATGTAAAAAAATATTGGAGACTATTGTATCCTTGAAAAGACATACCCTCCTAGCTGTTGGAAGAGACATTCCTTTCTAAGAAGCAATAGTTGTTTTGACTTATACCATGATATGATTAACACAAGAAGCTCATGGTATAACCCAAAATATGGGAACACCCAGATATGAAAAAGGAAACACACCTTGTCTGATACCCAATACATGGATGATATATTTTTTCTTCACAACAGTTTTATTTTTTACAAGGTACTAAATTATTTTTTTTCTAATTTCCCAACCAAAAACCATTCGATAATGCAAAAATATCTCTTTGATAAGCTTGAAATATTACATTATTTATTATAAAAAATGTTTATTGAAACCGTGAATCTATTATTTTCTTGTAGTCAATAAGACACAATTAGAGTAGGTAAGGAGATAAATATCTTTTATTATATGAGATTGTATATAATTAAATTCAATTAAATACATTTCATTCAATTTCTCTATATGGATGAATGTATTTTAAGAAAACTTCCTAATAATGGAAATCTTGATAATAATATTATTTACATGTGAAACCACCTAATTTATTATAATATAATTAAATCTAAAAATTTCCCTTGAAAACTAAAAAAAATTCACTTCTCATATTTACTGGGGAAGGTAATGAAATATATAACATATTTTCTCCTTAATAACTAAAATCATTCCTATATTATATGCTATTAGTGATCATTGTTACAATTCAATTTTAAATTACTATAATAGTAGTCATATTAACATAAATAAACCTTAAAAATTATGTAGAATACACTTTACAACCACTTACATACTTGTTCAAAGATTAATCCTTGAAATATTTTAAAAAATTAATTTAAACCCTATTGACATTTTTCTAATATTTCATAGTCATCATGTTCACATCAGGGTTGAATATTACTTTAAAAACTAATTCATTGTAGTAACACCCCAAGATTTCATAGTATGTTATTTCTTTAAAGAAATTCAATAACTTTCACTACACGCAACACCGAGTTCAAGTGCATTACGACTTACCAAACAAGTCTTTCAAAAGAGGTTATGAATAGTAATAACTAAAATTTGAACTTTATATAATCCTTATAATTTTATAATCCATATTATGAGTTTCTTTGACATAATGTAAGAATTAATTCATTTTTTCATATTAAAGAAATATTTTTTAAAAAACATATACCTTTAACGCCTTTTAATGATGAACCCTTTTTAAATCAAATATTTAAAACTTTTATATATTCAATTTGACAAAATAAATATTTTCTTTAGAATCAGGACATAATAATTTAGTTTAAAATTTTTTTTGGTGTTTTTTTGATAACTTTAATACTTGGGTGAATAGTAAAAAATACTATATTTTAACAAAAATCATCTTTTTTAATCAAAATAATTTATAGAGTTAAATTATACATTTTAATGGTTTGTAAGTATAAATAAATTATATTTTTTCCATTTAATCAAATATTGGTCATTGTAAGTAATTTCACTTTGAAATTTCAAATAAACAAGTGTCAAACTTTTGATAGTTATTATTTCTTAAAAATACGCCTTTTGGTTTTAACAGCCGGAATTAATTTTAAATTATTATATGAAACTTCTATGTTTTTATTTTTTTTTAAAATAGAATTCATTATTGAATTCAGAATATAAAAATTAGCTTAGGGTGGAGTTTTGGTATTTTTATGAAAACTTTTAATTTTTGATTAATAGTGAAAAACATTGAGTTATAGTTTAAAAACGATTTTTATTTAAATAATTATTTATTTTATTTAAATTTATTTTTGGTCAAAAAATATACATAATACCAATATGAGTTCAATGTAATTCATTGGATTCAGTTTATAACAATTTTAGAAATAAAAATTTTATTAAACTTTTCACCGTCTTTTACCCACCTCTTAGAAGAATTTGTAAAGTCACATAAAACTTAATTTTAACGCTTCTGTGAGTTGAATTTAGAAAATCTGAGATAAACGGTTAATATTAAGGAGTAAATTGTGGTTCAATAAGATAAAAATAATTTTTGGTGAATAGTAACGTTTTATATTTATTTACCATGGTTAAACGTAAAATGGGTGATTAAGGGTAAAAATGATATTATTATTACCTTAACACATGTCCTAATTATATTGGATAAGCTTAATTTGACCAAAACAACCTTAAGAATAATATATAACCCTTTAGGTCCACTTGGATTAAATTAAGATGTTTTTTTAAAAGAAGAGTTAAAAGTGTTAAAATCATGGTTTAATAACTAAACCATTTTTAATATATGGTTATACATAAGAAATATTCGATTATAATTATTAATTAAAAAGATAAAATTATTTCCTACATAATGGTATTTTATTTATAATTTTTAGATATTAAATAATTAAATTTATTAATGACACAATGATTATGCATTATTTACCTTATTAATAAAAGAATCAAATAAATGGTATTATAAATATTAAAAGAAATATAATTTCAAAGTTTTTATGATATCAACGAATTTTATAGGTGAATATAACATGTTAGGATTGATTAAATTTATTTTTTTAAGTAATCATGCTGTTATGTTTTTAACAAAAAACAAATACTAAAGTGTCAAAATTGACATAAAATAGTTTCTAAAATAAATATTATATTATTAATTTATATATTGGTCCTAAAAATATAAGTATTGGAAAAAAGAGTTATATAATAATATATATGACATTAATGAACCAATTTGGGTTCGATTGGTAGTATATAGTTTGTTTATTAACTATATAGTGTAAGAATACAAGAAGACAAGGTTAAAGTAAAATTATTTAACATAGAGTTAAATCTAAATGATAATGTTAAAATGGTAACCTAATCATGTCTAAAACCTATTGGATTAGAGTATTTCGACTCATCCCCACCCTATCATTGAAATATTTCACTTTAGAGCCATTATAAAACGAACAAAAAAATTATTATAAAATAATATTTTAAGTCTTTCCAAAGGTGCCCCTCACCCCTCTTATAAAAGGGAACTTCCCATTCTCTCCAATTCACACATCCAAAGCCATTTTTCTCAACCAAAACCTGCCCAAATATCCTCCCAACTATCCTAAATTCATCATAGATTCCTTCTATTTGTCATAAAGACAACTTAAGGAGCCCTTTTGATCAAATCAAAATGAAGAACCCATAGAAGAGGTAATGATTTTTCCACCCTCTTTCAAGTTCACTTATTCTTCCACTTACTCTATATTTGTTGTTTCCATTCTAAAATAATAACTCTAGTATCTTATATATACTGTGATGTTATTATAAATATAGAATAACTATATTCATTATTCTATACATCTTATGAATGATAATGTCACCATGCGTGCGTACGTACGGCTTACCGTCTCCACGATGCGGTGTAATTTGTTATTCAACACTATGTTATTTGGATGGATATAATGATGAGAAATATGTATATAAATAATTAAACTAACATGACAATGTCTCTGTAAAATTAATATAACATCCAATTCCACACCTTCAAGGAAATGATATTGTCGCTCGGGCGTATGTACGGATTACCGTCTCCACGACGCGATGAGATTCATTTCCAAGTTCACCATTCATCGACGATTATAAAAATATATATTACTAATAAGTATGTAACATATGAAATAATAATTCTAATGGATATATATATAAATATGTACTTACATATATCTTACTCACTTAGTTCTATCCAATACGATAGGAAAGCGGAAACAATGTTTATGCGTACGTACAGACTACCTTCTCCATAAATGGTGTTTTTAATTTCATTTATATGCCTATTATAAATATTTTTATTCTAAATATATATTATATATAAATCATGTTTTATATTTTGGATTTATTCAAATATATATCTAAGTTATACAATCAAGAGTAACAAGTTAAAACACATACGATAAAGAAAGTGATTGTTACCCGAAATGTTATGTTAACATGGAAATTATTATTAAATGGGTAGTATAAAGTCATAAATTAGTCATGTATGATATTATAAATATTAATATGGTTCTGGTATAATTTAATAACATACTGCAATCTTCATATAAGAGGTTAAACGTACCCTCGACTAAAGGAATGATCATGGTAAGGGTTAATTTCACAATCTCATTATTATCCGAGGTTGTTTTTACGTAAGTATCTACTGGGAAATATTAAATATCCATGTCCATGTTTCATAAAATAGTTTTCAAAGGAATATTTTAAGAGAATTTTTACTAAAAAATCATTTCAATTGTTTTAATGATATATTCTTATAATCCATTCTCATTAATGTCCATGTTTTCCAAATAGTTTTAAGGATTTATTTAAATAGGAAAGAATGTTTTAAATTATTAATAACTTTAAAATGTTTCAAAGTGGTATGAGACAGTTTGATTCAAAAATATATTTAAATTTCTTCCTTTCTAAATTGTGTGACTTTTAAATGTTTTCATGAAAAAGGGATATTTCTCTCAAAGAGTTTTACAAATCATTTTCATCTATGTCAAAATCATTTAATGGATTTTAAACTTGTTTGAAGTTTATTTATTATGATAAAAAACATCCATATTTTATTGAAGGTTTTGTGATATGTTTGACTGTGGATGTGTTATTTTTATACCATTAATGGTTTATGGGTAAAGTATTTAAATTTCATATTCCAGTTATAATATGAATGTTTATGTTATGTTTAAACCTTTTCATATGAGGAATGCATTGGACTTAGTAAGTGATGGGTGGAGCCCACTATGGCTCCTCAATGAATCAGTATGTATAATGTGACAACTAGAAGCGGAATTGGCCGAGGCCTTTCCCAATTTGAGATATGGTTTTGGCCAAGGCCTTAATCATTTTTAGAAGTCTTGTCCAAGGCTTTGACAAATTATTTTAGAATGTCCGACATTATACATTCCCTCTTTATGAAACTAATATTGATGGTTCATGTGGTCATTTGATAGTATAATACCCATGATTAAGTTTTGTTATGGCATTATTTACTCAGATCATATTCCTTCCATAAAATTATTTGTGTGTATTATTGGTAAAGGCATGTGGTTTCAATTATTCACAATGCTTAATATTTATGTTATCTTCCGCTGTATGGCTTACCCTTACTGAGCATTTGAGCACACCCCTTTCTATGTTTTATTTTCCCTAGGATTCCAAGAAGTGTATTGTGATTGATATGCAAGGTTAAGCTAGGGGAACAATGGAATTCATAAAGGATTATTTATGATGTGTTGTTTGTTATATAGTGTAATGTAACATTCATGTATGTAGTCTATTTTCCATGAATTCTAAACTGATCGTTTCTTCGAGACTTCATTCCTTGTAATCATGCCAATGTATTAAAATAAGGCACCGACTCTAGGTAACAGGGGTCGGGGAATCACAGTTGGTATCAGAAGCTATTTAGGAATAGCCTTGAAAACTAGATTTAGATAAACTCTGATTAGAGCACATTACCCTAAGATAGACTTTTAGTATTAGTATAGAAGAACATCCGAGAATTTTGGTACTGTTGAGATTTTGTGAGTTTTCTAAGAAATACATCCCTTTCTGGATATGAGCAGGTAGAGGAGGCTCTGGAACATATGTAGCTATGGGTAAAACCAAAAAACACCTCTTTGAGCTAGACTGGAACGAGAACTGGTACACAACAACAAGCCTTGCTGCACTCTTGGTTACGATACTCCCGGGGGATATGCTTAGGATAATTCTCATTTTCTTTACAAATCATTATGAAGGATTTAAAAGTATATACCTCCTCAAAGAAAATATTTTTATGGATAATATCCATAAACTGTTCAATTTATATTAGTTATTTTACATTTTCGGAATTATTCGTTGTAATTCATAAACCGACATAGTTTATGCCATTGTATAGCAATGGCGCCCAGTAGATGAAATGTGAACACCAACAATATGTATGATCCAAAGAGTAAGAAGGATCATATCTTTTAAGGTATTAAGCCAATATTTGGAAGGGAAATAGTCTCTCAGGTATTCTCAACATATAAAGAAATAATATCATGTGTTATTAAGATAAGTACAGAATTATCTGAGTCTTATGGCTTTGAAGGGAAGCAAGAGACGAAAAGGATGGTAGAGAGAAAGATGGTAGAGAGAAAGATGGATAAAGGGAAAAGGGGAATAGAGTATTTTCCCATATGTGATAAATGTGGAAATAATCACCATGGTAAATTATTGAAGGAAATGGGAGTTTGTTTTAAGTGTGGAGAAAAAGGACACCATGTACGTGATTGAAAGGGTAAGAAAAAGTTTTCAAATGTACAATGCTTCATCTGCAAGGAGTTGAGATATGACGTAAACCAATGTCCAAATCATCAGATTATTCCCCAAATGATGTTATTGGATAATAATAAAGTTATGATACTACCAAAAATGAGGAGTAATGATTAGAGTTCTTATGTTTTTATTAAAGAATTATGTCATTTGAGTGTTGTATCAACGATGTACTGGTTGTAATAATTATGGAGTATATAAAGATTGTAATTAATTACTCTTTAATTAAGGTCTTGAGATTGTGTGGAACCAAGAAAAGTGACTCAATAGCAAGTTAATGTTTTGGAAAATATATGGTTGAGAGAAAGATAAACCATAATATGGTTCAGATACAAAAATAGTGGTTTTGGAATAATACATGTTTGATTTGGATAAATTATATTGGATATTCTTGACAAACTTTAAACTAATTAATGACTTGTATATTCCATAATTTTTGGAGTTTACAACATATTTTGATAGAATTATTATATCTAGTATTCTATAAGGAATAAGGGGGCATGAATGTAATCGATAAGGTTTTATGGTAATTTAGGATGTTGTAGTGTTTTAAAAGAATACATGATGAAGGTGTTCACATGTAATTATGTGGAAATAATGATCTTCATTGTGTTTACCTTCCTTATAAATTTAGCACTGTGAGTTTGGACGGATGTATTCTGGATAATTATAGTTTGAGATTATTTTTGGATTGCCATAAATGGACAACCCGGAGGTCGGGCGGCAACCTGTCGAGTCCGGAAAGGCCGCGAGACATGAACCCACAACTGATGGGTGACATGGGTTTATCACCTACCACTGGCCCACATGATATCCTGGATTGAATAATGTAGTTTTTTTAAAAGGTTTGATAGATGAATTATAAATTCATTTTTTTGTAACCCTATACGAATAAGATAAATAGAAAAAAAATTCAACTTCTATTATCATTTTGATTGAAAGATGAGTTTGTGGTAGAAATTAGTTAAAGGATATAACTCTACTTATCAAGTATATATATATATATATTTTTTCTTCTCTTATTATATGAAGAAATTAAATCATAAACTTTAGGTAAGGTATCTTAAAACTAAAAATGTGTTATCATAATAACTTATGTTTTGTTGACCCGATGATATTTTAAATCATCATAGATTGGTGGCATTGAGGCCCAAAATTCTTAAATTGTTTGTGATTGATTACCTCAATCATTACGTATAAATATTTACGTTTTCCTCCTATTATGTTTCTTTAATTTCCACTATTGTTCTCCTAATCGATATCATAATTTGGTGGTGACTTCTTCATTCCCCTTTTCCTCTTATTAAGACGAAGTTTTATTATCCCAATTTCCTAGGTGGGTTTTCCCACATTAGTATTTTCTATTTTCAAAAATTTATTTTAGAAGAAAAATTTCAAATTGCGAGGAGTCAATTTGTTAATGGAGAGGATAATGTAACACCCCATTATTTCATAGTACATTATTTCTTCAAAGTAATTCAATAACTTGCACTACACACAACACTGAGTTCAAGTGCATCACGACTTACCAAACCAGTTGTTCAAAAGCTGTTATGAATAATATTAACTGAATTTTGAACTTTATATAATCCTTATAATTTTAGAATCCATATTAAGAGTTTCTTAGACATAATGTAAGAACTAATTCATTTATTTAGATAAAAGAAGTATTTTTCAAAAAATATACGTTTACCACCTTTTAATAGTGAAACATTTTTAAATCCAATTTATGAAACTTTAATATATTCAATTTTACAAAATAATCTTCTTATTTAGAATCGGGACATAAGAATTTAGTTTCAAATTTTTTTTTGTGTTTTTCTGATAACTTTCATATTTAGATGAATAGTGAAAAATACTATATTTTAACTGAAAACATATTTTTTAATCAAAATAATTTATAGTGTTAATTTATAAATTTTAATGGTTTGGAAGTATAAATTGATTATATTTTTAATATTTAATCCAATGCAGGTCATTGTATGTAATTTCACTTTGAAATTGGACATAAAAAAGTGTTAAACTTTTGATAGTTATTATTTCTAAAAAATATGCCTTTTGGTTTTGACAACGGGAATTAATTTTAAATTAATAAATGCAACTTCTATTTTTTGAATTTGGTAAAATAGATCCAAAAATTCAGATCCAATCAGGCTTGGACCCCCAAATTTATTAATAAAAGAAAAGTGTAGCAACAAAAGAGAGAGAGAGAGAGAAAGAAAGATTACATGTCAGAATAGTCATAATCACCACATTCATACCTTGTCAGATCATCAGCATCAGCCGATTCCCATTCTGATTGGGTCTCATATTTTTTGAGCATCTTGATATATTCCTTCTTTCACTCCCATTTCTGCATGGATAACTTCTCCTTAGAATTCTTGAAACATGACCTAGTGGTCATTGTCCTCGGAACTATAGGGTAATCTTTCCTTGGTTTCCTTAAAACGGGGGCAGTCATGACACCCTCATTGTCAGAGATTATTTTCTTTTCTCCTCAAACAATGTCACTATATGAGACTCAATTCATATCCTTATCACTTTCCTTACCCTCATCATGAGTGTTCCCCCACTTGGAGGGGATGGACTCCCCATTTTCCGTAGTGTGGGCATCGACCCTTTCCGTTCCTCCATCAGAGATGTTCCTCCGTTTAGCAGAAGAAAAAGGTTACCTTTGGACATTCAACTGTGTAGTTTCATTCTCCGTCAAAGTGGGAAAATGACTCAGATTGTTAGAGGAAATAACCTCCTAAGCTCTATAAGGGCTACTATAACATCATGTTCTAGTAACATCAATAATAAACTCTTTCCATTCCTAGGATTCAGCGCCTCAGGCGGTGTTGACTTCATAAGAGGGTCATTGTCTTTGATGACATGATTTGGTGAGGACTAATCCTTCAAGTTATCCTTACGTCGGAAAATATTAGAGGGGTTTCCTCGCATCCCACACTCCTTACATGTGATGTGTTTACAACACAACTCCGAAGAGTTCCCCACAACCATGCATTTAGTGAAGAAGAGAGGTTTGCTTTAATATTCAACATCAATCAAAATATGATCAGAGGAAATATAAATTGTTACCATGTCAATAAGCGTGGATCTGAGATCAACTTACACCAACATTCTAGAAAAGTACCCATACAAGACATATTTTGTTTCCTTATCAAGATTGATGGATGATCCAATTGTCATTCCAATATCATGCAGGATCTCTGGATGCCAAAGAACCAAATTAAACCCATGAAGGTGCACCCATAACTGAGCGTAGACATTTTTTGCATTCGATACATTGATGTCTAGTGACCATTCAAGAAGATGAATCCACCCCATATTTAGAAACATGGAACCAAAACTCCAATCCTTTAGCTTCAAATCAGCCGATGGAAACAAACAGTGACAGAATCCCCTCCCAAGGGAGACACATTTCCAACTAAAAAATCCCCACAGCATCGAAATTCTAAGGAAGAAATGTTCACATTTCCAGGGCAGTGCACCTTTTGGGAGGACAATACAAGAAATTAATGAGTTCTCACCCAATGCCAATCTTTCAGCAATCACACTAGGGTTGGTCTCAACATGAGCCAAATAGCCCTTTCGAAGGATCTTCCTATGATAGGGTTCCTCATTCCATTTATGATTTGAGTCCTTCATCACATCAACAAAAGATTGATGACCACATGATACAACACCATTGGGCTCCCTCATTGATTCCATGTACCCAAATAAATCCTGAGCACACTGCTCCGAGGGCTTGCAAGACAAAGGCTTCACTGCTACGCAACCCACCATAGCAGCCTTCGATCCATCCACCTTCGTCCCTCCATCCTCAGACCTCCATGAGACAAGCTTTCCAGAAGAGGAGGGATTCAAACCACCGGACAACGCAAGCACACCAAAAGTCACCGGCCTTCATGAAGTAGAGTTCAACGCATGAGAAATCCTACTCGGAACCGCATCCTTAACACAGATCCGCTACACGTCAAGCCGATTGAAGTCGAGGAAGTAAGGTATTTCCATTTTCATACAAAAACCCTAACAGTCACCATAGCTTCCACACTGCACCTCTCGCGTCGCCTCCTGCATCGCGTCTTCTAGAAGATAATATAATAAAAGTACACTGGGTTTTTAGGCTCAAGGGATTATATGGTATAGGTGGGCCATCACCTACCACCGAGTGCCAATATGTACTCCCCCAGCCGTAGTACCATGTGTAATGGCACCTGGGGTTTCAGGCCAGTTCCACACAGGGTAGAGGGGCGTACGATAGGTGATAAAGGCATATAGTGCTCGTTGCCTTGGGGGGACTTGAACCCAGAACCTTAGGGTTAGGACGCCACCACTGCTCACCAAATCACCCATTCCCTAGTGGGCTTGTTAAAATAGACTTCATTATTGAATTCAGAATATCAAAATTATCTTAGGTTTAAGTTTTGGTATTTTTCTAAAAACTTTTAATTTTTGATGAATAGTGAAAAACACTGGGTTATAGTTTAAAACTGAATTTTTATTTAAATAATTATTTATTTTATTTAAATTATTTTTAGTCCAAAATATATACATAATACACATATAAGTTCAATGTAATAAATTGGGGTCAGTTTATAATAATTTTAGATATATAAAAATTTTATTGAACTATTCACCGTCTTTTACCCACCTCCTAGGAGAATTTGTAAATTCACATAAAACAAGATTTTACCACTTCTATGAGTTGAATTTAGAAAATCTGAGAGACACATTTTATTTCATAGAGTAAATTGTGGTTCAACAAGATAAAAATAATTTTTGGTGAATAGTAACTTTTCATATTTATTTACAACGGTTAAAAGTAAATAGGGTAATTAAGGGTAAAAATGATATTATTATTACACTAACACATGTCCTAATTCTATTGGATAAGTTTAATTCGACCAAATTAAACCTTATGAATAAGATATAAACCTTTAGGTCCACTTGGATTAGATTAAGTCATTTATTATTAATTTATTTAAAGAAGAGTTAAAAGAGTTAAAATCAATGTTTAATAACAAAACCATTTTTAATATAGGGTTATCAATTATATAAATTAGACTATAAATATTAATTATAAAGATAAATATATCAACTACATAATGGTATTTTATTTATAATATTTAGAGATTACATATTTAAATTTATTAATGACACAATGAGGATGCAGTATTTACCTTATTAAAGAAAGAATCAAGTAAATGGTATTATAAATAGTAGAAAATGTATAATTTCAAATTTTTTATGAGATCCATGAATTGTCTAGGTTAATATGACATGTAATGATTTATTAAATGTATTTTTTTAAAGTAATCATACAATTTTATTTGAAAAAAACAAATACTATATAGTGTCAAAATTGACATAAAATAGTTTTTAAAATAGTGTTATATTATTAATTGATATAATAGTCCTAAAAATATAAGGATCGGCCAAAAAAGTTATATAATAATATATATGACACTAATGAACCAATTGGGGTTCGATTGGTAGTATATATTATGTTTATTAACCGTATATTGTAAGAATACAAGAACACATGGTAAAAGCTAAATTATTTAACTTAGAGTTAAATCTAAATGATAAGGTTAAAATGGTATCGAAAACTTGTCTAAAACCTATTGGATGAGATTATTTCAACCCATCCATTCCCTAGCCTTGAAATAAGACACTTCAGATCCATTATAAACTGAATATGAATTTATTATAAAATAATATTTTATGTCTTTCCAAAGGTGCCCCTCACCCCTCTTATAAAAGGGCACTTCCCCTTCACTCCAATTCACACCTCCAAAGCAATTTTCCACTGACATCCTCAACCCAAATATCCTTTGAACTATCCTAACTTAATCCTCGAGGAATTCCTTTGGTCAGAAAGCCAACCTAAGGAGCCCTTTTGATCAAATCAAAATGAAGAACCCGAAGAAGAGGTAATGATTTCACCACCCTCTTTCAAGTTCTCTTATTCTTCCACTTACTATTTCTTTGATGATTCCATTATCAAATAATAACTCCCGCATCTTATATATACCGTGACATTATTATAAATATGGAATAAATATATTCGTTTTTCTATCCATCTTATGAATGATAATGTCACCATGCCTGCGTAAGTACGGCTTACCGTCTCGACACCGTGGTGTAATTTGTTATTCAACAATATGTTATTTGGATGGATATAATGATGAGTAATATGTATATAAATAATGAAAATAACATGATAATGTCTTTGTAAAATTAATATTCAATCCAATTCCAAACCTTTAAGGAAATGATATTGTCGCTCGTGCGTACGTACGGATTACCGTCTCCATGACGTGATGAGATTCATTTCCACGTTCACCATTAATCGACGATTATAAAAATATATATTACTAATAAGTATATAATATATGGCATAATAATGATACTGGAGATATAGATATAAATATATATATGTGTACTTAAATATGTCTTATTCACTTAGTTCTATTTAATACGACAGGAAAACAGAAAAAATGCTTATGCATACGTACAGACTACCATCTCTATAAACAGTGTTTTTTGTTTCATATATATGCCGATTATACGTATTTATATTCTAAATATATATGATATATAATTCATTTTTTATATTTGGGAAGTATTTAAATCTTGATCTAAGTGATACAATCAATAGTAACAAGTTAAAACATGTACAATAAAGAAAGCAATTGTTACAAGAAATGTTATTTAAAAATGGAAATTATTATTAAATGGGAAGTATAAAGTGATAAATTAATAATGTATGATATCAGAAATATTAACATGGTTGTGGAATAATTTAATAACATACTACAATCTTGATACATTATGTTAAACGTACCCTCGACTAAAGGAATGTTCATGCTAAGGTTTAATTTCACAATCTCATTATTATCCGTGGTTGTTTTTACATAAGTATCTACATAGAAATATTTATTATCCATTTCCATGTTTCATAAAATAGTTTTCAAAGGAATTATTTTAACGGACTTTTTACTAAAACATTATTTTAAATGTTTTAATGATTCATTCTTTTAAACTATTCTCATTAATGTCCATGTTTTCAAAATGGTTTTAAGGATTTTTTTTAAATGGACATGAATGTTTTAAAATGTTATTTAATTTCAGAAGATTCAAAGTGGTATGGGACACATTGAGTAAAAAATGTATTTAAATGTCTTCCTTTCTAAATTTTTTACCTTTTAAATGTTTTCATGAAAAAGGGAAATATCTCTCAAAGAGTTTTATAAATCATTTTCATCTATGTCAAAATCATTTAATGGATTTTAAACTTGTTTGAAGTTGTTTATTATGATACAAATATTCCATCTTGTATTGAAGGTTTTTTTATATGTTTTACTGTGGATGTGTTATTTTTATACCATTAATGGTAAAGGGTAATTTATTGACATCTCGTATGCCAGTTTTAATACGAATGTTTATGTTATGTTTAAACCTTTTCATATGAGGAATGGATTGGACATAGTAAGTGATGGGTGGAGCCCGTTATAGCTCTTCGATGCATTGGTAGGTATAATGAGACAACTAGACGTGGAACTGGCTGAGGAATTTCCCAATATGAGATATGGTTTTGGCCGAGGCCTTAATCATTTTTAGATGTCTTGGACGAGGCCTTGAATTTTTTTTCAGAATTTATGGCATTATACATTCCCTCATTTTGAAAATAATATTGATGGTTCACATGGTCATTCGACTAGTAGAATACCCATGATTATGTTTTATTATGTAATTATTTACTCATCTTATATTCCTACCACAAAATTATTCATGTTAATTATTGGTTAAGGCATGTGGTTTCAATTATTCACCATGCTTAATATTTATGTTATCTTTCACTGTATTTCTTACCCTTAATGAGAATTTGAGCTCACCCCTTTCTATGTTTTATTTTTCCAAGGATTCCATGAAGTGTATTTTGATTGATATGAATGGTTAAGCTAATGAAAAAATGGTGTAATAAAGGATTATTTATGTTGTGTTGTGTGTTATAAAGTGTAATGTAGCATTCATGTATGTAATCTAATTTCCAAGAATGATGAACCGATCGGTCCTTCAGTGTTTGATTCCTTGTAGTCATGCCTATGTATTAAAATAAGGCACTGACTCTAGGTAACTGGGGTCACAACATTACAATTGTTGACTTGGTCATTCTTTATGGTTGGTACCATTGCATTTCTTGATCAACTCCAACATCCTTCATGATCATATTTTATTTCTTTATCACTCGACGAAAAAAACCAAACTTTAAATTTTCTTTTTTTACTTGGTCTACTGAGAATGAATAAAAAAATTAATAAATCCATTCATGGTCACTTTAATGATTCTACATAGTTCACCATGACATGAGAAACTCTATAAAAATTCTACATATTATAAAATTCCAAAATAATTTATTTTTATACCTAAAATATCATTCATATAATTTAAAAACACTAAATCTATAAGAGATATGATATATGAATATTAAAAGAATAATTTTTTTAGATTATCTCAATGCCTTAAATATTCTATATAATATAATTTATATAATATTACAAAAAATTATGGTATGAATAAGGGTACATTGATAAAAAAAACTATATAGAATCCATGTATATGAAATTTATATGTCATAGAATTAACCTATAAATACTGATTCATTAGAGTAATGTATGTTTGAGGGGTTATATTTTAGGATTACACATTATTATTTATACAGTTATTTAATATAAATTTTCATAGAGCCTTTATTATGGATAGTTTATTTTTTGTGTAGAGTTTGTTTTTTGGGGTTATTTTATGAGATATGTTCATTAAATTTATAATGATAATAATGAGAATACATATTTTATGTAATAAATTTGCACAAGAGAGGAAATATGTGAGATCCAGTTGAACTAAAGTTAAGTTAAGATTAAATAATATTATAACCTTGACTACCGGTATGATGATTACAATTTATAGTTACATGATACTATATCATTGTTGAAATTAGACAACTATTTTTAACATCTATTCCATTCTGATGAAGGTGATGGTAATGATGAATATTATTTCTGTTGTGGTGGATGGGATAAACATTTTTGTTTTAATTATATACTTTTAATTATATTATTTTTAGATTTTGTATAGATTTTGATATTAAATTTTTTTAGTATATTGACATGTGGTAATAGTTGTTGTGTATTCAACACCAATTATGTTACTAAATATTTTTTTGTGGTGGGACGAATGTGAGATTTCTGAGATTATTGGTCTATGGGATTTAATATTTAATTTTGTTAAGTGTCATGTTATTTTTATTTATAGGTGTATAATTGACATGAAATATAGTGTAATGAAAATGTTTTTGACCAACCATTGGGTGCTTGGTTGTCTAATTTCATCTAATTCATACACTTATGCATTCAATTTTTTGACTAACACATACACTTCATTATTTAGGGAGAACCCTAATGAGTATATTTATACATAACCCCATATTATATACAATTTTATTGATTTCTATTTTTATATTGGTTTTGGAATCAGAAAACCACACCATGTAAATAGTAAAACCAAAAGTGTTATAGTGAGTTTATATACTGTTTCATTTAGGGTATTCTTGAGGTCATATTTTTTATTTGTATTCTTATTGTGTTTCCAAAAAGATTATTTCTTTAATATTAAAAATTATATATATATATATATGTTTTATATTATATTTATTCTATGAAATTTTAATTATTTTATTAATTAAATATTGTAGTGCCTTGTATTTTTTGTAAATCTACACTTGATTTTAGCCATCAACCACAAACCCTTTATAAATGGATTTTGTTATCAGTCTTAGTCTCATTATCGAACAAGTACACATTATATCATGGTTAAGACATTGTAAAATGGTATTTAAGAAATCATTAACCTGTATTCTGAATTAGGTACTGGTAGGTATTATATTGGTCATGTTAGGAAACCATGTTATGAATTTTTTTATGTGATATAGATTAAAGAAACTGACAAGGAGAACAATATCACATTGTAATAATTTATAAACAATCTGAATATATATTTAATTTTCCAAGAGATTAGAGTATTTGGAGATTGTTATGGGTTTTTAAATCACATTGTTTATATAAAATTTGTTTTTCATGTGCTTTTTATATGACGAGGGTATTATAGGGAGAACAATGGGATTGTTTCTATAAAGATCATCATTCACAAGAAATGATATTTTCTATAGAATAAAATTACATCAACCATAGTGAGGTCCCTTATTCATATTCACCGATGTTTTATAGAATCATATAATAAATATCCATTATGATTGTTCCACCGATAATCCTTCAATAATAATAAATATAAAATAAGAAAGTTTTCTGGAAATTATTTTTCAAAACTGAACTCTATTTTTAGTCGTATATTTTTCAAAATCATATAATAAATAATAAATTATATTACTAAAACTCTTATGACTGAAAATTAATGGATATATAATTTTCATGGAATGGTATCATCCTTTTACACAAGATGTACTAGAATTAATAAATTGACTACAATGAGGAATGTTTGTCCTTGAAAAACATATGTTTAAAAATGTGTCCTAAAATGTACTATGTACTCCCACACACAATTCATAAATCTTTTTAGGGAAATGTAAACATGTATTTCCTAAATCCAAAAAATCTTAAAATCTAGTTTTAATAAAGTATCACAAATTGTAATTTTCAAAAATAACTAAATCTCTAAAATTTATAAACTAAATTCATTTTATATACCAGAAGACATCTTCATTATTATTCAACAGATAACCATGAAGTAATTATGAACCTAAAATCATCATAAATTAATAATAAGAACAAAAAATCTTCTTGAGACAACTATAGTGATCATTATTAAATGTTATCCCTTTATCATCACAGTCTCAGTAATCTAATTTTATAATATTTGATAATAAATGGATTAACTTATTGCAATGTATATTTTCTCATTATTTATCTATCTCTCTATCTTATCCAAGAGAAAATTCATATATTCATTCCAGTCCTACACTTCATTATCAATGGCAACACACCGTTACTTTTTCCCTTGTTTTTTAAATTTCAAATTCATACTTAATAACCATGTTCAATTTTAAACATTATTCATTGCGTTATGATCCATTTGATTAATACAACCATTTTAGTCACCTAAAATATGATTTAGGGTCTTAAAGATTCATCTTGGATATTCCCATGAGTAATATATATTGATATATCACTAAATACACTATAATATGGATTATCATGTTTATCATGACATGTGGGGGGGGTCACTGTAGTTTAATGATTCTCTACAAATCAAAAAATATTTTATTGTTTTCTTAAACCATGGTCTACAAAATATGACCATGATACATCACATAGTTTTTTATACATGGATAAGTACCATGAACAATGTCCCATTATCATCAATATAGATGTATGAATTTACAATTTTAGTCTTAAAACCATGTATTATAACATGTGACCAATTAAAAATGGTTCTTCATTTTCTTTGAAGACCATAAAAATCACCCCAAACAGAAGAGTATAAAAAATTCCTTATATTGTAAAATAATTTCAAAAAAACACTCCCTATGGTGTAAAATAAATTTATAAAAACATCCAATGAAAACAACCCCTAAAATGTTCATTTCATAGTCACTGCATGATATTTTATTAAGGCACTCAACCATGGAATTGTTTTGAATAAAAAGGTAAAACTGTCCCAAATTTCACTCAAGATAGATCCAAAATCAAAACTTGACATAAAATAAAATTTACATTCCAATAAACACTTTTGAAGAAAAGTGTGAAACCAAAATGATCGCCAAAGTGAGTTAAAAGGTGTATGATATTACAAATTAATTAAAAACAAGGATGATGTGGTTGAATTATCATGCCTTTTAGAGATTATAGAAAACAGAATTCCCCTCCATGTTCGGGTCTTATTGTAGCAGATCTTCAATGTTACTATCTGTCTTGTCCCATAATAGATAATACTTTTGAATATTAGTGTTCCCCTGATTGAAACCTTGTGCCATGATTTTATCTTTTTTATTGATATAATCCTCTTGTTCCTCATTATCTTTCACCCATGGGAGTCACTCCAATATTATTTCATACTCTTCCTTTATGGTCTTGAGATAGATTGACTCTAAGTGAAGTTCTTCATTAGAGTTTAAATTAAGATCCATATGATTTCCTCTCGCATTTCCCTTACCTACCTCTTTGTTCCCTTCCAATTATACTCCATATCATCGTATTCTTGTTTTTTATCTTCATTTTTTCCCTTTATAAGGGTCTTGTATTCCTTTCATACACCATTCTTGTTTGAACTTGTTTCCATCAATTTGTGTAAATGTGAATAGTCATTGCCGTATTTTGGTTTTCCCCTTATCCACAATACAACTACCTAACTCTCAATTTCCCCTTTTCCCTTTCACTATTAATGGGATTTTGAGTTATTTTCCTTTCATTAATACCAAAGTTTCCAATAAAAGATGGCTATAACTACCGTCACTTGATTGCACCTCATTTTGAACAGGTTTCAGTTCCTATACATCAAAGCCTTCAATGTCATTGCCAAAATTTTTAATCAGGGATTCCTTGATGAGGCTCATAATTCTATATTACATCAACCTTCCCTCATTAACCTCATTTTAATCCTATATTCTAGTTCATAGAACCTTCGAGTAGGATGGGGCGTTTGAGATTAAACTGTGTGAGTCTAAGGAATCCAAAACACTCCCCTCCATTGACTACTTGTTCCTTGTCATGATTCTGGTAGGGGACACTCCTCCTCATAACCAAAACATAAAATAAATCATTTTTCATTAGTATTTTATTGAATTTTAGTAAAACCCCTCTAAAACATTTCTAGATGGCTCAGCATCCACACTGGTATCAATCATGATAAAAGAACATCTAATGGATAACAGATTGGAAGGACATGGCCCCTATATCACCTCAAAGCACAATATAATTTGAGAAACGAGTTTGAGCTTCTCCAACTACCATTTCAACCATCTATAGACATCCACCATCTTTGGATAATGTTCTCTCTCGTATGGCTGCATTCAAATTCCCACTATTTTCCAATCCCCATCTGTCTGGTCTATCAAATTCATATCCAACATAGTTATTAGATCATTGATACTAGGACATGGACCCTCTTCCTCAATTATCTAGATGTTTTATCATAATATATTCCTTCAAACTACCTTTCTATGTACTAGTATTTTGAAAAAAGAGGAGAAATAATCACATGTATCAAATGCAATGGTTTGTTTGTATTGGAATTCTTCTCCTACAACAATCCGCATGAATTTGACTAGACCTTTTTAAACATAAAATTAAAATTTTATTCATAGAGAAAATGAGTGTAAAAAATTCCTCTTTCTAGTATTAGAGCAAGAAAACCTACCAACTAAATTACCAAGCATTTGGATGGTATAGGGATTCTGGAAAGTGAGTAGAAGATCATGTAAGATAACCCAAATCACTTTATCTAGAGAGAACCACTTCATAAAGAAATCATTTGACCATTTGAATAAGAAGAATCAAGATCTGTAGAGTATACAAGGTGCACCAGACCTAGCTTGGATCATATACATCTATTAGGATAAGTGAATCATAATGTTCTTGTATTTGGGAAGGCCAATAGCAGCTCGATCTTGGAAATCCCATGAACCAAAAACTAATTGGTCAAACACATCCATTGAAGGTCACCAACGATTGAATCTTTTGACCTGTGTCAATCATATATGAGTTGAAACGACTGTAAATTATGATACCTAGATCAGTAGAACTGGAAAAACCTCATTGAGGTATAGAAAAATTGGGATGATTAAAATTGAAGGAAATGTGGTAATATAGTTGGTATTAGAAAAGTGATGAAATAGCTTCCATCGCCCATGAAAAATGAGAGTGGTCCATCCCCCTTTGGCAGAGGAGGGACTGAAGAAGCAGCCATCACCATAGTAAGAGAATCACAGAGGAACACAACATAGAGAAAATTCTAAGATCTCCAAACTCAATACGTAACCCAAAAGATTCCTCCAAACACTTATGAACATCCAAATAAAATTTACCTCAAATAAATTTCCCAACTTCAACAATTATTAAAAAAAATTCTGTGTTGAAAAATGCGTTGAAAAAAATACCCCACCAATTTCACCAATCGCAAATAGTCATGTTATTATTTAACTATTAATATATACAATTAAATCCAATACATCTTACGGAAGAATCACCTTTAAAAAAATTCATAATCATATTAATATTCCTCTTTTCATTTTTTTTCCAACCATTGAACATAAATCACTATCAAACATATAATAGAGTCATCATTCATTCAATTTAATCCTATATGAGAGAACATGGAAACAAAATTATTTAAATGAACAATAATATAAAATACAACTAAAAAAGTAATGGACATTATTAAGAAACTTACACTTCACTTATTAATCAATATTATCAAAAATATAACTATAAATGAACATAAAATTCATCTTGTACACGTAATCAAAAAAACATGTTAGAATATCTCATCCACCAAATTTTCTCAAACATAAAATGAAATCACAATTCTACATAGATATAGACACCACCTATATAAATTGAACTCATAGATTTAACATATGAAAAACTTACCTAAAATATATACTCCCACTTTAGAAGATATTTCTACTCCATTATAAAAAAATATAACCTTATATTTCTTTTATCTTTTTCCCATGTTGATAAGAACATCTAATAATGAGATGATAGAGAGGATGAAAGATCATACCATAACATTGTGAATTTAGAGGATAAATGATTGGATCCATACGCTGTGGAAGTGTGGAAGTTGGGAGAGCCAAACTTTTATTTTTTCCATAATCGATTACCAATCCTAGTTCAATATGACGATGAATTATAGAATGCACAAACTAAAAATAAATATTTTGAAAAAGAGAAAAAAATAACTAGATCGAAGAAAGAGAGTCCTTAAAATAATATTTATAATTAATTTATTAATTTATGAAGAAATTAAATACTAGATTATTTGGTAATTCTTCCTTGATGATCGTTGAATGTCTAGAATGAAACTTCTGGATAGTCTTCGTTGCACTCGCAAGGATCCAAGGTATAATCCTTTAGCAGTGATCCACGTGTGCTCCAATAGTCTCTGAAAAATGACACTCTTTCTTCGGGTTCTAGCGTGGAAAAGCGAATGGTCTGCGTTGACCATTCTTGATCGCTCAATCTTCAGTCTTTAAGAACATCTCTCATTCATTGAGATGGTGATGTGAGAGGAGTCTAGAGAGAAAATTTTTGGCTCAACCATTCTCAATTCACCATGGTTTCGTAAAATAGATGTACCTACTATTAATCAACTTGAGGAATCAATTAAAATATTTATTCGTGAAATAATAATTAAATGCAATTATAACTATTTGAGAAAACCAAAACCACATAATATCAATAATAGCACCGTTATATTTTATGTGCAAAAATTAATAAAACAGCACCATAAATGAAATATCGTGCCACATAATGATAATAGTATTATTATTATTTCTTACACCAACTAGATAAAAAATATTTACTGACCTGTAAATAATTAATCTTTCAATTGACACAGTTGTGGTTGTTTGAACCCATCCTCCATTTACTGAACACCCAAATAAAATACTTTATTCTCTTAAATAAATATTTACTTTTACAAACTAGTAAATAAATATTTATTAAATGTTCAAAAATAATAATAAATATATTTTATTCACAATCAGGTGAATAAATATTTAATTAATTATGATATCATTACAGCATGAATAAATTATCCCCCAGTCTTAGGAATAATATCTTTTCAATTAATGAAATTCAAAAAGAATTTAATTGAGATCATAAGGGACACATAGCTTGGGACCCTCTAGGATTATTTCTCATTATAATTAGGCGAGATTTTCTAAAGTCTAATAAAACTGTCCAGAAATGGATCAAGGCACCCAAGAGAAAGAACATAATGTCACAATGATGACATCCACATACAAACTATCACTATATAATACAATCCCTTTTAAGAAATATCTCATCAAACATGTTTTATTATAGTGTCATTAACCTATATTCTTGATACGTCATTCTTTGAGTACCTAAAATAAACTCATCATTACACCATGATAATGGAATTTAGGGTGATATTTCTATTTCAAAGTTCATAGAAATCAACTTCCAAAAATCAAAGGGACAAATCCTTCCTCAACTTAACCATTAATTACATGTCATTAGTAACACAACCAATACACAGTACTTCTCGCCAACATATGATGTGATAGTTTTCGTTAGTAAATCATAGTGTGTGAGTTGTGACATGTATTAATGATACTCTTAATTTCTATGGACCATTTCACTTTTTCTTTGATAAGAATATCTGATGACACCGAAACATGCGGAATTCCCACATGTAGGTCTATTCTCATAATATCTTGTCTTAGAGATTACCAAGTGGGATCTTTATTAGAAAATGTCTCATATTCTTATGTGTACTTATACCCCATTGTATATATAATATATATATATACCATTACAGTATGTCTGTGACACCCCAATATCTCATATTTCGTTATCTCTTCAATGTAATTCAATAACTTGTACTACATGCAACACAAAGTTCGAGCGCACCATGATTTACAAAACTAGACGTTCAAAAAAAAGGTTGTGAATAGTATTATATTAATTTTGATTTTTATATACTCTATATAATTTTAATATCCATATTATGTGTTTCTTAGACATAATATAATAAAATCAATTTTTTAGATAAAGGAATAATTTTTTAGAAAATTAAATTTTACAGCCTTTTAATGGTGAACCCTTTTTAAATACAATATTTAACACTTTTATATATTCAATTTGAGAAAATAAATTTCTTCATTATAATTGGAACATAAAAATTTAGTTTAGAAAAACTTACGCTGTTTTATGATAACTTTCATATTTTCGTGAATAGTTAAAATACTAATTTTTAATTTTCAACAAATTTTTTAATAAAAATAATTTATAGCGTCAAACTGTACATTTCAATGATTTGGAAGTATAATTAGATTATATTTTTATCATTTAATAAAATATAGTACATTATAAGTAATATCATATTTATATTTGACATAAACACATGTCAATCTTTTGATAGTTTTTACTTTTTAAAACGCTACTTTTTTGGACAACGGGAATTAATTTTAATTTAATTAATGAAACTTATATGATTTGAATTTGGTAAAATAGAATTCATTTTTTAATTTGGAATATCAAAATTATCTTAGGGTGATTTGTGGTATTTTTCAGAAAACATTAATTTTTTTGATGAATAGTGAAAACACTGCGTTATTGTTTAAAACCCACCTTTTATTAAAAAATTATTTATTTTATTTAAATATATTTTAAGTCCAAATAGATATATAATACCTATATAAGTACAATTTAATTTATTGGAGTAATTTTATAATAAAATTAGATGTATAGAATTTTGTTGAACTTTTTAACCTCTTTTACCCACCATCTAGGAACATTTGCAAATTTGCATGAAACGTAATGTTACTGTTTCTATGAATTGAATTTAAAAAATACAAGAGATAGAGTTGACATGAGTAATTAAAATGTGGTCCAAAAAGATAAAAATAATTTTTGGTGAATAGTAACTTCTGCATTTAATTTACTATAATTAAAAGTAAATAGGGTAAATAAAGGTAAAAATGATATTATAATTACCCTAACAATATACTAATTATTTTAGATAAATGTATTTCGACCAAAACCAACCATATGAATAAAATATGATCCTTTTGGTCCTCTTGGATTAGATTAGGGCATTTATTATTATTTTATTTAAAGAAGAGTTAAAAGGGTTAAATTCAATGATTAATATGTTAACCATTTTTAATATAGGGTTATACATAAGATATATTCAACTATGAATTATAATTATAAAGATAAAATTATTTCATAAATCATGGTATATTATTTATAATTTTTAGACATTAAATGATTTAATTTATTTATGACACAATGATGATGCAGTAATTACCTTATTAATGAAAGATTAAAATAATGGATATTATAAATATCAAAATAAATTTAACTCGGGACTTTTGATGACATAAATGAATTTTATAGATTAATATGACATGTTTGGGTTGATTTAATATATATTTTTCTTAGTAATCAACTTCTTATGACTTTCTCAAAATCAAATACCAAATAGTGTCAAAATTGACATGAATGAGTTGTTAAAAGATATACTGTATTATTAAATGATATATTAATCATAAAAATATACGGTTCAACCAAAGGACCTATTTAATGATATATATGTCGTTCTTGAACCACATTGGGATCTCTTGGCTTTTTATAGTATGCTTAGTAACCATTTATTATAATAATTTAAGAGGACATGGTAAAAGTAAAACTATTTAACTAAGAGTTAAATCTACAATATAGGGTTAATATTGTAACCTAAAATTCTATAAAACAGATTGGTTGAGAGTATTTAGACCCATACATACCTTTTCTTCTAAATAAATATTTTTGGAGAGATTATAAACCGAAAATTATTTTATAATAAAATAATATTTCAAACTTTTCCTAAAGTGACCCTCTCCTCTCTTATAAAAGGGTACTTCCCCTTCCCTCAAAATCACCTATAAAAATCCATTTCTCTCATCCAAACCCTGCCAAAATATCCTTCAAACATTTATCACTTCATCCTAGAGGCCTTCCCTTGAGCCGAAAACCAACCTATAGAGCCCTTTTATTCAAATCAAAATGAAACACCCAAAGAAGAGGTAATTATTTTATCACATCTTTCAATGTTCTTTTCTTCTTCCACTTTCTCATTCGTTGTTATTTCCTTACCAAAATATTAAATCTATTACCTTATACATATTTCAATGTTATTATAAATAATTCATAACCATATTCATTATTCTATCCATCCTATGAATGATAATGTCACCATGCGTGCGTAAATATGACATACTGTCTCCACATTGTAGTGTAACTTGTTACTCAGCACTATGTTATTTGTATGGATATAATGATGAGTAATATGTATATAAATAAATAAAATAACATGATAATTTCTCTATAAAATTAATAAACCATTCAATTACCCAAATTTTAATCATTAAGGAAATGAGATCGTCGCTCGTGGGTACATGAAACTTACCGTCTGCACGATGTGATGAGATTCATTTCCATGTTCACCATTCAACGATGATTATAAAAATATATATTATTAATAAGTATGAAGTATTTTACATAATAATACTATTTAAGATATATTAATATATGTATGTACTTACATATATCTTATTCACTTACTTCTATTCAATACGATATGAAAACAGAAACAATGTTTATCCGTATGTACGACATACCGCCTACAAAAATGGTGTTTTCCATTTCAAATATCTATCTATTATAGATATTTAAATTATAAATATATGTGGTATATAAATTATGTTATATATTCTCTAAGAATTTACATCATGATCAAAATTATATGATCAAGAATAACAAGTTAAAACACATACGATAAAGAAAGTGATTATAACCGAAATGGTAATTTAACATGGAAATAATTATTAAATGGGTTGTATAAATTCATAAATGAATCATTTATGATATAATAAATATGAATATCGTTTTTTATTACTTAATAACATACTATGGTCATTATACAAGAGGTTAAATGTACCCTCGACCAAAGGAAAGGGCAAGGTAATGGTTAATTCTTCAATCTCATTATTATTCGAGATTGTATATGTGTATGGATTTTCTAGGACATATTTATTATCCACATAAATTTTTCAAAAAAGATATTTAAAGATTATTTTTTGACGATACACTTTAACTAAAACATCATTTTAAATGTTTTAAATAATTATTCTTCTAATTATTTTTCAATAATGTCCATGTTTTCAAAATGGTTTTAAGGATTTTTTTAAATAGACATGATTGTTTTAAAATGTAAATTTCATTAAAAAGATTCAACATGGTATGGGAAACATTGATACAAAAAAACCTTTTATATGAATTCCTTTATTAATTTCTGCCTATTAAATGATATCACAAAAATGGATATTTCTCTCAAATAGTATTACTAATCATTTTCAACTATATTAGTATCTTGTACAGGATATTGTTCTTGATTAAGGTTGATTTATTATAATAAAATCTTCAATATTGTATTGAATGTGTTATTATATGTTTGATTGTGGATGTGCTATTTTTATACCCTTTATGGTTTGTGGTTGAAGTATTGGAATTTCATATGCTAGTTTTAATACTAATGTTTATGTTATGTTTAAATATTTTAATATGAGGAATGTAGTGGAATTACTAAGTGACGGGTTACACCCACTATAGCTCCTTGATGCATCAGTAGGTCTCTTAAGACAAATAAGTGTCTTGGAATAAGTCTTCAGAAAAAAATTTATATCTTGTCTTTGAAGGAGGCATTGACTATTTGGTAATGATGTCCGGCGTTAGGCATTCCCACATTATGAAATAAATTATTACATGTGATTATTCAACTAGTAGAATATCAATGTTAATTTTTATATGGTAATGTTTGATTTATTTTCTCCATATTATGTTCAGGTATTTGTTTAAAAGGTTGTTTTTTTATTACACATCTTTCCTTAAAATTTTATAGCTTCCGCTAAATTATTTACCCGTATTGAGAATCTCATCTCACCCCATTCTTATGTTTTATTTTCCCAGGATTATAAGAAGTGTATTGTGATTGATATGAAGGATTAAGCTAAGGTAATAATGTTTTTATTAAAGTATTATTTATGTTGTGTTTAATGTTTTAATGTGTAATGTAACGTTCATGTATATAATCTATTTTCCAAGACTACAAACCGATCGGTCCTTTGGGACTTGATTCCTTATAATCATGCCAATTTATTAAAATAAAGTACCGACCCCATTCTTCTGGGGTCTAGGCATTACATTGTCATCCTACCAAAAAAACTATATTTAAGAACACTTTCATAACACTTCCAGGATCACATCATAGAGGGGAACTGATGTGACCTTATCAAACTGAAAAATACTTGAGGACATAATTACATCATATTCCTGGAGAATAATGAACAATATATAATTAAATAATTAGGTAATCAAACTACCAATAGTTGATTGTAGGACACCAACTCTAAGAAACTCCCACATGGACTAGAGCCAACTTCCTATGAGTTTTAATCTGCTAGACCTCACATTAAAATCATGTTTCTACAGAGTTAAGGATTTAGTCAAGGGGTCCACCACGCAATCTATTGTTGAAATTTTTCTCATTAAAACATCACTTCTCTTAGAAAAATCCCTTAATAGATTGTAATTTAGAATAACTTTCTTCATCTCCTGATGTGGCCTTGGATATTTCACAACATCCTTCGCTGTAGTATTATCACAATAGAGTGTGATGGGATATTTACCACTAGGATCGAAATCATTTTCTTAGATGAAGCTCTCCATCCAAACTGCTTCTTTAACTACCTCGTAAGCTATGATATTCTCAGAAACTAATATAGAATCTATCACCACACCTTTCTTTTAGCTAATCCAGCTCACAACACCTTCATTAAATGTCAAAATGTATCCTGTTTGAAACTTCGTGTAATCTTGATATTTCTAGAAACTAGCATCTTCATATCCTTGAATGTCTAGTTCCTAATCTCCTACAAAAACCAGTAATATATCCTTTTTATGCTTCAGATACTTAATAATAGTCTTCCCAACCATCCAAAATAAGTGACATGGATCAACTTGATATCTACCTACCACACTCAATGCCTATTTGACATCTATCCTAGTACATTGCATGGAATACATGACTGACCCAATCGCTGATGCGTATAGAGTTATTGCCAATCTATCTCTTTCCACATGCATCTGAGGACACATTTTTTTGGGAATATGAATTCCATGTGAAGATAGAAACAATCCCCTCTTAGATTGTTCCATACTAAATCTATTAATTAACATGTCAATATACGTACATTGACATAGGCACAACAATCTTCTAGATCTATCACGATGGATCTTGATCCCAAGAGTATATGAGTCCTCGCCCAAGTTCTTCATAGAGAATAATTTATTCAACAGTGCCTTAACATACCAAAATACTGGAATCTATTTTCCAATAAGTAATATGTCATCAACATATACTATTAGTAAAATGGTTGCCCTCCCACTAAACTATTTTTAGATTCAAGGACCACATTTATTCTTTATAAAAACAAATTTTGTTATGTCTCTATTAGAAAATTTTTCATGACCTAGATTCTTTTTTAATTCATAAATGGATTTTCCCAACATTCATATATTAATGGAATTTTTTGGAGTAAAAAACCCCTCAGGTTGTGTCATTTAGACATATTCCCAAATTCTCTCGTTAAGGAATAATGTTTTGAAATCAATTTTCAAAATATCATTGTCACGATAAGTGGAAATGGCCAACATAATTCAGATGGATTTCAGAATTTTAACTGGTGAAAATGTTTCATCATGGGAATTTCCATGATGTTGGTTAAAGGATTTTGTGACCATTAATGCCTTAATGGTATTGAATTGTCCTTCCATGTCCTGTTTCTTCTAGAATAACCATTTTCAACCAACATTCTTTACATCTACTAGAAGATCTACCAAAATCTGGACTTGTTTTTGGTACATGGAATCCATTTTAGAATTCTTGGATTCATACCACATGGAAAGGTATGGGCCACTTACTAATTCCTTGTAGTTTTTAGGATCATTATATTCAACTAATAATTAGTCACCATCATTGGTACCTTGAAAATTGAAATGTTCACATTCTCTATCTTATATTGTACTCCAACACAATACTTGTTTCTCTAGAATAGATTATACTTCCATGGAGCCATGTGGAATCTACTCCTGTACCAACATATCTGTGACTTGATCTTCGACTTCATAGAAATATATCTGACTACTACTATCTCTTTTGGAGATTTGCGCCATCCCATGGAATATTGTGTTTATTTCCACTATAACATTTTTATAGGGTGTTTTATAGGTAATATACCCTTATTTATTTAGGGTATCCAATAAAGGTTCACATTTCTCCTTGGGGGAAAGATTGTTTTCTAAAGAGGCCTTAACACACACTTCACTTCCCCACACATGAAAATTCGATAACACGACATTTCATGAAGTAAAAAACTCATATGGAATACCAATAATCGATTTAGTTTGTACTTGGTTTGTTATGTGTACCACTATTTGTAATAGAAATCCACAAAAGTATTATAAAAGATATGCATGGATCATCATTGATTACACCATGTTTAACAAGGTGTAGTTCCACCATTCACATACACCATTATACTAGGGCGTGTAAGGAGGAGTGAGTTGGGATAGGATTTGAAACTCTCTTAAGTAATCAATGAGTTATTGATTAATATATTCCCTACCTAGGTCTGATCAGAGTTTCTTAATCTTCCTCAAAATCTAGTTTTCAACATCATTATTGTATCCCTTGAACTTATCAAAAGAATCTGACTTATACCTCATTAAGTAGATATATCCATATCTACTAATATCATTAGAAAAAGTTATCAAGTATGAGTACCCACTACTTTCTTCAGCTGGAAATGGTCCACACACTAGTATGAACCAATTTAAGAATCTATTTGGCCCTTTCACCATTCCCAATAAATGAGGCTTTGGTAATTTTCCCTTGTAAACATGTGTGACATACACAAAGTGTTTTTAGTTTGAAAGAATCTAATTATACATCTTTATTTAACATTGTCCAGAATTTATCATTTACATGACCTATCAAGTGATGCTAATGTTGGGTGTCGTATGATTTATGTTATGTAGTATTGTTATCAATTTCGATTACTTATATAAATGTGACTTAAAAAAACAAATTATATCTTTATAAAAGAAGAAACATTCATTTTCTAACATGAAAATAAATCAATATGTATCTAGTCTAGATAAATAAATTTTGTTTTCTTGTTAGTGAAGGCACATAATAACAACATTTTATTATCAATATCATTCGAGTCGAAAACATGAAGTGGCAGTCCATGATAGATTCTACGACTAGTCTATATCTATTTTCTTCTCATAGATCAACCTCCCCTTAGTCAATTTTTTCTAAACTAATTTGTTAATGTATTTGGATACTTATATGAGCACTATAGGATATATCTAATAACCAATTTTATGAAATAGATAAATTGAACTCAACAACAAGCAAGCCTAAAGACTCCTCTTACTGCTTTAGCTGGGTGCATTTTTTCTTCTAGGGGGCCTTTTTACCACATGCGAAACAAATAACTTCATGTTCCCTTCCATCCCCCTTGATCTTCATTTTCCTGGAAGGTCATAAAGAATCTATAGGATTGAATCTCTTATCCTTCCCTTTCCTCTTATTCCCGATATGGAAAGAAGGGTTTTGATGCTTAATGTATTTTTCCACAAGCAGAGAGAGGATAAGAAGATCTAGAAGAGACTTCTCAATGTTGTTAATACTGAAATTCACAACAAAACTGGAGAACAAATGAGGGAGTGATACAAGAATGAGATTAGTACCCAGTTCATTGGGGAGTTTAATCCCTAGAATATTCATTCTATCAATGTATCCAATGAGATTTACTATGTGAGGTCCAGCTAGGGAACCCTCTTAGAGTATACATAGAACGAGTGACTTGGATATCTCAAACCATTAATGTCTTTCTCTCTCTTAGTAAAGACCAATTGGGTTCTCAAGAATTCTATAGGAAAACAAGTTTTTGAAAGACTTCGCAAGTTCAATAGACATTAATAATAACCTCAAACATTGAACATTGACCACATCATTCATATGTTTCCTATTGACCGGGAACTCTTCATCAATCTCATATTAAGAAGGTAGACTAGGTAATGAGTACTCCAGCACATAATATTTCTATTCATGACGTAGAATGACTCGAAGGTGTCTAAACTATTCCTGGAAGTCAATACTGGTGAGGATGTTATTTTTATCCAATATTGATCGCAGGGATAGTGTGGTTGAAGAGAATATCATATTTATTCTATAATTAAAATAGAGGATCATTTGTACTTTCTAGATCACATTTTATGAGAATTAATAAATTAATTCTGTTATATCTCCCACTATTTTATCAATTCCCACTATCCCTATCCATTGAACTCATAATGTCTACTTGCTTTGAAATTCTAGTGGAAAGGTTAGATATTCCCCTTCTGATAACTCCAAAATCTGTTGGTTATTATATTTGAAGGCATTTAGGTAGACATGTCTTCACCAACTGTGTGATTTAATCTCAATGATATATTGAGTGGACTCTCCAATCAGGAAATCCGGACTTGGATTTCCTCGACACATTCTTAAACTTTTCAAAAATTCTAACATGGGATACTCCTTATAATGAAAAATGGAAAATTCAACCGAAAACATTCATAGGTGAATCGTGTATAAATTTTCCCCCCATAACGGTTGGTCAAATAGCTAGTTTTAATGATTTATTCCATTAATCAAGTAACAGAAGGCATAATATGACTTAATATTTATTGAGGGATTTTTATCTCTTATGTGTAAATTGCCTTATTAACATTATCACATGATTTCTAATATTAAGTGGAACTTACATAGGTGATTAACCATGTCTTGATAATATTTACGCATAATCCTATTTTATTTTAGTTCCATATTTCATTAATTTTTATCCATTAATTATGTAGTCATGACTAGGTATCCATAAGGAAAAACCATGCAACAGATAGAAATAAACTAAAGTAAATGGAATGATTTTGAGCTCATCTAATTGTAATTTTATCTAGAGTTTCGTAAACTAACTGCTGACCTAGGGGAGAAAAACCGTGAACCATTTATGGTTCATGTCTACATATTTCCACTTGTCCAACATTGTATCTCATTGGATTGGTTTCTCCTAGGATCCATACTTGAACCACCTCCAAAGGCTTGGGATATCTATCCATTACATATTATTTTTAACTAACACACATGTGGGGGTATAAAGGGGGTTTACATAAAAGAAACTGTTGACACACAGTCCCTACATATTAACGATGAGAGATGGAATATATGAAAATAATTTAATTTAAAATAAATTAAAAGGAAACTAATCACATACGAAGGTCTGGTCTAGATCATGGTCATCAACATACATGCAAGAAATTATAAATTTAACAAAACAATAATTCAATTCCTTAATAATTCTTATTTAGATAAACAGTGCTTGAATAAATCTATTATTATATTTTAATTAATCAATCCTTTTATCTTATTATTTTTCTAGATTTCCCTAATATTATCATCTAAAACATGGTTGGTAACATGGTGAACCCTCATTCTAATCTACATGATAGGTAATTTTGAATACTACACTAAAATTAAAATTTTAATTCTGTTTAATTTGGTAAAGTACATGATGTGTAGTTCCAAATACTTGTCTTGTAGTGGATTCACTATCTTATCTAAATCACATGCAATGGGATTCGGCGCGTGAGGTGTACATCAGAATTCTTGGAGTACATGTTGTGCTAGTCGGACACATGCTGTGTTCTGTATGTGTTACATGGTTACCAGTTGGCTTAGCCATGCATTGAAGACACATTTTGTCCCATGACCCAAATGGACTACACACCATGTCCAATGGGCCACACGACATGTAATTCTGCTGACTGTGGGCCAATCTATCAAGGACAACATGCGGTGTAAGAACTAATTACACTAAATTTCATTAATTCTAATGGCTTGAGAAATTTAGAAATTACTCCTGATGCACTGAACACAACTACACATTGTGTAATCCATATTACAAGTCGTGTATGGAAGATTACACTAGGTGTAACTCTAAATACCTGGTGTGTAATATTGTGTTACCTAGTTAGAATCATTAGAATCTCCTAACGAGATCCTCAATTTATTTTTAATCATAAAATTATTTGTTTCAATTGGATCTACAAGATACAAAAATAGGATGAATCTATCTCAAAATTCAGATTACTAGAATAATTAAATATTAAATAAATAACTAAATTATTAAATTGTAAATCATCAATTAATAATTTAAAAAACTATAAATGATGATGAGCCCACTCTGATACCACTTGTAGGATCTGGACAGAGTGGAAGCATAATGATTAGGAGGGCACAACTTTGTTTTTCTCGTAATAAATGACCATTCTGGGATCAATACGATGATTAATACCTGGATTCATGGATAAAAATCAAATATTTAGACAAAGAGAAGAAAAGTGATGGATTTGAGAAAGAGGATCTTGAACATCTTATATATAATAAATTTATTAATTTTTTAAGAAATTAAATACTCAGGTCTTTGGTACTTTCATCATTGATGATCTTTGATCATCCCGAATGACCCATCTAGATTATCTTTACTTCTCTCATGCGGATACATAGTATAATCACTCTAGTGGTGATCCACACACGCTCCAATGGTCTCTGCATAATGCCACTCATTCTTAGGGTTCTATCACAGCGAATAGAATTTATTAAGTTGATCGTTATTAATTGTTCATTGTTCAATCTTGAGGAACCTGTCTCATTCTTGAGAGGGTGAGATGAGAGGATTCAAGAGAGAAATTTTTTGTCTCAACAATTTTCAATTCACCAGGGTTTTCAACAATAGATGTACCAACCTATTAATCGACACTGAGTTTTAGTTATAATATTTAACTTCCAAATAGTTATTAAATGAAATTATAACTATTAGAGAAAACTCATTCCACATAATAAAAATAACAGCACCATTATTTTTGGTTTTCCATCTTGCGCAAAATAGAACCATTAATGAAATTGTGTGCTACATAATGATAAAAAATTATTATTATTTCATGAGCCAACTAGATAAACATTATTTTCCAACTTGTAAATAATTAATTTATCAATGGATATGGTCATGGCCCATTAAAACTCATCTTCCATGTATTGAACTCCTCTAAAAAATATTTTATTCACTAAAATAAATATTTTTATTAATGAACTAGTAAATATATATTTATTAAATGTTCAAGAAAATAAATAAATATATTTTATTCACAATCTCGTGAATGAATATTTATTTAATTTATTCAATCATTTTAACATGAATAAAATTATTGATGGGTCTCAAGAATAATATTTATTCTTTTAATTAAAATAAAACTTAATTTAATCAAGATCACTAGAAACACTCTGTGTGTGACCCTATTGGATTTTTTCTCAATTTCATTAACCAGGCTTGCCTAAAGTGCAATAATACTCTCTAGAAATGGTTCAAGTCACCCATGGAGAATAATCCACTAGATCTGGACTTAGAATCATAAAGGCACCCACCTCATCACATTTTCTCTTATCAATATAGACCAATATTTTATTTTCTTTTATATTTTAAACTATGGTCTATAGTAAAAATAAATTTCTTTGTAATCCATTTTCTATTATGAACTATCATTTTTTGGTGCACTTTAATAGCGTTAACTGAATTTTACTATGTAGAAATTTTTTTTCAAATATATTCAATTAAATAAACTCAAAATAAATTTTTAGACACCTTTTATTCAGCCTCCTTTCCATCACCATTATTTAAAATCATGGTTCCCAATTAAATTAGGGTAGAATATATTTTATCAAACATCTTTAAAATGTTATTTAGAATCTCAATAATTCTTCTATTAAGAATGATAATTGTGAACCTTTTATGGGTATATTATTATTTGTAGGAATTACTTCATCTCACCCAACATCGACATCCCAAACAATTCAATCTTATGTGGATAATTAGTTACAACAATATTTTACATTTATATAAAAAAATTATGGACCAAATAAATAATATTATTAAATCATTTATTCATTATTTGATTGATTTTTTTCAATATTCCTTTTCTAAATTACATTTTCTTTAAGTATATTTTATGATCTGAATACCATACGCTTGTTTTATGTTTTAACCTATAAATTTATTATTTATCCAACTATCAAATCTCCTAGAATCTTCTAATGCAATGAATTTATGTTTCATAATGTAAATGTACTTATAAAGTACATCATTGAGGAATAATGACATTAAACCCATTATAATTTGTTTTTCTATTTTTAGAGGAAATATAAATTAAAATAAATATAATATCAATCATAGAAACTAGTAACATGTTTCATTGAATTAAATAACCATAACCTAAAAATATCCTTCATATATGAGCCTTATTTTGTTCCCCATGAATTATATATTCTCATTTAATTTATTATGGAAGACTCAGTTTTTTCTAATAACATGATTGTTTTTATATTTGTAAAAAAATATGGAGTGTTATTTTTTCAATGACATCCATTTATTTATAAATTTAATGAATCCAATATTGATTATTTAATTAATTATCTACACTTATTAGTTCTACATGTGAAATCAGTAATTCATGGGATATTTTCAGCAATGATATATTATTTTATACAAATTTTCCATGATAAATAATGATGTTTTGGATAACTAATTACTTCCTCTACCTCTGATTATTTCACCTTCTTTTTTGTTATCACTGGATCTAGAAGAATCAATATCTTCTCCATGAAAATCAGTCATATATTCCATATTTCTGGAAAATTATAAACCAATTATTAATAATGAAATCAATTGGATGTGAGATGACATCTCATAAACCAACCTTAGCCATCCCTTAATTAGATGACTGGTCTGACCTATGGAAAGTCCTACAGGGTGTTGTCTATACCTGAAGGTAGTACCAAGTGAAATAGCATAAAGGAAACACTACTTGGGATGATATATCTATATATATAATTATAAAAATTAGATTCATAAATTTAAATAAAATTATCGCATGACCCATACATACATCATGCATCCATATAATTGAAAAATAAATTGAAAAATAACCAATTATAAAACTAGAAAAGTATTAAACGCAATTGCTCACAAAAAAGATCTCTCACTACCCGAGTCTCCATATTATGTATAGAATAGACTTCTAGTAGATGTCGTTACTTCTCACACTAGAAGCTATAACTTCCAACTATTTATAAGAAATTATTAAAATCCAATGTTTATAATAAAAATATTGAAAATGAAATAAAAATAAACCATAATAATATATACATTCTTATAATTATAGGTATCACAAATAAAAAAACAAGAACCATAGTGCCCCATGGGCCTGAATAAAGAATAGTCCAAAATTATAATTAATAGTATTGATCAATAAGCCTAGTATGGATTCAAAAAATAACCTACTCTATATTTCTTACCTTTTAAAAAAAAGCAATATGATGATAATTTGAAATTCAATAATAAAAATAAGTATTTATTTAAAATCAAATAACACATTACTCATGTTTTTCCAACCATTCCACTTATTTTCTTATATAAATAAAACCCTTATAAAAACATCTTTCAGATATTACCACTTTTTATTAAAAAAATTAGTCAAAAAAACTCATTGAAATAAGTTAAACTATAAGATAAAATAGGTTTCTTCATAAAAAAATTCCATTTTCAATTTGAAAACCATATTCAAATGATGATAGAATTGTCAACACCCAAATCATATGGAAGAACATGAGATGAAATTATCTTTTCATTGTGAATTAAATAGTTGAAATCAAATCAGAATTTTATATAAATTGAGGAAAGTAAAATAATATTTTTTTTCATTTTAGACAAAATAAAAGCGACTAAGAATAATGGAATTTTAAAATATTACCATGAAAATAGAAGTAAATGATAGAAATATCCATGGGAAATCCCTAAGTAGTTAGAGTAACATAGGTCCTAGGATCTTCATATACTATGTTTCCAACATGATCTATATCCCTTCTTATATATGAGTCGATGGAGGGGGAACACTAGAAGTACAATGGTACTTACTCAAATTATATAGTACAGTCAGTGTTGTAGTGTAATCATCCCATAGAGACTAGGGTATGGCCTTAATGGATCATCATGTGTATTCAAAATTTTCCTCCCACAATGGTACAAATGGTCACCATTTCCCATTCTGATTAATGGAATACAAAAAAGATTTTATTTTATAAAAAAAAAATTCCCAATCACATATAAAATAAAATAATGATTACATTATCACATATCCTCCTAGTACTAATAATGTAATGAACCATTCTTAGAATCACAGAATCATGCCAATCACATATGTTTGAGTCCAAAAAACACATAAAAGTATGGGATTCCATTATAGTGCACATCCCTTTAGAAAAATATTTAGAATGTTCCAATATAGCCAAGTCATTTTTAATGTAAACACTCAAATTTTAGAAAGAAACTTATTCTGCAATGATTTCATGTTCTAAAACCATTCCTTTTCCCTTAAAACATATAAAAAGTGTTCAATATATAAGAATCCTTATTAAAAATCCACATATGCACCTCACCATGAGTTAATATAAATAAAGGGGTAATATATATATATATATATATATATATATATATATATCTACGTGTGCATGGGTGGGTGGCTGTAAGCCACATTAAATGAGCTAATATAGTGGAAATTTTCTCAAGGATTCCTAGATAACTAGTCATTGCCCTCTGGATTTTATGAAAGCCATTTAAAATGAAAAAAGAACATTTTTATTTTTTATTTCACTCGATAGAAATAATTTGGAAAACCAATAAAACATTTAAGGAAATTTATATTTCAAAAAAGGTAGAAAACATGATTTAGAAAGAGGAACACATGAATTGTGTTTATAGAAAACATTGAAAACATGAAATGAATCTTTTCCAAGAATCAAATCAAGTTTCCATAACATAAATATTTTTTATAATAATAAAAACACATTTTGAAACCACTAATAAAATATATTTTCCAAATTAATGTCTTGAGAATATGGTAACCTGCCTCAAAATGCTAGAATCAAGTCACAAGGTCTCCAAAAGTCATCGCCTTTGAGGAATATTGCTACAGCATGTCTCACATCAAACATAGTGATCTATATGAAAAAATTGAAAAAAACACCACCTACAAGATAGGGTCCAGCTAACCACATATATAAGTAATGAGAACGAATAATGATGAATAATAATGAGATGGAGGGGGAGGAAATCTTACTAAAAAAGACATCATGAAGTAATAAGGATTAAATCAACCTAAAATGGGGAAATAATAGGATAAGGAGAAGTGTGTGGTAGGGATCCTTGATGCGTGTAGTGTCCAGAAAGATTAAGGGTGAGGGGAATAGATACCCAATTGAGGGTTTATCTTATTTTTGGAAAAATATAAATTTCTAAAAAAATTTAACCTACATGGAGATTATACACAGCATGGCCACATAGTTGAAAAATCATAAACCAACCATGAACCTATTGCTTGGTTCCAGGAGTAGCACATGCGGGTAGGCCTCAAACTATGGAAAAAAATGTAGTGATCTTGTGGTTCATCTATTTAAAAATAAGGAAGTTGTCTCATAGGTTTTCCATGTTTTGGAAAACTTTGTTCCTTCACCATGTGATATGTTCTGCATGACAAAAAACCTCTAGTTTTGGAGGCAAAATAACTGGAATAAAAATTAAATAAAATGGGACTCATAAATAAATTAAAATCAAATAGTTTTGAGTTAGGTTTTGAAAATGATACCTATCATGAATATTTTTACACTGAGAAAGTATAATCATATTTTTTTATAACAACATAATACAAGGACTACTATTATCAATGTTGTGACTCAAAATGATAAGACTAAAGGACTAAACCTCAATTCATTTTCCCAACCCAAAGCTCTAAAATCCAAAATAGAAACAAAGAAATCATCCACAAAAAACAAATAAAAATATCAAAATTTTTACAATGAGACCAAGGAACAAAAAATATCTAGTGACACAATAGAGATAGAAAGACCCGCATTTGTAAACAGAACTTCTAAAACATGGAACACCCTTACCTGTAATAAATATTTCAACAAAGTGAATCAGGATGGTCTTTTCGAGATATCTATGAGCATCTATCAGAAGACTCGTTGTCTTGATCAACAAAATTATTTTTATTGGGGTTGGGTGGGGAGGGAATAATGATATTCTTCATCAAGGAATATTGAAGACCAAGTTCAATACATGATCCTTCAATGGGGTCATCCCCACCTAATTAGGAATCTAGTCAATTATTGATCATCGAAGATAAAATAAAATCAAATGTTCAGATGGGAACCAATAGAATCATGAAATTATGCATGTATTGATGAATTACACAACTTCACAATAGAAAAATTAGAATATCCCAAAATGGTTCATCTATTGAAACATGGATTCCTAAAAGAATGAAAATAAAAACAAGTCCACCAGATTTGAAATCAGAGTTATCAATAGAACAAAAGTATCCTAATAGAAACCTCTAACACCTAACCATACTCAAAGATATTTCCAAGATATAATATATATAAAATAGGGAACCACCAAAAACGATAAACACTTTATAAAAACAAGAACTCAAAAGACTACATCCCAGAATAACGACTACATTGACCAACCAATTAGAAATTGGCAGAAAATATATGGCTAAGAATTACCAAAAAAAACATTCCTAAATAGGATAGATATGTGATCCAGTCTCAATTCAAGAGAGGAAAATCTAAGATCAGTTCTCAAAATACCCATCCGTAGCAAACCCACTTGATCAAAAAAATAATGTACCATTCTCTGCCATCCCAACCACCACTGCTACAAAAAATAGGCAAGTGAGGGGCCACCTTATATCAGTTCTATGTAAAAACTGCTGATAAAGAAACCATGTATCATCGCTAAAATTTTAGCGATGATAATGTGATTCTTTTTCAGCGATTTTATAGCGCTAATAGAGGGACTCTTTACTAGATCCAGAAAAGAGCTAATAATGAAACCCTATATTAGTGCTTTCTTAGCGCTGAAAGAGACTCCCTCTATCAGTTCTAGAAAAGCGCTGATAAAGGTTCCCTTTATCAGTGCTAAAATTTTAGCACTGATACAAGGTAACCTTTATCAGCACTAAACAAGCATTGATTAGAAGACCCTTTATCAGTTCTAGAAAAGTGTTGATAAAGAATCCCTGTATCAGTGCTAAAATGTTAGTGCTGATACATGATGGATTTATCATCGCTTTTTTAGCAATGATAAAGAAGACCATTATCAGTGCTAAGAAAAGCACTGATAAAGGTGGGATTTATCAGCGCATTGTTAGCACTGATAAAACCATAGTCCATTTTTTGATAATGTCGGTTACACAGTTCCCTCGTTTTATCGCAACCTAAATCTCTCGCGGTACTAGAACCATTCGACTCCCCTCCACCGCCCATTGATTTCACATTGTCGGACCTCCTCCACCATCGAGCTTCTCATTGCCAGACCTCCACCGCCCGCTGAGCTTCGCGTTTCCAGACCTCCACCGCACACAATTCCCTCGAGCTTCGCTTTGCCGGACCTCCACCGCCCGCTGAGCTTCACCTTTCCAGACCTCCCTTTAAGGAATTTTTTCCAAATTATTCTTTAATATCATTCTCCTCTCCCATCACACATATCCATATGTTGATTTGGAATGATATATTTAATGTATATTTGAGATTATTATGGTTTTAGGCTACATGATTCATCCTTTTCTTCTTCTTCATGTTTGTCTCTATGGTAATTCCCCCTGTTTAAGCTTGAGTTTGGTCCAACTTCTTCTAATGGTTCTAGGACAATTATTCTATAAATCATATCACGCTATTAAAACATTTTTAATTGGAGTTTTGGGATGTGAGGCTTCCCATCAATGGTGTTCAAGTGGATTTTGTGTTGAATTATTTCATCCCTAGGTTTCATTTCCTCTGGTGGTGATGATTCTGCTTCATCGTAGATTTAGGAGTGTTCTTCATACATATTGTGTTGTGGTTCTTGGGGGTGATCATCCAATATATTTCTATTACTCTGAAGGTATCACCTTTTTTCTAATGACCATGGTGGGTTTTTAGGTGATTTGGTATTTGTTTATTATAGATCCTAGAAACCATACAATTTGATGGTGGTATGGCTGGATGTGTTATATAAATTCTTCTAACAATCACCTTTAGGAGAAGGTGTGGTTTTAATTATAGAATATATATGCTTTGATTTAATTATATTATTTTGTTATGTTGGGTTGGAAATTGGTGATGAGGTTCCTAAGGTGATGAATTCTAGTTAGTTGTCTTGTTAATGAAGTTTTTGATGATGATGTTGATCAGGCGCATCACGGTGCAGCTATCAAGGCATGAGTATCATCATGATTTGAGGCATGATTTGATAGAATATTTTTGTTTTAAATTTGAATTTAGTGTTTTTTATGGGTTATTTGTTATAATTTCTCATACTATTTGAACATATGTGGATATGAAGTATTTATTTTTTCTTTTATCATTATTCCATTATTCTAGGATTTTATATTAGTATAGTTTATTTTACTTTAAATCAAAATGTGGAATATTTGGGGAATGTTGGAAATGGGTTGATTTTCATTAAAAGGGATGGGTTATTCATGTAAAATATCTCTTGAGAAACCTAGTATTGGTGAAATTATTGATATTCTCATCATCAATGCTGACCGATGAGTTTACACTATCAGAGTGAAGTTTATGAAAAATGTAAGGTCCTTCACCCTCAGATTCCAGTTTCACAAGATTCCTCCTAGGTATCATTGATTCCCATAGATCAAACAACATGTCACCATAAAGTAAGAAATGAAGGATAAAATTTTTCTTTAATGACAACACCACCCGGTTCTGATGCATTTCTAGGTCATCCAATGCTTGAACCTGATTTTCTTTGGGGGGGGGGGGTTCCCCCTTCTTTCCTTCATGCTATCTAAGTGACTTTGTGTGGAAATGCACTTGTATGGAATGATGCCCAGAACACCAATATTTCTATCCTTGCCACCCCTACCTCTATCATTGTCATTCACCCTCACTGAGGTTACTGACTGCTTCTCTATAGTGGCAAGGTCCCTTCCTAGTAGTGTTTGTTCTGTCTCCCTTCGCTCTGATCATGTCATCTAGCTTCCAAATACTTATTGATCCAGAGAGAACTCCCTCACCAGTCCCCAAGTTTCATTACCCATCCTTCCCTTGACCCTTTAGATCCTCATATCCTACTCATATGATGCTTACCAACTAGAATGTATTATGAACATGTTCAAAATCAAGGGACCTCAATGTGAGATCATCCTCCCACTTCAATAAGGCTACAAGCTCTAGATCCAATTCCAGAGCCTTGTCCTACCCATAATTATTATCTTCATATGTAATTCTCATGGTCTTAGTTCCCATGTTAAATTAGACTTCCTCACTATAGAAATAAAAAAGAATAATGTCATTGTTGTTGTTGTCAAATAACACAAAAAACCCTATTATAATCATAGAATTCACCTGGAAGATTAATTTTCAGGGATTTCTACACTCTGACCCTTCCAACAGACACAAATGATTATTTTGGCACAATAAATATGTTGTTGAGACTGTTCAAGATTTCAATCAATTTATCACTACCATGGTGTCCAACAGTGACACCTCCTTCCTTATGAATTTTGTTTTTGGAAGCTATGACCCACTTCAAATGGAATCTCTATTGAGTGAAAAAAATACCTTCGATCCCGGCCACCAGCCATTGTTTGTTGGGGGTGAATTTAATGTCATTTCCAACCCAAAGGAAAGTAAAGGTAGATGCCCATTCTAGGGTAAGGCCATCATGGAGTTTGTTAAGTTCATGGTTGGGAAGGGCCTCATTGATCTCATCTTCTCAGGTGACAGTTTCACCTGGTACAACAACTGCAGGGGCCATCACTGCTTATGGAGTCTATTGGATAGGTGTCTATACAACATGAAAGCCACTAACCTATTCTTAGATACAATGTTTTTCCATCTTGCTTGAGGTATTTTCATTCACTCCCCCCTCCTAGTTTCCATTTCTTCTTGGCTTGATCATCAGGGACGGTTTCACTTCCAGCAGAAGTGGGTTAACATCCTTGGGTACCAGGACATGGTTTCTGAAATATAGAATGAACCCTCTAGGATTATTGGGCCACCTTCAACCGCAGTCACCTGACCTCAAACCCCCGATTGGTGCGTGTTCTCCCCTTCCTCCTTAGGAAACTTCACCACCTGGTCCTACAGTCGCATATGGGATCATTCAGAGTATTTTGATATATGGAATGATACCATTTGTTTATTGGATTATTAACACTAGTTTGAGATTTATGTGTGACTATATACATATTATATTTTCTTATTTTTTCTTACACACCACCACTTGAGTTGAGTAAACTGATTGAAATCCATATTGGTACATTGGTTCCGATGTGGATATGGTTTTTTATGTGTTTGTGACATGTGTATGTGTGGATATATGGGTATTTAGGCATGATGATATTGAATTTAGGGAAGAGATCTAGGAGTGGTAGATGTATCATTCTTGATTATTCTTGTGCTTGGTCTGGGGTGATTTGAGGAAACTATAATGAATCTAAAGTAATTATATTTAATGAAGATGAATAAATACTAATGGTTAGGATCTATTAATCTCTATTTTTATAAGTATGTGGTTCTCATCTAATATATTTGAAAGACTTGTTTTGTGTACTTGAACCATAAATAAAAATATTTGAGATTCAAATAGGATGAAGATGAATAAATATTAGATGGATGCTAATCGTTTGACAATAGAGTACACGAACGGAGTGAAAGAGTTCATCATGTTTGCAGAGGATCATGCAAAGGATCTTAATCAAATACTTTTTCCATATTTATGTTGTTGTTATTCTAGAATACTTACTCCAGAGGAGTTGGAAGAACATTTTATATGTCATGGAATAGATCAGAGTTATAAATGTAGGAATAAACATGGAGAAAAGGCGAATGTAGCTACAGGCTGGGATAAAACTGCATTTTATGGATCATCAGATATGAATACAATTATGGATAATGAAGAAGACAGTATGGAGGATGTGATTACAAATGTCAATGATAATGAAGATCGTATTGAGGAAAGGAAAAATATAATTGAAGATGAACTCCATGATTGCCCAAAATTGTTGATAAGTTAAAGAGTTGTGCAAAAAAGTCATTATCTACTGGTTGCACTAAGTATACAACATTGTCAGCTATACTGAAGTTGTATAAATTGAGAGTAGGAAATGGATGTAGTGATTTCAATTTTATGGAACAACTTTCTCTCTTGAATGACATGCTCTTGGAAGATAATGAGCTCCCAAGCCGGACATATGAGGCTAGACGAATGCTACACTCGATGGGTATGATTTCTGAAAGAATACATGCCTGACCGAAAGACTGTATATTGTTTTTCAAGGAGAAAAAATGACTTACATAATTCCAAAAGTGTGTTTATTTTTTATATAAGAAAGATAAATCCAATCCTATGAAATTTTTATGGTACTTTCCAATCATTCCAAGGCTTAGGCGTCTATATGGATGTGAAGAAACTGCAAGAAAATAGTCATGGCATGCAGATATAGGATATAAATATAGTAAATTACATCATCCGGCCGACTCTCCATAATGTAAAGAAATTGATCATGAGTACCCTGAATTTGTAAAAGAGTCGAGAATCCTTCGTCTTGCGTTATCTATTGATGGAGTGAATACTTTTGGTTTTCAAACCAGCACTCATAGTACATGGCCTGTTATGTTGGTAAATTATAACCTTCCACCCTGGTTATGCATGAAGCAGAAATTCATCATTTTATCTAAGCTTATATCAGGACCAAAACAATCGGGTAACGATATTGATGTCTATCTGGCTCCTTTGATCGAGGATTTGATGTTATTGTGGGATTCAGGTGTTATGTTGTATGATGCTTATAAAAGTGAGTACTTCACGTTGAGAGTGATTTTTTATCGGTCTATAAATGATTTCCCTGCTTATGGAAATTGTCACGATGTTGCATTAAAGGAAATCAAGGGTGTCCCATGTGAGAAGAAGATACAGAATCAATTTGGTTGAAACATTAATCGAAATATGTGTTTCTAGGACATCATAGATTTCTACCTCGTTGGCATAAGTACTGATCTTGGACGACATCATTAAATGGATGTCCAGAACAACGTTCAACACCGTCTCCCCTAATAGGTGATCGACTGTTTGAGAAAGTAAATGATCTGAACACTGTATTTGGTAAACCTTTTTTGAATAACCTTACGAAAATCGGTTGGAAAAAGAGATCGGTTTTTTTAATTAAAATAATGGAATTTTTTGTACGTCATACATTTTTTTGATGTAATGCATGTGGAAAAAAAATGTATGTGACAGTGTTATCAGAACGTTGCTAAATGCCCCTAGAAAAACAAAATATGGAATTAAGGCAAGGTTGGACATGGTTAACAAGGGAATACGAGAAGATTCGGTACCCGTGAAGGGTGAAAATCAAATGGTTCTTCCTCCACCTGCTTATACTCTTTCTAGGGTGGAGAGATATCAGTTTTTCATCTTCTTCAATGATGTAAAGGTTCCAGAGGGGTATTCATAAAATATCATGAAAATTGTGTCAATGAATGATTTAAAGTTAAAAGGTTTGAAATCACATGATTACCATGTTTTGATGTAAGATCTAATTCTTATATACCTAGGTTGCATTTTTCCCAAGAATGTTCATTATACGTTAACCAAACTTGGTTCCTTTTTCAAAGCTATATGTATCAATGTTTTAGACCCGGTGAAATTTCCATCTATGTAAAAAGAAATTGTCATCATATTATGTGAATTAGAAATGTTATTCCCACCAACATTCTTTGATATGATTCTTCATTTGATGATTCACTTGGTGAGAGATATTTGACTTTGTGGTCATGAGCAATATAGATGGATGTATCATGTTGAACGATATATGAAGATTTTGAAAGGGTATGCTAAAAATCAAAGTCGGCCAAATGGTTTTATAGTGGAGCAATATATTGTTGAGGAAGCCATTTAATTTTGTACCGAATACCTATCTAATGTGGAAAGCATTGGTATCCCAAAATCATGTCACACAGGATGCATTGAGGGTGAGTGAATTTCTGGAAGAGAAGTTGTGACAATCAGTATTACAGATTGAGAGCATGCGTATCTTAATGTTTTTCAAAACACATGGGAGGTTGTTCCATATATTGAAACTCACAAAGAAATTCATAGGCAGTTGAATCCATCATGGGCTGAAAAATGGTTATCAAATAAACATTATGACCAGTTTATAGGATGGTTTCAGGACCATATTTTTAAGTAGTTGGATGAAAATCTGAATTCAATTTCCGAACAACTTCGATGGCTAGCTACTGGACCAAGTGTGTTTGTATTATCTTATAGTGGTTGTGTAATTAATGCTTATACATTCTATATAGATTAACATGATGAATATATTACCATGAAAAATAGTGGAGTTACACTAGTGGCTGAAGCGATTCATGTTTCTATTAGTACAGACAGAAATCCAATTTATTCAAATGTGTCATACATTGGTATTGTCAAACTAATATGGGAGTTGGATTATACAACATTCCAATTGCTGATTTTTCAATTCAAATGGGTTGATAACAATAGTGGTGTTAAAATAGTTGAATGGGGATTTTTTAAAGTTGATTTTTTTAAAGAAGGGTAGAAAGACAAATAGTTTGTCATGGCATCACAAGCAGTATAATTTTTTTATGTCCCAGATCCCACAATCCGAAAGAGGTCGATTGTCCTGTTATCTTCCAAAACTAATGAAGGTTCTGATGAAAATTCAGTTGGGGATGATCCTTTCAGTGGTACGTCACAATCATTTCAAAGAGGTCCCAATGTAGATGATCATTTGTATGTTAGAGGAGACCACAATGAAGAGATTTCGATAGTCGATAGAGGTGTCAAATCCCTTCATCCTTTGAAAAAAAGAAAGAGAGTTCAATAAATATGTTATATTTTGTTTGTAATATAGATTTGTTTTATCTCATGTTATTATCCTATCATTACTGAATTTATGTAATCTAAATTAAGTGTTCAACCACTTTTACGGACAATGACTTCTGCACATTCTGGTGCTCCTAACCATGAGGCTCAACAATTCTCTCATGCTGCGGCTACTGTTTCTCCTGCTGCTCATGCAGCTGTGGCTGCTCCTGTTGCTTCTCCTGCGGTGGCTCCTATTGCTCCCACTACTCCTCCTACTACAGCTCCTGCTACTCCTACTGCTCCTGCTGCGGCTGCTGCTGCTCCTTCTTCTGTGGATCCTATTGCTTCTAGTGTTGAGGTCCAACAACCATCATCACATGTCGTTGATACCATTTCATATTAACATATAGATGATGTTGATATCAATTAAATGGTCAGGAATGAAGAACCAACATCGCAGAAAACATAGGTGCGTCGTAGTTTGATGGTGTTAGCCAAAGTTCTTTAGGTGAAAAGAAAAGGCATAAAATTTGATGTCGGATGGAATTCACGAGGCCAACATGTCAATCCAAACAAGGCTATGTTTAGTAGCTACATTGGAGTTCTCACTTGGCAGCACGTGACAATTGACATAGATTCATGGGACCATGTTGTGTCAAGGCAGAAGGTTGTGATCTGGGAAGAAATTACGGTAACATTATGAATTTATTTCTTTAATTTAATAGAAAATAAAATAATGAAACAATGTCTTACTATTCTCAATCTCTTTCAGAATACATTTATAGTAGATGATTCACATAGGGATTATGTACTATGTCTTGCAGGAAGGATTCATCGAGGTTTTCGCACTATTTTAACAAGATGTCACCTGAATGATTCCGAAAGTAAAATAAACCCGTACCCACCCATTGTCTTCACTCACCTGATATCCCAAGAAGAATGGGATGTATTTATTGGCCGTCGTGGGGATGAGAAGTTTCTGGCACATTGTTGGTGATAATACGTTTTTTGAGGATACCTGTATTCATCACTTTGATTTTCAATATTTCATTTATGAAACCAAAACACTATAATGAAAATAAGGAACGCGTATCAAAACCAGCATACCCCTATCATAAAGAAAATATGGGGTATGCTTCATTAGAAAATTAAATTGTGCGTATTTTAAATTTACATTAATATTGTTAGGTACCAATAAACAACATCATAATTATCTTTCTATGTTTATATGTAGATTGATGAGTCTAAAACCAAAATCACTTCCATCCCACGTCATGTGCTATGGAAGGAGGCACATGTAAATAAAAAAGGTAATTTAGTATATTAGAACACACAAAAAGTGTGGGAAATATGTGTAAGTATGACATTACGATAAAAATATTTGTTTTAAATTTCTATTAAAAAAAATAATTAGTTATTTTCCTATATCTGACAGTCACAAGAATCAGCTACTCCTGTTGCAGAAACAGACCTATTATCGACAGCTTTGAAGCATCCATAAAAATACGATCATGTCAGAGGTGCGGGGATTGGGGTGACACCCCGAGTATATTTTGAGAAGAAGAAAGAACATATGATATAGATGTGAAATTGGAACAAATGAGAAAAAAATAGCAACCCTTGAAGAACAACTGCAATGGAAGGGGGAGTTTCTAGGAACTTTTATCGGTGGGAAGCAAATAGAAGACACAAGTGAGGTACAACCAGCGCGTGAACATCTCGCCCCACCCCCCACCAACTTTGAGGTGAGCCATTCCCCTCAAAGAACTGTTTCATCTGTGGTAATCAATATTCTAATTATTGTTCCCATGAAATGTGAATCAGAAAAACCCTGATAATTTTTCTGTACTGATCTTCTACAGGGTGACAATTATTGTGATTAATATCTTTCAACACCAACCTATCACCTAGTAGCCAGTGCTATAGTGTTCAATATCCTAGATGCCACGCTGCATAATAGACCACTTCCGAAAGATCATATGAAAGTGACGATTACTGTATCTCATGATCCAAATATAGAGCTACCTATTCCACTTATTGATGATGATATTCATATGGTCGAATAGGCTATTGGGATATTCATTTCATGGCTGTCACAAATTGTAAGAGTACATGCAGACAAAGAGGTATTTTTTTTTCAATCTAAACATTTAACAATAAATTAAAAATAGGTCTAAACCAATGATTGTTGTTATTGATGGAGAAAGGGAAGGGGGTGACAATCGTCGGCTCAAAACCATCTAAAGTATCGACCAAACGATCACAAGGAGCTACTGAAAGCACAATAACACTACATATTCTCTATCCAAGTTTACTAGCATTGAAGACTCATGTGGATACAAAGATAAAATATGGTAATAGTCATATAGTGGTTTTCGAAGAGAATATATATGAAGAGGAAAGTCAAGATTTCCTTGCTGTTGAAAATGTAAATGAGATCCTTGAAAACGGTTAGCTAGGCGTTACAGTTTTAAATGTATATATGAGGGATGTTTCAATGAATTGATTTTCTAAAAGCTGATATAATGTGAAAATTATGAACAAATGCATTTTATATTGTTGAAAGATGCATTTATGAAAAACAGTTGAAGGAATTTTCCCATGAGCCAAGATTGTGAATCGTTATTCCTCATACCACATCAACACACCTAACAAAATTAGAGCCTTAAAAAAGGGATTCAATAGTGAACGGTTTCCTGAAAACATTTGAAAGTAAGATTATAGATGACAGACTCTTCCGAATACCAACCATGCAGCGGTAAAACTCTACGATTAAAGCATATCAATTATATTTTCACTTCTTTTATTACTTATTCCTTTTTGTGTTTTTAGGCAAAATTGGTTTCTAATTTCAGTGAACATGGATACTCCAAATATTTAGTTTCTAGATTCAAAGCAAGGATATCCATCAAACTGATGACACATGATAGAGTTTGTGAATCTGTATGACACTACATATTACGTTTTAGGTCTAAACATCAAGTAATATAATTTATATTATCTTTTACTGAGGATTCTATTATGATAGAGAGGTGTATAATTATCATCTAAAAAAAGGAATGAGGACAGGGGAAATGCATTAGGAGGTGAGCAAGTACTATGTCTGGAGAAATATTAGGGTATATGTAATAAAATTTCACTATCCAAACACATCTCAACACAAGTTACACATTCTCCTAATGATCAATTTTTCTACAGTGTCGAAAACAAACAAACGATAATGATTAAAGTTATTATGTTTGTAAATTTATGAAAGAGGTCTATTTTCATCAACAAACTAGCATCCCAAAAGAGGTATTTTCAAAAACAACTACTAGTTCGTTTAATTTATTTATTAATTCTTTATTTTTATAGTTTGCAGTACTACTATGTCTTCAGAAAATCCTGATACTCACAAGACTATATAAATGTCTTCATAAATGAGTGGGCCACATTCCTGATGGTGGATTGTACACAAATACAATGAAGATCTGACTTGGGGATATGTACAATTGGTGGTCATTTTTGAGAGAGGTGAAGGGGATTAAAAGATGAAACATTGTTGTATGAAAATGTTCGTAGGAAAATTGTAATTGTTATTAAATAAAAAATTCTATCTCCAATGAGTCATTATCCCATTTTAACAGATTATATGGACGAGCAACATGCATGAATGCTGAAACACTCAATGTGTCTCTCTTTTGTTTAAAATGGACATAATTTTAATTGAAAACAAAAACTGACCTATGAAAATCTGAACAAACGCATTCGGATTGTATTGATCTTTTATAAGAACGATCCATGGGTCCTTTGTGACGTGAAAGAGTCATCACTGCCTCAATCCAAAGCACGGTGTGGTCGGTAGCACTCAAAGAGTCTCTCTTTGGTTTTAAATGGACAAAAATTTAAGTTAAAACAACAAATGACCTACGGAAATCCAACCAAACCCATTTGTATTGTGTTGATACTTTAGGATAACTATCCACGGTTCCTTTGTGACATGTACAAGTCAACCCCGCCTCAATCAGAGGCACGGTGTGCCCTCTATCACTCAAAGGGTCTCTCTTTTGTTTAAAATGGCCACAATTTTAATTGAAAACAAAAACTAACCTATAAAAATACAAACAAATGCATTAATATTACCTTTATCTATTATAAGGATGATCCAAGGGTCCTTCTTGATGTTTATGAGTCAACCCTGCCTCAATCTGAGGCACGGTGTGGCCAGTACCACTCAAAGGGTCTCTATTTTGTTTAAAATGCACACAATTTTAAGTGAAAACAACAACTGTCCTACAGAAATCCGACCAAATGCATTAGTATTGTGTTGATCCTTTATGAGAACAATCCATGGGTCCTTTGTGATGTGTATGAGTCAACCCCTCCACAATACGAGGCACAGTGTGGCTGGTATCACTCAAAGGGTCTCTATTTTGTTTAAAATGTACACAATTTTAAGTGAAAACAATAACTGGCCTATGAAAATCCAAACAAATTCATTTGTATTGTGTTTATCCCTTTGGAGAATAATCCATGGGTCCTTTATAGAGTGTACAAGTCAACCTCGCCTCAATTCAAGGCACATTGTGACCGCAATCACTCAAAGGGGCTCTCTTTTGATTAAAATGGACACAATTTTAATTGAAAACAACAATTGACCTATGAAAATCTAAACAAATGCATTCGGATTGCCTTTATATTTTATAAAAACGATTCAATGGTCCTCGGTGACATGTACGAGTCAACCCCGCGTCAATCTGAGGCACGGTGTGGCCGGTATCACTGAAAGGGTCTCTATTTTGTTTAAAATGGACATAATTTTAAGTGAAAACAAAAAATGACCTTTGGAAATCCAACCAAAACCATTAGGATTGTGTTGATCCATCAGGAGAACAATCCGTGGGTCCTTTTTGATGTGTATGAGTCATCCCTGCCTCAATCCGAGGCATGGTGTGCCCGCTATCACTCAAAGGGTCTCTCTTTTGTTAAAAATGGACACAATTTTAATTGAAAACCACAAATGACCTATGAAAATCTAAACAGATGCATTAATATTTCCTTGAACTTTAATAAGAATGATCCAAGGGACTTTGGTGACGTTTAAGAGTCAACCAAGCCTCAATCTGAGGCCCAGTGTGGCCGCTACCACTCATAGGGTCTCTATTTTGTTTAGAATGTACACAATTTTAAGTGAAAATAACTGAATTACGGAAATTAAACCAAGAACATTATAATTTTGTTGATACCTTAGGATAATGATCCACGGGTCCTTTTTGATGTGTACAAGTCAACCCCGCCTCACTCCGAGGCACAGTGTGACCGGTAGCACTCAAAGAGTCTCTCTTTGGTTTAAAATGGACACAATTTAAGTGAAAACAACAACTAACCTATAGAAATCCAAACAAATGCATTCGGATTGTGTTGATAATTTAGGAGAAAGATCCATGGGTCCTTTTTGGTGTGTATGAGTCAACCTCGCCTCAATACGAGCTACGGTGTGACAACCATCACTTAAAGGATCTCTCTTTTGTTTAAAATGGACAAAATTTTAATTGAAAACAACAACTGACCATGGAAAATCTGACCAAACACATTTTTATTGCCTTGATAATTTATAAAAACTTTCTACGGGTCATTTTTTTGCGTGTACGAGTCAACACCACCTGAATCCAAGCCACGGTGTGCCCGCTATCGCTCAAAGGGTATCTCTTTTGTTTAAAATGTACACAATTTTAATAAAAAACAACAACTGACCTATGAAATTCTGACCAAACAAATATGGATTGCCTTGATCTATTATAATAATGATCCAAGTGTCCTTGGTGTTGTGTAAGAGTAAACCCCACCTCAATAAAAGGCACGGTGTGGCCGGTACGACTCAAAGGGTCTCTATTTTGGTTAAAATGTACAGAATTTTAAGGGAAAACAACAACCGACCTATGGAAATCTGAACAAGCACATTAAGATTGTGTTGATACTCTAGGAGAATGATCCACGTGTCTTTTTTGATGTTTACAAGTCATCCTCGACTCAATCCAAGTCATGGTGTGTCCGGTATCACTCAAAGGGTCTCAATTTTGTTTAAAATGGACACAATATTAATTGAAAACAACAACTAACCTACAAAATCCAACCAAACGCATTAGGATTGTGTTGTTACTTTAGGAAAATTATCCACGGGCCCTTTTTGACATTTAAGGGTCATGCCCGCCTTAATACGAGGCACACTGTGCCTGCTATCACTCAAAGGGTCTCTCTTTTGTTTAAAATGGACACAATTTTAATTGAAAATAAGAACTGACCTATGAAAATCAGACCAAACGCAGTCGGATTGCCTTGATCTTTTATAATAACGATCCATGGGTCCTTTTTGATGTGTACGAGTCAGACACTTCTCAATTAGAGGAACAGTGTGGATGTTACCACTCAAAGGATCTCTATTTTGTTTTTCATGTACACAATTTTAAATGAAAACAACAACTGACTTACAGAAATTAGACCAAACACATTCATATTGTGTTTATCCATTAGGAGAATTATCCACGGGTTATTTGGGATGTCTAAGAGTCAACCCCTCCTCAATCCGAGGCAAGGTGTGACCGGTAGAACTCAAAGAGTCTCTCTTTGGTTTAAAATGGACACAATTTTAAGTAAAAACAATAACTGACCTACAGAAATCTGACCAAAAGCATTTGTATTGTGTTTATCTTTTTGGAGAATGATCCATGGGTCCTTTTTGGCATGTACGAGTCAACCCCTCCTCAATCTGAGGCACAGTGTGACCGCTATCACTTTAAGATTCTCTCTTTTGTTTATAATGGACACAATTTTAATTGAAAACAACAACTGACCTATGAAAATATGACCAAACACATTCGGATTGCCTTGATCTATTATAATAACGATCCAAGAGTACTTTTTGGTGTGTATGAGTCAACCCCACCACAATCTGAGGCATGGTGTTCCCACAATCACTCAAATGGTCTCTATTTTGTTTAAAATAGACATAATTTTAATTGAAAACAACAACTGATCTTTGAAAATCTGACGAAATGCATTTTTATTGCTATGATCATTTATAAGAACTATCCAAGGGTCCTTGGTGATGTGTACGAGTCAACCTTTCCTCAATATGAGGCACTATGTGGCCAATACCACTCAAAGGGTCTCTATTTTGTTTAAAATGTACACAATTTTAAGTGATAACAGAAAATGACCTATGGAAATCCAACCAAAAACATTAGGATTGTGTTGATCCTTTAGTAAAATGGTCCAATGGTCCTTTGTGATGTGTACGGGTCATACCCCCTCAATCCAAGGCACGGTGTGGCCGGTATCACTCTCAGTTTCTCTATTTTGTTTAAAATGGACACAATTTTAAGTGAAAACAATAGATGACCTACAGAAATCTGAAAAAACGCCTTCGGATTGTTTTAATCTTTTAGGATAACGATCCACGTGTCCTTTGTGATGTGTAAAATTCATCCTCATCTCAATCTGAGGCACGGTGTGCCCACTATCACTGAAAGGGTTACTCTTTTGTTTAAAATGGACACAATTTTAATTGAAAACAAGAACTGACCTATGAAAATATAACCAAACACATTCGTATTGCCTTGATCATTTATAAGAACGATGCATGGGTCCTTTTTGATGTGTACAAGTCAACACTGCCTCAATCTGAGGCATGGTGTGGCCCGTACCACTCAAAGGGTCCCTATTTTGATTAAAATGTACTCAATTATAAGTGAAAACAACAACTGACTTATAGAAATTAGACCAAACACGTTCATATTTTTTTTATCCTTTAGGAGAACAATCTATAGGTCCTTTGTGACGTGTAAGAGTCAACCCCACCTCAATTTGAGGCACGGTGTGACCGATATCACTCAAAGAGTCTCTCTTTGGTTTAAAATGGACATAATTTTATGTGAAAACAACAACTAGCCTACAGAAATCTGACCAACTCATTCGGATTGTGTTGATACTTTTAGGAGAACGATCCACGGGTCTTTTGTGGGGTGTATGAGTCATCCCCTCTTCAATCTGAGGCACGGTGTGACCATTATCACTTCAAGGGTCTTTTTTTTAAAATGGACACAATTTTAATTAAAAACTACAATTGACCTATGAAAATCTGACCAAACGCATTCGTATTTCCTTGGCCTTTTATAAGAACAATCCATGGGTACTTTTTGGCATGTATGAGTCAACCCTGTCTCAATACAAGTCATGGTGTACCCGCTATCACTCAAAGGGTCTCTCTTTTGTTTAAAATGGACACAATTTTAATTGAAAACAACAACTGACCTATGAAAATCTAAACAAATGAATTCAGATTGCCTTGATCTTTTATAATAATGATCCAAGGGTCCTTGGTGACGTTTATGAGTCAACCCCGCCTCAATACGAGGCACGCCGTGGCCGGTACCACTCAAATGGTCTCTATTTTCTTTAAATTGTACTCAATTTTAAGTGAAAACAACAACTGACCTACAGAAATATGACCAAACACATTTGGATTGTGTTAATCCTTTATGAGAATGATCCATGAGTCCTTTACGATGTGTATGAGTATTCACCGCCTCCATATGAGGCACGGTGTGGCCGGTATCACTCAAAGGGTCTCTATTTTGTTTAAAATGGACACAATTTTAAGTGAAAACAACAACTGACCTACAGAAATCCAACCTAACGCATTCAAATTATGTAGATCCTTTAGGAGGAAGATCCAAAGGTCCTTTGTGATTTGTACGATTCATCTCTGCCTCAATCCGAGGCACAGTTTTCCCACTATTACTCAAAGGATCTCTCTTTTGTTTAAAATGGACACAATTTTAATTGAAAACAAAGACTGACCTATAAATATCTGACCAAACTCATTTGGATTTCCTTGATCATTTATAAGAACGCTCCATGGGTACTTTGTGTCATGTACGAGTCAACCCCTCCTCAATCCGAGGCATGGTGTGGACGGTATCACTTAAAGGGTCTCTATTTTGTTTAAAATGTACACAATTTTAAGTGAAAACAACAACTGACCTACGGAAATCGGACCAAACACATTCGGATTGTATTGATCCTTTAGGAGAACGATACACGGTTCCTTTGTGGTGTGTAAGAGTCAAGATCGTTTCAATCTGAGGCATGGTTTGACCGTTATCACTCAAAGGGTCTCTCTTTTGTTTAAAATGGACACAATTTTCATTGAAAACAACCACTAACCTATGAAACTCCAACCAAATGCATTCATATTGCCTTGATCTTTAATAATAATGATCCAAGTTTTCTTTGGTGATGTGTATGAGTCAACCCCGCCTCAATCTGAGGCACGATGTGGCTGGTACCACTCAAAGGGTCTCTATTTTGTTTATAATGTACACATTTTTTAGTGAAAACAACAACTGTCCTACGAAAATCCAACCAAACACATTCAGATTGTGTTTATCCTTTTGGAGAGCGATCCACAGGTCCTTTTTGATGTGTAAGAGTCATCCCCACCTAAATAGGAGGCACGGTGTGGCCTATATGAGTCAAAGGGTCTTTATTTTGTTTAAAATGGTCACAATTTTTAGTGAAAACAACAACTAACCTTTGGAAATCCGACCAAACGCATTTAGATTGTGTTGATCCAATTGGAAAATGATCCACGGGTCCTTTGTGACTTGTATAGGTCAACCCTTCCTCAATCAGAGGCATGGTGTGCCCGCTATCACTCAAATGGATTCTCTTTTGTTTAAAATGGACACAATTTTAAATGAAAACAACAATTGACCTATGAAAATCTTACCCAATGCATTTGGATTTCCTTGACCTTTTATAAGAACGATCAAATGGTCCTTTTTGGCTTGTACGAGTCAACCCCGCCTCAATCTGAGGTACGGTGTGCCCGCTATCACTCAAAGGGTCTCTCTTTTGTTTAAAATGGACACAATTTTTTTTGAAAACAATAACTATCCTTTGAAAATATGACCAAACGCATTCAGATTGTCAAGTTCTTTTATAATAACGATTCAAGGGTCCTTGGTGATGTTTACGAGTCAACCCCGCCTCAATCCAAATTACTGTGTGGTCGGTACCACTCAAAGGGTCTCTATTTTGTTTAAAATGTACACAATTTTAAGTGAAAACAACAACTGACCTACTAAAATTTGACCAAACACATTTGGATTGGGTTGATACTTTAGGATACCGATCCACTAGTCTTTTGTGATGTGTACGAGTCATCCCCGCCTCAATCTGAGGCACGGTATGGCTGGTATCACTCAAAGGGTCTCTATTTTGTTTAAAATGAACCCAATTTTAAGTGAAAACAACCACTGACCTACGAAAATCTGACCAATGCATTAATATTGTGTTTATAATTTATTAGAATGATCCAAGGGTCTTTTGTGATATGTATGAGTCAAATATGCCTCAATCCGCAGCACTGTGTGCCCGCTATCACTGAAAGGGTCTCTCTTTTGTTTAAAATGGACACATTTTTAATTGAAAACAACAGCTGACCTATGAAAATACAACCAAACACATTTATATTACCTTTATTTTATATAATAATGATCCATGGGTCCTTGGTAATGTGTACGAGTCAACCCCACCTCAATTCGTGGAACAGTGTGGCCGGTACCACTCAAAGGGTCTCTCTTTTGTTTAAAATGTACACAATTTTAAGTGAAAACAAAAACTAACTTATGGAAATTCGACCAAACACATTCATATTGTGTTGATCCTTTATTATAACGTTCCATGGGTACTTTTTTATGTGTATGAGTAAATCCCGCTTCAATCCGAGGCACGGTGTGACCGGTAGCACTCAAAGAGTCTCTCTTTGGTTTAAAATGGACACAATTTTAAGTGAAAACAATAACTGACCCACAGAAATCTGACAAAATGCATTCGGATTGTATTGATCATTTATAATAATGATCCATGGGTCCTTTGTGACATGTACGAGTCAACCCCACCTGAATATGAGGCACGGTGTGGCTGGTATCACTCTAAGGGTCTCTATTTTGTTTAAAATGGACACAATTTTAAGTGAAAACAACAACTGACCTACATAAATCCAACCAAATGCATTCGGATTGTGTTGATCCTTTAGTAGAATGTTCCACAGGCCCTTTGGGATGTGTACAAGCCAACCCCACCTCAATCTGAGGGACGGTGTGCCCGATATCACTCAAAGGGTCTCTCTTTTGTTTAAAATGGACAAAATTTTATTTGAAAACAACAACTGACCTATGAAAATCCAACCAAATGCATTCTTATTTCCTTGATCTTTTATAAGAACGATTCAAGGGTCCAGGGTGAAATGTAAGAGTCATCCACGCCTTAATCTGAGGCACGGTGTGGCCGGTACCACTCAAAGGGTCTCTATTTTGTTTAAAATGTACACAATTTAAAGTGAAAACAACAGTTGACTTACGGAAATTCAACCAAACGAATTCGGATTATGTTGATCATTTATGAAAACAATATAAGGGTCCTTTTGATGTGTAAGAGTCAACCCTGCCTCAATCTGAGGCATGGTGTGACCAGTAGAACTCAAAGAGTCTCTCTTTGGATTAAAATGGACACAATTTTAAGTGAAAACATTAACTGACCTACGGAAAACTGACCAAATGCATTCAGAATGTGTTTATACTTTAGGAGAACGATCCACGGGTACTTTTTGGTGTGTACGAATCAACCCCGCCTCAATCTGAGGCATGGTGTGACCGCTATCACTTAAAGGGTCTCTCTTTTGTTTAAAATGGACACAATTTTAATTGAAAACAACAACTGACCAATGAAAATATGACCAAACGCATTCGGATTACCTTGATATTTTATAAGAACGATCCAAAAGTCCTTTTTTCCATTTACGAATCAACCCCATCTCAATACGAGGCACGGTGTGCCCAAAATCACTCAAAGGGTCTCTCTTTTGTTTAAAATGGACACAATTTTAATTTAAAACAAATACAGACTTTTAGAAATCTGACCAAACGCAACCATATTGCCCTGATATTTTATAAGAACTATCCAAGGGTCCTTGGTGACGTGTTCGAGTCAACCCCACCTCAATATGAGGCATGGTGTGGCCGGTACCACTCAAAGGGTCTCTATTTTATTTAAAATGTACACAATTTTAAGTGAAAAAAGAAACTGACCTATGGAAATCCAACCAAAAACGTTATGATTGTGTTGATCCTTTAGGAGAACAATCCACTGGTACTTTTTGATGTGTATTAGTCATCCCCGCCTCAATCCGTGCAATGGTGTGGCAAGTATCACTCAAAGGGTCTCTATTTTGTTTAAAATGGACACAGTTTTAAGTAAAAACAATAACTAACCTACGGAAATCTGACCAAACGCATTCGGATTGTGTTTATCCTGTAGGAGAACTATCCATGGGTCTTTTGTGATGTGTAAATGTCATCACCGTCTCAATCCAAGGCACAGTGTTTGCGCTATCACTCACTGGGTCTCACTTTTGTTTAAAATGGATACAATTTTAATTGAAAACAATAACTGACCTATGAAAATATGACAGAACGCATTCGGATTGCCTTGAAATTTTATAAGAACAATTCATGGGTCCTTTTTGACGTGTACGAGTAAATATCGCCTCAATCGGAGGCATGATGTGGACGGTAACACTCAAAGAGTCTCTATTTTGGTTAAAATGTACAAAATTTTAAGTGAAAATAACAACTGAATTACATAAATTCGAGTAAACACATTCAGATTTTGTTGATCCATTATGAGAATGTTCCATGGGTCCTTTGTGACGTGTAAGAGTCGACCCCTCCTTAATTCGAGGCACGGTGTGACCGTTAGCACTCCAAGAGTCTCTCTTTGGTTTAAAATGGAAACAATTTTAAGTGAAAACAACAACTAACGTACGAAAATCTGACCAACGCATTCGGATTGTGTTTATCTTTTTAGGAGAACGATCCACAGGTCTTTTGTGGTGTGTACGGGTCATCGCCTCCTCAATCCGAAGCACGGTGTGGCCATTATCACTTAAAGGGTCTCTCTTCTGTTTAAAATGGACACAATTTTAATTGAAAACAACAACTGAGCTATGAAAATCAAACCAAACGCATTTGGATTACCATGATACTTTATAAGAACGATCCACGGGTCCTTTGGGGCATGTACAAGTCAACCCGGCTTCAATACAAGGCATTGTGTTCCCGCTACCACTCAAAGGTTCTCTCTTTTGTTTAAAATGGACACAATTTTAATTGAAAACAACAACTGACCTATGAAAATCCAAACAACTGCATTTAGATTCCCTTGATCTTTTATATGAACGATCCAAGGGTCCTTGGTGACGTTTACGAGTCAACCCCACCTCAATCCGAGGCATGGTGTCGCCGATACCACTCAAAGGGTCTCAATTTTGTTTAAAATGTACACAATTTTATGTGAAAACAACAACTAACCTATGGAAATTTGACCAAACACATTCGTATTGTGCTTATCCATTAGGAGAATGATCCACGGTTCCTTTAGGAAGTGTACATGTCATCCCTGCCTCAATCTGAGGCACGGTGTGGCCGGTATCACTCAAAGGGTCTCTATTTTGTTTAAAATTGACACAATTTTAAGTGAAAACAACAACTGACTTGTAGAAATCCAACCAAATGCATTCATGATGTGTAGATTCTTTAGGAGAAAGATCCATGGGTCCTCTGTGACATGTAAGAGTCATCCTTGCCTCAATCCATAGCATAATGTGCCCTCTATCACTCAAAGGGTCTCTCTTTTGTTTAAAATGGACACAAATTTAATTGAAAATAACAACTGACCTATGAAAATATGACCAAATGAATTCATATTACCTTGATCTTTTATAATGGCATTCCATGGGTACTTTTTGATTGTACAAGTCAACCCTGCCTCAATCCGAGGCACGGTGTGGCCGGTATCACTCAAAGGGTCTTTATTTTGTTTAAAATTGTACGCAATTTTAAGTGAAAACAACAACTGACCTACATAAATCTGACCAAACGCATTCGGATTGTGTTGATCCTTTAGGAGAACAATACACATGTCCTTTTTGGAGTGTACGAGTCAATCTCACCTCAACCCGAGGCATGGTGTGACTGCTATCACTCAAAGGGTCTCTCTTTTGTTTAAAATGGACACAATTTTAATTGAAAACAACAACTGACCTTTGAAAATCCAACCAAACACATTCATATTTCCTTGATCATTAAAAAGAATGATCTAAGGGTCCATGGTCACGTGTAAGAGTCAGCCCCACCTCAATCTGTGGCACGGTGTGGCCGGTACCACTCAAAGGGTCTCTATTTTGATTAAAATGTACATAAGTTTTAGTAAAAACAATAATTGACCTACGAAAATCTGACCAAACACATTTGGATTGTGTTTATCCTTTAATAGAGAGATCCATGGGTCCTTTTTGACGTGTAAAAGTCATTCCCGCCTCAATCCGAGGCACGGTGTGGCCGGTATCACTCAAAGGGTCTCTATTTTGTTTAAAATGGACACAATTTTAAGTGAAACAAACAACTGACCTACAGAAATCCAACCAAACAAATTCGGATTGTTTTGATCAATTAGGAAAACAATCCGTGAGTCCCTTGTGACTTGTACGAGTCATTCCCTCCTAAATATGAGGCACATTGTGCCTGTTATCACTCAAAGGGTCTCTCTTTTGTTTAAAATGGACACAATTTTAATTGAAAACAACAACTGACCTATGAAAATCTGACCAAACACATTCGTATTGTCTTGATCATTTACAAGAACGATCCACGGGTCCTTTGTGGTGTGTACGAGTCAACCCTGCCTCAATCCGAGGCACGATGTGCCTGCTATCACTCAAAGGGTCTATCTTTTGTTTTAAATAGACACAATTTTAATTAAAAACAAACACTGACCAATGAAAATCTTACCAAAAGCATTAAAATTTCATTGATCTTTTATAAGAATAATTCAAGGTTCCTTGGGGATGTGTATGAGTCAACATCCCCTCAATAGAAATCATGTTGTGGTCGGTACCACTCAAAGGGTCACTATTTTGTTTAAAATGTACACAATTTTAAGTGAAAACAACAACTGACCTACTGAAATCCGACCAAACACATTTGGATTGGGTTGATCCTTTAGGAGAATGATCCACGGGTCATTTTTCACATGTACGAGTCATCCCTGCCTTAATCTGAGGCACGGTATGGCCAGTATCACTCAAAGGGTCTCTATTTTGTTTAAAATGAACACAATTTTAAGTGAAAACAACCACTGACCTATGAAAATCTGACCAAACGCATTATAATTGTGTTGAAACTTCAGGAGAACGATCCATGGGTATTTTTTGACATGTAAGAGTCAACCCTGCCTCAATCCACGGCACGGTGTGCTCGCTATCACTCAAAGGGTCTCTCTTTTGTTTAAAATGGACACAATTTTAATTGAAAACAACAACTGACCTATGAAAATCCAACCAAACACATTTATATTACCTTGATCATATATATGAATGATCCACGGGTCCTTGGTGACATGTATGAGTCATCCCCGACTCAATCCGAGGAACAGTGTTGTCGGTACCACTCAAAGGGTCTCTCTTTTGTTTAAAATGTACACAATTTTTAGTGAAAACAACAACTGACTTACGGAAATTCGACCAAACACATTCATATTGTATTGATCATTTATTATAATGATCCATGAGTCTTTTTTGACGTGAACGAGTCAATCCATCCTCATTCCAAGGCACGGTGTGACTGGTAGCACTCAAAGATTCTCTCTTTGGTTTAAAATGGACATAATTTTAAGTGAAAACAACTAAGGACCTACGAAAATCCAACCAATCGCATTCGGATTGTGTTGATCATTTATAAGAACGATCCATGGGTCCTTTCTGATGTACATGGGTCAACACCACCTCAATCTGTGACACGGTGTGGCCGGTATCACTCAAAGGGTCTCTAATTTGTTTAAAATGGACACAATTTTAAGTGAAAACAACAACTGACCTTCAGAAATCCGACCAAACGCATTTGGATTGTATTGATCCTTTAGGAGAACGATCCAAGGGTCTTTTTGTGATGTGTAGGAGTCATCACCACCTCAATCCGAGTACGTTGTGCCTGCTATCACTCAAAGGGTCTCTCTTTTGTTTAAAATGGACACAATTTTATTTGAAAACAACAACTGACCTATGAAAATATGACCAAAAGAATATATATTGCCTTGATCTTTTATAATAACAATTAAAGGGTCCTTGGTGATGTGTACGATTCAACCTCGCCTCAATATGAGGCACGGTGTGGCCGGTACCACTCAAAGGGTGACTATTTTCTTTAAAATGTACACAATTTTAATTGAAAACAACAGCTGACTTATGGAAATTCAACCAAACAAATTCGGATTGTGTTGATCATTTATGAAAACAATATACGAGTCCTTTTTGACATGTAATAGTAATACCCACCTCTATCCGAGTCATGGTGTTACCAGTAATACTCATAATTCTCCCTTTGGTTTAAAATGGACAGAATTTTAAGTGAAAACAACATCTAACCTACGGAAATCCGACCAAACGCATTCAAATTGTGTTGATATTTTACAAGAATGATCCATGGGTCCTTTGTGATGTGTACGATTCAAACCCACCAACCCCCTAGACCGCCCCACCCCCCTGGACACCAACCGACCCCCTGAACACCCCCAGCCTCTATAAAGCCCCCCCCCCCCCCCCCCGACACGCTGGACCCCAGCCCACCCCCTGGAAAGCCCCCCCGGACACCCCCATCCCCCCTTGGACAGCCACCCCAAACCCTTGGACAGCCCCAACTCCCTGAATTCTGAATTGAATTATTTATGTACATAATTAACTTATGAATTATGTCTTAATGGTGTATGAGTATACTTTTTGTATGGGTGTACTTGGTTTAATTAGCTTAAGATTTATGTGTTAATTTTGTATTGGTATACTTGCTCTAATTAGATTTTTGAGATGCTGATTTTTTTTGCAGGTGGTCGGGTGTGCTGCTTCAGATTTTTTCATAGCATCAGACAGGGAATTTATCCGTGCATTTTTAGCACTGATAAAACATGCATTTATCAGCGCTCTTTTAGCACTGATAAAGGGTTGTTTTATCAGTGCTCTTTTAGCGCTGATAAAGTCCACCTTTATCAGCATCTTTTTAGTGCTGATAAAGGTTTTATTTATCAGAGATTTTTTAGCGCTGATAAATGCTCTATTTATCAGTGCCGAGCTTTACAACGCTTTTTTAGTGTTGATAATGCCCGTTTTGAGCGCTGATAAAGACCATTTTTGTAGTAGTTCACTCACCCTATAAGTTCCCATTCAATGAAATGATTCCAACAGTAAGTCATTTACCTAGTAAAAATGATCACTAACCCAACCGTCACTCCTTATGAATTTTTCAAAGTGGAATACTAATAGAAACACTTATCCATAATTTTATCAAAAATTCAAACCACCTAAAACCTTAAAGGTCAAAACCACAAAAATGATGACTATCACTGATTTCCAAAATTGATCCTCACCTATAAAATAAAATAAGACACGTTAGAGATTGGGAATTCACCCATTATCTAGAGTTGTTTTGCTACATACACAAATAACATGAAACATTAATCCACCAATTCTTGATTCCCATAAAAAAATAAAATGGTCCAAACATGAATCATAAACTAAAACATAAAACACATCTCACCAAAATGAACATATATTCACAAATATTCCTCATTTAACTAATTCCTAATATTTAATTGTAAAATTCAAGATTCATTTCAAAAGAAATGACCCAAAAATGCTTCACCCAACTTTTGAAAACTCTATCCATATTTATTTCATTACAACTTCAAAACATAAATTTAAATTTCATCAAACAATTATATATTTATAAAACCCATTAGAGAGAAATAAAAACACCACGTTACTTAAAATTTATTAATCTACCCTCAAAAAAAATTAAAAACCAAATTATATTTTTAAAGAACATATTTTGAATAACCCCATTAATTTATAAATCCATTTTGAAAATTTAGGATTCCCCGTTAATTTAAAAATATCTTTAGAAAACACCCATTGTAAATTTTTAAAAGTGGGTTCACATTATTTTATAATAATTTTTTCAATACAAAGTACATAAAATTAATTTTTAAGATATTTACCCATTAAAAAAGTCCCCTTATTCAATTAAAAAGTTATTTTTAACCACTTAAATACATTCTATTACACTCACTCATGTACATTTTTGTTTGTAATTTTTTTCTCAACAACCAAATTAAAATCCATTTCCCTTTATCCGAAATTAGTTAAAACAAAATTCGCAAACCATACACAATATATATAACACTAATAAAGCACTAATTATTGTGTATGAATTAGAATCATGGTGTAGTGGACCATATTTAAACAACACAACCATTGCCGAGAGTAACACAGAATAATTTATATGGTCTCCATATATATAATTGATCTATTTGGGCTCCAAATGTACCTCCATCCCAACTCCTGTATCATTCCCAAAATAAAACCTCTAGAAAATAAATAAAATCATCCCATAGTAACTCTTATTTAATTTCTAGTGGAGTTCATTAGGCACTAACCCATTACCTATCTAATGTGACTCGATGATCCTATCTCCATCTTCCAGACATCACAAATAACAAGGGCTAATTATGATGGATTTATGGTTCCTAAGGTGAAATGAACCTTCATAATTCTATGATACAATTTTTTCATGAACCAACCTGGGTCTTACCTCTATTGGATACTCTAGTCGGACCATGATAATGCAATAATAGAATTCGTGATCCCCATGGTCTGACAGAAGAACCTAAGAATCACTGAAAAACTAATTTGAAATGAATTTTTACAATAAATAATTAATAAATGGAGGTATTGAAACTCAAATAATTTTTTTCATGACTTTTTCATACATCAATAATCCTCAATAGAGAAAAATAACTAGAATTACCAGATAACATCAAAATAGGTAAGTTATAAAAAGAAAATACAACCAAAATCCTCACCCTCCATGTGAGTATCCCCAACTATCAAGGAAAATACACCAACAAGATGTATTTTATTTTATTATTAGTATTTATGGAAACTCTTAGTCCATAAAAATATTTAAATCAATATGAAGATGATTTGATGAAGGAAAATAAAATAAAATGAAACTACAAATATACATTTACTTTTGCGACTATACAAGTGACAACCAAATAATCTATAACCAGAACACTAAATGATAGAGAATAAATGGTTGGATAAAAATGAAACTAAAAACTATAATAGATTTCTGTGAGAAATAAGCTTAGTTGGGAGGTTTAAATGAATCTATTACCCCTTCCCTACATTTTAAAATGAAAACTATTTCACATAAGTTTAAAATAAATAATTATTTTTCTTTCAATAAAAATCACAAAGCATTCATCTTTTTCAAACCACTCATTTTCTTTTCATAAATGGAAATAATCACTGAAAATAGTTTTAGTATAACAACCCCTATTATTAAAACAAAAAATTAAAAACTACCAATCATAAATTCTTTTAAAAACTACAAAAAATAAGTTTCCTTGAAAAACCCATTTCACTTTTAATTTTGAAAAAAATTCCAATAGAAAGACTCACATTCCAAAACCCCATTCATAAGAAAAAACATTAAAAGAATGAATATTTCTATGTGGAAAATTAGTAAAAATTATATCACATGTTTTTATCAATATAAAAAATTAGAAAAATCTTTCAACCAATTTATAGAAAAACAATAATTCAAAATAATTGATAATTTTAAAATAGTTCCATAGAAACATGTGTAAATGAGAAAATTATCCTTAAGAAATCCCTATATAGCTAGGGTAATTGTGGATCTAGTATCCTAATAATATCAATGTAATTCCACATTAATATATATATATATATATATATCTTATTATGAATGACCATCTATAGGGGATTCCCCTATGTTCCATCAGTACCAACTCATCTCATGTAGTTTCGTCAGTGCTATACTATAATCCTTATAGGGAGACTGATATGTGAAGATGTAAGCTATCCATGTTTACTAGACCCACTATTTCCACCAAGGTAAGTAGGAATCCATTACTCTAGGTTAATAATAAAATAAATAAATGGGTGTATTATAAAAAAATTATAGATCACATGGAAATGAAAAGAAATAATACAACCACACTTCCACTCTATGAACTACTAATTCATAACCCCATTCCTGAAGTTAAACCCAAATCTATATCTCATATGTCTATGACTAAAAAACATGTAAATATATTGGAATCCATTGCATTTGAACTCAATTTTCAAAAATAATTACTATGTTCCAACCTAGCCTCATCATTTGAATTTTAAACACCATTCTATTATAAAACAACATTTCCCCTAAGATTCGTAGTTTTAAAATCATTCCTTATCCTTACAAACATATAAACCATGATATTTATATAACAAAACCTAATCCCAATGCACATATCCCATTCTCAAAGGGTAAATATGAATAGAGAGGGAATATATATATATATATATATATATATATGTATCTATATGTTTATATGTGTGTAAGTGACATTCAGTGGTCCAATCTAGTTAAAATCCCCTCAATGATTCATAGAAAAACAAACCATTCCATGTAGATATTTTGAAAACTAATCCAAAGAAGCAAAATACAGTGGTGCATTCCATTTAATAGTGTATAAATAATTTCAAGAACTAACCAAACATATATGATTATTTATATTTCAGAAAAATGATTAAAACATTCTTTAGTGAAACAAACCCATGTTGGTTGTTTAGATAAAATATGGAAGAAATGATAGAAAATATTTTCATGCATTAGTAAAATTTTCAATAACATATAAACTATATAATAAAAAAACTAAATTTACTACCACTAATAATTCTTAGTATTCATTATAATATCTTGGGAATAGGGTAAACTATCTAAAAACGCAATAATGGTGTCCAAAATTGTTCCCAAATTCATCATCGTTAATGAATATTTCAATAATCAGTATAATTTTAGACCAAAAGATCCCTAAAAAACAAAACATAAAAAATAAAAACACCCAAAAAAATGTTTGGGTTCAGAAAAAATCACACCACAATAATGAGAAAGAGTAAAAGGGATGAGCAAAGAGACTATTGGTAGAAAAATATATCTAGAGATAATGGAATAAATAATCAAGGAAGAAATCAGACCAAAATGGAAGAAGGGGAGGAGGAGGAATACTAATTCATAATCCATCTATTGCAAGGTATCGAGAAAGGGAGACAATGATGGAAAATAATAAAACCTGGTGGTATTATTTCATTAAATATAAAATTGTAATTTACAAAAAAAATCAACCATATACATTGTGCACAATATTTTCACCTTGATGGTCAAATGGTGAGCCAACTGTGAACCCAATATTAGGATATTAGGTAACCACACATGCATTAAGCACATTGTTTGGAAAACCATGTTTTGACCATGGGGTTATACTCTTTCAAAATATAGAATCTATCACATGGCTGCTGCATAGTTTTAAAAAACATGTCACTTAACCATATGAGAATCTTTAGATGTCCCAAAACTAGTATCTTTAGATAAATATTACTCACAAGTAAAATGAAATAGATAAATAATCAAATAAAAATAAAAATAAATAGTGTGGGTTTTGGTTGGGAAATTACAGACCTTCACATAAGAATCATCAACTATCATTTTATATTAGCTATTTCAATCAGGATATCTCTTCCCCTTATGTGGATATCCTAGTAAAACACCTTCACCTCCACCTCAATCTAACTATATCATATTTTATGCCTTAATTATGTAGGAACAATGAATAAAAATACTAGTACAAACATCCAGATTAATATATTTTTATAAGACATTTCCTTTGAGTACATATCCGTATTTAGATTATATAAACATTGATGTCAAATTTGAAATACCATCCCTATCACAAACTAACAAATATTTTAGACATACTAGATTCATCTTACATTGTTCAATATATCTCAATAAAATTTTTATCTTTTCTTTTAGTATAGTTGTATTTCTATAGAGTACATGGAGCACAATAATCTTGATGAATCTAATGCATCTCCAAAAACTATTCAATATTTTCACTTTTATATTCAACCCTTTTATCTGAATTGATCATATCTAAGAAATAACTGTATTCCTTTTTAACATTCCTCATAAAATTATTAATCTTATTCTATGATTTTTATTTCCATTTCATGAACATCATGCATATGATCTTTGTAAATTTATTAATGAATATGATAAATTAATTTTCTCTATATATTTATTCCTTCCCAATAGATTCATAAATATCTGAATGGAGAAGTTCTATGGGATAATTTTTTTGAATATCGAGTCTTTTATCTGAAGAGCTCATAGTTTTATACATTTTACATGTATTAAATTACCATTTATTTTGTCCTTTCAAAAATAACACATCATGAAGAATATACCCTAGATTAACATATTTCACATTATGTTTACCAATATAGAAAAGTCATCATTTCCATAAATCTTTATCACTCTTTATTCTCTAGTAATAATAATTTCATCATCTCATACTTTAAGTAAGTTTCATTTTCTCCACATTCCGTGAGTCATAGAACACATACACCTCAATAAATTCACCACACATACTTATTTTTGAATTATCACATCATTTCATTTTTCAAATAACTACAAAATGTGTATACGTTTGTGCTTCAATCCATTAACAATGATAGTACTAGTGGATTATATCATCTTATATTAAATTTAGGTTTATCAAACTACTTTTCTTTTAAGTGATCCATCATTATTAAATTTCTTCGATCCTTTTCAACACTTCTCGAATCCTTTATGTAACCATATATCAACCAGAATATTTGAAAAACACACATAGTCTAGTATCCTTGGGTGATTATTTTTAATTTCTTTCAAAGAAACATCTGAAATGATATATTTAGCATTTCTAATGTATTTAATAATTTTAAATCACTATTAATTATCAACACTCAATTAAACATGAAAAATGTTTATGAATTCTTCAAAAATGTGTCCCATCTGTTCATATATTTCCAACAAAACATTCATTTCATGATGCTACTTCTATAATTGAACACCAAAATTTTCAAATTCATCACAAAAATTCCTTCTTTGACAGGGATATCATCCCCTAAAGTAATTCCTTAAAAACTATTTTATTTTTTAAAATATACAGAATTTAATGACAAATTCATGTTTGCATTCTTATAGACAGAAAAACACAAAAAATATCCCATATCATAGAATATTTTAAATGAAACTTCATAATATATATATTATTCCACATAAATTTATTCTCCTTTAATATCAATGATTTTATATTCATTTATGGGAAAAAAATTATTTTCAAAAATAACATGTTTCAGGATATGATTAATTATTCAATTTATGGGCTTTCCATTTTTACAATATTTAGCTTCAATTAACTATTTTTTTTAAATTTTTAATTTCATCATGTTGAATAATGTTCTTTCTCTAATTCTATGCCTTATTAACTTAAATCATAATTTAATTAACTTCTTTACATTTTCAACCCATGGAATTATATATATAAAAATATATATATATTATTTATTTGTATGATTCAATACACTCTAGTAATTATCACTTGTCTTCTACAAGCTCTTTAAACATTCACTGTCTTAACGCTGAGATCATTACAAATAAGACATGAACTTCTTTAGTTGACCTTTAGTGTTACTCACCATTTACTAACATTGAAAAAATATATTTCTTTTAATTTCGTGTTTCCCATCTCTTTATAATTTATATTTGTCTTAATGAAATGTTGGACACTTAAATTACCCACTTATTCCCCAAATTAATACTCTATTTCCGTTTGGGTTTTATTAAATTTATTTTCAATTCTAGTTATCAATCCCAAATTATGGATATAATTTTATTGTTTTGATATTTTAATGGGACTTTCATACAAGTCATGATTCATTATTAAGTATGTTGAATATTTTCCTTTACACACAAAACTAAACCTAAACAAACCTGACACACATTATTATCATAATGAAATACGATGTAAGACATAAAATAAAGAGTTACGATAATTATAATTACTTAACTAAACAAAAATATATTCAAATTATGTTTTATGAAAAAATATATTTAAATTCCTTACAATTTTTATATTTTTTAAGTAGTTATTTATGTATTGATTAAATTTAATCATTATAAGATAAAAATAAATAAAATAAGTTTAAAAATGTTAAATGTTAGCAAAAGACATATTTCATAGAACTATATTTTTAAATACATGTGTATTTGACCAAATAAATTAAAATTATTACTTTTAACATATTATTTATATAATATCTAATATTTAAAAATAGTATATTAAAAAAATTAATTATAAGTTGATAAGAAATAATATTAAGAACATTTAATATTGAAAATATTCTTTTTTAGTAAAAATATTTCTTCCCTAAATTTTATATATTCATTTACAAGATAAATTCTGTAACGCCCCGACCCCAGTTACCCAGAGTCGGTGCATTACTTCGTAACATTGGCATGATCACAAGAAAGATCAAATCTCGAAAGACCGAATGGTTTAGTAGCCTTGGAAACACTAGATATATTCATAAGTTTTACATTACATCATAAAATAAAAAACTACTACAACAACATAATGTTTCCACAGTCCACACTACAATCCCCTCATAATATCCCTGCAGGTCATTCATAACTTACATCTTCACTTCCTGGGAAAAATAAAACATAGAAAAGGGGTGAGCTCAAATGCCCAGTAAGGATAACAATATAGCGGAAACTTTCATCAATAAGAATAAACATTTAAGGCAATGTATAACTAAAACAAAAGCCTTTTAAACATGAACTTTCAACATGGTATGGCATAAATAAAATGAAATAATGCCATTTACTTATTCACATGGATATTCCACTAATCGAATAATCACATGCAAAAATAAATAACCACTTTCATAATGTTGGAATGCATAATGCCAGACTATCATAACCACATAGCCAAGGCCTCGTGCCAAGACTACAAATAAGATTTTGTCAAGGCCTTGTGCCAAGACACTAGTTTGTCTCATGAGACCTACCGATGCATCGAGGAGCTATAGCGGGCTCCACCCGTCACTTATTAAGTCCAATGCATTCCCATATGAAAAGGTTTAAACATAACATAAACATTCGTATTAAAACTAGCATACGAAATGTAAATACTTTCACAATAAACTATGAATGGTATAAAAATAGCACATCCACAGTCAAACATATCACAAAACCTTCAATACAATATAGAAGTTTTGTATCATAATAAATCAACTTCAAATAATCTTAAAATCCATCAAAGGATGTTGACATAGATGAAATCAAAATTCTTTTTAAAGAAATATCTCCTTTTATTTTGAAATCATTTAAGATCCATATAAAATAAAACATTTTCATTGAAAATATTCTTATAAGCTTGTAAGGAAAGCTTTGAAGATTTTATAACGGCGTAAAATAACCGCACCCGCCGTATAAGTTAAAAAAAACATTCTTACCTCAATTCTGTCGAAAAGGTTAAAAAGGACCTTGTTTTGAAAACGACGGAAAGATTCCTTTATAAACCTCTTATAAAAAGTCAAAAAAAGGTATAAATGACTTTAACCCATATTCTTGTAAATAGTAAAAATGTTTTGAAATACATTTTTAAGAAACATGGATGTGGATGATAAAGAGATCCCAGTAGATTATTACATATAAACAACCTCGGATAATGAAGAGATTGTGAAATAACCCTTACCTTGTACTTTTCCTTGGTTGGGGTAGGTTAACCTCCTGTATAATGGTGAAATAGTTGTTATTAAATTATACAAGAATCATATATATTAATATGATATCATATATGATCTTTTAACATTGATTTGTTAATAATATCTTAGAATTATCGTCGTTTCGGGAGTTAACTTACTCATTTTCTTTTATATGTTTTGTTACATAAGCCATGGTTGTTGTATCTTATTCATATCCAGAATGATATACAGTCCTTAAACATCATTTTTAAATCATCAAATGATAATTATACTTGAATGGATACGATGGAGAATGAATCTCATCGCGTTCGTGGAGACGGTAGTCCGTACGTACGCACGAGCGACAATATCATTCTTTTGATATTAAAATAATATATAAATGGATGGTATATCATATATACAGAATCATTAACATGTTATATTTATTATTTACATGAGTTACACATCATTATTATACCCATCCAAATAATATTATATTGAATAACAATTACACCACGACGTGGAGACGGTAAGCCGTACGTACGCACGTATGGTGACATGTTATTCAAAGGGTGGATAGAATACTGAATATGATTGTACCATACTTATAATAACATCACAGTATATGTGAGATACTGGAGTTATTATTTTAGAATGGTAAGAACAAAGGAAGAAGAAGTGGAAGAAGAAATGAACTTAGAAAAGGGTGGTGAAATCATTACCTCTTCTTCGGGTTCTTCCTTTTGATTTGATCAAAAGGGCTCCTTAGGTTGGATTTCTGATCAAACTAAGGCCTCTAGGTTGTAGTGAGGGATGTTGGGAGATTATTTGGGTAGAGTTTGGCCGAACCAAAAGGCTTTGAAGGTGTGAAGAAATGAGAAGGAGGAGTGCCCTTTTATAAGAGGGGTGAGGGGCACCTTTGGAAAAGCTAGAAATATTAATTTATAATAAATTCATATTCGGTTTCTAAAGGCTCCAAAGTTGACTATTCAAATGATGAGGTGGGGATAGGTCGAAATCAACTCATCCAATAGAATTTAGACAGGTTTGGGTACTTATATTAACCTTATCTTTAAGTATTAACTCTAAGTTAATTAGTTTCACTTTTACAATGTCTCTTTGTATTTTATATATTATGGTTAATAAACTTACTATATACATCCAATAGACCCCCAAGTGGTCCATTAATGATTAACCTATCGTGATATAAGTCTCTTGGCCGAACCTTAGATTTTTAGGAATTTAATATCAATTAATAATATAATATTTGTTTTAAGAATTCTTTTATGTCAATTTTGACACTATTCATTAGTTGATTTTTGTGAAACTCATAACAGATTTATTACTTCGAACAAAGTCAATTAAATAAATCCTAATATATCATATTATCCTAGAAAATTAGTTTAATTCATTAAAAGTTTCATATTATATTTATTTGGGTATTTATAATATCACTTATTTTAATTTTTCACTATTATAGTAATTACTGCATCATCATTGTGTCATAAATAAAATAAATTATTTAATGTCTAAAAATTATAAGTAAAATATCATTATGTAGGAAATCATTTTAGCTTTCTAATGAATATTTATAATCGAAAATCCAACATGTATAACCCTATGTAAAAATTGTACTTCTAAAAGATGTAAGCTTATGCCATTTTTATTTTTATTTTAACTTTATTAATATAATGTGTCCCTACCACATACAAGTGGCTTCAAGGGGTCCCCAAATTGACCCAAGGATGCCCATGGTCGGGTATGTGTCCACCAATAAGGTTAGGACACGTTCTAGGGTAATTTTGTATTATTATAATATTATTTTTTAACCCTTATTTACCGGATTTACCCTTTAACCATGGTAAATAAAATATTTACCGCAGTAATTATTCAAAATGTCTAAAAATAAAAGTTACCTATTTACACAATTTGAACATCCTTATTCCAAATATGGAATCCATTTTCCTAAATTCAAAACACAGAAGTGGCAGAAATTAATTTAAAATTAATTCCCGCTGTCAAAACAAAAAGCGTGTTTTTAAGAGATAATAACTATCAAAAGATTGACACTTGTTTATGTTCGGTTTAATTGTAAAATTATGTCCAATGACCAACATTATATTAAATGGTAAAAATATATTCTAAATATACTTTAAAATCACTAAAATTCATAATTTATCACTATTAATTATTTTGATTAAAAAAGTTGTTTTTAATTAAAATTTAGTAATTTTCACTATTCATCAAAATATGAAAGTTATCCGAAATGTACCAAAATTTCACCCTAGGCTAATTTTGATATTCCGAATCCAAAAATGAAGTCCATTTTGAAATATAGAATATATATGATTTCAAAAAGTAGGTATTACTATTCACAACGGCTAGTTTAATTAGTTGTGGTGTGTGTTAGAACTCGAGGTTGCGTACAACACACGCTATCGCATTATTCGAAGGGAAACGTACCATAGAAGCTTGGGGTGTTACAAATTCATCTATATTGATATATTAATTTAATGTAATGACTATTATTTTTGAATTTAACATGTCAAAATAACCATTGGGATATGTTTTGATATTTTTTTGAAAAGGTTATTTTTAGTGAAAAGAATAAAATTTCATTTTTTTAAAATATTTTGGCTTGTATGGAATAACAATATACTATAAATGAATTAAATACATATAAATAAAATTTCATGAAAGAAAATAAAGTGGAATATAAAAATTATTATTTCAGAAATTTAATTTGGTGAATTTATAAAACCCATTTATAACATTTTGAATGTCATGTAATATTTATTTTAAGAAAAACTATTTTGGTTATATTGATTTAAATTATGTTTTTTCAAGGGGGAATTCCAAAATTTACTTATTTAAAAACTAAAAAATCGTTTGTTAATTAATAATTAAAAAAGTAAATTTCATGGAAATTATAAAAATTAATAAATTTATTGTAAACATATTATTATTCTGAAAAATACTTTTTTTAAACATTTTTTTGAGTAATATGCACTAATAATAAAATTAATTTCCCTCACATTTTAATTTTTTTTCATATTTGAAACTCTAATTTCGAATTTAGTATTAATTATATTTTCATTTTTCATCAAAAAAGTAGTTTCTGTGGGTAAAAATGTAGTTATCACGGTGAACATAAGGTAAGTAAAAGTGAGTTTATCCATGTGTAAAAGAGAATTATAAGTTAAAAACATGTCTACAAAAGAGGTTTTATTTTTTGTATTGATTAAAACTTATATCTTATCTTGTATTTTACACTTTTAATTCCACATATTATGTAAAACATGTGTTCCCTTTATATTAAGAGGATATAGTTACAAAAAAACAATTCTCTCCACACAATAAAGGTTCCTTCCACCACACTATCAAATATACTATAAAATACTTGGGTCCCTTCTGTCACGACCCGTCCCAACGGGGCTCGAGCCGCGACTCCCCAAGCCCGCCTCCAATAGGCCAGGGGCTGGCGACCAGCGCCGAGTAGGGTATTACACACATGGGAGGCATTAGCCTAAGGTACCTGTACACACGCACCCAGAAACACCTCCATGAAACAGTGCAGAGATATAGAAACTGCAATGTAAATGCATGAATACACTATCCGACAACCAGAGAGCAACAAAAAAAGTAAAAGGTACAAACAGGGCCCACCAAAATAAAACTACAAAGCGCGTCCAACCTGCTCTGAAGAAGGGGAACGATGACACAAACACCTGCCAGAAAGCTCCCTCGGCACAGCTCCGGTAAAGACCCCGGTCAACTCGCTCACTAAGCTCCGCCTGCTCTGGGTCCTCCTGGGACTCCGTCAAAAGGCCTGTGGTCTGCACAAGACACAAAAATGTGCGGGCAAAGCCCCTGTAGGGGTGAGTATAAACATACTCAGTAGGCACCCCAAAAACCCAAAACCCAAGGGAGGAAGTGAAAGGCAACAGTCCGCTCAACCCAGCCAGAGGAAACCCAGACGAGAGAGGAACTCCACCTCGTGACCATCCTCAGCTAAACACAACTAGTCATCTCAGCTCAGCTCAGGTGTATGCCCATACATACACCTTGAATAATCTAGATATACACAGCTCACGCCACAATGCCACAAGAGGTACCGACCTCATCACCAGCAATTGTCCACAACTAGGAGAGTACACCACACAAACACTGTCATACCATATGACACTCATCCGAGAGATACACTCTATCGGGTCCCAAACAAACATCTCAGACGCTCACCCGAGAGACCACGCTCGTCGGATAACATCACTGAGGAAACCTCACTGAAACAACATAACCACCAACTCCTCGGATTGGGGATCGCCGCTAGGGTCCTCTAGGGGATACCAAGACCCACTCCGGTATACGTAGCTCATAGATAGGGGATCACTCCTAAGGTCCGTTGGGGGATACCACGACCCGATCTGGCATACGTAGTTCTCACAGATAGGGGATCACACCTAGGATCCGCTAGGGGATACCGTAACCCGATCTGGCGCTCGATAGAAACTCCACACTCAGTTAGAGGATCATTGTCCATATAAAGATGGTCACGATGATACCGGAACCCTATCTGGTATAACTCGCGATGTAGGGGATCGAACCGACGATGCCGCAACCCTACCGAAACCACACGCTGAGTAGGGGATCGCATAACCAACAATACCGTAACCCTACTATAAACCACATGTTGAGTAGGGGATCATATACCTGACGATGCAACAACCCTACTGAGCACGGCCCACCGTGTAGGGGATCATATTTCCGATGATGCCACAAACCCTATGGGGTTAACCAGCTAGATAGGGGATCGCCGCCCGTAAATAAGCGGTCACAGCAATACCAAGAACCCGATCTAGGGTAAAGATGCTAGAGGATCCACTCCGGGCCCACCAGAGGGATACCACAACTCTAACAGTTTAAACATCCCATCAAGAGGATCACAAACCCATACGAAAGTTGTGATACCACACCAACCCTCGTAGGAACGAACCAAGGGAGAACCCTCAACCACTGTTGGTCCAAACGTCGCTAACCCGAGCGACCCACCACAATGCCACACTGCGCACCTCCTAGGCCAAACAGAGGCCACCATCGCATTCCACGCAAAAAAACACGCAAGATAGGCTGTTTACTCGCCTGAAACGGAGCACCGGTAAAAAAAGGAACTATTCACCATAGCTAGCTCGTGCGGGGCCCACACAACGATCCTGAAACCCATCGAGCAGATCACACCATGACGATCCCCTCAAAAAAACAAGCAGAATCGACTACTCGCTCGTCCAAAACGGACACCCGGTGAAAAAAGGTATTATTCATCGAAGGCCAGATCGGGTGGGCCCATGCCTAGATTCCGAAACTCATCAAACGGATTGCACCATTGCGTTCATCTCGGAAAAACACACAGGATCGACTATTCATCCGCCAAAAAATCGGACTCCTGGTGCAACAGCTGTGTTTCCCCGCAAACGCCAAAACCCGGTCTCGTGGGGCCCGCACCCCATTCTCAGTCCCAATACCCGGAAACCATCTCAAAAAGTCCGTCGTACCATCAGGGTCTCAACGCCACTGACGGCATGTCAATCGGACGCTTCGGGTAGAAGTTACAACGGCCCGAAGTCGTAAAATAATAAAATAATATTATTTTATACGACTTTTGTAGCTCCCAGGCCAAGCTCTTGAACCATTAAACCCTCGAACCCACACCGGAGGGTTCGCCTCATTGTTAGGGTGGCATCGCTGCAAACGGTGCGTGAATCTGACTCCCGGTTTGCAAGATACGGGGGTTTAAAGACCCCCGTATGAGAAAAGGGGTCGGACCGGCCCCGGCCGGCCGATCTGGCCGGCCTGGACCGGCCGCCGCTGCCGGCCCGCCCTGCCCTACGGCCTCCGCCGCGCTGGGCGGCCGGGCGCCCCGGCTCCGCCGCGCTGTGCGGCCGGCTGCCGCGGGCCGCCGCGCCGGTAGCACACCGGCGGAACTTCCGCGGACTGCCGTGGACACCCTGGTGGTCCGTTTTGCGATCCGGAGGCGTCTACACGACCCTTGGGACCCGATCTATACTACAACGGATTCAATTTACATTAAAACGCAGCAAAAACGGGATCGGGGGTTAAAACTCAAATCCGCCTACCTCGCGGGCGAAACGCCGACGTTCTGCTTCAGATCCACGCTCTAGAGCTTCCACTGCGCGCTCCTGGAACGTCCGCCGTCGAATTCTGAGCTCGTGGGTGCTTTGTTTGCTCGATTCGGTGGAGCGGCGGCGAAGAATGCCGAGAGTAACGATAAGGGGGGGGGGGGGGCGCTGATATTTATATCAGCGGCCCGCCGGCGCCAAACCCGCCTCGGACCCGACGCCTGATGCGAACAAAAGTAAGGTCTCCCCTAGGGTAAACGCGTCGTTCTGAATGCAACGGCGGACTCAGATTTTCTATCCAAGACTCCGTTCAGAAGTTATTTGAGCCGACGCTCGCACACTAACATTGCTACTTATTTACGGAAACGCCCCTGGTGGCGTTTCTCACCGTAGGCCCGCGCCCGCAAAGTTTACAGCCTTCCTAGGGTAAACGACACGTTACGAACGCAACTGTGCCCTCAGATTCCGGTTTTGAGCTACCGTTTAGGAGATATCACATCCCCTCCACGTGTATAGTATAAAAAAAATACTTAATATTTTTATAAAATTAATTCCGGGCACACCGGGACTCGGAATCGCATGTCGTCTTCGCACCTAGCTCTGGAATTATTCGTAGAAATATTCCAAACTCTGATAGGGCCAAAAACCCGAGTCGCTATATCCTCCCCCCCTTAGAACTTTTCATCCCCGAAAAGCTCTAAGATAATGGAAAGAGACTGGACTCTCAACTGGGTCTCACACACCGGCGAGCTCACCAACCAACACCCACACAGGGTCTTACCAACACCCTGAAAAAAACTCAAGCAAAAAACAAAAGGAAACAAGGCGTACCTCTACTGCAGTAAGTAGAAAAGACAGAAGTCATACCTCTATCCATCTGTGGTTCCTCTGGGTCGACTGCCTCCAGGGCATGCAGCTATCCTCGCCCTCGGCCACCAGCTCCCTGAGCTTGGTGTGGACCACCTGGGGGTGGGGGTGGTGGCAACTGGTACTGCCTACCACCGCCTCCTGCTGCACCAGCTCCGCCGCCATGTCCGCCACCCTGCGGACCTCCTTGCTCGAGACACTACCTCTGCCAAGGCGGTCCATCGACCGGCTCCCTCTCAGTAGCACGTCGGGTCGGACAATCTCTAACAAGATGTCCCCAACCATCACAAGCGTTACACCACCTCTCCTGCGGGTGACCAAAACTAGCCTGCGAGCCCTGTGAGCCCTGAGGCTCAGATCCTCCATCCAGGGGTCACCTCCTGAAATGTCGACCACATCCTGACCCCTGCGTCTGTCATCGGCTACCAGATGTCGATCCGACTAACGAAGTCTCAGCTCTCGCGTGCCCAGCACTAAGAGGCGAGATCTGCTCGGCCAGAAAACTCTCCACCACCAACGCTCGCTCCAGCACTCTAGCATAAGTGGGCAGGCACAATGAAACCACACCTGCTCGGATGTCTCTGCGTAAGCCCTGATCAAAGGTCTAAGCCCTAAAGAACGGGTCTCGAACCATATCTAGGGAGTATCGCGACAGGTCTGTAAACCTCGATGAGTACTCCAACACGGTCATGCTCTCATGTCGAAGCTGCAGACGCTCCTGGATCCGCAAAAACCTCAGCGTCACCGGATAGAAATCCTCCCTGAAGAGCTGCTCAAACTCTGCCCATGTGAGCGTCTTCTCGTCATGGGAGTACATCACCAAACTCCACCATCGCCCGACAGAACCATGCAGAAGGCTCGCCGCTAGGACCACCATCTGATCTGGAGGTGTCCTCACTAGGCGGAAAACTCGGGTGACTGCCTCAAGCCAGTCATCAGCTGCCTGGGGGTCTGGATCACCCCGGAACCTCAGAGGTCGCTGCCCCTGGAACTCGTGCAGCGCACTCAGCCTGCGCGCAGCCTCGTCCTACACTGCCAGCACAACCAGCTGCTCGACAGGTGGTGGCTCGACTAGCAGACCACCTGGAGGTGCAACCTCAGAACCTACACCCTGCTCCACAGCCACTACACGGGGCGGGTCATCAGCACAATCCTGCTGTGGAACCCTCGCTGGCTGTCGTCGTGGTGGCATCGTGAAATTCATTCATGACGCACCACAGTCAAGCGTATATCTGGAGAGCTGACTCAAGAAGGACAAGGAAAAACCAAAAACCCAGTCCTATATGATGTATGTACCGTTATGTCCCCGCGACCAGTGTATGAATGTTCCGAGTCGAAAGATAGGTTATCAGAGTCCTGGTGTATGGATACGTCGGCCGACGCACCAACACTGCAGTCCCTGGCCTGAATGCCGAACTCGAAACATCCTAACTCTACTGCTATGCAACCCAAACCAAGCTCACAGCTAGACTAGCTACGCTCGGAGATCCCAAAGGTGGAACCTCCTCTGATACCACTCTGTCACGACCCGACCCAACGGGGCTCGAGCCGTGACTCCCCAAGCCCGCCTCCAATAGGCCATGGGCTGGCGACCAGTGTCGAGTAGGCTATCACACAAATGGGAGGCCTTAGCCTAAGGTACCTGTACACACGCACCCACAAACACCTCCATGCAACAGTGCAGAGATATAGAAACTGGAAAGTAAATGCATGCATACACTATCCCACAACCAGAGAGAAACAACAAAAGTACAAGGGAAAAATAGGGCCCACCAAAAGAAAACTACAAAGCGCGTCCAACCTGCTCTGAAGAAGAGGAGCGCTGCCACAAACACCCGCCGGAAAGCTCCCTCGGCACATCTCCGGTAAACACCCCGGTCAACTCGCTCACTAAGCTCCGCCTGCTCCAGGTCCTCCTGGGACTCCGTCAATGGCCTGTAGTCTACACAAGACACAAACATGTGCGGGCAAAGCCCGTGTAGGGGTGAGTATAAACATACTCAGTAGGCACCCCAAAAACCCAAAACCCAAGGGAGCAACTGAAAGGAAACAGTCCGCTCAACCCAGCCAGAGGAAACCCAGAAGAGAGAGGAACTCCATCTCGTGACCATCCTCGGCTAAACACAACTAGTCATCTCAGCTCAGCTCAAGTGTATGCCCATACATACACCTTGAACAATCCAGATATACACAGCTCATGCCACAAAGCCACAAGAGGTACCGACCTCATCACCAACAACTGTCCACAACTAGGAGAGTACACCACACGAACACTGTCATACCATATGACACTCATCTGAGAGATACACTCTATCGGGTCCCAAACAAACATCTCAGACACTCACCCGAGAGACCATGCTCGTCAGATAACATCACTGAGGAAATCTCACTGAAACAACATAACCACCAAACTCCTCGGATAGGGGATCGCCACTAGGGTCCTCTAGGGGATAACAAGACCCACTCTGGTATACGTAGCTCACAGATAGGCGATCACTCCCAGGGTTCGTGGGGGGATACCACGACCCGATCTGGCATACGTAGTTCTCACAGATAGGGGATCACACCCAGGATCCAGTTGGGGATACCATAACCAGATATGGCGCTCGACAGAAACTCCACACTCAGATAGAGGATCATAGTCCATATAAAGATGGTCACGACGATACCGAAACCCTATCTAGTATAACTCGTGATGTAGGGGATCGAAGTGACGATGCTGCAACCCTACCGAAACCATGCGCTGAGTAGCGGATCGCATAACCAATGATACCGTAACCCTACTATAAACCACATTCTGAGTAGGGGATCGTATACCTGACAATGCCACAACCCTACTGAGCACGGCCCACCGCGTATGGGATCATATTTCCGATAATGCCAGAAACCCTACGGGGTTAACCTTCTAGATAGGGGATCGCCGCCAGTAAATAAGCGGTCACAGTGATACCAAGAACCCGATCTAGGGTAAAGATGCTAGAGGATCCACTCCGGGCCCACCGGAGGGATACAACAACTCTAACAGTTTAAACATCCCATCGAGAGGATCAAAAACCCATACGAAAGTTGTGATGCCACACCAACCCTCGTAGGAACGAACTAAGGGAGAACCCTCAACCACTGCTGGTCCAAACATCGCTAACCCGAGTGACCCTCCACAACGCCACACTGCGCACCTCCTAGCAAAGCCGAGGCCACTATCGCGTTCCACGCAGAAAAACACGCAGGATAGGCTGTTTACTCACCCGAAACGGAGCACTGGTGAAAAAGGCACTATTCACCGTAGCTAGCTCGTGCGGGGCCCACACAACGATCCCGAAACCCATCGAGCGGATCACACCACGGCGATCCCCTCAGGAAAACAAGTGGAATCGACTACTCGCTCGTCCAAAATGGACACCTGGTGAAAAAGGTACTATCCATCGAAGGCCAGCTCGGGTGGGGCCCATGCCTGGATTCCAAAACTCATCAAACTGATCACACCATTGTGTTCCTCTCGGAAAAAACACACAGGATCGACTATTCATCCACCAAAATCGGACTCCTGGTGCAAAAGCTGTGTTTCTCCGCAAATGCCAAAACCCTGCCTCATGGGGCCCGCACCCCGTTCTCAGCCCCAACACTCAAAAACCATATCAAAAAGTCCGTCGTACCTTCAGGGTCTCAAAGCCACTGACGGCACGTCAATCAGACGCTCCGTGTAGAAGTTACAACGGCCCGATGTCATAAAATAATAAAATAATATTATGTTATACGACGTTTCTAGCTCCCGGGCCATGATCCCGAACCTTTAAACCCTTGAACCCACACCGGAGGATTCGCCTCATCGTCAGGGTCACGTTGCCGCAAACGGCGCATGAATCCGACTTCTGGTTTGCAAGATACGAAGGTTTAAAGACCCCCGTATGAGAAAAGGGGCCGGACCGGCCCCGGCCGGCCGGTCCGGGCGCCGCGCCGGTGCTACGCCGACGGAACTTCCGCGGACCGCCGGGGGCACCCCGGTGGTCCGTTTTGTGATCCGGAGGCGTCTACACGACCCTCGGGACCCGATCTATACTGTAACGGCTTCAATTTACAGAAAAACGTAGCACAAATGGGATCGGGGGTTAAAACTCAAATCCGCCTACCTCGCGGGCGAAACGCCGATGTTCTGCTTCAGATCCGCGCTCCAGAGCTTCCGCTGCGCACTCCTGGAACGTCCGCCATTGAATTCCGAGCTCGTGGGCGCTTCGTTTGGTCGATTCAGTGGAGCGGTGACAAAGAACGGCGAAGAATGCCGAGAGGAACGATAAGGGGGGGGGGGCTGATATTTATATCAGCGGCCCGCCGGTGCCAAACCCGCCTCGGACCCGACGCCCGATGCGAACAAAAGTAAGGTCACCCCTAGGGTAAATGCGCCGTTTTGAACGCAACGAAGGACTCATATTTTCCATCCAAGACTCCGTTCATAAGTTATTTGAGCCGACGCTCGCACCCTAAATTTGCTACTTATTTATGGAAATGCCCCTGGTGGCGTTTCTTACCGCAGGCCCGCGCCCACAAAGTTTACACCCCACCTAGGGTAAACGACATGTTCCGGACGCAACCATGCCCTCAGATTCCCGTTCTGAGCTACCGTTTATGAGATATCACCCCCCCCCACATGCATAGTATAAGAAAATACTTAATATTTTTATAAAATTAATTCCGGGCACACCGGGCCTCGGAATTGCACGCCGTCTTCGCGCCTAGCTCTGGAATTATTCGTAGAAATATTCCAAAGTCTGACAGGGCCAAAAACTTGAGTCGCTAGACCTTAAAACTCTTACCATTTTACTTCTTATGTAATAATTTCCCATTTATCCAATCCTCTAGACACATGAAGTCATCCTAAATCCTATATAACATAGAATTAATTTATGAGAATGTTCGAATTACCAATATAAGTACAAATCACTATGTAATTTTTGTATCCATATTCCTCCTTAAAACCAGCAATACCAATTAAAAATTGATTAAATCAGTATTATTTATTTAATTATATGATATTATCTTTATTTAATTTTCATTACACGCCATTCACACCTTTTCCTTAGAAAATTGTTTATTTCATCATCTAAACATAGAGAGAACTGCCATCATGAAAGATATGTTTTTCATTATCTACTTTCATGGATGGTTAAAAAATGGTATTTAATAAAATAATATGTTATTTTTATCAAGATTAAGGATTTATAAAATAGAAAATATCCCCTAACCTTCCACCGATTTATAGAGAATATAGTCCTCATCTATGTGTACATGAGGACTACTGACTACATGAGGTTATGTATATTGTTGTCAAAGTCTCTGGTATTTTCTTCTTTATCTCACTCTATTTGAATATAAATCACCTTTATAAATTTAAAAATCTCAAAATATTTATAATAGGTCATTTTATTCCCATATAATTATTCATGAATTATATTTTATGGAGTTAAATTAACAATAATAATATTTAGTAATATTTAATCAATAATGAAATAGTTTTCTTTATACTAAATTCATTTACATGTAATATTTGAAGTTTTTAAAAAAAAATTCATTTATAAATTAAATAATTATAATTTGAAAAAATGTATTTCTTTTTGGAAACTAGAAATCCAAAATTTTCATTGAGTATTTTTTGGGAATTTTATGAAAAATTTAATTTTTTGGTGAGTATTAGAAGATACCGACTCATAAGAAAACTATATATTTTCATGTTATTTAAAAATTTAAATTACCTTTTTAAATGGATTAAATATTTTATTAGGTCCTTATAATTAATAAAATCTAATGAACAATGTTTTTACCCGAATATCACTGGATTTTTTGTATTAAACATTTTTCTACATAAAAATGATTTTCATAAACTGTATTTATCAAATTTTGTGGGATTGTTTTTATATTTATATAAAAATATTATTGATATTAGATTATTTAGAATGTGAAATAAATTTTGGAATCATCATTTATAAATTTTTCAATGAATATAATTTAACTTTTTTCGTTATGAATAAAAAATTGGATAAAAAACTAGTTGTCTTGGTAGGAATTAATATGGTGAAAAGGGTTAAAAATAAACTAATAATGGTTAAAATGATCTAAAAAATGCCTAAAAAATATTTTGTGGTAATATTTAGACTCTATTTCATATTGTATTCCAATATTATCCAATTTAGATATATAATTCATTACTATATTATAATTTCTGGAAAAATTCCTTGTGTATCCTCTCCCTCAAATATAAATGGACAACCCCATCCTCTCTTCTCTAGAGTTCATGAAGCACTTATATCAATCAATAATTATGGAAATATATTCCTAAAATTCCTCCCCTCACCCAAGATTTATTTTTTTATCAGAATACCATCCTAGGATGGATTTACTTATAAACATTTGGAGGTTTTTTAATGATGAAGTATTGTTCTTAACAGGTGTTTTCATTTTATTTGTTCTATTACCTATTTAAAAACTCTCATAAAAATTTTAAAAAAATAAAATCAGTATATCCCATATACCTAAATTTTTTGTTTCATTGTTATAAAATAATTTTTTTATCAACATATGTATCTAATTAAAAATAAAAACATCACTCATGCATATGTGAAAACTATCACCATGTGATATGATATATTTCACTTTCCATCACCGACTATTAGGTATTGTTATAATGATGTATCCAAATGAAATATAACGATATATAATATAAATTTTATTTTATTATGAAATGTAAATATCTAACTTATTTTTTTACTATCCAAAAAAACATGATGTGATCTTACAAGAAGACTATCACCTCACAATCCAATATATTTTATTTTTCATTATTGTCCCCCACAAAGATGACATATCTATATATCTATGTATTTAAAGAAATAATATGATACTTATGACCTAATTATAATTATATTAATTTAATATAATTATTATCTATTCGGTCCAAGTGATATGTAATGATTGATTAGAGGGATTGAATATTTTTTCTAAAAAATTAAGTGAAATATTTTTATCAATGTTATAAATAGTGTAAATTATGTTGTGGAATTTAAAACAATGAACGTATAATTTTTTTATAATATTTTTGATCACCAATATCCTCAAATACTCTGAAATATTTTGTAATCTAAGAGAAGAATACAATTTAAAAAATTCATCACCTCTGATTGGGAGTGATAACCCAAATACCGATATACCTATTTCTGACATGGAAGTATAAACCTAACTAAGATTTATAAGCGTCACAACCGACTAGAATATTGTATGGGAGTGACAGATTGACATTAATTTTCAATAGTAGGAATAAACTTTTGAGATATATTTTTTATGGAAAAATATTAAACCGAATCTAGATTCCCAAAAATAATATAGAAAGATACAAAAAATTAAAACCCAAAAAAAAAATTGGAACCGTAGTGAGGAAAATGATGATGAATATCGATGTAGCTCAAGAAATTTGATCACATCAGCAGTAGATGATCGAAAATATGAATCTCTTCATGATATAATTAATAGAAAAATATTCACAATCACGATTTTGTACTTAAAATTAATCATATCAATATTATATACTTCTCTCTTGGTGTTCATATATCATAGTAGTAAATAAACTATTTCAAGTCTAATTTATGGAATTCATTGACCACAATATAGTGAATTATATTGTGACATTAATATTACAATATATTAATGATTTATAAATTAGTGTCTATATATCCAATCAAAAACTTCCATGTCATAGAATAATAAATATGAAAATATATCTATCACATATAATATGAATTATTGCACTAATAATCAGAGACTTATTCCAACCTTTTATTCCAATATCAAATAGATTCAATACAAATTGAATATGATCATTAAGATAAATGAGAGCTTTTTAGAATAGTGAAAAAATTAAAAATATCCAACTATCTTCTTGTTATTTTATATTAAAATAATATAAAAAATAAGTATAAAATAAAAAATAATATTATTATTATCTCTATAATTTAATTTTAAATTTTTTTAAAACAATTTTTTACCACGTAGTCATTATAATAAAAAATTATATTACAGTTAAATTGATCAATTAAAATGGATTAATTATTCTTGAATTTAATCAAAATATCAAAGTATCACAATAATAGGGAATTCATGAAAATATATCCTTATAAAAAAGAAACAATGTAAAAAAATACTATGTGAGCCACAAGAATTTTAGTTGGTTAACATACTATGCCATTGAAGTATATAGTCGGTATACTAACCATGTGAACAAGTTCGTCATGTGGCCATAAGAAAATATAAATTTAGGATATGTTTTAGTTTATGTAGTCACTTTAATTATACCTTATGCGGTCAGTTGAATATTAAATCAGGCAGTCACTTGAAAAATACCACTTCTGTTCACTTTATATAATACTCATGGTCACTTAAAAGTTTCATTTACAATATCTTATATAATGTATGTTAAATTCTATAATATCTCATTGTATCATCATATATAAAATCATCGAAACATCATAATTGAATTTATTGGGGGTTAGAAATATTACCACCATGTCACATTGGATACACTTATGGTTGGTTCTCGCGTTAGGTTAACATGGGTCACTATAACTTTTAGAAACATGATTCACACTCACTTGTAAAAACAATTGGTAACTAAAAATTTATTCATTATTTGATTTTTTTCCACATTAATTTACAATGAAACATCTCTTCATTAAATGTTCAAAAAAATAGTAATCTCATGAAATGATATAATCTGGGGTCAATAGAGGGAGACATTGATGTTACCATTCCATATAGGTAAGGGAGAGCCATTTTGGGTATGATCCAGATGCTAGATGGAGGTGAGATGGTTCATATAGATATTATGAGATATTGAAGATGTTGGTACCACACTATTTGTAGCATGAATAAGAGAATGCTGGTGAAACACATATTAATTCTAACCAAAAGCGGTTTGTTGTGGAATATAGGGAATTTTAAGAGGGATACTCAGATGCAGAAGGCACTCACTGGTGATGTCTGTTATTATTAAACAAGTTTAACACTATTCATGGTACTTCCTTAGAATCGTATAAGATGCCAAAGATGGATCAATTAGAGAATATATCTGTAGCCATAATTTGGATATATACACATAGTGAATGGATAAAGGAACTCGGTTATGGTGAGAAGGATTACCACTATAGTGTTTTTGTCAAATCTAATGTTCATGGAGTTTTTGGGGCGTTGTTATGGATATTTTTGAAGATACAGAATAAAAATAGTGTATACTACACACACACACATATCAATATATATATATATATAATAAACCTAATATAACATATTTTTTTTAGAATTATAATACAAATTAAACAAAACTAAAATACATATTATTAATACAAATAAAAAAGAATATATTTTATATATGTGATAAAATGTTGATGATATAATTATATTAACAAAATTTTATACATAAATATATAATATTAAAAATTAAAATATAATAAAAATTTACTCAAGTCACAATTAAAATTTATATAAATAGAAGTAAGAAAATGATTATTTAATATTAAATTATTTTCAAATGATGATTTTTCATTAAATTGGTGACAATTTAACAAAAAAAATTAAATTGATAGTCACATAAACTATCAGCACAATAAATATTTACAATTTCTATATTTTGAAATAAAACAAAAATTTGGAAGAAATATATCCAAAAAATTCTCTACAATTTTTAGAATTATAAAAAGGAAAAAAATTTAATTCTCTATAAAATTTCCCCTCATAAACATTAATGAGATAAAAATTCAAAATTTAATTAGAAAATTTTGTGAAAATAATTCTAAATGCATAAATATATTCCTACATCAATCAATATATAAAATTATTGAGAATATATGAAATATACCAAAATATAATAGAAGTATAAATTAAAAATTAAATTAAATAAAATCTATTTCATAATATGATTAACAAAAACCAAAATACAGGCATTTGTATTAGTCATTTTTAAAACCAATTTACTTAAAATTACTTGTAATAATAAAAAACATCAATGAATGGATAACAAACAAAAAACTATTATTCTTATTTAATATTTACAAAAAAATGATAAATAACTTTTCATCAAAGGTTAAAAAATCTACCCCTTAGTTGAAAATGTAAAATATTTAATCAATGCCTATAAACTACAACTAGAATTAAATGTTATCAAATTATACTATAATTGAAAAATTAATGCCCTTATATTAGTCATTATAGTTTATGGGATACCATTTTATATATTATATAAAATATAATTATTAAAAGAATTTATTAAAAAAATTATCAAGTTGAAATAAATAATTTAATCTAATAAATTTCTCTTCTTTTAAAATACTATGAATAAGCTCACCATTGATATAATGGAATCAATTTTATTATAAATTCAAAATTTTGAACAAATTTAAAATTTAAAATTTTAATTATTCAATTTGATTTGAAACTAGGAATAACTAAAATTTAATGTATAAAAAATTTAGATGTTATTAAATATATCAATGAATCGAGATTAATTCAAATTGTATTTCAAAAAACCACTACAATAATTTTTTTAATGAAGTATGTATTAAAAAAATTAATAATATATACTTCCCAATACTACTGTGATAATTAAATTAGTTAGAATAAAATAACTCGAACATGTGTTCCTTCCAGAAACAGAAAATAATTATTGAAAAAAATAAAACAAATTAATAAAACATGGATTTCTACATATACTAATTATTTAAACACTAATTTAAAACACTCATTTTAACATATTATCAAACATTAAAAATAAAGGAAACACTCCCTAAGTTAATTATTTTATAAATATACCTAATAATAGACTATCCATATAAAATATAACTATATAATCATCACATATGAAACTAAAAATTTCAAACTATGTATATTTCAACATATTTACCTGTAAAAACAATAATGAAGTAGAAGTTATGGTGCATTAATAAAATCCATAAATTATGATCACATTAAAAATATAATTAGATGTTAAGAAATCCAACACTCTAGTTTATGAAACAATAGATAATATTAATGTTATACATATACCATGTATCATTATAAACCTTTAGTCATGTTTCATATAAAATAGATTAATTAGATAATTATTTTGGTGCCTGATCTATTTTCGGTCCAACTAGATTTATGATAAGGCTTTTTGGAAGGAATAATAATTTTAGACAATTTTCATTAGGAAATATAGAAGAAATATTCTAAGAAATAAAATTCATTATTTATCCAAGTTAGTAATAAAATATTAAAGAAAATTCAACTTCAAAATTCCCTTTTCATATTACATCAATAACCTGAAAAATTGAACCGTTCCATTTACCACCTTTAAAAAGTAATTTTTTTACATGATATGAATCTAACTAATATAGAAAAAATATAGAATTATATTTATTGATTTTTATTATATCCATTATCTTATATTGTTTTTATATTCATTAAACAAAAGTATATTTGGTTTATTTTAATCTAAAAATTTCAATTTTATGATTTTCATTTTCTTTTTTGAACAACATCCAGATCGTCAATGATTTTCACATTTGAACATGATCCCATAATTCTATAGTTCTTATTTTAATGTTTCAAATTATTTAATTCCTTCTCAAATTTTTCTAATTATAAAAAAAAAATTAAATATAATTTCTTGATCTTTATTAATTTGGACAAGAAAATTGTTTTTCTTTCACTTTCTTCGTTGAGATTTATTAATTCAGAATCACAAACCCTTTTCTATTATAAATTCACTAAATAAAACACTTTCTATTTTTCATTTTTTTCATTTTATTCTCTCTTTAAAATTTTCTATATATTTTATCGATTCGCCAAATATAACTTGAAATTTTTTCATTATATTATCTTAAATAGGTAATTTCATTTTAAAAATTATTATCACAAATAAAACTATAAAAAAATAAATTTTCACCTTATTATGATTTTTCCCCTATAACATATGTTGGTGGATTCTTTTTCACTCTCAAAATTATCAGTACATGACTTTGACTTATATTTATAACACCATTCTTTGGTATATGAATGTTTAAATCTCTCTTGTATTTCAGGTGTTTCCCTTATTATTCAATTTTGGATAGTCAGATTTTATATGTCATTTTTTTCTACACTCATAAACATATAAATTTGGAAACATTGTATTTTCTAATATTATCTATCCTACATCCCCATCTACAATCCTTTTAATTATATCTTATAGAAAACTAATAAAATCCTCTCTTTCCATTAATTTAAATTAAGATTCCTTTCGTAAATATTTTTTTAATCTTTATCTATTTTGTTAAACACAAAATAATAGGAATTAGATTAATCAATTACATTAGATTTTAATTTTATACCTTTACTTATTTCATGTTCTTCAATATTACCAGTTTTCAACTTCAGATCCTTTTGAAGAAGTGATCCTATTAGTTCATCCATTTAATTCTCAGAGAAGTTTATAATTTTATCAATCATATCCTTCTTTGAGTTCAAAATTATTAGTATATCCTGAATTATTCTTTCAATTAGAACTTCATTTTTAATGGTCTATTTGTTTTCTAAGATGGTTTTGATTATTTTAATTAATCTATTGATTATTTCATTGATTCTATCATGATTATTCATTTTAAATTCCATAAAATCAACTCTATGAATTCCCAATATGGTTCTCTATAACTTATTAGTTACTTGATGAGTTTATTTTAAATTCCACTATATGTTATATTTACATTTATTTGATAAAATATGGGTATATATATTAATACTTAATGAGAAATATTGGTAATTTATAACTTTGTTGTTTTGGATACATTTTGTAGAACTATTTATTGATATAACTTCAATATCTATATTAGAAAGTTTATATGTATTTAAAATTATGGATGAATATTCATGAACTATTTTTAAAAAATTCCTTCATATGATCCCTGTAGTATAAATAGTCACTTCCATTTAATTTTTGAGATGATGGGATTCAACAACTAAAATTCCTGACATTCCATTAAAAAGTAGTGGATCTATCCTTAAACTATTTTATCTTGGATAATTATTATCTCAAAATAATAATGACATAGTAATAAAAAAATCATTAAAAGAAACCAACCATTGAATGAAATTGTTAAGTTATAGTGATATGAAAATATTAATTAGAGGAGGTGAATAGTTCATTTTAAAAAATTAAGTGAAATATAATTAGTAGAGTGATAATAAATTATAAATTATGCCATAGAAAATAAAACAAATTACATGAGATGATTTTTAAAGTAGTCTTGATCTTCAAGATCCAATTATACTCTTCAATATTCTCTACTTGGTGAGAATTATTATATTCACTAATTCCCCACTCTTGATACAGAGTGATAGGATAGTTATTAATGCACCTTTTCATGCATGGTAGTATAACCCTACCTATAATTTATAGGATTCACAGTTGACCTGAAAATTTTTTGGGAGTCCAAACATGTCCTTCCTTTCCTATTAGATTAAAAACCTAGTTAAAAATATTTAAGAAGGGAAAATATTAACCATACTATAGAAAAAAGGAAGAAAGAAAGATACACCATTTTTTTTAAAAAAAGGAATTATGAATCAATTTCTGAGAATATGATGATGAATATCGATGAATCTTATAAAATTTGATCACATTAGTAGTGGATGGTAAAAAATATGGTGTTCTTTACGATCACTTCAATTGAATAAAAGTGAAAGTCCTGTATTATTACATCTCAATTCTTCTGAAAATGTTGTAGGATTCTCTCTCAATGATCATATATCATCGTATGTGAATAAATTGTTTCATGTCTATTTTATCACATTTGAGGATCTCATTCCAAAGACTAGTCTCAAGTGATAAATAATCTAATAGAATCTTGTGTTATAAAGGGGATTATAGATAACTAATCATATAATGACATGTTAGTGAATAATAATCATTAAAATATATATTTTACCAATAATTTCAATTAACACGATAGTAATGAGATAGTTATCACTCTATTTTACTATTTCATGAAATATCAATAAAACACATTTAATATGATCAACATGATAAATGGGATGTTTTAAATAATTATAATATTTAAAAATTCTGTGTCTAAAGTTCTGTAATTTGACAATTCAAAAACTATAATAATATAGAATAAATAAAATAAATATATATTATTTTTTAAATAATAATTTCCTCAATATTTTTCTACACAATAGTTTTAAATTTTTTGAAAATATTTTTTTATTTATAAAAGTAGATAAAAAATTAAATAATATTAGAAAACTGCTATTAATTAAAATATCAAGATATAGATACAATAGATTATAGTAGAAATTATAGTTTTTTTAAAAAATAAGTAATGTAAATAACTAACCCTATATGGAATAATCATTAACTTTGGTTAAATTATCATGCCATCGAAGTGCACAGTCAGTTTACCTACCATGTGAAAAAGTTCATCATGAGGTCCCATGAACATATAGCTTCATTTCATGTTGTAGTTAATGTTGTCACTTTAAATTTACCACATGTGTTCACTTGAATTTTACCTCAAGCAGTGAGTTGAAAAATATAATTGTGGTCACTTTATATTCCACTCACGCTCACTTCAAAGATACCACCATGATAGCTTCTATGACATAATGTAACTTCTATAATACCTCATGTTATCTCCATATATAAACTCTTGATTACATTCAAATGGATTTCACAGTAGATTAGAAGTGTTACATCACAATCACATGTAAAAACCCATGGAAACATCACAATTCTTCATGGTATGTTGATTTTCCCATAAAATCACATTGATCGATCAATTCATGGTAGGATTCAAACAAATAGGAATATCAAGAAGTTATATAATGTGAAATTGAAGCAAAGACACATGGATGATAACATTCCATGGAAGTAAAGGTGAGCCATTGTGTAAGAGATACAGGAGACATATGGACGTGATCTGGTTTATTTTGATATGTCGATCTCTTGAAGTTACTGGGTCCAATATATTTTTTATGTTTTTTATGAGCATGATTGTATATCATGGAATGTTTTAAACTAGAGGAGGTGTGTCACTAAAGACAGTGGTTAGTGTGTGGGATTCTAGGATGAAGAAAGAAATCATCTGTGATCGGGGCTATTTTTGAAATGGAGTTATACAATATATTGGGATTTCATGGAATCGCAAAAGAGGGTGAATCTAGAAAAAGTTATGCCGGTATGTGCTACCCGAATATTGAGATATTTTCATAGTGCAGTGAGTAATGAGTTAACTAATTCTGAGAAGGATGAACATTAGAGAAATGTTATCGATGATTATGTGAATAAATATTTTTTTTGAACTAGTATAGAGGTTTTTATAGATGATGAAGAAAAATTGTGTGTAATATATATATATGGAAAACAAATAACCATAATATAAAATATGTGTATTAAACTTATATAACTAATTAAAAAATAAAATCAGATAATTATTAACAAAAATAAAAATGAATTTATTTTATATAAGATATTAAATATGTCATAAAATATAAACTCGATGATAATATTAACAATGTTATTAAACATAAAATTTTGGAAAGAAAAAATACAAATATTACAAAAATTATTATAAGTATCAATTTAAATTTAAATAAATAAAAATAATAAAATGTAGAATTTTAATATAATTATTTTCAAATGAATATTTTTGAATTGATTGATTTCAATTTGAATAAAATGGAAGAAATTAAATAATAAAATATCAATACTAACATTATCTTCTTTCTTCACTTGTTCATTGAGAAATGGAAACATTACACATTCATACATATAGACTACAATCTCCATGACAATATTATATTTCATTTTTCATAACAACCATTCATGGTTTGTTATAAAATTATAAATAATTTATTAGAATGATAGTTTTAACATTATTATAATTTTTGAAATAATATAATCTTGATCTATTCAGCCATAGTCAACCATATAAAGCCAATTTTGACTTCAAATCTGAATATTATCTAAACAATAGATGTGAAAAAACTTATTATATAGTAAAAATATGGATATTATTTAAATAAAATTAATAATAAACTATAGAATATTATTTATAAATTAAATAATTAAAATTAATGTATTATTGAGGATGTTAAAAAATTAATGTGACAAGTCAGACCATAGTAGGGGATTTCTAGTCCTAATTCCCTTTCATGTAGACTTATGATATTTTCACCACATGTTTTTATTAATGTGGTGAATAAAAATACATACAAATGTATTTTATCATTAATATATAAAAATTAATGTGTTTACAAATCCATTAAAATTCCATTCCTTCATTAATTCACTGGCTCAATTTTTATCAATTCATAAGGGATATTTTATCCTGAAACCTAGTTTTAAAATGTCTTCTGACCTTGTTTTTATTTTATTCCATATTGTTTATATTTTTTATGGATGTTTAAAAATTTAAGTAAATGAATTAAAATTTAAATTTACCACTCATTTGGATTTCTATAAAATGTAATTAAATTGAATACTTTTTTATATGTTATATATAATGTGTGACTTTTGTAGCACCAATAATTTTTTTATTTTATAATAAGAGTTTAAAAATGAAACATAAATCAAATGGAGATAAAAAGTGTCAAGAGATCACAGGGTTCTGAAGTAATGATGACAAAGGGTGTCTTATCAAAATAGGTTGACCACCCTCATAAGGGAAGGAATCAAGACCTTTGGAAAAAATCTTCACACCTTGGATCACCTTGGTAGCTATAAAATCGCTGAAAACATTCCCTTTGAGCCATGAATGGAAAAAATAATTCATTACCTTTCATCTTTCACCTACAAATGGAATATTTAATGTACTATGTGTAGGGCCCCAACCATATAGATAATTTTAAACAATAATTGAATCAATTTCAATATCCCCAAAGTGGATATTACTCTAGCTATGTTGTAGAAGAAAAATGATCATTTCTTTAGCCTCTGACTAAATAAAATAACCTCTATAAAAGAATGTATAGAAATATTGGACTAAATAGGGCATTTATCCCTGACCACTGCACCACCCCATATAAGACCTATGTTGCATGAATCATATGTGTTCATCTTGGGGTGTGCCTGATGAGGGTACCAATGAACCCATATCCATAGCATAACAGTATTAGTACCACTGGGGGATGAGGTTCATGAAAGGAGAGACCTAAGAGAGGGGTCTTCCTCACAAGATTTATAGAGTTGAATTAAATTAATCAATGCATTCATGGTTTTGAAGATAATACTTGTTCTTGTACCTAGGAATACCTTGTATTGATCTCCATTCCTTTCTATTGAGATAAACTAAAAACCCACCTCAACGATTAGAGATCGCGCCTTTTTCTTGTGTCTATTTCTCCTTACCCCCTAGAACTAGAAATTCATGATGGTTTTATTTGGGGACTCTTTGGTAGACCATCTAATGAAACCATCAAAATAGTGCCACATGAATCTCTACTAACAACTTTAAAACAATAAATGATTTTTTTTTCAATCCAAAACACCCAGTAACTATGAAACGTTGAATCTAGACTCATATTTAGACATTTGATATTATTTTCAGTGGGAAGTGAATTATTCTGAAACCTCCACACCAGAAAATTAAACATCATCCGGATTTATTTAGGCCAAATCACTTCTCCCCATTCATCATGAGAATCATACACATTTTATATCATATGAAAATCATTGAATGAGTAGATGGTTGAGTGGGATACCATGTAGACACATATATCCAGCTTGGAGTTCATCACTATGTTATAAAATATTGTTCATTTCTTCATGTTCTAGACTACATGGATGAATCTCATAGGAGCACATGCTTTCATGAAACTAATATCTTGTCCATGACATCTAGTAAATTCAATCCATATTCCCACCAATTTTGGTTCAACAAATTTATTTCTCCTCTACCCATAATCCATCTAGTTTGTTATTGGAGATCCAATAAATAAGGATGAATCATGAGAAAGGTAATAGAAGGTCTACCGCTTTGACTACTCATGTGAATCCCATACCTATCTTAAATGATATTTCCCCCGAGTTTCATCCCCTTGAGAACCTCTCTAGTAAACATATATTGGAATCCATACATTAATCCGACCTAAGAATAAGACCTTTCCAACCTATCACAAGACACTTGGTGTTTCTTACCTACCAATTTTTCATTCTTTAATAAGGAATCCATATTTTTCTCCATTTGGGAGATGAACTATTTCAGGGCATTGAGAGAGGAAATAAAGTGAATTGGAATATATGAGAGCACACTATCGACCAGTGTAGTTATTCCTACAAATGAAAATAATAATCTTCCCCTTCAAGATTCATCCTATTATTTTATCGACCACCATATGTAAGTGATGGAGGTTATGATTTCTTGGCGATACTAGAGCACCAAAATATTCCACGAAAAAGGATCCTCTACGCATTCCTATACTAATTTTCATGGATCAATTCCTCCTTTCTAAAAACTGGTAGAAAATTAAGATATTAGACATCTCCCTATTGATCACCTGGCCAATCCATTTGCTGTAGTCCTCAAGGATACCATTGATTCCCCAAATGGATCGATTATGGCCATTCACAAAAAAATGGCATCAAATAACATTAGGTGGTATATACTACAAGAATTGTACTTGTATTGATAAGAAGGAATAATACCCAAAAAAATATATTTGATATGATGTTGTCTTAGATATTCCATAGTAAGATTGAATAAGGTTTGTAATATTAGGTATCAAAGCCTTAGACCCCATACAACCTTGAAAAATCCATATTGTGTTCCCATGAATGAAGTAGATATACGGGAGGAACTAAAGCACCCGAAAAAGAGATCAATTACATAAGTAAATAATCCCATTCTTAATAGAAGTTTTGGTAATAAATTTTGTTTCATTTAGTAATAAGCCGTGTCAATGTCTATATTTATTTCTATATTTGATCAAAATACTTTGGGTTGATATCACCAATCACCTCTTTAGAAAAACCAATCCCCCCCTTGAGTGATCACACATTAATAAACCTAGGTTTTTCTTTATAGATACAACTAGGGATATAAACTAATAGAATTTTTATAAGGATTCAAGACAAAATATTATAAGGGATGTTACAAAAAAATATTGGTCTAAAATATTGAAGAAAATTCAGGTTCTTAAACATTGGAAACATCAATAGCTTAGTGCGACTAAAAATGGGGAAGGTTACCACCATTAATTAAGTCATGCAACTCATGCACCATCTCTTCCATAACCAAGTCCCATAATTCCCTATAAAAGTACATAGTGAAGCCATCATGCCATGTTTCGAATTCTCAATTATGTGTACAATCAATTTCCCAGATCTCTATCTCATTTATAGTGGTCTCCAAATACTCAATTTCAGATATAGAGGATACACCTGGGATTAACTCAATGAACACTATTATCCCCATCTAGTAGCCTCCTTGTATGTGGGGGTTAAGGATTATAAATTATCCCTTTAATGAAATCAACCACCATTTCCCCCCACATCATAGTAATCATTATTCTAACCATTTTCCACGAGTATATTTGGAATCCTGGGATTTTTTCTCTTTGATTCATACATAGAAGAAGCATGAGTTATGATCCCCTTCAAACATCTATTTAATCCATGATTATTCATGATCCATATGTTCCAAATTTAGAAACATGTTAGGGAAGTTGTTTTTTTATATTGGAAAGATCATCAAATAAAGAACTACTGTTGTTATTTTCCATGTTATATTTGAGCCCTTATATTTCCATGCTTATCACCTCAATGACTATAAAATGAGGTGGATGGTTCTTCATCGAAATTTTGATGGATCCAATGTTATGCTTGAGTTTGTTGCGAAGCATCCTCCAAGCATGTACATATAGAGGTTTGTTCCCTGATTACCTCAAAGTATACTAGAATACTGAGTCCTCCATCCATAGGGGATAAAATAGGAACCATTCTCCTAGATATTTCATAGGTTCCAGGACCATGTGTAATAAAGTTTATTTATATAGATTAAATGAAAGATAGAAAACCAATATATTTGGGTAAGTAGAAATTGCATGTCAATTCCTAAGGTAACAATCAAATTGATGCCATGTCTTGTTTATTATTATATGGTTGTTGCACTAAGTTAACCAGTCTCTTGCATAACCAACATCCATATTGAATCATTAATTAAATATATATATATATATATATATATATCTAAAAATATTTTAAATATTTTCATAAAAGTACATTTTCATAAATTTGATGCTGACTATGGGAAATTTTATATGTTTCAGGTATTTTATAGTCCTTCAAAATTGTATTCATTGACACTTTTGAACTATATATATATAAATCCAATTAATTAGGTAATGATTAGGTTCCCTATTGAGTTATATTGGAATTAAATGATTTTGTTATTCCATTTGTAAGGGGTTTTTAAATATGATGTCCCATGTAAGATACATGTATTTTCTATGATTTCTAAGGATTTTTAATTGAAATATTTTTATTTCCTAAGGTAAACAATTTTTTTAAAAAAATATATATGACTTTTTGGGTAAGGATTTTTTAATGAAATATTTTTTCAAGGGATCTCATGTTTTCTGTGAAATTATCATGATTATGATTTTCCAATTAATTTTTTATAAGGTGTTTTGTTAATACCATAGGGAAGTAATAATGATTTAACGTGTAAGTAAATTTTTTGAACTAAATGTTTACTATGTTTAAGGAAACCTCTCTTATTTGATCTCATGGTACCTAAATAGACTATTTGGTTTCCCTATTCCATTGTATATGTCTGTTTCAAATATTTTAGTTCTCATACCACGTTTTCAAATTATTTTCATAAAGAGATAATAATGTGTAGGAATAGTGATGAAGCCATGTCAAAAATCATAATGATTCTTTCTGAAAATAATTTGTGTTTCATTATAAATGTATAGTATTTTTGAAAAAAATTGGATGGAAATAAACCCTCTTTAATGTATGGTTTTATTTTATAAATTTTATAAACTTATTATATATAAATCTAAATCCAAAATGTTCTTTAGGGATACAATAAATTTAATTCCTGATTTGAAACTCATGATTATGTAATTATATATGGTTGGTTCTTTACAGTTAGTATCAGAGGGTTGGTTTAGATAATGTTATAGGTTAGTATAATATACCCTTCAGAGATTGTAAAATTTTTATTACACTGGCATGATAATTCATTTTAGTTTTTCCGTGATGATTTATCAGATCTTTTTCTATTTAGAATGGTTTTTATGTAGAGGGAATAGAGAAGCTGATGTAGGATAGAACCAATAGGAAAATTTCCTTCAAAATAAGAAACCTAGAATGGATGGAATTGGAATTGAGATATCTATTGTTGTGATGAATTCATTGTCATGGTAAATAAAAGTTGTTGTTATTCATGTAAATTAAAACCCACATTCATAATATCTAAAAATTTATATTGTATAGAATTTCAAAAAATACACCCACTTGCATTCATTGGATCATCATACTCATTGATAGTTGAAGTATGGGTTAATTCCTTTGGGAAGATATTTGACTTCATGAGTATTTCATTACATAAAAACAGAACACATTCTATTTAACATATCCAAATTAATTATGATTAGTGGGGGTAAATAGTTAAGAATATCATAGAATGATAATATATTGATGCCTTTTAAATTAAATAATTTATGAAAATTTTACTTGGAAGGTATTTTACTAAATATCATTGTCATAAAATAGAAAATAAATTCAATGAATTGAGGTAGAATGAGATAGATTTAGTAGCCTCATATGAAGAATAATTCACCTAAATAAAAACATAAGTAACATATTTCATTGATATTCAAGATATTGTAATTAATTGGTTTTAATCTAGATTGAATACCAGATATTGAAGATCGTTGACTTCTCATGAATTAAAAATTTAGGATAATGTTGTTCAATTATTTGAGAAAGTAGAAAAGGATTTTGTGGATTATCAGATGTCCTGTGGAAGAAAATAGAAAACATAGTCCATATGGTAGGTAATGGGGATGCATAAATTTAATAAATCTAAAGGTAAGATAATAGAATTTCCATTATGTGATATATGTGGTAGAAATTATCATGGGTAATACCATCTAAATACTAAAAAGTGATTTCATTGTGGAATGTTTGGACATGTTGATTGTTACAACATTGAAAATGATTAGGATAATAACGAAATACTGATAGTAAGATGATTTAATTATAATGAGGTGATTTGTTTTGTGTATATTTTTTAGTTTATATGAATAAAGGATGAAGGTAATCAATATTTCAAGTGAAAATGTACAGCTAAATCCTTTTCAAGTACATATATATGTTGGACCATCTATCGATGTGGTATTAGGCACATTACTTGTTTATTAATATTATTCAAATGACTTATTTGATTTTTGGTCTACATGTTCTTTTATTTATGAAAACTTATTAGTCAATTTGAAAAACATTTCATCCAGAAATGAATCCATAAATTTTGGTAAAAGTAATATGGTAATATTAAGAAAACAAATAAATAACAAAATCCATTGTATCATCCTCTATATAAGGTATTAAACTTCATAACTTGCATTCTTTACACTTATAGAGGTCAATGTTATTTTAGTTATGAACTATATTTATGTCTATCACTTTATAAATGTTTTTAGGGATGAAGGATATTTTCATCATTAAGAGTTTTAGTTTGTAGAAAATATTGAATTCATACCATTGATAACAAATCATGATGTTGAGATATTTTTTAAAGATGTAAATGAATTTTATCTTTTATATATTTCTGAGAATGATAAAAATATTCAAATTGGTGATAATCCTATAGTAAATGAATAACAGGATCTATTTCCTGAAAATTGTTGGATATTATTCATGACTAGAAGATTGACATTATTTTTGGTTTAGTGCCTGATCATTTTCCAATTCGCAAACCTTCTAATTTAAAGGCTCAATTAGAAATTTTTTATTTGAAAAATATTTTAAAATATTTTATTTATATAGGTTTATTAACCCATGAACATTAAATCTTGGTGATCCTATTTTGTTTTTTAAATGAAAAGATGATCCCATCCGGAGTTCCATTGATTATAGAGCATTGAATGAGATCACTTTTAATAATAATTTTTTGGGTCTCGTATTATTTACTTGTTTTATCAACTACCAGGATCTCATTATTTTTCAATGTTTTATCTTGGGCATCAGTACTATAAGATAATGGTGAATTATGATAACATTTTTAAGATGTTTTTCATAACAACTATGGGTATTATGAGTTTTCTTATTCCCATTTGGTTGAAATATTATCCACCTATATTTATGAACCTTGTGAGTGATTTTTCGATGTGCTTTTTGATAAAATTTTATCTATTCTCAATCATGATATTTTGATATAATCTAAATGTTTTAAGGATTATCAAAAACTAATGTGTATACTAATAAAAACCTTGAATTAAAACAGTTATGTGGGAAATATTCTAAATGTTAATTATTATTGAGAATGATTTATTTCCAAGAAAATTTTGTAAATAAAGATGGAATAACTATTTATGCAGAAAAATAAATTGTAAAAGAGTGGGAGAGAACTTTAAATTTCACATAGATTCATAGTTTTCTATGAATAGTGGGTTCTTATTATTGGTTTGTTGAAAAATTTTATTAGTTATCTTTCCCACTAATAATGTTAACTTAAAATGGAGTGAAATTCATCTAGATGAAAGTGTTTAATGAATGTATCCAGTAATTAAAACACCTTTAATGACTACCCTTGTTTTGGACATGTTATCTAGAAATGATAGTTTTTTAAATCCATAATGATTCTTCTTTGTAGGGGCATGATCATGTCATGATATATAATTATAAGGTAACTTCTTATGCATTATGTAAATTTAGACATAATGAGGTAAATTATCGTACACAACCTCTATAACTAGTTGTAGTGATATTTTCATTAAAAAAATAGAGTTATAATTTATATTTAGTAATGTGTGAAATATATAATGATCATAAAATTTTGAAGTATATATCAACTAAGAAATATTTTAACATGAGGTAAAGAATATGGATAACAATAATTAAGTATTATGACAAATAAAATTAATTAATATCCTTGAAAATAAAATAGAGTAGTTGATACATTAAATTTTATGATTAAAGCATCACTAAAAATGAATTGTCTCAAACAAGACCTTTTAGTAAATTATAAGATGAATATTAGTATAGAAATTATGTATGTTGGAACATACATTTTTTAGTTTTATGTATTAGTGAAGTCTTAATTGTCAGATAGAATTATGAAATATTATAACCAAAATCATTTTTATAGGAAATGGTATATTTGGTCCAGAATGGTAGGTTTCTAGAATGTAACACTGATAAAGGGGTTGTTTTGAGATTTAGAAAAAGGTTGTGTGTGTATTATGATTCATAGAGAAATAAATATTTATTGACTGAATCTCATATTTTTCTATTTTCTATTTATCTTGGTAGCACTAAGATGTATAGACACCCATAGGAATATTTTTTGTGGGTCGAATTTTGAAAATAATTAATAATTATACTATGAAATGAATGAATTATTAACCAAATAATGCCTAATGACAACTACTAATGGGAATGTTACATCCTTTTATAGTGATAAAATGTTAATATATAAATATATTCATGTATTTTGTTGTGGTGTTACTAAATACATCATGAAGTAATAAATTAATATGGGTAATTGTTGATCGATTGACAAAATGTGTGAATTTTCCTCCTTTTGAATATAATATGAAATCCGATAATCAATTTATAATTTATTTTAAAGAGATAATTAGATTGTTTGTGTTACCTTTTCAATTGTATATTACTATGATCCTAGTTATAGATTTAATTTCTAGAAATGACTGCATAATTTTTATCTATTGAATTAAATTTCAGTATAACATTTCATCCTCAACAAGATGGAAAACCATAGAGAACGATTTCAACACTGGATGAAATGATTAAATATTTTTGTATGTTTTAATAAGAAATTGGGTATGAAAATATGTTATTTATTTTATTTTCATATCGTACCAATTAACCTTCTAGTATATAGATGGACACATTTGAGGTATTAGATGGAAAGTAGAGTCGAACTCCATCTTTATGGGAGATTCCACGTAAATAATGTTTTGGGGAAAATAATTGGTTGATGAAATGGTTTATACGTTTTAGATAATTTAAAAATAATTTATGATGGTTGATGTTAGGAATAAAATTTCATATATAAGTGAAAGAGATATATTTCATTTGATATAAGAGATAAAGTTTCTTCTAAAGTATCTCCATCAAAATGTGTAATGTTTTTTGATAATAATGTAAATTTTATCCCAGGGTTTAGTAAAATTAATGAAATCCATTAGAAGGATGGATCATACTCTTACCTAGTGTATTTTACTATGATATTATCTTAGATACATGATCAGTTTCATGGTTGATTATTGTGAAAATATATACCATATCCTTCTCTTATTTTGTACTATAATATAAAACAATTATAAGAGAACTTTCAATATGAGTTATATCACTGTCATATTCATGATATTAGAGAAAAATTATTATACAATAAGGTTATTTAAAAAGTTACGGTTTTTTTGGAAATGATATGATTGAAGAAGAAACATGAGAATCAAAATCTTCTATGAAGAATAATTATGCCCACTAATTTTTGTGATGAATAACATTTTAATTGTTTCATTTTAAAAAAGGTGGAAGAATGAATCAACCTAGGAAATTTTTAATACATATTATTTTTCCCTATTAATATTCATGAAATAAAATTTATATAGTTATATTCACTGTATGAATATTAAGTAATTTTTCAATCAAAAATGAAATAACTTTTTTCTTACTAAATTCATTTAAATATATTATATGGTTTTTTAAAATTATAAATTCCAAATTTTATATTTTTTATTATATAAAATAATGATCATTATTCAAATTAGGAACCCAAATTTGTGTTAGACTAAAATTTTGGGAACGTTATGAAGAAGTTGATTATTTAAGGAATCGTATAAAATATCGATTTTTTAAAAAATTATCTTTTATATCCATGTATTAACAATTTCACATTTTATTTGGTATTGGTTTGAAAATTTATTCAATTAATTTTTATTAAAAAATTTAAATAAATTTAATTGTGAGAAACATTACACTTTATTTTTGTATATATGTATTTTTATATATAAAATGGATTTCTTAAGAAAACTATTTTTCATTATCATTTAAAATTTTATTTTTTAATTAATTTATTTCACTTATGGAAACTAAATTTAGTAAAAATAACTCCCTAATTTGAATCATTATTTCCAATTATTTTAATTATCTCACATTAATGTTTTCCATTATAAATATTAACTTTTCTAAGAAAACCAATTACTATAATAAGAGAAAAAACGGGTTACAAGTGATAAACATAAAATTATAAGGATTCAAATTAAAAAAATATTGTTAAATTCATTTTTAGGATAATATTAATACCCTATAATATCTAATATATAATATAAGTCATTTTGGATCCATTTGGATTGAGTGAGACTTTAATAAAGGTTTTAATTTTGAAAATTTTGTAGTGTGTCCTCTCTATCACCTATAAAATGAAACACCCTCACCTATATTCTAAAAAAATTGCATATCATCCAATTCTTGACTAACTCCATTCGAAACGACCCTACTCATGTCTTGGAGTTAATTTATTGATGAAAATACCATCATAGGAATGATTTGGTTATAAATCAAATGAGGATTTCAGTTGAAAATGTGTAGTTTTTAACTTATAGATTTAATTTTATTTCATCTTTAACCTACATAAAAGCAATCCTAACCATAGTAATATTTTATAATAAATATATCCAGTATAATTATATTTTATTTTGAATATTGTATTAACATTTTTTAACAATTTAACCTTCAAATGGAAAATAAAAAACCTTGTTTTTCTGGGCGAGCAAACTATTGTTTCACGAGATGATGTAATTCATTTTTCATCACTAAACATTATGGATGGTCTTAACTATGGATTAAAAATAAATAATATGATATATAGGAAATAATTTTCATTATATCTTAGTAAATAAATAGTCTATTTTTTATTTACCAACCAAAAACAACATACAGAACATTTATCATGCATACGTGCAGACTACCACTTCATTATCCGATGTATTTAACTTTTCTTAACTACTAACATTTATGATATATATATAAAGTTATATTAATAGATATAATTTTATGTTTATAATATAAGTATCATTCAATGAAATTAAAATAGTACTTCCCTTTTTCACTCATGATCATTAAAAAATTGAAACATTACCCATTCTTTAATATGGACAATTATCTCTATGATTGTAATGTAATTAATTTTTCAATCCACCTAACATGGTTTTTTTTAGGAATTACAAATAACGTATAAAATTTTAATTATAACATGATAATTATTCTAGAAATAATATAATCATGATCTATTTGACCATATTAAACCTACCAAATCCATTACATACATATAAGCTAAATGTTCTCAAAATGTCTAATTTGATCATAATCAATTAGGTAATTGAAAAATAAATTTAAAAATTTATATTAAGGGAATAATTAATTAACATAATTCTATGATATATGATGATAAAGAACATAGGTGGGAAGTCAGAATCAATATAAGGGATTTTTAGTCTCAATTCCCTTTCATTGAGACATAATGTATTTTCACGACATGTTTTCTATTATTTGGATCATAAAATGTGTTGTGGATTTATTTTCTCATTATTCTATAAAACCATTATCTAAAAAAATTAAAAAATCATTCCATCAATGATACTTCGGTTCAAAAGTTATCAAATTGTAAGTGATATTCATTCATAAAACGTAGTTTTAAAATTCATTTTATCATTCATTCTAATATTTTTCTACATGCCAATATGTTTTTTGATGTGTATAGAATAAAATAAATAAATTTAAAAGGTAACGTGTTCCTTTACTTTAATTTTTTTAAATGGTCACCAAATGGAATCGTTTTTTATATATCAAATAGAATATTTGACTTTAATTACATACTACAAAGGGTATTTTCTAACATATATTGATTCAAAGACTTTTCTCACTGTCAAAACCATTATTTTATATATATTTCTATAAAATTTACATGTTTTCTTAAAATATACACCATTTTCCCCTTTTTTATGTGTACTTTAATTGTCAAAATTTGGGTTTAAAGTAAAATAACAAATCAAAAGTTGAGTTTTTTTTACTAATCAGATATAAAGAAATTTTTTTGATCATATGATGTAAATTTAAAATTTTATTTGAATCATATAATTTATCATCATTAAAAATTATTTGTGATGATGGGTGAGCCTAATATAACACTCTAATTCATTGGGTTATTATTATTTTCTCTAAGGGAATATGTTGGAATTAACTGTGAGAGGTTATTCCATTTGGAAAGGGTTTTATGGATGTAAGAATGAATATATACCAAGGCACTTTAAATAATTTTCTATGCATGATAATGAGTTGTAATGGAAATATTTTGATTTCAAATGATAACAAGATGATTTTTTTAAGCAATGATTATTTACATCAAGGGTAAATATATATGTATTTAGGAAAAACATTCATCAGTTCTCATGTTATATAATAAACCCTCGTGATTTGGATTTTTCTTTATACTCTAATGTATAACATTTTTTTCAAGTATGTAAAATTATGTTGTTATCCTCTCTTTATGAGTATCTAGGTTGTGCTAGTCATGGGTAGAAATTTATGAAGTTTTGTGTATTTTGGAGACTTTTCAGTTCAATAGAGGCTACACCACGACCATTATGAAAACAATATTGGTCCTTGGTGGTCCCATGTGTAAAATAGGCATAGAAACATGCCCAATGAGAAGATGGTTCAGGGCATGGAGCTTGTTTATGTTCCTATAGAAAATCAAAAGATTAGTCTCAAAACTCCATTTTGAATGGTGTTATAAACCCAAGTCGGATAGGGTTTAGGAACCATACTTTGGTAGGTTCCATATTATTTGGTCATGTTTGAAGCCAACATATCCATGAAGTAGAATATGGAGAATGTTAGTGTTGAATGCAAATGGCCAATCATTACACCATTATTCATGAAACTAGAATATTTGAATGGGGGAAAACATTTTCATCATTATGACGAGTTATTAATGTGATATTGTGTTTTTTATTACACCTATTAATTAAATTAGTTCTTTCTATTGATTTTCCCTTCGATCTAGATTATTTCTATAATCTCTTGATGATCATAATGCGAGTTTTGGTTCATTTTCCATTATTTTGGATAAAAATTTGGATATCATAGATTTTTACCAACCACATTGATCAACAATGTTTTATGATCAATAGTTGAGGGATATAATGTTTTTCATGGTTATCCAATCTCATGGAAACTCAATTTTAATATTTTTTTTCATTTTTCTAAAGCAATGTATTCATTTCCTTCAATTTGACATGAAGGATTAAGTTAGAGGTAATTACCCCTATGTAAGTATTAGTTCTAAAACATTGGAAAGATTATTTCTTTATTCTTTTTGTAAACCATTTATTGTTGGGGTGGAAGTTTTTCTTGAAAATATTGAAATATTACTTATTTTGGTCGGTTTAGGATCATGTTATGGATGAATATTCTCATTCAAAATTTTGATGTTAATATTAAGATAGTTTTTAAGATGTTCATCATAATGTATAGGTTGTGTAAATGATTTTTGATTAAAATTATGTTCAATGTTTTATTATTCTAAACCATTCATGAGAGTGATTGCATGAATTTCCATGTGTATCCTATTAGACCATGTTTGATGTTCGATCACATGTCTATGCATGTATATCCCACAAGACCCATGATTCAATCTGAAAACATTTCACTGTTTTTATTTTGATTCTCCTGATAGAAATTACTTTGTTACTCTTATATGTGTTATTCCCTATTATGTGATAATGTATAGCTGGTGTAGATTTTTCTTGTAGTATGAAAATGTATGTAACATTTCATGGATTGGTTACCCCTGATTAGGTTGATCATGTTGGAAATATGATGATGGTGATGATGAAATTCATACATGATAGGGTTATGAAGGCCTTCACTCCTTACCGAAGGTAGTTCCATGATATGATGGACATGTGTCTTGAACTAACGTCATAATGGAGTACAAATACACTGTAGTCTGAACAACGATTAAGTCAGGACTTGACTGTCATATGACCTGACCTAATACTCAATAAAATATAGGTTTTAAATAGTTGATAGCCTTGTGGATTCTATGATTCATTATCATTATTGTCTCTCAGAGATACATAGTAACATTGTGGTCAATCCAAGATCAATGTGTCCATTATGAGTAGGTTTCTATAATTGAGGAAAACATGGTGGATCCATGTTTAGGGTGTCCTATTTAGTGTATGAACACTCGACACATGATATTATATTTTTTCTTAAGTGTCGATTAATTCATTATCATGTAAAAAACATATTATTAATGTAGAATATTACTATGGATTCATTCGTGGGGTCCTTAAAGATTTATCACACACGCTTCACAAGAATCATAATACTCATGAATATATCATGATCATAGAATCAAGGAATGGAAAGAACCCACTTAAAGGGATCTATGATTTGTATCATGGTGTTCAGAGGCTGTGTCAGGGTGGAATCTTGGAATATGTCATGGTGTATTTAATTATTTTCGTATTATTTCTTATAATCTATTTGACCATCAAAATTGGGGGTCCTTATTTTATTTTAAGAATGAATGACTATGCATATATTATAGAATTATTATTCTCTTTAATTTATACTATGTTTCTCTGTGGTATTTGATTTTATTTTATGGTATACTATAGTTGATATTGAGGGTGTATAGTCCCCAATATTATCCTACAAACACTCACTGATCAATGGAAATAATTTTCATATATGGAGGTCACATAAAGTCTAGTAGAAGTCACGCTCAGACATAGTGATTTGGGTCGCGGATCTAGAAAATAGTATCAAAGGAGGGTATCCTTTTTAATTCTACCTGACTAGGATTGGAAATGGTAGAAAGGGTTTTTTTGGGTCTAAATCATGTATGGGATTTATATATGTGTCAGGAAATTACATGTATAATAGAACACTAAGTAACATATGAAGGGATTTTTGTTATATGTTTTTGAAATTTGGGTGGATTCATTGATCATGTGTAAAAACATAGGATAAAATTTCAGGTATAAACATGTGTGTTGTTGGATATAAGTTCATTCCTTTAATGGCATGATTTATTTTATTTATTCAATGATATTTTGGTATTCTCTATATTTTTTATATATTTGAGATAGAATTGATTTTTTGAACTTTAGAATGATAAATATATTATATTGGACTGTGACTAACCTGTATGTATAGAGAAATAGGATTGAAACATTATTTTTATATGTTGGTTTATATATTTCTTTATTGGGTAGCCTAATAGGATAGGCTTTCCATATAAATTCCATCTATTACTTATTATCAAGTTAATTTGGTCTCTAAGTAAGTTTCTATGTTTATCTTACAATACATTATCATTTGATTAAATTACAACACCACATCATCTTATAGTAACACCTAGATAAGAAGGATATGATGATCCCATAAGGGATTAAATCTCTATTCGATCACTAAATGTTTAGGATAATATAACTAAGCATGCTCTCACACCCACTCTAGTGGTTCATGTAAATGGAAAATCCATCCAAGAGTCTTATTCATAGTGATTTCTCAACAGAGATGATTTTATAATAGTAGGATGGACTATACTTAAGGTAGTTATCTCCATAACCCTCCATCCTTCTAGAGAAATAGATGATCTACTGAACCTAAGGACTGGGCTATTATCATAGAGGAAATCTTTGGTCTTGTAGAGACTCCATAGAACTCTTGTATAAATATAGATTTCTTTTTTCTTTATGTAACAACTAGGATGTGGTGGGGTGTTATGAATTTGGTTGGTATATGTGAAAGTATAACTTGTAGAAACATTGAAGACATTTTTTAAGGATTTATTTCTATGTATCCTACATATGGACTACTCTCATGGTTTGGTAGAGCTTTAGTGGGGCTCAATCGAAGTGGTTACTTACTCATATCATTTCATGGAATTACTACTCATTGCTCCTCTCTTGTCTAGGAATGTGGAATGGATGTCCATGAATTTTAGGCTCAGCTTCTTACCACATAAATATTATCGTGATAGGATTTTCGACCTGGTGACATGTACTATGGTCCTTCACATATCCCTAATGGAAAAAAAGGGTTTGTAAGAGGATAAACCTATTGGTATTATTTGATCATTTAGTTGAATTATAGTGATACTTGTAGTAGTGTAAAGAGGATGTTGTAGGATTCACATCATTTTTGTTGTAGATTGTTGGATAAGAGTAGATATTTGTTATTATTCTTTTGTATGCAGACGAGGTCCATAGTGTTTCAACTATATAATGGTAAGGAATTTCCATAAATTTTTTCTGATGTTTAAAATAAAGTTTCATTGAACAATAAAGGGATTTAATATTCATTATTTTTATGTGAGTGTTTTGCATATAGATTCTCATGATGGTGAAGAACTGATGTAGGCTTTGTCCCATGGATCATTTCAAGGTCCTCAACTGTAGTGTCAAACTCCACTTACATTGGTGATCCAGGAGATTCACATGGGTCAAGAGAAATATAAGGCCCCAGCCTTAAACCTTACTTAATCTTGAGATATTACAATATTACACATTGAGGATCTTTTCAGGTTTAGAGTTTTAGAGAAATAGATCATAAAACTTGCATTACATTCCACATTTAAACAAAGTGGTTACATAAAGATAGTATTCATCAACGGAACATGTTTAAAATAAAACATGGATTCTTTCTTGACACTTTCTTGACACTATCATCATATCTTGTACCTTTCCCTTGACCTGTGAAAAACATTTCAAAAAAGACTTGGGATGAGCATAAAAAGCTCTGTATGGGTTATATAAAAAAATATGGAAAGGGAACATGAGTTCATATATACATAATAATTAAATCATACTTTAACCATAAAACATAAGCACTTTAACATACCTCATCAAATCATGAATAAATCATAGAAATCATAATACATAAAGGTAACTTGAGGCATTCATAATATTCTTCCATAGGGGGTAACCCTCTTGGTTACGTTTGGAATACCCATCACAGTATATACCCTAAATCTCTTCGGATAAACCTTAACGTTTCACTCCTTCGTGTTACCCAATGCATTGGAGAGATATATCGGTCTCACCCACCCTTAGTTTATCACGGAACCACCTGTCTTCATAATAATTCCCAAGAACCTCAACATAATCGTATCACATAAAACATGCATATAGGAAACATAACATTTCTACCATTAAATCACAAGATATCAATACAACATATTGATATAAAAACATTATGAAAACCATAAAAGAAAAGTAAAAAATGGTATTTATTTTTCTTTTAAAAAGAAGGTATGGCTTGTAGAGGAAGCCGAAACTCAAATAATGGTCACGGCGGCGGAGAAGTCGTTGTCGCCGCATACATACGACAAAAACATTCCCTTTTGTCATTTAGTAAAACGCTTCGTATAAAAAAGATTCCTTTTGAATAAACGTAAAAGTCAAAGAGGTTTATACACCGTATAAAAGAAGGTCGCGTATAAACCAAAATATGCCTCAATGAAAGGAGATTAAGACGAAGTCCCATACCTCGGGTCTGACTTGACTCGGTCGTTCTTTAATCTCCTGAATAATAAACTTGAGTTAATTTCTACTTGTTTAAGAACCTTTTTCAAGTTCATTATTCCTTTTATATCTCTTATTTTCATGTCATGAACACTATGTAATTATTTAATTTAATAACGGTCGTTTTAATGATCATTGGTACTTGAGTCAAAAATAAACCCTTTATAATTACATGTTGTTCATGTATCCATTATATCCAGAATGGTATTCATGATGTAGATATCATATATGTCATATATATCCAGTACATTCATGCATTTATAATATTACATAATCATTTAGAGGTAAGAAATGAAATGCACCGTTCATGGAGACGGTAAGTCGTACGTACGCATTAACACTACTTTCATTTCTATTTCATATTTTATATAATGGAATCATAATGATATAAATTTATATTATAATTCCAGTATAATATCATATATAATATCATAGTTCAATCCTTTATACGTCCCATATATGGTATTTAACGAATCAAATCACTTTGAGGGGGCGGTAGTCCACACTTCCTTAAATGAAGATATCACATTTACCCATAATGGAAACCATAAAGGTATGCCCAAATTGAAAAATACATAATCTTAAGGAAAATATAAACATATTATATATCATATATGAATATAGTGACATCTTAATGGCCACCTTTGGAGGTGTTAAAAGAATGTTGAACAATCATCGTTTCGGGAGGCATAAATTCGCCATCCACGGAAACAGTATGTTCTTTAACCATTAGATATAGGTGTGTGTATGTGTTGCTAGAATAATTCTTATAAAAACATCCTAGTATATTTAAGATACTGTATTTGTTACAAAAGAAATGAATAAAAAGAGTTTAGGGGGTTTGAGAAAAAAAATAAAACAAAAGGACTCAAGTGAAGACATTACCTTAAAATTGGGTAACTCCCTTTGGTTTGAGCTCAAAGGCATCCTTGGGAAGACTTCTGAACAAAGTGAGGCTTCACGGAGTAAGAGAGGGAAGTGTAGAGACAAAATGGGCAGGTTTTGGCCGAGCCAAAGGCTTTGGGAGTGTGGGTAAGGTGGTAGAGGTGGGGTCCTTTTATAAGAGGAGAGGAGGGGCACTCATGGAAAGTAAAGAAATGTTACATTATTTTAAAATGATTATCGGATTCAAAAGGTCCCACATTGATATTATTAGAGGGTAAGGTGATAAGGGTTATAAATACACCCATCCAATAGGTTTTGGAAATGTGTAGGTCTTATATTTTACATTATCTTTTCATTTTATTTAAATCCTTTATTAATGGGGTAATCGCTGCATCATCATGATGTCGTAAATAATTTCATTTTTTTGAAGTCTAAAAATTATAAACAAAATACTATGATGTAGGAAATATTTTTATATTTCCAATGACTATTTATAATAAAACATCTGACTTGTATAACGCCATGTAAAAATTGTTTTATTAAAACATATCATCTTTGTGTCATTTTTACTTTATCATTAAATAAAAAGTTATTTATGTCATTTCCCAACCAAAGATTCTCCATGGGGTCCCCAAGTTGACTCATGGATTTTCCTGGTCGGCCATGACACATACAATGATGGAAGGACATGTGTCAATCTCATCTCATATTATTAAAACATTATTTTTACCTTAAACTACAGTAATTATCTCTAATCGCGATTAAAAACTTAATAAGTTACTATTCACCAAAAAATTATTTTAATCTCATTGAACCACATTTTACTTCTTAATGAAAACCATGTATGTCATATTTTTGAAAATAAAATCACAGAAGTGACAAAGTTTCATTTAAATGAAAAATCAGTTTCTTTAACTACCACTTAGTTTTTTCACTATTCATCAAAAATTGAAGTTTTTCAGAAAAATACCAAAACATCACCCTAAGCTATATTTGATATTCTGAATTCAAAAATGATGTATATTTTACAAAATTTAAAACATATAAGTCACATTAATGAATTTAATAATTAATTCCCGCTGTCATGACAAATAGCGTGTTTTTATGAAACAATAAGTATCAAAAGATTGACACTAGTTTATGTCTGATTTCAAAGTGAAATTGATTCCAATGAACACCATTGGATTAAATGGTAAATATATATTATAATTTCACGTTAAACCAAATTCAAAAGATAATCTAATCATATAAATAAATTAGGTTAAAAATAGGTTTTGAATTAAAAATACAACATTTTACACTATTCATTAAAAAATGAACTTTATCGGAAAATACCAAAAATTTACACAAAGAAAATTTTGATGTCCCGATTCTAAAAAAGAGTTATATTTGGTCCAATAGAATGTATAATAGTGATCAAAACTAAATTTAATGACGGGTTTCCATCAAAAGGTGATAAGTGAACCTTTAGTGAAAATTAGGGTATAAATGCCTAAAATTGAATTCTTTCCGTATTTTAATCCTTTTTCTTTTATTGAATAAATGTAAAAACATTTAAAAACATATATAATAATATTTTAGTTATTTCTATCCATTCCCGCCAATACAATGGCTACATGTTAACTACCATTTAAAATAATATTATTATATTACTAGTGTGCAATGTAAGTTTTCAAAGAAACTCATCGTTGCATATCGAGTATGCAATCGAACATAGCAACCCCTTTAAAGTAAAATTAATATTTAATTCATAAATATTAATAAATATGAAAAATATTTATTCTTCATTTAACTGGGATGTTACATCCTTCCCCCCTTTTGGGAATTTCGTCCTCGCAATTTTATTCACTTATCAAAATAAGTGGTGGTATTTATACCTCATAGCATTTTCAGATTCCCACGTTGCCTCTTCAACCATATGGTTTTTCCACAAAACCTTTACCTAGTGGATTACCTTATTTCATAACACTTTCTCTCTTCGGTCAAGAATCTGGACTGGTTGTTCTTCATAAGAGAGATTCTCTTCCAACTGAACTACCTCTGGACTCAAAACCTGAGATGAATCTGGCATATACTTCCTCAACATCAGAACATGAAAAACATTGTGTACCTGAGATAAACTCGGAGGTAATGCCACTCTATATGCAACTGATCCAAATCTCTCTATAATTTCATATGGTCCAATGAACCTTGGACTCAGCTTTCCTTTCTTACCAAATCGCATCACACTTTTCCATGGAGAAACCTTGAGAAAAACATGATCACCTACCTCGAAAGATAGATCCTTCCTCCAGTTATCCGCATAACTCTTCTGCCTGCTCTGAGCTATTCTCATGTGTTTCTGAATCAACTGAACTTTTTCTACCATCTCTTCTACCAATTCTGGTCCCATCAACTTCCTTTCACCCACTTCATCCCAGAAAGCTGGAGTTCGACACTGCTTCACATATAATGCTTGAAAAGGTGCCATCTATATACTAGAATGAAAACTATTATTATTTGAAAATTCAACCAAAGAAAAATGTTGGTCCCAACTTACCTGATAATCCATCGAACAAGCTCATAGCATATACTCCAGGGTTTGAATTGTTCATTCTGACTGCCCATCTGATTGAGGATGAAAAGCTGTACTAAAATTTAATTCAGTACCCAACGACTTCTAAAGGCCTTTCCAAAAGTTAGAAGTAAACCTGGGATCACAGTCAAATACAATGGAGAGAGGAACTCCATGTAACCTCACTATCTCTTTAAGATACAAACGAGAAAGTTGATCTAGGGAAAAAGTATATCGTATAGCAATTAAATGAGCAGATTTAGTCAAGCGATCAAAAATAACCCAGATTGCATTATTACCTCTAGATGTCTTCAGTAATCCACGACAAAATCCATGGATATATTTTCCCATTTCCACTATGGCACTGGTAAAGGCTGAAGCATCCCTTTCAGTAACTTCCGCTCTACTTTAACCTGCTGACAAGTCAAACACTTCATAGTAAAATCAGCAATATCTCTTTTCATTCCATCCCACCAGTTATACTCCCAAAGATCTCTATACATCTTTGTTATGCCTGGATGAACTGAAAACGGAGAACTATGAGCTTCACATAACAACTCTCTCTTCAACTGTGAATCACAAGGAACACACAATCTCTTCCCAAATCTCAAAACGCAATCATTATCAATGTTGAATTCAGGCAACTTACCCTTCTGAACCAGCTCTACCTTTTTCTACAACTCACTGTCTTGCTTCTGTGCTTGCTTGATTCGGTCTGATAGAGATGATCTCACTGATACCTGAAACAAAACAGAAGAACATCCTGCACCAACAACTTCTATGCCAAAGTTCATCAAATCCTTAACCAAAGGATCACGTTCCAAATGCATCATTTCTAATGAAGCATTACTTTTTCAACTCAAAGCATCAGCCACTTTATTTTCTTTTCCTGGATGATAATGAATTGTATAATAATAATCCTTGATTAATTCTAGCCATCTCCTTTGTCTCATGTTCAACTATTTCTGAGTTAATATATACTTTAAACTTTTGTGATCGGTATATATTTCACACTTTACTCCATACAAATGATGCCTACAAATTTTTAAATCAAAAACAACAGCAGCTAATTCCAAATCGTGTGTAGGGTCATTTACCTCATGAGTTTTCAACTGACGTGAAGCATAATAAATTACCTGATCATCCTGCATTAAGACACAACCAAGTCCTTTCAATGAAGCATCACTGTATATAACAAACTCACCATTCCTGGAAGGTAGTGCCAAAACTGGAGCATTCACCAATATTTTTTTCAATTCCTGAAAAAAATCATCACATTCTTTCGTCCAGATAAACTTATCACCCTTCCGAGTTAGCTTAGTCATTGGACTAGATAACCGTAAAAAATTTCTAACAAACCTTCGGTAATAGCCTACCAAACCAATGAAACTGCGAATAAATGTTTCATTTGTGGGTCTTGGCCAGTCTTCGACAACTTTTGTTTTTGCAGGATCAACAGTTATCCCATCTTTAGAAACTATGTGACCAAGGAAAGAAATTTGTTGCAACCAAAAATCACACTTGCTGAATTTTCCATATAGTTTCTTTTCTTTTAAGGTTTGCAAGATAACCCTTAAATGTCTTTCATGCTCTTTTTTACTTTTAGAAAACACCAAAATATCATCAATGAAAACCACCACAAACTTATCCAATAACTCATGGAATATTCTATTAATTAATTCCATGAGTACAGAAGGTGCATTGGTTAGCCCAAAAGGCATTACTACAAATTCATAATGGCCATATCTTGTACGAAATGCAGTCTTCAGAACATCTACTTCCTTTACCTTCAGCTGATGGTACCCCGATCTCAGGTCAATCTTTGAAAAATACTGAGCTCCCTGGAGTTGATCAAACAAATCATCGATATGAGGCAAAGGATATTTGTTCTTAACAGTGATATTATTCAAGGCTCTATAATCAATGCAAAGTCTCATTGAACCATCTTTCTTTTTAACAAATAAAACAGGAGCACCCCATGGTGATGTGCTAGGTTGAATTAAACCTTTATCCAATAACTTCTACAATTGTTTCTTTAACTCTAAAAGTTCAACTTGAGCCATTCGATAAGGGGGTTTTGAAATTGGCTTAGCATCAGAAACTAAGTCAACAGTAAACTCAACTTCCCGATCTGGTATTATTCCAGGCAACTCATCAGGAAAAACATCAGGATACTCATTTACCACGGGAACATCATTAATCTGAACAGTTTCTTTATTTTCAACGATGTGTGAAAGGTAACATTCATTTCCATCTTTTACAAGTTTCTCAGCCTCTTGATATGTTATCAACAGTAAGGGTTCATTCTTGTACACAAACTGAAAGTCTTTCTGGAAAGAAACTTCTTTAGCTCTACAGTCAATCTTAACATGGTAAATAGAGAGCCAATCCATACCCAGGATAACATCAAACTCTACTAGAGGTAGAACAATAAGGTTTGCAAGTAGGTTCTTTCCACAGATAAGGAGAGGAAGATTCTTATAAATTATTTTTGCCTCATAATTTCCCCCATGTGTTTTTACCACAAGTTTAGGAGTCATTTATTGAGATGGTATTCCCATTTTACTAGAAATGGTTTCAGAGAAGAAAGAATGTATAGACCCCGAATCAAACAACACACTGGCATAATCTGAAAAAACAAACAATGTACCTGATACAACTTCATTTGATGGCCCGAAATCTGCTGAAGTAGTTGCAAAGGATTTCACCACCCCTTTCTGCATGTAGTCTAACTACTTCCCATCACTCAAGCTCTTTGTCGGACACTCGTTTGCATAGTGACCCATCTCATTGCACTTATAACATTTCACTAACTGTAAATAAAATTTGGTCTTACCATCACCCTGATCTTTTTATGTGAAATCACGAGCCTTATGTCCCATCTTACCACATCGGTAGCACTTTCCAGAATTCAGAAGACATTCCCCAGCATGCCTTTTTCCACATTTATCACAAACTGGAAACGTAGTTTTCTTACCATCAGACTTTTTTGAAGAATTCTTACCTTTCTCCTGCCACCTCGGTCTCTTCTTCTGTTGGTTGTTATAGAACACTTGAGCATCGACAAACTCCATTTACACCTTCTCAGCACATCGAACAATATTTTCATAACTTTTAAATTCACGAGAATCAAAAGCCCTTAGATATTTTGGCTTTAATCCTGAGTAAAAATGATTGATTTTACTATCAAGGTCTCAGATAAACTTTGGAGCATACCTTGCCAATCGAGTGAACCTTTCTTCATAGGCAGCCACTGAGTCTTCCTCTTGCCTCAATTCCAAGAACTTCTTTTCCATCCTAAGTCGAGAAGCCTTAAGAAAATACTTCTAAAGATACATACATTTGAATTCATCCCAGTCAAGAGCATCAATCTCATCGGCGTCCCTGATATTTTTAACCATAGACCACCACTGATGTGCCTCACCCTCCAAATGGTAAATAGAAAGACTAACCTTTTAATTGTCTGAACACCCCATGACATCGAAAATCTTCTCCAGTGCTTTAAACCACCCTTCATCTAGCACAGGGTCAGATGATCCTCTGAATGATGGGGGATGTTGCCTCATGAAATGTTCCACCACTGACATGTTCCTATGCGGTTGATCTAGATGATCTCGTGCATGAATACCACCGCCATTTATCGCCTGATTCAACTGCGCCATTACTGAAAAAAACTGTTTAGTTCCAATTCCGACCATCTCAGAATGCTGATTCGGAAGGTTATGTCCTTCTACATGCCTTCCTAGCACTGCTTCCCTGTTTCCTCTATGGAAACCCATTCTGAACAAACATGTCTTAGATGAAGCAACATGGTAATCTTAAAATACTATCACTACTGGAAATCGGATCTTTCCCAACACTTATATACCAATGGTTTGTAAAAACCGTTGGTATAGGCACCCTTTCCCAACGATTCTCCCAAACCGTTGTGAAAGGGACCTCAAAACACCCCTTTCCCAACGGTTTGGGAGAACTGTTGGGAAAGGGAGCTCAAAACACCCCTTTCCCAACGGTTTGGGAGAACCGTTGGGAAATGGTTGGGTCTTTCCCAACGGTTCTCCCAAACCGTTGGGAAAGGGAGCTCATAACACCCCTTTCCCAACGGTTTTGGAGAACCATTGGGAAAGGGGTGGGTCTTTCCCAACGGTTCCCCCAAACCGTTGGGAAAGGGAGCTCAAAACACCCCTTTCCCAACGGTTTTGGAGAACCGTTGGGAAAGACGCAACCCTTTCCCAACGGTTCTCCAAAAACGTTGGGAAAGGGTGCCCCAAAATCCAGCATACACCCCGAAAAAAATATGCACCTATCCCAACGGTTTTGTGAACCGTTGGGATAGGTTCTTCGATTTGTTTTCCAGGTCTACTGCCCGAGAACATTATATAAATCTAAATTTTAAATAATTATTATAATACATATATATATTTATGAAATTATGTTTAAAAAAGTCATTTTAGGTTAGTGGTTAAGTCGTTCTATTATAAACGAGGGGTTCAGGGATCAAATCACACCGAATGTATTTTTTTTTGAAATACATATACCAACGGTTTTATAACCGTTGGAATAGATTTTCATATTACCTATGCCAACGGTTTTCAAAACTGTTGGGATAGGTCTATACCAAGGGTTTTCCCAAAACCGTTGGTATAGACCTATCCCAACGACTTACTTCTCTACGGTTCTCCAAACCGTTGGAATAGGCTATACCAACGGTTTGGAGGCCTATACCAACGGTTCCAAACCGTTTGTATAGATTAGTTTTCCAGTAGTGTATATCACTTCAATTTGACCATAAAAAAATATTTTTGGATAATCATTTAATATAATTTTAATACTAAAGTTATCTAAACCGACCATTGATACCAACTATAAGGCCCTAGCCTTAAACATTACTTAATCTTGAGTTATTACAATATTACACATTGAGGATCTTTTCGGGTTTAGAGTTTTAGAGAATTAGATAATAAAACTTTCATTACATTCCACATTTAAACAAAGTGGTTACGTAAAGATAGTTTTTATCAACGGAACATATTTAAAATAAAACTCGGATTCATTCTTGACACTTCCTTGACACTATCATCATATCATGTACCTTTCCCTTGACATGTGAAAAACTTTTCAAAAAATACTTGGGATGAGCATAAAAAGCTCAGTATGGGTTATATAAAGAAATATGGAAAGGGAACATGAGTTCATATATACATAAGAATGGAATCATACTTTACCCATAAAACATAAGCACTTTAACATACCTCATCAAATCATGAATATATCATAGAAATCATAAGACATAAAGGTAACATGAGGCATTCATAACATTCTTACGTAGGGAGTAACCCTCTTGGTTACGTTTGGAATACCCATCACAATATATTCCCTAAATATCTTCAGAGAAACCTTAACATTTCACTGCTTTGCGTTACCCAATGCATTGGAGAGCTATATCGGGCTCACCCGCCCTTAGTTTACCACAGAACCACCCGTCTTCATAATAATGCCCAAGAACCTCAACATAATCGTATCACATAAAACATGCATATAGGAAACATAACATTTCCACCTTTCAATCACAAGATATCAATGCAACACATTGATATAAAAACATTATGAAAACCATAAAAGAAAAGTAAAACATGGTATTTATTTTTCTTTTAGAAAGAAGGTATGGCTTGTAGAGGAAGCCGAAACACAAATAATAGTCACGGCGGCAGAGAAGTCGTTGTCGCCGCATACGTACGACAAAAACATTCCCTTTTGTCGTTTAGTAAAACACTTCATATAAAAAAGATTCCTTTTGAATTAACGTAAAAGTCAAAGGGGTTTATACACCGTATAAAAGAAGGTTGCGTATAAAACAAAATATGCCTCAATGAAAGGAGATTGAGACGAAGTCCCATACCTCGGGTCCGACTTGACTCGGTCGTTCTTTAATCTCTTGAATAATAAACTTGAGTTAATTTCTAATTGTTTAAGAACCTTTTTCAAGTTCATTATTCCTTTTATATCACTTATTTCCATGTCATGAACACTATGTAATTATTTAAGTTAATAACGGTCATTTTAACGATCATTGGTACATGAGTAAAAAATAAACCCTTTATAATTACATGTTGTTCATGAATCCATTATATCCAGAATGGTATTCATGATGTATATATCATATATGTCGTATATATCCAGTACATGCATGCATTTATAATATTACATAATCATTTAGAGGTAAGAAATGAAATGCACCATTCATGGAGACAGTAAGCCGTACGTACGAATGAACACTACTTTTATTTCTATTTCGTATTTTATAGAGTGGAATCATAATGATATAAAGGTATATTATAATTCCAGTATCATATCATATATAATATCACAGTTCTATCCTTTATACGTCCCACATATGGTATTTAACGAATCAAATCACTTTGAGGGGGCGGTAGTCTGCACTTCCTTAAATGAAGATATCACGTTTACCCATAATGGAAACCATAAAGGTATGCCCAAATTGAAAAATACAGAAGCTTAAGGAAAACATAAACATATTATATATCATATATAAATATATTGACATATTAATGGCCACCTTTGAAGGTGTTAAAATAATGTTGAACAATCATCGTTTCGGGAGGTATAAATTTGCTATCCACGGAAACAGTATGTTCTTTAACAATTAGATGTAGGCGTGTGTAAGTGTTGCTAGAATCCTTATTATAACAATATCCTAGTATATTGAAGATACTGGATTTGTTACAAAATAAATGAATAAAAAGATTTTAGGGGGTTGGAGAAGCAAAATAAAACAAAAGGACTCAAGTGAAGACATTACTTTAAAATCTGGTAACTCCCATTGGTTTGAGCTCAAAGGCTTCCTTGGGAAGACTTCTGACCATAGTGAGGCTTCAAAAAGTAAATGAGGGAAGTGGACAGAGACAAAATGGGCAGGTTTTGGCTGAGCCAAAGGCTTTGGGAGTGTGGGAAAGGTGGTAGAGGTGGGGTCTTTTTATAAGAGGAGAGGAGGGGCACTCATGGAAAGTAAAGAAATGTTACATTATTTTAAAATGATTATCGGATTCAAAAGGTCCCACATTGATATAATTCGAGGTTAAGGTGATAAGGGTTAGGAATCCACCCATCCAATAGGTTTTGGACATTTTTAGTTCTTAGATTTTACATTATCTTTTCATTTTATTTAAATCTTTTATTAATGAGGTAATCGCTGCATTACCATGATGTCATAAATAATTAAATTTATTTAAAGTCTAAAAATTATAAAAAAAATACTATGATGTATGAAATCTTTTTATCTTTCCAATTACTATTTATAATCAAAATTCTGACTTGTATAACCCCATTTAAAAATTGTTTTAGTAAAACATATCATGTTTGTGTCATTTTTACTTTATCATTAAATAAAATGTTATTTATGTCATTTCCCAACCAAAGTGGCTCCATGGGGTCCCCAAGTTGACTCATGGATTTTATTGGTCGGCCATGACACATAATATGATGGTATTACATGTGTCAAGCTCATCTCATAGTATTAAAACATTATTTTACCTTAAACTACACTAATTACCTCTAATCACGATTAAAAACTTAATAAGTTACTATTCACCAAAAAATTATTTTAATCTCATTGAACCACATTTTACTTCTTAATGACAACCATTTATGTTGGATTTTTGAAAATCAAATCATAGAAGTGACAATGTTTCATTTAAACGAAAAATCAGTTTCATTAACTACCACTTAGTGGTTTCACTATTCATCAAAAATTGAAGTTTTTCAGAAAATACCAAAACTTCACCCTAAGCTATATTTGATATTCTGAATTCAAAAATGATGTCTATTTTACAAAATTAAAATCATATAAGTCACAATAATTAATTTAAAAATTAATTCCCACTGTCATGAAAAATAGCATGTTTTTATGAAACAATAATTATCGAAAGATTGACACTAGTTTAAGTCCGATTTCAAAGTGAAATTGATTCCAATGACCACCATTGGATGAAATGGTAAAGATATATTCTAATATCACATTAAACCCAATTCAAGAGATAATCTAATAATATAAATAAATTAGATTAAAAAGAGGTTTTGAATTAAAAATACAACATTTTACACTATTCATTAAAAAATGAACTTTATCGGAAAAATACCAAAAATTTACACAAAGTAAATTTTGATGTGGCGATTCTAAAAAAGATTTATATTTGGTTCAATAAAATGTATAAGAGTTATCAAAACTATATTTAATGACGGTTTTCCATATAAAGGTGATAAGTGAACCTTTAGTGAAAATTAGGGTATAAATGCCTAAAATTGAATTCTTTCCGTATTTTAAGCCTTTATCTTTTATTGGATAAATGTAAAAATATTTAAAAAACAGATATTATAATATTTTAGTTATTTCTATCCATTCCCACCAATACAAAATCTACATGTTAACTACCATTTAAAATAATATTATTATATTACTAGGGTGCAACGTATGTTTTCAAAGAAACTCATCGTTGCGTATCGAGTACGCAATCAAACATAGCAACCCCTTTAAAGTAAAATTAATATTTAATTGATAAATATTAATAAATATGAAAAATATTTATTCTTCATTTACCTGGGATGTTTCAAGAAAGGTTTTTGTTCACAAATAGGTAGGATGTATTAAGTAGATTAGGTTTTAATGAGTTTTTGAGAGGGACCATTGACTATTAGAGGTATCTCCTTGATTACATCTACACATTATACTACCTTCACAGATACTATTGAATCAATTTGTTTATATAATTTCTGGTTTTCTTCTTCCTTAAATAACAAACATGTTATTATTTAGAATTTATTTCCATCGAAAAACCCTTAGGGGGTGAAATTAAACCATCATTAGACATTTCTAAGATGATACACTGATTTTTATAGCTACAAAAATCTACGGGATATCATGATTCTGGAGATGACTATTATCAATGTGATCTTTGGTATGAACGGGTTGACTGGGTATGAGTACACATGGACTATTATTGTAGAATACTGTCATTTTTTATACCTAAGGGGGGAATTTTTTTATGGATAATGGATTGGATATTGAATCTAGATGAACATGAATATACCTAATATAGAGTAAAGGTGTTATGTCAATGGAATTAGGATTGGTTCATGGGGTAGAGCAATCAATATCCATCACTTGTCTTCCCCCAGCATTGGATGATTAATAGGGTTTCATCTTAAAGGATTTTCAAGGTCTTAACCTTGAGAGATTAATCAAAATTTAGATCTAACTCATAGTAGGATTGAATCCTATATCAATTCCCCATATCGTATGGTCTTCAATTAGTTGATGGAAATTAACGTAAAATATGCATATATGGAGGTGAAATCTTTTATCAGACTAAGCATGTTTACCTTGGGCATATTTGTGTTATTAAAAAATAATGTGGACATTAGTATTCATTTTAGTGTGGACTATTGAAGATAAACCAAATGATGATTAATAATTGTTACCCATTTATGGGGATCAATAAATTGATTGACTAGTGATATGGAGTTTGGTGGTTCTCCATTACTGAATTATAGTCAGGTTGCCAATAGTTTTAGTTCAGAGAGGTGTATTTTTATAAGACAATATTGAGGAGAATATATGGGCAGTACTAGTAGCTTATCATTCATTTTGGGTTTTCAAATTCTCCAATAGTGTTCATGTCTCTCCTACACATGATTTTCCATCCATATCATGAATCATTCATCGATTTAACCATAAAAAATATCCTGCTATATTCATGGAAATTTAATATTCATTAACTTCACCATAGAATTCTATTGAGTATACATCAATTCAATAATATCCTTTCTATAATTGGCTGTTTCAATTCTAGATATAGATATTTTATTTACAAGGAAATAGAATTTTGTGGTAGGAATCTTGTTGGACCCGAAGAAGGTAGAGGTTTTAATATCCTTGGCCCATTCAAGGAATGTGTGTTCGGTCAGTAGATACATTAGTCTCATGGTGTATAATCAATTTATCATCCTTCAATTATCCTTTTTGTATTCCATGATGATATATTTGACCAAAAAGGGGAATAATATTGAGTGCATTGATTAGTGTGAATAGGTTTTCCTTGAGCAGAAGAGGAGATTGGAGACTCATCTAGTTTACTTTCAAGATAGGTGATTTATATAAAGTATATTGTGACGAATCATGTGTTACGATGGTTAGTTTATTAATGAAATGAATTTAGGAATTCAAAAATATTTTACATCAATTTCAACCCCTTGAAAGAAACTACATAACATGTGACTTAGAGTAGGAATGTGTGGTCTATGTCCAAAAGTATTTAAGACACTATCTTTTTATGGAGTGTTTTATCATCTACACAAACAAAAAGACCTTATAATATATATTTTGTAATAAGGATGATATCTTGAGATAGAGACATTGGGTGAAATATTTTTATATATTGAAATTTTCGATGGATTATTCTCATGCTAAAGGTAATGTCGTTAAAGATTATCACACCAGAAAGACACCATATACATGGGAACATTGTGAGTGAGATTCTTAGAAGGAGTTATAAATGATGAATTTGATAGTATCTTGGATTGTGTATGCATCATAGGATAATGGTTTAATGATTTGTGTGCCCTTAGTCATCATGCCTTCATTATTGGATCGGAAAAAATTTAGATAAGATTCAAATTATGATAATATTCTGATGAGGGAATGGTTGGCATGTGGTGACCCCAATACATGGTGGTACTTAGCTGATGAAAATTTGATAACTATTCATGATAGAGTTATAGAGTCTTCTTACATGATGGTTTAGATAATGAGATACTCTCATGCTTCGAATTGAGTAGTTCTTCCATAGTCAGTGAAGAAGTATCATGACGTCTAACATCAGTTGTGTTGGCAATTTTTAAAGATAGAGAACACTGGTATTCTATCACGATATCTTATCTGTAATAAGATAATGGTAAAACAATAGTCTCATAGTGGTTTTCCATATCCACTTTTTATGCCTATATGGAAATGGGATGATGTGATGATGGATTTCATGATAGGGATACCCTGGATCCTGAGATATCAATATGTCATTTTGGAAATGGTTTATGGTTTAATGATAATATCAAATTTCTTACCAAAATGAGAGAGATGCTATTATGATGATTTGGAACAGAATTTGGTATTAGATATTGTACAAATTCATGGAGTGAACCCAAATATTATATTATATAGGGAAACATATTTTATATAATAGTTTTGGAATGTCTGGAAGAATGTCTAAGGGACTATATTTAAATTGAGTTAAACATAAAATCCAATGAGTGATGAAAATTCTAAGAGGATGATTTACATCCATGAGGATATGCATTGGGAATGTGCCATAGACTTTATTTTATCATATTATGATCATCTAGACATGGTATATTTCACATATAACATTAGTTTTAATGCACCTATTTAGATGGTAATGTTTGATTCTTTATATGATCAGTTGTGTCGTACACCCCTGTGTTGGCATAAGGTTGGTGAGGTAATAATTATTTGTCCATTTATGGTTCAATAAACATAGGGGATATCATTTTTTATTGGGATTCACTGTATACCTTCTTATAGCGAATGGTGACCATATATCCACCAAAGGATATTAACTTGGAGTTTCGTGTAGGTAATTGATAATTATTATGGGTGTCACCTAGGGTACGAGATCATCATTTGTGAAATAAAGGAATATGGGACCATGGTTTATGGGACATTTTATTATAAAGAAGAATATTGGCGTAGTGACTTTCCATCTATACATTCAAACATGATATCGAGGTATGCATAATGTGTTCCACATTTCATAGCTTTAGTGGTATGAGCCCAATAATACCCATGTGGTCAATTACAGGGATGTTGATATGGAACTAGATTCATATTTCATGGATATCATTGTATGGGTTATGTAATAGATCTAGAAGGTGTTACATGGAAATAAAATTCCACTTATTCATGTTTTATAGATGCATGGATCAATACAAGAGGAAACGTCGGAGTGATAGTGTGATGTTAAAGAATAATGGCATGAGTTGTTCGACCATGACCATTAGAGACTATTATCAAGAATAAATATACTTAGAGTTGCAGATTGTAATGTCTCACACGTGTTTTCTAATAAACATACAAAATTGTCTCTATCCCTTCATTTTTATTATTTGTATTATTCTAATCTTGTATAGAACCATGCATGATTTTCAGTACCTTTTGAGTTTTTTTGCAGAATTTTTAGTTTAACATGGGTTTATCCGGAGTCGTAGTGTAATCCATGTTAGTCATTATAGATCCCATATGTAAAATTGTAAAGGAAACACACCCAAGGTGACAGTTTTCCAGGTTATGATTCTTTGGGGATGATCATGTGTAGTGAAACTAGATTAGCCACACAATGTCGTGGTGAAAGGAATAGTGATCCCAAAATAGCCAGGGTACTAAACTCATGACCTATTGGCTTTCATGTTGGGTTTCTTTGTCCAAATAAACAATGTGTATGGTAAAGGCCATGGGAATAGCCATGGTGACAATCATGCTAGAATTAAAACATCCTAAATGGATTCTTTTCATGATTGATATCTAAGAATTAAAAGTGTAAAAAAAGTGAAACATTGTGAGGTTAGATTAATGAAATATTATGTTATTACTAAGTCTATTAGTCAATTCATTTCAAGCTCTTGAATGTTACTTTGATCCATATTAATTCAAGATTTTATGATTTAACCTAGGGTATGTTTGGGACAACATTTTCTTATTGATGATGCTATATTGGATAACCATGATTCCTCTAGGTCCCCTTTATTGACTCTTCTATATGACCATACCATGAGATATATATTGTTATTCCTATTTTACTAGGTTCATGGGAACATGGTTTTCACATTTTTTGGTTAAGGTTATGTGTTGTCGAGTTATTTTTCTTCTACTGAACATTAAAATTAATTTTAATGGTATGTGTCACTTGTTAAGTTTAAATTCTAATGAATTTTTTTTAATTATTTATGGAAAGTCATTTTATAACTATATAAATTTAAATTGGAACTAGTTCTAGGATATGGAGAATGGTGTTGGAATGTTATGCCAGGATAGACTTCAAAATGATATCATAGGGTATTCATTTAAATTTTTTAGTTTATTATACTCTATTTTAGAAACAACATTAGGGATCTATATTTTATTCTATATATGAATAGAATTCCATATTTTATATAATTATTATTCTCTTTTTATTTTTTTAGGTTTTAATTAAATATTTTGATGTTATGGTATACAATTATTGATATTAAGGGTATAATCACCCCAATGATTAGCTTCAGACCATCAATACTAGATAATAGTCTCTTGTATACAAGGAGTCATAAATGATACCATGTGTTACATTGGTGTAGACCTAAGGATTCCGGATAGTGTGTTGAAAATTATTTCTTAAAAGTTGATTTATGAAAATAATTGAGATAGAAAGTTGATTGTATGTGTATTAAAACAACAATTTGTGATCAATATTTATAATTTTAAAGGAAAAAATATCTTAGATGAACTCATGGATTTAAAAAGGGATAATGAGTTTCATTATTACATTGTATGTGTCACTTAATAATCTTTTTATGCTCATCCAATACTTTCAAATTATTTTTATAGAATCCCTAATTTTCATAGATATCTTATTAAATGATATTAAAGAGAAAAAATAAAAAATCATTACAAAACAAGGATCTAAAGGTTTAGTGTATTGGGAAAATTAGAACCACACATAAAATTTACAAAATAGAACATGAACAGTTGTCTAATTCATTCTTCTCTAGATTATTTTGAGCCCTTAAAATCTCATTATTATATGTAATCTGTAGGATCGAAATATAATATGAGATGCTCAATATACAAGAGGGGGGGTGAATTGTATACTTTAAAAATTCCTTTGGAACCTTTAAAGTTAGTTATGAATAACTAAAGTTTCCTTCAGAAAAGGAAAGGACTAATTTTAACAAAGTTAAACTAAGTAAATTCACAACACCTCTAACACCGAACTAAACATAGAAAGAGATTCCAAAAGTAGGTTCCGGAAATATGGTTCCGGAGATTGAAACATAACAAAAGTTACAATATGAGATTCTACCTTAAAGCGTATAGAATCTAAATGAATCAGATTAAGTAAGGAAGTATAAGAAAGTTATACTTTCGTTAAGATACAAAATGCAGCGGAATAAGAACAAGTAGTAAAACTACTAGTAACAAGATAATAGTCTTTTAACCCAAAGAGAAGGGTATCCAACAACCTTGGATAAAGGTCCCTTGATTTATACTTTCAAGCAAGTCTGTCTTACCCACACCAGGGTAAACCCTCGATACGAAGATCGAAGTGTCTGTCTTGCTATCCCCGCAAGCCCTCAACTTCAAGGTAGTTGGTAACCTCTGTCTTTCTCAGCAAGAAAGTCCTCGATCTTTAAGGTAGTCGGCACCTCTGTCTTCCTATCCCCGGAAGCCCTCGAATGTAATCACCAACATTCGGAGTCGCACGAAGCTTTGAGAGTTAATAAGAGACTCTCTCTCTAGAATTCACTTCAACAGCATGTATGCACAAAACCAAGTTGTTCATCTGTCATCAGTATTCATCAGCACCAAGCTCTTTCAAATGAGCTCCTATTTATAGGTAAGGTCGGCTCCTCTCCAACGGTCATATTTTCCTTAAAGATCGGAGGGACCTGTACACTTGTCACTTAGACAACGGTTAGTTTATAACAAAACAGACGACATCGTTTTATAACAAAACAAGTGTAACAGAATGTACGACATCGTTTTAAACTATAACATAAAGGTTCGGAATGAAAACTTCGGAGTGAAGGTTCGGAGTGAATAAATTCAGAGTGTATAAAACAATGATAATCAGATTCTGTTTAATAGATGAATTCGGAATGAGAATTCGGAATAGTAATTCGTCATCAGAAATCGTAATAAGAATTTGTCATCAGAATTCGTAATGAGAATTCGTCATCAGAATTCATAATGAGAATTCGTCGTCAGAATTCGTAATGAGAATTATTTATCAGAATTCGTAATGAGAATTCAGAATGAGATTTCTTCATTAGAATTCGTAATGGTAATTCTTCATTGGAATTCGTAATGAGAATTCAGAATGAGATTTCTTCATTAGAATTCGTAATGGGAATTCTTCATTGGAATTCGTAATGAGAATTCGGAATGAGATTTCTTCATTAGAATTCGTAATGGGAATTCTTCATTGGAATTCATAATGAGAATTCGGAATGAGATTTATTCATTAGAATTCGTAATGGGAATTCTTCATCAGAATTCGTATCCTGAATCTGGAATAGAACTTAGTCAGAGTTCATATCCGGAATTCGGAATGAAACTCCCTTATAGTTCTTGTCCAGAATCCGAATCCTAAAATAGAATGCTTTATATCAAAGTTTCAATGATTCCGAGAAAATGAATCCAAATATTATACTTAAGAAAAATATGGAAGAATATATGATAAGGATAATTTTTCTTATAAAAGAGATTTTCCTTATAAAAGCAATTTTCCTTATAAAAGCAATTTCCTTATAAAAGCAATTTTCCTTATAAAAGCTATTTTCCTTAAGATAAGGTGTTTGTGATTTTCAAAACAAGAAGGAATGGAAAAGTCATAAGGAAAACCTTATTGACTCAACAATCTCCCCCTTTTTGGAAAGCACAAACATCCTTACGAAAAACAAAAAAAAATTCTAAGAAGAAAAAAACATATTAATGCTTATCTCCCTTGTTTTAAGGATATAGACGAATACGACTAACTCCCCCTTAGGCTTTGAAACTCTAAGTATCGTATTCATATTTCCGGAGTGATATTTCATAAGAAGGTCTTCTTTAAGAAAAACTCCCCCTTAAACAAACTCTTATTTGAGTTCTTTTTCCTTGGGTATTTTTTTCTTTCTCCCCCTTTGATAAACTCTTATTAGAGTTCCTCTTTTTCTTAAGGATCTTTTCCTTCTCCCCCTTTGTGATTTTCAAAAAGAATTGGAGGGAATGGAAAAAAAATAACAAAGTACCTGAAAGATTAGTAATGACAACAATAGAAACAACAAGTACGACTTTCATTACAATTGGAATCTCGACAACAAAGGAAAAAAAATACAACAAAAAGATCGGATTGGTCATTTCGGATCTTTCTCCTTCGACATGAGCCCCTTAAGAATCGTCTTGATATTCTTTAAGTCTTTGTGGTCTTCTTCTGCTTGCTTCTCTAAGACGACTATTCTTGCGGACTGAGCTTCAATTATTTCTTCCTGAGCCTTCAACTTTTTTTCCTGAGCTTTCATCTTCTCTTCTTGAGCCTTCATCCTTTCTTCAAACTCGATCCGATAATCCCTTTCATATTTCCAATTTTGAGAAATGGAATTGAGCTTCCCATTCAGATCTCTCACTACCTGAATCCGAAAGTTCTTTTCCTCTGTCAACTTCTCTTCGAAGGATGCAGTCAGCTCATTAATCTTCTTGTCTTCAATCTCAAAGGCATCCTTAACATTATCCTGAAACTCATCGAAAAGCCTCATCTCTTCCACAGTCTTCTTAGACCAGCTTGTCATCCTCTTGCAAGATATTTTATGGGCTTCGTAACCAACAAAGAATGTTTTGAACTGAGATTCAATCTCAACACACTTATCTATAACCATCGATATGGAGTCGGTTTTCTGATTCAACGCATGTTGGAGCATCTGGCATCTAGAGTCAATACTAGAGAAGGTTGGAATGGTTCCCACCATCTTCTTTAAGGGATGAACAACAAAGTCATGCCCCAACGAAGATGACTCCGAATCCGAAATCTTTCTTGGAGAATTTTCTTCCTCAATAAGTTCCAACTTCCTCTTAGAAGAACTACCAGCTTCATTCCTCTTTTTTACTACTGAGCTCGGAGTTTCAGTAAGAATTTTATTTCCCTTATCTTTTTCCGGAATAGAATCCTGTTCCGGAGTTTTCTTTTCACTGTCAGAAACTTGAACAACCAAATCTTCCTCATCAGCAACTTCTTGAACACCAAGCTCTATGTTTCCCATCTGAGAAATATCATGTAAATGTTGTTCTTCTTCTCCATGATAGGTAACTTCTTCTTCTCCTTTATCTTCTTCCATCGCAGGAGTAACTAACTTCGAAGATACAGCTTCAGAAGTTCGGAGCGATAAGTGTTCCGAAGGAGTTCCCTTGTACTCATCTACTTGTTTTAGCACATCTCCTGTCTCACCACTTCCTTCAGCAGCCTCATCAACTTGTTCCACTTGCTCTACTTCCTCAGTATTTGTGGAAACAGCTTCTTCCGGAGCAACAACATTTCTTCCTGGAGTCTCAGGTAGAGATTCCAGGGAGAAAGATCTCGGAACTGGGATATTTGCTGAAACCATTTCATTGAACTTTAACAAGGCCTGAGCTACCTCAGCCTCATACATCTTCTTCTTGAGCTTCTTTTGCTTTTCTTGCCTTTAGAGCTCATCAGCAGTCTTCTCTTTCAGAGCCTTAGCCTCCGCAGGGTCCAATCCGAACTGCGGATCCCCTTCTTTCCTCTTCTCTTTATCAGCTCTCCACTTTGCAACGACCTCATCAAGATAGGTCTTCTTCTTCTTTGGTTTGGGAGGTGCAGAGTGAGCTTCCTTAGACTTAGGATCTTCTGCTACAGCTGCAACTTCCTTTAACTTCCTTTTCTTCACTGGTTTGGATGATTCCGGTTCAGCAGCCTTCGGAACCATTTCTTCTTGATTAGGCAGGTCAAAGAACTCTCCAATCTTCTTGTTGAAAGCCACATTCATCATCTTAAGAGTGTCATCACTTACCAACAAGATTTTACAAACCCTTGGCTTAGATCTGCAAGCTACCTTGAAAGATTCTTGGCACCGAACTATGAGCTTTGATAATATTGCTGGGTACATAACGATCTGAGCTCTGAGATTTCCTTTCTTAATGTTCTCAATGGTTATAAGGATGTGCCTCATGAAGTTAAACTTCCTTAGATTTATCAGAAAATCTAAGATATAGATCTCACTTTTCTTCAAGCTTTCCTTATCACATTTTCTTGGTACGATAAGTCCTTTCACCCATAATTCCAGAATCCGAAAATTAGTAGAAAGACTTGCAATTTTCGGAGCCTTGTCATCAGCAAGTCCGAGAGTTTCCAAGGCTTTCTCTTTGTTGAAGCTACCCTTGGAGTCTGGCAATACGTGAGAAACAAAATCATCTTCACCTTCATAAGATAATCCTACCAAGCTTGCAGCCTTGGTGTAAGAAAGCTTATATGTCTTGCCATATGATTTGAAAGAAAACTTCTCTCTATTTTCTTCCTCGAAGAAAGCAACTGACTCATAAAACTCAACAAGAAAATCAGAAAAGACTTCATCCTGATTCCCGGTTTTAGATACTGCAACATCCTCCCAGCCATTTAACCTGATATTCTTTGAGATAAGGGAATCATAATTGTTGAAGAAATCCGGATGGAGTAACCTTTCCCTATATACTAACCATTGAGAAATAGGCTTGGTTGAAGACATTTCTTGAGAAGCTAACTCTGCAGACATTCGGATCTGAAATACTCTGAGAAATTCGGAACGGAGAAGACTGTGGTTCGGAACAGAGAAAACTTTGGTTCGGAACGGCCTTAAATCGGAGAGTCAGAGCTTCAGGACGCAAGATCTTGAAACCGATGTGGGACGAGAAAATATGGTCCCCTTTATATAGGCAATGGGATGACGGTTCACCTTCCACAGTTGATCTAATGGTTGGAAAGTGCTGCGATCAGATCTGATGGCTAAAAGCATGAATCCGATCTTTTTTAGGTTTTATTAAAACAAAGAATTAAGAAAACCATAATCCGAAAACTTAATATAAAAAAATTCCAGCAAGTAAAATATGACTACGAAAACTTGAGGAAGGAAATCATACCTTTAGGATTAGCTTAGGAAAGTTATTCGTAATGGGTAATATAAAGATGACTACGAAAAACTCGATATGAAAAACTAAATACGAAAAACTCAATAAAAAAACTAAATACGAAAGATTAAATACATAAAAAAACTTGGAACGAAAATCTGGTTATGAAAGTACCAGTACGAACATTGTCCATTCCGGAAATTTTCAATATGAATACTTCCATTCCAGAAGTATTCTGTACGAAAAAAAAATCCATTCTGGAAAATGGTAGTTCTGGAAGTTTTATTCCAGAAATATTCGTTCCGAAAAGTTTGAAAACAAATTTTGAAACACTTTGTTTAAACAAACAATCAAATGTACTCCCCCTATAAAAAGGAGTTTATTACTATAAGGAGATTTTTTCAACAGAAAGTTAATTAAGAAAGATTACCTTACGGTTATCATTCCTAACTTCTGTTTGATATATTCAAATCTATCAGAAGGAAGAGATTTTGTGAAAATATCAGCAAGTTGATCTTGTGTTCCGATAAACTGAAGAATAATATCTCCTTTTAGTGTGTGATCCCTAAGAAAGTGATGCCTAATATCTATGTGTTTTGCATGGGAGTGGTGTGCAGGGTTATTACTTAGGGAAATGGCACTTGTGTTATCACACAAAATTTGAGTTTTAGTAAAACTCAAGCCATAGTCTGTGAGTGTGTGTTGCATCCACAACACTTGTGCACAACAACTTCCAGCTGCTACATATTCAGCTTCAGCAGTGGAAAGTGCAACTGAATGTTGCTTCTTGCAGGACCAAGAAACTAATGAATCTCCTAAGAAATGACAAGTTCCGGATGTACTTTTTCTATCCATTCTACATCCACCAAAGTCAGCATCAGAAAAACTTTTTAGAACAAAATCATTTCCAGAAGTATAAAATAATCCTAGATCCATGGTTCCCTTAAGGTAGCGAAAAATTCTTTTAACTGCCTTTAAGTGAGATTCCTTAGGATTGGATTGATATCTTGCACATAAGCATACTGAAAACATTAAGTCTGGTCGACTAGCTGTCAAGTAAAGTAAACTTCCAATCATACCTCTAAAAGATTTTTGATCTACTGGTTTCCCAGCTTCATCAAGATCTAACGTGTTTGAGGTACCAATGGGAGTACATATACTTTTAGTGTTGTCATAACCATACTTTTTAAGAAGATATTTAATATACTTATGTTGAGATATGTAGATTCCTTCTGGTTTTTGAGAAATTTGAAAATCAAGGAAAAATGTTAACTCACCCATCATACTCATTTCAAACTCAGATTTGATTAGACTAGCAAAAGATTCAGTCAGAGATTGCTGAGTTGAACCAAATATAATGTCATCAACATAAATTTGAACAATCAAAACATTTTTCTTATCTATCTTTATAAAAAGGGTTGGATCTGCATTTCCCTTAACATAGTTATTTTGAAGCAAAAATCCAGTGAGTCTATCATACCATGCTCGTAGGGCTTGTTTAAGGCCATACAAAGCTTTGGTAAGTCTAAAAACATGATCATGATGTTTTGTATCTTCAAAGCTAGGAGGTTGTTCAACAAAAACTTCCTCTTGAACATAACCGTTAAGAAAAGAACATTTCACATCCATTTGAAAATGTTTGAAATTAAAGAATGCTGCAAAGGCAAGTAGAATACAGATAGATTCAAGTCTAGCTACTGGAGCATAGGTTTCTTCATAGTCTATTCCTTCTTGCTGATTATAGAATTTATCAACAAGTCTAGCTTTATTTCTTACTATGACTCCATTTTCATCACATTTATTTCTGAAAACCCATTTTACTCCAATAACAGAAGTTTCCTTAGGTCTTTCAACCAAGGTCCAGACCTTATTCCTTTCGAATTCATTTAGTTCATCTTGCATGGCTTTAATCCAATCATCATCACCTAAAGCTTCATCAGTGATTTTAGGCTCTAATTGGGAAAGAAATGCTAGATGTTCTACTTCATTTCTTAAGGAACTTCTAGTCCTTACAGGTTGATTTACATCACCAATGATACCATCACTAGGATGATTCTTAAGAAACACCTGATTTGGGTTTTGTAAAGCATGTTCATCAACATAGGGTAGAAAGTCTTCTTTGGTAAATGTTTCAGAAGTATCTTCTAGAACAATTTCCTTATCATAAGGTTCTTCTATCAAAGGTTGACAATCAGTTTTTGAAAACACATCCGAAGATGTAAGTGGAGATGGTTTAAAAATAAAAGGATCTGACTCATCAAATTTTACATGTACTGTTTCCTCAACAGTGAAAGTGTTTTTATTAAAAACTCTATAAGCCTTAGAGGTTGTGGAATATCCTAAGAAAATTCCTTCATTAGATTTTGGTGTGAATTTATGTAAGTTATCTTTAGTATTCAAAATGAATACTTTGCAACCAAAAACCTTGAAGTAGGAAAGTCTTGGTTTTCTACCATTCCATAACTCATAAGGAGTTTTATTAAGAAAAGGTCTAATCAAAACACGATTTATAGTATAACAAGCAGTACTTACAGCTTCAGCCCAGAAATGTCTAGAAATAGAATATTCACTCAACATGGTTCTAGTTATCTCTTGAAAAATTCTATTTCTTCTTTCAACTACACCATTCTGTTGAGGAGTTCTAGGTGCTGAAAAATTGTGAGTAATACCTTTCTTACTACAAAAGGTTTCGAAATCAGAATTTTGAAATTCTCCTCCATGATCACTATGAATAGTTTTCAATGGAAGGTTTTTCTCATTTTTAAATTGAGCTCTAAAACTTTTGAAATAAGAAAAAGCTTCAGATTTATTTGCTAGAAAATAGACCCAAGTAAATCTGGTGTAATCATCAACTAGAACAAACACATAATATTTGCCTCCAATACTTCCAGTTTGTGTTGGACCAAAAATATCCATGTGCACTAACTGTAATGCATAGGTTGTTGAGACTTCACTGATTGACTTAAAACTAGATTTATGTTTCTTGCCATATTGACAAGGATCACAATCTTTAGAAGAATCAAATCTAAGCTCCGGTAGATCCTTAACAAGTTTCTTCTTAGAGAGTTTACATAGGTTCCTAAGATTACAGTTTCCTAATCTTCTATGCCATAACCAAGAGTGATCTTCCATTTCACTTAGGCAAGGTAAATCTTGGCTTCTTAGGTCTTCTAGGTTTAAGGTGTAAACATTCTCTTGCCTGTTGGCTGAGAGAATAAATTCTTCCTTGGAATTGTGAACTAAACACTTATCATTCCTAAAATTCACAAGGTAACCTTCATCACATAACTGACTTATGCTAATGAGGTTGTGCTTAAGACATTTAACAAAAAGAACATTTGAAATTAAAGTTTTACCTAAAAGAACAATATTACCAATACCAACAATCTCTCCCTTAGCATTGTCTCCGAAAGTTACCTTTCCTCCTTTCGTTTTGATAATCTTTTCAAAAAAACTTTTGTTACCAGTCATGTGCCGGGAACATCCACTATCCATGTACCATATATTGTTGCTGGGACTTTCTTTATTTTCCTGAAATTAAGAACAAAGTTAGATTCTCGGAATCCAAACTTGTTTGGATCCGAGATTTCCAGACAATAAAATTTTAGGTACCCACATTTTCTTAGAAAAATAAGCTTTATGAAAACCTAAGGATTGGGTTTTGTTTAAGGAACAATTCTTTGCCCAGTGACCACCACATTGACACTTGGTACAAAATGGGGCACTTTGAGGAACAAAATAATTGTTACTGAAAACTGGTTTTGCATGGGTATAACCAAATCCGGATTTATTTCTTAATGGTCGTATTTGGGAATACATCCTATCAAAATTTTCCTTACCATGGGTGAAGTTTGATAAACACTTCTTTAAGGAAAATATTTCGGACTTGAGTTTTACAACCAAGTTTTTATCCTCAAAATTATTAGTTTTTGAACTAGAGTTAGGCTCGAAAACATTTTTATTAGAAATTACTTTTTCTAATTATTTATAAAGTTCATTCTTCTAAGAACTTACTTCCTCAAGATTTTTTGAAATACTTTCAAAATCAGCATTTTTCTTATAAAGATATTTAGAAAGATCTGATATCTCTTTAGTAAGAATAGAATTCCTAGAATTTTCCTTGTCAAGTTTCTTGTTGAGTTTGGAATTCTCAATCTCAAGAAGTTCAGCAAATCTAGAGACTTCTTCAAAAGTAGGTAAAGTATTTCCCTCATCAGAAGATGATTCTTCATCAGAAGAGTTATAATATTTACTATCATTGGAATTTAAAGAAACATTGGTCAATGATTCAGCATTTCGTACCTTAGCCATAAGACAATGATTATCAATAGGAAATCTTGCTATAAGACCAAGATTCTTCTGTCCTGAAGATTCATATTCAGAAGATTCATCTGAAGAGTCACCACCACTAGCACTACAGGTGTCATTAGCTTTCAGAACTTTCTTAGCTTTGGCTTTATAATACTTCTTCCTGTTCCTGTCTGAATGCCTTTTCTTCCTTTCTTTCTTTTTGAGCATAGGGCAATCTGGTCTAATATGTCCAGCTCTTTTTCATTCATAACAAGTAACTTCTCCATCTTTCTTATCTTTCCTATCCTTCTTCTTATACCTAGATTGAATGTTTCTCTGTCCAGCTATCTTGTTCATCCTTCGAGCAAGATTGGCTAATTCATTTTTTGAGACTTCACTCTCACTAGTTTCGGATTGGAAAATGACTTTCTTAGACTTGGATCTTGTTACTCTCTCAGGAGTCGTAGCTTTCATCTAATTTGAAGTTGTAGTAAAAGCAACAGTACCATTTCCATTCTTTTTCTTGATGTTGTCAGCATCTCTTTTCATTCTTGTTTCATGTTGTAGAAGAGTTCCAAATAATTCATCAAGAGTGATTTGAGTGACCTTCCTATTCTCATCTATAGCTGTTCTCTTGGATTCCCACTCATTGGGCATAATGTCAATTATCTTGTCCACAATAGCTTCATCATCTAAACCTTTCTCTCCCATAGATTGTAGATTGTTGATGATAGTCATAAATCTCTGTTGAACTTTACAGATAGGTTCTCCATAAGGAAAATTGAAGCCATGATATTCAGCTCTAAGCATAGCTCTTCTAGTCTCAATCACCTTAGAAGTCCCAAAGTGTGTAACCTCTAACTTCTTCCAAATACAGTTAGCTGCTTCACAAGAAGAAATTTGGCTATATATATTTCTAGTCATTGAACATAGTAAAGTGTTGCGTACCTTATAGTTGAGTTGATATTCTTTCTTCTCCTGGTTAGTAAGGGTTCTGACTTCCTTGTCAGGAATTTTATAATCACCAGTAAGCATCACAAAGTTGTCTACTCCAGTATTGATAACAAATGTCTTCATACGATCTCTCCAGTATTCATAGTCATTACCATCAAAGATTGGTGGCCTTGTAGGATTCAGATTGTCAATCGAACCAACATTAATTCCTGCCATACTAAAAATAACTTTGCACGCAAACTTGTTAGTAGCAAAGATTCGTAATAACAAAGTTTGGAACGAGAAAAGTCCGGAATGGATAAATTAGGAATGACAAAGTTCTGAATAGAAAAGTGAGCAAGAAAAACATGTATGTGAGTACAAGTATTTCAGTAACCGCCTCTGATACCAATTGTAGGATCGAAATATAATATGAGATGCTCAATATACAAGAGGGGGGGTGAATTTTATACTTTAAAAATTCCTTTGGAACCTTTAAAGTTAGTTATGAATAACTAAAGTTTCCTTAAGAAAAGGAAAGGACTAAGTTTAACAAAGTTAAACTATGTAAATTCACAACACCTCTAACACCGAACTAAACTTAGAAAGAGATTCCAAAAGTAGGTTCCGGAAATATGGTTCCGGAGATTGAAACTTAACAAAAGTTACAATATGAGATTCTACCTTAAAGCGTATAGAATCTAAATGAATCAGAGTAAGTAAGGAAGTATAAGAAAGTTATACTTTCCTTAAGATACAAAATGCAGCGGAATAAGAACAAGTAGTAAAACTACTAGTAACAAGATAATAGTCTTTTAACCTAAAGAGAAGGGTATCCAACAACCTTGGATAAAGGTACCTTGATTTATACTTTCAAGAAAGTCTGTCTTACCCACACCAGGGTAAGCCCTCGATACGAAGATCGGAGTCTCTGTCTTGCTATCCCCGCAAGCCCTCAACTTCAAGGTAGTTGGTAACCTCTGTCTTTCTCAGCAAAAAAGTCCTCGATCTTTAAGGTAGTCGGCACCTCTGTCTTCCTATCCCCGGAAGCCCTCGAATGTAATCACCAACATTCGGAGTCGCACGAAGCTTTGAGAGTTAATAAGAGACTCTCTCTCTAGAATTCACTTCAACAGCATGTATGCACAAAACCAAGTTGTTCATCTGTCATCAGTATTCATCAGCACCGAGATCTTTCAAATGAGCTCCTATTTATAGGTAAGGTCGGCTCCTCTCCAACGGTCATATTTTCCTTAAAGATCGGAGGGACCTGTACACGTGTCACTTAGACAACGGTTAGTTTATAACGAAACAAACGACATCGTTTTATAACAAAACAAGTGTAACAGAATGTACGACATCGTTTTAAACTCTAACATAAAGGTTCGGAATGAAAACTTCAGAGTGAAGGTTCGGAGTGAATAAATTTAGAGTGTATAAAACAATGATAATCAGATTCTGTTTAATAGATAAATTCGGAATGAGAATTCGGAATAGGAATTCGTCATCAGAAATCATAATAAGAATTTGTCATCAGAATTCGTAATGAGAATTCGTCATCAGAATTCGTAATGAGAATTCTTCGTCAGAATTCGTAATGAGAATTCTTTATCAGAATTCGTAATGAGAATTTGGAATGATATTTCTTCATTAGAATTCGTAATGGGAATTCTTCATTGGAATTCGTAATGAGATTTCAGAATGAGATTTCTTCATTAGAATTCGTAATGGGAATTCTTCATTGGAATTCGTAATGAGAATTCAGAATGAGATTTCTTCATTAGAATTCGTAATGGGAATTCTTCATTAGAATTCGTAATGAGAATTCGGAATGAGATTTCTTCATTAGAATTCGTAATGGGAATTCTTCATCAGAATTCGTATCCTGAATCTGGAATAGAACTTAGTCAGAGTTCATATCCGGAATTCGGAATGAAACTCCCTTATAGTTCTTGTCCAGAATCCGAATCCTAAAACAGAATGCTTTATATCAAAGATTCAATGATTCCGAGAAAATGAATCTGAATCTTATACTTAAGAAAAATATGGAAGAATATATGATAAGGATAATTTTTCATATAAAAGCGATTTTCCTTATAAAAGCAATTTTCCTTATAAAAGCAATTTTCCTTATAAAAGCAATTTTCCTTATAAAAGCTATTTTCCTTAAGATAATGTGTTTGTGATTTTCAAAACAAGACGGAATGGAAAAGTCATAAGGAAATCCTTATTGACTCAACATAATCATCGGAGGATATATATATAAAGGGGTGTGATAAAAGCCTAATAAGAGGATAGATAAAAATGAAATAATATAAAATTGTTCGATAATAATATTTATCATAATTACATTGTTATAGGATCCTAATCATGAGAGGAAGAAATAAAAAAATGCATGGAATGTGGCACTACATAAAAATGAAACATCATATCTTGGTAGTTAAATACCACACATAGGTGTGAACAAAGATAACATCACGTTAAAACAAATTCCTCATTTTCTCATGATATTCATCACATTAACCAATTCATTGGAGAACTATATAATTTTGGGAGCACCCATCTCATCATACCATTTACATTGTGCTATATAATTCCAGTCACACCTATCACATCATAACATTTATATTATAATTCATCCCACAAGGATCCTATATTAATATTGACATAAAATAGACCATATAATTGAATGGGTTCAATTTCATAAATAATATATTATTAAACATTCGGTTCCAAAATTAAATAAAGAATACCATACATGATACATGAATCATCAATCTTGAGTGAAGATGAAATGGTCTCGAGAAGTAAAATTGTGTTTTTAGATGGAAGCATTCATTTGAAAAACATTTCCTTTGTCAAAAACTCAAATAGAAAACATGTATATCCCAGAAAATATGACAAAATTATGATAAAATTATATTTAATAAATATCCATACTGAATATGGGGTGAAAGAGGGAAAACACAAATAAAGAGAGTTGGGTTCAAGAATTCCCCTTACCTTTTTTCCAAATGATTTATTCACATTAATTTCCTATACATTCAAATTATATACATTAATTAAAAATTAAAGTTATTTTTATAAATTAATATGATACATTATGGGTTTTTATGTTCATTTATGAGCCTATTGTTGAGTTAATGAGATTAATTTCATCATTTGGGAGTGTTCGTTTTCTATGTTTTCACGATCTGTCCACATGTATTCATGAATAGATGTTTGTGTAAATCATGTATAATTATGAATAATTTTTATTATATGTTATTAATTATATTCAAAAAGTGTAAATGATCTTATGATAAATTTGGTTATATTCCATGCAGGTGAATCATTATATTACAGTTAATGATGATTGTTTTAAGTTAATTTTTGTCGTTTTTCGGCCATGACAAACTCGTTTTGTTTTATCATTTATTATTATGTATAATTGTTAGTTCCATGAAATAAATGGGGGTTTATAATAAAAATTAAAATATATTTGAAACCTTTTAATGTTTTTATTAATATCCTATAATTCATTCAAGGAAAATGAGAGTGCATCGACCATGATGTCGATAAATTGAAACATTGTGGCCAATGATTTTATTTTTATAATAAAAAAATGGGAGGTGTTTTAATGATTTATATTCCATTAAATTGATATATTTAAAATATATGTAATCTAATTGTTAAAGATATAATAATAAAAAAATCTAATTAAAAGGAAATTAAAAGAAAGAAATCAAGGATTTACCTCTTGAATTTCTCCTCCATTAGAACCTCCTTAGGAAAGAATTTTGGTGTTTGGATGAGAAAAAGAGCTTATAGACATGGGGTAGGGACTAGGATAGAGTATTTTATAGAATTTAGGCCAGGCTAAAAGCTTGATAGGTGTGAGGAGAAGAGGCAGTGTGGGTGGTATCTATAGTGGGGGAGAGAGGTGTTTCCTCAATATTATACTCATTAATTTACTATTTTGACTCAAGACTATGAATAATTGTAGAATTATCTATAAAAATATTCAAATAATGAAGTGTGGTTAGAGATTAAGATGTTTACATTATCCTTATATCAATAATGACTAAAATTCTTATATTTATCGTTTATAAAAATGATCATATTTTACTATTAATCAAAAATTAAAATATTTTAGAAAAATCCAAATAATGCATCCTAAATTTTTTTGATGTGAAAAATTAAAAAATAAACTCTATTTTATGAAAATAATTTTCTAAATATGGTTATTTTATTCAATTAGAATCTTCATTTACATTCAAAATACACATTATATAATTAAAGCTCATTTTATAACACTTTTAAAATTACTAAAGGTATCATAAAATTATATTAAAATCATAATATATCAATATATTAATTTATGAAATCATTTTTTGAAAATAGATTTTTTTAAAGTATTAAATTAATTATAAATTTGTAGTTAAATAATTATGACTTATAAAAATACCAACACTTAATTAATAAGTTTTAAATTAGTTACTTACATATACTTTGGTATAATTATATCATATTTTCACTTATAAGATGTCTAAATTTTTTTTTACATTCATGGGTAAGGGTACTATTCATTTGGCTAGTTTATTATTCATAAGGGTTGTGTTAATATTCTTAAGGTTATGATACCATTTCATTTGTATTAGTTCCTTAACATCAATAAATACATCTTATTTTATTAGTTATTTATTTATAAAGTTTTTACTATGGATCCTAAGTTATTTTATGTGATTTAACTATATATTAAATTACTATAAGAAGTTACAAATTTGATTGATATAACTTGGGGTCGTTACATTCTTCCCCCATTTTGAAATTTCACCCTCGAAATTTGGATTGACATAAATTATAGAAGCTTCTTATCCTTCATCACCTCATTTAGTAACCAAGTTCCTTCCTCATAACTATGGTTCTTCCACAACAATTTGACAACATGGGTTAAATTTCATCATAAAACATTATCTCTACTATCCATAAACGTTAATGGATTCTCATTATAAGATATATTATCTTCCAGATGTTCCACCTCAGAGTTCAGTACATGTGAAGGATCTGGTATGTACTTCCTTAGGAAGAATATGTGAAACACACCATGGAATTGAGTGATATTTTGTGGAAGTGAAAGTTGATAGGCCATAGATCTGATATGATCAAGGATCTCAAAGGTTCCATTTTTCCTTTGTCTTAGCTTCACTTTCATTCCAAAATACATAAATTTCATAAATTGTAATATAATAAGGAATAATTTATCATTAATGTTGAACTCCATGTCCCTTTGATTGTTGTCGATATTGCTCTTTCTATATTGAGATTTATATGGAGCCATTTCAATACTCGAGTGGAAGCTATTGTTGTTTGAGAACCCAACCAATGTGAGTTGCTGATCCCACCATCCTTTGAATTGTAAGGAGTAGTCTCAAAGAATATTTTCGAGGAATTGAATAGTCCTTTAAAATTGGATATTAGTTTTGGGATGATATGTCATGATAAAATTTAATTCATTACTCATAGCATGTTGAAGAGTCCTTTCGAATATCAATGTGAACATGGGATCATGATCTGATATAATTGATAGTGGGACTCCATTCTGTTCCACTAGTTCATTCACATATATCAAAGAATGTTGTTCAATAAATATACCTTACCAAATAGTGGTAAAGTGTTGTTCAAGAAATATACCTTACCGAATATTGGTAAAGTTGAAATCATTTGTGAATCAGTCCAGCATAACCCGTATAGAATTATTTCCATTGGATGTCTTCAAAAGGCCCATGAAAATGTCCATAGTTAAATTCTTCCATTTCAAAATGGGTATACACAATTTTTTCATCATTACTATGGAGTTTTGTCACTTATCTTTATCTTTCTGAGATGACAAGCACCTTGAGATATAGTCTTCAATCTCTTTCATCATGATGTCCTACCATAATTGTTCTCGTAAATCAGGGTAAATCTTGGTACTCTTCTGATGGATAGAGAATGATGAGATATGTGTATTATCCAAGGAAACTTTCCTAATACAAGATTATGAAGGAAAAAAATCCACATTCCAAATTGAATAACACCATCATCATCGCAATGGAAATCTTGCATCTTCCCTTCATTTGCTACATTCACCATATTTTGTAACATTAGATCATCCCATTGTGCCTCATTAATCATCTCCTAGATAGATGATTGGACTAATCATTTGGGAAAGGTAGAATGTATTCCCTACTATTATGATCTACAAATCTATCCTTTTCATATCCATTAAGAATCATCCTTTCTCAATACATAAAATGGATAGACTATAAGGTTCTTTTCAACTAACATCATCCACTACCTTGTTCACCTTTCCAATAAGATAGTGAATAGGGAAATCATAATCCTTCATTAGCTTTAGCCATCTATTTTTATGCATGATTAGATAATTTTATTTGAATATATACTTTAGAAACATTTGATCAATATACATGTCAAATTTCACACTATAGAGGTAGTACTGGTAGATTTTAAAGGAACAAATCACAGTTGTTAACTCCAGATCATGCGTTGGGTAGTTATCCTTATAGATCTTCAACATCCATGAGGGGTATGCTATAAAATTAACAATTTGTAAGAGTACACAACCCATGCCTTTATTATAAGCATTATTGTATATCAAAAATCATTCACACTTTTCGGCAATGTGAGTACAGGTCCAGTGATCAGCCTCTCCATTAACTCCTTGAAGCATTACTCACATTCATCCATCCAGACCTACTTTACCACTTTCCTTGTTATTATATTTTTCAGGCTTGAAAATCATGAGAAATATATCACAGAACATTTATAGTACACTATTATTCCAGGAAAACCATGGATTTATGTGACATTAGAGGGTCTAGACCATTCCTCATTTTCCTTTTTTTGAAGGGTCAAGAGAAATTCCATCACTTGTGATCACATGTCCCGAGAATGCGACTTAATCAATAAAAAAATCACACTTTCTAAACATGGAATACAACATCTATTTTATGAATGTTGGCAAAACAAGACATAGATTTTCTTTGTGTTACTCCTTTCACTTGGAGTAGGGAAGAATATCATCGACAAACAATACCACATATTTATTGAGGTAGTGTCAAAATAATCTATTCATCCAATCTAAGAATATTTGAAAGAAATTAGTAAGACGAAAGGGCATCACCTGAAACTCATACTGCCTATACTTGTACATAAGGAAATCTTCTAAATATCTTCATTTTTCACCATTATCTAATGATATCCAGAATAAAGATCGACCTATTAGAAATACTGAGATCCACATAACTGATCGAACAATTCGTCAATCTTTAGAAGAGGGTACTTGTTATTTATAGAGATCTTGTTGAGTTCTATATAATCAATACACAACTGCATTGATCCATAATTCTTCTTAACAAAGAGTATTGGCCCACCCCATATTGATGCACTATGATGTATGAACTGTTATTCCAAATGATCATGTAGCTGCTTCTTTAACTCATCTAGTTTGATAGGATCCATCCTATAGAGACATTTTGAGACTATAGTTTCTATGGGTATGAGTTAAATTGAGAAATCTACGTCCTGATTTGGGGTAAATCTATGTAAATCTTTAGGAAATACATCATTACCTTCCCTCGTGATGGGCATTTCACCTAGGTTGATAACTTCGTTTGACCCAACCATCTTAGCGAGGCATGCTTATTCACAGGAAGTCAGCACCCACAACATTGAAGTATTTTCATAAGGATATTCATGATATGAATTTCATTTGTAGAGGAGCATAGGATGCTTTTGAATACAAAAATATATTTTCATTTCACAAACATTTATATGTTCACTATATAGAAAGAGAAAATCCATCCCTAGTGTAACATTGAATTCTACCAAGGGAAGTATTGTGAGATTAATTTGAAGAATATTACCAAATTAGCCAATAATAGTAGAGTCCAACACATGGGTTTCAATGATTTTACCTCTTTGTGCTTTAACAGATATCTCTACATTAAGGTTTATGTGCTTTGATTCAATAGTTCTAGAAAAATTTCATGATATAAAGTAATTATTAAAACTAGAATCAAATAATATTTTTCCATTATTCTGTGAATAGTAAATTTACCTTATGAAACGTCATTTTCTTACTCCACATCCGTAGTAGTGATGGAATAATAATTACTTCGATCCTTTGTCTTTGGTGGTTTCTAACATTTATTACCCTTGAGGACTCGGGGTTTAGTTCACAGGCTTCTATAATGACCTTTATCCATGTACATGTAGCATTGGACCATGGTTCTCTACCATTCCTCTACCACATTATCCTTCCCCCTAATATCTTTTCGACATTTAAGAGATTGGAGGCCTTCTCCCCCACACTTGAATAATTTCTTTTTTCCTTTTGAGGGAGTTCCCATGATAATCATTCCCAAATTTTTGACATGTGGGTGATTGAATTTAATTATACCATTCTCCTAAGATCCTATGACATGAACTACTACTTTCATTTATTATCACTATAGCCATGTGATTATTCTCAAAGTACATCTAAACTTTGATATCGCATCAAACAACTTATCTTTAACTTCAATGATCTTGAAATACAAGAGAATTTATAATGTCTGGTTTTGAACCACTAAAGAATCAGTCAATTTTTCTATCATTGTTGATAACATAATCCAAATCATACCTTGAAATCTCTATGAAAATTTATTCATAAGCCATGACTGATTTTCCTTCTTTTTTCGTCACCTCTATGAACTCTCTATTTAAATTTTTATAATTACTTTTAGGAAAATACTTGTTAAGAAACAGTATTTTAATGTCTTCCAACACCATATCTTCAATTTCACCCTTCTTCTTGGTGTTCCTAATCAAATTCCACCATTTATCAACCTCTCTTTCTAGGTTAAAAACAGTATGATTCACCTTCTCCATCCCAGAATATTAAAGAACATAAAATATTTTCTCTAAAGAGTTGGCCCGCTATTTTGTAACTAGTGGATCATAAGATCCACTAAACATCTTTGTTCATTTCCTCAAAAAAACACTCGATAGCCGGTTGATCCTTCTTAGTTGATGGTAAACATTCTATATTATTCATGTTATTGTTCATATTCTAAGAAAATTAGGTTAGAACCACAATGAAATTTTGAACTCCACCTCCCAATGCATTGTGAATGTCTTTAGGGAAATTTCTACATTATCCCTCACATGAGTTGTTGGCTTAGTTTCTCTTGGTTCACACAATTTTCTAAACTAGATAATTTTGGAACAAAACATAAGTCAACAAGCCATGAATAAATAATTTATTCCATTGTGAAAATAATTATAAATTCATATATTTTGGTATCCCTGGGGTTATAATTCTCTAAAACAAAGTTTCTTGGGTAGTCACTTATACATATTCTCATACTGAGGGTTTTCGCTGTGGTTCTATAATCCTAATACCCAAATTAACTAAAATGTTCTATGATACTAACTATAACATCCGTTCTTTTCATGCATATATAATTACATCATTTTAATGAAAGACAATAATTAAAAAATCACTATCCAAATGTTTAGTGTATTGGTAAAATTAGGATCACACGTGTCATTTAAAAATTTAAACATAAACATTTATTTAATTCCTTTAACTCTAGCTTCTTTTTGGCCCATGAATTCTCCTTATTTCATGTAATCATTGAGGATATAAGTCAAATAAATGGGTGAGATAAATGACTATTGAGAGGATAGATAATATCATGAAACAATATAACATGGTGTGATCATAATCATTACTATAATTACATATGTATACGATCTTAATCATGAGTGGAATCATTATGAATGGAATGGAATGTGGAAATGCATAAAAATGAAACATCATGTCATAGTGGTTAACAACCACACATAGTTATGAACAAATATAGAATCATGTTCACAAAAATTTCACCTTTTCTCATGAGATTAATCACATTAACCAATGAATTATAGAACTATATAGATCCAGGTATACCTGTCACATCATATCATTTACATTGCACTATATATCCCAAGCTCACCCATCACATCATCACATTTAAATTACACTACATGCCACATTGAATGTATATCAACAACCCACATAAAATAACCTACAAAAAGGAATAGGTTTCAAATCATAAATAATACATTCAGAAAAATTAGGTTTTAAATTTAAATAATGAATAACATATTCGATATATGAACAAACAATCTTGAGTGGAGATGAAACAATCTCAAGAAGTAAATGGTGTGTTTTTAGAAAGAAGAGTTCTTTTGGAAAAAATTATGTTTTGTCATATATTGAAGTAGAAAAAAATTTATAACCCATAAAATAAAATATAATGCAGAATAAATTATATTTAAGGAATATTCATAATAATGATGGGGTGAAATGGGGAAAACCCAAAGAAAGAGATTTGGGATCAAGAAATCCACTTTCATTATGTCTGAGTGCTTCCATCACTTTAATTTCTTGTATAATAACATTAGATTGATTAATTAAAAATTATTTAACCTTTTAAAAATGAATTTTATTTATTATTATTTTACTAAGTTCTTTTATCTTTCTTTTGATGAGTTATGGAGTTTAATTTCATTGTTTGTGAGCATATGTTTTTTTGATGATCGGTTCATATGTATTCATGAATGGAGGATCAAGAAATATGAGGATAAATATATAAAATTTTTATAATATATTTTTTTATGATATTCTAAAATTTTAAATGATCTTATAAAAAATTGTGTTATATAACATGAGGATGAATCATTAGATAAACGCAGATGATGATCGTTTCATGTTAATTTTGCATATTTTTCAATCCGGATGAACTGTTTTTGTTCTATCATTTAATATTATATATAAATGTAAGTTAAAAAAATGTATTTATCATAAGAATTAAAATATTTTTTAAACTGTTTAATGGTTTTATTAACATCCTTGAAGGCATTTATGTAAAATGAATTTTCATTACCCGTGATGCTTGTAAATTTAACCATCACATGCCATGGTTTCTTTTATACAATAAAATAGAGGGAGGGAGGAGTTTAATTATAGATCATAAATTAACATGAAATAAATATAGTATATTTAAAGTACTGGTTTTTTCATTTTACTTTGACAAAGGGAGGTGAGGAGAGAATAAAAAACTAAATGAAATTGTGAGAAAATTAAAAGAAGGAGAGAGAGGATTTACCTCTTGAATTTATCCTACAAAAAAGATTCCTCATGGAAAGGTTATGGTCATTATATGGGGCCAATATATCAATGAAATTTTTTAGGGACAATGGAAGAGTATTAGGTATAATTTAGGAAAGGATGAAATTTTAATAGGTGTGAGAAGAAGAGGGGGTGAGGGGTGGTGATTATAGTGGATGAGAGGGGTGATTTCTCAATATTATTTTCATTAGTTTATTATTTTGTCTCAATAGTATGAATATTTTGAGAATTATCTCTAAATATATTAAAATATTGAGGATAATTCGAGATTAAGGTGTATACATCAGCCTTACATCAATAATTACTAACAAATTCTTGTATTTTTCATTTATAAAAAATTATCATATTTTTCTATTAATAAAAAATTAAGGTATCCTAGAAAAATCCAAAAAATTTCCCATAATAATTTTTCGATGAGTATAAATAATTAATGTACTCCAATTTATGAAAATAATTTTCTATATATTAGTAATTTAATTTTTAACTAATATTATCATTTACATGGAAAATATAGAATTGAAAATTATAAATAATTTTATAACACTTTAAAAAATTACTTATGGTGTCATAAGATTATCTTAAATTTGTATAACATAAAAAGATTACTTTATAAATAAATTTTATGAAAATATATTTTTTCTTTTAAATTATTGTGTTATTCATAAAATTATAATTAAAAATTTATGACTTATAGAAATACAATGACTTAATTTATAATTTCGTAAATATATGGCTACTTATACTATGATAGAATTATATCATATTTTCACTTATAAGATTCAACAATTTTTTTTAATTTCATGTGTGAGGCTACTATTTATTTTTATAGATTACTATTCGTATGGTTGAAATTACTTTTATTAATGCTAAGATACTATTTCACTAGTATTGGTTCTTTAACATATATAAATACTTCCTATTTCATTAATTATTCATTTATAAATCTTTTTCTATTGTTTATAAGTTATTTTATGTGATTTATACATATATATAAATTTTTTATATCAAGGATAAAATTCCATTGATAAAAGTTAGGGTCGTTATATTTTTCGCATAGTTTTTAGAATAAGTAGGATCATCCATAAAGTGAAGTTTAAATTAATGATTATTTTTCATAAAAAATGATCTATTTTAAAAGAATTACGTTATTGAAAAAATTGATAATGAGTGGAAATGTACTCTTTATAGTCTATGGGTTTTTTTATATAGGGGTCATGACTTAACTATCTAATCATCGAAACCTGAAAAGGTATTCAATAATGTATGAAAATGAATTATTTATTTAAAATTCAAGATTATATAAATTTCAAAGGATGTTCTTTTATATTAAATACATCTAAATATTATCATTAAAATTTAATAATAATGGAATTCTGGAAAAAGAGTCACTTTATTAACTATAGATGACCATCAATTAATGAATATTCTGGTTTTGGTTGGTTTTCACACCTACATGACTGATGATATACATTTTTATCAACCAAGAATATGGAAAAATAACAACTTTCATTATTATAAATTAAATATAAAAATAATATTTGGTTAAAGGTTCTATAATTTTTATATAAATCTTTAACGTATTATTATAATACTTTGTACTGAATATTAAAAATTATCGAGACAAGTTCGCATCTGATTCAATCATCATAAATCTTAAATAAAACTATTTTTGGGAAGAAATTAAAACACTATAAATAATTATTAACATATATTATTGTAAATAAAAAGATAAGGGACTAATTAACCTTTAGTAAATAAATTTTTATCGATATTTACATTAAAGGTATCAATAAAACAATTAAAATTACAAATTCATAATGGTAAAAATAATATTTAAGTGACCAATATAGTTAAAATATAACATAAATGAGTAAGGTTATTTGGATCGTTATTTAGTTTTCATAAGATATTCAATCACTTTCATGGAAGTCATGAGTCAAGGTAAGTGGTTTTCATGAATCAAATTGTTTTTTTGATTCATAATTATTCATTTTACTACTATGTTCTATCCATATTGTTTTATTCAATCCATTTATTATATTACATTTCGTTTACATAATATTTTTTATGAAATTAAATGGTCACATAAAATATCTCTTATTTTATGGATTTATTTACTCATTAAATTTGTTTATGTTAAGAATAGTTATCAACCTTTCCAAATGAGGTATTTTTCTTCCATGTCCATATCTAATATTCTCCCATATTATTTTAAAATCCAAATATTTTTTATTCTTTATTATATTATAATTTCACATTACTTATTTTTATGTGTAATTTCTATCACTCTTTTCATGATACGGATCTCAATAAAGTTATTTCAAAATATTAACAAGGGTTTCCCTCCGTCATCATTTATTTTATCTTTCACTCCATGTTTATTTTATTTAAACATTATGTCTTATTAAATTCTCTACTATTGAATAATATTTTTATGTAATGATTCCAAAAAAAATTCAATTTTCCATTATAAAATATCTTTAGAATGTGAGTTATATCATCCTATTTTTATAACAATTTTAATAAAAATTATAGAATATATATTTCCAATTTTTTTAGTGTTATCACATTCATTATATGGTATGGAAATTAGATTCATTTTAAACTCCGTTTCAGGTTTTTAAATTTATTTCCATGTAAGTCTATTTTTAATGTTTTCAGTTTTAAAAGTGGAACTTCCTATTATTTTTTAGTGTGATTTACAAAATGATATAAACAATTTATTTTTTATATAGGTCACAATTATTAATGCTCCTTATGTTATGCTGGGGATATATTATATAATAATATCAATTTTCCTTATCTAGATGGATTAATTCATTAACTATGGATCTTTTCTTGTGCCCTATATAATTTTTGTAAGTAAATTATGTGATGTCCCAAATATTAATATTTTTATGATATCATTGAAATGAAATGTATAGACAATTATTATTGATGAGTAGGTTCCTATATAACCCCCTAGAGAATTAGTTTATGTTTTATATCCCTTGAAATCTTAAAAGGTACACAATTAGTATACCAAACCAATTGGGGTACGCACATTGTCATCCCAACACCAAGAGGGAACATGGGTTGTTTGGACAATCCCAATAGGGTATATAGGTTTTTAACCAAATCATAAGGGGGTACATCATTTATTAGAACAAGGCCAAGTGGGTCAACAAGTTGATATACCAATCCCATTGTTTTATGAGAATATGGTGTCAATTTTTAATCCACTAGGTTATTACTTTGATTACTTCTTGTTATGAATCATTTTTGTGTTAAATGTTTATGTTATACTACTATGGATCATTATTATTATCTCATGTATCTACACTACTTTGACACGGTATGTGTTTTTTAATTTTTTATTATTGGTCATTCTATAATTATATTGGGTCTAATATTATTTTTAATTGTTATTTTTAAAAAGGGATTTATCCCATTATAATATTTTCTCATATTCTTATAATCTTACCCATGATGACTTGTTGATGGGTTTTTTCCTTAGTGAGAATTTAATCTCACCAATTTCTAATTTTTTTTATACCATTATATGATAATGATTATAAATTATGAGATTTATATAATAAAGGTTAGTGAAATTAGATTCCAGAGAAATATTATAAAGTAGTATAAAAAAGTAATTTATTTAGTTGATAATCAAAGATAATAAATTATCCACCCATTCGATATTATGATTAGTTATAATATGTAATGTATAATTTTTTAAAATGATGAAATATTCATATATGTTAAGCTTATTTCATCTCACTTTCTATCAAATCTAGTTCCTAAATAGTTTTTTGCCACTATATATGGGAGTCTAGGTCCGGGACAACATAATTGTTAATTAAGATGATTTTAGATAATTAATTATGATTAGTTTAGATATTATGAGCATTAGGATGAGATGACATTGGTGATACCCCAATGGAGAATCATAAATGCATAATAAATTCCATAAATTTTAGTAAAGTAAGTATTTTGTTTTCTAATAGAAATAAAATTCCTCTATGTTTAATACAATAGGATACAATCAATGGATCTAATGTTGCTAGAGGTTTTTACCTTGAGTGGGGTGTATTATGTAATAACTCAATCTTTACTCAATCAATGAAAAGAAGTTCTAACTACATACCTAGTTTGACACTAATAATTATATATACAACAATTCCATCTAAGAGAAAATCATTTGACAATTTATTGAGAAGAAATAAAAAATTATAGATAAGGTGAAGGAGATCAAAGAACCAAAAATGCCCTCATCCACCTAACAACATGTCTAAATATCATAATACAAAAAATCATTTCCATAATCAGTTTCACTAGAATTCCCCCATTCAGATTGAGATTTATCCAGATTAAAAATCATAAGAACATCTGTGTCCACCATAATTGATATCTTCGAAGATGATATGGCATACATGTTCCTAGGAATATTAGAAAAATCTATGTGTGGTCTCTGCTTTGAGGGCACAAGGGTGTATCCCTCACCATCAGTCATACTTTCCTTTCCATTTAAGTATACTTATTTAAAGGAAGCATATCCACAACTGCATAATTCTTTAATAAGGGTATCTTTATCCCTTTCATCCTAAAAAACATTCCCCCATTTCACATATAATTTATAATACTGAAATAGTTTTTGTATATCCTAGAGACAATCAACATGATATTTTCCATCAATATGAATTGAGACATTAACCTAAGAGTGATCAGGGATCATCGAACCCAAATATCATGTACGAGTTTATATATATGAAGTAACCTCTTTAACCAAATCTACCCGAGGGACCAAGGGTCCACAATGAGCTGCCGATGAAGACACATCCACCATAAACCTCTTGCCTTTATGTTTAGACACCTGAGAGTCATATTTCCCAAAAGTCTACACATCATCCACAATGGAAATTGGCTCCTTCCGTGCATCACCATCTTGAACTTTGGGCTTTGACAAAGCCTCATCATACTTCCTTGACTTCTTTGAGTAGATATTTTCTAGATGACCCCTCACCCCACACTCCTTATAGAAATTCATAACATAAGAATAAGACATGGAATTTTGGTAAACACATATGCACATAAAATTATTTTTATAGTAGTCAAGAAATATATACCAAGGATATATTAGTAATATGAATTCACTCCCCACACCATCATGGAAGTTATGGTTCACTCCCATGGCCATATCAGTTGCATCAGTTCACTTTTCATACCATCTTAGTAGTTATGGTTCACTCTCATGACCATCTAAGTAGTCATGATTCACTCTCAAGATCATCTTAGTCTATCTAATGAGATATATATCTTTTCCAAATGCATTGGAGGGAGATATAGGTCCCTCCCATATCATAGTGAAATCTTACATACATGATACATAATATCATTACAAATAATCTCATTGTACATTATATGAAATGGGTATCATAAACATGTAATCATACCCCAGCCTATGAAAAAATATATAGGTTTAATAATCAGTTCTTCAAAACAACAACCCATTAAAATAAGTGGATCCTAAAATAATATAACCCATGAAATAGAAACAATTTTCATAAACATCATACCATAAAAACATAAACCATAGGGATAATTAATATGGAGGAAATATTTAATCATCAACCATTAATGGCATGAGTAACACCAAAAAATGTCATCATAGAAGTGAAATAATTTAGAAAGATCATTTAAAAAAAATTTGTGTTTCAAATATACTATCATATTAGAATTTTGTTATACCACAAATCCTTCTGAAAACCATTTTCATGAAAATAAAGCTGAAAATTAAAAAAGAATGTTTGAAAACATTTTGAAAACCTTTTACATTGAAAACATCATGAAAAAATATAATAAAAGATTGAAAAAGTTTTTGAAATCATTTCATAAAAAATAATTTAAAATTTTTAATTAAATCTGGAATTATTTATGAAATCCATTTAATGGAAAGAATTTGAAAATAGATAATTAAAACATGAAAATATTTTCATACCCATGTTTTTCAAAAATACTTAAACTTATGAAGAAAGGTTGAAAATTATTTTCAAACCATATCATTGAAAATAATTAAGAAACATGTAAATAAAAATTAAAAAAAATGAAAACCTTTTTAATTGAAAACAGATGATAGAAGTTTGAAAATATCTTGAGAACCCTTTTTCACTTTGAAACATATAAAATAAGTGTAAAAACCTTTTTGAAAACCATTTTATTAAATATTACATTATAAAAATGAATTTCTAGAATTCTAGGAACAAAAATTATTTACAAAAATAACTTTTTAAACGTGTAAAGGAAGCATAAATGGAATACTGGTAATAATAGTGGGTAAATCCGTACATGCCGAATGTTCCTTTTGCACTGTGAAAAGTTTAGAAAAGTGTGTCGGCCAGAAAATGACAAGAAGGTTAATTTGTAATAAATATTTGGTAATATTTAAAAAGGTAAAAAATTCATTTTATGATCATAGGATAATAGTATAATATTTTTGGAAACCTTTTAGATCATATTGTTTTTGAGGGACACAGAGTTTTGACCAAAGAGAGAGGTAAATTTAGACTATCTTAAAAAGACATTTTTGATCATATTTTGTACCATAGTGTGGAAACAATTGTACCATTACTTTGATATGACTCGAATAAAAAGTGGATGATATATTTAGAAAGTTTTATTGAGATATGGAAAATAATATTTCATCAATGTAATAATAATCATAAATAATCTCAATAAACGATGAGATTGTTTCAATAAACTCTTACCACTTGGTAACATTGAATCATACTAACCATGTAAGAAATTAAAACCACACGAAACATAAAATATCATGAAAATAATGAGATTAATGAAAAAACATTTCAAATGGAATTATATAAAACCTGAAAAATATATTTTCTGCATAACAAAACATGTGACTCAATGAAGGAAAATTGAGGCAAAATTGTCTTACCGATTTGTAACTTTTGAAAAATAAAACCCATGATGTAAGGATCATAGAATTGATATATAAATAATGATATTTTTTATAATAATATTAATATAATACATTCATTGTAATTATATACACCACACTAAGGAAATGAGCGGTGAATAATACATGAATCACATGAAAATAAAGAGTGAGATGAAATTCCCTTACCTTATGTCTTGAATCTCATCATACTTAGAAAAAATTAATGTATAATAAATTTAAATTTATAATACATATGAAAACTTTATTATTATATATAAAACCATATATTTTTTGATTATGACTTTATATTACCCACATAATAACGATTCTATGTTATGGTTTCACTTTCGGAAATATCTTTTTTGTTCATCGCATGTGTCTTAAGTTGTTATATCATGGGTCCTTATACATATATCCTGATTTGATTAATTTAGACCAAGATATAAATATCATTTATGTTAATTATATATTTTTTATAATAATATTTATAATTTATAAGTATGAGATGGAATACACTGTTCATAGAGAGGGTGTGTCAAACTTACGCATGCACGTTGTTTCAGTTTTTATTATTGTATTGAATGAAAAAATGAAAATTACATACATGTATATAATAAATTACAATATTATAATTATTTTATATATATCATATAATTTCACTAAACCCATCCTTAATACATTATATGTAGTGTGTGAAGGAATAACATCGCTTGGAGGGGGTTGTAGTCCAGACAATCTTATACAAAATTATCCTATTTAAAAAAAAGTACCTATAATGATATGTGTTAAAAAATACTTATATTATCTTAAAGAAATTATAAATATCAAATATATTATATTTAAATATAGGTCCCATCATAAATCCTCCATGATTTTCGGTAATGGAAAAATGAACAATCGTCGTTTTGTGAGGCGGTATTTCACCGTACTCATAAACATTATGTTTGTTATTCATTTGATGGATGTGTGTATAGTGTATGTATAACAACAAGAATAAATTAATCTTAGTATATTTTGGAAAAAAACATCTATAATAATAATGTACTAATTATATATTAGGGGTGGATAATGATAATAAAATAATGGATCCTGAGGAAGGATGTTACCTCTTTTTTGGCTGACTCCTTTTTATTTGCACCAAAGGGAATCCTTGGATTTATTTATACTAATGGTGAGACTTATAGGTTGAGGGTAAGAAATTTTAGGAGATATTTTTGAAGATATTTTTTGACCCAATTTTCTTGATTGGTGTGAGGATGTGGAAGGATATGAGGGATTTTTATAGTTTTGGAGGGGTAAGACTCTTATAAGTATTTGTAAATGGAATTTGAGCCACATGTTTCCCATTTAAAGTTGATAACATAATGTTAAAAATTATATTATAGTGTGTTTAGGGTTTAAATATTTTAATCCAATGGAATTTGAAAATTTTTATAGGTTGTTTTTGGTCTTACGTTTAATGGTTTTCCCTCTGTAAAGATAATTTTTTCCTCAATCAGTTTATTTAATTATAATTACAATCATCAATATTTTTGGTCAAAACCTTCACCGAAAATATTATTAATTTTAAAATATTCTGATTCCAAATGTGGGGTCAATTTTTTCACACTAGAATCAATGATGTGGAAGGAATTAATTTATATTTATTCCCACAGATGGGACAACAATGAGGTTTTTTAAGTAAAAAAATGTTCAAAAGTATCTTATGTATTTATATTCAATTTTAATTTGAAATTGATTCCAATAACCAAAAGTTTATTATTTTAAAAATATTTAATTTATGTAAACTTCAAAAATAACGAAAACATGATTTTGTTATATAAATAAATTGTATGAAAATGTATTTTTGAATTAAAATTCAATAGTTTCACTATTCATTAACGTATGAAACTTCACATAAACATACCAAAAAAATACCATAACCTCATTATTCTGTTACAGGTTGAAATAATACTTTTATTTTAAAATATAGTATTTATAAAATACCCAATAATTTAATTTAAAATAGTATTACAATTAAAATATATTAAAAGCGCCTGAATAAAAATATAGGATTTTATGTGTCAAATTGGTATTGATCCTATCATATGTTTATCAAATATTTTAGTTGAATATCAATGATATTTTATGGGATATATAATTTATATTTTAAATTAATATCTCATATTAATTTTAATTAAGTTCATTTATTTGGATAAACTAGATTTTTGAGAAAAAAAAATATTCTATAAAAACATCCCTTCATATTCAATTGGTTCTTATATCTGTTTTTAATAAATTTGAAACTAGGTAATTCAAACTTGTATTATCTTAAGTAATTTAAAACTCTTAATAATCTTCAACTTTAAAGCTTGGTTTTATCTAATTATTTTATATAAAATTATTTTTAATAAAATATTATTATTCTTTCACAGTCGGTCTTATGTGTCACGCAAGCCATCAAGAAAAGTCAGTCTTGGTTATAACGTAAGATGAACTCTATTTCCCATGTAAGGAAATATAATATTCATGTTTCATGTAGTTCATTATTAACATTTAATTGTGTAAAACATAAGCCGAATGGTTCTTTAATATAAAATAAATTGTTTTCTATGTTTTCTAAAATTGAAAATATCAAAGAGATGAAATTAATTCCAAAAAAATCATTCAAAAAATCTCTGGGTGTTACATTATACACCCATAAATATGAATTTCTCCATTGAATTTTTTTCAATTATCAAAGGGTTAATACTTGAATTTTCTTATTATAGAAACCTATATCATAAAAAAATAATCCAAAAACATCCTTTAAAAGGGAATGTTAGAAACCTAATTGTTACCCAAAGTAACATATAACTTGGCATCCATATAAGAAAACATAGGTGGAAAGTGAAAACATATTGTTGGGGGAAAGTATAAATATTATTTTGGAGTGATAGACATCATTAATCATAAAAAACTGAATGATCAATGAAAATTTGAGAGTCTCACAGTCTTAAATCTGTGATGCTATAAAAGACCATGTGTTCATAAAATATTATCGTATTAGGATAAAATTATTTTTTGATCATTTTCCTAATGTTGATAAATTCATTTATTGACCAAGAATATAAAGAAATATACTTAAATTATATATTTATATAAACAATATTTCATTTCTTGGATCTGGTTTAATGAACTTTTAATTTATTCATTACATCAAGAAATGGATTTTTAAAATTTAGCATGGGTGTTTGAAGTATTAAAATACACTTTTAAAATATCTTAAGGGCCATAAAAAATGAAAAGTATAACTATTTGTCTCTAATTATTTTTCAAAATTAATATGGTTAATACATTAATATATAAACAAAATATGTAACTCTACCAGTTCACCAGTATTATTTATTACTAAAAAACAATTACATTTTAACCAGGACGTCGCATAGGGAAGTGGTAGTCATGAAATAGTTATCATCCTTCTTTCATGGGTTCTAGACCTGGGGATCCACCAAACATGATTGGTTGTCAACAAAAATAAATAAATTTGATGGAAATCCTTGAAATAAGGTTAATTTACCAACTCATTCTTAACATACATTGATATTACATCATTTTAGATGAATATTCTGTACATTAGAAAAGTACATGTTTGAGGACCATAATAGTTTAGTGTCTTTGGATACATGGAAACAAAAAAATTTATCCTGGTGAAAGAACATAAACATCTCTCATAAATATCTCTAACATTATACATCAACCTACATACTTTTTTCATAACCTAGGGAAAGGAAACATACGAACGGGGTGAGCTTAGATGATAAATAATGGAAAATGAAAGAAATACCAAAGAATAACATGAAAAAATGGTATGGAACATGAGTATTGCATTTGAAGTTCTTAATCAACATATTATAAAACATAATAATGATTGGTATTTCGTAAGACATAGATCATGAGAGAATTAAGAGCACAAATCCTGGAAGCATAACATATGAATATGAAATGTAATGTTTGTATTGCACAAAATAATAGTAAATATTATGTCAACGATACATACAAAGACCTTTATAACATGTTATGATTTGGCTATTCCCCACATACTTACTTTGGGATTAGGATACAACCTATGAACCCTATTACTTTTAGGATCGGGCTAAAACCCATGTATATTATTTTTTTAGGCTTGGGCTACAATCTGTGTGACATCATAATTTTATGATTACACTAAAACCCATTTACCTTCTTATTTTTGGGATTGTGATTCAATATTTATATCCTATTATATTTAGGATTGGGCTAAAATCAATGAACCTTCATGTTTTCTAGCATGGGATACAACTGGTGTACACTCTTAATTTTACAACTGTGCTATAAACCATGTAACTTCTTGTTTTCAATATTGAGCTATAACCCATGTACATTATTGTTATCAGTCTTGTGCTACAACCTATGTACCCTCTTTCATTTAGGCTGATTCTATAACCCCTGTACCTTCTGGTTTTTGGTCTTGGACTATAACACTTATACCTTATTTTTATCAGGATTAAGTTACAAATCATGTACCCTTTAATCTCATAAACAAAATATCATTACCGAACTCATTAATGGGTGATATAGGTCCCAACCATCTCATAATAAAATAATAAATTCATGTGAAACAAGTTAAAAAAATTTCATTATATCATGAATCATAAAAAGAGATGGGTTTTATAAACATCAAATCATATCTTATGTAATTAAATGTGTATCATTAAAATTTCATCAAATTGTAAGCTATGAAAATAGATAGGTTTCATAATCACTTCATGAATTTATAACCTATAAAAAAGAGCATGTTCTAAAATCATTAAAATTGTAGATGTGAAATAAGAGTCTTAAGAATAATTCCATTAGAATATAAATAATTGAAGAAATAATTAGAAAATAAACATTGGATCCTTTTCTAGAAGGGAATGAATAACATCTAAAGATGATAACATATATGTAAAGAAAACTTCAAAGGATATTTTAAAAAAATTTCTTGAGGTAAACATAATTTCTACAGTAAAATTTTGTCTTTTAAAAGATACTTTTGAAAAAAATATTCATTAAAAAAATTAAAAAAATCTTGAAAAAATTTTGATAACCATTTTATTGGAATTATATTTAAAAAAATCTTAATTTTTTTTGATGTGAAAATTATTGTTCAAATAATTGCTGGCGAGTAAATTCATACATATCGTATGAGGTAAAAAAATGCTTCTTTTTCATGATAAAAACATAAGAAAATAACGAATTAATAATGAAGAAAGAAGATTATATTGAAAAAATTAGTAAATGAAAAAAAATGGGTAAACATTTTTTTAAATTATTTTAGGAGAATATTATAACTTACTTGGAACAATTTTTATAAAGAACATATTTCTGAACAAAGATAAGGTAAAGTAGAGTTTTCGTAAAAATACATTCTTAATTATATTATGTAAAAATTATATAAATATTGTACCAATACATGAATATATATAGAATAAACAAAGGATAAAATATTTCATAAACTTTCTTGAGAGATGGGTATAAGATTTCATCAATGCAAGAAATAAATTACAAAATGTTGAAAAGTTATGAGATTGTTTCAATAAAATCTTATCAATTGGTAACATGGGATAATTATCTATATGTTAGGAAAATAATTTAAATTAAGAATAGAATATCATGAGTTGAATCAGATTCATGATATATAATATAAAATTAATATATACACACCACAAAAATAATTTATTCGCATAACAAAACATGGGTCTCAAGGTAGTTAAATTTTGACAAAACGATTTAATCGATTTGGTATCTTTTGAAACTAAAACCTCAAAAAATAAATGTTATAGAATGTATATGTAAATAACCATAAATTTATCTATAAGAATAATTGAATATATCCATGGTCAGTACACACACCAATCAAAAGGAATGGGTGGTGAATAAATCATGTATCTCACAGAAATAAAAAGTGACATGAAATCTTCTTACCTATGTGTCTTGACATGCATCTTAATCATTAAAACCACATATTTTAATAAATATAAATTTCATATACATATTTTAAAGTACCATATTATAATATCTAATACCATATATGGTTTTATTATGAATATATATTACCAGATTTTTAACAATCCTATGTTAATATTTCACTTCGGCTAATATCTGATGTGTTCATTGAATGTGTATTAATTTGTTATATAATCATCCCCTATACATATATTATGATTCCATAAGGTAAAACATGATATAAATATCACATATACTCATTATATGTGTATTCTAAGAATATATAGATTATATGATTAATAAATTGAATATACCATTCATGGAGACGGCAAGCCATATATACGCACAAATGATATTTCGGTTTTTATTTCCATATAGAAAGAATAGGTAATAAATGAACCTGTAGGGGGCCTCACGATGGTAGGGTTTCCCCTGAGCTGCCTTCCCCTCACCGTCTCAGATCAGATCTCTCCTCGGTGCCTCGTCTCGGCGTGTGCGCGACTTTCATTCCCTTCCTGTTGTGACATTGTGTGGGTCCGTGACTCTTGGAGTTCTCACAGGTTTCTGCCTCCTTCTCGCCCTTACTTCGATCTGGCTAGGGTTTCATGGCAGTGCGGTGTTGGTCTTGATTTCATGTTTCTGTCTCTCAGCATGGGGGTGACCTTCGCGCTTCGGGGAAGCTTTGGTTATGTTAGAAGATCTGGTTTCGTGTGAGTTTTTGAAGGCAGCGGTGGGATCCTCGGCTCCGGCTCTCAGAGTGGTCTTCTTCTGGCATGTTTTGGGAGGTCTACACTCCGGTTCTGGTTTGTCATTCTTGGTTCTCTTCTGAGATTTTGGTTTTGGTTCAATTTGGTTCTGATTTTGGTCGATGGCGTTGGTCTCTACTATACTGATAAATGTTAAATTTGGTGAAGTGAATATGTAATGGGGTTTGATCAGTTTTCATGGTGTGATTTGCTGCGTGGATTGTGATTTTCAGTTCATGGATGATTTTTTTGTGGCCTACGATTTGAAGTTTGAGAGTCAATGAAATTTTTATCTTACTGGAATTAATTCAGATGAGGTTCAGAGCAGTGGTTTTCTCCTAGTTTTTGCTTTCTGATTCAGATGTTTGAGAGGGTATGGCTTTGCCATCGGTTCCATGCCCGTGCAGTCATGCACGGGACTGCTTGTCGTGAAGCGATGAGTAGGAGAAACTAATTTAATGTATATGATGATGGGTAGGAGGTTTTATATGTAGGTTTGAATGAGTTTTTTTCTCATAAATTTTTGTATTGTGGTGCCTTGAATGTTTTAAGTCTTTGATTTCATGTATGGTTTCTCGCTTTTCCTCAAAAGTGACTGAATAATAATAAAAGTAATTTTTAGTCAGTATAGAATGAAAGAAAATAATCTATAAGTATATATGTATATAATATCATTATATTATCAGTATAATATTATATATATCATATAAGTTTACTAAACCCATCTTTAATACATTCCTTGTAGTTTGTTGACAAATCAAATCACATTGCGGGGGTGATAGTCCACACTTCCTCAAATGAAATTATTGTTTTTTCATCAAATGGAACATCAAAAATATATGTGTTGTAAAAGGAATAAATAAGAATATGTACATAATAAAATTAATATAAAACATATTTAAAACAGATTTTTATCATAATTTCTAACATGGTAGGATGTAATAGAAAAATGAACCATCATCGTTTAGTGAGGCGGTAGTTCGTCGAACAAATAAACAGTATCTTCGTTACCCCTTAGATGGAGGTGTGTGTTAGTGTTGGTTGAAAACATAGCATAATGAATCTTCATATATTTAGGATACTGGTTATTTTTTATACTTGTGGAATAAAAATAGTTATGGAGGGTATAAAGATAATAAAAAATGGATCTTGAAATAAGTTGTTACCTCTTAATCATTTAACTCCTTTTGGTCTGTGCCAAAAGGCTTCCTTGGAAGACTTTGTGAGCAATGGAAAGATTCAATGAGGAATGAGAAGGGGATTTTGGGAAGGGTATCAGATATATCTTGTCCCAACCTAATTTTGTTTATAGGTGTGAAGAAGAGGGATAAGTGGTGACCTTTTATAAGGAAGGAGGAGTGTTATTCATGTAAATATTTGAAGAGATAATTACACCCACGTTTTTCTTGTTGCAAGTGGATCCAATAATAATTATAATTTCATATAATAGATTATATGCTCTAAATATGGCCATACTATGTTTTTTTTGTTCAAGTTTATAGGTCATTTTGGACCTTAAGGTAATCATTTAGTTCCTTATTATGCTTATTTTAACCTTAATCGATGTAATTAATCTTAAAAAATTTCACTAATATTTTGGGTCAAGACTAAGTTGAACGTTCTAGACATTATAAATTATTCTAATTGAAATTATGGAGTCAATTTTTCCAAATTCTAATCACATAATTAGAATAAATTAATTGAATATTAATCATGCAGTCGAGCAAAGAATGCGGGTCTTTAAAGTAAAAATATTCTAATTTTTTTATGTTTTTATGTCCAATTATTTGTGAAATTCATATAAATGTCCAATATTTTATTAATTGATAAAATTATTGTTTAATTAAACTTTTATTCATATTTAAACTATAATTCATCCATATAAATAAATTAGATGAAAATTCAGTTTTGAACTAAATTTCTGTATTTTTAATTATTCATTAAATAATTAAACATTACAAAAACATAATAAAAAATTATCCTTGCCTAATTTTTATGTTCCACTTTTAAAAATGAAGATTATTTTTACAAATTTTTTCTATAAAATTTAAAAAATTGGGATTTAAAATAGTTTCTCCATTAAAATGTGGTAAAACTACATTTATAAAAAGATATGTTTTTAAACAAAAAAATGGATTTCTTCATTATCATATCTCTATAAAAACTATTAAATGAATATCAAGAAAATTTGATTGAATATATAACAGATGTGTTACACTAATATCACTCACTATTTGTATTGAAATTAATTTATTAGTATATAAAAATATAGTGAACATAAAAAATTTATATTTCATTTTCTTTAATTAGATTCCATATTCATTTATAATTAATTTTTAACCTATTAATTCATATTATATTTAGTAAATGATATATTTTCTTAAATTAGTAATTATTATTCATAACCACTAATTTAAAATTTAGGTTATATCTTATTATATTAAATAATTATATTTTGATAATATATTATCATTCGGTAAACCCTGGTTTTGTGTGTTATGTAGCCATCAAGAAAATTCATTGTTGCATTAAACAGAAGCTATCCACAGTGTTCCATGTAGAGAAAGATAATGTTTCTATTGCAAATAGTTTATCATTAAATTGGTTTTGGGTAAAACATATTCCAAACATAGTAGTTTAATGTAAAATAAACTATCATCAGTGTTTCATGAAATGTAAAATGTCATAAATATTAAATTAATTCAGAAAGAAATAATTCAAAAAATATCAGGGTGTAACTGTTATTCACTAAATTACGTTTTAACCTAGGTTTTCAATATAATTTCAATAAATAAATATTTCCTCAAAATATTAAATTAACCTTTTTGTGAATGTGTAATATTATAACACCTATAAAATATTGAAATAAAAAATAGTATAATGAGGGTTAAAAAATCATCATAACATTGGTCCCCTATATATCACAAAGTAGTTATCAGTTTTCACATTCCAAACATTTTAATAAATTCATCATTTATTATATTGAAACATGGTAATTACCAAAATTACCATGAATCCTTATTGAAAATGTGTATGTTTCCTTATTCCATAATATATTTGTTCTATTCCTCAAAATTAAAAAAATTGTAAACTTCATGAATAAGATAAAACAAATACTTATTAAAAACTCCATAATTAGTTGAAATGTAGTTAATACCATCCAATTTACTTATTCAGGGCCGACATATGATTATTAATGCAAAATTATATTCACATAAGGAAAATATTCACTTAGTCAAAAAATCACCTTTTTATTTAATAAATTCTACAGTTTACCAGAAATAATCTATATAATTTTTAAATCTATAGAAAAAAACATTAACCATAAAGTTCTTGTTTACTTAACCATTTATATAACATATTTATTGAATCCAAATACCTAAAATAATCAAGTATTAAAATTTATCCATAATAAATAAGAATTATACCTCATTTTATTATGTAAAACCTATTTCCGTTCACATTTCATCTGTTGTATAATCATCATTAGAAACTTGACCATTACTTATACCACCTTGTAGGTTTTCTTCAGGGTCTTTCCACTTTTGACATTGAATTTCATAATTAAAAATCATTACATACATAAAACAATTATCCTTTTATGATGTCTTTTGGAGGCCAATATTCCCATCCATTTTGTTAACTTAACTCTACAATTTTTTTGCAGTCACTTTCTTTTTTTCCTTCTTTCCCCTAGTAAATTCACCTGTTTGTTCCTCTACGACATTCACTTACGTGATTCATTATAAATTCCTGACACAAAGGGAAATGAAGATTCCTTCTTCGATGGTCTATATTACCTAATATCTTAGTGAACTACTTCCTTCTATTCCATGATGAGTACCAGAGTTGGTTAAGGTACAAGTTTTTAAACATGTTTCATGCAAACTGACAGGGCATGATCACAATATCATTCACTACAGTGATCATCCCATTTTTTTTCTCATCATTAAATTTTTCATCACATTCAACATTATCCCAATTTCTTCTATTTCCCTTCATTGACTGAAACCAAAAAAACATAGTGTGAGAAACACTTATCCGAGTGGAAACTATGTAATCCGGAAAAATAATTACTTATCAGATGTCTAAAATATTGCACCTTCCTTAAACTATGATACCTAATGTTTGTCCAAGGTTATTCAAATCCAAATTCTATTTTAATCCTTAATGATTTTAAATTATGATTTTGTGAATTCCTAAAGAATATCCATTGGGAGTGTCAAACCAGGCGTGCATCACGACTCATTTTAGTGTACCAGCGTACGCCGAGTGAATTCCGACACATCTTTTCTTATTTATTACTCCTAGTAATACATATTCTAATGACTTATACATTTATATTATAAAATAAATGAAGTATTTTTATGAAACCACTCCCTCTATCTATTTCGAAAATTCCAAGAGATTTTCATAAACATTAACACATCCTTATACTTATCCATAGAGATATCCCTAGAATATCCGTTGAAATATACCTATTGATATCACAAATTTTTTCTAATCCTATTTCCCATTGGATGACTATGAATTTTCTCTAATACCAACTATAATGAACCCATATTAACATACATAGGATTTACATACCATTTTCAAAATACATAAATCATTTCAAAAAGAGATGCCCAAATTCCGTATTTGTTTCATGCATTAGGAACATGGGAACATAAAAAATTGTAAATAATGTAGCTAAATTATCTCCCACTAGGTTCTTCATGGAAATTACCATTCTTACATATATTTTATATTTTAAATATCTTCATAACCTCGGGAGTTAAATATGAAAAGGGGTGAGATCAAATACTTAGTACAGGTAAACAAGAGACACAAGTAATTATAAAAATGAGAATATCGGTATGAGAACGTGATCATAACATTATAAGATCATAACCAGCGTATCAAGGATCATAAATAGGAATCATGGAATAAAACATTATATTTCATAAGGCATGAATCATATAGAAATTAAAAACTTAATATAGGAAATCACAACTTATGAATAAGACATTGAAATGTGGAAAATACATATGCACATACAATGATTTCCATAGTAGTAAAGGCATTACTTATAGGGTCATCTTGGTAGCATGGGTTGACTCCCAATATCATATTTGTAGTCATGGATCACTCCCATAGAAATATTAGTAGCATGAGTTCACTCCTCATACCATCTTAGTTGTCCTGGTTCACTCTCCTAGCCATCTTATTAGTCAAGGTTCTCTTCAGATACCATCTTAGTCTATCTAATGAGATATACAATTTTACCCATTCCATAAAAGGGAGATAGATGTCCCACCTATCTCATAAAAAAATCAGATATAAATGTTCCACAATATCATTAAAAATCATATCCTAACTGAAGATATAAAATGGGAATCATAAACATGTAATCATATCAAAACCTATAAAAATATACTTTTTTTTAAATCATTTCATCAAAACCATAACAAATAAAAATTGTGGGTTTAGAAAATTATATAATACATGAATGTGAAACGGGTTTCATAAACAACATTCTATCAATACAAGACACATTTAGAGAAGGGGATATTGTTGTAAATATTGAATCATTTCCCTATAAATTAACGAGTTACACTAACAGATGTCATCTTAGATGGGAAATTTTTTTAAAATATATTTTAAAAAAAATTCATGAAGAAAATATCTTATATTAAATATAAGTTTTTTTAATCATGAAACATTTTGAAAACCATTTTTATGAAAATAAACATGAAAAAATTTATATTAAAATTATAAAATATTTTGAAAAATTATTCCTTTAAAAACTTCTTGAAAAAATATATTGAAATATAGAAAACAATTTGAAAATAAATTCATTGAAAATAATTTGAAAAATTATAAAGAAATATTGAAAACATTTCGGAAACAATTTATTTGAAAAAAAATTAAACCTTTTAATGAATGCTTGAAAATGTATTAAAATCCATTTCTTTAAAAATACCTTAAAAACTCAAAGAAAACTATTGAATTCTATTTTGAAAAAAATTTCTTTGAAAATAATTTGAAAGCTTGTAAATAAATTTTTAAAATGTTATAAAATATCTTTTACATGAAAAAAGTAATATTGAAACGATTTTGAAACCCCAATTTCCCTTGAAACATATAAAATAATATTAAAAACATTTTGAAACCAATTTTTTTTAAAAAAATTTCAAACAAGGAATTTTAAGAATATGAGGAAAAAAATTTCAATAAAAAATAAGTTTTTGTATTATAATGTAATCTTAAAAATAAATTATGGTAATGAATATGGGTAAATCCGTACATGCTAAACATTCCTTTTTCACCGTAAAATTAATTAAAAAGTGTATTCATGAAAAAAAGAAAAAATATTCCTTTTTAAAAATAATTTTGTTTTAAAAAATATGAAAAAGGGTAAATGTTTCATTTAACGATAACAAGAGAATAGTATAATAGTTTTGTAAAAATTTTAGAGAATATGGTTTTGAAGGATCACATATTTCCGACTAAAGAGAGAGGTAAATCAAGACTTTATTAAAAACACATTCTTGATCATATTATGTACCAAAGAGTTCAAAAATTGTACCATTAATTGTATATAACATGAATAAAGTGAGGTTACTAAAATTATTTAGTGTTATTGAGATATGGATCATAATATTTTAATCAATGAAAGCATAATCGTAAACAATCTCGACAAACGATGAGATTATTTCAATAGACACTTAGCACTTGGTAACATTGAATCATACTAAACATATAAGAAAATGAAATCAAATGAAGAATAAAATATCATAAAAATAATGAGATTAAAGATATAACATATAAAATTGAAGAATATACTCCACAAAAGTATGTTGGATAATAACAAAACACGTGTCTCAATGAATGAAAATTGAAATAAAATTGTTTGGCCGATTTAGTATCTTTTGAAACATCATCCTCATGAAATAAAATATCATATAATGGATATGTAAACAACTTTATATAAAAAAATAATATTCATTGAATGAATTTATGAGTACTATAGACACTACATCAATGAAATGATTGGTGAATAGGGCATCAATACCACCAAAATAAAATGTGAGATGAAATTCCTTACATTTTTTCTTGACTCTCATTGTACTCATACAAAAATAATGTATAAAAAATATAAATTTATTATAAATATAAATAGAACCATATTTTTGTATATAATATCATATATATATTGATTATTAATTTATATTAACCACTTTTTTACAATTCTATGTTATGGTTTCACCTCGTGTAATACTTGATTTGTTCTTCACCTGTATCTTAATTTGTTATACATTGAATCCTTATAGGGATATTATGATTTGAAGAATGTGAACCATGATATTAATATAATTTATATTCATTATATTAGTATTATAATAGTCAATATAATATAGAATTATTAAATGGAAAAACAACCTTCATGGAGAGTGTAGGTTGTATGTATAAATGAATGTTATTTTTGTTTTTATTATCATATTGAATGAAAGAAAGAAAAAAAATATTTATATAATATCATTACAGTATCATAATAATTATATATATATAATATAATTTCACTAAATCAATAATTAATACATTCCATATAGTGTGTGAAGGAATCACATCGCCTTGAGGGGTGTTAGTCACCACTCCCTCAAACAAAATTACAGAATTTACACGAATTAGAAAGTATAAATATATGTGTAGTAAAATAATTAAATTAGAATAAAGACATTATAAAAATCATATAAATTAAATATAAATATATTTTCAATCATAATTCCAACCACGATAGGTGGTAAAGGAAAAAATTAACAATAATCTTTTCGTCAGCCGGTAGTTCTCCGTACAAATAATCAATTTGTTTTTACCCTTTAGATGGAAGTGTGAATAATTGTATGTGGAAACCTTATAAAATACATATAATTATATTTTAGATTCTGGTTTTTTGTATAATCATGTATTATGAATTTTTTTAGGGGTGGATAATTAAATGATGATAAAAAAGCATGAGGAAATAAGTTACCTCTTCTCTAGGAAACTCCTTTTCATTTTCACCAAAGGGATTCTTGGATTGATTTCATACAAATTTTAGGCTTATAGGATGAGGTGAGGGATTATTAAGTGGAATTTGGATAGATATTGGTCAATCCAAAAATGGGTTGAGAGGTGTGATGAAGTGGGAGGAGATGATGCCTTTTTATAGAGGAGTGACACTCTTATAAATATTTGGAAAAACATTTCACCCACTATTATCGAATTCCACATGGATACAATAATTGGAAAAAGTAGATAATATGGATTATATGGTTGAAATATAGCCATCAAATTTATCTTTAAAATTATTATAAGTTATTTTTTGTATTATGTTTAACGTTTAATCCATTGTTAATCTATTCTCTTAATAATTGTAATTATGTTTAATTACATTCAATAATATTTTTTGGACTAAAAGTAAGTTGAACTTATTAGAAATAATAAATTATTATTATTAAAATATGTATTAATTATTCTAAAATATAATGACAAAAGTGGAAGAAATTAATTTAAATTAAATCACTTAGACGTGATGACATTGTAGGGAGTTTATGTAAAAATATTTAAAATATTGCTATGATTGTATATTAAATTTTGATTTGAAATTGATTCCAATGAATAGAATTGGATTATTTTATAAATATTAAACCTAATTAATATTTGAAACTGATTAAAAATATCTTTGAACCATATATATAAGTTAGCAGAAAAATAAAACATGAATTACATTTCAATATTTCGGTATCACGTCATCTCATTGTCTCATCCACATATCCAAATAGTAACCATGTAGTTTCTATGAGGCACTAAATCCAATATATTGTGTACCCTATTTCAATAATTTTACCTCAAGCTATCAGAACCCCTAAAATAAGTATATACCAAGAGACTTAATATCCCACTTAGTATACCTATAACAATCCTTAGGACAGTATACATAAAGATAAATGTATGTGAAATAAACTTAATTAATTATATTACTCTAATAATATATATAGTAAAGATAAAATTTGTGCATACTATCACATAATAGTATGAATATAATAGATTCAATCAAGAGGGGGTAGTCAGTCCTCATTCACTTGATATCTTAGAGATTAGAGAAATCTACCTCTTAGAACCCACATGGTGTCAGTTTCTCTATTGGAATATGTGGGTTAGTTTATTTATTGAAAATACATGAATGATATATTATATCGCAATACCAAACTTTGGGCATTAAAATTTTGTTAGGATCGTTCCTGGCTATTTTCTTTTGGACACCTAGATTCCACTACTATAAAAATTAATTATTATAACTTAAAAGAATATAATAAAACATTTATTAACTAATTTATTTCCTTTTAATAGTTTATAATTTTCATAATTAATTCATTCTCCATTAATTAATAATAACATTAATCCATGTTACATTACATTAACCAAAAAAGTGAAGTCCATTACCTCCATGAATAATCCAACTGAGTCCACGATTTCTCGATTTTACCATCTTCTACATTCAAAAAAGGGACAGCCAAATTGGTTAGACATTTATCAGTAATTAATATCATTATATTATTCATGGTACACTAGGAAAAAACCTAAAATTGCATCCTGATATGTATAACCAAGAAGAAACAGTTGCACCATGTAGTGGCTAAAGGAATGTATATAGACAAGAATGTTGCCCATCAAACTTTTAAATAAATTAATTACTATCAACATTCTCAAATAGGAGGGAAAATGGGTAATCATAGATTCAACACATTACATGAAATATGGTTCCATCCCAACACCATCAATAATATTACCATGTATCTCCCAATCACAAACATCAACTACTACCACAATCATCAGTATACTCCTCCCAAATCTCGTGAACCATCCCAGGCTCACATCACATAGCATATAAATCATATCATTTTTAGAGTAATAGAAGGAAGAAAACAAAAATTATGGTCAATAGTGAAATAATCTACTAAAACTATTCATTTAGAATTTACATGAAAATTGTATCACTCAAACCCAAACACCTAGAATTCATAATTTATAAGAAAATAGTCTTATACGGCCCCAAGTATTTATCTTTAATAAAAATATGGGTTTTATTCCATTTTTATTAAACTGGTTAAACTATCACAAGTTCAAATAAGGGAAACCTATATCGTCAATTAAATAAGAAATGAAAATGACTAAATAAATCATTCAAGCATATCATTTAATTTCATTAAACTCATGGAATAACAAATTCCATTATAATTACTTTTTAATATTATCCACAATGAGAATTACTAGATTCACATTTTTTACACACTTTTATTAACCCGAGGAATCAAAAATCTAATTAGAATGTACTAAGAATCAATTTTATTTCCTTCAGATTACAAGAATCTAATGATTCATTATACATTATTCTTCAATTTCATTAGCCAAATAAAAAATGATCGACATTATTTTCATTACCAATTTCATTAAGTTACAAAGTATAACCCATGAATAATAACCATTCTAGAAAACGTACATCATAAATAGTATGTTATCCAATAAATTAAGAGGAGAAAATTATCATGGAGGAGGAACACATGAGTTCTCTAACCATAATCTAATTCTTTATTAATCTTTTTTATCTTGTAATTGGGTTAATTCCACATCCACAAAACCCATTAAATGATGATATAATTAAAATTTCATGTAAATTAGAAAAAATGAAATTAATCCAATACATTAAGATGTAAATATTCATAAAATGAGAACAGAACCACTCTGTGGATCACTGATAAACTCTCCAGAAATGTGAGTTACATTCCTCCAACAAGGCCATGACACAATAGTGATAAATATATCAAAATAAACTCCATTATAATAGTGGAGAAATATTTCCATAACATCGAATGAAATAACAGGAGGGAATGGTATCGAATGTGGATGAAATGACAAGAAAAGTTGTATAACTCATCTTGGATCATAATAAATTGAAAACAGGTAGCTAGGGCTTAGATTTTATCTAATGGGTAACAAAAATCCATCAGTGATCTATCATGGGTACCAAAGGATCAAGAGAGAAACTTGGGAGAAAGTGGTTTTTGGAAGAAATTTTGGTATTTATGGGAATTCCAAATTTTATATGATCATTAAGCATCCCCCATGACAAACATGTAGAACTAGATGCAATAGGGTGGGTTATGGATCGCCTCAAGGTAACACGATGCAGTCCTCATGGTCAAATCATATTTGACATCTAAAATAAATCCATTGTTTATGTCATATATTTTTGGAGTTCTACCACACTACAACCAAGGAAACCATGCCACTAGACTCATTCTCCAAAATATAGGCTACACTATAATCTACTTCCATGATGTAGCTGTTGCAAGATTTTTCATAACAACCCATGGAGCACTATGACACAACCTAACTCTTCATTACATAGAACCCAAATGGCCTACATCATAACAACAACTAAAACCATTTTTATTGTAATATTATAAATTTCATAAAATACTCTCTTGGTTACCCTATTTCATAGCCTAAGCCTCCACACTAGAGCCACTCAGATTATGTCATAGCCCCAAGGCTCTACGTTACAGTATTCCCTCTCAAGATGCGCTTTCAACTTAACGCTCTTATTGCCACCCATATCCTCCCTCAGGGAACATCTAATAACTCAAACACAAAAAGGTAAGGGGTAAAAATATTTTTCCCCTTATATTGTATATCAACTAAACTATTCCCATATTTGAGAATTTAAAGCTAAAACTGATGAGATGAGAGAAAATGGGTCACCAGAACAACAAACCTATGTGATACCTCTCAAAGACTCTAAAAAAGGTCCCAACCAACTATCTTAGAGGGAAAAATCTCAAATAAACCCAAAATAAATCACCATCTCCAAAAAAACACTCATCGGGGAGGTACCTCTCAAATAAATATAAATATACAACAATCATCAAGAGTTAATCTTCTCATAAACCAGAAAAGGTCAAAACCCACAATTGAGAATCACTAAAAGTGATGTGAAAAACAAAAAATATATTATGATTTTGAGAATATACATATTAATGACATTACCATGTATTGTAATCCATTCCCCGAGGACACAAAAACAGAAAAACCCCAGGGAATAACCTGGGTATAAAACACTTTTTCCAACAATTAAAGGATCTAAACAAGATTTTAATCAAATATATCATCATTGTCAACATTTTTATCCACCTAATAAATAATGTGAGAGAAATCATGACTGTAATTGAGGAACTATGAAACAAGGAATATATAATGTATCTGGCTTTTCATTGGGGTTAAGTGTTATCTAATATGACACATATCCAACATAAGAAAACACCTTTAAAGGACCAACATACCAAAGTGAAATTCTACACTCATGGCCAAACATTCCCTACCCATGACAGCAATCCACCTTTAGAAACACATGACCTCTAATTTGAAACTCTAATGGTCTCCTCATATGATCGAAATCATTATATTTATGACATTACAGTGCTTTCAAAATTTTTAGATTTACCTGAACCATCTCTATCGTAATCTGTACTAGTATTTCGATGATAATAGATATCTATTTGACTATATTCTAGAACAAAAAAGAACACAATGTTTAATCATATAATTCCTTAAACAGTGTCATATAAATTCTTCATAAAAAATTAATTTTCTAAGAAAAATCTAACAAAATAAGGGGCATTATCCATGAAGCCCTCAAATAGAAGAACGAACATTTTAACAATCCTTAAAGAGTATAGATAGTCTATTTCATCTAGCCATCAATATGTAGATGAAAAACAGTACTAAAAAAACTTAGAGTCAAGATAATATTGGAGACCTCACTACACTCTAGAGATTAAATGATGATCCCAATCAATGGTTATCATTTTCGGGATTCTGTAGAGTCTCACCACCTCATCCATATATGGCCCCAGTAAAAACTCCCCTAATAATGAATAATTATACGTTATATAGTGGATCGATTTCATAAAATGATACAATATCACCAATAAAGTGTCAAAACAACCATATTATTGTGGTAATTTATTAAAAATTTCATTTTATCTCTCCTACCACTTCGACTAATTAATATCATAAAGCTTGAGAAAACCACAAAAAACACAGTCACAAAATTCACCTTTCGGAAGGCCAGCTATTAAGAAAAAGATATTTAAACCTCACACATCATAACAAGAAACAAAAAATTTCCTCTCAGAGCATGTAAAATATCCCTTACACCATTATGTACCACCAAGGGTGATCTATGGTACTCATAGAGATCCATATCATGCATCATCAAAGGGATGATAAATCTCCCATGGATCAAAACACAATGTTATCCATCCCTATATCAACCATCAGGGGAGTTACCAAAAAAATCATTCTCTACGTACCTCTACCTCAGAATACCATAGATTGGATTCTTCAAACTAATAAACTAAAGTTTTCTACACTATCATCTTAAAATTAATTCATCTATCTCAAACTTATCCCATTTTAATAATAAATATTGAGAGATCTTCCATCACTCTCCATGAATCTCCATATTATCACAAGAATATACTATGTGACTTAATGTTTTGTTTATATGATATAACATTACCATTTCCTAGTGTATATGAAATCCTGAAGTCAAAATTCTATAATAATTCGGTCAACCGTCATTGTTGCATATTTAGGTTTTGCTAGGAAAAGACATACATTGGGATCTTATGATCTGTAAAACACACCAAATGATCATTGACGAGTTAATGTTAGCACAATATAAAGGTGAATATAAGAAATACTGACATGAAGTCATGTGTGTTATAGTTATATTTACATTTCTGTAACTATCAAGACCTATAAGAAACAATAGATCATTGTTGCATCAGAACATATCCAAAACCAATATGTGATGTGTTTGAGAAAAAATAAAACTAAAATCCCAATTTTTGAATATGATGAATGGAGAATTGACCAACTTATCATTATAGTAATCAAAATATACCTGACACTGGTTATTCCATAAAAATTTATGATCCTTTCTATTCAAGGCGATAAAAGAAATCACTTCCAATGAAAAAATAGCTATGAACCTCCTAGAATAGCTTAAAAGAACAATTTAACTACTAACTTCCATAACTATCTTGTGCGACTCACATGAAATGACAACCTCATTTATTGAAAACCCCATAGAAAATACATGATAGTACATGTAATTCCAAATGAATCAAACTTCATTAGCCTAGAAAAAACCATAGGAAAACATCATGAATAGATGTTTATGATAAAGAACTCTCTAAAAAACATGTAGAATATCAGTATGATCTACCTATAATGGGAATTAGATGTGGTGAAAATCAATGAAAACAAGCACTATGTTGTCTAGAAACTCTCTAAATAATGCGTTAATTAAACCCACACACTGCTAGTGCATTCATCACACCAAATAGAGTCACGTTGAACTCATAATTCCTATATTGACATCAGAAATATGTCTTTAGAACATCTTCATCTTTCACAAACATATAATGATATCATGGTTTTATAAAAATCTTCATGGACCAACATCTTACCATTATCTAATAGGAAAAATAATTAATAGGTGGAAGAGGATATTAGTTCATCATTATAAATAAAATTTTGTGGCAATAATCAATATGGAGATTCAAATTACCATTGACCTTCTTAAATAACATAACTAGTTCACCCTAAGGTGACACTCTAAGTTGGAAAAACCTTCTTTCAATAGATAATAGAGTTTTACTCATAGATTTCAATACATAAAAGGCTACATATTATATAGAGACACTAAGATAAAGGAAAATCATGTTTGTATCTAAATCCAAAACCCAAAATCTTTGATGGGGACACACTATATCCTCCTCAGGAAAAAATCAGGTATATCATTCACACCTTCGGAAAAACCATTGGTGTAACCTATGATGATCTCAACATCATCTCAAAAATTAATAATTTTAAGGATGGAATATAACTATGGCCCATTAAGGGTCATATTTCCCTTTGAACAAAATATAATCTCTATTAGTGTAATAAAACATAGAATATCACATAAAGAATAAATTATATCCTTCAATGAAAAAATGGTTCCTAATGAGGACGTTGTCATGTTGTTGTATCATAAAAATATGAAATATCCATAGCAAGTGGTTTACTAGAGAACTAGCTCGCACACTCTATAGACATTATATAGATAATATAAACATCCAATTGGTGTAATCAATTCCAATATAAATGGAAGTATTTCCACCTCACATACCAAAGTATGGACTTGGGATGTCTATATGAGGGAGTGTGTAGAATTTGAATGAAAAAAATAATGTACTCAAGTAGAAAACAATAAAATGGTACATTGTACATTGTTTGGATCTCCCAATGTTGACAGTGCTATAGAATGAATCTGACCATGACATGACCCGAAACCATTTTGGCCCTAATTAGAACTACATCCATGGACATTCTTTGATATATAATAAAGAGGAGAATATTAGGGCTTTCCTCTCTCTTCCATGTCTAACCACTACTGATCCCAAGTCTGTACATCGTAATGCAACATCCTCAGCTGAAATTTTTTAATGGTGGAACCTGGAGTGGAACACATAGTGTACACCACAAACCTAGAATGTTTTGTAATACTCACTACTGATGACCATGGACACCACAAGGAAAAAATCATCTCATCCCATCAAATAGTCCTAAGTGCCGCCATCCCAATGGAAATGTAATTTCAAGAGTTGTGACCGAACCCAAGATGTCTGAAATCCCTTTTTTCAAGGAATCTAGAAACCCAAAACCATATCTATTCTACACGAGGAATCTTGATTACTCCCTTCTATTGGTGACATAGTTATAGATAACATCCATCAAACAAACACCTATATTTCTAGAACATCATGATATGTTTAAAAAATGGGGGTGGACTAAAATTGGATATCATGATAAAAATACCCCTCTAAATACCTTGTCCTAGGCTCCTCATCTTGAATATTTTCTAAAAAATAATGGAGATGGATCATAAAATGGATATTGAACATCAGTATATTGGATCTCCATTATAGAAGGGTAATATGCTCATAGAAACATTACACATATTTGGCCTAATAATGAATAATGTCTAAAACCATGTCCCTAGAACTCTCCCATGATACCCCCAACTCCTCACAATCCCAAAGGAACAAGATCCAACACTTAATTACTAATCCATAAAGTATTTTCATAGCCTATGACATGAATGTTTCCTTTAGATCAAGGATCAAATTGAAAGCTATCTCAACCTCATCCAACCAGTCTTCCATTACTGATTCCTAAAAGGATACCTTAATATTTTATATCATCTGGATTTGAAAATATCATAGTATTGTTCTCCGATGTTTGAATTTTTCAACCTCTACTATATATTGATCTTCTAGAACATCCTACCAAACATCATTACTATGAACCTTATGAGATAGTAAAACTATAGATATACTAGAAAAATAAAAAAATTATAGAATCAGGAACTTTTAATATTAAATATTTAAGGTTATGAAATTATTTATTTAATTTTCGTATCAACATGTTACTAAGTTCTACCCATTTCAAATACATTTTAATTGAAGGATAATGTATTCTAAATTCCTTGGTGTATACCTCACAACCATTATCACTTAATTTAGTATGATCCTTAAACATAAAGGAATTTTCATCATATCACATGGGGCCTTAAGTACTCATGTCTTAATCGGTCTCCCATCTTCAACCACTTAATTAACATATCTGACACTGATTCCCTTCTAACCCATTCATTATCACATGTTCCTAACATCAAACACTATCATATTCCACAACTTCAACCTAGGATAAAAATCTATCTTCAAAACCTACACCATAATGGTACCACTCCTGAGTAGGAAATGATATTTGGAGGATAGTTACAACTCAAATCCTACCTCCAATAGGCCATAAGATATTGACAAGAACTAAGGTTATACAGAACATACAAATTATAGGCATTTACATTTATGAAAAAATACATAAGTGATACATAAGAAAGCTACAAAAAACAAATCCTGATTATAAATATAAATTTAATCCCAAGTATATATATGTAATTTCATACAAGAATATGGTAAATGGAAATGAAAATAACTATAATTGTCTAATGATAAACTCTTCAGAAACCATGAAGCTTAAATAGTTCCCAAAAATGAGAAAGTAATATCCATCCTAATATCTAAAATTACCCAATTAACCGGAAAAGGTTTATATATATAAATATATATATATATATATATATATATATCTGGTGTTCATAACAAACATACTTAGTACGATCCTCCCCATAGCCACTCTTCCAAACGATAATGAAACTATACTAAATCCCAATGAACAACAAGTGTATCCAACTCATCACGTAAAACGGTTTACTATGTTCTCAACCACACCATGTCTATTTATCACCAAGAATCACATAAAAGGTGTAATATATTAAACTAATAATACCATGGTAACCTATAATAATTTTCCCACTAGTTTTCTGCTCTTCCACAACATCATACCTCCTAATCAATCACTCTCCAAAAGAATCCAAAAAAATGAAACATGGGATACGTATCATAACATTCATCTATTGCATCAGAACAAATCATCTTTCCATACTCACATCCATATAGTAACCAAGTAGTTTCTATGATCCATAATAGTTATAATTTCTTTTATCATACATCAGGTATTGTACCTCTATTCATCACAGCCCATACACTGATTATGTACCTCAATACCTAAGATACTACACACATCATACCTATAAAAATACGTATGATAATAAATTTATAGATACCTACATGGGAACTAACCACAATACATGACATCATACTATACAAATATATGGTAAAACTAACTTCCAATCATACAGACCCATAAAAATACCATGAGAAGAGAGTGACCACTAAGGTGGTAGTTTGTTATCCATCCCCCACTAACCTACATGTTGGGGAAAACACCCTCCCAAAATAAAACAAGTTTCATTCACCGTATAGAAATTGGTGGTGTTTCTTATGAAATAAAAATAAATACAGGATATATTATATCTCACAACTAAACTATAGTAAATAAAAAAGTGTTTGGATCATCTGCAGTTGTCATATCTTGGACACCCGACATGCAATGTTATGAAATGGATATCCTATAAGAAAAAAACATTTAAAAATTAATTCATTAAATTAGTTAATTTCCTTTTAAATGTTAAAAATTTCTTTAATTAATTTATTATCCACTAATTAACATTAAATTATTATATCTGACATTCCATTAACCAGTAATGAGAAGTATCTGCCCACAAGAAAGAATCCAACTAATTCCATGGTTTATTAATATTAGAAGAATTTACATTTAAATAAGCATCAACCACAAGGGTTTGGAAAATAATCAATCATTAATATAATTCCATAATTGTTGGTGCTTAGAGAAACATCTAAAGATAACACCAATGGATGCATAACCAAGAACAACCAGACCCCTCAAGCAGTAGTGGATGGAATTATAATACATAATGACCATCCATCCTTTAAATATATTACTGACCCAAAATAATCCCATATATATGGACATCAATGGGTAATCCCATCGTCAACCCATTCTATCAACTCAACTTCCATCTCAACACCCTCATGTGTATCACCATTCATCTCACTATCATATGTATCAAATGCTACTATAACCTTTCTATGTCTCCACTATATCTCATTATACATACCAGGTTCACATCACATACAATAGTAAGGCTCAAATCCCAAGAAATATTGAAGTTATCTAATATAAATTAGGTTCAACTTGGAAACTAGGTCCTATGATTTGGACTTCTTCTTTTACTGGAAAATAGAGTCACTCATCCCCAAACACTAAGAATTTATCCTCCATGAAAATTTTTATCACTCTACACAAAGAATACATCCTTAAAAAACAACCTCATTTTATTCCATCCTAAATCAAATGATTATATTATGATAGGTTACAACTATTGCTAAACTAAGGCATAAACTATAAAAATCAATCAAAATTATTAAACATTTCATGAAGAAAAATTTCCAGCTTCATTAATCTTAAGGAAGAAAAAATTCCATTATCATACATTTATATATTTATCCATAATAAGAATTACCACATACATGTTAATTGGTTAATTATGTTAACACATGAGAGAGAAAATTTAATTAAAGTATAATTAATCATCAATTTTATTACCATGAAATGAACAAAATTTAAGGATTCATTAAACATCCCTCTATAAGTTCTTTAAGTAACTAAAAAATTATCAACTTTACATTATTTAATAATTTCATCCATTAAGAATGTTGAACCATGAATAACCATCATGATAAATAAAGAAAATTATAAATACCAAAATATATATTATATCAATTTGAAACCCATTATCATAATGGAGGAACACATGTAATTGCTAAGAATAAGAAAATTCATTATTTAATCTATTTTATCCATTATTTTTGTTAATTACTCTTCCATACAAAGAGTTTAAAGGATTGTAACATTAAAATTTAATTTAAAATATAAATGAAACAAAGAATACCCAACCATGAGAATTAAATTTTCATAAAATGATAATAAAATGATAATGTAGAACACTTATCACCTCTTTTGTGAGGTAAGATATGTTCCCCATGAATATTGTACCCCAACCATTCCTAGAACATGAAAAATATTTCCATTAAAATGATAAATACACAACTTCATAACAGTGAATTAAATATAAAGATGAATGGAGACTGAATAAGAAATAAATTTCAATAAAATAGGTATATATGACCCTAGTTCAATAAGTATATGAAAAGGAATTATGGTTTTAAATCCCTATCGAATGGGGTTTATAAAACCTTCAACGAGATCTTCAGGAACCTTATGGTTCACTAATTAACATGGGAGGAAGGTGGATTTGGAATGGTTTATATTATTTATATTAATTATAAATCATTGAAGAAGTTGGTAATCCCCCTTGACTACCATACAATTCTGTATAAAATAGGTTGGGAAATGGAATAGTATAAGGGACACGCCATAACATTCCCAGTCATACTAGGTCTGAGATCCATGACATATATCCACATTTTAGATCCTATATTTCAGGAAGAGGACTACAATGTTGTTGAGGAAATAACAACTTAGGACAAACTTTCAAAAATTAATGCTATGACACGTCCTACCTCCATGGTGAAGGCACCCCTCAATTAGGAAGAACACCCCTCGAAGCACTAAGGAACATCCAAGCTGTCCATGCTACAGTAGAAAACCAGACCATGTCATAGCCATTTTCTTGGATGAACATATTCCATAATTGGAAATAACTAAAAAAACCCCTAATACCACTTAAGTTTAGTTTGATCATCCTCACTATAACCACTAATATTACATTGCATCCCCAAGTCTCCAAACTATATTTTCTCATGTTACGATGAGATTTCACCATAACTCTCCCAGTTCCTCCCCAAACAACCTATGGGAACCTCAAGAACCTCAATCACACCAAAGGAAGGACTTAAAATATATGGGTTGTTACACCATGTATATAATATTTAATAATTATATAAACTTTCTTAAAAATTCAAATAAATTGGTAAGGAAAAATCATTTACATGACTTTATTTACAAAATAGTTTTTACATACACACAGGTGACGTTTACCTTTTTTAATGGATGGAATGAAATAAAATTAAATAATAATTCCCCTTTTATAATTATAATGACATCAAAAATAAGAAATATATTTATTAAAATCCATCACTATAAACATCAATGTGAAATTGTGATGAAAAATGAAATGCATCTCTTTATGGAAGTTGTTTTCCACACTTATCTTCGACCAATCTTTTCTTTTCCCATTTGACAGATATTTGGTGGGTAGTGGTTTTTAAATGCTCATAATAAAAAATGATTATATTTAAGATAATAAATTCAATTTTCAGAAATTATCCCATATATATTGAGGAGATATTAGTGAAAATAGAATTAAAATTACTTGGATGAGAATTATACATTTTCATTGAAAAAAACCTTTTTCTTACTCCAAATTCCATCGAAGGATTGTATTTTGACCTGAATAAAATCTTTGTTGTGGGTAAGGAAGAACAGATGATATTAGAGTGGGTATTGGTAGAGATATAAGGATAAAAAATTGTGAATTAAGAGTAAATGATGTTCCCTTTTATAATTTTTGTAAAGGAAACAGTTGTGATTTTCTAAAATATTTAAATTAAATAATTATAATAATCATGTAAAGTCAAACCAGTTAGAAATAATTTATAATTTCAGACATTATATGGTCGAAATACATTCGAAAAATAATATTTATACATGTTTATCATATATTTTATATCATATATTTTAGTTTAACCCCCTCATTATCCCTCTAAAACAAAACAATGGTAACATGAATTTCGGACATTAGGTGTAATAAATTTACTTCAATAGTGAAAAGAGGATAAAAAATGGTATATGGATTATAGTTCCGACCATTTACAATCACATGTGTCATATATCAATTTTTTTGTGATTTTTTAATAATTCATTAAAATATTAGTTATCATAAAATTCCATTAAATTAATTTTTGGACAATCCATTTAATTTGACATCAACGAAATAAAGAAACAAATTGAATTATAGTATAAAACATTAAAAAATTTATACCTTATAATAACCAATTAAATTCATGGTATACCACAATTTATATAGAAAATTTCTATTTTTTTATTTTTAAAATCAATTACCTTGATTTTTCTAGCGCATGCATAAGTATTGTATCAGCATTGCATAATAATTTAATGTATTTATATTTGAGTAAAATATAAATAAATTAATATCAAAAAAATAATTTTTTGTGTTCAAAATAACCTTTTTTAGTCATTAATACTTGTATTTATCCATATAAAACCATATACAAGAAATTAAAATTAAGAGATTGAAATATTTATTTTTACTTTTATTATAAAAATATAAAGGTCATAACAATAGAAAAATGGTACAAATATTCCATATATTTAAAAAATAGATGATAATAGATGAAATCCACTCGTCCTTTAGAAAAATGAAAATTATAGATAGTATTTAAATACTTATCCTATTATTTTAACCCATTAATACATGTTTTACCCTTACCATGGGGACATATATTTTCCATGATTAATATTTATAATGAAAAAAATGTAAAGGTTACTATTTAAATAATATGAACCTTTTTATGGAATATATGTAATCCAATTTTCATGTTTATATTTCTATAATCAGAAGAAATCTAGTTTCAAATAATCATGAAAAATACAATGAAACCCATTTTTAGAAAATTAGTTATGAAGTATAAAAATGAATTTATTTTTATCCCATTATAATAAAAAACTATTATATGATTGTTAAAACAATTTATTGGATATATAATATAAAGCATTCATTAAAATATTTCCAGAAATCATGATTAATTTAATTTATTAAGATACAGACACATTATACATGTAAAACACATTTTTTTAGAAAAATCATGTACTTTACAATAAAATACTTTTATTTTTATTTATCATCAATTGATTACCAATGAATTCATTTTATAAAAGATTAATCAATAATTTTTCATAATGTAGTTATTTTTTTCGTATCCTCCAACTGAACTTCTTAGTGATAAATATCACAATAAATAATATTATTTAAATAGTATATCAACATTCGATTAAACTCAGTGTTGAGTTCAAAGAAATTTGTCAATGAATTTTTTTTTACATAATTAGAAATATATTATAAAATAATATAGTTTTACATAATGCAATTTTATAATAATTTTATCCTAAAAATTAAATCACTTTAATTAAAAAAACAAAATATACTTCGGCCTCATCCCATCCTCAAGATCCAACATAGCTTCCACTAATTTATCGTATCATAACAAAACACTACCCATGTGAGTGGTCTTGGTTCATATAACCTTATCTTTCTGATCCAGACTATCCTATAGTTGTTCCTCATAAGAGATCTCCTTATCCAGTGGTATAACCCTTTATTTATGTACATGGGAAGAATCAGGAATTTACTTCCTTTGAAGTGGTATATAGAACACATCATAAAATCATGATAGATTTGGTAGAATCACTGTACTATTAGAAGCCATCCTAATATTACCAAGAATATATAATGGAATTATATATCTATGGCTCAGCCCAACCTTATTTCCAAATCTAATTAACTTTTTTTTGGTAGATATTTATAGAAACAACTTATCACCAACTTCAAACTCATTATCTCACTGATGATTGTCAACAAAAAAGTTTAATCAAATTTGAGTTTCCATTATGTTTTTTAAATGGATCTAGTCTTATATTAAATTTCCTCATCTACATCAGGTCCCAATATATTTCTTTACCAAACTTCATCCCACCATGCTGGAGTTCTTCACTTCCTTCCATATAGGACATCATAATGAGATGTTTGAATGATCTAGTGAAAATTATTATTATAGGAAAATTCAACCAAAGTATGCTGTTTATCCTAACCACCTTCAAATTCAATCGATCAGGACATCAATATTTATTCTCAAGTTTTAACTATTCTCTTAGGATGACCATCTATTTTAGGAATATATGGAGTACTGAAACTCAAATATATATGTTGAAACTATTGAACACTTTTCCAAAACATAATGTAAATCCATGAATCATTATCATATAATATTGAGAGTGGTATATGAAAAAAATGGGATAATACACAATGTATAACTGTGTAATATGACACCGAGATAAATCCTCTCCAAAAATAGTAAAATTCACAAATTCATAATTTTTTCATCTACAATTCAAATATAATTGTTTATATTAGATGTACTGGGGATTCTGACGATGAAATATATGGTAATTTTTTCCCATATCCATTCTAGTATAGTTAATGGTTGTAACATCCCCTTAAACTTATATCTCTTAGCCTTAACATGGTGACATATAGGAAATCCATATATATACTCTGAAATATCTCTTTTTATGTTATCCCATAATAAATATGCTTTTATGTCTCTACAAATATTCATATATCCAAGAATAAAAGGGAATTATGGTGTATTAGATTCATTTAACATGTCCTTCTTCAATTATGGTATTTTTTAGAATCATACTATAGTATTGAACCTTATCAGTTTATCACAATCGTGGATGAACTCTAGAACATTCTTCAATTTCTAAAATTGATCTAAATCTACCTTTTCTACCTATTAAATCATAACATTAATGTATAATTTGATATTGATTTTACAAATAATGGATTTTTTCCATTTCCTCAGGATTTTAAGTTATATCTACTTTAAAACCCTTAGTATTGGATCAATTTCAATCCTCATCACGACCAAACAAGAATGCTAATTTTGACTTAGAGCATCAACCACTGTATTCTGCTTGTTTAGGATATAATGTATTGAGTATCCATAATATTTGATTATATCTATACATATTATCTAGTTGATATTAATTATTTTTTTTGAACATAAAATTCTATATTTAGTTATCTATATATATAAGGAATGACATTCACTATAAATATAACCCCTCCATTTCATAAATGAAAAAATTATCATTGTCAGCTCCAAATAATGAGTATAGTAATTCTAATCTTGTATTTTTTATTGGTGAGTGGTTAATTTTTTTCAAATATACTTATAAATAAGGAAACATAATAGTAAATTATTTGATTCATCAGTATATATCACAAAGCATATGTAATAGTAGGTAGTTCTAGAATAGGTGTGATGACTAACCTTCACTTATTATCCTTTCAACTCCATTCACATTCACATATCCACAAGAACTAAAGTCCATTCTGAGTCAACATTGTGAGTAGATTTTACATTCATTAGAAATATCTCACAAATCATCTGTATTATCTATCAAACCCATGAAATATAAGAAATCTACCTACCATTTTTGGTCTATTCCATGGCTCAATAACATCCATCGTTGATGGATCCACTAATATACCCTCACTTGAGATTAAGTGACCCAATAATGAAACAAAACAAAGCCTTAATTCAATCTTGTAAAATATATAATAGAACTTCAACTTCTTAAGGATTAACTACAATTCGCATATGATCTTCATGCTCTTACTTACTATCTTAATATATAAAAATACAATCTATAAATACTATCAAAAACTAATCAAGGTAATCTCTAAAGAAAAAATTCATTAAATAAAGTAACATATGAACTGAATAATCTTAAATGGAATCTATATAAATTAATAATGACTATATATTATATGGGAGACTTTTTTGGGTTTTCCACCTTCACATACCTCAATTTATTATATCTTTATTGATCATCAATTTTGGAAAATTATTAATTTCCTTATAAAAGATCATCTAAATCCTTGATAAATGTTATAGGATACATTTTGTTTATATGGATCATGTTATCTTATCAATAATCAATGAAAATACACATTGAGAAATATTCCAACTTATGAAAAGTAATGGGTTTACATCATGGGGTTGAACTATGATGAATGAATCCCTTATCTATATTATCCAAGATTTTCTTATTCAATCACATCAACTAAATTGAATTCAATCTATGTAAATTATTTCAAATATGAGTATGATATGATTTTAGTTCTATTAAAAACTCAACATCATGATTATGGTGAATACTAGGATGTATTCAAGAAATACATTAACAAACTCTCATATATGAATATCTTTATTGTTTTCTCCCCCCAACAATATATTATAAACACGCTTTAATGATATGAATTATGACCCAAAAGATAAATGTAATTTCCATTTGAATCTCATACTCATCATATCACTAACAAATGATCATAGGTTCATTTAGAATATGAAATTTTACTTACTATCCACCGAAATTGATATAGTATCTATATAAACAATGTTAATCTATTCCAGGAATATCATCAAATTTAACTAGAAGAAGAATCATAGGAATTGTAGGAACACTATTAGGACAAACATCCATCTCTAAGGAACTATAAACATAGAGGAAGATCATTATACCAATAAGATTTATCACTAATAAGTCAAAATATAATCATTGAGGTGGTAATGTTATACCCTTAGAAAATTATATAGATATAATAGAGACTGTAGAGAGAGAATAAAATAATTAATTTTATGTTTTAGAGTATATTATTAGTGTACCTTTCAAAACAAAATTCCCATAAAACAATTCAATAATCATAAAGAAATTATATTTAACTTTTTATTTGGTTTTGATGGGTTTCTAATTCTGATCATCATCATAAATTATAAAATTAATGAATTGGTTGGTGTAATTATCTTACCCCTTTCATTTGAAGAATTAGAGTGTGGTTGGTGCATTAGTACGAATCTTCCTTTCCCCCATTAAATCAAGAATCGTATTTATCACCTTTTGACATTTATGGTCATTATGACCCACCCTTCTATATTTAGAGTACCTCAAAGTTTAATCATGAAATTCCATTTATGTTTCTTCCCATATTTTTCACGTGTAGTTGACTGGAATTTCATTCCACCATGTGATTTACCTAAGATTTAATGAGACTCTATATTCCTTTTCATATCAAAAAATTGGTATGTATGGGAATATACAATTTCCATTTCTACATTGAGAAAACAACATATGATTTATTAATATATAATAAAGTATCTTATCACTAATTAATTTTAGAGGATTAGTATTAAGCCACACAAAATGGTCAATATTTTTCACAAGATGATTATTAAAAAAGAATACACTGAAATAATTGTAAAATTTGACTCATTGGAACCAAATTATTTATTACTATTCTATATAATCTCAAGTTATTTCTTCTTAATTTTTATAAAATGATTAATAGGGAATTACTTACTAAAAAGTTCCTCTTAAACTATTAAAATTTGATGGAGTTAATCTCACTCTCTTGCATTGTATTGTTGATATTATTCAAGAACAGATCTAATTTTCCATAAAAGGATATGTTTTAAAGTTAAATTTGTCATTTTAGGATCACTGGAGAATAGAAAATATTATATTAGTGGAATTGATCCAACGCTCATCCACTAGTGTATTAAAAGATAAACTAGAAGAGGGTGGATGTTTCCTCAAGAATGACTCAACATTACATCAGACCATCTTTTTATCATTTGGAAACTAAATATATTTCATGGCATGTAGAAGTTATAAGATATTACTGGTAAGATTCTATACTCAATATCCCATAGAATTTAGTTGATCAGGTTTTCAATCATTACATTTCCCATCACATTGAATTTTACATTGATTAAATATCATTCTGGTTATTGAATGACACGAAAAAACCATGGTGTAAGAATAAAGTTACAATAATCTGAGTGAGTAATCATATTATCCTAAAAAACCATTCAGTGGATGTTTAAATAATGAAACCTTGTTTTCAATCTATGAATCCACAGGTTTAAAACTTGTAAAATATGTTTATTATCTATTTAAAACCTTCATAATAATTTATAATGAAAAAGTGTATTATCCTTGGAATATCCCATGTTAGTTTCAATGAAAGTTCTCATTAAATGAGAATTCAATGTGATCTTGAATAATGGGTGAAATAAACTTGAGCAGCCAATTTTTGGGTAATTACAAATAGATTAATTTATTCGAAACCACATACACATGAAGTATCTTGAAAAGGATATATTTATATAAAAACAAAATATTATATACCTTATCAAAACATTATGTTATTATCCAGTACATTGTATTAGCCCTAGGGGTATAAAAAAATTTCTCTAATGTTTATTTACAAAAAATAACTAAATTGTATAATGATACAAATTGACACAATCCAATTTGACCAGACATAAATATTATTTCATGTTAGATTAATATTCAATGCCTCTAATAACATTACACACCCTGTAAGCATAATGATTAAGTGTAATTTAAGACTAGGAACATAAAATTATATTTAAGTAAAACCATTACCATATCTAACATCATTTGTTACATAAGGTGACCTTCTAGACTCATCATTTCTTGTAACCTTATTTATTATTTAGAGAAAATTAAAACATAATATGGGGTGTGATCATATACTCGGTATGGGTAATAATGTATGATATCAATCAATGATCATATGTAAGTATGTCATGAGAATAATGGTATGAAAACATTAGATTATCAATTGAAAATCATAAAAAAAATTCATAGATTACAATGAATTGACATGTATTAAAACATTATAATATCAAAAGATTTTTCAATCATTAAAAAATCAATCATCCATGAGTTCAAATCATAAGCATAAAAACATGTCATAAGGATTTGGCACCATCACAGGCATAAAAATCATATCATCTGGTGATTTTAAGTAACTAGACAATCATATCATAGTGTATTAGGCATAAAATCAGTATTACCATATTAAATAGGATCATGAATCACAACTTGTTTCCCGTATCATATTGGATTGGGAATCACCAGATTTTTTCAAGTATCATTGTGGATCAGGAATCCCTACCTATTTATCATATTTGTTAATGATTATCAACTCCTTTCCTATAACTATCTAATGATATTTAAGGATTTTCCGAATAAATTGGACGGATATAATGAACCCATTTAAAAATAATAAAAACAAATAAAAATTTTCCCATAGATCATAAACTAATCATTATTTCAACATATTATATTATACAGAAAATAAATGGATTTTATAACAATCTGAAAATAAAATAATTAACAAATGGGAAAGAAATGGGTCTTATACAAAATTATAATTCATCCATAAAAGTTTATTCAATCATAAAATCATCTCCCAAATCAATCACAATAATCATAATATGTTTTTAACGTAAATGGAAAATTCCTTTAGAAGAAAATTTGAACCGCTATTTTAAAACATGAGAAAAATATCCAGTTATTTTGATAAATATTACACTAAAATTTCCATGAATATTTAAAAATTTATTTTATTGAAAAATAGAAATGGAAAATTTTATTGGATTCTTCAAAAAAAAGAACAATCCTGGCAGAATAAAAATAGTTTCATTTCACATATGTTGAAAGAAAACATTTCTTTCCCATATTTTTAAAAAGTAACAAATGACATATTTATAAAAAAATTAGAAATATCAATTTTGAAACCACTATAATTAAAGTCAAGGGTAGTAAAAAATAACATTAATACATTTTTATTATTTTTTAGATCTTTTATAATACAATTTTGATTAGCATAGAAATAGAGGGAAAGGTCATCATCTAAACATTAGATATGGTGGGATTTTATTTAAAAATATTATCTTGATCGATTTAAGTAACAAATATAGGAAAATTGTAATAATATTTTATAATTAAATTAATAGCCTTATAATAAGAAATAATATTGTGTTTAATGTTTAATATTAATAAAATTTTACTCATTGTAAATTTTCCATAAACAATCTCCAAAAGAAATGAGATTGTAACATAAACTCCTACATCAAGTCTTATATTCCATTGTACATATTTTATCCACCTATTTAATAAAAATAGATTTATTATAAATTTATAGAAAAATTGTAGTCATATATATATTTAACCTTATATTATTTACTTATAACATCGTATTTTCTTTTTATTGACATTTCGTTATTAAAATCACTATCACGGGTGATAACTGCTTCATTATTCATGCTTATTTTAGTTTGATTGTATCATTCCTTATAATTTTAGAATGGGTACATTATACCTAGAATATTAATCATTCAATTATTATCATATTTAGTCACTAAATAAACTTTTATAACAATTCATATAAATAGTTTATGAAGAATTAATTACATAATTTCATGGTGATAATTTCCTATACGTACACAAAAGTAATGTTTTATCTTTTTGATGGATGGAATGAAATATAAATAAATAATAATTCAAAAATGAAAGATTTAATAATACCATATATATCATTTATATTTATTAAATCCATCATTATCATAATAAACATGAAATCGTGATAAAAAATAAAATGCATCACTTCATGATTGAGGTAGTCTTTGTGTGCACACAAGTGATCTTTTCTTTTACAATAGGTTGGAAAGGGGGTGGATAATATTTTTCATAATCCTGAGAATAATTAATTATATAGAAAATTTTTAGTATATTACTTTATAACGAAGAACATAAATTTAAATGAGTTAAAATAAGAAAAAAATTTAATGTTCTCGGTTAAAAGTATTACCTCTTAATTGTGAAATCCCCATTTTTGTACTTGTTTAGCAATTAAAGGATTGTATTTAAAAAAAAGAAATACGATGTGAGGAAGGAATATATTATGGTAATAGCTATGTTATATGATGATATATTGTGCTAAAACAATATTAATAAAGGGTACAATTTTCCCTTTTATAATTGAGGGAAAGGAGAAAGATGGAATTGCATAAAAGATTTAAATATAATCTATATAAAAATCTTGTCAAGTGGAATCCAATGGCCATAATTTTTATCTTATTAGATGATAATTTCAATATACTTTCTTACAATAATATTAATACCTCTTTATGTTTCATTTTAAATATTATCTTTTAGTCACACCCCCTCATTTACCTTTTATAAATTTAATCTTAGTAACCCCTTTTTAAGAATTTAATGGTTATAATATTATTTTTAGAGTGAATAGTGGACCACATATATTCCGTGGATAATTTTTTACAAACTTTAGCATCACTATTTACCTCTTTTAATATTTTTTTATGTTTAAATTGTATAAAAAATATTAGTTAACATAAAATATTAATAAATTCAATATTAGGACTATTCATTTATTTGGGCTTCAAAGACATCAAGATATAAATTGAATTTCAATATAATAATATATAGAATAATTAATAATTATTAATAACTTATTAAATTATTTTCATTAAATAACTCATCCAAAACATATTAATTTAATTATTTTCAAAATCCATTACACTGACTTCTCCACTGTATGCACAAGCACTCCACCGACGTTGCATAAGAATTTAAGATAATAATATCAGGAATATAGATTTAAAATAAATTAATATAATAAAAATAAATTATTTATGTTCAAAAAAATAATTAATCTTCATTCATAATTTCCTTTTATCCCTATGACAATATATTTAATAAATTAAAATCATGTGTAAAGACCCGTAAATTTCAAGAAATTTTTTTTTCTTAATTTTCCTTGGAATTTTACAAGAACGCAGTTTCTGACGGAACCTGATTCCGAGGCCCGGTGTGCTCGGAATCATTTTCCAAAGTTTGGGTCGGGTACGTTCAGTGAACGGACGAGCGGGTTTTTCTAACTTTTGAACCGGTGCCCGGAATCGAATTCTGAGCGCACCGATGGAATCGCAGTGCCGATATTTGCTTAGAAACGCCTCTTCTGTAGTTGTGTTTGCTCGGGTGTGGTTTTTAATTTTTGGGCTTAAAGTTTAGAAATAAAATAATTTGTTCGACAAACTTTATTTTATTTCACTTAAGCCACTTGAAGCCACTTGAATGCCACTTAAACTGAGTTGAACCAGATAGGGTACTATCCAGAAATATCCTACCCTCTTGGTAGGATATTTGTGAGGTGGGGCCCGCACGAGCCCCACCGTTTCTTTCCGCTAAGTAACGCACCCACGAAAACCAGTCATTATTAAAGACAACTGACGCGTTTTCTTAAATTCTTAACAGACCATTTAATTGGGTGGTTTTCTTCGTAAATTAAATGAGCTGGTACTTTCATTGAATTAATACAATGAATTTATGGGTCGTTACGTACCTTTTCGTTTGTTGGAGTTATAATAAAATAAGACCAACAAGGTCTTTTGAGGATTACTCGTTGAGAGGCTTTACAGAATCGTTGAGCCTTCATCCTCCTTCGCGAAGAATGCGAAAAACGCGAAGAACGCGAAGAACGCCGGCCTCCGACGAAGAACGCCGAACCCGTGGAAGTCGACGACGCGACGTCGTGTTCCGCGACGCCGACGTTCCCTTCCTGCAACGTTCTTCTGTGACGTCTCTTCCTCCGCAACGAATCTTCGATCTACTGTTTGAGTTCGCCGAGTCAACGCCGGTTTCCATGACTCCTTTCCGCGACAACGTGACGATATCCTCCTTCCGCGTCGAGCAATTCCGTGAAGGACGTGCGTACGATGATGACCAACGAGGTCGGGGTTGTTGTGAACTTTTCCTTTTTCCAGTGTTGTTTCCATTCAAGAATGATAAACCCAATTCATAAACAATTTTTATTTCCTTAAAAATTGTTTTCGGATATGTATTCATATGTTGAATATTGTTCCTCCCGTTGTTTATCACTAAAGCGGAGGGTGCGGACCAAACGAACACGGCCTGACAACCCTCCATCGTTCTTCGTTATTGTGCGGATTTGACGGGCGACGACGGAACGTGCCGCAACGGAAGTGTGATGGTTCCGCAGTGAAGAGCAAGTCCCGGGAGGAGCAGCGGCGCAGACGGGAATAGAACCGGACCACCAGAGCAACTCAGGTGGCCCGAAGAAGCCGCCGGTGGTGCAGGTCGCCGGCGCGGCGGCGCCGGCAGCCGGGAGCGGCGGCGCACTGGTGTGCCGCCGAACAAGGCCGCCGCGGCAGAAGCCGCGACGGCGGCACCCACGGACCCGCGGCCACGCAGGTCCGGTGCGCGCGGGACGCGGCTGAAGCCACATCCGGTTGTCCGATCGACACCCCGCGGGTGTCGCGGGGTTGTCACGCGGGGGCGGTGGCTCCCCCCCGCGTCGCTCGGCTGTCCAGGGCGACACCTCGCGGTGCCGCGGGGGTGTCACGCAGGGGTGGCGGCTCCCCCCCCCCCCCCCGCGTCGCACGGCCGAGCCAGGCCGGTCCGACCGGCCGGGCCGGAGGGTCGGACAGGGTTGACCCAGTTCGGGCGACCCAAGGGGGGGGGGTCGGGCTGGCTCGGCCCGGGCCCCCCGTTTTCAGACTTTTTTCGGTCAAATGCCCGTAACATGATCTACGGGCCTCCAAACGGCTCGTCGTCCACGGTAACACGATCCTTAGATCGAGACGGTCGTTTTGGTATATCGCACTCAAGGTTTCGGAATACTTTTTGTTCGGCTAGGTTGGTTCGTACACGAAATCAACCGGGCCATCGGAGCGGAAACGCTCATATCTTGAGCTACGGACGTCCGATTGACGTGCCGTCAGCTTTGTTGTTTTCCTCTAAGTGAGACGGATCTTTTGGCTCACTCCACTGGAGTTTTGGACGCAGGTGGAGTACGGTCGTGTTGGTTTTTCCTTAAAAACCAACCGGGCCCCTGAGACGAAAAAACCAATAACTCTCAGACCTGGCATCCGATTGACGCGTCGTCTGCGACGTTGACTTCCTGTTGACGATACGGAACTTTTGGATACATCAATTTCAGACTCTGTGTCAGTTGATGTATCAGCATCTCGGCTCGTGGAGCGGACCCTCCCGAATGAGCTTACTGTGTGCGGAAACCCTAGTACTGGCTTTGACTTCGACGACGATGACTGTACAGAGATCCTCGGTGGATTCGACTGCGACGATGATGAGAACAGTACGGGAATCCTCCGTGTTTTCGGCAGTGACCACTACAGTACACCTTGGGATACATCAACTCTGGACTGCATATCAGTTGATGCATCGACCTTTTAGCTCATGGAGTGGACCCTCCCGGAACGAGCATGTCGTGGGCGGAAACCCTAGAGACGGTTGAGACTTGGCGGCTACTGATCGAACGACTCGGTGTGTTACGGATAACATGACAGAGGTGCGCTTGGTTGTAGCGGCACAGAGGAGCGCTTGGTTGTAGCGGCAGACCCACGACAGAGGTGGGCTTGGTTGTAGCGGCACAGGGGAGCGCATGGTTTTAGCGGAAGACCCAAGACAGAGGTGAACTTGGTTGTAGTGGCACATTGGAGCACTTGTTTGTAGCGGCAGACCCACGACAGAGGTGCGCTTAGTTGTAGCAGCACAGGGGAGCGCTTGGTTGTAGCGGCAGACCCACAACAGAGGTGCGCTTGGTTGTAGCGGCACAGGGGAGCGCTTGGTTGTAGCGGCAGACCCACGACAGAGGAGTGTTTGGTTGTAGCGGCACGTGGGAGCGCTTGGTTGTAGCAGCAGGCCCACAGTACCCAATAGGTGGAGAACTACAGCAGTCTAAGGTAAGAGGGAAGCGCTTGGTTGTAGCGGCATAACCACTGTACTTAATGGGGGAGGAGTTTCCCAATAGCTTAGGGTTCAACTTCATGATCGATCTTATGTGGGTCATTGCAGGGGGTCAGTACCTTCCGATCCTTTATGGGTCCGACAGATTAGATGAATCAGTGCCTACATCTGATCATCTCTATCGTCATTTGAAGAAGTATACCTGTGTGAGCTGAATCTTGTGTTACTCTTCTTTGGGGATTGTGTTGAACTATCCTGTGTGGATTTACTGTTTACTCTCCTTTGTGGATTGTGTTGTGCTATCCTGTGTGGGTATACATTTTGCATTCCTGTGTGGACTAGGTTGTGTGTGAGCTCGGACGTTGGAGCCGAGCGGGAGTTGATGACTTAGGTATATGTATGGGATTATACCTAAGCAGTGTTGGTTGTTACTTCGTGATTGTATCTTTCTTGTGGTTTATCCTTTGTGGATTTCAGGAGACCTTTGGGGTCTCGGGGTCCCTACTGAGTAGCTTATACTCACCCCTGCACGGGCTTTGCCTGCACTTCGTGGTGTTGGTTGCAGACGACGGACATCGCTGATCATGGTGGAGGCGTGCGGAGCAGGACGGTACCTGGAGGTGGACCACTAGGCGAGACGTACTCGGAGTGGTCAGGTGGACCCGAGGAGCTGTGGAGGCTATCTGTACCCACCCTTCAGGCGGGACTTCCAGAGGATGGCTCGACGCTGTGGATTTTCTTTTCAGTTACTATTTTTCCCCTTTCAGTTGTACTTTACATTTGGGCTTGTATTTCCGGCCCCTTTTTCTTTCAGCACAGCTTGTTACAGTTTTACTTAGTGTTTACTTTTCCGCTTGCTTACTCTGTGGTGCTTGTTTACTTTTCAAAGGCAATGCCTTCCCTTTTGTTGGGATTTACGCCTTGGTGCTAGTCGCCAGCCCCAGGCCTATGGAAGGCGGGCTTGGGGTAGTCACGACATGGGCCCCAAGGACGGGTCGTGACAAATTGGTATCAAAGGTGGTCGGTTCTACCGTAGACTCTGATATTTATTCTATGTGAAGCAATAGTGTTTAGCGTATGAAGTGTGGTTATCAGTCCAGGGAGTCCAGTGTTGGTGCGGCGGCCGACGTATCCGTACACCAGGACCCTGACTTCTGATTTCCGACTTAATGCACGAAAACATTGATTGCATGTGTGTTTCAAGTTTTCTTTGTGATTACTTGTGTCAGCTCACCAGGTATACTGTTCGGACCGTGGCGCACTTTTTTCCTTTTCAGGATGGCCCGACGACAGCAGCCAGCTAGGGTTCCGAGAGTACAGCGCGACGATAGCCCGCCGAGTGACGAGGCATCGGTACAGGGCTCGTTCACAGCAGAGGCACCGACGATACCTATACCCGCCGAGACCCTGATGCTTCCAGCACCGACCGCTGACGATGCACGACGCCTCGGACCTCTGCATGAGTTCCAGCGCCAGCGACCACCCAGTTTTTGGGGGGAGACGGATCCCCAGGCAGCCGAGGACTGGCTGGAGGCGGTCATACGGGTTTTCAGATTAGTGAGGACACCAGCAGACCTCATGGTAATCCTCGCAGCAAGCCTCCTGCACGCGGCAGCAGGCAGATGGTGGAGCTTGATTTTCCAGGAGCACGATGAGACATCTCTTCTCTGGAAGGATTCAAGAGCCTCTTCCTCTCAGAGTTCGTCCCGGCCACCCTCCGTGCGGTGCGCATTCAGGAGTTACTACATCTGCGGAAGGGCAGCATGACAGTGGCCCAGTACTCGGCGAGATTTACTGATCTCTCGCGCTACTCCACAGATATGGTACGGGACCCGTTCCTCTGGGCCCAGTCCTTCGAGCAGGGACTGAGGCACGAGATCAGGGCTTCCATAATCTCCCTCAACATTCCGACACAGGCGGAGGTGTTGGAGAGAGCCCTCTTAGTGGAGAGTTTCCTTGCTGATTAGTCTCTAGCAGCAGGAACCACCACTTGATGGCATGCGGCATAGTCTTCTGCAGTGGGCAATAGACAGATGACGCAGGGGTCCAAGAGGAGTAGACCTGCAGGTGGTCGACAGCATGACTCTGGATCGTTTGTGCGAGGCACTCGGGGTGGAAAACGACTTTCCATGAGAGGGCAGTGTTACTCATGCGGTGGGATTGGTCACATGGCTCGTGACTGTCCGACCCGCCATACGGATGACCAGAAAATGAACGGAGAACCCCCCCAGGAAAAGGCAGAGGTTCGATCAGGGCGGGCCGCAAGGAGCAGGTGGCCATGGCAGGGGAGCTGGCCGTGCAGCTGGTGGGGGATGACGCTTCGGGGTGTTGCCACCACCACCGCCAGGAGGTCCACCCCAACCGCAGGGGACAAGAGGACATGGGAGAGCATAGCTTCAGGCAGCTGAGGCCTACGACCATGGATCTCCGGTAGCATAGGGACAGGAGCGGGACTAGCTCCAGACCTGGAGACTTTTGTTCAAGTTGCTTCGAGTTATGTTTATGAATGTTTGTAGATGCTTTGTGTCTTTCTACTTGAGCTGCAGTAATAAAAGACACCTTTTCTTGTGGCATTTATTTTCCTGTCCTCTTTTGTATTGTTACTAAGAGGTTCCGGTTTAGACTGTTGACTTGGCCCCCACTTGTGATACATCTACTGGAGGAGACCCAGTTAACAAACACTGATGCTGACAGTGTGACTCAACCCTTGGAGGGGAGAGTAATGGTTGGATCTCTTGGTTGTAGCGTCGAGGCCTTACGACGTCATCATCGGTATGGATTAGTAATATCCATGTCCGCATTGACTGTATTAGGCAAAGGAAGTGGTTCATCCTGGGGATGAAACCAGATTTCTCTTATCAGCAAAGAAGAAATCTTAGCAGCTCTTGTGGGACCGGAGATGGTCCAGGCAACGACAAAGAAGGTCCAGGTCATCTAGGAGCGGATGAGGACAGCTCAGAGCCGGCAGAAGTCTTTTGCTGACAGGAGGTGGAGGCCACTAGAGTTCGAGGATGGCGACCACGTCTTCATGCATGCCTCACCTCGACGTGGTTTGCGGAGATTTGGTGAGGTGGCTTATCGCCTAGCTCTACCACCTCAGTTGCACCGGGTGCACGACGTCTTCCACGTATCTCAGCTGAGGAGATACGTGCACGACCCGACATAGATCTTTGACCATGGAGAGCTGGTCTTTGATGATGGGACGACTTTTGTGGAGGTCCCAGTGGAGATCGAGGATCGACAGGAGCGGGTCCTACGTGGACGATCGATTCCTCTAGAGCGCTTCATATGGCAGCTTGAGAACCTCCAGGAGAGCACTTGGGAGCGGGAGGCTCCAACGCGTGCTCAGTACCGCCTTTGTATCCCTAAGTTTGTAGTGAAGCTTTATGGGGACGTAAAACCCTGTGGTGGGAGTAATGTAAAGACCCGTAAATTTCAAGGAAATTTTTTTTCTTAATTTTCTTTGTAATTTTACAAGAACGCAGTTTCTGACGACACCTGATTCTGAGGCCCGGTTTACCCGGAATCATTTTCCGAAGTTTGGCTCGGGTACGTTTAGTGAACGGACGAGCGGGTTTTTCTAAATTTTGAACTGGTTCCCGGAATCTAATTCTGAGGGCACTGATGGAATTGCAACGCCCGTATTTTCTTAGAAACACCTCTTCCGGAGTTGCGTTTGCTCGGATGTGGTTTTTAATTTTTGGGCTTAAAGTTTAGAAATAAAATAATTTGTTCGAAAAACTTTATTTTATTTCACTTAAGCCACTTGATGCCACTTGAAAGCCACTTAAACTGAGTTGAACCGGATAGGGTAATATCCAGAAATATCCTACCCTCTTGGTAGGATATTTCTGAGGTGGGTCCCGCATGAGCCCCGCCGTTTCTTTCCGCTAAGTAACGCACCCGCGAAAATCCGTCATTATGAAAGTCAATTGACATGTTTTCTTAAATTCTTACCAGACCATTTAATTGGGTGGTGTTCTTCATAAATTAAATGAGCTGTTACTTTCGTTGAATTAATACAACGAATTGATGGGTCGTTACTTACCTTTTCGTTTGTTGGCGTTATAATAAAATAAGACCAATAAGGTCTTTTGAGGATTACTCGTTGAGAGGCTTGACAGAATCCTTGATCCTTCATCCTCCTTCACGAAGAACGTGAAGAACGCGAAGAACGCGAAGAACGCCGGCCTCCGACGAAGAACGCCGAACCCATGGAAGTCGACGACGCGACGCCGTGTTCCGCGACGCCGACGTTCCCTTCCTACAACGTTCTTCTGCGACGTCTCTTCCTCCGCAATGAATCTTCGATCTGTTGTTTGAGTTCGCCGACTCAATGCCGGTTTCCGCGATGACGCAACGCCCTTCCGCGACGACACGACGATCTCCTCCTTCCGCGACGAGCAATTCCGCGAAGGACGTGCATACGACGACGACCAACGAGGTAGGGCTTGTTATGGACTTTTCCTTTTTCTCGTGTTGTTTCCATTCAAGAATGAAGAACCCGATTCATAAACAATTTTTATTTCCTTAAAAATTGTTTTCGGATATGTATTCATATGTTGAATATTGTTCCTCCCGTTTTTTATCACTAATGTGGAGGGTGCGGGCCAAACAAACATGGCCCGACAACCCTCCGCCGTTCTTCGTTATTGTGCGGATTTGACGGGCGACGACGGAATGTGCCGCAACGGAAGTGTGATGGTTCTGCAGTGAAGAGCAAGTCCCGGGAGGAGCAGCGGCGCAGATGGGAATAGAACCGGACCACCGGAGCGACTCTGGTGGCCCGCGAAAGCCACCGGAGGCGTGGGTCGCCGGCGCGGCAGCACCAGCAGCCAGGAGCAGCGGCGCCCCGATGCGTCGCCGGACAAGGACGCCGCGGCAGAAGCCGCGGCGACAGCACTCGAGGACACGCGGCCACGCGGGTCCGGCGCGCGCGGGACGTAGCTGAAGCCGCGTCCGGTTGTCCGAGCGACACCCCGCGGGTGCCTCAGGGTTTTCATGCGGGGGCGGCGGCTCCCCCCCCCCTGCGTCGCTCGGCTTTCCAGGGCGACACCCTGCGGGTGCCGCGGGGGTGTCACCCGGGGGTGGCGGATCCCCCCCCCCCCCCCGCGTCGCTTGGCCGAGCCGAGCCAGGCTGGCCGAGCCCGGGCGGTCTGACCGGGTCGGACCAGGTCGACCCGGTTCGGCCGACCCAAGGGGGGGGGGGGGGGTCGGGCCGGCTTGGCCCGGGCCCGGACCCCCCGTATTCGGACTGTTTTCGGTCAAATGCCCGTAACTTGAGCTATGGGGCTCCAAACGACTCGCCGTCAGCGGCAACACGATCCTTGGATCAAGAAGGTCGTTTCGGTATATCGCAATCAAGGTTTCAGAATACTTTGAGTTTGGCCGGGTTGGTTCGTACACAAAACCAACCGGGCCTTTGGAGCGGAAACGCTCATATCTTGAGCTACAGACATCCAATTGACATGCCGTCAGCTTTGTTGTTTTCCTCTAAGTGAGACGGATCTTTTGGCTCACTCCTCCCGAGTTTTGGACGCAGGTGTAGTACGGTTGGGTTTGTTTTTCCTTAAAAACCAACCGGGCCCCTGGGACGAAAAAGTCAATAACTCTCAGACCGGGCGTCCGATTGACACGCCGTCTGCGACATTGAGTTCCTGTTGACGATACGGAACTTTTGGATACATCAACTTCGGACTTTGTGTCAGTTGATGTATCAGCCTCTCGGCTCGTGGAGCGGACCCTCTCGAATCAGCTTGCTGTGTGCGGGAACCCTAGTGCTGGCTGCGACTTCGACGACGATGACTGTACAGAGATCCTCGGTGGATTCAACTGCGACGATGATGAGAACAGTATGGGAATCCTCCGTGTTTTTGGCAGTGACCACTATGGTACACCTTGGGATACATCAACTCCGGACTGCATGTCAGTTGATGCATCGACCTTTTAGCTCGTGGAGTGGACCCTCCCGGAACGAGCATGCCGTGGGCGGAAACCCTAGAGACGGTTGAGACTTGGTGGCTGCTGATCGAACGACTCAGTGTGTTACGGATAACACGACAGAGGTGCGCTTGGTTGTAGCGGCACAGAGGAGCGCTTGGTTGTAGCGGAAGACCCACGACAGAGGTGCGCTTGGTTGTAGCGGCACAGGGGAGAGCTTGGTTGTAGCGGCAGACCCAAGACAGAGGTGCGCTTGGTTGTAGCGGCACAGGGGAGCGCTTGGTTATAGCGGCAGACCCACGACATAGGTGCGCTTGGTTGTAGCGGCACAGGGGAGCGCTTGGTTGTAGAGGCAGACCCACGACAGAGGTGCGCTTGGTTGTAGCGGCACAGTGGAGCGCTTGGTTGTAGCGGCAGACCCACGACGGAGGAGCGCTTGGTTATAGCGGCACGTGGGAGCGCTTGGTTGTAGCAGCAGGCCCACAGTACCTGATAGGTGGAGAACTACAGCAGTCTAAGGTAAGAGGGAAGCATTTGGTTGTAGCGGCATAACCACTATACTTGATGGAGGAGGAGTTTCCCAATATCTTGGGGTTCAACTTCATGATCGATCCTATGTTGGTCATTACGGGGGGTTAGTACCTTCCGATCCTTTATGGGTCCGACGGATTAGATGAATCAGTGGCTACATCTGATCATCTCTATCGTCATTTGAAGAAGTATACCTGTGTGAGCTGAATCTTGTGTTACTCTTCTTTGGGAATTGTGTTGAACTATCCTGTGTGGATTTACTGTTTACTCTCCTTTGTGGATTGTGTTGTGCTATCCTGTGTGGGTATACGTTTTGCTTTCCTGTGTGGACTGGGTTGTGCGTGAGCTCAGACGTTGGAGCCGAGCGGGAGTTGATGACTTAGGTATATGTATGGGAATATACCTAAGCAGTGTCAGTTGTTACTTCGTGATTGTATCTTTCTTGTGGTTTATCGTTTGTGGATTTCGGGAGACCTTCGGGGTCTCGGGGTCCCTACTGAGTAGCTTATACTCACCCCTGCATGGGCTTTGCCCGCACTTCGTGGTGTTGGTTGCAGACGACGGACAGCGCTGATCGTGGTGGAGGCATGCGGAGCAGGACGGTACCTGGAGGTGGACCACTGGGAGGGACATACTCGGAGCGGTCAGGTGGACCCGAGGAGCTGTGGAGGCTATCTGTACCCACCCTTCAGGTGGGACTTCCGGAGGACGGCTCGACACTGCGGCTTTTTTTTAGTTACTGTTTTCCCCTTTCTGTTTTACGTTATAGTTGGGCTTGTATTTCCGGCCCCTTTTTCTATCAGCACAGCTTGTTACAGTTTTACTTAGTGTTTACTTTTCCGCTTGCTTACTCTGTGGTGCTTGTTTACTTTTCAAAGGCAATGCCTTCCCTTTTGTTGGGATTTACACCTTGGAGCTAGTCACCAGCCCCTGGCCTATGGAAGGCGGGCTTTGGGTAGTCACGGCACGGGTCCCGAGGACAGGTCGTGACATCATGGGAGTGAAATTTTGTATTTTTCTTTTTCATAAAATATTTTAATGTTCATAATTAATGAAAAATGGAACCATGTTTCTATATTTTAGAAATTTTTATCAGAATGTCCATAGAAATATCATAATATTGAATAATTTAATGTGGTATAGAGATATTATATCCTTTTCCAAATGTTTTGACCTTGTTTTTCCTATTTTGTCCATACTAAGTTCAAAACAAATTCCAGAGTTACTATTCATAATGACAGAAAATAAAACTGGAATATTTACCAAATTTAAAACTATTATTTCAAATATATAATAAATTTTTAGAAATTGAATTTATATATATTTAATAAATATATTTTAAAATAATAAGATAAAATAAAAATATATCCATTTTTTGAAAATGTGTTTAATGAATTAAAAAGGATTTATCCATATCTCATGCCTGGAAATCACATTTATATAATTTTAAAAAAAAATTATTGAATATATATTCAATAAATATTATTAAAATCTTTAGTAAATAGTTATTTTCATAATTTATTAATATAAATACACATTATATACATAAAAACATTTTTTTAGAAGGAAAAAACATATCATTTACTTGAAAATGTTTTTATTTTCATTTATAATCAGTTGGTAACCAATTAATTAATTTTTAAAAAGTTTGAAAAATAATTTATTCTAATTTATTTATTCATACTCTTAATCACAAATCAAAGGATTATTTTATTACTATCACATTAAAAAATTACATTTTAATAGTATATCATTGTTCGTTTAAACTCATTGTTGTGTATAAAGAAACATGTCAATGAAATAAAAGTTACTTAAATTGTAATGTATCTAAATATATTGGGGCATTAAATGATCCACACAACCCTATAAGATATTGTTAATACATTTAACTACCTGATTATATTATATATGGAGTGATTCAACATAATTTATGGAGTAGTTATTTTGTAGGTAATGGAATGATGTCATTTGAAATACCCCAAGAAAGTCAAAAATCAAGAAATAAACTACTACAACACCAAATGTACCATTATAAATTATTTAAAACATTAAAAATTATGATTGTCGAATTTGAAATACCATGAAAACCTCTCAAGGGATTACTATTTGGGTTTTCCCTCCAACATCATGGAGTTAGAGAAGATGAATTATAGGGGAAACATTAAGAAAGGAGATATGAAGAATTAAATGATATGTTATATTAAAATATAGAAGTATAGAAAAAAATTAAAACCTAATAAAATTCAAGAAATAGATAAGAGGATGAATTTAAAATTCTCTCTAAGAGAGATAATAATTTATTGAAATTGGAATTATGGATCTCTCTGTAATTCTTGGATGTAGATGGGATTCACTTCGTGTTTAGTTGAAAAAATATATGGATGTTTCCCCATATGATATTTCCAATTATTATCTATATTTCTCCTCTAAAATTACCCATGATCCCATATATATTATTTTTCATTGATGATGTCAATGTGTAATTTTTTTTGATTATTTATTGATGTTGTTATACAAAGGGTATGGAATATTAATTTATCATTGATGGTTATACAATGGATTTCTTGTTTCATGAGGTTTTTGATAAATAAAATTTGAAAGATTTATTGAATGTTATAAAGGTTTTAAGAGTAGTATCTAAGACATAATATTATTCTATAAGTGTTTTATTATTGAGATATTATGTAGAGATGTTGTTTTAATCAGTGAGAAAATATTTGGATATTAAGATTCAAAGATGGTACACTGCATGCGGTTAGTTTTAACGATATGTTGGACTTCTCCTTGTTCTATATTGATTTCTTTTATGAATTTTTAGAGTATCTTGGGTTGCATGGATGTGATAGTTTACACAGAGAGTGAGTTAAAAGGAGTGATGGTGATGAAGATGGTGACCTAGTTTATTTTATTAGGTGACAATAATTTCATATAAACCACATCACTTTTAGGTTTAGTAAGGTCTATAATTTATAAATTAGTGAATTTGGGAAAATAATATATTTTTTTCAACCCTGAAACATCCTTGGTTCTACATTTGGGTAGTATATGCCTATATATTATCTAATCCAATCTCGGGCAATAATTATGCATCTGCGATCCATGAAACTAATCATTTGATTATATATTTCTTCCTTAACTATCATTGATCATATATGGATTGTTCCTTCTATAGGTTTCAATGAACTTGGATAAATATATTAACATTTTATTATTTTTTACTCAGTACAAATTTATTATAACTCTTACATAGGTTTATGTGGAGCATAAAAAATCATTATTTATTGTAATCATATGTTAGGTTTTTTATTTCCCCTTTAATGTTGTATGATCTTTTACTCTCATGGAAAAATAACTTATCCACATAGAAAACACAAAATAAACCATTTAAAAGTTTGAACATAATCATTTAATAAATAAATTACGTAATTTAATAAAATCATTATATTAAGAATTTTTTTATGAATAAAATATGTTTTCCCAAAAAAATATATATGTAATAAATTTCCATGGTGTTTTAAATTTGGGTGGATATTATAATTTATTTATATTGTAATAATATATAGCTTCCATGTTCCATCACTCATCTTCACTTAACCATTACATTATAATGATAATTTCATATAATCATATCAAATTCCACAACATAATCAAATGTTAAAAAAATCAACTATTCTTTTTAAAATTAAATCCATAATGTATCATTTTTTTAAAAAAAAATTCTTTTATTTTTCTTAATACTCATCAAAATTTGTTCATATTTCACCCATGAAACATGTTTAAAAATACCTTATAGTAAATTCTCACACAAATCTATCAGTTGTGAAATATATAGAATGTTAGGTTCATCTCAAACTTAGGAAATACATGACATGATCCTAGTAAAATCACCACCTCTACACACATGGTACAATAAATATTGATCCAATCGGGAGGTTTTTCAATCTCTTCATTGAGGATTACTATTATTTGGATCATTGTTTTAAAAATAAGGTATCAAATAAGAGGTTTTTCTTATAGAAAATAATAAATGATGAAATATAAAAAATTTAATGAATATTTCTCACATATGGATTCCTTCAAATGATTCCCCCAACTTGTTTCAAATTTTACTAACTAGACCATATGTCATAACCTATCATATATAATGAAATATTATTCCTCTCTTATTTATTCATCATTTTTTAGAGTATACATTTTTTTCAATTTTTTTCTTTATTTTATAATGTGGTGAAAAATTTATACATTGAATCAATTTTGAATCATTCAATTATTTTAGGATGGACTTGATATAAAAAACTGAGTATAGTAATGAATTCAAACCCCAAGCCCTATTTTTTCTAAATCTATTTTTTTCATGGAGGAAAACATTAATTTAAAATGGAATGAAAATCACTTTTTGTCTTCTTCTAATGAAAAATCACCTACGAAATTTATTTTAAAACCTAAAAATGTTGGGGATGAATTCAAATTTCTTCCATTATAGTATTCATTTTTTCCTATTTTATTACATATTTTTGGATTTTGAGGCCTTAGAACGATTAAAGGAAGGTTTTTGAGGCTACCCAATAATATTTCATATAGATGGAAACCACAAACATAATAATAGGTAATTAGGTTATTAGTAGGCTATGTGGTAGGTTTTTAGGGATAGAACCCCTATAAGTCAACTGGTGGGGTGAATTTGGGAGTTGGTGGAGCATCGAGTAGATGATTTTGGATAACTCAGTACCCATTTTCCACGAAGATTGTTTTTTTAAATTTAGTCCCATAATTTTAACTACTAACCAAGTTTCTCATTAATATCCTCTTCTGTAGTCACCATCTCTGATTTAGTCCCATTTTTACCACCCATTGGGATATCTATAATCCCTAAGCATCCATCCTTCACTATTTAAACCATCACATATATTAAGAACCAATTTTCTGGTAAATATGATTTCATGGATCCTTAGATATCCCCTTATATTTATTTTGATGTTTTTACCATATTAATACTTTATCTGTGGGTTTTTGTTTGAAATAAGGTATTTGGATGATCGGGCATTAATTTTCACACAGCTTGGTGAGTGATATCTCTTAAGGTCGATGGAAGAATTCTATACCATGTTATGGAATTTATATGTGTTTAAATATGATATTTTTTATGAGTGTGTGTTTACCTAATATTGATTTACCATTAGTATAAAATTATATATGTTATTATATAATGGTGAAATTTTCCTCCTAAATGATATTAATCGATGATTTGGACTTGGCATGGTAAAACGATGACTTATTCTTATTAAGTGGTCGAGTTATACTATTAATATAGATGGGCCTAGTGTGAGACATTTGATATGGTTATGTTTTGTGATACCATATATATTGGTAAAAAAAATTAATTAATTTTAATGTTAAGGTATTTTGGAAATAAACATGTCTCGTTTGGTGACTATGAGAGATGGGATTTTGAGTATCCAATGATGTAATCTTGGGGGTTTCCCTATAATCGATGTCTATTTTTGGGACTAGTGGTTAGTCAAAGGAAATAGATGACAACATAATGATGATGTTTCCTATTTTATTTCTATATGAATTGCTTATTTTATTATCATATAATAAGTGAAAATATGGTGGTCGTTCACATGATAATGAGCACATCCTAGGTGTGGATATTTTTTCTAGTAATGAGTTAATGACCACATATAAATTGAGAGGATGGTGGTCAGTGTATAGATGATGACCACATACATAGTGATAGGATGATATTCATGATATTAATATGTGACCACATCTATAGTTATAGAAAATCTTTGTAATGGAATGGATTTATATACATTTTTGGAAACCTTGAGTGAGAGGGTTGAGATCTCGGGTGATAATTTACGGTCTTCCATGAGTGAGAGGTTATAGTCAAGTACATGATATAGATTTGAAATGGAACATATTTTGGGTCCCTAAAATTAGTTGAAATGTATTAGTCTTGTGTAGATATTTTTTGTGTGGCATAAGATGACTCTTATACTAGTATAAATATGAACCATGTAAAAATGGGGTACATAACGTCTTATTTTCCACAAGATGACCTAATAGAGATGTATGATTGTTTTTACTTATTTATATTATTAATTAAACTCTAATTTTCCTAATTTATATATGATAAGGATGATATAGTGGTATCATACATGGTTTATTACTCACACATCATACGGGCATCTCTTTGCATGTGAAAACATTATTATCAATGATCAATCCATGGTAATGGGACAATGTCAAAATGATGAGTATTTGGAGCTAGGTGGAGATAACAGTTATAACATTAATTAATATTGAATAATTTTTAGTTGCTCTTGATTATTTTTTTCTATTGAAATTATCACTTATTGATCCACCTTGTTTGGGTGTCCTTAGGATAATATGTATGTTTAAATGTATCATTTTATTATATCATGACATGTTATATATATTATTTGATTTAATTTTTCATTCCTCTTTATCCTTAATAGTTTTTTAATTTCTAACCATCTATTTGTTTTGATCATTACAGACATTGATTGAATAGTCTCCCCACTATATGATTCAATCCCATTCCACTAGTGGTTAAACTATTTTATACAAGAAGGAACACAAGATTCCACGTGCCACTCCATTTCATATCCATTGATTAGGGATAGAGTACTAATTTTTAATTTCCAAAACCATTTACCTTTGAATTTTTATTTAGGGATTTCATATTGATGATAGGGTGGCCAGAACAAGGGTGAGAAGCTGTGATTGTGGTTTACTTCTACATGTATAGTGAACATTCATTTTTCCAAAATAGTGGGACTATTTTTATCCGTTCTATTTTTGTTGATTAATTTTATTCAAAAAGTGATATTGTGATTTTATAGTTTATGGAATTTCATAATTTCCCACAGTGGATAAAATGTTTGAGTTCATGCGTTATGTTTCATTACATTGGGTAAACCATCATATATTTGATTAGTAAGGTTTAAATTAATTTAATTCCCATAATGATATATTAACTGTATTCTGAAATACATTACTATATAAATATAATTAAATTATCATTTAGTTTTATGATTATTTTAATATATGACTATGAATAATGTGTAGTTATATGTGTCATCCGAGAAGGCCTTTGTTGAGTAGGTGTTTTGTATTATTTGTGATTTTTAGATATACCATTAGTGTGTGTCTCTTAGAGTTGTAGTGTCAGTGTTCTAAAGTTAAATGATTTAAATTTATTATTTGTCAAAATATTTAAATACTTTTTTTGTTTATTTTGAATTTTAGATAAAAGTATTCGGAACAAATTCTCATGTGCCACCTCAGGATTAGGATTTTTATGTTTATAAAGACAGGATTGAACCTATTTTACCTCCCTATTTTCATAAGGGTAGAGTTAAGAATTCCCGCAATTCTATTTTGATGGTTTTTGTTGATGAGACCCTTTACCCTTGGGCATTCTATGATTTATCATAGGGAGGTGGAGGCCTTTATCATAGAGGACTAACTCTTGTATATTTCACCTAAGAATTTCATTTGTAGGATGCTCCTCATTTCCAATGTATGTGTGGTCCTAATGGGGATAAAGATTTGATTATGGACATCAAGTGATCCTTGAGCTATTTGGGATACCCAGTTATTGTTAGGTGACGTTATAATGTAATAAGCTTTAGGGAACCTCTAGAAGATAATGGGGTGTGGTAGTTTAGGTTTGGAGTCCTTAGGGTCAATAATGGTGGGGGGGGGGGGACTTTATGGAACATTTCATTAAGTAATTATTCCATATTTCCCTAAATATGAAATAAAAAATGAGTTAATATATTTAAAATACATGATAATATTTGAGATGTACTATGGGACCCTATTTATTGATATGTTTTATTTTTATCCCTTTCTATTGTGGAATGATGTCCATAATGCCTGAAGGATTGCAATCAGACTTCGATCATACATCAGTAACCATGTGATGATGTTCAATATTTCTTCCAATACTATTGTAGTTTTCAAGAACCTCATTATTAATAATGTTCTTGATGAGGATAGTTAAATGATTACTCATCTAATTTTTAGTGGCTAGGGTGGTGGAATTTCAAATGCATTTTTTAGGGACCCTTTAGCTTTTTCAAATAGGGGCTCTGATGAGACACACCATAGAAGTAAGTAATAGTCAGGGAATGGAATGGGTTCATTTATTCCATATACTACATGAATCTAATTTGTGTTATATAAATTTAGAATGAAAGGGAGGATTTGTAATGTGTGTACGAGTCATCTAAATGAGTTACATTGTTATTGTAGGATGTGGAATCTTGATTTACTATATATGATATTTTATCATTTGATTATAGGAAGTGGTATTTAGAAGATTCTAGATACAATACATTGGTTTTGAGGACAATATATAGATAGTATATATTTCTTAGTAGAATTATGGAATGGTTCTAGAAGAGGGTTTTAGAGGTTGATGAAACTAAATATACCTCAGGGGTCAGTTTATTAGGTGAGTCATAGATCATATGGCCTGGGTCATGGATCTAAGGCCAGTAGTATTTATGTTATAAACGTGGTTATAGATGTTAGATTTAATAAACGTGCAAGATTAAAATGTATGATACTTGTTTCCAAGGAATAATAAATTACTCTATTTGATAGAATGGATTCTCGTTCATTTATTTCTATCGAGGTCGTGTATAGAATAGGGATGGTCATGGATTTAACTTCAGGTATGTTATCCCTTGATACTCCTATAAAGAAAATATTAGATCAGAGTTATAGATTCTAAGAATTTTTCATAGTGGTTGGAATCTAAAAACACATATAGTATTTCCTTATTCTAAATAATAGAAAATTTGGTTCCATTTTCAATATTCATTCACTAACACACTTTGTGTTTTCATTAATTTCTACCAATGGTGGATGTGATTTATTTTCCTACTATGGGAGGAGTATGCTCACATGGGTGATTGGGATGTAGAGGTTGGTATACAGGGAAATAACCTTAGTCATATAGAATCTATTATAGTGTTAGTTTTGGTTATGGTTTAGAAATTGTATTTTGAGATTTTTATATCTAATTTTACGTAGAGTGTGGATTTATTCAAGGATCCCCCCCTTAATATTTCTTAAAGATGACTCTTGATAGGGGGATAAAGTTTAGATAAACATCATATTGCATGAAGGTCTTATATCAATACCCACTTATTTTAGGGAACTTATTTAAATAGGGGAGAAAAATGTGTATCTTATGGACCTTGACACAATGGGTTTTATTTACTAATGTACCCATCCATGAGGAGATCCTATAATTTTCTTAGAGAATGTGGGTGTTATATTAATATTGTATATGGATTACCTTAAGATAAATCAGGTTACAATAAGGAATAGTTATATATTTCCTTGAATAAAATATTTATTTCATTAGTTAACAACTATATAATGATTCGATAAGACCTATCTGTAGTTTATTTTCAAATTTTTGAGGTTATGAGAATTGGATATACCAATGAAGGTATTTTAGATTAGGAATAGGTCGCAATAGTACGTGGGGATTCCGATTGGTTTGGGGAATAGTATGGTGGTTTCAATCTATCTCATGAAATTGATATTTATTCATTACATAGAAACGTTCATCATTTATTTCATTGATAAAATCAGTGTATACCCACTAACATAAGGGAGTCATGTCAATAACCTAGTTATTGTATTGAATATGATTCAAGAACATTAGTCTTATGCTAATTACCCGAAGAGTCACTTGTAGATTCAAAAATAGATATTCCTCAGTAATGTGATTATAGAGGATGGTATTTATATTTTCATATAGAAAGTGATGGTTATATTTATTTGATATGAACTAGTAGTGTTTTAAAGATTAGGAGTTTTGTTACCTTATATTGGAATTAAATGTTATTCATTTAGTAATTCTCTCACATAAGAGTGTTGATGATAGGGATAACCAACAAGTGATTGATGTTTGAATGGAATGGTCAATGGGAAGTTAACATTGAGAAGTTGAAAGGAATATTAATGTATATTATGATTCAGAATATATCAAATAAAATAATTTTTATACAATGTATTTTAATACCTTAACGGTCAGTCTAAGAGTATTTTTTATCTATGTATATCAGGAAATCACTTTTGGGTCTCATCAACTGTGTCCCCATGAAGAATTTCCTTACACATAACATGGAGATATTTGTTGTGGTAAACAACATAAATTATTTTATCACTATCTATTTGATGATAGGTTTGTTATTTACAAGGACCATAAGGTCTTCTGAGACATATTCTACCAGTAGGACATAATCCTATGATATAGATATAAATTCATATACTGATAAATGTTTATATTTTAGAAGATTTATACCCTTGGGATAGGTAATGGTATATTGAAAACTACTAGGAGGAAGACACAATAACATGGTGTTCATATATCTAGTGAAGAGTATATATTTTTGTTCTTTCTGTTGTCATGAATATTGAATTTATAGGGGACCATAAAGTAGTGAACCTTCCCCCTTTCGTCATTACCAATTTATAGGTTGATCAAATTATTTTTATTCTATACACTAATTTATATTTATTTTTGATGTAGGAATGATACATTAGATATGAATAAATATAAATATGGTCAAAGTATAATTAATATGTTCTTTATATCCTTTAATGAGTGATTTTCCTTATATTCATGATTGAGGAGTTGAAGAAGAACCCGCATGCCTCTATTTAGGAGGTAGATATAGGATGGTCCAAATTGTACCTTGATATTTGGTATTTCCTCTAGTGTCATGGAATTTAGAGGGAAATTATGAGATTTTTTTGTTGCCTTACCCATGAGAGGAAAATATAAGAGCACTAATGGCCATCTAGGTTACATTAAACCCTTTTATTATAAGTATATAAGTGGGATATGATGACAGTGGACATTTTCACGGGACGACCAAGTAACAAGAGGGGTCAAGATATAGTATGGGAATTGATTCAATGGATGATAAAGGTTATGTATTTATTACCTATATGAGATAATTGATCATTGTATGAGCTAAAAAAGGTATATATATATGTGTGATCATAAGGATGAATATGGCCCCTCTCTGTATTGTATTGTATTGGGATGTATGTTTTTTATCAATATTCAGGAAGTGCCTATAGAAATCCACGGGATATCAATAGAAGTTGGTTATAGTGTACCACACACAAATAGATAGGCAGGTATAGAGGATAATCTTAATCTTATAGTATAAACATAGGGAGTTTCAACATTATTTCAATATACTCTGGGTTGAATATTTAGTATTGGTAAATTTTTTATAATAATTGAATCCAACATTATATCTAGATGGTTCCGATCGATATTTTATACGATAAATAATGTTTCTCACATTTTTTCTAGTTATAGATGGGAATGTAGGTACATGAAAAATATAGCATTCTAAAAACATCACTGAGTATGTGAAATTTATCATGAAGTGTTTGGTTACCACTAATACAAGGTTGTTATTATAGGCATAAAATATGAAAATCCATAGATTTCATCATGTGTGACCGGGTTTCCTTGGGGTTATGACATCGATTTATGCCCTGGTATTTTAGAGGATGGTAAAAAATTCATTATCCTTTTTCAGTCCATTAAAGGTTATGGAATATAACATTATATTGTTATACTGTTATTTTTTCCCTTAATGAAATCAAGGTAGGTATGACTTTTTCCTCTATTTCACCTCTATATTAACGACCTACATGAGAGATATTGAGGATATAAATTTATAACCATATCCATTATTTGAAATCACCTAATATCTACAGTTTACTGGTCTATGAAGGTTATGTAAGGAAATTTGGTTCCTCTTTATTGGGTGTTTTAGTGGAACGATCATATATAGGGAGAGAATTTTTTGTGGGAATAAGATGCATGAACCTATTGGTTAGAGTTGTTTGGAAAAGTGTTTTAAAGGTTATTATCAAGGATTATAATTCTTAAAGATGGATATTATAATCAACCTAAATATCCATGTGTTAATTCAAGGTTCATTCTTGTCTTTAAAATTATCATCATTGGCTATTTAGTGATGTTTTATGTTGTTAGAAAGGCATAAAAATGGTTAAATGTAGGTTATTAGAGTCACCCTTATAAAAATTACTATGTTGGGATACTGCGTACTAGATGGATCCTCTAGGTAGTAATTATTCCATGAATTAGTCATGTGTGGCCAAGATCACCTTGAGACATCTTGTTGGGGAGGATTAGGTGTTTGATGGAGCACTGGGTACCTAGTTATTGATAACCAAGTACTCATGATATTTATGTTTTGTTTTTCTAAGAACATCACAATAATTATAGTCAACCCCCCCCCCCCTAAATTCCTTATTCTCATCCTTCCTTAGCACTCACTTGGGATTTTAATTATTTTTTACATTCTCTTGGATTACAAACCGCCTTTAGTCTTCTTCCATCACATTTTAAAATTTCACTTCTCATAGTTTCTCATTCTCGGTAAGCATAATATTTTGGTTTCTTTTGTTCTATAATTATCTCTCTATTTCTTATTTTTCTATCTAAAATATCTAATGAAATGTTTTTTTCTAAAATTAAGTATTTAGAGGCTCAATATTAAATCATGAGTTATTATAGTGAGTGGGATATCTTATGATTATGGCTAGATGTCCATACCATGGTACATATTTTATATTCATTTCTATGTGTTATTATTCATCCAGGAGTCTGTGTGTTTAGATAATATTTCTCTACTTTGGGTATAAATTGCTTCAGAAATGTCAAGCATAATGCAATTGACCACTTAGAGGGTATGAATTGGTAATTATATTAGAATATAGTGAATCAAAACCTAGTTCCATGACATGAGGTAGGAGTTTCATTTGGGCGAATAAGCCTAGAGTGACTTTTTTTCTTAGTTACAGAATGAGTAATATTATTCCATACTATATCTAGCTAGGTATTTAATTACAAAAAAATTAAAGGTCTTTCTGAATTGAACATTCCCAGATTGGTAACATTGTGAGATGAGAGTGTGAGGAGAAAAATAGGCCCGATATTTGTTTTCCTTATGATCAAGATATCATGTTGGGTTTAGTGATTTTTCATAAGAATTTAATGATTAATAGATATTATAGTTTCCGATTATATTTATATTACAATAGTTGATATGATGAATAAATGATTTTTGAGTGTCTCAAAACTGGTGGAGAGATGAGGACCACATCTTGTGTGAGTGTATTATGGTCAATGATGAGATAATGACCCATCCTGAGTCACTTGATTGTGGTTAGTGAAAATACAATGAAAAAATCATGAGTGAGAAAAATATGGTCATGAAATGATTATGTGAACATGTATGGAGTAAGTGGATGGTGTATATCATATCATGACACGAATTTTTTTAATTGGAGACACCCTTGGTGGGAGATTTGGGCTCTAGGATGATGATGTGAAATCTTAACTATATGAGAAGGTTCATTTTTTAGAGTAATGTCGATTAGAAAATGGACATGGTATTGGACCATACCTTTAGTGAAAATATACTAGTCATGTCCTAATATGAGTCTTATTAAATGAAACAACTCTTCTACTAACATTAATCCAATGTTGTTATGTTCAAGGATTTTGGTATCCTATTTATTATATGATGAATGAATAATGATGTGTACCTATATATTTAGATATTTCTATTAATAATACGATGTCATTTACCCACTATATATTTGTTAAGGACATATTGGTTGTATCATTATAGGTTTATTACTCACACCCGACACATACTCATCTGTGTGCTTGAATACTTTATTAATATGGTCCCAGGAAAGGGGAATGACCCCTTATCAGGATACTAAGTGGTTGGAGTGAGGTGGTTAATGAGTAAATATTAATTCAACCCATGGGTTAAATTTTTGATACACCTATTTATTTATTTTTTCTTTTGTATACCACATGTACGGATCCAACTCATGCGGGGATCCATTTGACTATATGTATGATGAGATGTCTCACCTTCCAATAACTTTTGATGTTATCTATATTGTTGGATTGTTAATATAAGTCCTTACTATTTGTTAGGGATTTATATTGATCCCATTACATATATTGTTATACATTATGACATTAATGGAATAGACTCCCCAATATATAATTTATGTCATCACCACTAGTTAGCTACATCATTTAAATAGGAAGGAACACATGGGGACATGTGTTTCCCCTTATTGGACCGAGTGATATGATATGTGGTGTTAAAATTACTATAATATTTTATTCATCACCGTATTAAAAAATTTAAAAATCCAATTACCCTATAATAAATTGTTAAAATAAACTAGCGTTAGGGCATGTGGGGAAAATAATCTTGAAAATTGGCTAATATATAAGAATTTTATTACTATGAGAGGCTTCAAATGGGAAAATGAAAAAGGAAGGTCTCATTGTGGATAATGAAGAGGTCGTTTCCAAGTATGTACCTCTATAACACTAGTATGTTTGTTCTAAAAATATTTGACAATGTATAAAAATATGTTTTGGATTAAAACATTATAATTTTACTTCACTCAAGTATGGATGATTCTATGACGAATTTAATAAAATTGTTTTAGGGTACATCTTGGTTTACCAGAAATAATGTTGGACAGATTCTATTGAGACATAATATTCAAAATTTCATTAAAATCTATCTAATGTTTCATGAATACAAAAAACAAATAAAATTATTCATATTAATTTTAACCAAAAAATATTAAAAAATAAGATGATTTTTTTAGAAAATATAACCAAGTATGAAATATTATTATTGATATTCAACTGAGATATAATTATATTTTAAAAATAAATAAAATAAAACATAAACACAAATGAAAAAAAACAAATAATATTAAAAATATGTTGATTTCCCCTATACATAAATAACATTAACCCCATGAAGTAAACACACATAATGTATATGATAGTTATTAAAAATTTTATTTGATGAATATAACCTGATTTCTATTTTTAGTACGATCAAGTAAATCACTATTTTAATGAGTTCTAACATATCCTATTTAAAGAACATAAGATTCATAAGAATTTTATTCAATGTGAAATATATAAAAGATAAAATTAAAATGGGAAAAGTCATAGGTCATCCCAAAATGGTTTTTTCTTTATTCCATATACAACTACTGAGTACCAATGTGGCAACAACAATATAAATATGTATGAGGTTTATATAATGTGATGTTTCACACCAATACATGAAATACTCCAAATAAAATAAAAAATACCTGACATTTAGAATTATAACTAAATATAAATGTAATAGGGGACGTAATATGTGACCCCTCCTCTATGTCATTGTGGGGTATTATTTATATAAATATGGGTTTATATTTATTTTTGAGATTTTTGGGCTTGAAATTTTGTATTTCAATGGTTTTTTATTTTTCCAATGATTATAACATGATTTGAGAAAACCATGAATATTCTAGTGTATAGTTCTATAAAAAATTTTAGTAGATTTTTCATGGTTTTCACATTGTTTTGTAAATTATACATCCAAAACATGGGTGTTCTAGAAGTTACATCAGGAGGACCCCTCATTCATAGCACATTTTTGGAAACTCATGTGACCAAACCTTGTGGTATTCCAAAATTCATAAATACATGAAATTTCTAAATTTGAACTATCAATTATAAATCGTGTTTGGCCTCCCATCTTCACATCATATTTTTTTGATCATTGGGAGATTGAAAAAAAATATTCCTCCCTTCCCCCATGATTTATGGCCTTATCCTTTTAGATTTAAAATATATTCTAAAGGTAACCCTATTTTATACTCTGTTCCCACTTCTCTCCTTTCTCTTAATCCCATTAATTCATGGTTGGGTCTTTTCCTGTAAACCATAGGAATTTGTTTATTGGAAATTTGTTTTTGTTGGTGTTTATTATTTGGGTTTTTGGGTATTGAGTTATTTTAAGGGATTCAATTTTATTTATTTATATTCATCATCAAATTTATCAAATTACTAATTAATTCTATTGAGTATGAGGTGGGTGTATTCAATAATATTTTTAATTGTAATGTTAGTAAGTGAATAGTTTTTTCCATGTTCTTTTTTCAAAAATTTGATTCTATTTTTGATATAAAACTTATATTTAAAAAATATCTCAATGATTTTCTCACATGTAATAAATATTTTTAATGGGTTTTCTTTTTTTTAACATGTTATTGAATTCCATGTATTTTATAAAATTCATATATTATTAGTTTATAGTGTATTTCCTATTATAGATTAATTTGATACCATTTGTAAATTTAAATGGGTAATGGGGTCATTTTTAAAGGATACTTCAAAAAAGGGATGTTTTTGGACATTCAAATTTTTTAAATAAAATGGGAATTAGTTTCTCACTCGATTTCAAAAAAAAATTCAAAGTATTTATTTTTAAAGTTTTGTTTTAATATATACATTATAATGGATAGTAAAATATGTAATTCCCCGACCACAGTTACCCAGATTCGGTTCATTATTACATAACATTGGCATGATCTCAAATGACCAAGTCTCGAAATTATGATTAGTTTAATAGCCTTGGAAACACTAGATAGATTCATAAGTCTTACATTACATCATAAAGTGAAAACTACAACAACATTTCCTCCATAGTCCACACTCATATCCCCTCAGTCTATCCCGGTAGGTCAGTCATAAAATTCTTCTTCACATGCTAGGAAAAATAAAACATAGAAAGGGGTGAGCTCAGATTTCTCAGTAAAGATAACAATACAGCGGAAACTTTCATAAATAAGCATAAACATTTAAGGAAATGTATAACTAAAACAAAAGCCTTTTGAACTTGAACTTCAACATAATATGGAAAAAATGAAATGAAATAATTCTATTAACTTTTTCACATGGATATTCTACTAATCGAATAATCACATACAATATCAATAACCACTTTCATAATGATGGAATGCATAATGCCAGAATATCATAACCACATAATCAATGCCTTGTGCCAAGACAACAAAGAAGATTTTGTCAAGGCCTTGTGCCAAGACACTAGTTTGTCTCATGAGACCTACCTATGCATCGAGCTGCTATATCATCCTCCACGCGTCACTTACTAAGTCCAATGCATTCCTCATATGAACATTTTTAAACATAACATAAATATTCATATTAAAACTAGCATACAAAATTTCAATACATTATTCATAAACCATGAATGGTGTAAAAATAACACATACACAATCAGAAATATCACAAAACCTTCATTACAGTATGGATGTTTCATATCATAATAAATAAACTTCAAATAAGCTTAAAATCCATCAAAGGATGTTGACATAGATAAAATCAAAACTATTTGAGAGAAATATCTCTTTCTTTGAAACCATTTAAAAGTTACATATTTATAAAATAAAACATTTACATTGGAAATATTCTTATAAGATTTTAAGGGAAGATTCTACGATTTTATAATGGTGGAAAATACCTGCACCCACCGTATAAGTTAAAAAAGACATTCTTACCTTAATTTTGTCAAAGAGGTTAAAAAGGGCCTTGTTTGGAAAATGACCGAAACATTCCTTTACAAACGTCTTATAAAACGTCAAAAGAAGTGTATAAATGACTTTAACGCATATTCTATAAAATATTAATAATGTTTTGAAATGCATTTTTAATAAACATGGATGTGGATGATAAAGAGGTCCTAATAGATAATTACGTTTAAACAACCTCGGATAATGAAGAGATTGTATAATTAACCCTTAAAATGTACTTATCCTTCACCTAATGTTGGTTAAGCTCAAGTATAATGGTGAAACAATTTTTATTAAATTATACAAGAATCATATATATTAATATGATATCATATATGATCTTTTAATATTTATTTGTTAATAATATTTTAGTATTATTGTCGTTTTGGGTGTTCACTTTCTTATTTTATTTTATATGTTTTGTTACATAAGATGTGATTGTTATAAATAGGTTGTATATTATTCATATCCATAATGATATCAAATAATTAAACATTATTTTTAATCATTAAATGAAAATTATTCTTGAATGGATACGATGGGGAATGAATTTTTTGCGTTCATGGAGACGGTAGTCCGTACATACGCACGAGCAACAATATCATTCTTTTGATATTAAAATAATATATAATTGGATGTTATATCATATATAAAGAATCATTATCATGTTATATTTATTATTTACATGAATTACACATCATTATTATTCCCATCCAAATAATAATGTATTGAATAACAATTACACCACGACGTGATGATGGTAATCCGTACATACACACGTATGGTGACATGTCATTCAATGGATGGATAGAATAATGAATATGGCTATAAAATATTTATAATAATATCACGGTATATAGAAGATACTGTAGTTATTATTTTAGAATGGAAATAACAAAGAAAGAAGAAGTGGAAGATGAAAATAACTTGAAAGATGTGGTGAGATATTTACCTCTTCTTCGAGTTCTTCTTTTTTGATTTGATCAAAAGAGAACCACAGGTTGGCTTTCTGAATAAATGAAGGCTTCTAGGATGAAGGGAGGATAGTTTAGAGGTTATTTTAGAAGATTTTGGCCGAGTCTAATGGCTTTGAAGGTTTGAAATAGAGAGAACGGGGAGTGCCATTTTATAAGAGGGGTGAGGGGAACCTTTGGAAAAGTTCGAAATATTATTTTATAATAATATCATTTTCAGTTTCTAATGGCTCCATAATAGATTATTTAATGGATAAGGTGGGTATGGGTCTAAAACCACTCAAAAAATAGGTTTTAGGTAGGTTTGGGTCACTATATTAATATTAACCTTTAGATTTAACTCTTAGTTAAATATTTTGACCTTTACCGTGTCTCTTTGTATTTTTATATTATATGGTTAATAAACGTACTATATAATTCCAAGGGAACCCCAAGTGGTTCATTAATTATACAAATATCATTATATAAGTCTTTTGGCCCAAATTTAGTTTTTTAAGATTAGAATATCAATTAATAATATAATATTTGTTTTAAAAACTCTTTTATTTCAATTTTTGACACTATTTGGTATTTTGTTTTTTCTAAATTCATAACAGCGTTATTACTTCGAAAAAAATTCATTTACCTAACCTTAATATGTCTTAGTAACCTAGAAAATTAGTTTAATGGATAAAAACGCTCAAATTACATTTATTTGGGTATTTAAAATATGAATTATTTTAATATTTAATTAATAAGGTAAATACTACATCACCATTGTGTCATAAATAAATTAAATTATTTAATGTATAAAAATTATAAATAAAATACCATTATGTATTAAATATTTTTAGCTTTATAATGAATATTTATAAGAGAATTTATCATATATATAACCCTATATTAAAAATGTTTTAGTTATTAAACTTTTATTTTAACTCTTTTAACTCTTCTTTGAATTAAATAATAATAAATGTCCTAATCAAATATAAGTGGGCCAAAGATGTTCATATTTTATTCTTAAGGTAGATTTTGGTCAAATTATACTTATCCAATAGAATTAGGACTTGTGTTAGGGTAATAATTATATTATTTTTACCCTTAATTACCCTATTTACTTTTAACCGTGGTAAATAAAAGTAAAAAGTTACTATTCACCGAAAATTATTTTTATCTTATTGAACCAAATTTTACTCCTTGATATTAACCATGTCTCTCGGATTTTCAAAATTACACTCACAGAAGAGGTAAAATTATGTTTAATTTGAATTTTCTAATTCCCCTAGGAGATGGGTAAAAAATGGTGAAAAGATCAATAAAATTATTATATATCTAAAATTATTATAAACTGACTATAATGAATTATATTTAACTTATAAAAGTATTTTGTATCTATATTGACCTAAAATAAATTTAAATAAAAGAATTAATTATTTAAATAAAAATACTGTTTTAAACTATAACTCAGTGTTTTTCACTATTCATCAAGAATTGAATGTTTTCAGAAAAATACCAAAAATTAACCCTAACCTAATTTCGATATTCCGAATCCAAAAATGAATCCCATTTTGAAAGACAAAATTTATAAATTTTAAAAAATGGGGTATTACTATTCCTAACAACTGGTTTGATTGGTTGTGGTGTGTGTTAGAACTCAAAGTTGCGTACAACACACGCTACTGTATTATTTGAAGAGAAGCGTACCGTTGAAGCTTGGGGTGTTACATTCTCCCCACTTTCAAATAATTTCGTCCTTGAAATTTCTAGAATATTACTGAATAAAAAGACTCGTGTGTTTCTTCATCATAAGTTCCTCAGGTTCCCACATTGCCTCTTCTATCTTATGGTTTCTCCATTGAACTTTTACCAGACGAGTCATTCGGTTTTTAAATACTTGTTTTCTCGTATCAAGAATCCTGAAATGTCCTTTGCAATAAGACAGATCGGGTTCTAGTTCTAATTCCTCATAGTTGAGTACATGCGTTGGTTTAGACATTTATTTTTTCAACAGTGATACGTGGAACACATCGTGAACTTTGGAGCGATTTCGCGGCATTCCCAAACGGTAAGCTACAACACCAATTCATTATAGAATTTCGAAAGTTCCGATGTACCTGGGACTCAATTTTCCCTTCTTACCAAAACGTATAACACCCTTCCATGGAGATACCTTCTGGAAAACATGATTTCTTACCAGAAATTTAAAATCCTTCCATCGATTATCTACATAGCTCTTCTGCCAATTTTGAGCTTCTTTGATGTGGTTTTGGATAACCTTAACCTATTCCATCGTTTCCTAAACCATTTTTGGGCCTACGAGTTTTCTTCACGAACATCATCCCAACAGGTTGGTGTGAGACATCTCTTTTCGTATAATGCTTCATATGGTGCCACTTGAATAATTGAATGGATGCTATTGTTATAGGAAAATTCCACCCGAGGTAAATATTGATCCCACATACCCTGAAAGTCAAGTGAGAAAGATCTAAAAATGACTTCTATGGTTTGAATAGTCCATTCTGATTGTCCATCTATTTTGGGGTGGTATCCAGTGCTCAAATGAAGTTCAGTATCCAGGGCTTTTTAAAGACTTTTCCATAATCTTGATGTAAAATAGGGATCATGATCAGAAACAATCGATAGTGGTACTCCATGAAGTCATAAGACATCATTAACATACAGTCTTCCAGAACATTCAAGTGGTAAATCTTCTCTTATAGCACAAAAATGTGCTGACTTGGTATGATGATCAACAATTAACCATATTGCATTGTTCCTTCTAAGATGCTTTGGTAGACCCATAAGAAAATCCACCATAATATTATCCCATTTCCACTCAGGTATGGGAAAAGGTTGAAGGACTCCTCCAGGCTATTGCCTTCCAACATTCACTTGTTGAAAAACCATACAACTTGACACAAAATCAGCAATCCCCCTATTCATGTTGTCCCACCAAAACTATTCCTTCTAATCTCTATGCATTTTGGTGCTCCTAAGGTTTATAGAGAAATTGAAACTATGAGCATTGTCCAACAATATCCATTTTCAGATCAGTTATATTAGGAACACAATGTCTCTTCCCAAATTTCCAAATTCCATCTTCATACACAATGTCAGTCAATATCCAATCATTCACAAGTTTAATCTTCTTTTGAAATTATTCATCATCGGTATGAGAACTCATTATCATTTTTAGTAAATATGTTTTGGCAACCATTTGAAAAAGTATCAATGTTTCACCTTCCATGGTAATTCCAATATCCATCTTCACTAGATCCATGAAAATAGGATCCCTTTCAACTCTCATCTTGTTCAAAACACCATGATCCTTTCTACTCAAAAAATATGCCACCTTATTTGATTTCCCAGGGTGGTAGTGTATCATTCAATCATAATACATGATTAGTTCAAGCCGTCTCCTTTGCCTCATATTGAGTTCATTTTGTGAGAAAATATACTTTAAACTCTTTTGATCAGTATAAATCTCACATTTTTCACCATTTATATAGTGTCTCCATATCTTCAAAGCAAAGATTACAGCTGCTAACTCAAGATCATGAGTAGGATAGTTTTTCTCATTAATTTTTAGTTGTCGTGATGCATAGGCAATAACAATGTCCTTCTACATAAGGACACAACCAATTCCTTTCTTTGAAGCATCACTATAAAAAACAAATCCATCATTCGCCGATGGTAGAGTCAATATGGGATCATTGACTAATCTTCTCTTCAGTTATTTAAAACATTCTTCACACTCTTTTTTCCAAACAAATTTAACCTCTTTACGTGTGAGCTTCATTAATGTGTTAGCCAATCGGCCAAAATTCTGGACGAAACGTCGATAATAACCTGCTAAACTAATAAAATTGTGTACCTCAGTTATACTCATTGGTGCTAGAAATTCTTGGATTTATCTTTGTCTTAGAAAGATCATCCGAGATTCCATCCTTAGAGACCATAAGGAAAAGAAAATAAATATCCTGAATCCATAATTCACACTTGCTAAACTTCCCATATAATTCATGTCTTCTTAGATTCTTGACGATAATGCACAAGTGATTTTCATGATCTTCATGGATTTTAGAGTATACCAAGATATAATAAATAAATACAACTACAAATTCATCAAGATATTCCCTGAAAACTCTGTTCATTAGATCCAAAAAAATAGAGGGTGCATTAGTCAGTGCAAAAGGCATTACTGTAAACTCGTAATGCCCATACCTGGTTCAAAACGTTATCTTCAGAATGTCTTCCTTTATCAAACACAACAGATGGAATCTAGATCGGAGGTAAATCATTTGAAAGTATTGAGATCTATGAATTTGTTCAAATAAATCATAAATGCGAGGTAGGGAATACTTGTTCTTAACTATTATCGAATTGATCTCCCTATAGTTGATACATAACCACATTGATCCATCTTTCTTCTTAACAAAAATGACAGGCGCTCCCCATGGAGAAAAAATTTGGCGAATAAATCCCTTATTACTCAATTCCTCTTGTTATTTCTTTATTTCCACTAACTCAACAGTTTCCATTCTATAATGGGTCGTCGATATGGGCCTTGATCCAAGAATTAAATCAATATAAAACTCAATTTCCCATTATTGTGGATGTCCAGGTAAGTCTTCTTAAAACACATCAAAATATTCATTCACAATAGGTACATACAATATTTGAACATTCCTTTCCTCACTCATAGTTATTTCATTCTCTTCCTCCCCAATAATTGAATTTAGTTGAGCTACTAGGGGTGGATCTAGATAAGAATTAGGTGGTGATGATTCTGCTCTAAAGATAAGGTGTTCTTAATCATCATCATCAAAAATCGTAACCTCCTTCTTCTTAGAATAAATCTTTGCATCATGGTCTGAAAGCCAATCCATACCAAGGATTATATCACAATCAATGATGGTTATGATGATGAGATCAGTAGATAAAGAACATTTATATTCTCTAATGGGGACTGATTCACAAAACATTGTTATAAGGATACTTCCCTTTGGAGTTTTAACTGACAACTCCCTGGTTAAATAAAATTGGAAATATCTAATTTTCATAGAAAAGTGGGAAGATATGAAACAACGCGATGATCCACAATCAAATAAAGAGTTTTCTAAACTTGATGAAACCATTAAATTACCTGCCACTACATCTTTCGAAATTTCTACCTCAGCAGTAGAGATAGCATAATCTTGGCCTTGATCCCCTGGCCTTTTCTGGGGTATGTTCACTTGATGCTTAGGACATTCATTTTCATAATGTCCCATCTCCCTACAATTGTAGCATTGAACATCGCTAGATTTTTTCATCCCCTTTAAATAACGATCTTGGTGGCCTTTTTCACAACACTTGTAATAGACTCCCATTCCCTTCGATCATGTACCAGGGTGTTTCTTCCAACATTTACTGTAGTGTGGATATTCAACTTTTCCCTTCTTCCCCTTATTTCCATTTCTAGAGTGATCAGTAGATCTCTTCTTCTATTTCTTTGCTTTAAAGTCATAATACGTAGAGAATTCTTTTTCTGTCTTGATAGCACACGAGACAATATATTCGTATGACGAGAAGGATTGTGAGACTAATGGTTGATGGAGAAACGGTTTTTACCCCTCAAAGAAACGATGAATATTACTTCTTGGGTTATGTATATAATCTGCAGCATGCCTCTCTAACCATGTAATGCTAGCCTCATTCATTGTTACATTCTCATCCTCCTTTTGCCTCAGACTCAGAAATTTCCTATCCATATCTGCATGATGGTCACGAGGAAAGTATTTTTCTAAGAAAATCTCTTTAAACTCCCTCCATTACATATTTGAAACTTCATCATCTTCCTTTGTGTTTTGAATCACAGACCACCATTGATCAACATCTCCAGTGTGGCGGTAAACTGCCATGACAACTTTTTCCCTTTCTCTACTCCCCAAGGCATGGAATATTTTCTAGAAAGAACTTATCCATTGCTTAGATACTAGTGGATTTGTACCCCCATTGAATATTGGTGGTTTTTTCCTCATGAAGCGGTCTAACATTGATCCTCCACATTGTGGATCGGGGTACTCCATATGGGTAAGGTTATTATTCATAACCTGATTGAGTTGTCCCAGTTTGGTGATTAGCTGATCAGAACCTCTTGCATCACTAGCTCCACTATAATTATCTTGATCAGGAGGATAATTCCTAAATGGATTGCATGCATTGATAAAGTTTCCATTCCTTCCACTAGGTTTCATTTCTAAACAATGGAATACACAAGATTAGTTTATGAATCGCAATACATAAATCCAAACATGTAAAACACAACATAAATTGAACAGTTTATGGATATAATCCATAATAATAAAAATGTTTTCTTTGAGGAAGTATATACTCATAAACCCTTCATAATGGTTTGTAAAGAAAATGATAATTATACGAAGCATATCCCCCGGGAGTTTCGTAACCAAGAGTGCAGCAAGGCCAGCTGTCATGCACCAGTTCTCGTTCGAGTCTATCTCGAAGCGGTGTTATCGAGTTTTACCCCTAGGTATATCTGTGCTAGAGCCACCTCTACCTTCTCATATCCAGACAATGATGTATTTCATGGAAAAATCACAATATCTCTACAATAACAAAATTCTAGGAAGTTCTTCTATACAAATTCTCAAAGACAATCTTATGTCTCTGTGCTCTAATTAGAGTTTATCTAAATATAGATTCCAATGTTTATACCGAACTTCCTCTGATATCACCTATAAGTCCCCGACCCCAGTTACCCAGAGTTGGTTCATTATTACATAAAATTGGCATGATAAAAAATGATCTAGTATTTAAAGACGAATTAGTTTAGTATCCTTGGAAACACTAGATATATTCATAAGTCTTATGTTACATCATAATGTTAAAACTACAAAAACATAGTCTCCATAGTCCACACTCATATCCCCTCATAAAATCCCTACAGGTCAGTCATAAAATACTTCTTCACATCCTGGGAAAAATAAAACATAGAAAGGCATGAGGTGAGATGCTTAGAAAGGATAACAATATAGCAGAAACTTTCATAAATAAGCATAATTATTTAAGTAAATGTATAATTTAAAAAAAAACCTTTTAAACATGAACTTCAGAATAATATGGAAACAATAAAATGAAATAATTCCATTTTCTTATACACATGGATATTCTACTAGTCGAATAATCACATGCAATATCAATAACCACTTTCATAATGATGGAATGCATAATGCCAGACTATCATAACCACATAATCAAGGCCTTGTGCCAAGACTACAAATAATATTTTTTTCAAGGCCTTTTTCGAAGACACTAGTTTGTCTCATGAGACCTATTGATGCACTGAGGAGCTATAGCAGGCTCCACATGTCACTTACTAAGTCTAATGCATTCCTCATATGAATAGGTTTAAACATAACATAAACATTCGTATTAAAACTATCATACGAAATGTCAATAATTTATTCATAAACCATGAATGGTATAAACATAACACATACACAGTAAAACATATAAATAACCTTTAATACAATATGGAAGTTTTTTATAATAATAAATCAACTCAAATAAGCTTTAAATCCATCAAAAGATGTTGACATAGATGAAATCAAAACTATTTGAGAGAAATATTTCTTTTTTTAAATCATTTAAAAGTCATATAATTATAAAATAAAACATTTATAATGAAAATATTCCTATAATCGTGTAAGGGAAGCTTCGATGATTATATAACAGTGTAAAATAGCCGCACCCTCCATATAAATTAAAAAATACATTCTTACCTTAATTTTGTCGACAAGGTTAAAAAAGACCTTGAATGGAAAACGACTGAAAAATTCCTTTATAAACATCTTATAAAAAGTCAAACAAGGGTATAAATGACTTTAAACCCTATTATATAAAATAGTAAGAATTTTTTGAAATACATTTTTAGGAAACATTATTGTGGATGATAAAGAGGTCCCAGTAGATAATTACGTATAAACAACCTCGGATAATGAAGAGATTGTAGAATTAACCCTTACCTTTTACTTTTCCTTTTACGAGGGTTGGTTAAACTATTGTATAATGGGTAAATAATTATTATTAACTTATACAAAGAATCATATAGATTAATATTATATCATATATGATCTTTTAATATTTCTTTGTTAAGAATATTTTAGTATTATCATTGTTTTGGGTGTTCACTTACTCATTTTCTTTTATATGTTTTGTTACATAAGACTTGTTTTTTATCCATAGGTTGTATCTTATTCATATATAAAATTATATCAAGTCCTTAAACATTATGTTTAATCATTAAATTAAAATTATTCTTTAATGGATACGATGGGGAATGAATCTCATCGCATTCGTGGAGACGGTAGTCTGTACGTCCGCATGAGCGACAATATCATTCTTTTGATATTAAAATAATATATAATTGGATGGTATATCATATATACAGAATATTTATCATGCTATATTTATTATTTACATGAATTACACATCATTATTATACCCATCCAAATAATAATATATTGAATAACAATTACACCACGATGTGGAGACGGTAATCCTTACGTACGCACATATAGTGACATGTCATTCAAAGGATGAATATAATAATGAATATGGTTGTACCATATTTAGAATAACATCACAGTATATAGAATATACTAGAGTTATTATTTTAGAATGTAAATAACAATGAAAGATTAAGTGGTAGAAGAAAATAACTTAAAAGAGGTGGTGAGATATTTACCTCTTATTCGGGTTCTTCCATTTGATTTGATCAAAAGGGCTCATTAGGTTGGATTTCTGACTAATGGAAGGAATATAGGATGAAGGGGGGATAGTTTAGAGGGTATTTGGGAAGAGGTTGGCCAATCCAAATGGCATAGAAGGTGTAAAATAGAGAGAGGGGGAGTTGCCTTTTATTAGAGGGGTGAGGGGAACCTTAGGAAAATCTTGAAATATTATTTTATAATAAAATCGTTTTCGATTTATAATGGCTCCAAAATGAATTATTTTAAGGCTAAGGTGGGTATGGGTCTAAAACCACTCAACCAATAGGTTTTAGTCGGGTTTGGGTCACTAAATTAACCATAACTTTTAAATTTAACTCTTAGTTAAATAGTTTTACATTTACCATGTCTCGTTTTATTTTTATATTATATGGTTAATAAACATACTATATACTTAAAAACAAACCCCAAGTGGTTCAGTAATGATACACATATCATTATATATGTTCTTTGTCACGACCCAATCATGGGGGTCCTGTCCCACGCCAGCAAGAACATCAAAGCTGCGGTTCATCTGGTTAGTCCCTATCGAAGAGGTGAGAGTCGCCCCGACAAAGAGGATGATGGTGTGTTTTAACCTTGACACCACTGGTTGGGAGTTGGGGCCACTCTCCTGATGATTCCATGGCAGGATGAAACCAGTGAACCTCACATATGAAGAGATGGACGGCTGAACCCCACCCGCCTTGGAGGGGGCTGGGGTGCCGCATGGGCGAACCGCTGTGCTGAGACGCTCAGCCCGTGACAAGTGGTGTCAGAGGGAATGTGCCTCGTGGTGTTGCGGAATGCTTCCAGACGGACCTTGGTGGTGGGAGTGGAGTCCTGGGGTGTCATGCGGAGGTGACACAACACAGAATGTCGTGCTTGTGAGATGTCGGAGGCAGAGACGCCGCAATGAAGGGTGGGTCTTGTGGAGGTGGTTTTTGACCCTGAGAGAGAGGGTGGACCACGGTGGTTTGCGACCCAGAGAGTGGGTGGGACATTGATGCCGATGACAAGGAAGGAGTGTCCCCTGAGGCCATTCTTGGTAACCGGTTAGTTGGAAGCAGTCGCAGAAACACAGAAGGCCACGATCCTTCATGCACGAGGGCGTGCATGGAATGGTGGTGGGAGAATGTCACGACCCAATCATGGGGGTCCTGTCCCACACCAGCAAGAACATCAAAGTTGAGGTTCATCTGGTTAGTCCCTATCCAAGAGATGAGAGTCACCCCAACAAAGAGGATGATGGTGCGTGTCAACCTTGACACCACTGGTTGGGAGTTGGGGCAACTCTCCTGATGAGTTAATGGCAGGACGAAACCAGTGAACCTCACATATGAAGAGCTGGACAGCTGAACCCCGCCCGCCTTAGAGGGGGCTTGGGTGCCGCACGGGCGAACCGCTGTGCTGATATGCTCAGCCTGTGTGCGTTAAGAAAATAAGAAAATGCGTCAGTTGACTTTCATAATGACGGGTTTTCGCAGGTGCGTTACTTAGCGGAAAAGAAATGGTGGGGCTTGTGCGGGTCCCACCTCACAAATATCCTACCAAGAGGGCAGAATATTTTTGGATAGCACCCTATCCGCATTGACTAAGGTTAAGCTGCTTTAAGTGGCTTCAAGTGGCTTCCAAGCAGCTTAAGTGAAATAAAATAAAGTTTGTCATACAATTTATTTTACTTCTATACTTTAAGCCCAAAAATTAAAAACCACACCCGAGAAAACGCAACTCCGGAAGAGGCGTTTCTAAGCAATTATGGGTGCTGTGTTTCTATCGGTGCACTCAGAATTCGATTCCAAGCACCGGTTCAAAAGTTAGAAAAACCCGCTCATCCATTCACTGAACGTACCGAAGACAAACTTCGGAAAATGATTCTGGGCACACCGGGCCTCGGAATCAGGTGCCGTCAGAAACTGCGTTCTTGTAAAATTCAAAGAAAATTAAGAAGAAAAAAATCCCTTGGAATTTACGAGTCTTTAAATTACTACCACCATAGGGATTTACGTCCCCGTAAAGCTTCACCACAAACTTAGGGATACAAAAACGGTACTGAGCACGCATCTGAGCCTTCCGCTCCCATGTGCTCACCCGGAGGTTCCTGTACTGCCCATGGGACGAAAAAGCCAATAATTCACAGACCGGGCATCCGATTGACGCGCCGTCTATTTTTTTGAATTCCTCTTGATGAGAAGGAACTTTTGGTAGACTTATCCCGAGTTTTGGATGCAGTTGGAATATGGCCGGGTTGGATTGTACCCGAAATCCTACCAGGCCCCTGGAACGGAAAAGCTGATACCATTCTGACAGAACGTCCGTTTGACGAACCGTCAATGGAGTTGGGGATCTCGTTGAGAAATGGTCCCTATGAGTATACCCTATGAGTGTTCAACGTATAGTTGAGTTACGGCCGGATTGGTTCGCACACGAAACCGACCGGGCCCTTGGGACGAAAAGGCTAATAACTCACAGACCGGGCGTCTGATTGACGCGCCGTCTGATGCGTTGAGACCCCTATGTCGAGGTGGTCCTTTGAGATACTTCTTTGCGGAACTTTGTGATACTAGAAGTATTGACCAGTAGCTCGTGGAGAGGACCCTCCCGGAGACGAGAGTGTGGAGTACGGAGACCGTGTTGTCGGCTGAGACCTGACGACTGCTTGACCGACTCGACTTGGAGTGAGTCCACTAGCCCAGTGGACGGAGCTCCCAGTATTTGGCGACAGACCCACGGCGGATGGAGCGCCCGGTAGTTGGCCGCAGACCCGCGGTACTCGATAGGAGGAGTACCTCTGTAGGCTATTGGGGGGAGCGCCCGGTATTTGGCAACAGACCCACAGTAGACAGAGCGCCCGGTAGTTGGCCGCAGACCCGCGGTACTCGACAGGAGAAGCACCTCAATAGTCTTAGGTTAGTGAGCAGTACCTCGGAGCCATGATAGGACCACTGTACACTCCAGAGACGGAGTTCTTCAGCAGTTACGGTTTCGTTAATGAAAATCCTGGTTTGAGATGAATCTTTTGACCTTTGTGTTTACCTCATGATTGAGATGGGTCACTTGATAACTTAGGTATATGTATGGGCATATACCTGGGTAGTGGGTATCCGTCGATTTCACAATCCTTGTGTTTCCTCATGATGGAGATGGGTTACATCATAACTTAGGTATATGTATGGGCATATATCTAAGTAGAGGATATCTTTTGAGATCTTCTTATGGTTATCCTTGTTGGTTTAGTGAGACCTTGAGGGTCTCGGGGTCCCTACTGAGTATCGTTATACTCACCCCTGCACGGGCTATGCCCGCACCTTGTTGTGTTGGTTGCAGAGGACGGCAGTGCTGACGGAGGTCGAGTGTTCGAGGACTGGACGATACCCAGAGGAGGACTACACGACGAGTCAGTACCCGGAGGTGGACTACACGACGTGATGACTCACAGAGGAGGTTGACGGACGAGAGCGTGAAGGAGGCTATCTGTACCTACCCTTCAGGTAGGATCCGTGGTGGACGACCAGGAGTTGCGCTATCTGTACCTACCCTTCAGGTAGGATCCGAGGAGGACAACCTAGGAGCTGCTTCCTACTTCCAGCTGTTGTCTTTTTGCTATTGTACCTTGTTCAGTTGTAGTCGTACTTTTTTTGGGTTTGTATTCTAGCCCATTTACTTTTCAGCATTTCTTTTGTACTTAGTGTTTTTCTTCCGCTTGTACTTTGTGGTGCTTGTTTTCTTTTATAAAGGCAATTCCTTCCTAGTTATCGGGATTTTACGCCTTTGGTGCTAGTCGCCAGCCCCTGGCCTATGGAAGGCGGGCTTGGGGTAGTCACGACACGGGCCCCGAGGACGAGTCGTGACAAATGGTTGGTTTTGCCTTAAAAACCAACCGGGCCCCTGGGACGAAAATGCCAATAATTCACAGACCAGGCGTCCGATTGACGCGCCGTCTGTTTCGTTGAATTCCTCTTGATGAGACCAAACTTTTGGTATACTTCGCCCGAGTTTTTGACGCAGTTGGAATATGGCCGGGTCGGATTGTACCCGAAATCCAACCGGGCCCCTGGAACAGAAAAGCTGATACCTTTCTGACAGAACGTCTGTTTGACGAACCGTCAATGGAGTTGGTGATCTCGTTGAGAAACGGTCCCTATGAGTATACCCTATGAGTGTTCGGGGTATAGTTGAGTTACGGCCGGATTGGTTCGCACATGAAACCAACCGGGCCCCTGGGACGAAAAGGCTAATAACTCACAGACCGGGCGTCCGATTGACGCTCCGTCTGTTGCGTTGATACCCCTATGTCGAGGTGGTCCTTTGAGATACTTCTTTGCGTAACTTTCTGATACTTGGAGTATCGACCAGTAGCTCGTGGAGCGGACCCTCCCAGAGACGAGCGTGCGGAGTACAGAGACCGTGTAGCCGGCTGAGACCTGATGACTGCTTGACCGAATCGACTTGGAGTGAGTCGACTAGCCCAGTGGACGGAGCGCCCGATATTTGAAGACAGACCCACAGTGGATGGAGTACCCGGTAGTTGGCCGCAGACCCGCGATACTCGACAGGAGGAGTACCTCTGTAGGCTACTGGGGGGAGCGCCCGGTATTTGGCGACAGACCCACAGCGGACGGAGCGCCCAGTAGTTGGCCGCAGACCCTCGGTACTCGACAGGAGGAGCACCTCAGCAGTCTTAGGTTAGTGAGCAGCACCTCGGAGTCGTGATAGGACCACTGTACACTCCAGAGACGGAGCTCTTTAGTAGTTACGGTTTTGTTAATGAAAATCCTGGTTTGAGCTGAATCTTTTGACCTTTGTGTTTACCTCATGATTGAGATGGGTCACTTGATAACTTAGGTATATGTATGGGCATATACCTGGGTAGTGGTTTTCCATCGATTTCACAATCCTTGTGTTTCCCCATTATTGAGATGGGATACTTGATAACTTAGGTATATGTATGGGCATATATCTAAGTAGAGGTTATCTGTTGAGATCTTCTTGTGGTTATCCTTGTTGGTTTAGTGAGACCTTGAGGGTCTCGGGGTCCCTACTGAGTATCGTTATACTCACCCCTGCATGGGTTATGCCCGCACCTCGTTGTGTTGGTTGCAGACGACGGGCAGTGCTGACGGAGGTCGAGTGTTCGAGGACTGGACGGTACCCGGAGGTGGACTACACGACGAGTCAGTACCCAGAGGTGGACTACACGACGTGACGAATCACAGAGGAGGTTGATGGATGAGAGCATGGAGGAGGCTATCTGTACCTACCCTTGATGTATGATCCGTGGTGGACGACTAGGAGCTGCGCTATCTGTACCTACCCTTCAGGTAGGATCCGAGGAGGACGACCCAGGAGCTGCTTCCTACTTCCAGCTATTTTCTTTTTGTTATTGTACCTTGTTCAGTTGTAGTCGTACTTTCTTTTGGGTTTGTATTCTGGCCCATTTACTTTTCGTAATTTCTTTTGTACTTAGTATTTTTCTTCTTCTTGTACTCTGTGGTGCTTATTTTCTTTTATAAATGCAATGCCTTCCCAGTTATCGGGATTTTACGCCTTTGGTGCTAGTCGCCAGCCCCTGGCCTATGGAAGGCGGCCTTGGGGTAGTCACGGCACGGGCCCTGAGGACGAGTCGTGACAAATTGGTATCAGAGGAGTTCGGTTCTACCACATAACTTATAACTCTGATGTTTCTTTCTCTGAAGCAATAGTGTTAACAGTACCGAGTGAGATTTTCAGTTCAGGGAGTCCAGTGTTGGTGCGGGCGGCCGACATATCCATACACCAGGACCCTGACAACTGATTTTCGACTTTGTGCACGAAAACACTGATTGCGTGTGTGTTTTCTAGAAGTTTTATTTAAATGTCAGCTCAAACCATGTCAGCTCACCAGGGATAATATTTTGACCGTGTCACGTTGTTTCTTTCAGGATGCCTTCCTGTGGACGACCAGCTAGAGCCCCGAGAGTGGTACGTACTGACAGCCCGCCGAGTGACGAGGCCTCAGTACAGGGCCCTATCCCAGTTGAGGCACCAGCGGTACTACTACCCGTTGGGCCACCGATGCCACCAGCCCCAGCAGCAGAGGATGCACGTCGCTTGAGAGCACTGCATGAGTTCCAGTGCCAGAGGCCACCCAGGTTCCAGGGAGGGACGGACCCGCAGGCAGCTGAGGATTTGTTGGAGGCTATGGTGAGAGTCTTCAGGCTAGTGGGGACGCAGACAGATTTCAGGATAATCCTTGCTGCCAATCTTCTTCAGGAAACAGCAGGCAGATGGTGGAGCCTGATGCTTCAGATGCATGACGAGGTGACACTTCTATGGGCAGACATCGAGAGCCTGTTCCGGGCAGAGTTTGTACTAGCCACCCTTTGAGCGGTGCGTATACAGAAGCTACTTCAGCTGCGGCAGGGAAGCATGTCAGTGGCACAGTACTCAGCGAGATTCACAGACCTCTCGCGCTACTCCACAAATATGGTACGGGACCCGTTCTTCAGGGCCTGAACCTTCGATCAGGGGCTCAGGCGGGAGATTAGAGATTCTGTTGTTTCTCACAACATTCTGACGCAGACATGGGTGTTGGAGAGAGCCCTCTTAGTGGAGAGTTTCCTTGCTGAGTAGTCTCCAGCAGCAGGACCCACCACTAGCCGGCTTGCGACAGAGTCTTCTGCAGTAGGCAGTAGACCGATGACGCAGAGGTCCAAGAGGACCAGACCTACTGGTGTCCGACTGCACGACTGAGGTTCAGTTGAGCGGGGAAACCGGGGTGGAGTCAGAGCCAGACGTGTCGAGAGTGGACAGTGTTACTACTACGGCAGAATTGGTCACATGGCTCGTGACTGTCTGACCCTCCATGAAGATGACCGACAATTAAATGAAGAACCTCTGAGGCAATGGCATAGGTTCGATCAAGGCAGACCACAAGGAGCAGGCGGCCATGGCAGAGGAGCTGGCCGTGCAGCTGGAGGTGGACGACGCTTTGGGATGTTGCCACCACCACCAGGAGGCCCACCCCGACCGCAGGGGACAAGAGGACATGGGAGAGCTCAGCTTCAGGCAGCTGAGGCCTATGGTCATGGAGCTCCGAGAGCAGGTGGACAGGAGAGGAACTAATGGATACGTCCTTTGTACTTCTAGTTCCATGTTGCTTTTGTATTCGTGTCTTTGTACTATGAGCTGCAATAATAAAAAGACACTTATCTTTGTTTGCTTTCCTGTCCTTTTTGTTTGGTTGATACTGAGTGGTCCCGGTTGAACTGTTGACTTGACCCTCACTTTCGATATTTCTACTGGAGGAGTCCCAATGACCTCACACTGATGCCGACAGTGTGACTCGACCCTTGGAGGCGAGAGTGACAGTCGGATCTCTTGGTAGTTACGTCGAGGCCTTACGATGTCATCCATGGCATGAATGCATCATTCATGTCAGGATTGACTTTATTAGGCAACGAATGTGGTTCATCCAGGGGATGAGACCAGATTTCTCTTATCGGCAAAGAAGAAATCATAGTAGCTCTTGTGAGACTAAAGAAGGTCCAGGTCATCCAGGAGAGGATGAAGACTGCACAATGCAGTATGAAACAGGAAACCAGTGCCAGTCTTAGAGACTCGGGCGTGTTAAATGTTTCAAGAAGTGGAAGCTTTAAGGATAGATGAGTCTGCGAAGCAGCAGACGTGGAGGCAGAGCTAGGAGTGCAGTATGAGGTGGTGCACATCTTAACATGCTACAACCACCCGCCTTAGTTATCCCCGCCAGGCTCTGGGAGCTGGAGGGCGGTGGAAGGGTGTGGCTGCTTGCGATCAAGGAGTGTGACCCAATGGCTCTAGAAATGATTCAAGGGACAGTCTGTGTCCACTACTATCTTCTTTAGTAATGGACGTCGATATGAATCATTCCTTGCTTTCAAAAATCTTGTTCCAGACCTAGAGTCTTCGGTAAGCCGTAGACTTGACCCTCACGTCTGGAGATACCTTGGGAGGAGACTCGATAATCACACCTACGCCGACAGTGTGGTCAGATTCTCGAGGCGAGAGTTTCGGTTGGAACCTCTTGGTGGCAGCGTCGAGGCCTTACGACGTTGGTTTGAGTATGGGCTGGGTAATCACAGTTCATACACAAATTGATGGTATTAGGCTAAAAAATGTTGTAGTTTAACTACGACGTCGGGATGGGTTTTCCTTGGTCGGCGAAAAAGGAAACCCCAGGCATTGTAGGGTAACTCTTGCACAGGAGGGTGTGACCGATCCCTCTTGAGTCGGTCAACCTTACCCTCGTAGCAGCAGTCGTTTTGAGTTCCAGTTCTATCAGGAAATGGAGACCTCTGGAGTTCGAGGATGACGATCACGTCCTTATACGGGTCTCACCTCGACGAGGTTTACGGAGATGTGGCCAAGGCGGCATGTTATCTCCGAGGTTCAACGGACCTTTATAGGTCCTCAGCTGGGTAGGCGGGGTGGTTTACCACTTGACCCATCCACCTCAGTTGCACCAGGGGCACGACGACTTCCACGTATCTCTACTGAGGAGATACGTGATCGACCCTTCGCATATCATCTCCCATAAGGAGCTGGACGATGGCGATGGAGTGTCTTTTACGGAGGTTCCAGTGGGAATCGAGGATCGACAGGAGCAGATCCTTCGAGGACAGCCTATTCCTCGGGTGCGCTTTCACGGGCAGTACAGGAACCTCCAGGTGAGCACATGGGAGCGGAAGGCTCAGATGCGTGCTCAGTACCATTTTTGTATCCCTAATTTTGTGGTGATGCTTTACGGGGATGTAAAGCCCTATGGTGGGAGTAATGTAAATACCCATAAATTCCAAGGAATTTTTTTTCTTCTTAATTTTCTTTGAAATTTTACAAGAACGCAGTTTCTGGCGGCACCTGATTCCAAGGCCCGGTGTGCCTGGAATCATTTTTCGAAGTTTGGCTCGGGTACGTTCAGTGAATGGACGAGCAGGTTTTTCTAACTTTTGAACCGGTGCTCGAAATCGAATTCTGAGGGCACCGATGGAATCACAGCGCCGGTAATTTCTTATAAACGCCTCTTCTGGAGTTGCGTTTGCTCGGGTGTGGTTTTTAATTTTTGGGCTTAAAGTTAAGAAATAAAATAAATTGTACAACAAACTTTATTTTATTTCACTAAAGCCGCTTGGAAGCCTCTTGAAGCCACTTAAAGAAACTTAAGCTTAGTCGATGCGGATAGGGAGCTATCAAAAAATATCCTACCCTCTTGGTAGGATATTTGTGAGGTGGGACCCGCACGAGCCACACCGTTTCTTTTCCGCTAAGTAACACACCCGTGAAAACCCGTCATTATGAAAGTCAACTGACACATTTTCTTATTTTCTTAACGCACCAATTAATTGGGCGGTTTATTTCGTTGAATTAATTCATTGAATTAATTGGGTGGTTTTATTCGTTGAATTAATTAAATTAATTAATTTAATCGTTTCTTAACCTGTTTTCAATCCGTTGGCATAGTAATAAAATAAGACCAACGCGCGACTTCTGGAAAAAATGCTCGTTGAATGGTTTTGAAAACTTTGTGCCTTTATCCTCCTTCACGAAGAATGCGAAGAACGCGAAGAACACCTCCTCCGAAGAACGCGACATCTTCTTCCAACGACGTCTTCCCTTCGAACGCACCTCGACGACAACGGAATCGACGTTCGTTCTCCGTGACATCGACCCGCGACATGGCGTCTTTTTCCGCAACGGTTCTTCCGCGAAACCGTATCCGCGACGCGACGTTCTTCTTCTGCGTCATCTCTTCAGCGACGGTTTTCCATGACGAAATCTCCGTCAACGACTTCGAATCCTTGCTTCGTAACTTCGACATTCATTCTCCGCGACACTCGTCTTCCGCTGCTCGTTGACGAACACCGTTCAAAAAACTGAGGTAGGGGATTATTTTATTTCATTATTTCTGTTCATGATTCTATTTTATCGATCATCGTGGATATTCGACTAGATGTTATCATTTAACGAGAGGGGGCCAGACCGCACAAACACGGCTGAACCCCCCCTCCTATGTTCATGTTTGATTCTTTGTGGATGGAATGGAATGGCGTGGTGCCGTCGCACCACGCGGAAATCACACGGAAAGTATTACGTGACGCCGTCGCGCCACGCCGTGGAAAGAAGCCTATGAACGCGACACCGTTGCGCCACGTCGAAGGAACTCGAAGACTCCCGTGGTCGGAGTCGGGCCACGGCGAAGGGGCGCGGTGCCAGCGCGACGCGCCGAAGAACCACGAAGATGGCACATTTCATTTTTGACGTGCGGATTGACGGGCAACGACAAACGAGGCCAAAAGGTAGTTTTGAGGCCTTTTCAGTGAAGATCGGGTCCCGGGAGGACCATAGGCGAAGACAGCAAGAGAAACAGACCACCGGAGCGCGTCCGGTGGTCCGCGGAAGGCGGCGGCGGCGCGCCGCCGGAAGTTGCCGGCGGCGGTTGCCGCCGGTGTCTATCAGCGGCAAAGTGGGGGTGGTCGTGCGCACCCCCGCTGCTCTGCGACAAACGCTTGGCCGCGGCCTACCGGATGGGCCGGGCCGGGCCCAGCCGGATCGGACCCGGGTCGGGTCGACCCAGGGGGGGTCGGGCCGGGTCGGTCCGGGCCCAGACCCCCAGTTTTCGGACCACTTTCGGTCAAATGCCCATATCTTCAGCTGTAGGCATCCGATTGAAGCGCCGTCAGCGGAAACACGATCCTTGGATCGAGACGGTCGTTTCGGTATATCTCACTCAAGGTTTTGGATTACTGTGGGTTCGGCCGGGTTGGTTCGTACACGAAACCAACCGGGCCCTTGGAGCGGAAACGCTCATATCTTGAGCTCCGGACGTCCGATTGACGTGACGTCGACTTTGTTGATTTCTTCTAAGTGAGAAGGATCTTTTGGCTCACTCCTCCAGAGGTTTGGATGCTGGTGGAGTACGGTCGGGTTGGTTTTGTATTAAAAACCAACCGGGCCCCTGGGACGAAAAGGCTAATAACTCACAGACCGGGCGTCCGATTGACCAGATTTCTCTTATCGGAAAAGATGAAATCTTAGCAGTTCTTGTGGGATCGGAGATGGTCCAGGTCATCCAGGAGCGGATGAGTACAGCTCAGAGCCGGCCGAAGTCTTAGGCTGACAGGAGGCGGAGGCCACTAGATTTCGAGGGTGGCGACCACGTCTTCTTGCGTGTCTCTCCTCGGCGTGGATTACGGAGATTTGGCTGAGATGGCAAGTTGTCTCCACGCTTCATCGGACCTTTCCAAGTCCTCAGCAGGATTGGTGAGGTGGCTTATCGCCTGACTCTACCACCTCAGTTGCACTGGGTGCACGACGTCTTCCATGAATCTCAGCTGAGGAGATACGTGGATGACCCAAAGCACATCATTGACCATGGGGAGCTAGACGTGGATGATGGGGAGACTTTTGCGGAGATCCAAGTAGAGATAGAGGATCGATAGGAGCAGGTCCTATGTGGATGATCGATTCCTATAGTGCAATTCAGATGGAAGCTCGGGAACCTCCCGGGGAGCACTTGGGAGCGGGAGGCTCAGATGTGTGCTCAGTACCGCCTTTGTATCCCTAAGTTTGTAGTGAAGCTTTACAGGGACGTAAAGCCCTATGGTGGGAGTAATTTAAAGACCCGTAAATTTCAAGGAAATTTTTTTCTTAATTTTCTTTGGAATTTTACAAGGATGCAGTTTCTGACGACGCCTGATTCCGTGGCCCGGTGTTCCCGGAATCATTTTTCGAAGTTTGGCTCGGGTACGTTCAGTGAACGGATGAGTGGGTGTTTCTAACTTTTGAACCGGTTCCCGGAATCGAATTCTCAGGGCACCAATGAAATCGCAGCGCCTGTATTTACTTAGAAATGCCTCTTCTGGAGTAGAGTTTTCTCGGGTGTGGTTTTTAATTTTTGGGCTTAATGTTAAGAAATAAAATAAATTGTTCGACAAACTTTATTTTATTTCACTTAAGCCACTGGAAAGCCACTTAAACTGAGTTGAAACGGATAGGGTACTATCCAAAAATATCCTACCCTCTTGGTAGGATATTTGTAAGGTGGGGCCCACAAAAGCCCCGCCGTTTTTTTTCCGCTAAGTAACGCACCCGCGAAAACCCGTCATTATGAAAGTCAACTAACGCGTTTTCTTAAATTCTTAACGCACCATTTAATTGGGCGGTTTTATTCGTGAATTAAATGGACAGTTTCATTCGTTGAATTAATTCTGCGAAATAACGGGTCGTTACTTATCTCTTAATCGTTTGTTGGCGTAATAATAAAGGCAGACCAACACCGAATTTTGGGGGATTACACGTTGAGAGGTTTTTGACAGAAGTTCTTGTTCCTTCACCCTTCTTCGCGAAGAACGCGAAGAACGCCAACCTCCGACGAAGAATGCCGAACCCGCGGAAATCGACGACGCGACGTCGTGTACCGCGACGCCGACGTTTCCTCTCCTGCGACGTTCTTCTGAAACGTTCCTTAATCCGCAACAAAAACCTTTGATCAGCCGTTGAGGTGAGAGTTTCGGATTTCTTTTAAATTTTCCTTTGTGGTTTTTAACTCAAGAAGGATTTAATTATTATTAATTAAATTTTTTTGTTCTTGAACCTCAGAGTTCGTCGACGCGACACCCTTCCGCGACGACGCGACGCCGGATACCGCGACGACGCGACGATCCCCAATTCCGTAAAGAACCTGCGGACGACGACTTGACGAGGTAGGGGTTGTTGCGAATAATTCCTTTATATTACGGTGAACGTTTATTTAAAAAAAATTAACGAACCAGATTCATATGAACAATTTTAATTTATTAAAATTGTTTTTTCATGTGTTGCATAATTCTCCCGTGGTTATTATTCTAATGCGGAGGGTGCGGGTCAAACAAACATGGCCTGCCAACCTTCCGCCGCTCTTCGTTGTTGTGCGGATTTGGCAGGCGACGACAAAGCGTGCCGCAAAGGCAATTTGATGATTCCGCAGAGAAGAACGAGTCCCGGGAGGAGAAGTGGCGCAGACGGGAAGGAAAACGGACCACCGGAGCAACTCCGGTGGTCTGCGGAAGTTTCTGGCGGCACGGGTCGCCGGCGCGGCGGCGCCGGAGGCGCCCCGGCGCGGCGGCAGCGGCCAGCGGACCCGCGGCCGCGCGGGTCCCGCTCGCCTGCATGGGACGCGGTAGAAGCCGCGTCCGCTGATGCCTAGCACGGCGCCCCACGACAGCCTTTCTCGGCCGCTCGGCCGAGTCGAGCCGGGCTGGCCCGACCGGTCGGGCCGCGCCTTACTGGGTTCGACCCGGACCCGGGTCGGTTGACCCACGATAGAGGTGCGCTTGGTTGTAGCAGCACAGGGGAGTGCTTGGTTGTATCGGCACAGGAGAGCACTTGGTTGTAGCGGCAGACCCACGACAGAGGTGCGCTTGGTTGTAGCGGCACAGAGGAGCTCTTGGTTGTAGCGGCAGACCCACGACAGAGGTGCGCTTGGTTTTAGCGGCACATGGGAGCGCTTGGTTGTAGCCGCGGACCCAAGACGGAGGAGCTCTTGGTTGTAGCGGCAAAACCACTGTACTTGATGGAGAAGGAGTTTCCCAATAGCTTTGGGTCCAAATACATGATCAATCCTATGTGGGTCATTGTGGGGGGGGGGGGGGGTTAGTACCTTCCGATCCTTTATGGGTCCGACGGATTAGATGAATCAGTGGCTAAATCTGATAATATCTATCGTTATTTGAAGAAGTATACATGTGTGAACGGAATCTTGTGTTACTGTCCATTGTGGATTGTGTTGAACTATCCTGTGTGGGCATACGTTTTTCTTTCCTATTTGGACTGGGTTGTGCTTGGGCTCAGATGTTGGAGCCGAACAGGAATTGATGACTTAGCTATATGTATGGTAACACACCTAAGAAGTGTCGGTTGTTACTTCGTAATTTTGTTTTTCCTTTTTGTATTATCCTTTGTGGATTCTGGGAGACCTTAGGGGGTCTCAGGGTCCCTACTGAGTAGCTTATACTCACCCCTGCACGGGCTATGCCCGCACTTCGTTGTGTTGGTTGTAGACGATGGACATCGCTGATCGTGGTGGAGGCGTGCGGAGCAGGATGGTACCTGGAGGCGGACCACTGGGCAGGACATACTCGGAGCAGACGGCTGGACCGAGGAGCTGTGGAGCTCTTTGTACCCACCCTTCAGGTGGGACTTCCAGAGGATGGCTCGACGCGGCAGCTTTTCTTTTCAGTTGCGGTTTTCCCCTTTCAGTTGTACTTTACAGTTGGGCTTGTATTTCCGGCACCTTTTACTTTCAGGACAGCTTGTTACAGTTTTTACCTAGTGTTTACTCTTTCCTCTTGCTTACTCTGTGATGGTTGTTTACCTTACAAAGGCAATGCATTCCCTGTTTCCGAGATTTACACCGTTGGTGCTAGTCGCCAGCCCCTGGCCTATGGAAGGCGGGCTTGGGGTAGTCACGACACGGGCCCCGAGGACGGGCCGTGACATTATTTGGCTGAAACTTAGATTTTTTAGGAATATAATATCAATTAATAATATAATATTTTTTTAAAAACACTTTTATGTCAATTTTGACACTATTTGGTATTTTGTTTTTTCTAAATTCATAAAAGATTTATTACTTCGAAAAGAATTCATCTAACCAACCCTAATATGTCATATTAACCTAGAAAATTAGTTTAATGTATAAAAAGTCTCAAATTACGTTTATATGGGTATTTAAAATATCATTTATTTTAATATTTCATTAATAAGCTAATTACTGCATCACCATTGTGTCATAAATAAATTAAATTATTTAATGACTAAATATTATAAATAAAATACCATTATATAAGAAATAATTTTATATTTTTAATGAATATTTATAATCGAATTTATCTTAGGTATAACCCTATATTAAAAATATTTTAGTTATTAAACTTTAATTTTAACTCTTTTAACTCTTCTTTGAATTAAATAATAATAAATGTCCTAATCTAATCCAAGTGGACCAAAAAGGTTCATATTTTATTCTTAAGGATGTTTTTTGTCAAATTATACTTATCCAATAGAATTAGGACATGCTTTAGGGTAATGATAATATCATTTTAACCCTTAATTACCCTATTAACTTTTAACCGTGGTAAATAAAATTAAAAAAGTTACTATTCACCAAAAAATATTTTTATCTTATGGAACCACATTTTACTCCTTGATATTAACTGTGTCTCTCAGATTTTCAAAATTCCACTCACAGAAGCGTTAAAATTTTGTTTAATGTGTATTGAAAAATTCTCCTAGAAGATGGGTAAAAGACGGTGAAAAGTTCAATAAAATATTTATATATCAAAAATTATTATAAACTGACTCCAATGAATTACATTGAAATTATATAGTTATTACGTATCTATTTTGACCTAAAAAAAATTTAAATAAAATAAAAAAAAATTTAAATAAAAATTTGTTTTTAAACTATAACTCATTGTTTTTCACTATTCATCAAAAATTGAATGTTTTCAGAAAAATACCTAAAATTCACCCTGTTCTAATTTCGATATTCCGAATCAAAAAATGAAGTCCTTTTGAATGATAAAATTTATAAATTTTCAAGAATTGGATATTATTATTCATAACGGCTAGTTTGATTGGTTATGGTGTGTGTTATAACTCGAAGTTGCGTACAACACACGCTACTGTATTGTTCGAAGTGAAGCGTAATCTGGAAGCTTGGGGTGTTAGAAAATTGATTGGTATCTGAATATTATTTTTGAAAAGGAACTATTTTCTACTTGATTACAATCTATTTTTTTGGGTGGTGACCTGATTAGGTATTTAGGATTGTTAGAAATATGGATTTCAAATGGTGGGTGATGGCCTGGGATTCTAGGCCAGAATTGAAAAGGATCACTCCTATTTATATAGTATATATTCATGATAAGTACAAGAGCCGCAATTATTCCCCTTTTTTATTATTATTGATATATATTTTTCCCCTGAAGTAAATCATTTTATTATTTTTATATATATATGATATTAAAAGTATTCATTTCTTGTAAGGTATTTTGAGGAGAGATGTGAGTTTCGTTGATGTTTTAATTTTTTATGTCATTCATGGGAACATAGGTACCTATGTAGAAGATTAGTATGAGTTTTTACCTAAAATATATTACCCACTAACTGGATATCTACGAATTATTGTATTTTCTAGGTTATATCTCTCAGTGAGATTAATAGGATAAGTTTTAGTTGATTATAGTTATGTTCACATAGGAATGGAATATTCTATATCTGGGGCTCCATATTTTAGGTCATTTATCATTCATGTTGAATCCTAGGTATTTTAAAACGGTTCTTGGATTCTATTGAGGATTACTTAGGATGTTCCTTAATTTTCCTTTTTTGTATCCTTGAGCCCTTGATTTTCTTATATGGACCCATTGTTTTAGTTATATCATATAGTTTCTTTTTTTTCCTCACTGATATCATAATACCCATGTATCTTTATATTCTATTTTTTATGGTTTAGTTTACATTTAAATATATTTAAAAAATGGTTTCTAAAGAGTTATTTATAATGTAATGTTATTGGTATTTTATAAAAAAAAATTTCATGATTTTTTTGGAAAGATGAGATATATTTGGGATTGATTTAATAAATTTAAAAATAAACTTCCTTTTAAGGATCAAAAGATTTTTATTTAACCGAATGGTTTCAATCAATGTTTATATGAATAAAATATATGTTTTAATAGTGATTATGACATTTTATTGGGAATCATTATACCTACATGTGAGAAAACTATTTTCAAATTATATTTAAAATAAGAATTAATTAAAAACCTTTTCTAAGTCCCAAACTCCATGGAATAATTTTACTTGGAATTTTTTTATCACACACTGTATATACCAATGATTGTATGTAGGTCACACATTTTCTTTCAGGTGAAGGGGCTATGATTTATTTTGGTGTTTATTTTTAGGTTTTTTCAATGATAGACATTATGGGATGTTTTGAGTGACTATGGGTCATAAGGAGATAGTTAATGGTGATTTAGTTTTTGTTTTATTTATTGATTTGGTTTATCATCCTTTTCCTCTCATATCCTTTATGTGGTCATGTTATATATGTGATATTCACCTTATATATAGTTTCTACCTAGATGTGTTATATGAATAATTTTTATTAAAATTACTAATGTGCATTATTATTATTGGGGTTTTCATTTAAATTGAAACAATTTTTTGAATTTCCATGGAGATCCATTGTATGGATGCCCAATTTTGGATTATTTGAAACGTTTTCAGTGTTTTTTTATTGTTACATCATGGGTAAACCCATTCACGGGTTTGTGTTTATGATACTCATGAATTAGTTCTTATATTTTTGGGATTGGGAACACCCATATGTCCTAGAGATGAGTCATAAGAAGATATATACTTGGTCATCACAGGAAGATTAATTCTAGAATGGTGTTAAAGAAATGGATTTTCAAAGGGATAGGTTATTTAATATCTCTCATGTAATTTGGTAAGGTTGGTGTTATAGAGATATGAATATCATAACTCAGTATGTAGGGGAGGGGAGAGTATAAGTAGAACTTTTTTTATTAATTGATTCGAATTTTATTCAGTATTCACAGTTTAAATCTTGAATTTGAAATAATTTTAGAGTATTGTAGATTTATCTTTATATGAGACGATTATATTTTGATTCCCATAGAATACACCATGGATTTTAATTTTCTCATTGATATTTTGGTTTGAATATACAGGGAATCATAATTATAATACTGATGTTTTCCAATATATCCTATGTTCTTAATTATTTATGATATAAAAACCCCTAATATGATTAAAATAAATATATTTTTAAGTTTTTATAAAAAGTGTTAATATTAAATTTTATATTTTTAATTTAATACATATATAATATAACCATGAGAATACATTTTCTAATTTATGGAAAACATTGGAAAATTAGCTACAAGAATACATAAACTATGTGATGTTCAGATACATCATGAATTTTTCTATATTAATTGGATACATGAAAACATTTCTTATATGAATATTTTATGATATATATTTTTCTATGTGAGTAATGGATATATAAATGAAATTTCAATGTTTAATCGATTATGTTTTGATTTAAGCCATGTGAATTAGATCTAGGGCATAATTTTCTATGATGATAAAATTTGTTATGTAATTTAGTTAGGTAAGTGAAGGTCAGAAATGCGATAATTTTGACTTTGTAATTTGTTTATATGAATAATTCATGTATAAGTATTTTCCAAAAACTGTGAATGAAAATCAACATTGTGGTGTTGAAACATGGGTATTTATTACAGCTGGTAGATTTTAAGTAAAATATTAATTCCCATTTTGATGTATTAAACAATTGAAAAACTCAATATAGTTAAATAATTTTATAAATTTCCATATTTTCTTGGAAATTAAAGATCGATATTTTTTTATTTATGATTGTTTTCCAATAATGTAATTCTGTGAAACAGAAAGATAATGGTTTATTTTACAATTGTTTCTCTGTATTTTTTTGTTTGAGATATATTTGAGAATATAAATAGTATTCTTGAAAGATTAATAATAGAATAAATAACATGAAATATCTATTTTTATATCTATCTCTTTCTCTCTCATATCTCTTCTATATATACTCCTGTCTGTGCTAGAAATAATCAAAAATTTGATGTTTAATGTTATTTTTCTTTCAATTTTTAATCATCGTTGTAAGAATATTTTACTTGATCTACTCTAATTATTTCATTATTTTCTCATATATGTTCTTATATGCACTTAGTTTCTAATTGAAACTGTGTACTGCATATATACATATTCAACACTCTAGATTTTATTATAAAAAGTGTTGATGGTTGTTTATTTTTATGGAATTATTAGTAGATTAGTAAATTTTCATGGATTTATAAAAGTGATAAATTCTATAACTCATGTCAGGAATCCCCAAAGAAAATTAATGATGGTAATGAAATTACCAATCCCTAGGAGTTTTGTATCGGTTGAGTAGACTATGAGATATTTTTCCCCAAACTGTAATTAATATTTTGTGTCTTTTCATAACATTACATTTTTATTTAGTTCCATACATGAAATAATATGATATAGGAATCATTCATTCCTTAATAGAGGATTCTTTTAAGTGAATAAAATTTTAATATTTAAATACCTCTCTTCTTGATTATTTTTGAAACACTTACCTGATTACTTATTGGTATCAAAGACATTAGCTTCTGAGTATACAACTTCCAATAATTGATTTTCAATGATCAATTTGTATCAATGACAACTAATGAATAAAAATATTCTATTATTAGAGATCAATTTTAAAATCGATAAAATTAAATATGTTCAAATTCATTTATTATTATCTATTGGAATAAGCTTAGTTTGATGTTTTACATGAAAGAAATCAATACTTACACATTTTTTGAAGAATATCTAGAAATATAAGATGTTACATAAGAAGATAAATATAACCTAAACTCCAAATATATGAATGAAATCATATTTCTTATTTTTCTATATGATTTTAAAAGTGTCTCTCATTGTGGTACATCACATGAAATGGGGCCTATCATTATACTAGTTTGTAAAGAAACTGACAACATTTGAGAATATTGATATAACACTACAAAATTCAGATTCGACATGATTAAAATTTTTTAAGGATAATGTAATAATCAGTTAAATGTATGATTAACTAATATTATCAATGGTAATGATACTCTAGAAATTCTTGTTCATGAATAGGATAAATATATAAAAATCCTATAAATTCAACTACTAAAATAGATTTGAATTTTACCTACATTTAAGAACTCCACTTATGTTATAGACATCAAAATAATATAAAATATTTGAAATGTAAAGATGTATATTTATAAAAAGTATTAAATAGGTGTTGGTCATAGAATTTTTAGAAAGGTGAACGTTTCATTGAATATTTCTTATTCAAAGAATTATTAGAAGATAAAATCTATTCAAATTATTATATCATCTGATGAGGATACTTTTAATAGTTTTGATTCCATGGTGTGAAATAAAAATTTTCTAGGAAGTTAAATAACATAAAAAATAAGATAAAATTATTCATGAAATCATTTAACAAGTTCAAAATGTATTATGGGTGTTTTATGTAAGTCAAAATCTATTATTATAATAAGCTTTGACATATCAAATAATATTTTCCATAAAATTAAGAGAACAATAAATCTAAATATAAATTCAAATGGAATATAAATTTTATGTAAAATATAAAAATAATAATGAAATCCCCATGGAGTTCCTCTTGGGATAATAGTGATGAAAAACATTATTAATCTGAAGCTAAAATCAAAAATAAAATGTCCAATATGTGATTTATGGAATAATATTATGAGGTGTAATCATTTTGTTCTATTTATTATCAAGATGGTTCTACAACATAAAATTTAAATTACGAGGATATCACTAAATATGTTATAAAACATTGAAAAAATGAATTCAATGAAGTGATAAATAATGTCCTTATAAATTCCTATGATTTTTTTGTTTGTAAAAGTGTATATTTTAGTGAAAAAATATAATATCATGAAATAAAAATATAAAATTAAAATTTTCCACATACTAATCATGGATGTAATATAGATATATTACGGAAATAAGTTAAATCTCTTAAATGGGAATCTACTGTTTTTAAGAAAGGGAAATAATAATCGAATTAACTTCTTCACATGAATAGATATCATAAGGGTGTGTTTTTAATAGGTCTCAAAATTAAAAAAAATATTAAATAATTATTTTGGTCAGAGTTCAATGATTAATAAAATTTATAAATTGGTTAGTTTTCACATTGAGGAACCTAGAGATTATGATTTTTTTAATTCTATGTAACCCCCAATTTTGGTGGGTTAAGTATGATTCTATCTCAAGAAATTCATCAAAATTTAGTGGCATAATTTTTAGACAACATAAGTTGGTTCGGATTCCAAAAACTTTTTGTTTTTAATATGATGGGATCCAATATAATATTAGTACCAAAACAATTTCCTGTATGATATATTTTTAGAAGAAAATCTATAATATCATCATTGAAAACTAGAATATGGTGTGTTCATGTTCAAATCATATAAGTGTATATTTATCATATTTCAATTCTTCATCCAAAATCGATGGAGGCCATGTCACATTTTCTAACAATGCGAGAAAAAATTATATTGGAGTTATATTAATTGGAAATCAAATCATGGTTCTTTCTAAAATAAATTGTTATGTGGAATGATTTAAATGTAGCCTAATAATTATTTCTTAATTATATGATGAAGGTAATTAAATATTTTTTTAAAATTAATTCATTTTATATTTAAAAAAATATTTAAATTTAAGGCTCCTATAATTTAGAATTTATATATATATATTAGATCTTAATTATTTTTATATCCAAAATCTGAAATGTTTCAATGATAAAACAAATGAATAATGTACATGTAATAGAATACTTATTCTTTTTATTGTTAATTCTTTGATAATGTTTTTTAAGAGAAATATAATTTCAAATTTACCCCAATATATATGGAGTATAGATAAACTAGATGATGTGTGCCAATTGGGTTAGAAGAAAAAGACATATTTCAACTAAATTAAAGACAGATTTACATCTAGACCTATGTTACTTATGCACAAGTTTTTTTTTGAAAAAAAATAAAAAAATCCTAAGAAGAAAATATATTTTGTGTGTGTTAGTTGATGTTTTATATATATTTACTTGGGTTTTATTTTTATCACATTAATGTAAATCTTCTTCTATTGTAGTATGTTTATTAAATTTGGTTCATTAAGGGGAGGATGATAAAATTATATTATTGAGAAGTTTTCATGATGGATAATATGAAAAAAAACATGTTAAATTTATTTTTATCAAAACATTGTATGAAACATACATTTTCTACCCCATGGACACCTCAATTGAATGGTGTTATCAAAAAAGAGGAATTATACCTTGAAAGAAATTTCTATTACTATGTTATTTGAATATTACTTTACCTGATAAATTTGGGATTTAGATTTCAATAACCAATTATTTTAACTAAAAAGGTTTTACTTAGTATTTTTTTGAAGAAAACACCTTATGGTCTATGGATAAAATCTCCAAAGTTAGACAAAATAAAATATTTTCATGAAAATATTATATTTTGAACAACAGGGAAAATCTTTTCACATATGATACAATGGTTGTTGAAATAGTATTTCATATTTATTCAATAACTTCGAGGCCCTATAAGGTTTTCAGAAAAAATTCACTGATTTTTATTGAATCAACTCATGTGAAATTTGATAAATGTGACCATTTTATCATAAAATGACTCAAGTATATTAGTTTACTAATCATTTTGAATACATGTTACTTGATCCACTTTATAACAATAAAATGGATAATGATTTGGACCATGAGTTTTGTGAACCCCAACTGTAATGTGTGGAAGCCATTAAACATGAAAGTGTGATTCCAAAATAGTCTGAATCTTGATGAAATCATTCCTTAGAAAAACATTTATGAATCTCATATGAAGGAATTATAATTTGAAGGTGTATAGGAATCCTTATAAAACTCAATACCTTTATATCTCATATTGAAACTAAAACCATATAAATAGATTTCGATGATGAGAGTTAGGATTTAGTTATACAAGAAGAGTTAAACTAGTTCAAGATGAACAAGTTATAGAAATTTATTGATAAACCCTTTGAATATCTTGTTATAGGAAACAAGTAGGTTTTTTGAAAAAAAAAATAGAATTATAAGGGTGTGATCAATTGGATTAGGGATAGATAAGTGGATAAAGGGTATAATCAAGAGTAAGTAATATATTATGAGGAAAACTTTTCCCCTAAAGCCAAACTACAAGCTATTTGAAATTTTCATTCCTATGTAACTCTTATGAATTTCAAACTATATCAGTTGGATGATAACTAAATATTTCCTAATGATTTTCTTGCATAGGTATTTTATGTTTCAAACAATCATAGTTTTGATAATCCATACTTTGAATTTTTTTTTTCAAACATACTAATAATATTTATGTTAATAAAGAATCACCTAGATCTTGGTATGAGCATTTTAGTTATTTTATTTTGTCAAATAAATTTTATATCAGTATAGAAGATCCTAATCATTTAAATAAAACATTATATATAATTTTTTGTTCAAATTTATGTTTATAATGTGATATTTGATTCATTAAAGAAATGAATATATAATAACTTTTCAAAACTCATTTAAAAAGAATTTGGAATGAGTGTGATGGCGAGTAAAATTTCTATTTCCGATTTCAAATTTATTAAAATGAAATTTATAATGTTCCGAATGAAATAAAATACAAACATTAATTACATAAATGGTTTGTAATTGAAACTAGTAATGTATATAAAAACCCTATGAGTTCTAAAAAATATTGATTTCGATATAGCTAGGAAAATTTTTAAAAACAAATCTATAAAGGAATAATTGTGTGTCTACTATATTTTAATAATAATAGACTGTATATTATGATTTTCATATATTTTTGTGCTAGATTCCATTAAAATACCATGTAATATCATTAAAAATCATCAAAAAGTAATATTATTGACTTTGAAAGGAAAAAATACCATTTATTATGTTTATCTTAAAATCAATGATTTAAATTTAAATTCATATTATGATACTAAATTATTATGGTAGGGTATATAGAAATATAACCTCATGAACCTATTATTCTTAGGTAAATATATAGTATCTTGGTCTTGTAAAAAATAACACTCAATTGCACTATCTACTTGTGCGGTCATGCGAAGGTGGTGGCTTGTCAAAATTTTGTTACTTATAGGGAGGGGTAGTTCCTATATTTTCTATTTGGGATGTATTTCCTTTAATGTATTAATTGGTTGAAGTTGTTCTGGTTCACACATAACCCTTGAAAGTGTCATTTGAAAATACAAAAAATGGATTTTCAGTCAGTATTGTGGTTGAAATGATACTATAAAACACAACTTTAACCACGCTGGCATTTAGGTAAATATGTATTAATCCACATCGATATATATATATATATATATCCATATTTTTTAATAACTTATATTTAATTAATATAAATTATACCCTTTTCAATATTTTTAAAGTATACAAATTTTGATTTATTCAATTTCACTCATTTTTAAAATTCTTTTGATTAAGATGATATATTCATTAATAATGTTAAAAATGTATTTTTAAATAAATATTTATAATGAAATAAATCTATAAATTTATGTTTACTATATTTATAAATTTATAAATGTATAATTATTATAAAAAAATAATTTTCATTTTACAGATATTTTTCTTAAAATACTTATTTATATAATTACAAATTAATAATTATATATTTAAATAATTATAAATTTATGATAAATTCATTTAATTAAATATAATTATAAATATTTTATCATCACTGCTAAATATTCTTTTTATTCACACATATAAATTTAGATTTGATAAAAGGGATGTTGATTAGTTCTTTTCTGAAAACACAGTTAAAAGTGTCCCTGATACATTTAGAAACACACTAAGCATGACTCAGTCACCCGTGAATATCAATCTCTCACAGAACACCAATTCTACTCGAGAGACTCTTCTATGTTCCCTCAGTTTAATCAAGTCCAGAATCCAATGTATGTTATTTTTTACTTTTCAACTATTGTTTTTTTGATGTTTTGGGTTCTATGTTTTTTGTTTTTGCATTGTTCTTAACCATGAAAAACCCTAAACATGTTATCTTTACCACTAAAACAGAAAAAGTGGTTCTATTTCAATTTTTTTCCTCTATAAGAAATGTTTTAAAAGAAATTAAAATTTGCTTTCATGTGGTAATGTTGAAAAACATATTCGTATGTGCATGTATGGATAAATAAAAAATATCTTTCACCACACGCTATAGAAAAGGTAATCATGGATTTATAGAATGATCAAATTGTGTTTAGTTAAACATTTAAAAGTTCAACTCATATCTCAAACATGTTACTTGTATCCCTTGGCATTATCAACATACTTTAGGGGTCGGGAAGTGTGTCTGAGGTTATGTGATGACCCAAATTGGGAACTATTGGGATATATTATGTCAAAAAATGATAAAAAATGGAATTAGAGGGAAACTATAGATATTGGTATTTAATATATCCAAAAAAACTATCCACACAAAATATTTAATCCATAAATATGTTTAGATTTTATAATTATATTTGATACTTGAGTTACCATATTATGTTAAGCTTTTTTTTTGTTTTTTCATTGAACTATCTTCTCAAGTAGCATGATTCTTATTTAGGAGTTGATAGGGAGGAATCATTAAAAATATATGAAATTCCATATTCTTATGTGTCTTTTTTTATAGAATCAATTACAATTATATGTTAATAGAAACATGAATAGTGTATAAATAATTATTTTTTACTTATTTATTATAGATGAATAAGTTTATATAACTTATTAATTGATTTATTTTATTTAGTAAACTATTTATCGATACTATCAGTTAGTTTTTTATTACTTATATATTAAAAAATGCTTCTAAAAAATTTTAAATTATATATAATGTATGAAAATTGTTACTAAAATGGAAATTAATGAGTTGGTGGGATTGGGGGTTTGGATTTAATATATATTATTTTGTGTTTATTTCTGAAATATTATTGATTTGCGGAAGGGGAAAATTAGGTAAATCTCGACATTAATAGAGAATATATCACCACCCTCACCCCTAGAGATCTATAGGAAGGACCAAATGAACATATCCTGTATGCTAGAACATATATTGATCCTCATGTCCTAGATGTAATTACTGATCTACTTCAAGTTATGTGGTATAATTTTTAGTGATGGGAAGTATCTATGGTTCCTCAATGATTTTTTGGTAGTATATCATAATAATAAATTTCTAATTTCATTGATTAACTTCATATCATTTATAAGAGTAATAAAATTCAGGATCCATAATGAGCATTTGTTGAAAAATTCACCCTTTAATGGGATGTATGTTATTTGACGGATGTTATGGTGGATAAAAAAATATACAATATTGGAAGCTGAGGAATCCTTGAGTAGACATAAGTGTTTTCCAATGTAGATGGGGTGAGATTAATATCTTCAAAACCATTATTGTGGAGTTATCCCAATACCTCTTCAAATGAGGAAACTTTTGGAGTTATTCTACTAGTTTAGGTTCATAAGACACTTTAATCCTTAGAAGATTTATTGTCTTCCATATATTGATGAGGGATTGGAATCCCCCATTAAAACTATCCTTTCAACCATCATTTTTGTTCCAAAGTTCATTTATGACATACCTTCCGATCAAAAATTAGAGGAAGGGTACTTTGAAAGAGGGAATTAGTATCTTTAAATAAATAATCAGGAGGTGAAGGAATCAAGTGTCTAAGGATGGATTAAATAAAGGTAGTGAAGGTAATTTTTACTTTTTTATTGATGTATTATATCTCTGTTTAAGATGGTTTCAATTTTCACACATTATTCATGTAATTGTGTAGTTTTATGTATGGAGTGTATTGTATTGTTTTTATTCAATAAAAATTTATTATTTGAAGACTCATGCAGAAAATGTTTTATTAACATGATGATGTTACCAATCCTATGGAAGAAAAAACTGTGGATGATGAAACTATAGAATTATTTTGGGATCAACAACATGTTGATGAAAAAAAGAAAAATTATGTAGTTTCATAGTTCAAAGTAAAATTATCAAGGCCAGAAGTCAGGGTAAAATATTTGAGGTTGGTTTGAACCAATGTTGAAAATCTATTGACCACAACAACTCAACATTCATTAGTTATATTAGGGTAGTAACTTCGATAAATGTAATGATTTATATTGACTCCTAGCCACATGTCAAACCTATAATGAAATAAAATCCTTTGGATGATATGATGACAGTGTTCCAATATACATCCCTTATTTTAATAAAAAATTATATAATGAATTACTGATTTATTTTTCATAATTACATGAATAATTCATTTATTTTAGATGATTTTTGTAAGAAATATGTCTTAATTTCCAATGTAAAGTACCATAAAGGCTTCCAAACTCATTTGAAGAAGTTAAATCTCATTGATGCTAAGGGGAAAATAAATCCCCACCCACCACTTAGTTATTTATTAAGTAGGAATCATGGACTACCATTATCAATCGTCACAATGAGAAATAATTTCAGGTGTATTTATGTCGATAATATATTATTATGCATTGTTTATTTTGTCCAAAAAATTTCGAAATTTAAAATTTAAGAAACACCAAAAGATTTATGAAAATAATGAACGTGCATCAAAACCAACTTATCCTTATTGCAAAGGAAGGATGTGGTATGATTCAATAGATAAGAAATTGGTATGCCTTTTTAATCAACAATATATGTTAAATTTTTGGATATGAAACAAAATATTTACCTTTTTTATATAATTATTGATATATCAAAATCTGAAGCCACATGTATCCCACATCATGTGCTATGGATGGTTTCTCTTGTAAATAAAGAGGGTAAATTAGTTGATGGAAATGAAAAAAACCAAGTATGGCAAGTATGTGTATATATACGAAATAATTGTAATTCATTATGATTTATAATAATATTACACAAAAATAATTATTTTATAATTTTTTATATGGGTTAGACATAGGAAGCGGAAATAGGCATACGAGAAGAAAATCGACTTTCAGTAGCTTTGATGCGGCCTGAGCACCATCGTTCTGTAAGAGGATTAGGTTTTAGAGTCTTCCTTGATATTATTTCGGGAACATAATACCACACAACGATACATAAAACATATTGAGATGATTTTAGGCACAAATAGACTCACTGAAAGATTTTATTTTTCATTCTACTTTGGAATACTATTGTATATGAAATCATCAATGAGAACCGACAGTGGAGAAAAGATCTGAACATGAACAAAATGACCCCAGTAACTTTGAGGATAGTCATTCCTACCAATATCATAACTTACCTGATGTAATCAATTTCTTTTTATTACTATTTATCATTAATATTAATCAAACAACTTTTGATAACTTTAGATTACAACAATTCGGCATGATATAGTTGTGTGTTATTTTTATCTTTAAACTCCAAAGTATTATCATGTGGTGTTGGGGATAATTTATAAAATCCTATGATACTATCTACTTTATCAAACCCTCGTAAAAATTACATGAGAGTGTTGATTGAGTTATCTTATGAGTAGAATTATATGTTTCATGTTAAACTTGATGGTCCTAAAATTACTGTGGTTGAAGCATTAATTGGGGATTTCATATCATGGCTATATAATCTCATAAAGTGTGATGAGGTACATCTTCAACATATTTATTCATATGGAAAACATGTTACCTTTAATTATAGAAGGTTTTATGTTTGGGATGATGTTACATATGGATAATTCAGTAGAGAAATGTTAGGTCAAATCAATAAAATCTAGTGAATTGACCAAGAAGAAAACCATATTCTCATAGTACCTTCACCACGCCAGTTCAAATAAACATTTATTATCATTAAAATTTCATATGGAGATCACTTTAACAATTAATCTATATCTTACATTGAATATGAATAAAATATATATAGGGATTCCTTCAAATATGTAATTGGTCTCGAGACTCTAACTAGGATTATCAAGCATCAGTGGTTCAGAATCTCCGTTGTGAATACACACATAAGGTACATTTCCACAATACGTATGTCCAAATAGAAAGATAAATATATTTATTAAAGTTAATAACTTTTCATATTTTGTATAGGAGTTTATATTACAACAATATAAAGGGATGATCATGTAAAGCATGATTTGTATTCATTAATCCGAGTATTATTTCTATGGATGAAACTACATTGAAGGAGGAAGAAATTGAGAAGCAAAATATTGATTTAGATGAATAGATTAACATAAAATCATCCTATGAATGACTTATTTTGATGCCTAAATTTCAAGGGTAAAAATATATGATCTAATCACATAAAATATATTTTTACTATTTTACTTACGTAATTGTTTTTTAAAACGCATTGGATGCAGATATCAGTAAATAGAGACACCTTGAATATTTATTTTTCAGATTATAGGCATGGAAATTAAACCAACATACCACACATTATGTGTATTGTCAGTATTTAATACACTAAAATGAACATTTTATAGATAAACATATAATTATATGTTCATTTTTTGTTTTAACAAAAAATATGTTACAATAGAGAGACATATCAATACCGCATAGATCATGGCATGAAGTCGACATCTAGAGGGATAATGCCAATCGATTATTGAAAATAGAAACAAATTAAGGTATATATATAAACATTTAACTAGAAAAACATTTCAAAAATAATTTACTAATTTTTTTAATGTTTCATCAGTGTTTCAAACAAGATAATGATATCGATTGTGGATATAATAATTTCCAACTAAATAGAGAAATTATAAATCATGAAAAGGCTATAATGACCAAATAAGTAATTTTCTAATTTAATTAAAGTTACATTAAATTTATATCATAATCAAATTTTTTAGGTATTTTCATAGTACTATAAATATTGACGATAATGGAGATACTCAAAAGAAGAAAACAATTTGATTTGAAATGAGTGGGAGGTGTACTATTTTTCAGAATGTATGCCGAAAAAATTATGTTGATCGACTGCTATTTTTTTTTTCTAGTATGAGTTATGACCTTTAAAAAATATTTGGAGTGTGAATCATTAGTTTTTGAATGATTATAAATTATTTTTTTCTGTTTCACAAGGAGTAGAATAGTAGAGGAAATCAATTTTTTTAGAAGTGCTGACTTACAAACATGAAAATTGTTGGGAAATCACCAATGAAGATGTAGTGGAAGTAGTGAAGGAATAGGTAGAGGAAGTGGAGAATGTAGAGGTAGATTTAAAGTTAGAGACATATGTGGAAGAGGAGGCATATGCGAAGACCGAGATGGAGACTAAGGTGGAGGATGATACGACACACTGGCTTGCAAACAATAAAATTTTGGGTAATAAGGAAGAATCTGGATAATACTATGATTTTGTTTGAGCACAATTTTTTAAAAGTTCACACAACACTATTCACTTAAGATAAGATCCATTATGCGTGTTTCCATTTTAAAATGACATTTTAGCGAAAAAGACACATGGTGTACTCAAAATGAGAAAATGCATTCCAATTTTTTGATGCATTAATACAATGTTCCATTAGTTATTTGGGATGTGTATAAAACATCCACAACTTAATAAGATTCATAGTGTGATTGGTATGACTCAAAGTTTCATTTTTATTCAAAATTAACATTAATATTAGTGAAAAAACAACCAACACACTAAAACCTAGGGGAAAAAGTAGGATTGTTTTGGTACTTTAGGAAAACGATCCATAAATAATTTTTGACATATAGGGATTAGTCGAACCTCAGTCTAACACACTATGTGATTTTTGTTACTGTAATAGAATCTCTTAATTGAAACTTGACATTAATTTTCATAAAAAACTAAAAACATAATCAAAACTATGAAAAAATATTCTTATTGATTTCGTACTTTAGGAAAAAATTCCATACATAATTTTTTTACATGTAAGGATCATCCTCAACATAACAAAATTCATAGTGTTAACGGTATGACTCCAAGAGTATGCCATCAGTCTAAAATTGTCACTTTTATACAAAAACGCGTCACTCCCTTAAAAATGAATAAGCGCACATGGATTTTCCTGATAATTTGGTAAAATGATTCATAATTCATTTTGTGATGTGTATGAATTAAGATAATGTCATTCCCATACAATATGCCATGAGTATGGATCAAAGTGTTTGTTTCGAGTTTAAAATGAAATTTTAGTAAAAACACAAGTGGTATACTCAAAATCAATGAAACACATTCCGATGGTTTTGATAATATAGGAAAATAATACATGAGTAGTTTGGGATATGTAGAATTAATATGTTTTTCAATATAACACATGGTGTGATTTGTATGACCCCATGTGCATCTTTTTAATTAAAATTGAAATTAACATTAGTGAAATAAAAACTAGCGTATTCAAACCCAAGAAAATTCATTCCGGTTTTTTGGTACTTTAATAAAACAATCCAGATACAAATTTTGACATGAAGCGATTTGGCACACATACAAATGAAGAATGGTGTGACATTTAAGACTAGATTTTTATATTATTAGTTTAAAATTTACATTTTATTACCAAAATGTGTCACTCACTAAAAGTATACTAAATTAATCAAATTTTCTTTATAATTTGGGGAAGTAATTCATAATTAACATTTGATGTGTATGAATCAATCTCATGTCAAACCCACACACAATTCTATCTGTTTGGATCAATGTGTGTGTTTCTATTTTAAAAAGACATTTTAGTACAAAAACATGTGTGGCGTACTCAGAACCAAGGAAACAAAATCTGAATTTTTTTTATACTTTATTAAAATTATACATGAGTCATTTGGGACGTGTAGCCTTCAGTATTTCCTCATTCCAATGCATGATGTTACTGGTATGACTCAAAGTGCATCTTTTAATCCAAAATTGAAATTAATTTTAGTAAAAAAAAAACTAACATACTCAAAACTCAGGAAACACAATCATATTATAATGGTAATTTAATACAATGATCCATGGATCATTTTTATTTTTTTGGATTAGAAACACCTCAATCTGATGAAGGGTGTGACTGGTATGACACTATGTGTGTGTTATCAGTTTAAAATTGGAATTTTAATAAAAAAAGGTTTCACTCACTGAAAACTGAGAAAAATATCTCATATTTTTCTAATAACTTGGGAAAACATTTCAAAATTCATTTTTTATTTGTCTGAATCATTCTCATTTCACTCCCACAGAATATTCCACATGTATGGCTCAATGCATGTGTTTCGAGTTTAAAATTACATTATTCTAAAAAACACATGTGGCAGAACCAAAACTGAGGAAACACATTCCAATTGTTCTAATACATTGTGAAAATGATATGTGAGTCATTTTGGACTCTTAGAATTCATCTGTGCCTCAATCTGATTCATTGTGTGATAGTTATGACTCTAGGTGGATCTTTTTATCCATCATCGACATTAATTTTATTGAAAAAACAGTGGACATAATCAAAAATAAATAATACACAGTAATATTTGTTTTCTAAATTAGTAAAATGATCCATACATCAGTTTTTATGTTCAGGGATCCTCAAACCCCAATCTGACTCACTGTGTTACTGGTAGGACTCCAAGTGTCAACTATGAGTTTAAAATTTACATTTTAATACAAAAAAGTGTCACTCACTAAAAGACAAGAAAACATTCTCAGATTGTCTTGGTAATTTGGGAAAATGAGTCATAATTCATTTTTCACATTTATGAATTAGTCTCATGTTAAACCCAAACATGATAAAATATGTATGGATTAAAGTGTGTGTTTCCAGTCTGAGATGAATTTTTAGTAAAAAACACACACGGAATAGACAAAACTGAGGAAAAACATTCCAATTGTTTTGATACTTTATGAAAACAAAACATGGATCATTTAAGATTTGAATAAATCATCATAACCCCAATAGGATCTATGGTGTGACCGGTATGGGTGAAGGTGCTTCTTTTCATTCAAAATCGACATTTTTGTAGAGAAAAAAAGAACTAACATACTCAAAATCATCAAAATGCATTTGGATTGTTTTGGTACATTAGTAAAATGATATATACGTCACTTGTAACATGTTTGGATCAACTGAACCTCAATCCATTGCACTCATTGACAATTATGAATCAATGTGTTTGTTATCTGTTCAATATTTAAATTTTAATACAGAAAATTCTAACTCACTAAAATCTCAGAAAACACACTCATATTATTTTGATATTTTATGAAAATGATTCATAATTCAATTGTGTCATGTATGAATCATTCTCATGTCAAATCTAGACATGATTCCACATGTATTGCCTAATGTGTGTGTTTCCAGTTAAAATGTCATTTTAGTAAAAAAAACAAGTGGCATACTCAAAACAAAGTAAACAAATTCTGATTGTTTTGATACTTTATAAAAACTATCCTTTAGTAATTTATAATGTTTATAAATCATTTTCACCTCAATCTAACACAGGGTTTGACCATTATGACTCCACTTTTGTCTTTTTCTTTAAAATGGACAATAATTTTAGTCAAATAAAAATAATCATCCTCGAAAACAAAGAAAATTAATTCATATTGTTTTGGTACTTTAATAAAATGACTCATGCATCATTTTTAATGTGTATAGATCTGTTATAGCTTAATTTGATGCTTAGTGTGACCGGTATTAATCAATGTGTCCGATATCAGTTTAAAATTGACAATTTAATACAAAAAGGAATCACTCATTGAAAACCATGAAAAAAACTCATATTGTCTTGTTAATATGGATCAAATATTTATAATTAGTTTTTGATGTCTATGAATCTGTCTCATGTAAAAACCAAAAACGATGCCACCTATATGGATCAAAGTGGGTGTTTCCCATTTAGAATGATATTTTAGTAAAAAACAGAAATGGTGTACTAAAAGAATAGGAAAATCTTTATAATTGTTTTGATACTTTAGTAAAACAATTAATGAGTCATTTTAGACATGTATCATTCAGTTGTGCTTCAATATGACACACATTGTGACTAGTATGACTCCATGTGAATCTTGTTTTTCAAAATTGAGATTAATTTTCGTGAAAAAAATTACTGACCTACTCAAAACTAAGGAATCTCATTCAAGATGTTTTGGTAATTTATGATAAGGGTTTATAAATCATTTTTTATTTTTAAATATTATACAAACCTCAATATGACACATAGTGTGACTGGTATTTCTCTTAGTGTCCGTTTTCAGTTTAAAATTGTCATTTTAATACAAAAAAGTGCCACTCAATGAAAAATGAGAAAACGCACTCGAATTATCTATATATTTTGGTACAATTATTCATATTTTATTTTTGACATGTATGAATAAATCTCATGTAAATACCACCCAACATTCCACCTTTATGACTCAAGTTGTGTGTTTTAAATTTAAAATGACATTTTAGTAAAAAACACATGTTGAGTACTCAAAACTAAGGAAACAGATTCTGATTGTCTTGATACTTTAATAAAATTATCCATGATTCATTTGGGACATTTGTCATTCATTCACCCCTTAATACGATGATCGATGATATTGGTAAGACTCCAAGGGTGCCTTTCTATTAAAATTTTTCATAAGTTTTAGTGAAAAAACAACTAACATACTCAAAACCAGGAAAACACTTCCAGATTGTTTTGGTACTTTAAAAAATGGACCCACACATCATTTTTTTTGTGTAGGGATTGTACACACCTAAATATGATGAATAGTGGGACTATTATGACTCAAAGGGAGTCTTTTTATTCAAAACTGACATTAATTTTAATCAAAAAATAAACTTACATACTCAAAACTGAGAAAATGAATTCCAAATGTCTTGGTGATTTTGTTAAAAGATCCAAAATTCACTTTTTATAAATTTTAATTAGTTACACTTCAATTAAACTTATGGTTTGGCCGGTATGACTCAATGTTCTCATTTTTATTCAGAATTTACATTTATTTTATTAAAAATACAAATGACATACTCTATAATAGTTTCTTGTTTTTCTTGTATTTTTGTGGGACTTTTTTTTATTTAAATTTAGTATTTTTATCTAATTTTGGTAATTTATGAGGCTATTTTTAGTGATGCGGCGTGTTTTTATAGCACACTACAACTATTTGTGGTGACACAGTGTGCTGCAGAATCAAACTATAGTTTTCACCTTTATCATTTCTACTAAATGTTCTTATAAAAGTATAATTTATCATCTCTTTTAAAGGTTCTTATCATGGTTCCCTTTATCATCTCATTTTAATGCATGGATAAAGGAATCATTTATCAGCGCTGATATTGGCACCGATAAATTATATCTTTATCAGCACATTTAATATCATTGATAAATCAAAATTTTACTAGTGAAAATAAAATCACTAATGAATCATACTTTTATTAGTGATTTTATTTGCACTGATAAAATATTTAGACTTTTTTCCCTAGAGAGGTAGTCACTGTTTTTCTAGAGCTGATAAAGGATGATTCTAGAACTGTTTAAGGGGTGTTTTGTAGAAGTGAAACATGTGTTGATAGACTTTGGAATAAATTTAAATCGATTTTCAATCTCATTTGATAAAACTAGTGCTATAAACATTTCTACGAATCCAATTAACCATTATAAATCCATGAATATAGCTATATGAAATCATTTAACAAGAGACCAGATTCAGAAAGGTAATATCCCTCTAGAATTTATCTCCTCTAAGAATCAATTAGTTGAAATTTTTAATAATCCTTTGGCTTTTGATCATTGTTAATTTATTTAATGGGAGTTATGGTTATGTGAATTTAAAGGAATTCAGTTTTTTCTTTTAATTTTATATTCATTATATTTAAATTACTATAATTATTTTATTCCGTTTATTTAAATGATTTGTGACATCTAAATGAACATATTATATTGTAATTTAATTTCAAAAAAATTTCTTATTTTATATTTAGTTCTTCATGTATTTGATTTTCAAAAATAAATATATCATATTAAAATTTATTTAAAATAATTTTTTTGTTAATTTTTCTAATTAATTTTTTTATTTTACCCCATTCAATTTATATCAAAACTAAAGAAAAGTTTCTTATATTCAATTTTCCAAAAAAATTTATGTGACCAATGTTCTTCAAATCAAACCTCTACTCTCTTAGTACTTGATTAAGTTAGACATATCATAAAATTGAATTATCACCATATCAAACCTATGAACCTTTAATCGACCTCTCAATGATGGTGAAGTTGAAGCTTGGTGATGATTGTGGTTCTGGTTTACTGTAGAACACTATGGCTAGAAGGGTGCCATGTAGACTGCTAATCAAGAATGAAATCTAAATGGAACTGACCAAATGGACTGAGTTTTTACTGAGTAAATTATTTTAATTCACTTATTGGGAGGTCATTTTCAATAAAAAGAATTTGGGCTTTTTTAAATATGGGCTCAATGAATTTATCATGATCAATGATATACAATTTAGTGAAATTTTGTACATATTGTCCATGATTATGAATGAAAAATCATTATTGTTTTCTTCTTTCATGATTATATATAAATCTTACATTAGCGTATTAATGTTGGGAACTTCTTTAATCAGATATTAACTATAAAGGATCATGAAGACCCTATCAGGTGACTAAATCATTTCATACACTTATATATTACATTATTTTGTATGAATATTCAATACATATCATAACAATACATTCTCCAATTCAATAAATATTTATTTTATTTTTATACATGATACCTAATCGTTTATTTCAGGAAGGATCTTCAAAATATCCCTAAATTATCGTCTAATATAGTACACTTCTTAGAAATACCACATTTAAAAACATTATACATAACATGGGGAAAGGAAATATAAAAAAGAGCATGTCATACTTTCAATAAGTGTAAAACTAATAGATATCAAATAGTTATCCCAAATGATCATAATATATTGACAAGGTTATGATTACATTATCATAAAATAAAATAAATATACCCATTCGTTAAATTATCATTATTCATAAATCATGGCCTAAGTATTTTTCCGAAGAAATTAAACAAGAAATTGTTTCTTAGAATCATAAAATTTAAATCATAATCCATTAAAACATTTCATAAGCATAATACATCAATATCATGATAAATTAATTATATAACTATATCATTTGCCAAGGAATGAAAAAAAATTTCAAAAAAAATTCTTAATTTCACCATAGAATTTCACATGAAAAAGTAATATGTTTCAAAAAGGTTTTATCATAACATAATTAGACCTTGAGAAAGAGGCGAGTTTCATAGAATCATCCTTAAATAATCATCATCGTCATAAGTCAACTAGAGAATTAAAGTGGACTGTATCAAAATATCATATTCATATTGAATCATTCCAATCTATAATGGATTTTGTAATATATGAAATATAAGTTGAAAAAATAATTCAATCCTTTCATTGTAAATATGAGAAAATTTTCATTTATTTTCTAAAAAATTAACCAAAAAAACTAGAATATTGGGAAAATAATTTCAATAAAAACAACTAAGGTATTTAATGGAATATTCAAATAAAATTTTATTCACAGTGATATTAATTTATATTCATATCATATATTATAGAAGAAAATATTCCTTTTAGACTTTTGTAAAACGTCAAAACTGAAGACTTGTTTAGAAAAATTTCAAAAAGATTAATTTTTAAACATTTGAAAATAATTTCAAATGTAGTGAAAAATATATTTTATGACAATAAAAATTATAGGTAATAAATTTTATAAAATAATTTCTATGATTTTGAAAATGGAAGAAAACTTTTAGCATCCAAAGATAAAATAAAGAAAGATTTTCTTTAAAACAAATTTCCTTGTCATTTTATGGTTAAAAAGAGAAAAATAGTAATAATAAATAATTTTGGAATAAATAACTACAGTGGAAGAATATTTTTTTAATGGATAATATACATGTAATTTCTATTAACATAAATATAGCATATCTATTGACAAAATTAATATTGATTGTAACATAAGTGCAAACCTAATGTTTCATCTTTCTTCATACTTTTACCAGTATTCTACATCGTATATACATATATATATATTACCTATATTATAGATCCATATTAATAAATAACTTTCTATTAATTGTTACTTTAGAATTTATAGTGATAATTTTATTAACAATTTTATCTTAAAAATGAACATTTAGGTAAAAAATAGACAATTTTCCATATGTGTTTCAGTTCGATGGTTTTGGTACCTATACATTGTTCATGGTTCCATAATCCCCATAATATTAAAAAATAAATTAGTATTATATTTATTCTTTATAAATAAAATTATAATTATTTCTTAAATGTAGTAATTAAAAATGAATTACATCATTTGGTGTGGATATTATTCTGTTAGCAAGAATAAGTGACGATTCAACTTTTCAGAGGATGGAATGAGTCTAAGTTAAATAATAAATCAACTTAAATAAATATTAATATATCATAAACATCATATATATTAATTAAATATATCTTTATTACCATCCATGTAAAATGTAATTTAAAAATGAATCAAATCGCTTCATGGAGGTGTTAGTTCACATATACACATGATCAACATTATCATTTTCCAAATAATGGAATGATAAAAAGGTAGATAATACATTATAATTATAGAAGAATAGTTATGTCCCAAATTTCATTTATAAATATTATATCTATCATAATAAGTGTCCATGAATTATGGTTTTTGATAATTATATATACCTCTACATGGAGGTGATACTCCAAACGTACGCACGTGCGATACTTTTATACACCATTTGATGGAAGGTAGGTGGAAAACAGTTAATCAATAAACATAAAAATAATTAATTATATTGATTATACATAATTAATAATTTTAAATTGGATATTTTAATTTTATTTTATGTATATGAAAAAAGTTAAATTTAATGTACTCAATTAAGAGTTATACCTCTTGGTTGGGAAAACTCGTTGAACGTACACATAGTACCTTGAAATGATGGTGTTATGATTAAACAATGACCTGTAGGTAATGTGAAGGGATTTTACTGAGGGATTCAAAAAGTATATAGATTAATATATAATTCAAATAAATTGTGAGTAAGATATAATAGGTTGTATCCATCTAATAGAGAGACAAAGAGAGAACATACCTGGAATTTGTAAAAAGATTAAAATATAATAATGTATTAATAATGTTAGCTGGAAAAAAAGAAAAATTAATAAAATATATTACAGATAAGGTCAAAATACCATCAAAATATCAATAAAATAAACCATTTTGTGATATTTGAAACCATATCCCTTTGTTTACCCCATAGCCTGGTAAACCTATTTTAACCATAACTGTGGTTAAAAAAGTGTGAAGGTTTAACTATTTATAATGGCCATAATTATGTTGAACTTATTAAAATATAAAAATTGATATGAATAAAAATATTTATTTCCTTTTATAATACTCCATTTTAATAATCATTATAAAATTATTTCAAATATGTGTGAAAAATGAAACGAAATAATTTATATCAGAACTAATTTTTAAGCATAAAATTTTGTTTATATAGATTCGGTATAATGTAAAAACTATAATTTGAATTTTAAAATATTTTAATGAATATATTATCTAAAAATTGAATTAATATCATTCATAAATATATACTAATTTAATTTATTATGATAAAAATAAATTGTTCACATTAAAATATTTTTTTTGAAAAACATCTATTTTTACCATAAAATGAATTTATTTTAATATACAACCAATTTAAAACAAATTAATTAATTTTTTGAAAAATATAAAAATAATATTTCATAATTTATTTAGTCCAATTTATAGCCACCGACTCAATGTATATGCAATAGCTTCCAAATCAAATAATCATATAATAATGGAATGTCACGGTTCTTTTAAATAAGATGTTGTGTGTAATGAATTTTGTCGATGAAATTAAATTTATTTAAAGAGAAATATATCTTAAAATCTCAGGGTGTTACATCATACCACAATAAAATGAATTTTAACCTTGAAATTCCATCACTATGATAAATAAAATAGATGATACTTATTCCTTATCAAATCATTGGGTTCCCACAGTACTTACTCAAATTTATGGTGTCAGTACAAAAAATTGACTCATTAAGAAGTCTCACTTCACATAACATTCTCTATTCAATCAAAAATTTACACTGGTTGTTACATATAAGATAGATTATTCAATATTGGAACAAACAATATGTTCTATACATTTCAATGATTAGTTATGTAATTCCTCAAGATAGATACATGAAAATAATCGTGATCTTGAGAGATATTCCGTTGATGCCTCAAGCGATAAGAAACCATCCTGTTATAATAATGAATATTAGAGGGACCAAAATATCAAGTGATTGGCATAAAAATATTATAAAAAATAATTACATTTTTCTATGGATATATTCATAGGAATTACTCATCACAAACATTGAATTCAAAATCTATCCGATAATTATCAACATAAATCATCTGTCACTTTGATATTCCTTGATATACTACTGAATATCTCTAGCCATCTCTTACATTTAGCCTTATAGCTCAGGTCCCAATATATTTATTCTTGTAACTTCATCCCAAAATGTTTTATTTCAACACATCCTTCTATACTATTATTCATAAGGATCCATATGAATGCACAAGTGAGAGCTTTTATTGGAAAATAATTCCACCAATGAAAGGTGTTGAACCCCACCACCATAAAAATAAATAGAACAATATCTAAACATATCATATAGGATTTTATTTCTCCTATCAGACTGAACATCTACCTAAGGATGATATACATTGCTAATTTAAAACATTGTATTCAAATCATTATAATTAATTCTCTATAAATTCAAGGTAAACCTCAAAACTAGACTAGATGAAATAGAATGTGGTAATCAAGGAAACCTTAATACTTCTATAATTTATATCCTACACATCTGATCAAATGATAAATATTATCTATTTAAAATTAAATATACTAATTTTATAAGGTGACTGATTATAATTCATATTACATTTTCCACATTATATGTTTAAAAGAGTTCGATGATAAAATCCATAGAAATGTTTTCCTATTTCCATTATAGTATGGGTAATGGTTGTGACACCACCTTAAATTTTTTTTCCTCGTCCTTAATTTTTTATCTTGAAAAGAATCAAGATATATAATATTAAATAAAATATTTCATCATATCCCACCTGAAATATAATTTTAGATATATATAAAGAATTTTACTTATAGGATAAATGGAAAATGTTGATGTACGAGAATAATCCAATAGGATCTTCTTTATGAATGAAAATAATGGAAAAAATACTTAGTTATTAAACCCGATAATTCCATAAAAGTCGTGGTTGAACATAGGAACATTCCTCACATCTTTATAAAGTTCCACATACTCCTTTTGTACCTCTTTAATCCTCAAATGGATGGACGATTGGATATTCATGTGAGAAATATAGGATATATTACCTTTCCCCACGATTTCAAGATTTATCTTATGTAACCCCTTAAATATTGGATCTCCATCAATCTTCATAAAATAAAAAACTCATGGTCTTCCAAACATAGATCATCAGAAACCATGTTCATCATCCTAGGGTGGTAGTGTATTGACTAATCATGAACTCCAATCTACTCCACCCTCCTCATTTAGAGGATATTCAAATATTTCTTCTTGACTATATAATTAAATATTTTCTTATCCATATATATATATATCAAAAAATTAACCTTAAATTTATTTCCTCTAATTTTTTATTCTAAATAATATTGTTTCCTACTCTGAATCATGAGATTAGTAATTTTTCTCATTAATTTTTATTTTCCAGGAGGCCTAATCTATCAAAATATAATTATTCCTGAGAGCACATCCTATTACCTTCTTTAATGCATCAGTAAATATTAAAACCCTTTTAAACTATTGGTTAACTTAATTACAATTGTTCTAACCAACCTCATTTTTATATCCTTTTCAATTTTACTCACACTCATCTGTCCGACGAAAATTGGATCCCTTATAATTGAACTTGGTTATTGGGTTAAGGATCCATGGGAAATAATTCTGGAAAATATTGGTGGAATCCTTCCAACCCAACACAAATATGAAATAGGGGTATTAAGAATGATCTAGACAATTTTTTATCAAATTTAATAATTTATGGATCCACAAATATACCCTCATTTGAGATTATACAACCCAAGAATGTGAATTTATTTAGAAAATATTTACACTTGATAATTTTATCAGATAGTGTCTCCTTCATCAGGGACTTCAGTACAATCCAAAAATGTTTTCCATGACAATTATTTTACTTAAAATATTTTATAACTTAATTTATAAATACATCTAAAAACTAATAAAGGTAATCTCCAATGACTTTGTTCATTATGTTAATAAATATAAATGGGGAATTGGAAAATCCAAGACAAATCATAATAAATTCCAAATGGACACACCTTATATAGTAGGTTTCCTTGGATATATCTTATGTATTAACACTCAATTGATAATATATTGAATGAAGGTAAATAATAGAATAATATTTGTCTAAAAATAGTTAATAAATCCATTCATCAATATAGGAAAAGGTGTTATTTTTCTTAATTATTACCTTATTCAGTTTTACATAATTCATGAAAAGGAACATGGACCCATAATTCTTTTTATAAAAATTAATATGTTTTCCCCATAGTGTCTCACTAAGACATATGAATCCATTTTCATGATTCTCATGAAGTTTCGTATTCAATTCTTAAAATTTAATAAGATTAAATCTATATATAATAATTGAAATAGGAGTAGCTTAAGGTATGAGTTTTATTGAAAACCAAACTGCATTATTTCAGGTAATACTATGAATGTATTCCATAAATAAATCAATGTAAACAAAAAAATATTCATATATTTGTCATTTAGTTTCTATCTAACAATTTGAGATAAATATCCCTCGAGAATGGGTAGTATTACCCATACTATGGAAGTAACTTCTATTCAAAGTTAATATTTATCCTCTTATTAAAAACCAATCATATCTAGATATGGAATATCAAGGATGTCTTCCATTCCATGAAATCTAATATGGGATCTATATAGATATCACAAAACCACACCCAAAATAAAAAATATCAGCAAGAGGCTGAATCGCATGATTTTTAGGAATTTTATAGCCATAAAATTATATTAGATAGAAAATATAAACATGAGATAAAATTAAAGGAAAATTATATGTTTTTACTACTAACTAAACATATAATCCTTGAGTAGGTGGCATGATAAACAAAGAAAACACATCTTATACAAAATAGTGGGTATAACAGAATAAAATAATACATCCTGAATTCTAGAGTGGATGGTAAGTGTACCATTCACTACATTTTTCTCATGACTCGTTTCTATAGTCTCCATCACACGAGATTACCACAATCTCTAGTCCTAAATGATTACTGATATTTATTATCTTCATTAAAACTTATTTTTTGCATTGTTTGATGTAATTCTTATACTACATCAAATTACAGAATTAGAGTGTGGATGGAAAATTCATTTTTTATTTTTCACCATTCTTTTCATTGACTAGCCTCTAAACATAACATCAAAATTCTTTTTTCAATGACCATATTTTTCAATAGATAAAACATTTATAAAAAATAATAATTAAATTTTCTCTATGATTATTTCTACACTTCAAACATTAATGAAAAATAAGTTTCTTACTCAGTGTGATTTATAATTATAATTTCCATTAAATTCCATATTTTTATATCTTTTATCTAAAAACCCTAAGAATAATTTTACTCTATAATTGAAAATTATTTATTGACATAGTATTGAACTATTTTTTCTTAGCTATAAAATTCTATTATATCTAATGCATGTTGGAAATTTTGTCCCAAGATAGTTAAGAATCATTCACATTTTCTATTCCAAATTGATTGTAAATATAATAGAATACCCTTCAAGTCTAATGAAATTTTCTTTATAGGTACTAATTGATTATTAATCCGTCTTAATTAGTTTAAATAATTCACTTTCTACATTTTTGGTAAATATTATAAGGAAATATATTAATGAAAAACACCTTCTTAAAAACATCCCATGTCATTGTGTCAATTTTATCATCATGATTTGTATTATTAATAGGCGTACATCATTGATATTCTTCACCTTCCAAACTATATACCTATTGTGAAAACATTCCTTTATCCTAACACTTGAGTATAGAAGAATATTTTTTGAGTTATTGATCAAATAATTAGTAAATTTTAGATCATAGATACTACTAATGTATAGAAGACATTTCTTCATTAAAGGTTCAATAGTGAGTTGTTCCTTATTTACTAATTTTGAAGATCAACATGATTAAAATTATAGTTTATAACTAATTATATTTGAGTGATAATAGACATAGTATATCACATCCCATTTCCTTTTTAATTTTTTTCCTCATGTGCATGGTCATTTCATTTCCCATCACATTATATATTAACCCTATTCCTCCTAGATCTAGTCATCAACTAAGACCACAAATCATAATGAGAGTGTAAATTCCCCAAACCTAATAGCCTAGAGCATGTTTTTATGTTATCAAAATGGAAATAGATTCAACATATCATATATAGATAAACTGAATAGATTAGTAGTATTGGAAAACTATATACGTAACATATCTCATATTCCATAAGAAAATATAAAATAAAGTACATTTTTAATGTAAATAGTCAATATTCTTGAACTCATTCAAATATTCATCCATCACCTCCTAGGAAAAGGAAAAAACACAGGTGATCTAAAATTCCTAGAATGGTTTATTTAATCATGGAGATATCAAGTATAATTAAGTCATTATAAATATATAATGGTTAATAAATACAGACACATGATTTTTAATCAATAACTTGAGTGAAAAAATTCATCAATGGGGAATGTCAATCCAGTAATATCATGGATAATAATAACAAAATTTTCAATGATGGAAATGATTAATATTTAATGTATATATTTTAGACATCATTATATCTATACTGTAAAATAATTATGAAAATATAGTTTAATTAACGGGAAGGTGTACACTATTAATCCATTTAATGAAAAATTATTTATTTATCTTATGAGACCAGTCATTTCATTTAAAATTATTTCCTTATATATTGAATAATCAAGTTGATTTATAAAATATATGTATTATCAATAATTATGTGTATTAAGTAAAGAGTAATGATTTATCATGTTTTTCCCATATCAAAAGAAAAACGGTCATAGTAAAACACCTTATATTGAAATGATATAAAATTTAAGACAATAATAATATCCATTATATATAATTTAGATATTTAAGGGAAATTTAATGTCCAATGGGAATAATAATGTTAATATTTCAAGGGAATTTTGATGACTATAAAATTAATTAGGGAAAAGAGATGACAATAAGATCATTAGAGCTATATGTTTTGTAATAAAAAAATGTCCTCTAGAAAAATACTGAAAACATAAGTGATCTTTTAAAATGGTATTTCTATAAAAAAAAATTTAAAAAAAAATTAAAAACATGTATAATAGTCAATATATTGTAAGACGATTATAGTGGTGTTGAATTATGTCAATCTTATATATCTTAAAATCTATCCTTTTAAATTTTGTAAAGAAAAATGAAAACAACCCTTTTAAAAAATAGAACGATTCATTTCAAAATGTGTAAAAATTCATGGATAAAATAAAAGTTCCTTGATAAATTATTTTAGGAATAAAATATATATATATATATATATATTAAATATATGGAAATTAAAGTAGAATATACCTAATGAAGAGAAAAATATAATTAGGATTGGTTTTATACATTTCTTTGCATGATTCAATTGAAAAAGAGAGTAAAAGATAGAGTAAAATATATAAACACCTAAAATATCAAGACGATATAAAATTTATTGTTTTTTAAAGGATATATCATAACACTACATCAATGAAAATTAAGTCAATCCAAATAAAATTATATTGTAAAATAAATCATTACCTATTTTGTAACATTTAAATTGAAAACCCTTGAATGAAAAATAAATAAATTGAATCATTAATAATAATTACTAAATATATAGTCATCTTAAATATTTCAAATGGGTATTATATAAACCTCATAAAATTAAATAAGTTCAAAATATAAAATATTTCTCAATAGAATAGAAATTGCATGACATGTCTTACAAAGATCAAACCCCTAAAATAATAATTAATCAATTAATTATAATGAGTATAAAATTTAAATAGATCTAAATAAAGTTTATATAATAAATAAATAAAAATTCATTATACCCTTAATATTTTAATATAAAATACATGAATAATTAATATTACCTAATGAAATGAAATTGAGTTATGAAACACCTTCCCACCTGGTGACACTCAAGTCAAATAATATTCTATTAAATAATTCTAATTAAAAAATAAATACCATGAAGTATGAATAAATCCTAACATGACATGTAAAATGGGTAGTATAAACACCATATTATAGAAACTATATTCATAATAATGAAATATTCCATAGTGAAGGAAAATTGAGACAAAATCCCTAACAAATATCGTACCATCAAATTGAGAATAAAATTTTATTAAAGAAAAAAGAAAAACAATACCTGAAAAAATACAAACAAGAAACACCAAACAACCATAGTGTAAGGCTATGGTGAAAAGGAAACCAAATAAACAAAAACCTCCCATTGAAATAGGGTGGGATCTGGAAGACAAGTAGAAGTTTCTGCATAAGGAATACCGCAATAGAAGGCTTCAGGACACCCTATGTATATGCATGATCGTCTCGTCAGCAAAGACTCCAAAACCAATCAACGAAGAAAACTAAAAGCCTCCATAAATGTCATCAGCTGACTTCTTCGGATCATGCACTTCTCCTATGATAGTACAATCAAATTGAGTATAAATAAATGAATTAATTATTTGTATAAAAAGTAAATAAATATAAAAAATTTAAATATAAAAAAAATCATTACATACATAACAATATAATATCAAATACAATGAATAAGTAATATAACTAAACGTAAAGAAATTGAGTTATCAAACCACTAACCCAAACTCTGACCAATCATGTACATTCTATATCTTTCTAAATAATTAAATTATGTTAATAATTTTGTTGCTTAAAAAAGTTTTCATGTGTATTAATCCTTTATTTTTATCCATGTTATATTTAATTTCTTATAAATTATGTTCATTCTAGTTGTTTTGGTGATATTCAAATCATAATTCCAAAATTACATCTGTAGTTTGACTATCAAAAAATAGGTCATTATTCCATCATTACCATAGTAATTATAATGTAATAATTATAATTTTTATATATCAATTCTAAATTTAAAACAAAAAATGAATGATGGTTATGAAAAATTATTTATATTAGAATCATGGAGATGGTAGACCATATGTACGCATGAGTAACATTTGAAATTTTCAATGATCGTGATGGTAATAACAAAATTATTATTTGATAATAAAAAAATTAGAACTATTACGTAAATGTAATTTTATTTTTTAAAATAAACTCATATAAAGTAGTCAGCTGATGTATTTACAAAAAATAAATCACATCATTTCATGGAGGTGGTAATCCACACGTATGCACAAATGATGTTATCAGTTTTAAATGTGTGGAAAGGTTAGATATAGTATAATATTTTACATTTTAAAATTTATTCGTATTTAATGAATATAATATATATATATATAGTAAATCCATAATTGAAACCATCATTGAGAGGTGGTGATAGAAAATGATTTACATGGGTTTGTGAACATTAGTCCACCGTAGATATGAATGAAAGTTTCATTTCCAATGTTATGAATGTGTAGATGGATATTTGGTAGTAAATTAACAAAAAAATATTAGTATATGGTAGATACTGATTTATTATACCTTCATGTTTGAATATAATTTTAATGATTTGGAATAATTAATAAAACAAAAACACTCAGTTTAGAGCGATACATCTTCTTCAGAGAAATTATTTAGGTTTACACCAAAATCTATCCTAGAATTGTTTTATAATAAAAAATGCCTTTAGGGAATTAAAGGATAATTAAAGAAGGCATTTTCATAGGTATATTCTATAATATACCACGTATTTATAAAATAATACTTCTTCATATCTATTAATATTTATGAGTTAGATATTAATTTTAATTAAATGGGGAATCTTTTTCTGATAGCATAGTCGACATGAAATAATGGGTTTCTCTAAAATATTATGTTGCACATAAAACCGAGTTATGCCAAAAATTAATACATTGCTAATATTATTATTTTAAATGGTAGTTAATGCCTAAAATTATATTTTTCAGAATAAGATAAAATAAATATATTGTGTTTAAAAATTATTTTTAGTTTTTTTTATATTCATCAACTAAATATTAGAGGATTAAAATGAGATTAAATCAAATTTTAAGCATAAAATACTTTAATATTTTTAAAAGGTTGTTTTACCCCCTTTGGAAAGAGAACCCTTTTTAAATAAATGTTTTCACATTTATATGTTCTATAAGAAAAAATAATCTTCTTTTTTGGATTAGAGACATCCAAATTAACCTTGGTTGAATTATTGGAATTTTTCAGATAAAAATAATATTTTAATGAATAGTCAAAAATACTGCATTTTAATTGAAGACTACCTTTTCACCTAATGTATTTTATAGTTATGTTATCCTTTTATTTGTTGTTATAGTGTAATTAAATTAAGTTTTTGTTATTAAATCCAATGTTGGTAATTAAAGTAGTTTCACATTGAAATTTGATATAAACACATGTTAATCTTTTGATGGTTATTACATAAAAACATGTGTCCTATTTTTAACGACGGTAATTAATTATATATTAATTAATATAACTTATGTATTTTTAATTTTGAAAAAAAAATCCATATTAGGATTAATATGGTACAAATTATTTAAATATTTTCTTTTTATTTTTGGAAATTATGAATAGTAACTTTGGTAATTTTAATTAACCAAGGTTAATGGTAAATCAGGTAAATTATGGTCACAAACATTATGATAAGGACAAAATAATAACCATAACACCTACGAAAATCCTATTTTATGAATAAAATTCGACCCTTATAACTTAATGGTGAACCATTATTCATTTAATGGACTCTTTCCCTTGAAGGTGACATAATTATTATTAAAACAAAAGAATGTGACAACATGTTGCTCTCTTATCTCTTATAAGAATAATAATTTTAACATAGTGATAAAATTAATGAAACTATGAAATGAAATAGTCTCTAGAAATCTAATGAAATTATCTACTTTTTGTGAATTTATTTATATTTTTTAGAGATTAAAAAATTATCATAAATATTGACCCAACCGTGATATAGTAATTATTTTATTAAAAGAAATATCAAATTAATTATATTATAAATATTAAAATAAATATTATATGAAATAATTTATGTCATAAAAAAAATTTATAGGCTAATATGAAATATTGGGAGGCTATAAAATGTTTTTTTCTTAGTTATCTTTCTGTTTTATTTCATTTAAATTCAATGAAATGAATAGCGTACAATATGATATAATTGATGTTTTTTAAAAATATAAATTTATTAAATTATTTGAAAATACTTAAAAACTTTTAAAATTGAAAAATTACTATGATAAGATCTAAAAGTTAATTAAGTGTCCAATTATGGAAAACATACCCCATATATGTAAAATTAATAGCCTCTTAATAAATAAAATGATGATAATACAATTAAACTTAAAAGAGAATAATTATGTGTAAATTGAAAATATAAAGTTTAAAATAAAACCAGTTCATATGAAAACATTATTGGATATTATTATTTCTTCCTATCCTAATATTATCATTGATATGTCTCATGTTGGAGCCTATTGGAATAAAAAAATAATTTTTTATTAATTTAAAATTTTAATAATTTTAAGGGTTCCCCTCCCCTATCCTATAAAAGGTACCCACTCTTCTCTAATAATAACACTTCCAAATCCTTGTGGATTATACAAGATCAACTCAAACCCCTTACAAGAAACCCTCCAAACATTCTTGAGGCCTTAGTTTAGGCAGAATACCCTTCATTGATGTGTTAAGTTGGTCTTTAAGGATGATCTACCAAAGAAGTGGTATCGATTTTTTAAGTATTTCAATTTTATTTATTCTTCCAATTCCTTCAAGTCTCCTCCAATGATGATGAGATAATATCCCAAGTATCCTAAATATACTCTGATTTCATTATTTTAATTTCATCAGCTAAAACAATATATTATTCCATCAAATGGGAAAAGAATTAATCATTCGTGCGTACATGTGAATTATCACCTCCACGAACCGATTTAGTTCATTTTCAATTATAATATATCATGACTAGTTTTAATGATGGATTTAATATTAATATGTGATATTAATGATGTATTTATCACTTTATAAGAAAAATATTTCAATTATGTTCTTACCTTTAATGTGCATAGATACAGTAACTCCATTCACACGTACGTGTGAACTATCACCTCCATGAAGAGATTGGAATTTTTTTTATTCACCACATTACTTGTATGATATATATAAGTATAACTCAATGATTACTATGATTTTAATAATATTTTTATAAGTCTTTAAATTTAAAATAATAATTACCGCATTTCAATAATGGTCAATGAAAAATGAAGACGTTACTCTTGCGTACGTACGTCCTACTATCTCAATCAATATAACATTCTTCATTTTTCATAACCATAATGAATTGGATGACATAAAAAATATGATTAATTTATAATTTTGATTATTATTTCATGAATTCTATTCTAGAGATGACGGACTTATAACCACCAGTACTAGTGACATCAAAACCATGTATATTTTCAACTCAAGTACCAAATATCGACAAAATGTCTTATATAAACATAAATAATTATGTAATTTTAATAACATGATAATAAATGATATAAATGAAATATTAAACATGAAAAAGTTTTCGAAGTAATAATAAATTAACCGATGTTTATTTTTCATGAATATAACAGTTGTATGTGACGAGTCAGACTAATGGTAAGGGACTTCGTCTCAATCTCCATTCATTTAGGCATAATTTGACATTATAAAACTCATTATTTTTTACGGTGTATAATAAACCGATTTTACTTTTAATTTCTATAAATGGTTTTCAAAATGAAACTTTTTCTATGAATCATTTTACTAAATGAAAAAAAGGAATGTTTTCTAAACATACACGGTGAAAAAAACCATTCCGCCGCCCTGACCATTCTCTGGTATTTGGATTCCTCTATAAGCAGTACTTTTTAAAAAAAAAGTAAATACCATATTCCCTTTTCTATATTTTGGTATTTAAAATGGTTTTTAGAATAGATTTATTATATCATTATCTTGAAATGATATCTTATGATTGCAATGCTGAAATTTTATTTTTCCTTTATGCTTGATTTATGGGTTCTGATAATTTTGTGGTTCTTGGGAATTGTTTATAAATATGGGTTGTTCCATTATAAATGGAGGGAAGGTAAACCCATGATATCTCTCCAATTCATTGGGTAATGATATGGATTTAAACAGTAATATTTATCCTAATCAATTTCGGGAATATAATGTGATTGGTATTCCAAACGTAATCGTGAAGGTTACTCCATATGTATCTATGAAAACTATAATGTAAGTATGATATAGATGCCATAAATTACCTTTATAATTTATCATTTCTATGAATATTTCACGATTCTTATGAATTAATGGGTTTATAATTATTCATGGACTAACATTTTTATTTATTATTTTATCCCTTACTATTTTTTTTTCTCATCTCTAAATTTTAAAATGATTTTATAGGGTATAAGGATGAGTAAGAGAAATGGATAATTAAAGAATATTTTTATCAAGAAAATAAATCATGTTTTATTTATAAAATTGTTTCCTTTGGTGGAATAATGGTAACTATTTTGATAGTATCCTTTTTATGATAATGGGATGATATGTATTAATAATGGATTAATTTCTAAAACTATAAACCTAACAATATCCATAATGTGAATTATTCACTGAAATCATTATTATGTAATGTTTAATGGTAGGTCCTTATAGTTGGTATTGTAGGTTAGTTTAGATAACTCTAAGGGTTGGGATATTGTTAATAGAATATCCATTTATTATTTTTAATTTATGGTCAATTTGATAGGATACAACATTTAAACATTACCACATTTCCTTGTCTTTGATATTTCTGTTCAGAATTGTCTTTCATAGAGGAAATAGGGAAGACGTGGTGAGAAGACATCCAGAGGAACAAAACTTCCAAATCCACATCCTAAGATGGTCAGACTCAGAACTAATTTTTTTTGTAGTGATTGAATAGTTGAATGAAGCTATAAATGGTGGTGGTATCCTTGCGCGAGATCTTCTAGATCAACCATGGAGGAACATGTCGGTAGTGAATAATTTCATAAGGCAACTTCCTCCCTCATTCATAGGATCATATGAACCTGTTCTAGATGAAGAATGGATTAAATCCCTAGAAAATATTTTTGATGACATTGTATAAGGCCCAGCCTTAAACCTTACATAATCTTGAGTTATCACATGATTACACGTTGAGGATCTTTTTAGGTTTAGAGTTTTAGAGAATTAGATCATGAAACTTGCATTACATTCCACATTTAAACAAATTGGTTACATAAAAGATAGTATTCATTCTTCCCATCAACAGAAACATATTGAAAATAAAACATGGATTCTTTCTTGACACATCCTTGACACTATCATCACATCATGTACCATTTCCTTGACCTGTGAAAAACATTTCAAAAACTTGGGATGAGCATAAAAAGCTCAGTAAGGGTTATAAAAAATATGGAAAGGAAACATGAGTTTATATATACATAAGAATGAAATCATACTTTACCCATAAAAAAAAGGCACTTTAACATACCTCATCAAACCATGAATAAATCATAGAAATCATAAGACATAAAGGTAACTTGAGGCATTCATAACATTCTTACGTAGGGAGTAACCCTCTTGGTTACGTTTGGAATACCCATCACAGCATATTCCCTAAATCTCTTCGGAGAAACCTTAATGTTTCACTCCTTCGCGTTACCCAATGCATTGGAGAGCTATATCGGGCTCACCTTCCCTTAGTGTATCATGGAACCACCCGTTTTCATAATAATTCCCAAGAACCTCAACATAATCATATCACATAAAACATGCATAAAGGAAACATAACATTCCCACCTTTCAATCAAAAGATATCAATACAACACATTGATATAAAAACATTATGGAAACCATTTTCAATACCATAATAAAAGAAAAGTAATACATGGTATTTATTTTTCTTTTAAAAAAGAAGGTATGGCTTGTAGAGGAAGCTGAAACTCAAATAATGGTCACGGCAGCGGAGAAGTCGTTGTCACCGCATACGTACGACAAAAACATTCCCTTTTGTCGTTTAGTAAACGCTTCGTATAAAAAATATTCCTTTTTAATAAACATAAAAGTCAAAGGGGTTTATACACCGTATAAAAGAATGTTGTGTATAAAACAAAATATGGCTCGATGAAAGGAGATTGAGACGAAGTCCCATACAAAGACGGTATCCTTGGTTTAAGGATAAATCAATTACATAATTATGTGTGAAAAAAGAATACACCAAATTTAAGTGAATATTAAGTGTAAAATAATCAAAGGTCATTCACACATATTCAAAGGATGACATATTCAATAACTACATGTTGAACCCAAAGAAATCAAAATTGGGTTAAAATGTTCCCTTGGTAAAATTCGACAGCCTAACGGCGTCACTTCAAAAATTCAGAAAATGAGTTGATGAGAGATAAAAAGGGAATCTCATCACTTGGACATAAAATTTAAATCAATCAGGATATAGAAGAACATATCCCAACATAATAGTATGTGAATTAAAAGACATAACAAACGAAGTCTTTTAAAATGAGGAGGGTGAAAGGTTCCATTACCGACTTGGGTAACTTTCGAAAAGTACACGCCATTGAAGACGTGTCATAAAATGAACATGTAAATACCCATAAATTGAATTATATTACAAAAGGAGTGTAATAATGGGAAGTACATAAACCACTCAAATGAAATTGTGGAAAATGTAGCATAAATCTCACAGGAATAAAAGTGAGATGAGAAATCCCTTACGAAAACTCGGCAGCCTTACGGCGCCACTTAAAACTTCCAAAATGGAATGATGAGAGAAAATAAAGTCTCTAATCATATGAAAATAATAAGTAAAGTGGGAGTAATAAAAAATAAAATCCCAATCATAATAAAGATGATCTTAAAAGGAATGACATAAAAGAGTTTACTTAAAAAGAAAAGGAGGTGTAGGATCCCTTACCTCATATCCGACTTGACCCGACCGTTCTTTAATCTCCTGAATAATTGACTTGAGTAAATTTCTACTTTCTTATGAACCTTATTAAAGTTCATTATTCCTTTTATATCATTTATTTCAGTGTTATAAACATTATGTAATCATTTAAGTTAATAATGTTTGTTCTTTCAATATTTTGTTCTTCAGTCGAAAATGGACTTCTTACAATTACATGTTGTTTGTGTGGTCAAAGGTTCATTATATCCAGAATGATATTCATGATTTGGATATCATATATATCATATATATCCAGCATATACATGTATTTATAATATTACATAATAATTTAGAGGTAAGAAATGAAATGCACCGTTCATGGAGACGGTAAGCCGTACGTACGCATGAACGCTACTTTCATTTCTATCTCATAATTTAATGGAAAGAAACAATAATGATATAGAGGTATATTATAATTCAAGTTTAAAAACATATATAATAACTTTAAATCCATTCTTTATATGTCCCACGTATGGCATTAACGAATCAAATCACTTTGAGGGGGCGGTAGTCCGCACTTCCTAAAATGAAATTATCGTGTTTACCCATAATGGAAACAATAATGGTATGCCATAAATGAAAAATACAGAAGATTAAGGAAATAATAAACATATTATATATAATATATAAAAATAGTGACATCATAATGTCCACCTTTGAAGGTGTTAAATGAGTATTGAACAATCATCGTTTCGGGAGGTAGAATTTCGCCATCCACGGAAACCTTATGTTCTTTAACCATTTGATGTAGTTGCGTGAGATTTTAGCTCAAATAAATATTATAAAAACATCCTATTATATTTAAGATACTGGTGTTGTTACAAAGTAAGTAAATAAAAAGAGTTTAGGGGGTTGGAGAAGCAAAATAAAACAAATGAACATGAGAGAATGAATTACCTTTAAAAGTGTAACTCCTTTTGATTTGAGCCTAAAGGCTTCCATTGAAAGGATTATGCCCAAAGGGAATCCTCTAGGATGAGGAGAGGGATGTGGAGAGAGTAAATGGGCAGGGTATGGCCGAGACAAAGGCTTGAGGAGTGTGTGAAATGAGGTAGAGGTGGGGGCCTTTTATAAGAGGAGAGGAGGGGCACTTTTGGAAATCATGAAACTACTATTTTATTTTCAAAAGTGTTTTGAATTTATAAGGTCCCAAATTTATATATTTCAAATATAAGATGATAAGGCTTCTAAATATTCCCATACAATTGTTTTTGGACAAGTGTAGGGTTTAGATATTACATTATCTTTCCATTTTATTTAAATCGTTAAATAATGAGGTCATCATTGCATCATCATGATGTCGTAATTAAATTAATTTCTTTAATACATAAAAATTATAAAAATAAACTATGATGTAGGAAAACTTTTATGATTTATAATTAATATTTATCGTCAAAATTTGGACTTGTGTAACCCCACTTAAAAACTGTTTTAGTAAAACAACTCATGTTTGTGTCAATTTAATTTTAACATTAAATAAATATATATTAATGTCATTTTCCAACCAAAGTGGCTCCATGGTGTCCCCAAGATGACCCATGGGTTTTCTTGGTCTTCCATGACTCATCCAATAGGATTAGGACAAGTGTCATGGTGTTTTCATATTTTTATAATATCATTTTTACCTTAAATTACACTAATTACCTCTAATAGCGATTAATGAAAAAAAGTTACTATTCACCAAAAAAATTATTTTCATCCCATTGAACCACATTTTACATACTAATGACAACCATGTATGTCGGATTTTCAAAATTCAATACACATTAGTGGTAAAATTTCATTTAACTGAAAAATCAGTTTTCTTGATTACCACTTAGTGGTTTCACTATTCATCAAAAATTGGAGTTTTTCAGAAAATTTCCAAAAATTCACCCTAAGCTATATTTGATATTCCGAATTCAAAAATGATGTTTATATTACCTAATTCAAATAATATAAGTAGAATTAATTAATTTAATAATTAACTCCCACTGTCAAAACAAATTGCCTGTTTTTAAGAAACAATAAGTATCAAAAGATTGATACTAGTTTAAGTCCGATTTAAAAGTGAAATTAATTCCAACGACCACTATTGGATTTAATGGTAAAAATATTTTCTAATTTCACTTTAAAACCAATTCATAAGATTATCTAATCATATAAATAAATTATATTAAAAAGAGGTTTTGAATTAAAACACAACATTTTACACTATTCATTAAAAAATGAACTTTATCGGAAAAATTCCAAAAAATTACACAAAGTAAAATTTGATGTCCCGATTCTAAAGAAGAGTTCTATTTGGTCCAAAATAATGTATAAGAGTGATCAAAACTATATTTAATGACAGTTCTCCATCAAAAGGCGATAAGTGAACCTTTAGTGAAAATTAGGGTATAAAAGCCTAAAATTGAATTCTTTCCGTATTTTAAGCCATTATCTTTTATTGGATAAATGTAAAAACATTTAAAAAACATATATAATCATATTTTAGTTATTTATATCCATTCCCGCCAATACAATGTCTAAATGTTAACTACCATTTAAAATAATATTATTTTATTATTAGAGTGAAACGTAAGATTCCCAAGAAACTCGGTGTTGCGTGTTGGGTACGCCATCGATCATAGCGTCCCCTTTAAAGTCATATTAATATTTTATTCAAAAATATGGATAAATATGAAAATTTCATATTCTTTATTTCCCTGGGGTGTTACATCCTTCCCCCCTTTTGGGAATTGCGTCCTCACAATTTTAAAATTGGGCTTGGAAACATCCTTGAAAGTCCCACATTGAAACAAGAGTTAATAAAACAATCACTTTAAAAGATAGAAAGCGGAGTACAGAGGTCACCCTATTTAACCCATACTAGGATTCCATGTAATAAAACATGGACATGGAAGAAAAAACAAAGGTCATGTTCTGAGGGAGAGTGATAGTAAACATGTCTAGGAGAAAGTTAAGCATAAAAAAATCACAAACTTGTGATGTCTTAAACGGTATTTGATTCCCCTGTAGGAAAAGTTAATAAACAACATATTTTTTTTACTTTACTTTTTATTGGGGAATTAATTCATAAGAAAACATAATCACTTATCATGTGGACTTTCAACTTTTATTATATTCCTTACACAAACTTATATTTTCCCCAAACGACGAGTATTTAGGAAGACTTGTTCGCATTAAGAGTACTATAATAAATTTCTTGAGAATCACCTAATCAACAAAAGAGAAATATACATTTCCCATATCTTTAGACCTTAACCAAAAATAAAACAAAAAAGTTATTATGAGATCAGATAATACCCAAAAAGGATAATCCTTACAAAAAACAAATCTATTCTTAATCTCCAAAATTTATCAAACAATACCCAAAGTTCACCAAAGACCATTCAATAAACTATTTGTCCTTAAAATTCTTCAAAGTAAACCAATCTAAGATGGAAACCCAAATATTTGAAGGATTTAGTCACATAGTCTTCCAAGGTACAAATTAACACTTATCTCCAAATAACATCAGTTACTCTTAATGTCTCATATTTAAAAGTAATTAACCTAATCACATATCCTCCATGATAGGTTAATAATTTTCAAAAATAACCCAAAATAAACTTACTCATAATTCATAAAATCATATAACTAAAATGAATAAGTCAAACTAACCAGGGACTTCACGTAGTCCATTGGTAGGCGATAAATACCAGTCACACTTTGGTTGTGGGTTAAATTCCCGCAGCTTTGTCCGACGCGACGGGTAGTCACACAGTCTTCGTGTTGTCATTTTTCCAAAACTATATAATTCTCAAATAATTCCCCAAAAAGGGATAAAATCATCAAAAATGATCATTACATATTTTAACCTCATGTTTATCTCATCCCTTTCATTTTCCAGCATATCATATAATAACCCATAATTACCTCAAAATTAATGATCATATAAACTCTAATGGTTACCTTTCTAATTATTACATGAACTTCCACATAGATTGGTCATCTCGTACATGATGCATTACAGAACATACCAAGGTTCAAGTGGTTGATCATGACTCCTTGATATTTGGTTTAGGACAACCACGAGTTTCCTCATTGAATCCTCCATTTTATCTAGTATCTTAATCCGAGAACCACCACAGTTTCCTTCAAACCTATTGTCTCTTTGGTGCCTGCTAGATCCATCCATTCACTTAAAACAGAAATGTCAGTGTGAGTATATCAACAAAACCATAATGTACTAATGAGGAAGGTAAACACTAAGATACACTTACTCATTCACTTTATCTAAAACTAGGACTCTTTCTGAAATCCTAACCATTATGGTAATGTCACATGTGCTTAGAGAATACCCTAACCTATAAAGTTATCTAAACCGACCTTTGATACCAACTATAAGACCCCAGCCTTAAACCTTACATAATCTTGAGTTATCACAAGATTACACGTTGAGGATCTTTTCAGGTATAGAGTTTTAGGGAATTAGATCATGAAACTTGCAATACATTCCACATTTAAACAAATTGGTTACATAAAAGACAGTATTCATTCTTCCCATCAACGGAAACATATTGAAAATAAAACATGGATTCTTTCTTGACACATCCTTGACACTATCATCCCATCATGTACCTTTCCCTTGACCTGTGAAAAACATTTCAAAAACATGGGATGAGCATCAAAAGATCAGTAAGGGTTATAAAAAATATGGAAAGGAAACATGAGTTCATATATACATAAGAATGAAAACATACTTTACCCATAAAACAAAGGCACTTTAACATACCTCATCATACCATGAATAAATCATAGAAATCATAAGAGATAAAGGTAACTTGAGGCATTTATAACATTCATACATAGGGAGTAACCCTCTTTGTTACGTTTGGAATACCCATCATAGTATATTCCCTAAATCTCTTCGGAGAAACCTTAACGTTTCACTCCTTCGAATTATCCAATGCATTGGAGAGCTATATCGGGCTCACCTGCCCTTAGTTTATCAGGGAACCACCCGTTTTCATAATAATGCCCAAGAACCTCAACATAATCATATCACATAAAACATGCATAAAGGAAACATAACATTCCCACCTTTCAATCACAAGATATCAATACAACACATTGATATAAAAACATTATGAAAACCATTTTCGATACCATAATAAAAGAAAAGTAAAACATGGTATTTATTTTTCTTTTAAAAAAGATGGTATGGCTTGTAGAGGAAGCCGAAACGCAAATAATGGTCAAGGCGGCGGAGAAGTCGTTGTCGCCGCATACGTACGACAAAAACATTCCCTTTTGTCGTTTAGTAAACGCTTCGTATAAAAAATATTTCTTTTGAATAAACGTAAAAGTCAAAGGGGTTTATACACCATATAAAAGAAGGTTGTGTATAAAACAAAATATTCCTCAATGAAAAGAGATTGAGACGATGTCCCATACAAAGACGGTATCCGTGGTTTAAGGATAAATCAATTACATAATTATGTGTGAAAAACGAATACACCAAATATAAGTGGATATTAAGTGTAAAATAATCAAAGGTCATTCACACATATTCAAAGGATGACATATTCAATAACTACATTTTGAACCAATAGAAATCGAAATTGGGTTAAAATGTTCCCTTGGTAAAATTCGACAGCCTAACGGCGTCACTTCAAAAATTCAGAAAATGAGTTGATGAGAGATAAAAAGGGAATATCATCACTTGAAAATAAAATTTAAATCAATCAGCATATATAAGAACATATACCAACATAATAATATATGAATTAAATGACATAACAAATGAAGTCTTTCAAAATGAGGAGGGTGAAAGGTTCCATTACCGACTTGGGTAACTTTCGAAAAGTACACCCCATTGAAGAAGTGTCATAAAATGAATATGTAAATACCCGTAAATGAAATTATATTACAAAAGGAGTGTAATAATGGTCAGTACATAAACCACTCAAATGAAATTGTGGCAAATTTAGCATAAATCTCATAGGAATAAAAGTGGGATGAAAAATCCCATACGAAAACTCGGCAGCCTAACGACGCCACTTAAAACATCCAAAATGGATTGATGAGAGGAAATAGGGTCTCTCATCATATGAACATAATATGTATAGTGTGAGTAATATAAAATAACATCCCAATCATAAGAAAGTTGAGCTTAAAAGGAATGACATAAAAGAGTGTACTTAAAAAGAAAGAGAGGTGTATGATCCCTTACCTCGTATCCGACTTGACCCGACCGTTCTTTAATCTCCTGAATAATAGACTTGAGTTAATTTATACTTTCTTATGAACCTTATTAAAGTTCATTATTCCTTTTATATCACTTATTTCAATGTTATAAACATTATGTAATCATTTATGTTAATAATGTTTGTTCTTTCAATATTTGGTTCTTCAGTCGAAAATGGACTTCTTAAAATTACATGTTGTTTGTGTGGTCAAAGGTTAATTATATACAGAATGATATTCATGATTTGGATATCATAAATATCATATATATCCAGTATATACATGTATTTATAATATTACATAATCATTTAGAGGTAAGAAATGAAATGCACCGTTCATGGAGACGGTAAGCCGTACGTACGCATGAACGCTACTTTCATTTCTATCTCATACTTTAATGGAAAGAAACAATAATGATATAGAGGTATATTATAATTCCAGTTTAAAATCATATATAATAACTTTAAATCCATCTTTTATACGTCCCACGTATGGCATTAACGAATCAAATCACTTTGAGGGGGCGGTAGTCCGCACTTCCTAAAATGAAATTATCGTGTTTACCCATAATGGAAACAATAATGGTATGCCATAAATGAAAAATACAGAAGCATAAGGAAATAATAAACATATTATACCTCATATATAAAAATAGTGACATCATAATGGCCACCTTTGAAGGTGTTAAATGAGTATTGAACAATCATCGTTTCGGGAGGTAGAATTTCTCCATCCACGGAAACTGTATGTTCTTTAACCATTTGATGTAGTTGTGTGAGTGTTTATCTCGAATAAATCTTATAACAACATCCTAGTATATTGAAGATACTGGTTTTGTTACAAAAGAAGTAAATAAAAAGAGTTTAGGGGGTTGGAGAAGAAAAATAAAACAAATGAACATGAGAGAATGAATTACCTTTAAAAGTGTAACTCCTTTTGATTTGAGCCTAAAGGCTTCCTTTGAAAGGATTATGCCCAAAGGGAATCCTCTAGTATGAGGAGAGGGATTTGTAGAGAGTAAATGGGAAAGGTATGGCCGAGCCAAAGGCTTGAGTAGTGTGTGAAATGAGGTAGAGGTGGGGGCCTTTTATAAGAGGAGAGGAGGGGCACTTTTGGAAATCATGAAACTATTATTTTATTTTCAAAAGTGTTTCGAATTTATAAGGTCCCAAATTGATATATTTGTAATATAAGATGATAAGGCTTATAAATATTCCCATACAATAGTTTTTGGAAAAGTGTAGGTTTTATATATTACATTATCTATCCATTTTATTTAAATCGTTAAATAATGAGGTCATCGTTGCATCATCATGATGTCGTAATTAAATTAATTTATTTAATACTTAAAAATTATAAAAAAAAACTATGATGTAGGAAATCTTTTTCGATTTATAATTAATATTTATAGTCAAAATTTGGACTTGTGTAACCCCACCTAAAAACTGTTTTAGTAAAATAACTCATGTTTGTGTCAATTTAATTTTAACATTAAATAAATATATATTAATGTCATTTTCCAACCAAAGTGGCTCCATGGTGTCCCCAAGTTGACCCATGGGTTGTATTGGTCTTCCATGACTCATCCAATAGGATTAGGACAAGTTTCATGGTGTTTTCATATTTTTATAATATCATTTTTACCTTAAATTACACTAATTACCTCTAATAGCGATTAATGAAAAAAAGGTATTATTCACCAAAAAAATTATTTTCATCCCATTGAACCACATTTTACATACTAATGACAACCATGTATGTAGGATTTTCAAAATTCAATACACATTAGTGGTAAACTTTCATTTAACTGAAAAAATCAGTTTGCTTGATTACCACTTAGTGGTTTCACTATTCATCAAAAATTGGAGTTTTTCAGAAAATTACCAAAAATTCACCCTAAGCTATATTTGATATTCCGAATTCAAAAATGATGTTTATATTACATAATTAAAAGAATATAAGTAGAATTAATTAATTTAATAATTAACTCCCACTTTCAAAACAAATTGCGTGTTTTTAAGAAACAATAAGTATCAAAAGATTGATACTAGTTTAAGTCCGATTTAAAAGTGAAATTAATTCCAACGACCACTATTGGATTTAATGGTAAAAATATTTTCTAATTTCACTTTAAAACCAATTAAAAAGATTATCTAATCATATAAATAAATTAGATTAAAAAGAGGTTTTGAATTAAAACACAACATTTTACACTATTCATTAAAAAAATGAACTTTATCGGAAAAATTCCAAAAAATTACACAAAGTAAAATTTGATGTCCCGATTATAAAGAAGAGTTCTATTTGGTCCAAAAGAATTTATAAGAGTGATCAAAACTATATTTAATGACAGTTCTCCATCAAAAGGCGATAAGTGAACCTTTAGTGAAAATTAGGGTATAAAAGCCTAAAATTGAATTCTTTCCGTATTTTAAGCCATTATCTTTTATTGGATAAATGTAAAAACATTTAAAAAACATATATAATAATATTTTAGTTATTTCTATACATTCCCGCCAATACAACAGCTATATGTTAACTACCATTTAAAATAATATTATTTTATTATTAGAGTGCAACGTAAGATTCCCAAGTAACTCGTTGTTGCGTGTTGGGTACGGCATCGAGAATAGCGTCCCCTTTAAAGTCATATTAATATTTTATTCAAAAATATGGATAAATATGAAAATGTCATATTCTTTATTTACCTGGGGTGTTACATCCTTCCCCCCTTTTGGGAATTGCGTCCTCGCAATTTTAAAATTGGGCTTGGAAACATCCTTGAAAGTCCCACATCGAAACAAGAGTTAATAAAACAATCACTTTAAAAGAAAGAAAGAGGAGTACAGAGGTCACCCGAGTTAACCCATACTAGGATTCCATGTAAGAAAACATGGACATGGAAGAAAAAACAAAGGGTCATGTTCTGAGGGAGAGTGATAATAAACAAGTCTAGGAGAAAGTTAACCATAAAAAGATCACAAACTTGTGATGGGTTAAACGGTATTCGATTCCCCTGTAGGAAAAGTTAATAAACAACATTTTTGTTTTACTTTACTTTTTATTTGGGAATTTATTCATAAGAAAACATAATCACTTATCATGTGGACTTTCAACATTTATTATATTCCTTAAACAAACTCATATTTTCCCCAAACGACGAGTATTTAGGAAGACTTGTTCGCATTAAGAGTACTATAATCAAATTCTTGAGAATCACCTAATCCACAAAAGAGAACTATAAATTTCCCATGTCTTTAGACCTTAACAAAAACTAAAACAAAAAACTTCATTATGAGATCCGATAATACCCAAAAAGGATAATCCTTACAAAAAACAAATCTCTTCTTAATCTCCAAAATTTATCAAACAATACCCAAAGTTCAACAAAGACCATTCAATAAACTATTTTTCCATAAAATTCTTCAAAGTAAACCAATCTAAGATGGAAACCCAAATATTTGAAGGATTTAGTCACATAGTCTTCCAAGGTACAAATTAACACTTATCTATAAATAACATCAGTTACTCTTAATGTCTCATATTGAAAAGTAATTAACCTAATCACATATCCTCCATGATAGGTTAATAATTTTCAAAAATAACCCAAAATAAACTTACTCATAATTCATAAAATCATATAACAAAAAAGGATCAGTCAAACTAACCAGAGACTTCACGTAGTCCAGTGGTAGGCGATAAATACCAGTCGCACTTTGGTTATGGGTTCGATTCCCGCAGCTTTGTCCGACGCGACGGGTAGTCACACGGTCCGCGTGTTTTCCTTTTTCCAAAACTATATAATTCTCAAATCATTCCCCAAAAAGGGATAAAATCATCAAAAATGATCATTACATATTTTAACCTCATGTTTATCTCATGCCTTTCATTTTCCAGCATATCATATAATAACCCATAATTACCTCAAAAGTAAGGATCATATAAACTCTAATGGTTACCTTTATAATTATTACCTGAACTTCCACATCGATTGGTCATCTCATACATGATGCATTACAGAACATACCAAGGTTCAAGTGGTTGATCATGACTCCTTGGTATTTGGTTTGGGACAACCATGAGTTTCCTCATTGAATCCTCCATTCTATCTAGTATCTTAATCAGAGAACCACCACAGTTTCCTTCAAACCTGTTGTCTCTTTGGTGCCTGCTAGATCCATCCATTCACTTAAAACAGAAATGTCAGTGTGAGTATATCAACAAAACCATAATGTACTAATGAAGAAGGTAAACACTAAGATACACTTACTCATTCACTTTATCTAAAACTATGACTCTTTCTGAAATCCTAACCATTATGGTAATGTCACATGTGATTAGAGAATACCCTAACCTCTAAAGTTATGTAAACCGACCTTTGATACCAACTATAAGGACCCAGCCTTAAAACTTACAAAATCTTGAGTTATCACAAGATTACACGTTGAGGATCTTTTCAGGTTTACAGTTTTAGATAATTAGGTCATGAAACATGCATTACATTCCACATTTAAACAAAGTGGTTACATAAAAGATAGTATTTATTCTTCCCATCAATGGAAACGTATTGAAAATAAAACATGGAATCTTTCTTGACACATCCTTGACACTATCATCACATCATGTACCTTTCCCTTGACCTGTTACAAACATTTCAAAAACTTGGGATGAGCATAAAAAGCTTAGTAAGGGTTATAAAAAATAGGGAAAGGAAACATGAGTTCATATATACAAAAGAATGAAATCATACTTTACCCATAAAACAAAGGCACTTTAACATACCTCATCAAACCATGAATAAATCATAGAAATCATAATACATAAAGGTAACTTGAGGCATTCATAACATTCTTACGTAGGGAGTAACCCTCTTGGTTACGTTTGGAATACCCATCACAGTATATTCCCTAAATCTCTTTGGAGAAATCTTAATGTTTCACTCCTTCGCGTTACCCAATGCATTAGAGAGCTATATCGGGCTCACCCGCCCATAGTTTATCACGGAACCACCCGTTTTCATAATAATTCCCAAGAACCTCAACATAATCATATCACATAAAACATGCATAAAGAAATCATAACATTAACACATTTCAATCACAAGATATCAATACAACACATTGATATAAAAACATTATGAAAACCATTTTCGATACCATAATAAAAGAAAAGTAAAACATGGAATTTATTCTTCTTTTAAAAAAGAAGGTATGACTTGTAGAGTAAGCCGAAACTCATATAATGGTCAAGGCGGCGGAGAAGTCGTTGTCGCCGCATACGTACGACAAAAACATTCCCTTTTGTCGTTTAGTAAACGCTTAGTATAAAAAAGATTCCTTTTGAATAAATGTAAAAGTCAAAGGGGTTTATACACCGTATAAAAGAAGGTTGTGTATAAAACAAAATATTCCTCAATGAAAGGAGATTGAGACGAAGTCCCATACAAAGATGGTATCCTTGGTTTAAGATAAAATTAATTACATAATTATGTGTAACAAAAAAATACACCAAATATAAGTGGATATTAAGTGTAAAATAATCAAAGTTCATTCACACATATTAAAAGGATGACATATTCAATAACTACATGTTGAACCCATATAAATAGAAATTGGGTTAAAACGTTCCCTTAGTAAAATTCGACAGCCTAACGACGTCACTTCAAAAATTCAGAAAATGAGTTGATGAGAGATAAAAAGGGAATATCATCACTTGGACATAAAATTTACATCAATCAGGATATAGAAGAACATATCCCAACATAATATTATATGAATTAAAAGACATAACAAACGAAGTCTTTTAAAATGAGGAGGGTGAAAGGTTCCATTACCGACTTGGGTAACTTTCGAAAAGTACACCCCATTGAAGAAGTGTCATAAAATGAATATGTAAATACCAATAAATGGAATTATATTACAAAAGGAGTGTAATAATGGGAAGTACATAAACCACTCAAATGAAATTGTGGCAAATGTAGCATAAATCTCACAGGAATAAAAGTGAGATGAAAAATCCCTTACGAAAACTCGGCAGCCTAACGGCGCCACTTAAAACTTCCAAAATGGATTGATGAGAGGAAATAGGGTCTCTCATCATATGAACATAATAATTAAAGTGGGAGTAATATAAAATAACATCCCAATCATAAGAAATATTAGCTTAAAAGGAATGACATAAAAGAGTGTACTTAAAAAGAAAGAGAGGTGTAGGATCCCTTACCTCGTATCCGACTTGACCCGACCGTTCTTTAATCTCCTGAATAATAGACTTGAGTTAATTTATACTTTCTTATGAACCTTAATAAAGTTCATTTTTCCTTTTATATCACTTATTTCAATGTTATAAACATTATGTAATCTTTTAAGTTAATAATGTTTGTTCTTTCAATATTTGGTTCTTCAGTCGAAAATGGACTTCTTACAATTACATGTTGTTTGTGTGGTCAAAGGTTCATTATATCCAGAATGATATTCATGATTTGGATATAATATATATCATATATATCTATAATATACATGTATTTATAATATTACATAATCATTTAGAGGTAAGAAATGAAATGCACCGTTCATGGAGACGGTAAGCCGTACGTACGCATGAACGCTACTTTCATTTCTATCTCATGCTTTAATGGAAAGAAACAATAATTATATAGAGGTATATTATAATTCCATTATAAAATCATATATAATAACTTTAAATCCATCCTTTATACATCCCACGTATGGCATTAACGAATCAAATCAGTTTGAGGGGGCGGTAGTCCGCACTTCCTAAAATGAAATTATCGTGTTTACCCATAATGGAAACAATAATGGTATGCCATAAATGAAAAATACAGAATATTAAGGAAATCATAAACATATTATATATCATATATAAAAATAGTTACATCATAATGGCATCCTTTTAAGGTGTTAAATGAGTATTGAACAATCATCGTTTCGGGAGGTAGAATTTCGCCATCCACGGAAACTGTATGTTCTTTAACCATTTGATGTAGTTGTGTGAGATTTTAGCTCGAATAAATTGTATAACAACATCCTATTATATTGAAGATACTTGTGTTGTTACAAAAGAAGTAAATAAAAAGAGTTTAGGGTGTTGGAGAAGCAAAACAAAACAAATGAACATGAGAGAGTGAGTTACCTTTAAAAGTGTAACTCCTTTTTATTTGAGCCTAAAGGCTTCCTTTGAAAAGATTATGCCCAAAGGGAATCCTCTAGGATGAGGAGAGGGATGTGGAGAGAGTAAATGGGTAGGTTATGGCAGAGCCAAAGTCTTGAGGAGTGTGTGAAATGAGGTAGAGGTGGGGGCCTTTTATAAGAGGAGAGGAGGGGCACTTTTGGAAATCATGAAACTATTATTTTATTTTCAAAAGTGTTTCGAATTTCTAAGGTCCCACATTGATATATTTAGAATATAAGATGATAAGGCTTCTAAATATTCCCATTCAATAGTTTGTGGACAAGTTTAGGTTTTATATATTACATTATCTTTCCATTTTATTTAAATCGTTAAATAATGAGGTCATCGTTGCATCATCATGATGTCGTAATTAAATTAATTTATTTAATATCTAAAAATTATAAAAAACCCACTATGATGTATGAAATCTTTTTATCTTTCTAATGAATATTTATAGTCAAAATTTGGACTTGTGTAACCCCACTTAAAAACTTTTTTAGTAAAACAACTCATGTTTGTGTCAATTTAATTTTAACATTAAATAAATATATATTAATGTCATTTTCCAACCAAAGTGGCTCCATGGGGTCCGCAAGTTGACCCATGGGTTGTCTTGGTCGGCCATGACTCATCCAATAGTAGTAGGACAAGTGTCATGGTGTTTTCATATTTTTATAATATCATTTTTACCTTAAATTACACTAATTACCTTTAATCGCGATTAATGAAAAAAAGTTACTATTCACCAAAAAATTATTTTCATCCCATTGAACCCCATTTTACATACTAATGACAACCATGTATGTCGGATTTTCAAAATTCAATACAAATTAGTGGTAAACTTTCATTTAACTAAAAAATTAGTTTGCTTGATTACCACTTAGTGGTTTCACTATTCATCAAAAATTGGAGTTTTTCAGAAAATTACCAAAAATTCACCCTAAGATATATTTGATATTCCGAATTCAAAAATGATGGTTATATTACCTAATTCAAATAATATAAGTATAATTAATTAATTTAATAATTAACTCCCACTGTCAAAACAAATAGCGTGTTTTTAAGAAACAATAAGTATCAAAAGATTGATACTAGTTTAAGTCCGATTTAAAAGTGAAATTAATTCCAACGACCACTATTGGATTTAATGGTAAAAATATTTTCTAATTTAACATTAAAAATAATTAAAAAGATTATCTAATCATATAAATAAATCATATTAAAAAGTGGTTTTGAATTAAAACACAACATTTTACACCATTCATTAAAAAAATGAACTTTATCGGAAAAATACCAGAAAATTACACAAAGTAAAATTTGATGTCCCGATTATAAAAAAGAGTTTTATTTGGTACAAAAGAATTTATAAGAGTGATCAAAACTATATTTAATGACAGTTCTCCATTAAAAGACGATAAGTGAACCTTTAGTGAAAATTAGGGTATAAAAGCCTAAAATTGAATTCTTTCCGTATTTTAAGACTTTATCTTTTATTGGATAAATGTAAAAACATTTAAAAAACATATATAATCATATTTTAGTTATTTATATCCATTCCCGCCAATACAACGACTACATGTTAACTACCATTTAAAATAATATTATTTTATTATTAGAGTGCAACGTAAGATTCCCAAGAAACTCTTTGTTGCACGTTGGGTACGCCATCGATCATAGCGTCCCCTTTAAAGTCATATTAATATTTTATTCACAAATATGGATAAATATGAAAATGTCATATTCTTTATTTACCTGGGGTGTTACAAATTGGGTGTTCTCAAAAGCAAAAACATAGTCATCCTAATTACCATTTTGATGGTAAAGTCGATCAGTGGTGGTATATGGTTAAGATTATTAGGGATACTGAGAATATTAGTTCTCTTGATTCGGATTAATTCAATGGTATGTTTCTTGGGAAATATATTCAAAAGGAGGTTTGAATTTGGATGGAAAAAAAATTCGTTGAATTGAGGTAGGAGGATGACTCAATGGCTGCTTATAAAGAAAAATTAATTGAACTGGCAGGGTATCATCCAAATTTCATATGAGATCTTGATAAAAAAATAATCATTTTTACTCAGGATTAGTGTTCAATTATCAATGGTAATTGGCTTCCAGTGAGTTCAAATGTTATGAACCACTTGTTTAATGTGTGGATAAGGTAGAAATGGATTTTTTCGATTATCTTGTGTTATTTTAAAACAAGAAGAATAAAAGGTCGAGATGCAATACCAAATGGAATTAATTTCAAAAAATTATGATGGAAAGAAATTTATGTTTTCTGTTTGTGAAAATTGTCATAAAAAAATACAGGGGAATGCCTTTGGAATTATGGTATGTACTTCTGATGTGGTAAAATTGTCCATATGTCTCGTAACTGTACTGAAAAAGATAATGGAATGACAAAATATAATATATAGTCAGTGAAATGTTTTAATTGTATCATGGTGGTTAATTAATCAAATGAGTGTCTGATACAGAATTTGAATGATGGGATGCAGCCGGACTATAACCAGAAATGTAGAGACCCGAAGCCTGACATACATGGACATTACATTACTTTTTTGGAATACTTAATACATAACAAAAATAGACACACAAGGACCGTAATAGTTTAGTGTCTTTGGAAACTTGGAACGTAATCTTCTAATCGTGGTTAATGATCTTCAACATCTCCCATAATGATCTTCCACTTTTTGTTTCCTGACCTAAAACCTTTCTTTTGATCCTGGGGGAAAATAAAACATAAAAAGGGTGAGCTCAAATGCTCAGTAAGGGTAAGCATGGATAAAATAAAACATACCATATAAATTGGAACTTAAAAACATGAACATAATGTTTAATCATTAAAATCTTGAGCAACGACATAAAACATGGAAGTACATAAGGCATAGATCATAATGGAACATAAACCATGATAAAATAGAAAGGGAATAAAACATGTAATTGTGGCATCCATTAAGCACATGTAATGATTTCCATAGTAGCCAAGGCATTGCTGCCAAGACCATCTTAGTGGACAAAGTCCCATTCTGAATCGGGTTCACTCCTCGTTTCAGTCCTGTAACACTGAATCAGATTAACTTACCATTCCAGCCATGTCTATCTCATGAGATATAAAATCTTTACCCAATGCATTGGAGGGAGATATAGGTCCCACCCATCTCATAATGAAATCATTCTTACTTGTGCCACAAAAAAACATACATCATTCATAATAACCCAATAAACAAAATGGGTTTCATAAACATCATTCCATCATCAAATAATCCATATAAAAGAAATGAATATCATTTCATAATAAGAAAAGTGAAACCATGTAAATCATAGAGACATGATATTTGAAACATACAGATATGAAATAATGTCATCTTAGATGAAAAATGGTTTTGATAAAATACTTGAAATGAATTCTTGAAGAAAATATCCTTTCTTCTTCAAAATCAATTTCTTTTCACAAAACGTCATGCAATTTTAAAAGAAAGATATTTTGTTGAAAACAGTAATGAAATCTTTTGGAGGAATCTTCATTAAAATAAGGCTTTATGAAACTGTAAAAATCCTTTCATTTCGTATAAGTTAAAAAAACATTCTTCTCGTACTTTTGTCGAAAAAGTCAAAAAGTACCTCGTAACGTAAACAAAAGAAAGATTCCTTACATAACATGTAGTAAAAGTCAAAAATATAAAAATGGGTAAAAATGACTTTAAACATACCTGAAAACACTTTTATAAAACATGGACATGGATGATAGAAATAACCCTAGTAAATACTTATGTATAAGCTATCTCAGATAAAAATGAGATTTGCAAAATTTATCCCTTACCTTATGTCCGATATGCTTAGTATGTATCTGAACCTCCTGTATAATGATTTATATAATGTCATTGACTTATTACAGAATCATATTCATTGTTATGATATCATATATGGTTCACTTATGACTTTATATTACGCGTTTTTTTGTAAATTCCATTTTAAATAGTGTTTTGGGTAAAATCGTTTCATTTGTCATCCGTGTTTTGACTTGTAATTATTCATATGATTACATAGATCATGATTACATAATTACAGAATATAAAACATGTTTTATATATAATATATATTCAGAATATACATATATATAATAGATCAATAAATGGAAAGAAATACACCGTTAATGGAGAAGGTAGGTCGTACGTACGCATGAACGTTGTTTTCGTTTCCTTATTGAGTTGAATGGAATTAAGTAGATGACATACATATATATACAAATAAATCCAGTATCATTACTATGTCATATATTTCATGATTACATATTATATATACTTTATAATCATTCATGAATGGTTAAAGTGGATAATGAATCTCATCGTGTCGTGGAGACGGTAGTCCGTACGTACGCACGAGCGATGATATCATTCTCATGATCGTGGGACTGTATTGGAGTGTATGTATACTATTTCAGAATTAATATCACTTTAAAATAATCATATATAGTTATTATTTACACCATTGTACACATCCAAGTATGGTGGTGGTGGAAAATAGATTACACCACGGCGTGGAGACGGTATTCCGTACGTACGCACGCGCGTTGATTTCATTTTCCGTAGGATGGATAGATGGTGAAATAAGGCTGTTTCATAATTATAATAACATATCATTATATAAGTGATACTGATGTTATTACTTTATAATGAAACAACCTAATAAGAAGAGGTGGAAGAAGAAATAAAGATGAAAGAATCGGTAACAGACATTACCTCTTCTTTGAAGCACCTCTTTGAGATCTCCTTTTAGGGCACTAAAATTTGTCTTTTAGGAAGACCAAAACCTCTAGGATTTTTCTAGGGAAGTGGATAAGAGAATTTGGCAGGGGTTGGCCGAGCTGGAAGGCTCAAAGTGGTGTGAGGAAGAGAGGTAGGAGGTGCCCTTTTATAAGGGAGGAGAGGGGCACCTTTGGAATAACAAAAACAATTATTTTATTATAAAGTCACATTCGGTTTTAAATAGCTCCAAATTGATTAATTTTGAAGATAAGGTGGGGATGGGTCTAAATCCTCTCATCCAGCAGAATTTAGAAATGTTTAGGTTCCTATTTTAACCTTATCATTTATATTTAACATTAAGTAAAATAATTTTACTTTTACCGTGTCTTCTTGTGTTTTTATACTATAAGGTTAATAAACATATTATAAGAAGCCAAACGAACCCCAAGTTGTTTATTATTAATATATATAATCTTATCTAAGTCATTTGGCTGATCCTTAGATTTTTAGGAATAAAACAAACATTAATAATATAATATTTGTTTTAAAAACTATTTTATGTCAATTTTGACACTATTTAGTAATTGATTTTTTTGAAAATCATAACAGAATTATTAGTTCTAACCAAGTTAATTAAATCAATAATAACATGTCATATTAACCTATAAGATTATTTTAATTCATAAAAAGTCTAAAATTACATTTATTTGGGTATTTATAACATCAATTATGTCAATATTTCATTAATAAGATAATTACTGCATCATCGTTGTGTCATAAATAAATTAAATTGTTTAAGGTCTAAAAATTACAAATAAAACACCATTATGTAGGAAATATTTTTAGATTTCTAATGAATATTTATAGTCGAATTTATCTTATGTATAACCCCATATTAAAAATGATTTACTTATTAAACTTTGATTTTAACTATTTTAACCCTTTTTTAAATAAATTAATAATAAATGTCCTAATCTAATCCAAGTGGGCCTAAATGGTCATATTTTATTCCTAAGGTTGTTTTTGGTTGAATTAAATTTATCAAATAGAATTAGGACATGTGTTAGGATAATAATAATATCATTTTTACCCTTAATTACCATATTTACTTTTAACTGTGGTAACAAAAAGTAAAAAGTTACTATTCACCAAAAATTATTTTCATCTCATTGAACCACATTTTTGTCCTTGATATTAACCGTGTCCCTCAGATTTTCGAAATTCCACTCACAGAAGCAGTAAAATTAAGTTTTATGAAAAATTCAGTTTTTTTAACTACCACTTAGTGGTTTCACTATTCATCAAAAATTGAAAGTTTTCAGAAAAATACCAAAATTTCACCCTAGGATAATTTTTCTATTCCGAATCCAAAAATGAAGTCCATTTTGAAAAATAAAATTTATAAAATTTCAAAAAGTGGTTATTACTATTCATAACGGCTAGTTTTAATAATATTTTAATAGCATATCGTTGTTTAGAGAAACTCGGTATTCCGTACTACACACACTATCGAGGAAGGTCGTGATTGCGTGTAATTCAAGTCAAGTCAAGGATGCGTGTTGTGCAAGCTCCTTTTGGTGTAGCGTACAACACAATACATTAATGAAATTAAAAAGAATATTTTTCATAAAATCTCGGGGTGTTACATTCTACCCCCCTTAAAATGAATTTCGCCCTCGAAATTCGTCGGGGTTATAAATGGTTTACTATTCGAATGTTTCTTTAATAGAAACCCATATCGTAAAAAAGAATACCAAAACCAATCTTTAAAAACAAAAGTATGAAATGTAACGGTTACCCAAATAAACTAATCATTGGGTTTCCCCATAGGTGAAAATATGGATATGGAAGAGAAATCTAACCATCATGTTCTGATGGAGAGTGGTAGAGAACATGGCTATGGAAAAGCCAGCAATCACAAAGTCATAAATTTGTGACGATCTAAGGTACCATCTGATTCAACAGATATAAGAGCACTAGGACATCATTTTTGGTTTTCAAGATCATTTCCCTAAAGTTGAAGAAATTGGAATTAGAAGAAATACTTTCATGATTTTGGTATAGTCTCACCGTTTGTCGTTCTTTGGACAATTTCCACTTCATCTCTTAATGAAATGAAGTTGAATTTGTAATTCGTGATGTGTTAGCATATCATGTGATAGAATGATGGGTCATTCCATCTGTCTCAAACAAAAGGTTAGAAAAGTTATCAAAATATAAATAAGTCCATCTATAGTGAGATTAATCATATATGGTTCCTAAAATGGACTTATACTTCATATGTCATACTAATTAATATAATAAAACTAGTTTCTACTAAACAGGGACTTCCTGTAGGCCAGTGGTAGGTGATAAAGGCCATTCGCACTTCGGTTGTGGGTTTGATTCCCACAGCCTTGTCCGACGCGATGGGCGGTCGCCCATCCTGCAGGTTTTCCTTTTTCTAGAACTACATTACTATATCATCCCATCAATAATATCGAAAAAAGGTTCAATTCTTAAACAAAACTAACTTATGTCCAACATAATCCATTCCAATCTTTAGGCTTATCTAAAATACATCGGTCCAAGATCATAGTATAAAGAAAATGATTACTTGAAATGTCACATAACAATCACATGAATGCCATCATTTATCCCCCATATATCATAAGGTATATCTTTTTGGTAAAATTACAAACATGTGAATACCTTAATCATGTATTCTCTTGAAGAATGAATACCCATTGAACCTTAGTGAAATCATGAATGCAGTAAAAAGTTAACTCTTTCCACATACCAAAATCCAAAAATTCTATATACTCAAACCATGATATAACCTTCTCCTTATATCAGTCATGAGCTCGTGAATACTATCAAACAGTTAATTTTCTCCTTATACCTTCATTATGCACATATCATCTACATTCCAAAAATATCTGAATAACCTTTCATGGATACTGGTACCATTAATCATACCCTTTCAAAACCCAAGGAAAGACAATAGTGTAACAATACATAGATGTCTCTTTATTCTATAGTACCATGAGATTACTTATACAACATTACACATGATAAACATGTAATCATTACACTACATTCTTAAACCATTGAATGAGCTTCAGCAATTCTTTCATCTCACATATCATTTGTAGTCTCTTCATCATCATCAACATAAATACTACCCATACGACCATACTGATTCTCTTCATGAGACTTTCCCTTAGGGAATTGGTTTTCATAATGCCCGTACATTCCACATTTAAAACATTTAACCATTGTCGATGTCGTAGAAATACCATTATCCTCATCCCTGGTGTTAACTGAACCTTTTCCTTTGCACTTACTGGCTTTGTGTCTTTATTTTCCACACCCAAAGCATCTTCAAGTTCCTTTGAAACATTCTCCTTGATGCCTCTTCCCACATGATTTACATAGTGGAAATTGAACTTTATTTCCTCTATGATCATCATGAAACTCCATCTTTCTCTTATTAGCCGAGTCAGGAAACTTAAAAAATTTTACTTTATTGATCATATTATGAGATTGCTGATTCGGCATAATAATGATGTTTGGACTTCCAAATACCATTTCATTTTGTTTATCATGAAAAATATCATTCCATTGTCCATCATATCCTCCATTATCGTGAATCATCTTGTTTCCAGCCATTTTCTAAAACTCAAAGAGAATAGTGTGAGAGGAAAAAATCATAATAAAGGGGGAGTAACTTCAATATCTAACATCTTTGGTTTAATCTAATATTGTTACCATAGTTCTAGGTCTATATCCTATATGTTTACTTATCCTTAGGGACATCCCTAGACATACCTTAGAAATATCTCTAGGGATCTTACTAATGTTTTCGCATCCTAGTTTCCAAAGGTTGACTAAACTTTTCCTCTGAAACCAACTGTAGAGACCTGAAGCCTGACGTACATGAAAATTACATTACTTTTGCAGAATACTTAATACATAACAAAAACAGACACACAAGGACCGTAATAGTTTAGTGTCTTTGGAAACTTGGAACGTAATCTTCTAATCGTGGTGAAAGTTCTTCAACATCTCCCATAAAGATATTCCACTTTTTGTTTCCTGACCTAAAACCTTTCTTTTGATCCTAGGGGAAAATAAAACATAAAAAGTGTGAGCTCAAATGCTCAGTAAGGGTAAGCATGGATAAAATAAACCATACCATATACATTGGAACATAAAAACATGAACATAATGTTTAAACATTAAAATCTTGAGCAAAGACATAAAACATGGAAGGAAATAAGCCATAGATCATAATGGAACATAAACCATGATAAAATAGCATGGGAATAAAACATGTAATTGTGGCATCCATTAAGCACATGTAATGATTTCCATAGTAGCCAAGGCATTACTGCCAAGACCATCTTAGTGGACAAAGTCCCATTCTGAATCGAGTTCACTCCTTGTTTCAGTCCTGTAACACTGAACCAGATTAACTTACCATTCCAACCATGTCTATCTCATGAGATATAAAATTTTTACCCAATGAATTGGAGGGAGATATATGTCCCACCCATATCATAATGAAATCTTTCTTACTTGTGTCACAAAAAAACATACATCATTCATAAGAACACAATAAACAAAATGGTTATCATAAACATCATTCCATCATCACATAATCCATATAAAAGAAATGGATATCATTTCATAATAAGAAAAGTGAAACCATATAAATCATAGATACATGATACTTGAAACATACAGATATGAAATAATGTCATCTTAGATGAAAAATTGTTTTGATAAAATACTTGAAATGAATTCTTGAGGAAAATATCCTTTCATCTGCAAAATCAATTTCTATTCAGAAAACGTCATAAATTTTTAAAAGAAAGATATTTTGTTGAAAACAGTAATGAAATATTTTGGAGGAAGCTTCATGAAAATAAGGATTTATGAAACCGTAAAAATCCTTTCATGACGTATAAGTTAAAAAAACATTCTTCTTGTACTTTTATCGAAAAAGTCAAAAAAGTACCTCGTAACGTAAACAAAAGAAGGATTCCTTACATAAGATGTAGTAAAAGTCAAAAATAAAAAAATGGGTAAAAATTACTTTAAACAAACATGAAAACACTATTATAAAACATGGACATGGATGATAGAAATAACCCCAGTAAATACTTACGAATATGCAATCTCGGATAAAAATGAGATTTGCAAAATTTATCCCTTACCTTATGCCCGATATGCTTCGCATGTATCCGAACCTCATGTATAATGATTTAAATAATGTCATTGACTTATTACATAATCATATTCATTGTTATGATATCATATATGGTTCACTTATGACTTTATATTACCCGTTCTTTTGTAAATTCCATGTTAAAGAGTGTTTTGGGTAAAATCGTTTCATTTGTCGTCCGTGTTTTGACTTGTAATTATTCATATTATTACATAGATCACGATTAAATAATTCCAGAATATAAAACATGATTTATATATAATATATTTTCAGAATATACATATATATAATAGATCGATAAATGGAAAGAAATACATCGTTCATGGAGACGGTAGGCCATACGTACGCATAAACGCTGTTTTCGTTTCCTTATTGAGTTGAATGGAATTAAGTATATGACATAAATATAAATACACATAAATCCAGTATCATTATTATGTCATATATTTCATGATTAATTATTATATATACTTTATAATCATTCATTAATGGTTAAAGTGGAGAATGAATCTCATCACGTCGTGGAGACGGTAGTCCGTATGTACGCACGAGCGATGATATCGTTCTCATGATTGTGGGACTATATTGGAGTGTATGTATACTATTTCAGAATCAATATTACTTTAAAATAATCATATATAGTTATTATTTACACCATTATACCCATCCAAGTAAGGTGGTGGTGTAAAATAGATTACACCACAGCGTTGAGACGATATTCAGTACGTACGCACGCCCGGTGATTTCGTTTTCCGTAGGATGGATAGATGGTGAAATAAGGTTGTTTCATAATTATAATATCATATCAGTATATAAGTGATACTGATGTTATTACTTAATAATGAAAAAACCTAAGAAGAAGAAGTGGAAGAAGAAATAAAGATGAAAGAATCGGTAACAGACATTACCTCTTCTTTGAAGCGCCTCTTTGAGATCTACTTTTAGGGCACTAAAATTGGTCTTTGAGGAAGACCAGAACCTCTAGTATGTTTCTAGGGAAGTGGAGAAGAGAATTTGGTAGGGGTTGGCCGAGCTTGAAGGCTCAATGTGGTGTGAGGAAGAGAGGTAGGAGGTGCCCTTTTATAAGGGAGGAGAGGGGCACCTTTGGAATAACAAAAACTATTTTTTATTATAAAGTCAAATTCGGTTTTAAATAGCTCCAAATTGATTAATTTCGAAGATAAGGTGGGGATGGGTCGAAATCCTCTCATCCAATATAATTTAGTCAAGTTTAGGTTCCTATTTTAACCTTATCATTTAGATTTAACGTTAAGTAAAATAATTTTACTTTTACTGTGTCTTCTTGTGTTCTTATACTATAAGGTTAATAAACTTACTATAAGAAGCCAAAAGAACCCCAATTTGTTTATTATTAATATATATAACCTTATCTAAGTCATTTGGCCTAACCTTAGATTTTTAGGAATAAAATAAAAATTAATAATATAATATTTGTTTTAAAAACTATTTTATGTCAATTTTGACACTATTTAGTAATTGATTTTTGTGAAAATTATAACATAATGATTAGTTAGAAACCAGTTAATTAAATCAATACTAACATGTCATATTAACCTAGAAAATTAGTGTAATTCATAAAAAGTCTCAAATTACATTTATTTGGGTATTTATAACATCAATTATGTTAATATTTCATTAATAAGATAATTACTGCATCATCGTTTTGTCATAAATAAATTAAATTATATAATGTCTAAAAATTACAAATAAAATACCATTATGTATGAAATCGTATTAGCTTTATAATGAATATTTATAGTCGAATTTATCTTATGTATAACCCCATATTAAAAATGATTTACTTATTAAGCATTGATTTTAACTATTTTAACCCTTCTTTAAATAAATTAATAATAAATGTCCTAATCTGATCCAAGTGGGCCTAAATGGTCATATTTTATTCCTAAGGTTGTTTTTGGTCGAATTGAACTTATCCAATAGAATTAGGACATGTGTTTGGGTAATAATAATATCATTTTTACCCTTAAGTACCATATTTACTTTTAACCGTGGTAAAAAAAAGTAAAAATTTACTATTCACCAAAAATTATTTTCATCTCATTGAACAAAATTTTAGTCCTTGATATTAACCATGTCTCGCGAATTTTCGAAATTCCACTCACAAAAGCGGTAAAATTAAATTTATGAAAAATTCAGTTTTTTTAACTACCACTTAGTGGTTTCACTATTCATCAAAAATTAGAAGTTTTTAGAAAAATACCAAAATTTCACCCAAGGCTAATTTCGATATTCCGAATCCAAAAATGAAGTCCATTTTGAAAAATAAAATTTATAAAATTTCAAAAAGTTTTTATTACTATTCATAACGGCTAGTTTTAATAATATTTTAATAGCATATCGATGTTTAGTGAAACTCGGTATTGCGTACTACACACGCTATCGAGGAAGGTCGCGATTGCGTGTAATGCAAGTCAAGTCAAGGATGCGTGTTGTGCAAGGTCTTTTTGGTGTAGCGTACAACACAAGTCATTAATGAAATTAAAAGAATATTTTTCATAAAATATTGTGGTGTTACAAGAAAGGTTTGGTGATAATCTTTGAAACTATTATAGAAGATGTGGGGCCATAAAAAGAAGTGGAATTAGGTACATTACTTGTTTATTAAGACTATTTTAATGTGTTTTTTGATTCTTGGTCTACAAATTCATACATTTCTATGAACTTTTATGGTCAATTTAGAATTTCATCTGAATAAATGAATCCAGGGCTTATGGTAAAAACACTTAGTGGAAATTTTGAGACAAAAATGAAATTATACGAATCTTCATGTGCTTTTCTGTGTTAAGAATATACTTACAAACCTTAATTTTTTTTCCTCTAGTATAGTTTCATGTACTTATGGGTATGGATTGGATTTATATTTACAATTCCATGATTGGTTGTAGAGGTAATGAAGTTTCTTTTTAGAAAGAATTGTATTTTGTGTATAAAAATGAAACCTTACCATTGATAACATATCAAGAATCTGAGAAAATAGTAAAATATTGAAATGAATGTTACCTTACACATATTATTTAAAACAAAAGAACATTTTATTCTAATGATGTGATGGTGCTAAATAATAATCTTGATGTTTTTCATAATTATTCTTTAATTATTATACCTAATCGGGAAGTTGTATATACTATTGACTTCATTCCTCAAGCTAAGCCAATTTCAAAATCCCCTTATCGAATGGCACAAATTGAACTTTTAGAGTTAAAGATGAAAATTGATGGAGTTACTAGATACAGGTTTCAATTGAACAAGCACATCCCCATGGGGTGATCCTATCTTTTTTGTTAAAGATAATGATGGTTCAATTAGAATTTTCATTGATTATGGAGCCTTGAATAACATCAATGTTATGAACAAGTATCATTTTCCTCATATATATTATTTTTTTGATCAGAATAGGGGGCTCAGTAATTATCAAAGGTTGACTCTAGGTAGAGGTACCATCAGTTGAACATAAAGGAAGTAGACATTTTGAAGACCACGTCTCGTTCTAGACATGACCATAATGATTTTGTATTTATGTTGTATGGTTTAACTAATGAACCTACTGTATTCATGTAAATTATGAATAGAATATTACATGAGTTCTTCGATAATTTTTTTTTGCTTTTATTGTTGATATTTTGGTATTTTTAAAAAGTAAGGTTGATAATGATAGTCATTTTAGGGTTTTCTTACAAACCATAACAGAAAATAATATGTATGGAAAATTTAGAAAGTGTGAGTTTTGGTTATAAAAAATGTCATTCCATGGTAACATTGTTTCTGAATATGTAATAACAATTGGTCCTACTAAAACAAAAGTTATTGAATAATGTCCAAGACCTACAAATATAACTAAGATTCATAGTTTTCTCAATTTAGTTAGTTATTACTGGAGTTTTGTGGTATTTTTCTTCATGGTTATCTAGCCCACTGACTATGTTAACTCGAAATGGTGTTAAATTCATCTAGAAAAAATAATGTAATGAATGATTTTAGGACACAAAAATAAGATTGTGGAATTATCTTGTTTTGGAAATGCCTTCAAAAAATGGAAACTTTTTTCTACCATGAAACATCATTTAAGGCAAATAGTTTTTTTCCTAATTCACAATGATTAGGTAATTGATTATGCTTCACAATAGTTAAAAACTCATGAGTAAAATTACCCTACATATGATTTGGAATTATCTATAGTTTTTTTATTAAAAATTTGGAGGCGTCGTCTGTATGGAGTAAAATGTGAAATATATATTGACCAAAAAAGTTTTTAGTATATATTTACCTAGAATGAATAGAATATGAGATAGAGAATATGGCTATAATTAGTCAATGATTATGATTGCATGATTCATTACCATCCTAAAAAATCAAAAAATTGGCTGATTCGTTGAGTTGGAAATGTAATGCTTCATTAACCATGCTAAATTTGTAAAGTCACCCTCTGATTAATAATTTGATGAACATAGACATGGATGTTGTTGGTGTAAAAAATGCTATTTCTTATTTCTGGTTCTAGTGAAATAACCTCTATCAGATAGAATTAAGCAAGAACATATGGAAGATAGTGAGTTGTAAGAAAAGGTATAGTTGGTTTAGAAGGGCTAGTTACCGAAATTTAACATTGATAAAGATTGTGTTTTGTGGATTAAAGATTGATTATGTGTGCCTTGTGATTCATAGGTGATGAAAGATTTGTTATGTGAATCTCATTGTTCTATATTTTCGGGACATCATGGAAGTAATAATATGTATAGATATCTTCAGGGTTATTACTCGTGGTGTGGAATGAAAATAGATATTTCGGACTTTACTGTGAAGTGTTTAACTTTTCATCTGGTTAAAGTATTGAGGAAATAATCTAAATGGATGCTTCAAATTTTTCATGTACCAGAGTTGAAATTGAAAAATATATCCATGGATTTCTTAGTGGGATTACTAAATACTTCTCGAGGTAATAATGCAATCTGTGTTATTATTTCTCGATTGACTAAATCTACTCATTTTCATCCTATTCGAGAAAAAATGTGTCTAGATCAAATTTATCAGTTGTGTCTTAAATAGATAGTCAAGTTATATGTTGTTTCTCTCTCAATTGTATCTGATTGTGATCCTAGGTTCACTTCTAACTTTTGGAAAGGCCTCCATATGTAATTAGGATCTAGATTAATTTTTTTACAACTTTTTATCCTCAATCAGATGGGAAGTCAGAAAGAACAATTCAGAACATGAAGGATATGATAAATTCTTGTTCAATGGATAGCCCAAGATGTCGGGTTCATCATCCTTCATGGGTTGAGTTTTTTTATAACAATAGTTTATATTCTAGTAGATATATGTAACCATTTGAGGCATTATATTGAATGTGATGTCAAACTCCATATTTTTGGGGATGAAGTAGGTGAAGGAAAGTTGATGGTACTATAATTGGTAGAATAGATAACGAAAAAAGTTCAGTTGATTCAGAAACACATCAGGGAAACTCAAAGATGGAATAATAGTTAAACAGATTATTGGAGGAAGGATCTTTATTTCAAGGTAGGTGAACATTCATTTCTCAAAGATTCACCATTGAAAAGTGTAATCTGTTTAGGTAAGAAGGTAATGATGAGTCTTTGATTCATTAGACTATATAAGTTCTTGGAGAATGTCTGATCAGTTTCCTAAATAGTGTATTTACCTCCATGTTTAACTCAGGTACCCAATGTTTTTCATGTTTCAATTTTGAAAAATTAATTTTTAGATCCATCTCATTTTTTCAGTCCAGAAGTAGTTCAGTTAGAAGTGAATCTTTCTCATTAGGAACATACCATCGAGATATTTGACCATAGAGAGAAAGTTTTTTGGAATAAGCAGATTCATATAGTTAATTATCTATGTAAAAACATATAGTTGAATAGGAAACATGTGAATCTGAAAATTCTATTTGGGATAAATACCCCCACTTATTTGATAAGTAAATAAAAATTCTGGGAAAAAATATCCAAAACGGGGAAGGATGAAACATAACTGGTATTTATAGAATAATTCTTCTTCATATCTATTAATATTTATAAATTAGATAATAATTAAACTTAAAATTGGATTCTTTCTCTGATATAATTCCTGACACACAACAATGGGTTTCTCTAAAATCATACGTTGCACATGAAACTGAGTTATGCAGAAAAATAATATATTTTTAATATTTTTATTTTAAAGTGTAGTTAACACGTAGCCACTATATTGGACTAAAAATAGAAAACTAACTATATTATATTTACAAAGGTGTTTATATATTTTTACATTAATTAAATAAATTTTAGATGATTAAAATGATAATAAATCCAATTTTAAGCATAAAATACTCTAATATTTATTAAAGTTAGTTTTACCCCATTTTCATGGTAAATCATTTTTTAATATAGGTTTTTTCAATTTTAAATGATATATTTGAAAAAGTAATCATCTTATTTAGAAGCTACACATAAAAATTTACCTTTGTTAATTTTTTTTATTTTTCTAATAAAGTTCATATTTTAATGATTAGTAAAAAATTCTACATTTTAATTCAAAAGCGCATTTTCATGTAATTTATTTATATAATTATGTAATCCTTCTATGCTGTGTAAATGTGTAATTGAATTATATTTTTATCTCTTTATCCAGTTTTAGTCATTGGATGTAATTTCACATTCAAAATTTGATACAAACACATGTCAATGTTTTGACTGTTGTTACATTAAAAAATCTATGTTTTATCTTTCTCATAATGAGATATAATTTTAAATAGATAACTGTAACTTTGATGTTTTTAATTTTGAAAAACTGGTTTCCATATTTTGAATCATAAGGTACAAATTATGTAAATATGTCGCTTTTATCTTTTGGACATTACGAATAGTAACTCTGGTAATTTTTTTACCACGGTTAATAGTAAATCGGGTAAATTAAGGTAAAAAATAATTTGATAAGTACATAAAAATTATCCAAAGACCTTTCAAAATCCTATTTTTTGAATAAAAGGCGACCCTTATCACATAAGGATCAAAATTGATTTTTTAATGGACTTTTTTCTTTGAGAGTGACATAGTTATTATTAAAACAAAATAAAGTGACAATATGTCACTTTCTTATCTATTATAAGTATATTAATAAAAATAGAGTGATAAACTTGATGAAAATATGAAAATAAATATTAAACATAAATATAATGAAATTTTATGCATTATTTTATTTTATTTATAATATTTATAGATAAAATAATTACCATAAATTTGGAAATAGTAGTGATTCAACAATTCTTTTATTGAGATAAATATCAAATATATGATATTATAAATATTAAAATAAATAACTTATGAAATAATTTATGTCATATAATATCTATATAGGTTAATATTATATGTTATAAGAATATTAAATTCTTTAGATCGAATTTATCTCTCTATTTATATTTTATTTATATTCAATGAAATGAATAGTGTAAAAAATGACATAATTGATGTTTTACAAAAAATCTAATTTATTAATCTATTTAAAAATATTAAGATATTTTAAAATAAAAAAATTCACTATTATAAGGTCTAAATGTGCATTAAGTGAAAAATTATGGGTAATTTAACACATATATGTAAAATTAATAGACTCTTAATTGTTAAAATATTGTTTCCACAATTAAAATTTACAGAGAATAATTAAGGGTAAACCGAAAAGGTAATCATTAAAATAAATTCATTACATGTCTAAAAATTATTAGATGAAAGGATTTAGTCCTATATACATATTTTATTTTAAATATTTTATTTTCATTCCTTTTGTATTAAAAAAATTAAAAATACCGTTCTTTGAGGTTTTAAGGTGTTTTCCAATTGTGATCAACCAAAGAAGGGGTATTGTTTTCTTCATGTATTTCAATAATTTTTCTTCTTCCACATAATTCACATCTCATCTAACCATGATGAGATAATAAATCTAGTATCCAAAATATAGTAAGATTTTATTATGTTAATATCATCACCTAATTCCATCTCTACCTATATCAAATGGGAAAGGAATTAATCGTTCGTGCGTACGTGTGAATTATCACCTCCAAGAACTGATTTAGTTCATTTTCCATTAAAGTCAACCAAGATCAGTTATAATGATGGAAATAATATTAATATATGATATTCATGAAATATTTATAATTTTATAAGAATAATACTTCAATTGTGTTCCCACCCTCCATGCACATAAAATCAATAGCGTCGTTCGTGCTTATGTGTTAACTATCACCTCCATGAAGCGATGTGAATAATTTTTATTCACCACATTAATTTTATAATATATATAAGTATATTTAAATTATAATAATTATAATAATAATAATAATACTATTAACATTTTTTAAAGATAAAATAATAATTATCCCATTGTTATAATGGTAAATAAAAAATGAAAGTGTTACTCATGCATACGTATGACCTACTGTCTCTATGAATATATCGTTGTTCAATTTTCATAACCATAGTTAATGGTTTGATTTAAAAATTATGATTAATGTATAAAATTTATTATTATTTTAGGAGTACTATTCTATAAATGATGGAATTACAAACACATGGACTAATGACATCAAAACCATGTTCATTTTTGACTCAAGTACTGAATATTGACAAAACATCACATATGAATGTAAATAATTATGCAATTTTTATAACATGTTAATAAAATAATATTAAAGGGATAATAAACCTAAAAAATGTTTTCATGAAATTTTAAATTAACCTATATTTATTATTCAGGAATATAATGACTGTACATGACATTTCAAACTCAAGGTAAGGGACTTCGTCTCAATCTCCATTCATTGAGCCATAATTTGAAATTATACACCTCTTCTTATTATATAGTGTTTAATAAAATCCTTTGAAATTTAATTTAATTCAATGGTTTCAAAAAGTAATCATTTTATATAAATCATTTTACTAAACAAATAACAAATTTTTTTAACATATGCAAAAAATGACCATTTTGTCGCCATGACCAATATTTGGTATTTGGTTTCCTCTACAAGTAGTGATGTTTTTAATAAGAAAATTAAATACCATATTTACTTTTAATAATTTTTTATCGGATTTTTTTACAATATATTGATTATATCATTTTCTTGAAATTATATCTTATGATTGCACTGTGGAAATTCTATTTTTCCTTTTTTCAAATTTTATGTTTTATGGTTATGTTATGGTTCTTGGTCCATGTATTTGTATATTAGTGGTTCATTGATAAATCAAGGGCAGGTGAGCCTATGATATCTCTCTAATTAACTGCGTAATGAGATGAAGTTAAAATATATGGTTTCTCTTAATATATTTTTGGAATACAGTTTGATGGGGATTCCAAAGGTAACCATAAAGGTTACTCCCTATGTTGCTATTAAAAGATCAATGTAAGTATGATATGGATGCAACAAGTTACCTTTATAATTTATGATATCTATGATATCTTGACGACTCTTATAATTCATGGTTTTATAAATATTCATGGACTAATGTTTTCTTTCATTATCTTATCCTTTATTGGTTTTTTATGCTCATACCTAGTTTTTAAAATGTTTTCACAAGGTATAATGATGAGTAAGTGGAAGGGAGAAGTAAATAATAAAATTTCAAGAAAATAAATCATGTTTTATATTTAAAATATTTACCTTTGGTTGAAAAAATTTGATACTGTTTTGAATGTATCATCTAGTATGATTATGGGATGATATGTTCTAAGAACAGCCTAAATATTTATAAAAATAAACCTGAAAAGATCCACAATGTGAATTCATCACATAAATAAAGATTATGTAATGTTTAAGGCTTGGTCCTAATATATTCAAAAACAATATAATTTTTAATTTTTATTAAAATATGATGGGAGGTACCCTTTTATAAGTGAGGAAAGAGGAACTTTTTGAATTTCATAAATTACAAAATTAATATAAATAGTTTTTTATTTTAAAAATGTTTCAAAATTGATATATTTTGAAGCTATTATTAGTATGGGTATAATTCATACCATCCTATATAAGTTTTACAATTTTTAACTTGTTTTTACCATATTCTTTTTGTTTTAACCCACACAAACCATGTTTGACAATTTCTATGATAATAATATTTTTACTCATTATGGGATATGATAGTAACTATAAAATGAAAAATCAAAAATACATGTAATATTATTTATATTTAAAATGATACCCCAATAACCAGTGTAATGATATGAATTTTATTAATTTTTAATCATTTAATTAATTTTTATTTACTATAAAATTTAATTAATATCATAATTGAAATGATTCACTAACTTAGACCTTAATAATATGATGAAATAAAGGGAATTTTAATATAATAAATTCATACATATAGAAAATGTTATATTTGTGGAAAAAATAAATAACAAAAATAATTCATTAAAAAAATATTTATTTTAACATTTTTGAAGGCATTTATTTTTTTATTAGTTGAATAAATATTGTGAAGGTGTTGTGTATGTAATTAGGGTGATTAATTAAATCTGTAAATATTTAAAATTAATTTACCATGAGAAAAAATCATCTATCATAAAAATAATTATTTATAATAGAATACATGTTTACTTATTCCTTTTTAGAAAATATTTTATAAATTTAATGTAATAATGTGACAGTTTTTACATTTAAATATATAAAATAATAAAAAGTTCAAATTCAATGAAAATGGAAAAAAATGTAAAATATTTTATGTTTTGATGTGTATGTATGACACTTATTCATAAAATAAAATTATTTCAAGTGTTATGGTCATTTCTCAATCCTTATCATATCATTTCTAACATTAATTACCCAATTTACCCTAATCGCAGGGACAATTATTTTCCAGAGTTATGAGATATAATGGATTCAAATGAAAGAGACCTATTAGAAAAATATGGGACATATAATAAAAAATATGGAATATATTTTACAATATTAATTTCTATGAAATATAATAATTTAATCGAAAATTATATATTTAATGGGATATGAAAAGTGGGTTTTTTCCGAAACCAAATGTTTCATGGAAACTATGGTTCTAAAATTACAATTTGACTATCAATATTCATTATATGAATATCAATTGATATATATATATGTATAATATCTAAAAATATTTTTTATTAGTTATAAATATTGGTTATTTTAACTAATTAAAATGGAAAACCAATATGCACTTAAAATAGTTTTTCAAAATAAAATTTGTTGTCAGCATCAAAATTGAATTATACAAAAATAAAAAAAAATTATTTAAAATTAAAGAAATTATATTATTATAAATAAAATTTTTTACATTTAAATTTAATAACAAATGTTATATATAAAATGAATTTAAATTACAATATTTATTAAAAAGAAAAAATAATTTTTCCAAAATTTGTATTTATCAATATTTACTAATGACACAATATTTTCAGATGAATATGAAAATTTCACCATATGAATCATACGGTGGAAGCTTGTGGTGTTACATTTTTGGTTCTATTTATTTTTATTATGTTTTATTTGAATCATCTAGTACCCAAAGTAATAATATATGGGTGACAAGTATTTTTTTTAAATGACTTCATGCATTTACAAGTATTAATGGACTTGTGTTTTCTTTTTATCTTTTTTTTATATTTTCCTTAGCTTTTTGTTCTCATCCCATGTTTTTAAATTATTTTCATTGGTTATAAGGTTTTTTTTGAAAATTAAGGAAGCCATGTTAAATGTTAAGACGATTTTTCAAGGAAATCATATTTTATTGGAAAGATATTATTTTTTCGATGAAATGGATAATGATTATATGGTATCCTATCTATATGATTGTGGAATGTTATGTACGTATTATATCTCGATTATCTAAAACTATAAACTTGAAAAGATCCTTAATCTGAAAGGAAGTGAGTTCTTGACTAAAATTTAAGATTATGTAATGTAATAAGGACAGGTCATTATAATTGATTTCTTAAAATGGAGTAATTAAGAAGGTGGAATTGAATTGTGATTTCCTTGATGAGTAATTGAATATTTAATCATAGAACAATGTGGGGGGGACTACCAAAATACATATTTTTTTGATGTTTTTATGAGTTGTGATATCATTATTGAGATATTTAATTATGTGCCTTAAGATAATTCATTGGGGGAAATTAATTAGGAGATGATGTATGGCTATGTAAGATAATTAATAGTGAATTAATTTTGTTCCATGATGTTGATTAAAGATAATTAACTGTGATAAATAATTATGATAAGTTGATATTTGATTCGGATAATTAATTGTGAATAATTAATTATTGAAAAAATATTTTTTAGATTTATTAATTAATTTATTGATTAATTAATGGGTTATGTGCATAGTTAATTATTCAGTTAACTAATGGCATTTTAAATGTTTAACTAATCATTTTATTAGTAAGAGAATGATGTGGTTAGTTATTTTGAATTAATTAATGATTAAATGATTTAGAATGGTGGTGATAAACATTTCATTCATGCGGAAGTTAGAAGTTAGGATATGGACATGGAATTCCTACCTAATATATATCAAATATTGAGATGTGGGCTGTTAGACATGGCTTTCTACATGCAATGAGATTTGGTATACATGACATAGTGTTCAAAGCCTAATGATATTTGGGGTTCTTGACATAGAATTCAACACCAAATGAATGACAATAATGAATTGCATTTTGAATGGGAGACATTAATTGAAAATAAGTCTAATGAGATTATTAAATAATAAGTGACAATGTGATTACTATTTAATTATTCATTTTATTTATTGTTTCATAGAATTGCATCCATTATCTTTTGACTGGACTAGTTTTAGACACTGTTGTTGGTGGCATATTGAGTCGGACTCATACCATATTTGGCCCGCCTTATCGGAACCCAAGTAGAAATTTGTGTTGTATGACAGGATAAGGCCAAGGCACCCAGATAGGATGCTAATATCTAATAGAGCATAGGGGAGGGAACTATACGTTGTTCGGGACCTGTTTTGGAGTCATTGTGTCTTTACATTTAGTTTCATTGTAGACACTTTTCATTTACATTGTCATATAATGTTTTCCCTTTCACATGAGTATTGTATTTCATGTTTTGACTATATTGTTACATTATATTGTTCTAGTTATTTATTTTATTATGTACTTTTTTATTATTTTTTCCTTCCATTTTTATCTTATTCTGATAAATGAGGGTATAGTCTCACCACGACTAACTTACCAGACTCTCGCTTCTAGTCAATGAACTCTAGCATATGGGGAGGTGCACTTAAGGGAATGTGAACAACTGGCTCGGGGCACCGTTTAGTGGAACCCAGGTCAGGACCTCCCATTTTATATTAGAAATGTAGTATTTTTCAATATTTATTAATATATCAAATTTATCATAAAAATAGAAAATATTCAACCAATGTAAATTTTTATGTCGAACATCCAAATAATATGATTATTTTTTCATAAATAACATATAAAAGTGATAAAAACTATATTTTAAATGGGTATCCATCTAAAGGTAATAAACTTTCCTTTTAAAATTATTAGAGTATTTTATGATTAAAATTGGATTTATTCTCAGTTTAAGACTCTAAAATGTAATCGACGAAAGTAATTTTTTTAAAATAAACAAGTTTAAACATAAAATAAATGTTTCTTTTCATTTCCACCCATTCAGTAGATTCATTATAATAACCAATTAAAATAATAATATTGTAATATATTATTTCTTTTTTAGTATAACTCAATATTATGCACAAAAAAATATTTCAGGAAACCCATTGTTGAGTCTCAGGTACACTATTGAGAATAGTACCCATTTATCGTAAAATTACTATTTAATTCATAATTTTTAATAAAAATGAAATAGTATTACTCTATAATTACTTGGGATGTTAAAATTTTCATCAGGAATCTATTGCAGTTAGCCATGGCCAATGCTTATGATGCACTATTTTTAGTTGTTCCCACATTTTCTAAGTTTCCATTATGATTATTATTATTTACCATTCCTCATTGTTCTTTTTTATGATTCCAACAAATTTTATGTATCATTATTATTCCTATTGTCTATAATTTGTTACTTTTTTTCATGTTATTCTATGATTATTACCTCAATGGGATTTATAGCTCAATCCATTCTTATGTATGCACCGATGTTATACTATGAAATTTTTTGTTAGAAAGAATATTATGATCATGTTAATTAATTATTCAATAATAATTATTTATTCCTTATTTTAATTTGGAATGTATTTTTCCTAATTCCCAAATACCCATGAATTATAAATAGTTTGGGTCATATTATGTGTAACATTATGTAATAACTCGTGAATTAATGTGTAATAAAGAGAAAGGTTACCATAGTTGATATCAAATGAACTGTTTAGTTTTTTTGTAATGGGATTTGAAAAACCCTAGTTAAATACATTGGGATAAAAGTAACTAAAAACTTCCCTAGATTCTTGTATAGTGTAGAGTAAGTTTTTTATCAAGGAAATAACTCTATGTCTAAATAATACTTGTGTATGTGGATCTAAAACATAAGTACATATGGGAAAACCCCAAAAACATTATGTTAAGGATTACCAGACTTGGAACTGGTGCCTGATAATAGGCCTTTCTACTCACCAGGTGTGAATCTAATGGGGGATATTCTTTGATAAATTCACAATATCATTTTTAACTATTATATAATATTTTCAATCATTGTAAAAATTATATTAACCCCCATAATGATAAAAAATATAATTTTCTATCTTTCATTTGGAATAATAGAAGGTTCGCACTATTAAAAACGATAACATTAACGTGTTTTGGTTAAAAAGATTATTTTTTATGATGCCTCAGTTGACTATTGGGATAAATGATAATTTAAAAACATTAAGATCATCAATAATTAATGCTGTTTATTATGATTAGAAGAGACCATATGAAGTCATATTTTTTTAATACATTTTTAGAAAATTTATCATAATGATTGTAAAATATAAAATTATGTAAATGTAATTAATTACTTTTATAAAAGATGGATATATTAGTGTAAACTTATTAATCATTTTAGAAACAAAATTATATTTTAAACTATTATAATAATGTATTATTAGAGTTCATAGTGTGATAAAATTATCAATATTTTGAAGAAACTAGAAATGAATAATTTTAGAAAAAAAAATATATATAGAAACAAGATGATCAATTATTAGAGAAGATACATATTCTTATGATTTTATATATAGAGAAACAATTTCTAAAATTATTTAGTATTTTATGATCATCATAAATTTTCTTAAATATGATAGAGATAACCACATGGATCATGAACAAATGGTTTAGAAAATAAATAATTTTATGAATTAGATATTAATTTTAATTAAATATGTAAGATTTGTATGATATTATACGTGACATGCAATAATTATTTACACTGAAATATTATGTTGCACATAAAACTGAGTTATGACGAAAAATAATACTTTACTAATATTATTATTTTCATGGTTTTTAATTCCTAACTATTATATTTGATATAATGAAAAAAACTAACTATATTATGTTTAAACATTATTTTTAAATGTTTTTACATTAATCAAATATATTTTAGAGGATTAAAATGAGATTAAATCTAATTTTAATCATAAAATACTCTAATATTTTTAAAAGGTATTTTAACTACCTTTTGATGGGGAACCCTTTTTAAAAATATTTTTCGTCACTTTTATATGTTATTTTTTAAAAGAATAATATTCTTATTTTGACGAGAGACATCATAATTAAACTTTGTTTAAGTTTTGGTATTTTTCTGATAAAATTAAAATTTAAATTAATAGTAATAAAAAGGGAATTTGAATTCAAAACTACATTTTCATCTTATTCTTTGTATATAGTTACATTATCCTTTTATTTTATTTTATAGTGTAATTAAATTAATTTTTTATTATTTAATCCAGTTTTTTCATTGAACATAAATTCGCATTGAAATTCGAGATAAACACATGTCAATTGTTTGATGGTTATTACTTAAAAACATGTTTTCTCTTTTTGAAAATAAGAATTAATTTTAAATTAAATACTGTAACTTCTATGTTTTGAATTTGGAAATTTTTTTCAAATCTTAGGAATAATATAGTCCAAATTATTTATATATTTTCCTTTTATATTTATAAATTATTAACAGTATCTTTGGTAATTTTTATTCACCGCGTTTAATGGTAAATCAGGTAAATTAAGGTAACAAACATTATGATAAGGATAAAAAAATTACTTTAACACCTGTAGAAATCACATTTTATAAATAATTGTCACCCTTTATAACCTAATTCTCAAATTTTATTCATTTAAAATACTTTTTCAATGAAAATGATAAAATTATTATTAAAAAAAATAATGTAACAATTTGTTTCTCTCTTATCTCTTATAAGTATATCATTTTTATTGTAGAGATAAATTTGATGAAAATATGAACAGAAATAGTCTCCATAATTATAAAGAATTTATATACATGATGTGATTTTATTTATAATTTTTATATATTGAATAATTATCATAAATATTGACACAATAGTGATATAATAATTATTTTATTAAGGGAAATATAAAATAAATAATATTATAAATATTTAGATAGATATTATATGAAATAATTTATGTAATCCACTGTTTTTCTAAGTTAATATTACATGTTTTAAGGCTATCAAATTATTTGGTTCGAAGATATATTTATGTTTGTATTTAGTTTAAATTCAATGAAATGAATAGTTGTAAATTTATATAATTGATGTTTTATAAAAATAGTAATTTATTAAATTATTTAAAAATCCTAAAAATTATTTAAAATCAAAATGTGATTATTATAAGATCTAAAATTTCATTTAGCGACCAATTATGGGAAATTTACCCCATGAATATAAAATTAATTAATAGCCTGTTAATAATTAAAATGTATATAATACAATTACAGTTAAAAGATAATAATTAGGGGTAAATAAAAAATACAAGGATTAAAATAAAACCATTACATGTGTGAAAATTACTAAATTATAGGATTTCTACATATTCTCATCTTATCTTTGAAATGTATCGTGTTGTTGCCTATTGTATTAAAAAAAATTAAGAATTTAATATTTTATTAATTCCAAGTGGTCCCCTCACCTATCTTATAAAAGTTAGACTCCCTTCTATAATAATCACCCATCAAAATCCTTTGGTTCATCCAAGATCATCCAAAAACTCTTCCTACAAACCCTCCCACATTATTGAGGCCTTAGTTTAGGAATAATACCATTCATTGAGGTGTTATGTTGGTGTTTAAGGGCAATCTACCATAAAAGAGGTTTCATTTTATTTAAGTATTTCAATTTTATTCATTCTTCCACATCCATCAAGTCTCTTCTAACAATGATGAGATAATTGCACTATGATCCTAAATATAATAAAATTTAATTATTTTAATACTATTATCTAAATAAATATCTACTTCCATCAAATTGGAAAGTAATTAATCATTCGTTCATACGTGTGAATTATCACCTCCATGAACTGATTTAGTTCATTTTCTATTATTTTTAGTCTTGATCAGTTATAATGATGGAATTAATATTAATATCTGATATTAATGATATATTTATAATTTTAGAATAATAATATTTCAATTATATTCTTACCTTCAATGCACATAAATACCATAACATAGTTTGTGCATACGTGTTAACTATCATCTCTATGAAGAGATTAGAATCATTTTTATTTACAACATCACTTGTTTCATATGATTATATAAGTATATTTAATTGATTACTATGATGATAATAATATTATGATAAGTCTGTAATGTTAATATAATAATTTCTTCATATCAATAATGGTCAATTAGAGATGAAAATGTTACTAATGCGTACGTACGACCGACCGTCTCCATGAATATAACATAGTTCATTATTTATAACCATAATTTATGGGTTGATTTTTAAATTATTATTAATTTAGAAATTTTATGATTATTTAATGAATACTATTTTGGAGATGATGGGCTTATGACCACATGGACTAGTGACATCAAAACCATGTATATGTTCGACTCAAGTACCAAATATCAACAAAATGTCAGATATGAACATAAATAATTATGTAATTTTTATAACATTGTAATAAGTGATATAAATGAAACAAAAATAATGAATAAGGTTTACAAGAAATAGTAAATTAACCTAAGTTTATTATTCATGAATATAATGGTTTTAGGTGAAGTAAGGGACTTCATCTCAATCTCATTTCATTGGGTCATAATTTTATATTGTACACCTCTTTATATTATACAGTGTATAATAAACTCATTTTGATTTTATTTTATTTCAATGGTTTTCAAAAGGATCCTTTTTCTATGAAGAATTTTACTAAATGAAAAAAATGAATGTTTTTAAACATACATGGTGAAAAAAACCATTCCACTACCATGACCATTATATGGTATTTGGATTTCTATATAAGTAGTACTATTTTTAAAAACCAAAGTAAATACCATATTCCCTTTTCAGTATTTTGGTATTTAAATGGGTTTTAGAATGGATGGATTATATAATTATCTTTAAATTTTATCTTATGATTGTAATGCAGAAATATCATCTTTCCTTTATTCATGTTTTATGTGTTCTGATAATGTTTTGGTTCATGGGAATTTTTTATGTGTATGGGTGGTTTTGTGATAATCCAAGGGCAGGTGACCTAATGATTACTCTGCAATGCATTTTGTAAGGAAATGGATTTAAACAATAATATTTTTCCTATGATATTTATGTAATATAATGTGATGGGTATTCCAAATGTAACCATAAAGTTTACTCCATACACAGCTGTGAAAGCTACTATGTAAGTATGATTTGGATGCAAAACGTTAACTTTATAATTTATGATTACTATGAATATTTCACGATTATTATCAATTAATGGGTTTATAAATATTTATGGACTAACATTTTCATTCCTTATTTTATCCCTTACTCAGTTTTTATGTGCATCCCTATTTTTTTAAATGACTTCACAGGGTATAATGATAAAGAAGAGAAAGGTACAAGTAAAGTAGATTTTTATCAAGAAAAGAAATCATGTTTTATTTATCAAATATTTTCCTTTGGTGGTAAAAATGGAAACTATTTTCATAGTATCTTTTTGAATGGTTATGGGATTATATGTATTAGGAATGGATTAATTATCTAAAACTCTAAACCTAATATGATCCCCAATGTAAATTCTTCACTTAAATCAAGATAATGTTATGTTTAAAGTTCGGGCCTTATAGTTGGTATTAGAGGACAGTTTAGATAACATTTAGGGTTAGGATATTGTAAATAGAATATCCATTTATTATTTTTAATTTATGTTTAAATTGAAATGATATATCATTTTATGATTTCCATGTTTCCTTGCCTGGGATATTTCCATTTAGAATATTTTTTTCACAGACGAACCATGTAAGCTATGTTGAGATGACATCTAGAGGAGAAAAAGATCCCAATCATTAACCTGAGATGTTCAAAATCAGAACTGAATTTTTTTTTGCTGTGATGGAATAGTTGACTCGTTCTATAAATGGTGGTGGTATCCTTGCATGAGATCACCCAGATCAACCACATAAGAACATCTCTATTGTATATAATTTTATGAGGAAATGTCCTCCATTATTTAGAGGATCATTTGAACCTATTCTAGCTGAGTAGTAGATTAATTCCCCAGAAAAGGTTTTTGATGTCATAGGGTGTTCAGAAAATAAAAATCTTAGTCCATTTGATTACCATTTTGAAAGAAAAGTTGATCAATGATGTTATATGGTTAATAATATCAAGGATAATGAGGAGATTGATTCTCATGATTGGGATGAATTCAAATTTATGTGTCTTAAGAAATATTTTCCTAAGGCGGTTCGACTTAGGATGGGAAAACAATTCTTGGAATTGACGTTTGAGGATGAATCAGTGGCTACTATTGAAGAGAAATTCAACGGACAAGAAAGGTATCATATAAATTTCATACAGGATTTTGATAAAAAAATATATAATTGTTACTCAAGATTAAATCCAAATAAACAAAGGTAATTGGATTCCCATGAGTTCAAAAGTTATGAAAAAACCTATTTGATGTGAAGATAAGGTGGAAAGGGATTTTTTCGATGATAATGTGTTCATTGAAAACAAAAACAATAAGTGGTTGATATGGCAGAACAAAGGAATTTTATTTTCCAAAAAATCCGACGGAAAGAAAATTATGTATATAGTTTGTGAAAATTGTGGTAAAAATCACATAGCGGAATGCCTTTGGAATTCTGGTAAGTACTTACAATGTGGTGAAATGGGGTATAAATCTCATAACCATACTAAAAAAAGATAATGGTAATACAAAATATGATATATACTCAGCGAAGTGTTTTAACTGTATCAAGATAGTTAATTAATCAAACGAGTGTCCGATACAGTATTAGAAGGATGTGAAGAAGTCAGACTATGAGCAGAAGAGTGTGATGATATCCTTTCCAACCACTTCAGCAGATGTGGGGCCATCAAATGAAGTGTAATTAGGTACGTTTTTTGTTTATTCAGATTATGTTAATGTGTCATTTGATTCATGGTATAAACATTCTTTCATTTCTAGGAAATTTTCTGGTCAATTAGAATTCCATCTGAAGAAAGGATTCCACGGATTATGGAAAATAAAACTAAGGGAAATTTTGAGACAAAAATAAATTATAAGAATATTCATGTCCTTGTCTATGCAAAGGATCTACCTTGAAAACATTAATTTTTTCATCTATTAGAGTTTCATGTTATTCTTGGTATAGATTGGATTTCTATTTACAATGATAAGAGTGAATGTAGTGGTAATGAAGTTTCTTTTCAAAAATAATTTGAGTTTGTGTATAAAAATGAACCCTTCCCATTGATAATATATTAGGAAGATAATAAAATAGTAAAAGATGGAAATGTAGGTTACCATGAACATATTATTTAAAAGAAAATAACTATTTTGATTAATGATGTGCCAGTGATAAATTATTATTTTCATGTTTTTCCTAATTATTCTCCTAGTATTATACATAATCGAGAAGGTGTATTTATTATTAACTTGGTTCCTGAAGCTATGCCAATTTCAAAACCCTGCTTATTTAATGGCTCAAATTAAGTGTTTGGAGTTAATTGAGAAGATTTCTGGGGTTACTAGATAAAGGTTTCATTCGACCATGCACGTCCCCATGGAGAGATCCAGTCTTATTTGTTAAAAAGAAAGATGGTTCAATGATACTTATCATTGATTATAGAGCCTTGAATTACATCACTATTATGAAAAAGTATCATATTCCTCATATTGATGATTTTTTTGATCATCTCTAGGGAGAAAAATATTTATCGATGGATGAATGTTGGACAAGGTATCATTAGTTGAACATAAATAAAGTATACATTTAAAATACCATGTTTTGTACTAGATATGGCCATTATGAATGTGTAGTTATGTCATATGGTTTAACGAAATGAACCCACTGTATTCATGGATCTTATGTATAGAATATTACCTGAGTTTATGGATATGTTTTTGGTTGTTTTTATTGATTATATTTTTGTATTTTCAAAACATAAAGAGAGGAATGATATAAATTTTAGGGTTGTCTTTCAAAACTTAAAATAAAAGAATCTGTATGGGAAATTCAGCAAGTGTGAGTTTCTGTTACAAAAAATTTCATTCCATGGTCACATTGTTTCTAAATATGGAATAACTATTGATCTTATTAAAACAAAAGTTATTTATGAATGGCCATGATCCACAAATATAAATGAGATTCATAGTTTTCTTTGTAACACCCCAAGCTTCCACGATACGTTTCCCTTATAATAATGCAATAGCTTGCATTGTACACAACATCGAGATTCTAACACACTACGAACAATCAAACTACCCATTATGAATATTGATACCCATTTTTGGAAATTTTATAAATTTTATTTTTCAACATGGACATTATTTCTGGATTCAGAATATTGAAATTATCATATGGAGAATTTTTTGTTTTTTTCTAAAAACTTTCAATTTTTGATGAATAGTGAAAAACAATGTGTTGTTGGTTAAAACAAACTTTATATTTAAATAATTATATATTTTATTTAAATTTATTTTAGGTCAAAATAGATTCATAATACCTAAATAAGTTCAATGTAATTCATTGGAGTCATTTTATAAAAAGTTTAGATATATAACATTTTATTGAACGTTTTACCGTATTTTACCCACCTCCTATGAGCATTTGAAAATTCTCATAAAATATAATTTTACCACTTTTGTGAATTGAATTTCAGAAATTCGAGAGACACAACTGATATTATTAAGTAAAATGTGGTTCAATGAGATGAAAATATTTTTTTGGTGAATAGTAACTTTTTTACTTTTATTTACCACGGTTAAAAGTAAATAGGGTAGTTAAGTGTAAAAATGATATTATATTTACCCAGAAACATGCCCCAATTATATGGGATAAGTGTATCACGTCAAAAATCAACCTTAAAAAATATTATCATTTAGGTACACTTGGATTAGAATCGGAAATTTATTATTATTTTATTTAAAGAGGAGTTAAAAGAGTTAAAATCAAAGTATAATAACTAAACCATTTTTTATATAGTGTTAATCATAAGGTAAATTCGACTATAAATATTCATTAGAAATATAGAATGATTTCAAAAATAATTTTATTTTATTTATAATTTTTAGACATTAAATATTTTAATTTATTTTTGACTCAATGTTGATCCAGAAATTATATAATTAATGAAATACTAAAATAATTGATATTATAAATTCCCAAATAATAGTAAATTAGGTATTTTAAGGAATTAAACTATTTTTATATATTAATATGACATGTTAGGATAGATTTAATTAATTTTGTTACAAGTAATCATGATGTTAGGATTTTCACAAAAAATAATTACCAAATAGTGTCAAAATTGACATAAAAGTGTTTTTAAAACAAATATTATCTTATTAATTGATATCATATTCCTTAAAATATAAGGTTCAGCCAAATGACTTATATATGGTAATATATATTAATAATGAACCACTTGGGGTTCTCTTGGCTTGTTATATTAAGTTTATTAACCATATAATATAAAAATACAAAGAGACACAGTAAATATCAAACTCTTTAACTAAGAGTTAAATATAAATGATAAGGTTAATATGGTCATCTAAACCAGTCTAAAATATATTTTTTGAAAGGATTTAGACCCATCCCCACCCTATCATTGAAATTAATCAATTTTGAGCCCTTATAAACCGAATATGAATTTATTATAAAATAATATTTTAAGTTTTTCCTAAGGTGCCCCTCACCCCTCTTATAAAAGGGCCCTTCCCGTTCCCTCAAATTAACACCTTCAAAGCTTCTTTTCTTGGCCAAAACCTTCCCAAATATCCTATAATATTACCTCACTTCGTCCTAGAGGAATTCCTTTAGTCAGGAATCCATCCTAAGGAGCCATTTTGATCATATCAAACGGAAGAACCTGAAGAAGAGGTAAATATTTGATCACCTCTTTCAAGTTATTTTCTTCTATCAATTCCTCTTTCTTTGTGTTTTCCATTATAAAATAATAACTCCATTATCTTCTATATATTTTGATGTTATTATAAAAATGATACAACCATATTTGTTATTTTATCCATCCTATTAATGAAAAAGTCACCACACGTGCGTACGTACGACTTACCGTCTCCACGTCGTGGTGTATTTTGTTATGCAAACATTTCATCATTTGGATGGGAATAATAATGAGTATAAATGATGTAAATAATAAATATAAAATTATAATGATTATTTATATATTATATAACATCCAATTATATATGATTTTAATATCAAAATAATTATATTTTTTCTCGTACGTATGTATGGAATACCGTCTCCACGAACGCGATGAGATTCATTCCTCATTGTATCCATTCAAAACTAATTTTAGTTTGAGGATTAAAAATAATGTTTAATGGAATAATATCATTCTGTATAAAAAAAATATATCCTATTAATAAAAAACATGGCTTACGTAACCATTATATAAAGAAGATGGAATCAGTTAACACCCGAAACTAAGATAATCCTAAAATATTATTAACAAAGAAATATTAAAAGATCATATATAATATCATATTAATTTATATGATTCTTGTATAATTTAATAAATATTATTTCACCATTATAAAAGAGGTTAACCTACCCTCGACCATGGAAAAGTACATGGTAAGGGTTAATTCTACAATATCTTCATTATTCGAGGTTGTTCATACGTAATTATCTACTGGGACCTCTTTATCATCAACACCCATGTTTCTAAAAAACGTATTTCAAAACATATTTATTATTTTCTAGATGATGGGATAAAGTCATTTATACCATTATTTGACCTTGTGTGTTTTGAAAGGAATCTTTCCTTCATTTTCCAAGCAAAGTACTTTATGACCTTTTCGACAAAATTAAGGTAAGAATGTATTTTTAACTTATCCGGTGAGTGCGTCTATTTTCTGAAATTATAAAATCGTCTAAGCTTCCCTTACAAGATTATAATAATATCTTCAAAATAAATGTTTTCTTTATAAATATGTAACTCTTAAATGATTTCAAAATAGAAAGTGATATTTCTCTAAAAAGGTTTTGATTTCATTTATGTCAACATCCTTTTATGTATTTTAAGCTTATTTGACATTGATTTATTATGATAAAAAACTTCCATATTGTATTGAAGGTTTTGTGATATGTTTGAATGTAGATGTGTTATTTTTATACCATTCATGTTTTATCGATAAAGTATTGACATTTCGTATGCTCACTTTAATACAAATGTTTATGTTATGTTTAAACCTTCTCGTACGAGGAATGAATTAGACTTAGTCAGTGACGGGTGGATCCCACTATAGCTCCTCGATGCATCGGTAGGTCTCATGAGACAAACTAGTGCCTTGGAACAAGGCCTTGACAAAATCTTATTTTTAGTTTTGGCACAAGAGCTTGACTATGTGGTTATGAAAGTTTGGCATTATGCATTCCATCATTATGAAAGTTGCTATTGATATTGCATGTGATTATTCGATTAGTAGAATATCCATGTGAATAAGTAAATGGAATTATTTGATTTTATCTTTTCCATATTATTCTAAAGATAAAGTTAAAGAGGCTTTTGTTTTAGTCTTATACACTTCCTTAAAAGTTTATACTTATTTACGAATGTTTCTACTATATTGTTATCCTTAATGAGCATCTGAGCTCACCCCTTTCTATGTTTTATTTTTTATAAGATGTGAAAATTATTTTATGAATGACCTGCATGGATAGCCTATGGTATATTACAATGAATAATGAAGACAATTTTTTTTTGTGGTTTTTCATTTTATGATGTAATGTAAGACTTATGTATGTATCTAGTGTTTTCAAAGCTACTAAACTAATGGGTATTCCAAGACATGATCTTTTGTGATCATGCCAATGATATGTAATAATGCACCGACTCTGGGATTCTGGGGACATTGAATTATAGTTGGTATCAGAGAAAGTTTTGTAAAAACCTTAGAAGATAGATTTAGATAAACTATGATTAGAGTACATAGACATAAGATAGACTTTGAGGATTAGTATAGAAGAACCTTCTTGAATTTTGGTGTTGTAGAGATTTTGTGAGTATTCCAAGTAATACACCCCTTTCTAGATACAATAAGGTAGAGGCGGCTCTAACATAGATGTACCTAGGGGTAAAACACAAAAACAACGCTTTGAGCTAGACTCGAACAGGAACTAGTACATGACAATGCACCATGCTGCACTCTGGGTTACGACACTCCCATGGGATATGGTTAGGATAATTCTCGTTTTCGTTACAAACCGTTATGAAGGGATTATGATTATATAATTCCTCAAAGAATAACTTTTTAGGAATATGTATTATATCCATAAACTATTTAATTTATGTTAAGTGGTTTACAAGTTTGGAATTTTGTATTTCGATTCATAAACTAATCTAGTTTATTCAATTGTTTATAAATGGGACCTAGTGGAAGAAATGGAAACTGTATCAATTCACGTAAGCCATGTAAAGATTTTCCTCCTACTCAAGATAATTATAATGGAGCTGGTGATGCAACTGGTGCAAATCAACATATCACCATATTTGGACATCTAACTTAGGTTATGAATAATAACCTTACCCGTATGGAGCACCCTGATCCACAACGCGGAGGATCAATGTTAGACTGCTTCATGAGGAAACAACCACCAAATATCAATGGGAGTACAAATCTGTTGGTAGCTAAGAAATTATTAAGTTCCATAGAGAAAATATTTCATGCTTTGGAGAGTAGGGAAAGGGAAAAAGTTTTCATGGCAGTTTATCGCCTCACGGGAGATGCGAATCAATGGTGGTCATTGATTAAAAAAAGGAATATGAAGAAGTATAAAGTATGGAATGGAGGGATTTTAAATAGATTTTATTATAAAAATACTTTCATCATGACCATAAAGCAGATATAGAAAGACAATTTCTGAGTCTTAGGAAAAAGGAGGATGAAATGTTGCAAAGTATGAATATAACTTTACAAGGTTAGTGAGGCATGCTGCAGATTATATACGTAACCCAAGAAGTAAGATTACTCGTTTCATTGATGGGTTAATACCATATCTCTGTCGAGCATTAGTCTAATAATCCTTTTCATTGTACGAATATATTGTCTCATATGCTATGAAGATAGAAAAAGAATTCTCTAACTCGTACGAATTTAATGAGAAGCAAGAGAAGAAGAGATCTACTGATCACTCTAGAAATGGAAATAAGGGAAAGAAGGGAAAATTTGAATATCTATCCTATAGTAAATGTGGTAAGAAAAACACCGATACTTACTTGAAGGGAATGATATTCTTTTACATGTGTAGTGAAAAGGGCCCCCATTCTCGTGATTGCAAGGGGAAGAAATAAGCTACTGATTTTCAATGTTGCAATTACAGAGAGATGGGACATTTTGAAAATGAATGTCCTAAGTGCCAAGGTAACTCACCTCAGAAAAGGCCAAGGGATCAAGGACAAGCTTATGTGATATCTACTACTGAGGTTGAAGCTCCGAAAGACGTGGTGGAAGGTAATTTAATGGTTTGAACCAGTTTATCCAATGCTTTATTTGATTCTGGATCATCGCATTGTTTCATATCTTCATAGTTTGCTATGAAAATTAGATATTTCCAATTTTATTTAACAAGGGAGTTGTCAGAAAAAACTCCAAAGGGAAGTATCATTGCAACAATTTTTTGTGAATCAGTTCCCATTAGAGCATATACATGTTCATTATCTACTAATCTCATCGTTATACCCATGATTGAATATGATATATTCCTTGGTATAGGTTGGATTCGGACCATGATGCAAATATTTATTGTAAGGAGAAGGAGGTTAAAATTTTTGATGATTATATGTAGTACCCACTACTAGAATTCTATGTATTTGCGACGGGATCCCATCGTAAATAAGCTTTAGCAACGGGGTCTCGTCGCAAATAGCCCGTTGCAGAAAACATCGTGACACAAAATATTATTTTCCACCGACCTTTCGCAAATTATATTTTCTGGGATTGGCATCTCCATCGTCGCAAATAAGACTCCGATTATATACTTTATATATATAAACCTTTCTGCGATGGGCCCATCGCAAATAAATTTTGGGAGGGGTCCGTAATCCCGTCACAAATACTTTTTGAAAATATTTATTTAGACTATTTGTGATGGGCCCGTAATCCCGTCACAAATACTATTTAAAAAAAATTATTTAGGCTATTTGCGGCGAGAACCCATCGCAACAGATCCCGTTGCAAATAATAAATAAATTTTAAAAAATTAATATTAATACAATTATGATTATTGAAAAATTAACATTAATATTATTAAAATAATAAAAAAATATTAAAATTACCAATATTCACAAAAATATATAAAAAATCATAAAATATTATTATTATTATTATTATTAGAAAAATAAAAAAACATTAAAAAATATAATACTGAAAAAATTTATTTAATAAAATTATGATTAATGAAATAATAATATTAATGTTATTAAAATAATAAAAAATAAAAAATATTAAAATTATCAATATTAAAAAAAATCATAAAACATTAAAAATTAAATAATTTATTATTCGCATCGATATAAAAGAGAAAAACTATAAATAGTTCATATTACAACGAACGTTAATTTCAGATGTTTTTAACATAAAAAAATCACTGAGGGTAGTTTTCTGGAGGAGGTAGAGAAGATGAAGGAGATGGTGGAGGAAACTCCATCCGTAATCTACAAGTCAGACGACACATGTACTCCATCTACTCGTGATGCTGCTGCTATCATCAACGCATCTCCTCCTCCTGATGCTACTTCTACTGCTGCAGCTACTAATGCTTCTCTTCATGTTGCTTCTGCAAACTCTCTATAAGGTCATTCTGGGCTCATAACTACTCCTAATACTGTGAGGCAGAAGATGATACATCTCCACTAGCTCCTCTCAATCTGGGTGTCGACATCATAGCAGTACCATAATAAGTACTAGGCGTCACCTGAGAGTCGATGCCAACTACTCGACCCTTCTCAAATCCATATAGAGTCGCCTGCATCCATGTCGCCTCCTCGAAATATTGGGCACTGGTCTGATTTGTCGCCTCATCCTCACCCTCAACCTTTTTCTGAGAGGTCGCAGCCTCATATGACTCCTTCAATTACAATTTTAAATTAAAATTGTGAAAATATTATATGTAGTTAATTGTCAAAGTGAAAAAAATAAGACTAACCGCAATTTGACGCTGGCGATCACCTCTAATCTCTCCAGTGGCTAGATCATTGTACATCCACCGATAAACATCGAACTCTGTAATATCAGGATGCTCGAATGCCTATATGAATATAAAATAAACTGGTTATATTTGTAGTTATATGAAATATTTAAAAAAATACACACCAAATGATCTCTCTGCATACTGAATGAACAAACTACCAGCTCGATGTGTCACCTCTAGTCTCCCCCGGTTCTGCCGACCCAATAAAGACCTCCTCTGAAATCCACCTCCCACCAGAGTGCACATAATCCCTCCCAGACCTCAGATGAAATGTACTCTGGTCAGTGGGCTCTACACGACTCATCAAATACTATCTCACCTTCTTTATTAATGTTCTCCTTTCTCAAATTGTGCAAAAATTGACGCAAACGCTCACACATAGCCACCACCCATGCTGCATAGATATCTTCATGCATGCTATCATCGATGGGATACCATAAACCCTATATATAATTTATAATATCAAGTAATTAATAAAATAAATTTCAAAATAAAGATTACTTATTTATGTACTAGCCAATGATTGTACATGTCGAGCTACACATCAACGGGAATCTGTTCCCATGTGATCCATGGCTGAGAAAAATAATTTCGCAAGATAGCACTCCCCTTTCCAATAGCTAAATGTTAAATACTATGAAATAAGAATTGATAATCATACAGTTACTAAATATATAAATAAATTAATGAAAGATATCTAAAATATACAGTTTACTATACCTCCGTGTGTGTGGATCGAAGCTAAGAAGTAGACGTCGCTCGAGGATAGGGTCAAGAATCATCCGTCGCATAAGACTGTGCCACCTCTGCATACCTCCTAATCTACCAGTAGGCTAAGGGTCATATGATCCCACATCCCCCTCTTCCAATGGTAGCTCAGCCTCCTCTAACTAATGAAATAGATCAAAGTCAATCTGAAACACAAAATGATTGTTGTTAAAAGATAGTTGAAAATAACTAATATATATAGATATATATTAGTTATGATCATAACCAACATTTAACTATGTCAATGTTCACCTTCATCATCATCATTATATCTGATGATGTCAATGTCTTCATATTCCTCCTCGGCATCATCAATATCAATATGAATTTCACTTCACCATCCCTAGTCATTTCAAATTCATTTCTAACCTCATTAACATCTTCGTCACCATCGACCCTTAATTGTGGTGTGTCATCATCGATTTTCAAATTTATTTATGAAAATGATGTATTTTGAGTATTCTCTTGAAAAATTACAATTCCTTCCACTTCAGTGAAACCACATTCAGTTTGAGTAAATTGATTTTCCCAATATTTTATTTTTATTACACTCCATAAATCACTCAGGTATCTTGAAGTATCATATTACTTTGCGTAATAAATTTGATATTCTTGTTGAGCTAGTAAAAATGGTTCATTAACTGCAAATAGAGTTTTATATTTAATATCGACAATTCCATGAGTCGGATGGACACACAAGCCTCTCTTAGTATCTAACCACCGAAATTTAAACATCGTTATGTAATTCATTCCAAGATAACACAGCTCAATAATTTCATCCTAAATGTCGTAAAATTCAACCTCAGTTTCTCTATTATGTGATCATTTCAAAAAAACTCCACTGTTCAATGTTTTTTTTGATTCCCTATATGCACGTGAATTTAATCGAAAACCATTCAACACATATTCATTACATGATTTAACCATTTTGGTTGGTGGGTTACTCAATATAGACAATAACTTATCAATTTTTTCAGCATGTTGAGACACCTGAAAGTTTGTAAAAAAATTATCAATATAATAAATAGTATACTGAATTGATATTAAACCATCAATAATTTATGTTACGAGTTTTTGAAACCATTGAGAAAAAAATTTGTCTGCATTCTTCAAGAGCAGCTTCTGTAATTTGTGGAAGTTGTTTCTTGATATCATTATCATATAACCAACAAATAAAATAATTTTACATACTGTAACAAAAATTATAGAATAAGTGATAGAATCACTCACAGTACAAATGCACTCATTTCTTCATAGTTGAGCAGAACATATGTATGAGCTCTTTGATGTTCATCATTTGAAATCGATCGTTCTTGAACTCCACCGAAGCCAATATTTGGTTGATTAAAAATTGATAATTGATTCTCTATTTCATCATTAACATTTCCCTTTATTCCATCCCATGTGGTTTTTTAGCGATATTACGATTCAAAATAGTGAGAGCAGAAAAAAGAAATTTTCTCTTGCAAATAATCTTAAGCAATTGAGACTTCCACTGATGCTTTTTACGTACATTTTCTTCAATTTATGCATGCATATCTTGAATAGTTACATCCATAGAAACTATACTGGACCTCCACATTTAGCTTCATGTGGAAAATGTAATATTATATGTTCCATTGAGTTAAATAAAGCAGGTAGAAATATTTTTTCCAGTTTACATATAATTACAACAACATCTTCTTCAAGTTTTCAAAGTGCATCATAGTCTATTTTCGCCGCAAAAATGTCTCCAAAAAAATATGATATGTCTTTTATAGAATCTCAAATCATAGAATTCAATAACCCTAAGAATCCAATCGGTTTAAGTATTTCCATTATAACATGGAAATCATGACTTTTTAATCCGGTAATTTGACCATTCTTAACACATCTGCCCAAATTGAAAGCATATCCATTTAGAAGCCTCAAATCTACAATCCACTGACAAAATAATAAGAAAATCTCTTTGGACAGTGTATAAGCTGCTTTTGGCTTCATTAAAATCCTTGATCTGACATTTTCAAATAGTTCAATTTCTGGTCACCTGCAAATTTGGGCAAGATCTTATCTTGATTTTATAGTATCATTGTTCTTACCTAGTATATCCAAAATTGTATGAAATAAATTATCAAAAATAGTTTTTCTCAATATTCATGACATCCAACATGTGGCGGACCAACAAATCATACCAATATGTGAGATCCCAAAAAAGAGATTCGTTTTATCCAATTATGTTCATCCCCAAAGCCATGAATTTTTTGTTGGTTTACTGTAGGCCCAAATGTGATGGGAGGTAATGAAAATACAACTAATTTGAACTATGTACTTGAGATCATTTTTGGAGGATCATCCCTTTTAATTGTGCCTTTTCTGAAATGTTATTTTATCCTTTTAAAAGGATGATCGGTTGGAAGAAATCCACGATGAAAGTCAAAATAGAATGGTTTTTTTCCATTGACAAGCATAAAATCTTTTTTGACTTTCATACAGTAAGGACATGATTTCGGACCATGTGTAATCCAACCAGATAACATTCCAAATTCCGTAAAGTCACTAATAGTCTACATCAATGCATCTTTTAATGTGAAATTTTGTTTCGCAGCAACATCATATGTACTAACACCATTAATCCACAATGCATTTAACTCATCAATCAACGGTTTCAAATAAACATAAATATTCATTTTCGGATGTCCTGGGATTAATAAGGTGAAAAGATATTGGGCTCTTTCATCCAGATCCATGGAGGTTGATTTTACGGAGTTATAAAGATTGACACACATGAATACTAACTACTATAAGAACCAAACAGACAGAAACTGTCAGTAGAACAACCCAATATCACGTTTCGGGCTTCTAAAGCAAAAGACGAATGCATACGATCAAAATGTTTCCATAAATCACCATTAGATGGATGATTCAAGATTTTAACTGTTGAAATGTTGATTTTATGCCATGAAATCATTGACATTGGGTTATGAGACATAAATAAAAATTGTATCCTGAGTGCAAGGGGGAAATATCTCAACTGTTTTACATAAATCGAACCAGACATCCCCGGTTGAGCTTCTTTATAACTCAATTGTCCACATGTGTAAAAACTATCCAACAACTCATTTTCACCGGAATATAAGATGGAATCATGTTCACATGCCTGAATCTTCCGATAACTAAGTCTTAGATTACAAACCAGCCACTTGCTCTCATAGTATTTTGCAGTTAACACATTTCCTTTAGGTAATAGTGTTTTAACCAAAGAAAATACCTGATCAAAACAGTTGTTTAATATTTCACTATCAGATTTAATAGCCATACATTTTGCAACTGCTTCTACTTTTCTTTTCTTGAAAGTAGGATATAATTCATCCTCAGCCGACCACAACAACTCATAATATTCAGATGGTGCCAACTCAGGAGTTAAATCAATATCATAGTGAGTTTTAGTTTGTTGAACAGATGGACTTGTAACATCTTGTAATCAATGTTGGAATCGTGATTGCTCTAGAATCATGTTATTAGTATCTTCTATGGAACTACGTTCACCATGTTGATACCAAAAAACATAATCTGGTTGAAAACCAAACCACAAGAGATGTCCCCCAACCTTGTAAAATGTGTCAAATGTTCTCAGAGCACCTTTTTTTACAATGACACTTAATTGTGTCTTTTGAAAAATATTCAGGTTTTGATGATTCAAATGCTATGAAATATTCAACACCCTCAATATATACAAGATTTAAAGCATAAACATTGGGATTTCTGTGCTGATTTATCCAAGCACGATCATCTAATAATGATTGATGTTGATTTCCTTTCCATATTATTTCTACAAAATATAAAATCATCACTGTTTTTGAATAATTTGAAATTATAAAAATACTATCTGAAAAAAAGAGATAAATAATTACTACTACTTCTTAATAATTTCCATTAATTAAGGGCGACACAATTTCTAGTGGATTTATGGCTACTCCTTTGTCTGACGGCTCATGTTCCTGCATCTTTCTCACACTGAAATCACAATGAAGAATCTGGCCAGAGGTACACATCTTCATTGTCATGATATGAGAATGAATATGTGTACCTTCGACCAGATTCTTCATTGTGATTTCAGGGTGAGAAAGATGCATGTAAATGAGCAGTCAGACAAAAGGGTCCACTTTTCGTCGATGAATCATCTTCTTATAACTGTCCCAACCTGAAAACATTATAAAAAATATGATCCAATGAATTCATATCCAATCTTGTGCATATGAGATTAAATATCCCTATATAGCAGCACATTTTTCATAATATTTTGAGTCGATGAGAGTTGAAAGGAGAAAATTCATCGGGCAAAAGGAGTTCCGTCAATCCATTTGAAATTGTGCCATGTTTTAAAAATTTATTAAAATTTATTAAAATTTATTTATAACTATTCCTAACTGTTCCTAACTAATTATTACTATTTATTACTATTTATTACTATTTATTACTAACTATTACTATTTATTGCTAATTATTACTATTTATTACTAATTATTACTAATTATTACTAATTATTTTTAATTATTACTAATTATTCTTATTTATTACTTATAATGCCTATTTATTACTAATTATTCATATTTATTACTAATTATTTATATTTATTAATAACTATTCCTATTTATTCTAACTATTAGTATTTATTACTAATTATTACTATTTATTACTAATTATTATTATTTATTACTAATTATTACAATTTATTACTATTTATTCCTGTTTATTACTAATTATTCTTATTTATTACTAATTATTCATATTCATTACTAACTATTCATATTTATTACTAACTATTACTATTTATTCCAAACTATTCCTATTTATTTCTAACTATTACTATTTATTCCTAACTATTACTAACTATTCCTATTTATTACTATTTATTCTTATTTATTCCTATTTATTACTAATTATAACTAATTGCTACTAATTATTACTAAATATTACTAATTATTAATAATTATTAATAATTATTATTATTTGTTACTAATTATTCCTAATTATTCCTAATTATTCCTAATTATTACTAAATATTCTTATTTATTAGTATTTATTGCTATTTATTACTAATTATTTCTATTTATTACTAATTATTGCTAATTATTGCTAATTATTGCTAATTATTGCTAATTATTACTAATTATTGCTAATTATAACTAATTATTGCTAATTATTTCAAATTATTTCAAATTATTTCAAATTATTAGTATTTATTTCTAATTATTAGTAATTATTAGTATTTATTAATAATTATTACAATTTTCAACTAATTTTTACAATTTATTACTAATTATTAGTAATTGTTACTATTTATTACAAATTATTCCTAATTATTCCTAATTATTCCTAATTATTCCTAATTATTCATATTTATTACTAATTATTCATATTTATTGCTATTTATTGCTATTTATTACTAATTATTTCTATTTATTACTAATTATTTCTACTTACTGATATTTATTACTAATTATTACAAATTATTGCTAATAATTCCTAATTATAACTAATTATTGCTAAATATTAGTTATTATTATTAATTATTAATATTTATTACTAATTATTTTGTATTTATTACTAGTTATTACAATTAATTAGTAATTATTACAATTTATTACTAATTATTACTAATTATTACTCATTATTACTCATTATTACAATTTATTACTAATTATTACAATTTATTACTAATTATATCAATTTATTACAAATTATTAAATATTATTACTAATTATTACATTTTATTACTAATTATTTCAATTTATTACTAATTATTATAATTTATTACTAATTATTATTAATTATTACTAATTATTACTAATTATTTCTAATTATTTCTAATTAGTACTAATTATTACTAATTATCTTTATTTATTACTAATTATATGTATTTATTACTAATTACTTGTATTTATTACTAATTATTAATAATTATTAGTATTTATTAATAAATATTACTAATTATTAATAATTATTACAATTTATTAGTAATTATTACTATTTATTACTAATTATTACAATTTAATACTAATTATTCCAATTTATTACTAATTATTACAATTTATTAATAATTATTAAAATTTATTACTAAATATTACAATTTATTAAAATTTATTAAAATTTATTAGTAATTATTAAAATTTATTACTATTTTTTAAAATTTATTACTAATTATTACAATTTATTACTAATTATTATAATTTATTACAAATTGATACATTTTATTACTATTTATTACTCAATATTACTATTTACTACTCATTATTACAATTTATTACTAATTATTACAATTTATTTCTAATTATTACAATTTATTACTAATTATTACAATTTATTACTAATTATTACAATATATAACTAATTATTGCAATTTATTACTAATTATTACAATTTAGTACTAATTATTACAATTTATTACTATTTATGAAAATTTATTACTATTTATGAAAATTTATTACTAATTATTACTCATTATTACTATTTATTACTATTTAATAATTATTATTAATATTTATTACTAATTGTTAGTATTTATTATAAATTATTGCAAATTATTATTAATTAAAACAAACTAATCACATACATTACTAATTATCATTAATAATTATTAATTACTACTAATTATTAAAAATTAGTACTAAAAATATCAATTTATTAGTACAAATAAATACTCATGACAGACCAATTTAAATTTAATTTAATTACAACTAATCAACAATAAAAAGAATTAACAAAAAAAATGAAATTAACAATAAATTAAATAAAACATAAATACCTTTATGCTTGATTTTCTATTGATGTAGACGACTTCACAACTTCTTCGTGAACAAAAAAGTTAACTTAGAAAAATTTCCCCCCTAAAATCAGAGTTTAGAGAGAAAAAAGATCTAAGAATTGAGATGAATTAGAGGAAAAACAGATGGGGGTATATATAGGTTGAATTATTTGCGATGGGACTATTTGTGACAGGACCCGTCACAAATACCTACACCTGCATTAATTACTGTCGGCGGCTAAGAAGTTATTTGCGACGGGTCCCGTCGCAAATAGTCCCTCCCAACACACCTTTTGGGACGGGACGAAATCCCATCGCAAAAAGTTATTTACTGACGCCTAGTATTTTCCACAGAGCCCATCTCAAATACTTCACTATTTGCAACGGTGGGATCCCACTGTCGCAGATAAACTTTGTCTGGTTTTGCGCGCTACTCGCGCCATACATTTTTCGATGGGAGACGGAATCCCGTCGCAAAAAATTGTTATTTGTGACAGGTCGTTACCCTCGTGGCAAATAAACTCTGGGTCAAACTTTTTGTGACAGGATTTATCCCCATCGAAAAAAGCCTGTAGCAAAAGTCCTTTTTTCTGTAGTGACCTTATCTTTAGAGTAGAAACGTCACCACCTGATTCTTATCTAGATCCACCCTCAGTAGCTCAACTAAATTAAATTATTGGGGAGGAAGAAAATGAAATAACTGTGGGTGAGGAAAGGAATGTTCAAATAGAGGACGTACCAATTGTGCAAGACTATGTTGATGTGTTTCCAGAAGATTTCCCAGGACATCTTCTAGAACAAGAAATTAAGTTTTCCATTGACTTAATTCGTAGTTCAAGGCCCATATCGAAGACCCCGTACAGAATGGCCACTGTGGAATTAGTGGAACTAAATAAATAACAAGAGGAGTTGCGTAATAAAGGATTTATTCGACCTAGTTTTCTCCATGGGGAGCCCCAATACTTTTTGTTAAGAACAAAGATGGATCTATGAGGTTGTGCATTGACTACAGGGAGATCAATGCTATAACAATAAAGAACAATTATCCCCTTCCTCACATTGATGATTTATTTGACCAACTTCATGGAGCTCAATATATTTCAAAGATTGACCTTCGATCTGGATATCATCAGTTGTGTGTCAAGAAGGAAGTAATTTCAAAAACAACATTTCGAACTAGGTACAGGGATTATGAGTTTACAGTATTGTCTTTTTGGATGACTAATGCACCCTCTATTTTCATGGATCTAATTAACAGAGTTTTCAAATAATACCTTGATGAATTTGTAGCGGTATTTATTGATTATATCCTGGTATATTCCAAATGCTACGAAGATCATAAAAATCACTTGCGCATTATTCTAAAGACTCTTTGAAGAAATGAATTATATGGGTTGTTTAGAAAATTTTAATTCCGGCTTCAAGAGATTTCTTTTCTTGGCCACATTGTCTCTAAGGATGGAATCCTTGTTGATCCTTCTAAAACAAGAGCAATCCAAGAATAGCCAGCCCCAACGAGTATAATAGTGGTGCGCAGTTTTATTGGTTTAGCAGGTTATTATCGACGTTTCGTCCAGAATTTTTCCCGGTTGGCTAACCCATTAACAAAGCTCACACAAAAGGGGTTAAACTTTTTCTGAAAAATGAGTGTGAAGAATGTTTTGAAGAATTTAAGAGAAGATTAGTCAATGCTGTTATCTTGAATCTACCGTTAGGGAATGATGGGTTTGTTATTTATAGTGATGCATCAAATAAAGGACTTGGTTGTGTCCTTATGCAGAATGATTGGGTTATTACATATGCATCACAACAGCTAAAATTTCATGAGAAAAACTATCCTAATCATGATCTTGAGTTAGAAGCTGTAATCTTTGTTTTGAAGATATGGAGACATTATCTCAATGGTGAAAAATTTGAGATATATACCAATCACAAGAGTTGAAGTATATTTTCTCACAGAAGGAACTCAACATGAGGCAAAAGAGATGGCTTGAACTACTCAAGTATTATTATTGGACCATACACTACCACCCATGGAAGTAAAATAAGGTGGCATATGATTTGAGCAGAAAGGATCATGGAGTTGTGAACAAGATGAAAGTTGAAAAGGATCCTATATAAACAGATCTAGTACAGTTTGACAGGGGGATAACCATGGAAGGTGAAACATCAATACTTTTTCAAATTGTTGCCAAACCATCTTTACTAGAATGGATAAAAATTTCTGAGGCTAATGATGAGGAATTTCAAATGAAGATTAAATCTGTATATGATGGGAAATTGATCAACAACGTATATGAAGAGGGAATTTTGAAATTTGAGAAGTGACATTGTGTTCGTAACATACCTGATCTAAAAAGGGAACTGTTTGATGATACTCATAGTTCCAATTTCTCTATACACCCTGGGAGCACTAAGATGTATAGAGATTTGAATGAACCTTTTTTGTGCGACAACATGAATATGGAGATTACTGATTTTGTACCATAATGTATGTTTTGTCAAAAAATGAAAGTTGGGAGGCAATAGCCTGGAGGAGTCATGCAACCCATCCCATACCTCCGTGGAAATGGGATAATATTACGATGGACTTTGTCATGGGACTACCAAAGACTCCTAGAAGGAATGATTCAATATGGGTCATCATTGATCGTCTTAATATGTCATCCCATTTTCTTGATATAAGAGAAGATTCACCACTTGTTATTTTAGCATGATTGTTTATTAATGAATGTTTAAGACTCCATGGCGTACCCCAATCGATCGTTTCTGATTGTGATCTCCGTTTTACATCAAGATTCTAGAAAAGACTTCAGAAGGTGTTGGATATTGAACTTTGTTTGTGCACTGCCTACCAAACTCAAATAGATGGACAATCATAATGAACTATTCAAACCTTAGAAGACATGTTGACATCCTACTCACTTGACGTTCATGGTATGTGGGATCAATATTTACCTTTGGTAGAATTTTCCTATAACAATAGCTTTCATTCAAGTATTCAGATGTCACCATATGAAGCATTATATGGAAAGATACCTCGCACACCAACTTGTGGGAATGATGTTGGTGAAAGAAAACTCATTCTCCCAGAACTAATTGAGGAAACAATGGGAAAGGTAAAGGTTATCCAAACCCATATAAAAGCGGGCCAAAGAAGAAAAAATATCTATGTCGATAACTGAAGGTAGGATTTCGAATTTCAAGTAGGTGATCATGTTTTCTTGAATGTATCTCCATGGATGGGAGTTATATGTTTCGTTAAGAAAGATAAATTGATTCCCATGTACATCAGACATTTCAAAATTCTTGAACAAATTGGTGTTGTAGCATACAATTTGGAAACGCTGCCAAGTCTCTCCAAAGTTCATGATGTGTCCCACGTATCACTACTGAGAAAATAAATTCCTGAACCTATGCATGTACTCACCTACAATGAATTAGAACTGGAACCCAATCTATCTTATTGTGAAGAGCCAAAAAAGATTCTTGATACAAGAGATTAAGGGTTGAGAAACCAGACGACTCATCTGGTAAAAGTTCTATGGAGAAACCATAAGATGGAAGAGGCAAAGTGGGAACCCGAGGAATTTATGGTGAAGAACCACCAGAATCTTTTGGTGCGGTAGTATTCTAGAAATCTTGAGGACGAAATTATTTGAAGGATGGGAGAATGTAACACCCCAATCTTCTATAGTACTTTTCCCTTTGAATAATTCAATAGCATTCATTATATGCAACTTCGAGATTCTAACACATCGAGACAAATCAAACTAGTCGCTATGAATAGTAATACCCACTTTTTGAAATTTTATGAATTTTGTTTTTAAAAATTGACTTAATTTTTGGATTCTGAATATAGAAATTATGTTAGGGTGAATATTTTGTATTTTTCTGAAAATATTCAATTTTTTATGAATATTGATAAACACTGAGTTATTGGTTAAAACTGACTTTTTAGTAGATAATTATTCATTTTATTTAAATTTATTTTAGGTCAAAATAGATGCATAATACTTATATAAGTTCAATGTAATTCATTGGTGTCATTTTATAATAAGTTTAGATATATAAAATTTTATTCAACTTTTTACCGTCTTTTACCCACCTCTTATGAGCAATTGAAAATTCGTATAAAACTTAATTTTACTTCTTTTGTGAATTGAATTTCCAAAATCTGAGAGACATGGTTGGTATCAGTAAGTAAAATGTGGTTCAATGAGATGAAAATATTTTTTGTCAAATAGTAACTTTTTACTTTTATTTACCTTGGTTAAAAGTAAATAGGGTAATTATTGGTAAAAATGAAATTCTTTTTACCCTAACACATGTCCTAATTATATTGGATAAGTGTATCTCAACCAAAATAAACATTATGAATAAAATATTATCATTTAGGTCCACTTGGATTAGAATATGACATTTATTATTATTTTATTTAAAGAAGAGTTAAAACATTTAAAATCAACATTTAATAACTAAACCATTTTTAATATAGGGTTACACATAAGATAAATTCGACTATAATTATTCATTAGAATTATAAAAATATTTCCAATAAAAATGGTATTTTATTTATAATTTTTATACATTAAATAATTTAATTTATTTATGATACAATTGGGGTTCTCTTGGCTTGTTATAGTATGTTTATTAACCAAATAATATAAAAATACAAAGAGACATGGTAAGTGTCAAACTATTTAACTAATAGTTAAATATAAATGATAAGCTTAATATAGTGACCTAAACCTATCTAAAATATATTGGTTGAAATGATTTAGACCCATCCCCACCCTATCCTTGAAATAAGTCACTTTGGAGACATTATAACCCGAATATTAATTTATTATAAAATAATATTTTATGTTTTTTCAAAGATGCCTCTCACCCCTCTTATAAAAGGGAACATCCCCTTCTCTCAAATTCACACCTTCAAAGCCTTTTGGCTCGGCCAAACCCTACCCAAATATCCTATCAGATTCCCTAAATTCATTCTAGAGGCCTTCTTTTAGTCATAAAGCCATCCTAAGGAGACCTTCTGATCGAATCAAAAGGAAGAACCCGAAGAAGAGGTAAATATTTCATCACCTCTTTCCAGTTCTTTTCTTCTTCCACTTCCTCTTTCATTGTTATTTCCATTCTAAAATAATATCTCTAGTATATTCTATATAATATGATGTTATTAAAAAAATGGTACAACCATATTAGTTATTTTATCCACCCTATTAATGAAAAAGTCACCACATATGCGTATGTACGACTTACCATCTCTACGTCATGCTGTAGTATGTTATTCAAACATTTCATCATTTGTATGGGTATAGAAATGAGTATAAATGATGTAAATAATAAATATGAAATTATAATTACTCTTTATATATGATATATCATCCAATTATATATGATTTTTATATCGAAAGAATGATATTGTCTCTCATGCATACGTACGGTTTACCATCTCCATGAACGCGATGAGATACATTCCCCATCGTATCCATTCAAGACTAATTTTCATTTGATGATTAAAAATAATGTTTAAAGACATAATATCATTCTGGATATAAATCAAATATATTTTATTCATAACAAACATGGGTTACATAACCAATTATAGAAAGGAGAAGGAATCAGTTTACACCCGAAACGATGATAATACTAAAATATTATTAACAAAGAAATATAAAAAGATCATATATGATATCATATTAATGTTTAAGATTATTGTATAATTTAATAACGATTATTTCACCATTATACAAGATGTTAACCTACCCTCGACCAAGTAAAAGTACAAGGTAAGGGTTAATTCTACAATCTCTTCATTTTCCGAGGTTGTTCATATGTAATTATCTACTAGGACCTCTTTATTATCCACATCCATGTTTCTTAAAAATGTATTTAAAAAGATTTTTACTATTTACTAGACAATGTGTTAAAGTCATTTATACCCTTATTTGACCTTATGTGTTTTGAAATTAATCTTTCTGTCATTTTCCAAACAATGTACTTTATGGCATATTCAAAAAATTTAAGGTAAAAATGTTTTTTAACTTATAAGGCGGTTGTGGCTATTTTCCACCATTATAACATCATTAAAGCTACCCTTACAAGCTTATAATAATATCTTCAAAATAAATGTTTTCTTTATAATTATGTGACTCTTAAATTATTTCAATATTGAAAGTTATATTTCCCTAAAAAAAGTTTTTGATTTCATCTAGATCAACATACTTTGATGCATTTAATCTTATTTGACGTTGATTTATTATGATAAAAAACTTCAATATTGTATTTAAGGTTTTGTGATATATTTGATTCTGGATGTTTTAATTTTATACCATTAATGGTTTATGGATAAATTATTTACATTTCGTATACTAGTTTAATACAAATGTTTATGTTATGTTTAAACATTTTCATATGAGGAATGCATTGGACTTAGTCAGTGACGGGTGGAGCCCGCTATAGGTCCTCGATGCATCAGTAGGTCTCATGATACCAACTTGTGTCTTGGCACAAGGCCTTGACAAAATCTTATTTTTAGTCTTGGCACAAGGCCTGGACTATGTGGTTATGAAAGTCTAGCATTATGCATTCAAATATTATGAAATTGGCTATTGATATTGCATGTTATTATTCTACTAGTTGAATATCCATGTGAAAAATAAAATGGAATTATTAGATTTTAACTTTTCCGTATTATGCTGAATTTTAAGTTTAAAATGCGTTTGTTTTAGTCCTATACATTCCTATAAATGTTTATGCTTATTTATGAATGTTTCTACTATATTGTAATCCCCACTGAGCATCTAATCTCATCCATTTCTATGTTTTATTTTTCCCAGGATGTGGAGAAGTATTTTATGACTAACTTGTAGGGATATTATATGGGATATGACTATGGTTAATGAAGACAATTTTGTTGTTTTTTCATTTTACGATGTAATGTACGTCTTAGGTATGTATCTAGTGTTTCCAAGGCTACTAAACTTATCAGTCTTTTGAGACTTGATATTTTGTGATCATGCCAATGATACATAATAATGCACCGACTCTAGGCTTCTGGGGTCGGGGCATTACATTCATAATTTATCAGGTTTATTACCAGAGGTTTGTTGAAAATATTTCACGGTTATCTAGCCCAATGAATATGTTATCTGAAAAAGGTTTTATGATCATCTAGACAAAAAGAATGTAATTAATTCTTTCAGTACTTGAAAATAATATTTTTGAATGCTCCAGTTTTGGAAGTACCTTCCAAAAATGGCAATTTTTTTATCTATAGTGATGATTCATTGAAGGTACATGGTTATTTTCAAATGCAAAATGATCAATTAATTGCTTGTGGTTCATGTTAGTTTAAAACTCTTGAGATAAAATACCCTACACATGATTTGGAATTAGCTGTTACTTTTTCATTAAAAATTTGGAGGCATCATTTGTATTGGGTAAAATATGAAATATATATTGACCATAATTATTTAAGTATATATTTACCTAGAATGAATTTAACATGAGACAGAGTAGATGGACATAATTAATCAGGGATTATGATTTCATGATTCATTCCATCATAAAAAATAAAACAATTTGGCTAATGCTTTGAGTCAAAATTGAAATTCTTCATCAACCATGTTACATTTGCAACATGAACCTTTGATGAATAATTTGATGAACATTATCATAGATGTTGTTGGTGTAAAAAATTCCAATTTCTTGTTTCTAGTTTCAGTGAATTCATCTCAATCACATAGAATAAAGAAAGCAGAAAAGATTGATAATGATTTTTAGGAAAAGGTAGAGTTGGTTTAGAAGGGAAAGTTACCTAAATTTAACACTTATAAATATTGTGTTCTTTGGTTGGGGAAGAGAATATGTATTCCTTGTGATTCATTGGGGTTGAATGATTTGTTATGTAAAGCTCATAGTTATTTGTTTTCAGTTCAACATGGATGTACTAAGATGTATAGATATCCTAGGGAGTATTACTGGTGGGGTGGAATGAAAATAGATATTGATGACTTTACTATTAAGTGTTTGACTTATCAACTGGTTAATGTATAGAGGTTTTAATCCAAATGGATGCTTCAGACTTTTCCTTTACCAGATTTGATATGTGAAAATATATCCATGGATATTTTAGTGGGATTTCAAAATACTTCTTGAGGTAATAATGCAATCTGGGTTATTATTGATTGATTGACTAAATCTACAAATTTTTATCCTATTTGAGATACATTATCTCTAGATCAAATTTGTAACACCCCAAGATTTTATGAAAAGTATTATTTTTAATTTCACAAATGTCTTATGTTGTACGCTACACCAAAAGGAGCTTGCACAACACACATCCTTGACTTGCCTTGCATTACACGCAATCGCGACCTTCCTCGATAGCGTGTGTAGTACGCAATACCGAGTTTCACTAAACAACGATATGCTATTATAATATTATTATAACTAGCCTTTATAAATAGTAATAACCACCTTTTAAAATTTTAGAAATTTTAGCTCTCAAAATGGACTTCATTTTTGGATTCAGAGTATCGAATTTATCCTAAGGTGAAATTTTGGTATTTTTCGGATAACTTTCATATTCTGATGAATAGTGAAAATTACTAAATTATAATTAAAAAACAACTTTTTTAATCGAAATAATTAATAGTGATAAATTATTAATTTGAGTATTTTTAAAGTATATTTAGAATATATTTTTACAATTTAATACAATGTTGGTCATTGTATGTAATTTCACATTTAAACCAGACATAAACAAACGTCAATCTTTTGATAGACATTGTTTCTTAAAAACACGCTATTTGTTTTAACAGCGGGATTTAATTATAAAATTAATTAATGCAACTTCTATGTTATGAATTTGGTAAAATAGACTTCATTTTTGAATTCGGAATATGAAATATAGCTTAGGATGAAATTTTGGCATTGTTTTGAAAAACATCAATTTTTGATGAATAGTGAAACTACTAAGTGGTAGTTAAAAAAAAACTGAATTTTTCATAGAACTTAATTTTACCGCTTCTGTGAATGGAATTTCAAAAATCCGATAGACACGGTTGATGTCAGTAAGTAAAATGTGGTTCAATGAGATGAAAATAATTTTTGGTGAATAGTAACTTTTTACTTTTATTTACCATGGTTAAAAGTAAATAGGGTAATTAAGGGTAAAAATGATGTTAATATTACCCTAACACATGTCCTAATCCTATTGGACAAGTTTATCTCTACCAAAAAAAACCTTAAGTGTAAAATATTATCATTTTGGCCCACTTGGATTAGATTAGGACATTTATTATTATTTAATTCAAAGAAGAGTTAAAAGAGTTAAAATCAAAGTTTATTTACTAAAACATTTTTAATATAGAGTTATACATAAGATAAATTAGATTGTAAATATTATTTAGAAATATAAAAAGATTTCCTACATGATGGTATTTTATTTGTAATTTTTAGACATCAAATAATTTAATTTATTTATGACACAAAGATGATGCAGTAATTATATTATTAATGAAATATTGACATAATTGATATTATAAATTTCAAAATAAATGTAATTTAAGACTTTTAATGAATTCCACTAATTTTATAGGTTACTATGATATATTATTGTTGATTTAATCAACTTGGTTCGAACATATAATTCTGTTATGACTTTCACAAAAATCATATATCAAATAGTGTCAAAATTGACAAAAAATAGTTTTTAAATCAAATATTATATTATTAATTGTTATTTTATTCCTAAAAATCTAAGGTTAGGCCAAATGACTTAGATAAGGATATATATATTAATAATAAACAATTTGGGGTTTGTTTGGCATGTTATAGTAAGTGTATTAACCATATAGTGAAAGAAAACAAAAAGACAAGGTAAAAGTTAAATTATTTAACTTAGAGTTAAATCTAATTGATAAGGTTAAAATAATAACCTAAACTTGTCTAAATCCTATTGGTTGATAGGATTTCGACCCATCCCCACTTTAGCTTCTAAATAAGCCCCTTTGGAACCATTATAAACCGATTTTGACTTTAATATAAAATAATATTTTGAGATATTCCTAAGGTGCCCCTCTCCTCCCTTATAAAAGGAGACCTCCTCCCCCTCCTCTTCACAGCAATTTGAGCACTCAAGCTTGGAAAACCCCTGCCAAAATCCCTTCTCCACTTCCCTAGAATAATCCTAGAGGTCCTGGTCTTCTTCAAAGACCAATCGTAGTTCCCTAAGTGGAGGATTCAAAGAGGCGTTTCAAAGAAGAGGTAATAACCATTACCGATCTTTTCAATTTCTTTCTTCTTCAACTTCTTCTTCTTTAGTTGTTTAATGAAAAAGTAATAACATCAGAATTACTTAAATACTTATATGTTATTATAAATATGAAACAACCCTAATTCACCTTCTATCCATCCTACGGAAAAATGAAATCACCGCGCGTGCGTACGTACGGAATACCGTCTCCACGCCGTGGTGTAATCTATTTTCCTCCACCACATTAATTGGATGGGTATAATGGTGTAATGAGTAACTATATATGATTATTATAAAGTGATATTGATACTGAAATAGTATACATACACTTCAACACAATTCCATGACCATGGGAACGATATCATCGCTCGTGCGTACGTACGGACTACCGTCTCCACGACGCGATGAGATTCATTCTCAATGATTAACCATTCATGAATGATTATAAAGTATATATAATAAGTACTAATGAAATATATGACATAATAATGATACTGTATTTATTTATATTTACATGTATGTCATCTACTTAATTCCAGTCAATTCAATAAGGAAACGAAAACAGCGTTCATGCGTACGTACGGACTACCGTCTCCATGAACGGTGTATTTCTTTCCATTTAATGATTTATTATATATATGTATAATATGAATATATATATATAAATCATGTTTTATATTCTGGAATTAAGTAATCATGATCTAAGTAATCATATGAATAATTACAAGTCAAAACACGGACAACAAATGAAACAATTTTACCCAAAATGCTCTTTAACATGGAATTTACAAAATAACGGGTAATATAATGTCATAAGTGAACCATATATGATATCATAACAATTAATATGATTCTTTAATAAGTCAATGACATTATTTAAATCATTATACAGGAGGTTCGGACACTTATGAAGCAAATCGGACCTAAGGTAAGGGAAAATATCACAATCTCATTTTTATCCGAGATTGTTTATACTTTGGTATTTACTGTGGTTTGTTTTATCATCCACATCCATGTTCCCTCAATATGTAATATTGTTTCCATCCACTTAAAATAGTTTAAATCCAATTTTACCCTTTGTTGAGTTTTTAGTAAAGAATATGAAAGGAATCTTTTGTCATTTTTTTCGTACGAGGTACTTTTTGACTTTTCCGACAAAAGTACGAAAGAATGTTTTTTTTAACTTATATGGCACGAATGGATTTTTACGGTTTTATAAAGCCTTATTTTCATGAAGATTCCTCCAAAATATTTCATGACTATTTTCAATAAAATATCTTTCTTTTAAAATTGCATGACGTTTTGTGAAAAGAAATTGATTTTGAAGAAGAAAGGATATTTTCCTCAAGAATTCATTTCAAGTGTTTTTATCAAAATTATTTTCCTTCTAAGATAATAAAGGGTTCTGTTTTTTTATCCCTATTATTACATGGATTTGATTATGTTGTGATGGAAATATTTTTATGAATTCCTCTATCTTATATGAATTGTTTTATGATGTCATGTTGTTTAAGAATCCCATTTTTATTACATGGGTTATGCTATGATGTATGGTTTATGATTTTGTGGCACACATAAGAATGGTATCATTAAGAGATGGGTGGGACCTATATCTCCCTCCAATGAATTGGGTAAAGATTTTATATCTCATGAGATAGACATGGCTGGAACGGTAGGTTATACCGGTTCAGTGAAACAGGACTGGAACGAGGGTTACTCGATTCAGAAAGGGACTTTGTCCACTAAGATAGTCTTGGCAATGAGTCTTGACTAACAAGAAATTATTCTCTATGATTATGTGTGTATGCCACAATGTATCATGTTTTATGTTATGATTATTGTGATTACATTTCACTTCCATGATTTATCCCATGTTATGAAATTATGCTCTCTTTTGCAGGTTAAGATTTCCAAAATGTTATGTTCTTATGAATACGATGTGATTGATATTTCTTTTTTTTACCCTTACTGAGCATTTGAGCTCACCCTTTTATGTTTTCTTTTCCCCAGGATATAAAGAAAGGTTTTAGGTAAAAAAAAGGGAAGATATTTATAGGTGATGTTGAAGATCTTTCACCACGATTAGAAGATTACGTTCCGAGTTTCGAAAGACACTAAACTATTACGATCCTTGTGTGTATGTACTAAGTATTCCGCAAATGTAATGTAATGTCAATGTACGTCAAGTTTCGGGTATCTACAGTTGGTATCAGAGGAGGAACGGAGCCTTAAGTGCAGTGCACTGCCTGGGTTGAGATGTACGGCCCACAACGAGGGCGTTGTGCTCTAAAGGGGGGGGGGTGATTGTAACATCCCCAAATGATAAAGGGTTAAATGGATAAATGATATGACTCATGTCAACAAGGTGCACCTTCCTTTTCGGGAGCCTACCTGATTAGAACTCCACAGTTAAGCGTGCTTGGCCTGGAGTAGTGATCAGGATGGGTGACCTTCTGGGAAGTTTCTCAGGATGTGTGTGAGTGAGGACAAAGCACACTGGAAAGGACATGTGTTGGCCTGTGGGGACTATCATTAGTCAGATGACCCGTTCAGGCATGTGGGTGGACCCTGGGGTGGGCCCCACGTGTCTGCGGGGGCAACTGGGGGTACCTGGTAGGCCAGGACCCGACGGCCTTGTTAAGGCGGGGTGGTTGTGCTGTCACCGGGACCCGGTTGTCACATTTGGTATCAGAGGAAAAGGAGGTAGGAATGTATCCGATCCTTGGGAACTCTCACATGTGAGCGTTGGACGAAGCATGGATCTCCGCCCAAGGGCTTCATGTGGAAATGGCTACCACTGGGGATGGTGGTGTGTCCCGCCCAGGGGGTGTAGCCGCCCATGGAGTGCCCTGATAGGTATCAATTGTAGTCCACTAGAAGTAATTCTAGACCGCTACAGTTGGTATTAGAGGAAAGGTTTAGTCAACCTTTGGAATCTAGGATGCGAGAACTTTAGTGAGATCCCTAGAGATATTTCTAAGGTATGTCTAGGGATGTATCTAAGGTTAAGTATACGTATAGGTTATAGTACTAGAATTACTCTAACGGTCATAGAATTAAACCTAAGATGTTAGATATTGAAGGTACTCCCCCTTTATTATGTTGTTTTTATTAGCATGATTTTTGCCTCTCACACTATTCTTTTTGGGTTTTAGACGATGGCTGGAACCCGAAGGAACCGTGTTGATCAATGCAATGGACAATGCAATGATTGTCCTCCTGAACAAAAAATTGTTATGGGAGATAGAGTGCAAAATATTATTGCTATACTTACACAAGATATGAATCATTCTGGACTTCCAAATGAGCAAAGAAGGGAACAATATTCTATTGAGTCCTTCATGAGGCAACGTCCACCTTCTTTCAGTGGGTCTTCTGATCCACTTGTTGCTGAACAATGGATCAATACCACTGAAAACATATTTTCAGTTCTTCAATGTTCTGAGCATGATAAAGTCATCTTAGCAGTATATCGTTTGGAAGGTGAAGCTGATCAATGGTGGAATCTTATCAAGAATACGAGGCAAAGAGATGAAATTGAGTCCATGGAATGGGACGAGTTCAAGAACTTGTTTTTCAGTAAGTACTTCCCTCGTATTCTTCGAACAAAGATGGAAAAGGAGTTTCTTGAGCTGAAGCAGAAGGATGATGAATCTGTTGGTATATAAGAAGAAAATTTTACAAGACTTGCAAGGTATGCATCTGGAATTATCATCCAACCTGAAAGTAAAGTTGATCGATTTTTCAGTGGCTTAAAACCAAGTCTTCGAAGGGAATTAGCTATAAGAGACTTTAGTAGCTATGAAGAAATTGTGCGTTGTGCTATCAAGGTAGAAATGGAAGTTGGTGTTACATATCCATCTCATGGTTTTGACAAGAAACGAAAGATGGAGTTCAAGGAGAAATCTCAGAATAATGGTGAAAAGAAGATGAATGTTTACTTATGCGCAAAGTGTGGAAAGAAGCATGGTGGAGATTGTCTTAAAGGGACTAGAAAATGTTTTAAGTGTGTAAAAGAACGTCATCGAGCAGCTGAGTGTCAATGTAATGGAAAAAAGGGTTTCTAATGATGTGAATAAAGCAAACACTGCAGAGAACGCACCACCAACACTTCAATGCTTCAAGTGCAAGGAAATGGGGCATTATGCTAATAAATTCCCTAATCCAAGGGTTAGTGATGATCAACATGAGAAACCACTAAAGGCAAAGGAAAAAAGAGAAGTTACATGCGATCACTATTGGCGATGTTTAATATGACAACGATGTGGTGGAATGATTAAGAGTTTATGTAATGGGATTCCAAAATAATATTGCATCATGGAGTATTGGAATATTTATGTATTGGTCTAATGTTGTATTCAAAGTAATTGAGATATTTTTGGGAATAAGATGATATGCGCATAATGAATGGAAAACGAGAAAAAAGAAACGTTTAACAGTATTCATGAGCTCATGATTAATATAAGGATTAAGTGATATCATGGTTTGAGTATATAGAATTTTGAGGATTTTCATATGTGGAAAGTGTTAACTTTTAACTGAATTCATGTATTCACTAAGGTATTCAAGAGAATACACGATTAAGGACTTTGAATGTTTGGAATGTGACCAACAAAACATATCTTATGATATATGGGAATCGATGATGGTGTTAAATCTCTGGTAATCGTTTTCACTATGTTATGAGAGTGGACTGTAGTATTATGGATAAGCCTGAAGATTGGAATGGATCATGTTGGATATAAGTCAGTATTGTTTAGGGATAGAAGTTTTTTTCGATATTATTGATGTGATGTTATAGTAATATAGTTTTAGAAAAAGGACAACCTGCAGGACGGGCGATAGCCCATCGCGTCGGACAAGGCTGTGGAAATCGAACCCACAACCGAAATGCGATTGGCCTTTATCACCTACCACTGGCCTACAGGAAGTCCCTGTTTAGTAGAAAACTAGTTTTATTATATTAATCTGTATGACATATGATGTATAAGTCCATTTTAGGAACCATATATGATTAATCTCACTATAGATCGACTTATGTATATAATTTTTTGCTAACCTTTTGTTTGAGACAGATGGAATGACCCGTCATTCTATCACATGATCTGATAACACTTCACGAATAACAAATTCAACTTCATTTATTTAAGATGAAGTGGAAATTGTTAAAGGCACGAACAACAGTGATATTGGACCAAAATAAAGTAAGTATTTATTCTAATTCAAATTCTTTAACTTTAGGGAAACGATCTTGAAAACCAAAAATGTTGTCCTAGTGATCTTATATCTGATGAATCAGATGGTACCTTAGATCGTCACAAATTTATGGCTTTGTGATTGCTGGCTTTTCCATAGCCATGTTCTCTACCACTCCCCATCAGAACATTATGGTTAGATTTCTCTTCCATATCCATATTTTCACCTATGTGGAAACCCAGTGATTAGTTTATTTGGGTAACCGTTAAGATTCATACTTTTGTTTTTAAAGATTTGTTTTGGTATTCCTTTTTACGATGTGGGTTTCTATTAAAGAAACTTTCGAATAGTAAACTATTTATAACCCCGAAGAATTTCGAGGGCGAAATTCATTTTAAGGGGGGTAGAATGTAACACCCCGAGATTTTATGAAAATTATTATTTTTAATTTCACAAATGTCTTGTGTTGTACGCTACACCAAAAGGAGCTTGCACAACACACATCCTTGACTTGCCTTGCATTACACGCAATCGCGACCTTCCTCGATAGCGTGTGTGGTACGCAATACCGAGTTTCACTAAACAACGATATGCTATTATAATATTATTATAACTAGCCGTTATAAATAGTAATAACCACCTTTTAAAATTTTAGAAATTTTAGCTCTCAAAATGGACTTCATTTTTGGATTCCGAGTATCGAATTTAGCCTAAGGTGAAATTTTGGTACTTTTCGGATAACTTTCATATTCTGATGAATAGTGAAAATTACTAAATTATAATTAAAAAACAACTTTTTTAATCGAAATAATTAATAGTGATAAATTATTAATTTGAGTAGTTTTAAAGTATATTTAGAATATATTTTTACAATTTAACACAATGTTGGTCATTGTATGTAATTTCACATTTAAATCAGACATAAACAAGCGTCAATCTTTTGATAGACATTGTTTCTTAAAAACACGCTATTTGTTTTAACAGCGGGATTTAATTATAAAATTAATTAATGCAACTTCAATGTTATGAATTTGGTAAAATAGACTTCATTTTTGAATTCGGAATATGAAATATAGCTTAGGATGAAATTTTGGCATTGTTCTGAAAAACATCAATTTTTGATGAATAGTGAAACTACTAAGTGGTAGTTAAAAAAAACTGAATTTTTCATAAAACTTAATTTTACCGCTTCTGTGAATGGAATTTCAAAAATCCGAGAGACACGGTTGATGTCAGTAAGTAAAATGTGGTTCAATGAGATGAAAATAATTTTTGGTGAATAGTAACTTTTTACTTTTATTTACCACGGTTAAAAGCAAATAGGGTAATTAAGGGTAAAAATGATATTAATATTACCCTAACACATGTCCTAATCCTATTGGACAAGTTTATCTCGACCAAAAATAACCTTAAGTGTAAAATATTATCATTTAGGCCCACTTGGATTAGATTAGGACATTTATTATTATTTAATTCAAAGAAGAGTTAAAAGAGTTAAAATCAAAGTTTATTTACTAAAACATTTTTAATACAGAGTTATACATAAGATAAATTCGATTGTAAACATTCATTAGAAATATAAAATGATTTCCTACATGATGGTATTTTATTTGTAATTTTTAGACATCAAATAATTTAATTTATTTATGACACAAAGATGATACAGTAATTATATTATTAATGAAATATTGACATAATTGATATTATAAATACCAAAATAAATGTAATTTAAGACTTTTTATGAATTCCACTAATTTTATAGGTTACTATGATATATTATTGTTGATTTAATCAACTTGGTTCGAACATATAATTCTGTTATGACTTTCACAAAAATCATATATCAAATAGTGTCAAAATTGACACAAAATAGTTTTTAAATCAAATATTATATTATTAATTGTTATTTTATTCCTAAAAATATAAGGTTCGGCAAAATGACTTAGATAAGGATATATATATTAATAATAAACAATTTGGGGTTCGTTTGACATGTTATAGTAAGTGTATTAACCATATAGTGAAAGAAAACAAAAAGACACGGTAAAAGTTAAATTATTTAACTTAGAGTTAAATCTAATTGATAAGGTTAAAATAATAACCTAAACTTGTCTAAATCCTATTGATTGATATTATTTCGACCCATCCCCACTTTAGCTTCGAAATAAGACCATTTGGAACCATTATAAACCGATTTTGACTTTAATATAAAATAATATTTTGAGATATTCCTAAGGTGCCCCTCTCCTCCCTTATAAAAGGAGACCTCCTCCCCCTCCTCTTCACACCAATTTGAGCACTAAATCTCGGACAAACCCTGCCAAAATCCCTTCTCCACTTCCCTAGAATAATCCTAGAGGTCCTGGTCTTCTTCAAAGACCAATCTTAGTTCCCTAAGTGGAGGATTCAAAGAGGCGTTTCAAAGAAGAGGTAATAACCATTACCGATCTTTTCAATTTCTTTCTTCTTCAACTTCTTCTTCTTTAGTTGTTTCATGAAAAAGTAATAAAATCAGTATTAATTACATACTTATATGTTATTATAAATATTAAACAACCCTAATTCACCTTCTATCCATCCTACGGAAAAATGAAATCGCCGCGCGTGCGTACGTACGGAATACCGTCTCCACGCCGTGGTGTAATATATTTTCCTCCACCACATTAATTGGACGGGTATAATGGTGTAATGAGTAACTATATATGATTATTATAAAGTGATATTGATACTGAAATATTATACATACACTTAAACACAATTCCACGACCATGGGAACGATATCATCGCTCGTGCGTACGTACAGACTACCGTCTCCACGACGCGATGAGATTCATTCTCAATGATTAACCATTCATGAATGATTATAAAGTATATATAATAAGAACTAATTAAATATATGACATAATAATTATACTGGATTTATTTATATTTATATGTATGTCATCTACTTAATTCCATTCAATTCAATAAGGAAACGAAAACAACGTTCATGCGTACGTACGGACTACCGTCTCCATGAACGGTGTATTTCTTTCCATTTAATGATTTATTATTTATATGTATAATATGAATATATATATATATAAATCATTTTTTATATTCTGGAATTAATTAATCATGATCTAATTAATCATATGAATAATTACAAGTCAAAACACGGACGACAAATGAATCAATTTTACCCAAAATGCTCTTTAACATGGAATTTACAAAATAACGGGTAATATAATGTCATAAGTGAACCATATATGATATCATAACAATTAATATGATTCTGTAATAAGTCAATGACATTATTTAAATCATTATACAGGAGGTTCGGACACTTACGAAGCAAATCAGACCTAAGGTAAGGGAAAATATCACAATCTCATTTTTATCCGAGATTGTTTATACTTTGGTATTTACTGGGGTTTATTTTATCATCCACATCCATGTTCCCTTAATATGTAATATTGTTTCCATCCATTTAAAATAGTTTAAATCAAATTTGACCCTTTGGTGAGTTTTTAGTAAATAATATGAAAGGAATCTTTTGTCATTTTTTTCGTACGAGGTACTTTTTGACTTTTCCGACAAAAGTACGAAAGAATGATTTTTTAAACTTATATGGCACGAATGGATTTTACGGTTTTATAAAGCCTTATTTTGATGAAGCTTCCTCCAAAATATTTCATTACTATTTTCAATAAAATATATTTCTTTTAAAATTTCATGACGTTTTGTGAAAAGAAATTGATTTTGAAGAAGAAAGGATATTTTCCTCAAGAATTCATTTCAAGTGTTTTTATCAAAATAATTTTCCTTCTAAGATAATAAAGGGTTCTGTTTTTTTATCCCTATTATTACATGGATTTGATTATGTTGTGATGGAAATATTTTTATGAATTCCTCTATCTTATATGAATTGTTTTATGATGTCATGTTGTTTAAGAATCCCATTTTTATTACATGGTTTATGCTATGATGTATGGTTTATGATTTTGTGGAACACATAAGAATGGTATCATTAAGAGATGGGTGGGACCTATATCTCCCTCCAATGCATTGGGTAAAGATTTTATATCTCATGAGATAGACATGGCTGGAACGGTAGGTTATACCGGTTCAGTGAAACAGGACTGGAACGAGGGTTAATCAATTCAGAAAGGGACTTTGTCCACTAAGATAGTCTTGGCAATGAGTCTTGACTAACAAGAAATGATTCTCTATGATTATGTGTGTATGCCACAAAGTTTCATGTTTTATGTTATGATTATTGTGATTACATTTCACTGCCATGATTTATCCCATGTTATGAAATTATGCTCTCTTTTGCAGGTTAAGATTTCCAAAATGTTATATTCTTATGAATACGATGTGATTGATATTTCTTTTTTTTACCCTTACTGAGCATTTAAGCTCACCCTTTTATGTTTTCTTTTCCCCAGGATATAAAGAAAGGTTTTAGGTAAAAAAAATGGAAGATCTTTATAGGAGATGTTGAAGATCTTTCACCACGATTAGAAGATTACGTTCCGAGTTTCCAAAGAAACTAAACTATTACGATCCTTGTGTGTATGTACTAAGTATTCCGCAAATGTAATGTAATGTCAATGTACGTCAAGTTTCGGGTCTCTACAAAATTTATCAGTTGTATCATAAAGAGACTGTCGTGTTTCATGGTGTTCCTCTATCCATTTTATATGGTCATGATCCAAGGTTCACATCTATCTTTTGGAATGGCCTTCCGATGTTATTAGGAACTGAATTAAATTTTTGTATAACTTTTCATCCCCAATCTGATAGGCAATCAGAATGAAAAATTTATACTATGTAGGATATTCTACGTTTTAATTCAATGGATTACCAAGGATGTTGGGATGATCATATTTCATTTTTTGAGTTTTCATATAATATAATTTTCCATTCTAGTATATAGATGGAACTATTTGAGTAATTATATGGAATGTGGTGTCAAACTCTAGATTTTTTGAATGATGTTAGTGAATAGAAGTTGGTAGGAATAGAATTAGTTGAAGAAATGGAGGGAAAAGTTTAGTTGATTCTGAAACACATGTGGGAAACTCAGAGCTAGCATAAAAGTTAAATGGATAACCGTTTAAAGGATAATTATTTCAAGGTACGTGATCGTTCCTTTCTCAATTATTCTCCATGGAAATGTGTGATGTGTTTTGGTAAGAAGGGAAATTTGAGTCTGCGATTCATGAGACCATATGAAATCCTAGAGAATGTTGTATCTGATTCCTACATAATTGATTTATCTCCATGTTTATCTCACGTACACAATGTTTATAATGATTCAATGTTGAGAAATTAATTTTCCCATCCATACCATGTTTTGAGTATAATAGTAGATCAGTTATAAGAGAATCTTTCTCATGTGGAACATCCCATCCATATTATTGACCATAGAGAGAAAGTTTTTTAGAATAAGATGACTCATAAGGTTAATGTTCTATGTAAAAACCATATTGTCAAAGAGGAAACATGGGAATTTGGAAATTATATGGAGGATAAATACCCCCCCATACTTGATAAGTAAATAAAATTGCGGGGACACAATTTCCAAAAGGTGGGGGAGGATGTAACATCTGAAATATTTATAGAATAATAATTCCTCATATCTATTAATATTTATAAATAAGATATTAATTTTACTTAAAAGGGGATTCTTTTTCTGATAGCATACCCGATACACAACAACAGGTTTCTCAGAAATCTTACGTTGCACACGAAATTGACTTATGCTAAAAAATAATACATTTTTAATATGATTATTTTGAATTATAGTTAACACCGACCCATTATATAAGCAGGAACAAACAGAACTATTTATATTATGTTTACCTATGTTTTTTAAATGATTTTACATTCATTAAATATATTTTAGATGATTACAATGATAATAAATCCAATTTTAAACATAAAACACTATAATATTTTTAAAAGTTATTTTTACCGCCTTACGATGGTGAACCCTTTTTTAATATAATTTTTTTTACTTTTATATGTTATATTTTAAAAACAAAATTTCTTCTTTAGAATTGAGACATGAAAATTTAACTTGGATAAAATTTTGAAATTTTTCTGATAAATTTCATCTTTTAATGAAAAGTCAAAAATACTACATTTTAATTCAAAAATTCCTTTTCATCTAATTTATTTATAAAACTATGGTATCCTTTTATCTTTTGTTGAAGTGTAATTATATTATATTTTTGTAATTTAATCCAATTTTATTCATTGGATGTAATTTCACAATGAAATTTGATATAAACACATGTCAATATTTTGATGGATTTTACTTTAAAAAATAGTGTTTCCTCGTTTTTACAATGAGAATTAATTTTAAATTAATAAGTGAAACTTCAGTGTTTTTAATATTTAAATATGGTTTCCATATTATGAATCATAATTTCCACATTATGTAAGTATTTCCCATATATTTTTGGACATTATGAATTATAACTTTGTTAATTTTTATTTACCACGGTTGATGGAAAATTGGATAAATAAAGTTAAAAAACAATTTGATGGGATGAAAATGTTATCCTAACACCTTCCAAAATCCTATTGGATGAATAAAAGTTGACCCTTATCACCTATGGAATAAAATTTATTTTTTTAATGTACTTTTTTCCATGATAGTGATATAATTATTCTTAAAACAAAAGAAAGTGATAACATGTCACTCTCTTTTATATTATAATTATAATAACATTAATATAGTGATAAACTTGATGAAAATATGAAAATAAAAATTCTAAATAAATATAATGAAATTATATAAATCATTGGATTTTAATTAGAATATTTATATATTAATTAATTAATATAAATATTGAAACAACGGTGATAAAATAATTCTTCTATTAAGAGAAATATCAAATAAATGTTATTATAAATTTTAAAATAATTAATTTATGAAATAATTTATGTAATATAATTTTTTTTGGTGAATATGATATGTTATAGGAATATTAAATCATTTTGATATAATTTATCTCTATATGTAGATTTTATTTATATTCAATGAAATGAATAGGGTAAATATTGACATAATTGATATTTTATAAAAACTGTAATTTATTATATTATTTTAAAATCCTAAAACTATTTTATAATAACAATGTGACTATGATAAGGTATAAATATTCATTAAGTGAAAAATTAATTTTAATTGAACCCATATAAGTAAAATTAAGAGCCTATTAATAATTAAAAGGTTGTTACCACAATTAAAATTAAAAGAGAATAATTAATGATAAACCGAAAAGATAAGGTTTAAAATAAAATGATTATTTGTATAAAAATTATTTTATGAGATTATTTGGACCAATATACATATTAAATTTTAGATATATTATTTTTGGGCCTTTTGGATTTAAAAAATAATTTTTATTAATATAATATTTTAATAACTCCAACAGTGCCCCTCCCCTCCCCTAAAAAAAGGTACCCTCACTTCTCTAATAATAACTCTTCCAAAGACTTCAAGATCAGGCATTACCTGCTCAAAACCATTACTAGAAATACCTACCATGCTATTAGGGCCTTATTTTAGTAATAATAACATTCGTTGAGGTGTTAAGTTGTTTTTCAATTGTGATCAACCAAAGAAGAAGAATTGTTTTCTTTTAGTATTTCAATTTTATTTACTCTTCCACTTCCTTCATGCATCTTACAACAATGATGATATAATAACTAAAATATACTAAATATACTAAGATGTTATTCTGTTAATATCATCACCAAAATCCATATATACTTCCATTAAAAGGGAAATGAATTAATCGTTCCTGTGTACGTGTGAATTATCACTTCAAAGAACTGATTTAGTTCATTTTCCATTACAGTCTATCAAGATCAGTTACAATGACTGAAATAATATTAATATTTTATATTAATGAAATATTTATAATTTTAAAATAATAAAATTTTAATTATGTTCCTACCTTGCATGGATATGAAAACAATAATGTCGTTCATGCGTATGTGTGAACTATCACCTCCATGAAGCGATGTGAATCGTTTGTATTCACCACATAAAATATATGATTTATATAAGTATATTTAAATGATAATTATGATAATTATGATTTTATTATAATTTTTAAAAGTAAAATAATAATTAACTCATTTCCATAATGATCAATTAAAAATTAAAATGTCAGTCATGCATACATACAACCTACAATATCCATTAATATAACGTTGTTGATTTGTCATAACCATAGTTAATTGTTTGATTTAAAAAGTATGATAAATGTATAAGAGTAATGATTATTTCAAGAATAAAATTCTATAGATGATGGAATTATGAACACATGGACTAGTGACATCAAAACCATGTTCATTTTTTACTCGAGTTCCAAATATCTACAAAACGTCCCATATGAACTTATGTAATTATGTAATTTTTATGACATGGTAATAAATGATATAAAAGGGATAATAAAACTGAAAAAGTTTATCAAGATATTTAAAATTATCATTTTTTATTATTCAGGAATATAAAGATTATATGTGACCATTAAAACTCAAGGTAAGGGACTTCGTCTCAATCTCCTTTTATTGAGGCATCATTTGACATTATACACCCCTTTCTGTTATATGGTTTATAATAAACCACTTTGAAATTTAATTTCATTCAATAATTTCAAAAAGTAATCATTTTCTATAAATAATTTTACTAAACAACAAAAGGATTTTTTAACGTATGTGGTGACAACAACCTTTCCATCGCCGTGATCATTATTTGGTATCTGACCTCCTCTACGACCTGTGATGTTTTTAATAAGAAAAGTAAATACCATATTCCATTTTTTAGTTGTTTTTATTGAAATTTTTTTTATAATGGGTTGATTATATCATCATCTTGAAATTATATTTTATTATTTCATTGTTTACATTTTATGTTTCCTTTATTTCATATTTTATGTGTTACGATTATGTTATGGTTCTTGGGAATCTTTTTGTATATCAGTGGTTCTATGATAAACAGAGGGTGTTTGAGCCTATGATTGGTCTCCAATGAATTGAGTAATGAGAAGAAGTTACAAAACATGGTTTCTCTTCAGATAGTTATGGAATATCCTTTTGATGGGTTTTCCAAATGTAACCATGAAGTTTACTCCCTTTTTAGCTATGATAGTATCAATGTAGGTATCATATGGATTCCACCTGGTACCTTTATGATTTATGATTTATATGAATTTTTCAGGATTCTTATGAATTCAAGGGTTTATAAATATTCATTGACTAAATATTAATTTCATTATCTTATCCCTTACTGAGTTTTTATTCTCATACCTAGTTTTTAAAGTGTTTTCATAAGGTGTAATGATGAGTAAGAGAAAGGGAGAAATTAAGAACATTTTTATCAAGAAAAGAAATTATGTATTATTATTAAAATAGTTTCCTTTGGTGGAAAAAATTGATACTATTTTGATAGTATCCACTTGTATGATTATGGGTTGATTTGTATTAATAATGGACTAATTCTCTATAACTATAAACCTGAAAAGATCCTCAATGAAAATTCTCCACATAAATCAAAATTATGTATTGTTTAAGGATTGGACCTTATATATTCAAAACCAAAACAATTTTCTATTTTTAAGAAAAGATGAGGGGAGTTACCCTTTTATAAGTGATGATAGGAGAACTTTTAGAATTTTATAAATTATTAAATTAATATAAATATTTTTTATAGTAAAAATGTATCAAAATTGATATATTTGGAAGATATTATGAGTATGGGTAAAATTAATATCAGCCTTTCAAATTTTTAAAATAATTTACTTGGTTTTTTCCCTATTCTTTTTGTTTTAACCCATGTATACCATGTTTGACAATTTTTTTGATAACAATATTTTTACTCATTTTGGGATATGATAGTAACTATAAAATGAAAAATGGAAAATAAATAGAACATGGTTTATATTAAAAATTATATCTGAATCACTGTGTAATGATACATATTTTATTAATTTTAAATCATTCAATAAATTATTATTTACTTTAAAATTTCATTAATATCATATTTGAAATGCTTGACTTACTTACACATTAATAATATGATGACTGAAAGGGAATTCTAATACACTGAATTAATACATCTATAAAATATTATATTTATTGAAAAAATTCATCAAAAATAATAATTCATTAAAACAATATTAATTGTAACATTTTTTAAATCATTTAATTTATTTCTATTATTTGAATAAATATTGTCCAGGGGTTGCGTAATCAATTAGGGTAAATAATTAATACATAAATATTTAAAAATAATTTACCATGAGAAAAAATCAGCTATAATTCAAATAATTATTTATAACAGAATATATGTTTAATTTTCCCATTCCACAAAACATTGCAAAAATTTCTTGTAATAATGTAACTATTTTTACATTTATTAATATAAAATAATATAAATTTTAAAGTCATAGAAAATGTGAACAATATCAAATATTTTATGTTTTTATGAGTATGGATGAAACATAATTATGAAATAAAATTATTTTTAGTGTTATGGCCACTTCTCAATCCTTATCATATAATTTCTAACATTAATCACCCAATTTACTCTAATCATAATGATAATGTTTTTCTAGGGTTACGAGATATTATGGGTTAAAATGAAAGGGACCTATTTCAAAAATTTGGGACATATAATAAAAAATTTGGAATATATTTTTCAATATTAATGACAATAAAATATAATAATTTAATTTAAAATTATAATTTTAAAGAGATATGAAATGTGGGTTTTCCGGAAACTAAGTCTTTCATGGAAAATATTATTTTACACTTACAATATGACAATAAATATTCAATTTATGAATTTAAATTGATATATATATATATGTATAATATTTATAAATATTTTCAATAAATTCACAATAGTTAATATTTTAACTAATTAAAATGGAAAACCATTATGCACAAAAAATAGATTAAAAAAAGTGTTGTAAGCATAAAAATAAATTTATACCAAATTAAATAAAATTGCTATTTTAAATAAAATTAATTATAATATTATAAATAAAATGTTTCATATTTCAGTTTAAGACCATGCATGAAATATAATATTAATTTAAATTACAATATTTATTGAAAAGAAAATAAAAATTTATCGAAAATTATATCTTTCACTATTCACAGAAAACAAAATCTTTTTAGAAGAATAGGAAAATATTACCATAAGAGAATTTTGATATACTTATTTCATAAATGTTTTCATATTTATTAAATAAATTATAAAACTTTCCTAAATTAATTATAATATGTTATCACAAAATGAAATACAATAAATTTTTAATGAATTTTTTTTTCGAAGGATAAAACAACTATACAAAAATTGCATATTAATTTACCAAAAATTTATAATTAAATTTAAATTGAGTTCAAAATTTGTTTATATTTTTTTTAAAGTTAATCATTTGCATACCTACAAATTGAATGGATATGATGTAGTTATCATATTTAAATAATATTATTTTGGGGTTCATTTATGATTGGTGTTGCGTGTCATAAACAATATTGAACATAATATTATTATTTTAAAATCCCATGGTGTTACATTCTCCCCAATATCAATAAATAGAATCCTATAAATTTTTAATTATGCTAAAATATCATGGGTTTGAGATTTTAATATTCCTTTTTAGAAAACCAAAATCATAGAAGGGTTAGAAATTTGACTTCTTAAAAAATGGAAAGGGAAATTAGAAGGAAATCTGTAATAACAAAAAATTATAAATACAAGTAGGAGGAAATTAATGTAATGTGAAAAGATGGACACAGAATAAAAATTATATTCCCAAAATAAAATTTGAGTGATAGAGAGCATAGTTAAGAGAAAATTAGTGACCACAAAGTCATAAATATGTTAAGGCTGAAAGAAAAATTAACTCATAAAAAATGATGGTAAATGTAATAAAAATTTATTTGAATATACTTTTCCTAAAGATACTATATTATTTTACTATCATGATAGAGAAAACCATAATATATAATTACTTGGTATTTATTTATTTCATATTCACAAATTCATCCTTTGGTTCTTCTTTGACCAATTTAAACCACATTTATTACTATAAGAAATGAATATAAAAGATGAATTTCTATACCTTAAGTAATAAAATTTACTTTTTACAGATCAGAAGATATTTAATACATTGAAAAGTCTTTCTTTTTGATAATAAATAATTACCAAAATGAAAATGGGTATCATAAGTTCAAAATATATTAAATTAATATATAAAACCTCAATAGTAATAACAAAAGTTCAATCTAAACCACTCACCAGTTATTTACTTATCAAAACATTTGAAAAAATCCATATTAACCATCACATCACATACTCCAATTGTAGGCACTACACCCTTATCTCCCTAAAGTTGTGAGTTTAACCCTTACGACATTGCAGAATGTGACGTGCTATCACCCAAAATGTTGGTTTTTATTTTTCTAAGATTATATTTATATAATTTATATATTATTCCTAAATTGTAAGAACCAAATATTAACTCAATATAAAATATAAGATAAACCTTTAGAATTATTTCCAAAAAAAATTAAAGGCATTATTACACACATAAAATTTTCATTAAAACTCCTACTAATCCCAAGGGTTGTATTCCCATAACTATCACCCAAGATGTCTTAAATTATATTAACATCCTATAATATAAAACCTAAAAATGGGTATTTTTTCCGTTAATATTATTATCAACCATAGAATGATCAACCCAACACACTTTAGGTCAATCCAAAATCTCTTTGGAATATCCTAGTTTTCTATAGGTTATATATTCTAATTAATGATGATGGTTCATAGTGAAAATGTGTATTAACCCAAGAATATCTCTTAGGAGTTTTGAATAAGTCATTATGTAAGGGTACACTCACAATGTACATGAATTATGGTCTATATATAGTAGACTAAATCATTTCAAGTTTATTACATTTAGACGCGTCTGTTCTAAAACCACGTCCACTTGTAGGATCCATATAGGGATTTATTTCTAGGAAAACTATAGAATAACCACCTTACTAAAAAGAAAAGATGTTATACTATACATAAACATATCCTCTTTGTCAATTATATGGATATTCTCTATAATCTATGTTTTCCAAAATCCTCTCCCAAATGATTCTACTAAATATCTTTTGATACCAACTCTAAATACCCTAAAACTAGTATTCTAGAGTTGATGGTTTCATTATTAGATTAGAACTGGATAAATAATTTATCACAACATAAAGGAATAAATACATTATCATTATTGGTACAGTAGCTATGTACATTAATCTTACTTTAAATTTCAATATATAAAATTTAGAACATTGAAAAAATAAATATTTTAATCTCTAAACTCATTCAATGATTCCGTATTAATATACAAGTAAAAGGAAACTATATAATGTTTAGATTAGGTTGAAAGTTAGAGTTTTGTATATTCAACATTATCATAAATTAATAAGTCATATTCAATATGCAATGGAAAATAAAAACATGAAATTTAATCAATATCTTGGGCATGAAATGCTTCCATTGATAATATCAATATAGTAAACCAATGTATAATAATAACTATATATTTAATTTGGAAAACTATTAATATTACATGTCAGGATTCTAGACATCATGATATCTATATTATCAAACCTATAAGATAATATAGTTTAATGGATGGGTGTATATACACCAGAAACCAATTTAATGTTAGCTTACTAATTTGTGTCGTGAGACTTATTGAGGAATTGAGGGGATATTAATACCCATACCCACACATCAAAGAATTTCCAATGCATTCCTCATTTTTTTATTGAACAATTTAATTTTTAAATATTATTACTTGTAACAAATACCTATTTTTTGAAAAGAATTTAAATTTATCATTGTTTTCCCCAGTTAATTGAATAACATTCATAGTAAAACACTATATATATAAATGATATCCATATTAATTTAAAATAATATCCATGAAAAATAATATGTAGTTCAAGGGATATTTAATTTCTAATTAGAATAAGATATTCAATTTTTCAAGGGAACACTAAATACTATAAAATTAATGAGAGAAAATATATAATCATCGGTTCTTTAAAAATATAAATTTTTAATAAAATAATTTACATTAGAAAAATAAATAAAATATAAGTGAACTGTTTTAATAATATTTCATAAAATAGTTTTCATTTTGAAATTATTGAAAACATTTATAAAAATCCAAATATCGTATGATGGTTACGGTGGAGGGGAATTCTTTTAATGTTTTATAAGATAAAAATATTTCATTCTATATTTTGTAAAGAAAGTAAAAAATAAACCCTTTGAAAACATTATATTGATTACTTAAAACCAGTTTAAAAATTAATGGATAACCTAAATTTTCTTTAATAATTAATTTGGGTAATAAAAAGAACTTTTATAAAAAATTAAAAAAATATGAACCTGGAAAAAAATACGACTAAAATAAAAATAAAATTTTCTTATCTTTTAAAGATTATTTTTCATGATTTATTTTTTGATATATAAGAAAATATGGGAGAAATATGGAAACTATTTAAAAATATATATTATAATAAAATATATAGATTATATGATGAATGTATTATAAGATTCCATCAATGAAAATTAATGCAATCCCAAAAAATGATATTGTAAAATACATCCTTACATATTTAGAGACTTCTAAATTGTAACCCCTTGAACGAATTCACTATATATGAAACATTAATCATCATGAATATAAATTTATTCAGATAAAATATATAAAATTGATCATATATAAAAAATATAAATGTAAATAAGTGTATAATATCAATTTTTTATCAATAGAATAGAAATTTAGACTAAATCACTTACAAAGATCATACAAATTATGTGTTAATTAATCAATGAATAAATTATATATATGAAATTTAAATAACATAAAATAATTGTAATACAAAATTATATAATAAAAATTCAATACACACATAATATTATAATATCATTTAAAATGAAAAATTTATATAACCTAATGAAATGAAATTGTGTTATGAAACCCCATACAAGATGGTAACATTCAAGTCAAAGACCATCGTATAGAAAAATTTTAATTGAAACATAATATAAAATTTATTATGAATTATTAATTAAATTTTATGTAATAGGGTCATTATATATACCATAAAAAAAATTAAGAGTATAAAAATAATATATGTCTCGATAAAGGAAAATTGAGACAAAATCCTTTATAGTGATCATAACTTTGAAGTATAAATTAATCAATTAGTTGATTATTTGTTTAATATTTTAATCCACATAAATCAATATAAAATAAAATATAAAATAATTAAAATTAATTACATATAAAATCATAGAATATCAAATAAAATGATTAATTGATATAACCCAATGAATAGAAATAGTGTTATGAAACCACTTACCTGAGGTCCGACTCATCACATAAAATCATTATCACTATGAATAATAAACATCAGTAAATTATTTCATTAATTAAGAACCTTTTTAAATATTATAATTCATTTTATTTTATTTATTATCCCACTACACTTATTTTCATAATCAATTAATTTGACATTGGATGATTTGATGATATTAAGTTCATATATCTAAAATAGCTCCAGTTGTTTTTATATTTTAAAAAAAGTAGCTATTAATTCATCTCTAGAATAATAATAGTTATATAATTATATTTTTATATAAAATTATAATTTTAAAAACAAACATGAATGATTATTATTAAAAATTTACTTAGTTACAATTATTGAGACGACATGTCATACATATGCAATAGTGGTGTTTCCATTTTTCAACGATAATAATGGAAAGAATATAAGAAATATTTTATCATTATAGATTTTTCATTATAAAATAAATATCATATTATTTCTATAATCAATTTTTTATATTGTAGTAATGTAATGTGGTTATATAAAATGAATGAAGTCTTTTTGTGCGGGTGACAATCCACACGTTCACATGAACGATGTTATCATTTTTAAATGAATGGAAATGTAAAACATTATATAATATATTATCATCCCAAAATTATAAATTTTTCTTCAATATCATATATATATATATAGTCAATCAATCATTACAACTATCGATGAGTGGTTTTGATGGAAAAATAATTAAATCAGTCAGCGAGGTGGTGGTGGTGTACACAATAACGATAGTCTTGTTACCCATTTTATGGAAGAATATATAGATATAGGGTGTTCTATTGACATTAAACCATATCATTATATTTTATATACCAATTTAATTATCTTTTCATTATTGAATATCATTTTAGGTATGTGAATGAACAAATAAAAAACACTCAATTATGAATGGAGACTCTTCATAAAACAACCTCTTTAGGTTTAAAAAAAAAGCCTTGATATGATAGTTTTCTAAAAAAAGGCCTCTAGGAAGTCCTATGTAATTTAATTAAGTTATTTGGGAGTGGATGGTCCAAACTAATTGGATTTTGGAGTTTCAAAAACAGATTATATGAGGATCCCTTTTATTAGAGAGCGGAGGGGGAACATTTTGAATTTTAGTAGTATTATGTTAATATAAATTATGTATCACATAAAAATGTATCCAAAAAGAAAAATTTACAATATATGATGATTATAGTTCAAAATAATAACACAAAATAAAAATTTTAGAATCTTAGATTAGATTTCTATCATTATAATTTTGTTTTAATCTTTTTTATACCTTTTAAAAAAATCATGATAATAAGGTTTTAACTATATAGGGGCTATGATAGTTACTATAAAAGAAAAATTAGAAAATAAATAGTCCATGATTAAAATTTTAAAAAATATACCAATACATTTCCCTAATATAGGATTTTTAGGAACATTAAATCATCTAATAAGATACTATTATTATAATGTATCATTAATAATGTTTGGAAACATTTCATTTTACATGACATCAATAACATAAAGACAGAATGGGAATTTGAATATACTCCATTAAAACATCCCTATAATATTATATTTTTCTATATAATATGTGTAAAATAATAATTCATTAAAATTATATTACTTTTAACATTTTAAAAAAGATTTATTTTATTTTTATATAATTTTAATAAATACTATGTCTACATTGTCAATGAATTTAAGTTAATTGTTTCACCCCTAAAAACAAAAATTAAATTAAAATGAAAATAAAAAAACATTTATATTTCACATAAGTATGTATAATAAAAAATATGTTATCATAAACACTATTTCAATATATTATAAAACATTGAAAGCAAGAAAGTGACATCTTTTACTTTTAATTATATAAAATAATATAAAGGTCAAAATTATGGAAATATTGGAACAAGTTAATATATTTAGAATTTGTATTGTTATGGTTGTAATATTTTCATCCAATAAAACTTACATACATTTTTGAGTAATTTTTAGTTCGTATCATATCATATTAAACCCTAATTACCTAATTTACTCTTACTGTAGAGATAATTATATACTATAGTTACAAATCGTAATGAATAAAAATAAAATGGCCATATTTAATAAAATATTAACACATGATTCCAAATATGGATTACATTTTTCAAGTTTTAATTAATATAATTTGTTTAATTTAATTTAAAATTAGTCTTTCAAAGAGGGACGAAAAATGGTTTCTCACGAAAATTCATTTTTCATAAAATGTTGATTCTACATCAACACTATGACTATTAATCTTCATTATATGGATTTAAATTCATATAGAGAGATAAATAATCTAAAAATATCATTATAATTCTACATCATTTTGGGTTTTTGAATTAATTTCAATGGGAAAAATCATGCACTTAAATCAATTTTTGAAAAAATGATTCATTAAGCATATAAATAGATTTATTCTAAATTCATGACAAAAATATTATAGAAATAAAATTAAATTGAAAATTATAAACAAAATAGATCATATTTAAAATTAAGACCAAATTAAAAAAATAGTCATCCTTGTAATTACTTTATTTTATGATTATAAATTATTTTTTTACATAAATCAATAGTTTACACTATTCACTAAAACGAAATGTTTTCAAAATTATACAAAAAAATCATCCTAATATAATTTTAATATGATAATTTCAATAATTATAAATTATTTATTAAATAAATTTATAAAATTTATAAAAATTAATTATAAAATTTTCTACAAAAAACCAATAAAATCCATTTTTTGTGAAAGCATATTTTTTTAGAATATAATGAATATACAAAAAAAATAAGTTATTTTTTACTAAGAATTTATCAGTAAAGTTATATTTCTTAAAACCATTATAAATATAAATAATAAATCATCTAATCATACTCACACCCTCTAATTTAATGGACAGGGTGGGATTTTCATATTTAAACAATAATATTTTGTTGTCTGTTTGAAAATAGTGTTATGTGTCATACATAATATCAAACATAATATTAAACCATTATAATTAAATAGAGTCATTGTGAGAAAGACTAATCATAGTGAGTAATCATGAAAAATAATTTTTAGGATTTATTTATCATAATATCTTCTTTCCAATCTATAAAACAACAAAATTATCCTTTTCCATTCATTTTCATCATCTATTTAAATCAATCATTATAGTTCATAAATAAAATAAGATTTATCAAAAGATTATTGAAAGAGCGCTGTCGTGGGCGCCCTCAAATGATTAGTGTAATTTGGGGTACTTAGGTGCAGTAGAGTGGCTGACCAAGGTCGTCTCTCAAAGGAGGAAGTGAATTAAAACAATTATTTGAGGTATTATAGAAGTAAAATAAAAGATAATAAAAACACTACTTAAAATTATGGGGGTGGTTGTTTATAGTTTATGAATCTAGAAGAAGTTTGCTGGAAGAAGATTGCATTTTTTTTTTGTTTTTAATTTTGAAATGATGTTTCGATTAGAATGACACAACAAAAAGATGTTTGTTTAGACAATATTTAAAAGACGTAATCGATCTAACTCTACCTCTTCAATCATTTATTAATCATTATCATTTAAATTATTATTCACTTAATTATGATCCCTTAATTTTGTAAATCCCGAACCCTACGAGAATTAACTTTACCACGAAGATTGAAGTGAATTTTAACCTTAGGATAACTTCGGAACATGCAATCGCAACACCCTGCTTTGATTGATGTTCTAAAATTAGCTTATGGTCAGTGGTAAATTAAGGCACATAACCACTCTGGAAATGAGAATTAATTGAGTTTAGGTATTATATTTGAACTCTACAAATTGATCCCATGTGGTTTTGAATTACCGGTTAAGGTTGCGCTCTCACAGTTCACACAATTCCCGACCTCGCGTGTTTTGTGTTAACTATTAAATAGCTTTCTTAGTTTCATTTAAATTAAAAACTCAATTAATAGATCATAATATGTGAATTATAGTATCTCATTGATTCAAAATAAATGAATGAATAAGGATAGAGGTCGATCAATTACTAAAAAGAACTACTCTTCCATGGGTGGTGTAGTCATCGTGGAGACGTTTTGCATAAGCAACGGATTGAAAGGGTAGAACCCAATATTGTCTCCACTCTTGATTCCAACCAAATTAAGAAGATTAAGATAAGAAGAAGAGGGATGAACAAATAATATTATTTGAAGAAAAATTCAAGAAACAAACATGAAAGAAAAGAAATACAAAGAAGAGGTGAGAGAGGAGAGCCTTTTTGGTAGAGAGGTTTTCACAAAGGCTTACTTCCTCCAAGAGTTGTGAGGGGCTCCCAAGAGACACCCTTTCGGCCACACCTTTCCAAAGCCTCGAACAGCCCTCTAAAAGAGTTAAAACCCCCTTTAAATAGAGTTTCTGAGGGCTAGGGATATATAACTTTTTATGTGTGAAATGAAAATCTCGGATAAATATTTTATTCCAAATTTCACTGCCAATTTGACCTCCAAAACGCGTGAATTGACCGGTCTTCCAGAAGAATGATTTGTGCCACATCATTTCCCCGAGCCTTCCTCAAAATATGGCCTCACTCCAAGCCCGTATGTAGAGGATATGGCCCAAATATAGAACCTTCTCCATTCTGGCGAGCCCAGCCCAACTTTGACTTAATGGCCCAATTTCAACAACCAAATGAACTCTTTAGCTCTAGTGTCCTGAATAAAAGTTGTAGATAATTAAGTTAGGAACACTTTTACAAAATTTAAAATTAAAATAATAAATATAAAAATATTTATCTTCGAAATAATACAGTGCACTATTAAGGGTAAAACTGGAATTTTCACCAAATTTTCAAATGAATGATCAAATCCCAAATATTTTATAAATAAACATATTTAACACATTGTGAGGAAATTATATCATTTATTATCAATACAATATTCAATAAAATAGTGTTTTATCAATTATCCTATGATATTTTCTAGTTATGTGTGCAGTCTTAGGTCAACTCATTGTGTACCAGTGATGATTTAGTTAACACCAAATATACCCCTTTCATATTTCTTAACCCTATGTTCTTTTATGTCGCAACCTTATCAACTATCCAGTATTGAAATATTGATGTATTTCTTTGGGGAACCACAAAATATATACTTTACCAGAGCATCAGAATGGTATTTAGTACTTTGAATTATCCCATGGGTTATCTATAATGTTATCTCACCCTAATATATAACTATTAAATAATCCTTGACTTGATATCAACTATGGAAACCTGAGAAATTGAATCATATATGTCACATCATTTTAGATGAATAATAAATACATTAGATAATAATAAACAACCTAGAGCTATACATGTCTACTGTATTATGAAACTAGATAAATTATCATCTTATTTCATGAAATATTATTAATATATCCAAAAAATCATCTCACATAGTAAACTTCTTACACATACTATATTTAAAAACATTTTTTATAACACAGGGAAATGAAACATAATAATGTGTGACCTCAAATGATCGGTAAGGGTAAGCATTATAAATATCGATCAATGATCACAAACGAGAAAAAGATAAAAATAATGGAATTGGAAGATAATCATAACATACAATAATCATTCCCAGTTAGTCAATTTAAATTAATTATAAATCATGTAATAATTCATCTGCATGAAAATGTACAAAAGACATAACTATATGGAATCTACAACTATCCATCATGAATCATGATAACATATCATTATAATAATACATAAGTTTTATGACACATATAAAAATATAAAATAATTTCCTTAGTCAAGGACGACTTAAATATCTATCATAGTGGATTATTTTAATTCCCTTTAAATTTTTAATTATTCAATGTTGACTACCAATACTATCATAGTGAATCGAATACCATGGTAGTATGGATACACTCCCCATTCCATCCCTCATTATCACTTGAGATATAAATCATTAATTAATTCCTTGGAAGGATATATAAATATGGACCCACCCATAACATAATTAAAACTCTAAATATTTGGTCAAAAAGATCATAAACCATTAAAATTTTCACAAAATAATAACCATTGGAATTGAAATTGGTTTCAAAATTTTATCATTTCATCATAATATATACCATGTAAATTATATAGTATTCATAAAGGATTTGTAATTACTTTATTATCCCATGGGAAATAAATAGGTTCATAGAATTATTCTAAAATCATCATCATCATCGTAATCCATATAGAGAAATAAGGTGGATGATAAATGTGATGTAATTATTTCCATAAAAAATAGATGACATCAAAAGAAAATTTCTGATCTCTTTAATACAAAATGAAATTTTGGATTTATACTTTTAGATACCTAATAAAAACACATAATAACTTGGGTTCATAAAAATAGGTGAACAAAGTTCAGTATCACATCCCACTATAATATTCACATATAGTTACCCTTCATTGGTATAACAATCTTTAAGGCTTTCTTAACCTCCTCCATGAATTTAGCAAAATAGAAGGGTGAGTTCAAATGCTTCATAAGGGTAAAAAACTGAAATATTAATTATCATATAATCATAACATGGGAAAAATTATATGATAACATGATCTTAACATCTCAAAACCATACCATAAATATTTTAAGTCATTTCATAAATCATGTGGTTCTTAATAAAATAATCATAAAGGAATTAGATAACATGATCCATGATCATAACAATAATGTAAGACATGGTTTTCTATAAAACACATAAGAATAAATAACCATTACCATATTAGTTACTGCTCATTTTCTATACTAACAAAGTGTAATGGGTTCACTCCCCCCAATTGTTTTAGTAGTCAAGGTTTACTCCCAAGACTATCATAATGGAAAATTACCCTTACATGATTGGGTTCTCTCCCTATTCAAGTCCTATTTATCTCATGATATAAAAACATTTACCTAATGGATTAGTGTTAGATATATCTCCCACACATCACATAATGAAATACATATATATTTGTTATATTTGATCATAAAAAATTCGTCATATTAGAAACCATGAAAATATATTGGTGCTATAAACATTTTATATTTTCATCATAAATATAAATCATCTAAAAAAAGAATAAGTATTCTATCCTCGGATAATATCCATAGTAAATTATATTTTACATCAAACAATGTCATTTTATATGGAGAATTATTTCTAATGATCTATTGGGTTAATTATTTGGGAAAACAACTTTTCCATATTAAATCATATGCCTTTTTAAAAAGTTGTGAACTTTTAAATAAAAATTTATTCTTTTAAAATATTTTTTTTTGAATTTTAATGGAATATTATAATAATTTAGGCTTAATGAAGGTGATAAAATCCACTCATGCAATATATGTTAAATAAAAATTTCTTCTGAATTTTTGTCTGAAAATCCACAATGTACCTTGTTCAAAAAATGACAAAATGGTTTATTTGAAACAATTCCTTAGAAAGTAAAAAATGGTTAAAAAATATATTAAACTGTCGTAGGAGAATTATAAAAAACATTTTAAAAAAAATTATATGATAAAATGGAAATAGAAGAAAATATTACCAAGTGGAGACATAAACATAAACAGGCACAAATAATGATGATATTGAGAAATAAACCCTATCAACTTTGGTAACATGTGAATGATAAGACACATGAAGGACAAAAATTCATATGGATAAGTATATCCAGAATTTCCATGATAATAAAAATAAAATACTTTCATGTGAAGTATATACACCACACAAAATATATAAGTAGTCTATAAAACATGTATCCCATAGAAATAAATTTGTGATAACAATCCAATACCATGAGTCTAACTCATCCTATTCCTCCTATATCATCCATAATAATAAAAAAACGATAATTATTTACTATATTAATAACCTTTTGAAATTTATTAGTCCTGATATATCACATATATCCATGTTATAATAATTACATAATCATATTTTTACATCTCACGTTTTAGTGATATTTAGATCATAAGTCTAAAATGAATTCAGTACATTGACTATAGACAACGATTTTATTATACCATCATATACAAAGAAATTTTAATAATTAAATAATATTATTTTAAATATATAAATTATACTTTTAAATCCATCAATTAAATATTTATGTGAAAAATGAACTACGTTACAATAATAGAGATCGTAGGTTATACATAAAAAATTGTTATATTAAAATATTTTAATAATCATTATTAAAATAAGGTAATTGATATTTTTTTCATTATCTAATTATTATCATATGAAAAATATCATATTAATTGTTTAAATATACTTATACATAAACCATCCATGTGATTTAGTGACGAAAATTGAATCACATCACTTCGTGAAGGTGCAAGTCCACAAGTATACATGGAATACAATATCATTTTTCAGTGTATTGAATGGTTAAAAGTTAAATGATATATTATATTTTTAAAATGTTAAATTTTACCTGAATAAAATTTTTCATATTAATTCCACCATTACAACTATCCATTAGATATGGTGAGGGAATGTTAATTACATCAATTCATGAGGAGATAGTTCTTCACACAAACAAATAATGAATCGTTATCTTAATTTAGGGATGTTCTATATGTATGTAGGTTATTATTGTAACATAATAATATATATATTATATAAAGTATTTTTTTTCATGGTATGAGAATATTTCAATGATGTGGAATAAGAAACAATATTAATACAAGCATTAGAAATTATACATCATCTTTGGAAAACATTATTTGATTGACACCTTCAGCCTTCAAAGATTGGGTTTTTCCAAATAAAACACCTATGTAATGGGATTATTTATTATATGAATATATTCAAGTAGTGATTTTAATATAAATATATTTTTTAATTGTGATTTAATGTAAAGAATAGGTTCCCTTTTATAAGAGCGGGGAGAGGCACTCTTGAAATTTCTTGAAGTATAAAATTAATATAAATTAATATTCAATTAAAATCGATAACAATTTAGTTATATAAAATAAAATATATTTATTGGTATATAACTTCTAATTAAATATATATTGGTCATGTTTACACAATATTTATACCCTTATCATTTGTTTATGATACTCATTTTACCCCTTCAACTCTTTTCGTGACAATTTGAATTTTTACTCTCTAAGGGTCAATATAGTTACAATAAAATGTCAACAGACTCAAAAATGTTGCATGGTTCATATTTAAAACCTTATAATAATTATTGTCCTAAATTTAAGATTTTTTGTAATTTTATATCATTTAATAAAATTTTATTTACTCTACAATATACGTAATATAAATTTTTAAAACTATTTATTACTTTGACATTTATAATATCATAAAGATTTATAAAATTAGAAACAAAAATATTTTATTATATTTATAACATGTCATTTTGTTCTAGAAAATTCATTTATCACATTATTTATCTCGAATAAATTTTTTTATAATATTATGAAAATCATATTTCTGATTTTTTATTGAATTGAATAATAATCGAATCATAGGTGTGTAACCATTTAAGGAAATTTTTTATACAGTATAAAATAAAATAAAATTAACATGATGAATATAAATCCTTTCTCATTCAAAATAATGTTAATTTCTGAGAATTTCCATTATAAAATATCTTGTTAATAATATTTGTTTTATTAAAAATATCATGGTGACATGTCTGACTTTTCATTAAATAAAATAATATGGAAGTCAGAATCGCATCCATGTTTCCCCCTAAGGTCATAAAATTGACCATTCGGTTATTATGTAAAATATATAAGCAGAAATATTGATTAATACATATTATAAGAAAACTTAATAGGCCTTATCAGTTTATTTCAAACCTTAAATTACGGGATGTTTTTGTTAACATAGTAAAAGAAATTATTAAGCTTGTTATTCACATTTACCAAATGTATTTTTGAATATTTAATAAATTTGTTATCAATGATTAAAAACATATTTTTTTCATAATTCAACATAACCAATAAAAAAAATTAATTTAAAATTGATCATGAGAAACATAATGAAAAAAGATATTTTCATAAAATTTTCCTTTTAAATGTAGAATGTTTCTAGTCTAAATTCAAGTATAAAATCCTATTAAACAATAATAATTAAATAATTTTAAATTAAATTTATCTTATGACATTTTAATAATTTAAAAATATAATTTGACTTTGTATATAATAAAAATTTAATATTCAATAAAAATGGTATTTTTCATGATTCATCCAAAATAAATCATTTAATAAAATTATATAAAATCATTTTAAGATTTTATTTTAAAGATTAGTTCAATATTAAACCAAATTTCTCAAATATATTTTCTATAACTTCTTGAAATTAATTATAATACTAAAAAAATAATAAAAACTAATATTTTGAATAAAATTTATTTTAAAGAATAAAATTAATTTATTAAAAATTACGAGATTATTTCCTCTGAATTATAAAATAAATTTATATTTTTTTTGAAATATATATTTATTTCAAAAAAAATAATTCTTATTCATATCCACCAATTTAATAACAAGGTGATGAAAAACACATATAAAAAATAAAATTTTGTTCCTTGTTTAAGCTCAGTATTTCATATCTTAGATGTTATTGAACATAACATTTCATTTTAAAATTTCATAGTATTTCATCATCCCCTAACCCATCAATAAATTTCATCCTGGCTATTTGAACCATACCTCATTAATTAGGGGTTTAACATTTCAACATACCATTTTTGAAATCTTACATTGTAAATAGGTTTAGTAAAACATCATCTTAAAAAGAGAAACATGGAAATAAAAACATCATATTAAATAAAAAATAACAAGGTTTCTAATTAGGAAATTTTTTTTGGGATGTGAAAACATTGATATCAAGTGAGAAATATAACTCCAAATGAAAAATAGAGAGTGATATAGAACATGGTCATGCTAAATTTAACCATCACAGAATTGTAATTCTATAATGGTTTAAAAGGCCATTGATTTCTCTATAAGAAATGTAAATGGTTAATGTTTTATTTCATGATCCTTTTCCAATAACATAGGAATTAATTTACTTATTATAATGAAAACACTAGGAAATATGCTTACTTGAAAAGAATGTTTTTATTATTTAATTAATTTCTACTACAATATCATATTTTTCTTGAAATGATGAGTATATAAGATAAATTTTTCATGCCAGAATCACTAAAATAAATATATGATGAATCTCAAAATTCAGAAAAAAATAACAACATATTCCTTCAATCCATAGTCATTACCCAAAACCAAAAAATGGATATCATATGATAAGATGATTCTAAAAAAGAATAACCAGTTATATGGTGAAAACTACTTTAATGCGAAAATTCAACTATAATACATAATGATCAACTTATATCATTTAGTAAATAACTATCCTTAAAAATCCTAATAATATTTATGACTAGTATTGAAACCCAAAAATCATATGGATTGTCTCACATCATCATCCAAGATAAATTTTTCATTTATTTCCTCAAACGGGAAAAACAAAACATATAATCTCTAATATATAGTATCCACTTCCATAAATAACCTAAATCACCATAAATATAAAATAAAATCACGTATACCTCCAAAATAAAATTTTACCTTTAGTAATCAAATAAAATACCATAATATACTATTTATGTCACGACCCGACCCAACAGGGCTCGAGCCGCGACTGCCCAAGCCCGCCTCCAATAGGTCAGGGGCTAGCGACCAGCGCCGAGTAGGCTATCACACACATGGGAGGCATTAGCCTAAGGTACCTGTACACACACACCCATAAACACCTCCATGAAACAGTGCAGAGATATAGAATCTGGAAAGTAAATGCATGCATACACTATCCCACAACCAGAGAGGAACAACAAAAGTACAAGGGCAAAACAGGGCCCACTAAAAGAACACTACAAAGCGCGTCCAACCTGCTCTGAATAAGGGGAACGCTGCCACAAACACCCGCCTGAAAGATCCCTCGGCACAGCTCCGGTAAACACCCCGGTCAACCTGCTCACTATGAACCACCTGGTCCGGGTCCTCCTGGGACTCCGTCAAAAGGCATGTGGTCTGCACAAGACACAAACATGTGCGGGCAAAGCCCGTGCAGGGGTGAGTATAAACATACTCAGTAGGCACACCAAAAACCCAAAACCCAAGGGAGCATCTAAAAGGAAACAATCCGCTCAACCCAGCCAGAGGGAACCCAAACGAGAGAGAAAATCCATCTCATGACCATCCTCGGCTAAACACAACAAGTCAGCTCAGCATAGCTCAGGTGTATGCACATACATACACCTTGAACAATCCAGATATACACAGCTCACGCCACAAAGCCACAAGAGGATGACACTCATCCGAGAGATACACTCCATCGCGTCCCAAACAAACATCTCAGACGCTCACCCGAGAGACAACACTCGCTAGATAACATCACCGAGGAAACATCGTTGAACCACCATAACCACCAAACTCCTAGGATAGGGGATCGCCACTAGGGTCCGCTAGGGGATTCCAAGACCCACCCCGGTATACATAACTCACAGATAGGGGATCACTCCCAGGGTCCGCTGGGGGATACCACGACCCGATCTGATATACGTAGTTCTCACAGATAGGGGATCACACCCAGGATCCGTAGGGGGATACCACAACCTGATCTGGCACTCGACAGAAGCTCCACACTCAGATAGAGGATCATCGTCCATATAAAGATGGTCACGACAATACCAGAACCCTATCTGGTATAACTCGCGAAGTAGGTGATCGAACCGACGATGCCGCAACCCTACCGGAGCCACGCGATGAGTAGGGGATCGCATAACCAACGATACCACAACCCTACCGACACCAAGCGCTGAGTAGGGGATCATATAACCAACGATACCGCAACCCTACTATAAACATCATGCTGAGTAGGGGATCGTAAACCCGACGATGCCACAACCCTACTGTGCACGACCCACCGCATAGGGGATCATATTTCCGATGATGCCACAAACCCTACGGGGTTAAACTGCAAGATAGGGGATCACCACCCGTGAATAAGCGGTCACAGTGATACCAAGAACCCAATCTAGGGTAAAGATGCTAGAGGATCCACTCCGGGCCCACCGGAGGGATACCACAACTCTAACAGTTTTAACATTCCATCGAGAGGATCACAAACCCATACGAAGGTTGTGATACCACACGAACCCTCGTAGGAACGAACCAAGGGAGAACCCTCAACCACTTCTAGTCCAACATCGCTAACCCAAGCGACCCACCACAACTCCACACTGCGCACCTCCTAAGCCAAAACTGAGGCCACCATCGCGTTCCACACGGAAAAACACGCAGGATAGGCTGTTTACTCGCCTGAAACGGAGCACCGGTGAAAAAGAAACTATTCACCGTAGCTAGGTCATTCGGGGCCCACACAATGATCCCGAAACCCATCGAACGGATCACACCATGGCGATTACCTTGGAAAAACAAGCAGAATCAACTACTCGCTCGTCCAAAACGGACACCCGGTGAAAAAGGTACTATTCACTGAAGGCCAGCTCAGGTGGGGCCCACGCCTGGATTCTGGTACTCATCGAACAGAATGCACCATTGCGATCCTCTCGAAAAAACACACAGGATCGACTATTCATCCTCCAAAATCGGACTCGTGGTGCAAAAGGTGTGTTTCTCCGTAAACGCCAAAACCCGGCCTTGTGGGGCCCGCACCCCGTTCTCAGAACCAACACCCGGAAACCATCTCAAAACGTCTGTCGTACCATCAGGGTCTCAACGCCACTGATGACACGTCAATCGGACGTGCCGGGTAGAAGTTACAACGGCCCGAAGTCGTAAAATAATAAAAATAATATTATTTTATACGACGTTTCTAGCTCTCGGGCCACGATCAAAAACCATTAAAACCTCGAACCCACACCGTAGGGTTCTCCTCGTCTTCAGGGTCGCGTCACCATAAACGGCGCGCGAATCTGACTCCCGGAGTGCAAGATACAGGGGTTTAAAGACCCCCGTTTGCGAAACGTGGTCGGACCGCCTCGGTCGGCGGCCCTCCGCCGCACGCCGCCGGCGCGCCCCCGCGTGCCGCCGGGCTCCGCCGGTGCCCCGCTGGCGGACCTTCCGCCGACCTCCGGGGGCCCCGGTGGTCCTTTTTGGGATCCGGAGGCGTCTACACGACCCTCGGGACCCGATCTATACTGCAACGTCTTCAATTTACAGAAAAACGCAGCAAAAACGAGATCGGGGGTTAAAACTCAAATCCGCCTACCTCGCGGCCGAAACGCCAACGTTCTGGCTTAGATCCGCACTCCAGAGCTTCCGTTGCGCGCTCCTGGAATGTCCGCCGTCGAATTCCGAGCTCGTGGGCGCTTCCTTTGCTCGATTCGGCGGAGCGGCGGCGAAAAACGGTGAAGAACGCCGAGAGGAACGATAAGGGGGGGGGGGCGTTGATATTTATATCAGCCGCCCGCCGGCGCCAAAGCCCGCCTCGGACCCGACGCCTGATGCGAACAAAAGTAAGGTCACCTCTAGAGTAAACGTGTTGTTCTGAACGCAACGGCGGTCTTAGAGTTTTTATCCGAGACTCCGTTCAGAAGTTATTCATGTCGACGCTCGCACACTAACTTTGCTACTTATTGACGAAAACGCCCCTGGTGGCGTTTCTCACCGTAGGCCCGCGCCCGCAAAGTTTACACCTCGCCTAGGGTAAACGGCACGTTTCGGACACAAATGTTCCCTCAGATTCCAGTTCTGAGCTACTGTTTAGAAGATATCACACCCCGCCACGTGCATAGTATAAAAATACATAATATTTTTATAAAATTAATTCCGGGCACACCGGGCCTCGGATTCGCACGCCGTCTTCGCACCTAGCTCTGGAATTATTCTTAGAAACACTCCAAAGTCTGACAGGGGAAAAAACCTGAGTCGCTACATCCTCCCCCCCTTAGATCTTTTCGTCCCCGAAAAGCCCTAAGCACAAGGAAAGCGACTGGACTCTCAACTGGGTCTCACACACCAACGAGCTCACCAACCAACACCCACACAGGGTCTTACCAATGCCCTGAACAAAATTCGATCAAGAAACAAAAGGATGCAAGGCGTAACTCTACTGTAGTAAGTAGAAAAGACACAAGGTGTACCTCTATCCACCCGCGGTGCCTCTAGGTCAACAGCCTCCAGGGCATGAAGCTGTCCTCGCACTCGGCCACCAGCTCCCTGAGCTTAGCGTGGACCACCTGTGGGTGGGGGTGGTGGCAACTGGTACTGCCTACCACTGCCTCCAGCTGCACCAGCTCCGCCGCCACGTCCGCCGCCCTGCAGACCTCCTTGCTCGAGACGCTGCCTCTGCCAAGGCGGTCCATCGACCGGCTCCCTCTCAGCAGAACGTCGGGTCGGACAATCTCTAGCAAGATGTCCCCAACAATCGTAAGCGTAACACCGCCTCTCCTACGGCTGACCAAAACTGGTCTGCGATCCCTGAGGCTCAGATCCTCCATCCTGGGGTCGTCTCCTGAAACATCGGCCACGTCCTGACCCCTGAGTCTGACGTCGACTACCAGATGTCAATCCGACTGAAAAAGTCTCAGCTCTCGCGTTCCCAGCACTAACAAGCGAGATCTGCTCATCCAGAAAACTCTCCACCAACAGTGTGCGCTCCAGCACTCCAACATAGGTGGGTAGGCACAAGGAAACCACACCTGCTCGGATGTACCTGCGTAAGCCCTGCTCGAAGGTCTGAGCCCTAAATAACGGGTCTCGAACCATATCCATGGAGTAGTGCGACAGGTCTGTAAACTCGTTGAGTACTCCGACACAGTCATGCTCTATTGTCGAAGCTGTAGAAGCTCCTGGATCCGCACTGACCTCATCGTCACCGGATAGAACTCCTCCCTGAAGAGCCGCTCAAACTCTACCCACGTGAGCGTCTCCTCGTCAGGGGACTGCGTCACCAAACTCCACCATCGCCCGACAGAACCATGCAGAAGGCGCGCCGCTAGGACCACCATATGATATGGAGGTGTCCTCACTAGGCAGAAAACTCGGGTGACTGCCTCAAGCCAGTCATCAGCTGCCTGGGGGTCTGGATCACCCCGGATCCTCAGAGGTCGCTGCCTCTGGAACTCGTGCAGCGCACTCAGCCTTCGTGCAACCTCGTCCTGCACCGCTGACACAACTAGCTGCTCGACAGGTGGTGGCTCAACTGGCAGACCACCTGGAGGTGCAACCTCAGAACCTGCACCCTGCTCCATAGCCACTACACGAGGCGGGTCATCAGCACAATCCTGCTACGGAACCCTTGCTGGATGTCATTGTGGAGGCATCCTGAAATACATTCAAGACGCACCATAGTCAAAGAGTATATCTGGAGAGCTGACTCAAGAAGGACAAGGAAAACCCAAAAACCCAGTCCTATATGATTCATGTACCATTATGTCCCCACGACCAGTGTACGAATGTCCCGAGTCGAAAGGCAGGTTATCAGAGTCCTGGTGTATGGATACGTCGGCTGCTGCACCAACACTGGAGTCCCTAGCCTGAAAGCTGAACTTGAAACATCCTAACACTACCTCTATGCAACCCAAACCAAGCTCACAGCTAGACCAGCTACGCTCTGAGATCCCAAAGGTGGAACCTCCTCTGATACCACTCTGTCACGACCCGACCCAACGGGGCTCGAGCCGCGACTCCCCAAGCCCACCTCCAATAGGCCAGGGGCTGGCGACCAGCGCCGAGTAGGCTATCACACACATGGGAGGCATTAGCCTAAGGTACCTGTACAGGCACACCCACAAACATCTCCATGAAACAGTGCAGAGATATAGAAACTGGAAAGTAAAAGCATGCATACACTATCCCACAACCAGAGACCAACAGCAAAAGTACAAGGGCAAAACAGGGCCCACCAAAAGAAAACTACAAAGCACGTCCAACCTGTTCTGAAGAAGGGGAACGCTGCCACAAACACCCGCTGGAAAGCTCCCCCGGCACAGCTCCGGTAAACACCCCGGTCAACCCGCTCACTAAGCTTCGCCTGCTCTGGGTCCTCCTGGGACTCCGTCAAAAGGCATGTGGTCTGCACAAGACACAAACATGTGTGGGCAAATCCCATGCAGGGGTGAGTATAAACATACTCAGTAGGCACCCCAAAAACCCAAAACCCAAGGGAGAAACTGAAAGGCAACAGTCCACTCAACCCAGCCAGAGGGAACCCAGAGTTTGAGAGAAACTCCATCTCGTGACCATCCTCGGCTAAACACAACAAGTCAGCTCAGCTTAGCTCAGGTGTATGCCCATACATACACCTTGAACAATCCAGATATACACATCTCACGCCACAAAGCCACAAGAGGATGACACTCATCCGAGAGATACACTCCATCGGGTCCCAAACAAACATCTCAGACGCTCACCCGAGAGACCACGCTCGTCGGATAACATCACTGATGAAACATCGCTGAACCACCATAACCACCAAACTCCTCGGATAGGGGATCACTGCTAGGGTCCGCTAGGGGATACCAAGACCCACTCTGGTATACGTAACTCACAGATAGGGGATCACTCCCAGGGTCTGCTAGGGGATACTACGACCCGATCTAGTATACGTAGTTCTCACAGATAGGGGATCACACCCAGGATCCGATGGGTGATACCACAACCCGATCTGACGCTCGATAGAAGCTCCACACTCAGATATAGGATCATCATCCATATAAAGATGGTCACGACGATACCAGAACCCTATCTGGTATAGCTCGCGAAGTAGGGGATCGAACCGACGATGCCGCAACCCTACCGGAACCACGCACTGAGTAGGGGATCGCATAACCAACGATACCGCAACCCTTCTGACCCCAAGCACTAAGTAGGGGATCATATAACCAACGATACCGCAACCCTACTATAAACATCATACTGAGTAGGGGATCGTAAACCCGACGATGCCACAACCCTACTGTGCACGACCCACCGCATAGGGGATCATATTTCCGATGATGCCACAAACCCTACAGGGTTAACCTGCTAGATAGGGGATCTCCACCCGTGAATAAGCGGTCACAGCGATACCAAGAACCCGATCTAGGGTAAAGATGCTAGAGGATCCACTCCGGGCCCACCGGAGGGATACCACAACTCTAAAAGTTTAAACATCCCATCGAGAGGATCACAAACCCATACGAAGTTTGTGATACCACATGAACCCTCGTAGGAACGAACCAAGGGAGAACCCTCAACCACTGCTGGTCCAACGTCGCTAACCCGAGCGACCCGCCACAACGCCACACTGCGCACCTCTGAAGCCAATACCGAGGCCAACATCGTGTTCCACGCGGAAAAACACGCAGGATAGGCTGTTTACTCGCCCAAAACAGAGCACTGGTGAAAAAGACAATATTCACCGTAGCTAGCTCGTTCGGGGGCCACACAACGATCCCGAAACCCATCGAGCGGATCACACCACGACGATCCCCTCGGAAAAACAAGCAGAATCGACTACTCGCTCGTCCAAAACAGACACCCGGTGAAAAAGGTACTATTTAACGAAGGCCAGCTTGGGTGGGGCAATCGCATGGATTCCGAAACTCATCCAATGGAATCCACCATTACGATCCTCTCGAAAAAACACACAGGATCGACTATTCATCTACCAAAATCGGACTCCTGGTGCAAAAGCTGTGTTTCTCCGTAAACGCCAAAACCCGGCCTTGTGAGGCCCGCACCCCGTTCTCAGACCCAACACCTGGAAACCATCTCAAGAAGTCCTTCGTACCATCAGGGTCTCAACTCCACTGACGACACGTGAATCGGACGCTCCGGGTAGAAGTTACAACGACCCGAAGTTGTAAAATAATAAAAATAATATTATTTTATATAACGTTTCTAGCTCCTGGGCCACGATCCCGAACCTTTAAACCATCGAACCCACTCCAGAGGGTTTCGTTCGTCGTCAGGGTTGCGTCGCCGCAAACGGCGCATGAATCCGACTCCTGGAGTGCAAGATACAGGGGTTTAGAGACCCCCGTATGCGAAAAGTGGCCGGACCGGCCCCGACCGGCCGGTCCGACCGCCCGGGACCGGCCGCTGGCGTGCCACCGCGGCGCCGCCGCGCCGGCGGACTTTTTGCGGGCCACCGGGGACACTCCGGTGGTCCGTTTTGCGATCCGGAGGCGTCTACATGACCCTCGGGACCCGATCTATACTGCAACGGCTTCAATTTATAGAAAAATGCAGCAAAAACGGGATCGGGGGTTAAAACTCAAATCCGCCTACCTCGCGGGCGAAACGCCGACGTTCTGGCTCAGATCCACGCTCCAGAGCTGCCACTGCGCGCTCCTGGAACATCCGCCATCGAATTCCGATCTCGTGGGTGCTTCGTTTGCTCGATTCGGCGGAGCGGCGACGAAGAACGGCGAAGAACGCCGAGAGGAACGATAAGGGGGGGGGGGGGGCGCTGATATTTATATCAGTCGCCCGCCGGCGCCAAACCCGCCTCGGACCCGACGCCCGATGCGAACAAAAGTAAGGTCACCCCTAGGGTAAACGCGCTGTTCTGAATGCAACGACGGTCTCTAATTTTCCATCCGAGTCTTCGTTCAGAAGTTATTCGTGCCGACGCTCGCACACTAACTTTGCTACTTATTTACGAAAATTCCCCTGGTGGCTTTTCCCACCGCAGGCCCGCGCCCGCAATGTTTACACCTCACCTAGGGTAAACGGCACGTTCCGGATGCAACCGTTCCCTCATATTCTAATTATGTGCTACCGTTTAGGATATATCACACCCCATCCATGTGCATAGTATAAAAATACTTAATATTTTTATAAAATTAATTCCAGGAACACCGGGCCTCGGAATCACACGCCGTCTTCGCCCCTAGCTCTAGAATTATTTGTAGAAACATTCCAAAGTCTGACAGATCCAAAAAACCGTAGTCGCTACAATTTATATTAATCATTTAGGGTTTTAATGTAAAGACACGGAATTTCCATGGATTTTTTTTGAAGACATGGGATTTTTACGAGTCCGTGAAAACTGACGGCGCATGATTCTGATGCCCGGTGTGCGAGAAATCCATTTCTGAAGTTTTTTTTGGGTACATTCAATAAACATACGTGTGGGATTTTATAACTTTTAAACCAGTGCTAGGAACTGAAATTCGAGGGCACCGTTGAACTCGCAGCGCCGATATTCACTAAAGAAGACTTTCACCTCGACGACAGTTGGTTGAGAATAAAAGTTAGTTTTTGTCTTTTTATAAAACAAAATAAAATAATGTGTACAACACTTTATTTCATTTTAAGTAGCCATGTCTGTGGTTGTTGGTTAAAACCTCTAATTGGGAGTTGGAGGTGGGACCACCACACCCTAACCACCCATGAGAGGTTATGGTGGTGGGGCCCACCCGAACATAACCTCCCGTGAGAGGTTATGACATCGGGACCACACGTGGCTTAACCCCCCCCCCCCATTTAATGGGGAGGGATATAAAACCTCTCAACACCCACAATTAATTTTATGTGTCAACATAAAATTAAAGTTATCAATTAATTTTACGCGTCGGTGTAAAATTAATTATTTCTAATATAATTTTCTGTGTCAACGTGAAATTAAATGCTTCCAATTAATTTTATTTGTCAACATAAAATTAATTGATGTAAAATTAATTTTAAATGTGAACATAAAATTAAATCTATCAATTAATTTTATGTGTCAACAAAAAGTTAATTACAATCAATTCATATTATGTATCAACATAAAATTAAATCATGCCAGTTGTTTTTTGTTGGCTATTTCTTTTCCCTGGTGGTTGAATTGGGGAAAGGGTTGGATTTGGATATTTTTGAGGAGCTCTGGGAGAATGCATCTCCAAGGAAGAAAGCATCCTCCATGAAGAACGTGAAGAACTCCGACAACATTTTGTTCTTCGACTTTCTTCCTCAAATCCTACCGACGTGGACTATCGTCAACGAGCCGACGCAGCTCGGGATTTGAGACGTGCGGCAGACGCGATGAACAAAGACCGGTGAATCAAAGGTAGTGGATTTATTTCTTGTTGATTTTGTACATTTTCTTACCTTCTTAAAAGCATAAAATGGGTTTGGTGCGGACGTATTAATGATCATCTTCTTTTCATGATGATCCAAATGATACCTCCCTAAATGCGGAGGGTGCGGGCCAACCTATCACGGCCCGACATCCTCCATCATTTTCTCTTTTCTTGTGGCATACTATGGCCTAGAAATGAGGCGATGGAGATGAAGGCAGCAATGATGAAGGCTGAAATACTTACGGCCTCCATGAATCACACCACCCCCGCAGAACACCGAAGCTCCCGGCCGAACATCGCCAGCGCCCTGTCGGCACCCCCGCGGCCTGCAGGGCACCCTGCCGGGCACTACAAGTGCCCCTGTGGCCTGCTCGGTGCCCTGCCGCGGCCTACCCGGTGCTACCGCAGCCTGACCGGCTACTACTGTGCTCTGTACGGTGCCCCTGCTGCCTCCTGACATCCTATCTGGCGCCCATGCGGCCTTCCTACTGCCCTGCTGGCGCCCTTACGGCCTGCCTGACGCCCTACCGTGCACTCCCCAATGCCCCTAGGGCCTGCTCGGCCCCTGTCTCGCCCTGATCAGTACCCCCACATCCTCCTGGTGCCCTTCCGCACCCTGCCCGACACCCCCGCGGCTTTCCCGGCCCCTCCCGTGCACTGCCTGGCGCCCTGCCGGTGGCCCCGCGGCATACCCGGTGCCCTACCGACCACTGCCGAGCTGGCCTCCACGCGTGCCAACCCAAACCGTCCGCCGTCGAGCTGGCCTCCGTGCTTGGCACCCTGAACCGGGCACCCCTGAGCTGGCCACAACATGACCCGCACGGTCCCGGCCGAACCGGATCCCTCGTGCCCTCCAGGTCGAGCCACGCCGGACCGCTCCCGCGCAACGCTCTGGGCCGAACTAACCTCGAGCCCAGGCTGAACTGCCCCCGCAGTCCACCAGGCTGGGACCGGCATACCGGGATAAACATAGTAGGGTGACCCACCCAACGTGATGGGTCAAACCCAGTGAGTTTGACCGGGTCGACCCAGACCGGGTCGGACCAGACACGTGCCTACTACTGACCCTATCTTACTTTGGCCATAACTTTGGCATCAGAAAACTGTTTGACGGACCGTCAGTGACAATATTAGTCTTGAAGCATGATGGTCCTTTGAGTATACCCCACTACAGTTTAGGTTATATTTGATATACAGTCAGGTTGGATCGTACACGAATCCAACTAGGCCCCAGGACTATAAAGCTAATAACTCACTGACCGGGCGTCTGATTGGCGCGTTGTCTATTGTGTTGAGACCCCCATGATAAGGCAGACCTTTTACATACTTTTTCATTGGAATTGGTGAATGTTGACATGTTGACACATGGATTGAGAATCGAACCCTCCCAGAATCAAGCGTACTTTGAGGAAACCTTATGGCTAGATGCGATCTAACGACTACTCCTGGATCTTGTGTGGGTCTGAAAGTTCTGATGACTGTTCCGGGATCCTTTTTGGGTCCGAAAGTTCTGACATCTATTCCTAGATCCTGTGTGGGTCTGACAAAATAGCAGGTCCTGGATCCTATGTGGGTCCAACAGCTTAGCTGGTTCTAGATCCTGTGTGGGTCTGACAGATCTGATTACTCTTCCTTGATCCTATTTGGGTCTGAAAGTTCTAACTGGTGGTCCTGAATCCTGTGTGAGTCCGACAACTTAAATGAATCAGTTACTACATCTGATCATCTATATCACTCAACAAAAGTTGTATATCTGTGTGAGCTGAGTCAGAAACTCTTATATTTCCTCATCAACTAGATGGATCACTTAATAACTTATGTATATATATGGGAATATACCTAAGTGGGGTTATCTATCTATTTCATACTTTGTGTTCTATACTTGTAAGATTTTGTGAGACCTTGAGACTCTAGTGGTACCAACTGAGTATCATTATACTCACCCTTGTACGGGCTATGCCCAGACCTCGTTGTGTTGGATGCAGACGACGAACAGTGTTGACAGAGGCTGAGGGCGGCAGAACTAGATGGTACCCGGAGGTGGATCTTACGACTTGACGGTACACGGAGGAGTCTGACAGATATGAAGTTCTGAGGAGTCTATCTGTACCTACCCTTCAGGCAGGATCCGTGGTGGATGATCCAGGAGCTTCTTTCACCATTCATCTATTTTTCCCTTTATCATTTGTACTCGTACTTTACAGTTGGGATGGTATTTCCAGCCCCTTTTACATTCCAGCACTACTTTTGTATATATATTTACTTAGTGTTTACTTCCATCTCATACTCTGTTGTGTGTTCTTTCAGTTTATAAAGGCAATGCCTTCCCAGTTTTAGGGATTTTCGCCTTTAGTGCTCGTCTCCAGCCCCAGGCCTATGGAAGGCAGGTTTGGGGTAGTCACAGCACGAGTCCCAGGGAATGGGTCATGTAAAATTGGTATCATAAGAGTCAGTTCTACCACAGAACATAAGACTCTGGTATATATTTTCTGTGAATCAATACTGTTAAGGGTACTAAGTGTTGTTTTTAGTTCTGGGAGTCCAGTGTTGGTGTGGCAGCTGACGTATCCATACACCAGGACCCTAAATTCTGATTTCCGACTCAGTACACAAAAACACTAATTGCGTGTGTGTTTCAAGAGTTTTCTTGGTGATCTCTTTATGTCAGCTCTCTAGGTATAACTTATTGACCGTGTCACACCTGTTTCTTTTTTAGGATGCCTCCACATAAACAGCCAGCCAGAGTTCTGAGAGTTGTATGAGATGGAAGCCCACTGAGCGATGAGGCCTCAGTGCAGGGCCCCATCACAATGGAGGTTCCAGTGGTACCACTACCTGTTGGGCCACCGGTACCACCATCCCCAGCAACAGACAATGCATGCCTCTTGAGTGCTCTGCATGAGTTCCAGCGCTAGAGGCCGCCCTGGTTTAAGGGTGAGACGGACCCATAGGCAGCTGAGGATTTGCTGGAGGCTGTGGTGAGAGTCTTCAGGCTAGTAGGGATACCAGCAGACATCATGGTGATCCTAACCACGAGTCTCCTTCAGGCAGCAGCAGGAAGATGGTGTAGCCTGATGCTCCAGGTGCATGACGAGGCGACACTACTCTGGGCTGACTTCGAGAGCCAAATTCGGGCGAGTTTTTCCCAGCCACCCTATGTGTGGTGTGGATCTAGGATCTACTGAATCTATAGTAGGGTATCATGACAGTGGCACAGTACTAAGCGAGGTTCACCGACCTCTCGCATTACTCTAATGATATGGTGCGGGACCCATTCTGCAGGGCCCGAACCTTTAGGCAGGGGCTTATACAGGAGATTAGAGTGTCAATGATCTCACTCAGCATCCCGATGCAGGCATGGGTGGTAGGTAGAGCCCTCCAAGTGGAGAGTTTCCTTGATGAGTAGTCACTAGTGGCGTGACACACCACTAGGAATCACGTAGCGGATTATTCTATAGAAGGTAGTAAGCAGATGTTACAGAGGTCCAAGCAGACCAGACCATCCGATGGATGACCTCAAGACACAGGTTCGACTATGCGGGGCACACGATACATAGCCATTAATGTGTGGAACATGCAGAGTTTCACATGCGGCGGGGAGGGTCACATGGCTCATGACTATCTGACCCACCGTACTTATGATCAGCGGATGATCGGAGGAACAGCAAGGTAGAGACAAAGATTCGATCGAGGCGGACTGTAGGGAGTTTGAGGACGTAAAAGAGGATCTAGTTGAGCATTTGGTGGTGGGAGACATTTCGAGGTGTTACTGCCACCACTACCAAGAGGTCCACCCCGACTGCTGGGAGCCGGTTGATAGGGGAGACCTCAGCTTCAAGCAGCTAAGGCATACGTGCATGGTGTTCCGGAGATGATTTGAGGTACGATATGTGTCTACTCCACCTTAGCAGCAGTTCTTATAGACACAGTTTCCAGTCACTATTTCGTTGCCACCACCCTCATTCAAAGCTCAGAGATTCCGACGGAGCCATTGGCTCGATCCGTATGGCTATAGACTCTTACGGGAGCAGACTTGATGATTACATACTGGTGCGGGCAGTGTGAGCTTACTCTAGGAGGTGAGAGCTTCGGCTGGGATCTCCTCGTAGTGGCATCGAGGAATTATGATATCATCTTGGGTATAGACTGGTTATCTACAGTCCAGGCTCAAATAGATTATTTTAGGCGCAAGGTGCAGTGTGTCCTCACAGATGGGACCAGGGTTACCTTCACCGGCGAGACGGTAGCCTTTGCAGCATAGTACGCACATACTCTTAGGAGGGTCCATCAAATCACTAATCAGTTGTCCTGCCTTACCCTCATAGTAGTAGATGTGGAGAGTCTAACTTATCCTATAGTGGTGGACTAGTACGTGGATGTTTTCCCTAACGATGTTCCAATATTTCCTCCTCACAGAGAGGTGGAATTCTACAATGACCTGTACCCTGGGATGACATTGATATCTACTCCAGCATATCATATGGATCACACTAAGCTCCATGAGCTACGGGTATAGTTGGAGGACTTACAGGGGAAGGTATTCATCCGACTAGTGTTTCTCCCTGGGAAAACCTGATTATTTTTTAGAAGAAGGTAGATGGGATCTTGTGACTCTGTGTCGACTATCGTCGCCTGAACTAGGTGACCATGAAGAACAAGTACCCACACCTTAGTATTGATGACCTCTTTGATCAGCTGAAGGGAGCATGGTGGTTCTTAAAAATAGACCACAGACCAGGCTATCACCAGCTTATATTTCAAGATGAGGATGTGCAGAAGGAGGCCTTCAGGTGTCGGTATGGCCACTACCAGTTCTTGGATATGCCCTTCAACGTAACTAATGCTCTAGCAATGTTCATGGGACTCATGAATAGGATCTTCCAGCCATACATTGATCGCTTTGTCGTAGTCTTCATTGACGATATTCTGATATACTCGACTACTGTGGAGGAGCATGCCTACCATTTGCAGGTAGTAATGGACACACTCTGAGAGAACCAGCTTTATGGTAAGCTCTCGAAGATCTAGTTTTGGATTCGAGAGGTTCACTTTTTGGGACATGTTATCTTGGAGGTTGGAGTTATAGTGGATCCAGCAAAGATCGACGTGGTACATGCTTGGGAGCCACCCAAGAGTGTGAAAGAGGTACGAAGATTCCTGGGTTTGTCGAGATACTATCAGAGGGTCATTCCAGACTTCTCCAGAGTTTCAGTACTACTATATGCCTTGACCAAGAAGGGGAAACCATTCGTGTTTTCAGAGAGATCCTAGAAGGGCTTCCAGGAGCTGAGGTAGAGGCTGACTCGTGCCCCAATCTTAAGGCTTCTAGAGGAAGGCGTAGGGTACGTAGTCTACTGTTACGCATTAGAAATTGGACTCGGGTGTGTACTAATACATGAGCGAGTAGTGATCATGTATGGTTCTCAACAGTTAAGGTAGCATGAGAAGAATTATGCTACCCATGACAAGGAGTTAGCAGTAGTGGACTTTTCCTTCAAGATGTGGTGACACTATTTGATGGGCAAACATTTTACCATGTACTTTGATCATAAGAGTCCTAGGTATATCTTCTCTCAGAAGGACCTAAACTTGAGATAGTTACGTGTGCTTGAGTTCCTCCAGGACTATGACTCTGAGATTTTCTATACTCTTGGGAAGAGGAATGTTGTTCCGGATAATCTCAGAAGGAGATCTAGTACACAATTTCTAGAAGACATGAAAGAGCACCTAGCTTCTTTGAAGATATCTTTTGTGGATAGATATGGAGAATCCTTTCTTCAGTCGCTTATAGTCACTCCCCCACTTGTTCAGCAAGTAAGGGAGGCACATCATGGGAATGCTGACTGTGAGACATCACATTCTAAGATATCGAAAGGGCAGGGACCTGATAAATTTTCTGAAGCTAGGGACCACTTCATCCTCTTCAGAGGACATGCCTTGGTATGAGTATCACTTTAGGAGGATGTTTTGAGGGAGTTCCACACATCTCCTCTAGCGGTACATCCATGAGTGGTGAAGATGTACCAAGACCTTCGACGACAGCACATGTAGCTAGGCATGAAGAAGGCAGTAGCATAGTTTGTCTCACAGTGTGTCGCTCGTTAGCAAGTGAAGGCAGAGCACCAGGTACCAGTAGGCTTGGTTTATCATTTAGAGGTACCAGAGTGGAAGTGGGATGAGATATCCATGGACTTCGTGACGGGCCTTCCACGTACATCAAGGGGTCACAACTCGATTTGGGTGATCGTTGACTGACTCACAATGTTGTCCCACTTTCTACCAATCCGAGAGCACAGTTTAGTAGAGAGCTTGGGACACCTCTATGTGTAGGAGATTGTACGGCTTCATTAAGTGCCTTCTTACATTGTCTCCGATCATGACACACGCTTTACTTCTAGGCTATGGAAGGGGTTACATGAAGCTTTTGGGACCCAGCTTCATCTGAGCACCATCTTCCATCCACAGACGGATGGACAGACTGAGAGGACCATTCAGACCCTTGAAGACATGCTGCATGCTTGTGTCCTCGACTTCAGTCACAACTGGGAGGATCAATTCGTTTTGGTAGAGTTTTCCTACAACAAGAGATATCACTCCACCATTGGGATGGAACCTTATGAGGCCTTGTATGGTTGACCTTTCATATTTCTACTATGTTGGACAGACCCTGGGGAGTTAGCACAAGTGGGATTAGAGATGCTACGAGCTACCACAGAGAAGGTGTAGATAATCTAAGAGCAGATGAAGACTACACAAAGCAGGTAGAAGTCGTATGCTGACAGAAGATGGAGACTTCTGGAGTTTGAGGATGGAGACCACGTCTTTCTATGGGTCTCACCTCGATGAGGTATACTGAGATTTGGGTGAGACATCAAGTTATCTAAGAGGTTAATCAGACCTTTCCGGGTCCTTAGCAGAGTAGGCGATGTGGCTTACTACCTGGATCTTCCACCTCAGTTGCATCAGTTGCACGACGTCTTCCACGTAACCCAAATGAGGAGATACGTCCACGACCCATCACACATAATCGCCCATGGGGAGATAGACATTGATGATGGGGCGACATTCACGAAGGTTCTAGTGGTGATTGAGGATCGACAGGAACGGTTCCTACGTGGATGGTCGATACCTCTGGTGCACATATGTTGGCAGCACAGGAACCTCTATGAGAGCACATGAGAGCAGGAGGCTCAGATGCATGCTCAGTACCCCAATGTATTCACACAGTTCAAGTTGTAGCTTACGAGGACATAAATCCATTATATTGGAAGAATGTAAAGACTCTAAATATCTGTGGATATTTTTTAAAAAAATTCATGGGATTTTTACCTGTCCGCCAAAACTGACGGCGTGTGATTCTGAGGCCCGGTGAGCCCGGAATCAATTTTTGAAGTTTTGTTGGCTACGTTAAGTAAACGTATGAGTGGGATTTTATACCTTCTGAACTGGTTCATGGAATTAAAATCTGAGGGGACCGTTGAACTCACCACACCGGTATTTTTTTAATAATAATTTCACCTCGACGACAGTTGGTCGAGAATAAAAGTTAGTTTTTGTATTTTTATAAAAAATAATAAAATAAAGTGTACAAAACATAATTTTATTATAAGCTTCCATGTGTGTGGTTGTTGGTTAAAACCTCCACTTGGGATTTGGAGGTGGGACTGCCACACCCCAACCTCCCATGAGAGGTTATGGTGGGGGGTCCCACCCAATCATAACCTCCCGTTAGAGGTTTTGATGTGTAGAAAACACGAGGGTTAACCCCCCATTTAATGGGGAGGGAGAGGAATCCTCTCAAACCCCTCAATTAATATTATGTGTCAACATAAAATTAAAGCTATCAATTAATTTTATGTGTCGACGTAAAATTAATTTCTTCAATTTAATTTTATGTGTCAACATGAAATTTAATGCTTCTAATTAATTTTTTGTGTCAACATAAAATTAATTACTATCAAATTAATTTTATGTGTCAACATAAAATTAAATCTATCAATTAATTTTATGTGTCAACATGAAATTAATGGATGTGAATTAATTTTATGTGTCAGCATAAAATTAAATCAAGCCAATTGTTGTTTTAATGGATATTTCTTTTCCCTAGTGGTGGAATTGGGGAAAGGCTTGGCTTTGGTGATTTGGGAGGAGCTCTAGGAGAAACCCTCTCCAAAAAAGAACGCTGCCTCCACAAAGAATGCGAAGAATGCGAGCGGTGTTTTCTTCTTCGACTTCCTTCCTCAAATCCTATCGATGTGGATCATCGTCAATGAGTCGACGTAGCTCAAGATTTGAGATGTGTGGTGGATGTGACGAACAAAGACCAGCGAATCAAAGGTAGAGGGGTTTATTTATTATTGATGTTGCACCTTTTCATACCATATTAAAAGGAAAAAATAGGTTTGTTTTGGACATATTAATGATCATCTTCTTCTCATGATGACCCAAATGATACCTTCCTAAACGCGGAGGGTGCGGGCAAAACTAACACGGCCCAACATCCTCCTTCATTTTTTTTTCATGTGGAATACTACGGCATGGAGATGAGGTGATGACGATGAAGGCGACAATGAAGAAGGCCACACTACCCGCAGCCTCCGTGAATCGTGCCGCCTCCACAGCGCACCGAAGCTGCCGACCAAAAACCGCTGGCGCCGTGTCCAACACGCAGCCTGATCGGCGCATTGGTTGCCTGCCCGACGCCCTACCGTGACCTTCGGTCGCCGCCACGGCCTGCTCGACGCCCTGTTGCACCCTACCCGGCGCCCCTGCATCCTGCCAGCCCCTTCCGCGCCCTGCCCGGCTTCCCCGTGGCCTCGCCATTGCCCCTGTGGCCTGCCCGGCGCCCTGCCGCACCCTACCCGGCACCCGCACGGCCTGCCCGAACCCTTCTGCACCATTACCAGTTCCCCCGTGGCTTCCTGACGCAACCCCGCGCCCTGCCTGGCACCCTTTGACCTACCCGGCCCCTAGCATGCGCTACACAGTGCCCTGTCGTCGCCCCCGTGGCCTGCTTGGCACCCTGCCAGCCGCCCCCAAGCCAACCATCGCATGCGCCACCATGAACCAGCTGCCCCCCGAGCTGGCCTTCACGTGACTAGCGTGCTCCTGGCTGACCCGGCATCCAGGCTCCCTCTGGACATCCAGGTCGAGTCGTATAGGGCCACGCCAGTGAAATGCTCCTGGCCGAACTGGCCCTGAGCTGGGCTGAACCGCCCCCACAGTCCGTAGGGCCGGGCCCGACGGACCGGGCCAAACATAGCGGGGTGACCCACCCAACGTTTCGAGTCATACCCAGCGGGTCTCACAAGGACGACTAAGACCGGGTCAGCCCAGTCTGAGTTCGTCCGGGTAGGTCTGATCGGGTCAAACCGGACCCAAGCCCACTAGTGACCCTTTCTCACTTAGGCCATAACTTTGGCACCAAACAACCGTTTGACGGACCCTCAGCACCGTTGGTATTCGTGGAGTGCAATAGTCCTTTGAATATACCCCACTGCAGTTCAGGGTATAGTTGAGATACGGTCAGGTTGGATCATACACAAATCCAACAGGGCCCCCAGGACTACAAAGTTAATAACTCACAGACCAGACGTCTGATTGATGCGTCGTCTATTGTGTTGAGACCTATATGAAGAGACAAACCGTTGAGATATTAATTCATGGGACATGGTGACAGTTGATGTGTAAACACTTGGATTGAGGAGTTAACCCTCCTGAAATCAAGCGTACTTTGTGGAAACCCTGCGGATGGTTGTGCTCTGACGACTATTCCTAGATCCTGTGGGGGTCCGACAGTTCTGAATTCTGTTCCTAGATCCTATGTGGGTCCGATAGAATAGCTAGTCCTAGATCTTGTGTGGGTCCGATAGATTAACTCATCCTGGATCATGTGTAGGTCCGACAGCTTAGACGAATCAGTGACTACATATGATTATCTCTATTACTCTATAAATGTTTTATACCTTTGTGAGATGATTCAAAAACTCTTGTGTTTCCTCATGAAGGAGATTGATTACTTAATAACTTTTGTATATGTATGGGAATATTCCTAAATGAGGTTGTCTATCGATTTCATACTTTGTGGTTTATCCTTGTTGGATTTTGTTAGACCTTGAGAGTATATGTGTCCCTACTGAGTATCGTTATACTCACCCCTGCACGGGCTATGCCCACACCTCATTGTGTTGGATGCAGATGATGAACAGCGCTGATAGAGGCTAAGGGTGCTAGGACTAGACGTTACCAGGAGGTGGATCTTATAACATGACGGTACACGTAAGAGTCTGACAGATGTGGAGTGCTGAGGAGGATATGTGTACCTACCCTTCTGGTAGGATCCATGGTGGACGATCAAGGAGTTGCTTTCACCAATCAGCTGTTTTGTCCATTTTTCAGTTGTACTCATACTTTACAGTAGGGTTTGTATCTCCGCCCCTTTTACTTTCTAGTACTACTTTTGTATACAACATTACATAGTATTTACTTCCATCTCGTACTCCGTTGTGTGTGATTTCAGTTTATAAAGGCAATGCCTTCCCCGTTTTACAGATTTTCGCCTTTAATGCTAGTTGCCGGCCCCTAGTCTATAGAAGGTTGGCTTGGGGTAGTCACGGCCTAGGTCCGGGGGAACGGCTCGTGACGTTTAAGAAGAGTGGACAACTTCATGAATAATATTAATCACTTAACACCAAATCAATTTCCAATCCCATGGTTATTTATATTATTAAGAATATGATCCAAAAATATACTTGAAATATATTTATTATATAATTTAATTATATAAAAATTACTTCAGAAAAACTAGGACATCAATTAATCTAGTGGGAGGTGATGCATCCTTATCGTCCTTCGGTTGTGGTTTTTAACCTCACGGCATAGCCGGACAAGACTAGTTGTTTCCCTACCTGTAGGTTTTTTATAAAAATATATTAATATAATCCTTATAATATTCAAATAAAATTCTAAACATCCTAAAAGATGATCTTAAAATATTTAACCTTAAATAAAAGTTTTGACCTCAATGTTCATATCATACATTTCATTTTTCAAAAAAAAACCTCAAATTACCTCAATGTAAAAGATTTTTTGATACCTAAAATGTATATATTACATTATAAAACATGACCCAAAAATATAAATCCATTATTCATCATATAATACATTATGTTAAACCTATTTTTTTCTTATTCCTTTCCCAAAATATGGTTTTCCTCTTTAAAATACAATCACTCTAAACTTCAAAAGGGATGTATATGAATAAGATATTATGGTCAAACAAACTCTTATGCACCCATGATGGAATTCATATCTATTAAGATAAACTATAATTAAAACCTAAAAATATATAATGTTATCTTTACATTGTACTGATACATACTATAAGATCCTAAAACCAACACTTCCAGATCTGGTGCTAAAAATAAACTCTTTACTTTTCTTGCTATGATTCTGATAAATGGGACCCAATTTTTTTCATAAAAAACATACAACAACGAAAGGAAATATTTGATCACCTGCATACCAAATGGCCATTAAGGTTTAAATATTTTTAGAAATATAAAAAAAATTACAACATGGGAACATAAACAATATTTTCAAAAATGTTATCATCATCTCCCACTAAAATATTCTCATCTAATAATCCTATATTGGTATCACATACTTGAAACTATTACTCACTGACTTGAGAAAACAACCAAAAGTAAAAAAGGAAGGTAAAATTCTCATTAAGTGTAAATAAATGAGATATTAATGATCATATAATAATAACATGACAAAAACTGTATGATAACATGAGCATAACATTTTAAAACAATTTCTATATTATTTTCCATGGAATAAATTATGTAAGTTGATAAGAAATTAATCAAAAATTAATTAAAGAACATATTCCATGAGTGTAAAATTTGAATAAGACATGTAATTTTGGAATAGACATAAGAATATAAAATCATTCAAAAATAGTCAAGCCTCATTACAAAGAATATCATAGTGGAATGGGTTCACTCCTCAAATAATGATAGTACTCAAGGTTCACTCCAATGAATATCATAGTGTAAAATGTCCCTTACTGGACTGAGTTCACTTCCCATTCCAGTCTTATTTATCTCATTTGATACTAATCATTCCCCAATTTATTATAGGTATATATAGGTTTCACCCATCGTATATAGAAAATAATACATATGTGGTCCATTGACTTATAAGACATCCATCATATCACAACCCTTAAAAGAAATGGGTTTCATAAACACTTCATATTATCATCATATACAAAAACCATATAGAGAAACAATAAGGACAGTATCATTAGATATTATCCTTCTTAGAGTGTAAGGAACCTCAAATTATTTCATCTTATATAGAAATTGATTTTGAAATATCACATAGAATAAATATTTTGGAAAATAAAAATTTCTTTTAAAAATTACTTCTCATTTAAAAAATATTCACACTGATAAATAAAAATATTTTCATTGAAATTAATCTTCTATAAATGTTATGGAAAATTCAATGAATTTAGTTTTATAATGACATGAAAATTCAATCATTCTATATAGGTTAAAAAAATATTCCCTGTGTTTTTTCCAAAAAATCATGTTGTACTTCCTTTCAAAAAACCGAAAATGATTCCCCTATAATAGTTTAAAAAAAGAAACACAAGTAAAAATTAATTTAATTTTTTTTAAAATAATAGTAAAAACCCTGTTGAATTTTTTTAAGAATTCAGTGACATGGAAGAGAAATATTCCCTTGTAGAGACATAGAGATAAACATTCATGAATAATGGCGAGATTGTGAAATAACCCAATACCACTTTTGTAACATTTGAATCTTTAGACCCATTAAAGAAAAAAATTATTATAGATATTTATATCACATAATTATCATAAGAATATTCATATAATACATTCATTGGAATTATACATGCCACACAAAAGAAACAAGTAGTGTATAAGTCTTATGTCTCGTATAATTAAAACTAAGATGAAAATTTATTACCTTAAGTCCAAACTGTCACATATATCCCTTATATTGAATAATAATAAACATAGGTTAATTAATTAATTAATTAAGAACCATTTTCATGTTTATTATTCAATTTATATCACTTATTACCATGTTATAAAAACAACTTATTATTTTATGTTCACTCCAGGTGTTTTGGAAATATTTGAATTATAAGTCCAAAATGACTTTGGTCGGTTGACTATGGTCAAAGTGGTATTAATTAAATTATCAATAGAATAATAATCTTGTAATAAATATAATTTATGTACATATATTATACTTCAAATCCAACTATTAAATATGGTTATGAAAATGAAAAATGTTACAATAATTGAGATGGTAGGTCCTGTATACACATTAGTAACAGTTATATATATCATATATGTGATGTGGTGATGAAAAAGGAATTACATCACTTCATGAAAGTGATAATCCAGAAGAACACACAAATTACATTATCATTTTTTGATGAATGGAATGTTATTAATTTAAAAGAAATTTTATTTTTTTGAAATTATAAATATTTAATTAATATAACATATAAATATCAATTCCATCATTACATATAATATTTAGTTATGGAAATTGAATTACATCAGTTTGTGAGGCAATAGTCATATGTATAAATGAATGAGGAATTATTCTCCCATTTGATGGATGTTGGAGATGGGTATGAGTTATGATTCAAACATAAAAACATATTAGTATATGGATTATTTTTTTATTATTTTATCGTGGTTTTTTAATATCTTATGGAGGTGGAAGAATATACAAAACTAAAATAAGTGGATAACATTTATATTATACTTTGTAAAACCTTTTCTAATTAACTCTTTAATCCTTATAAGAATGGAATTTTACCTAAAATAAGGCCTCTATAATGTTTTTATGGATTCTAAAATGGTACTTGGGTAGGTATAGGTTAAAAATGGGGTTTAAATTGTGATTTATTTAGAGGAAGCGGTTCACTTTTATTCAAGAGTGGTGGGTCACTCATGGAATTGACCAAAAATATTAAATTATCATGTATTAATATATATTAAAAATGGATAAAAAAAGATTTATTTAAAATAAAATATATGAATGGGTCAAAAACATCTCATAATATAAAAAATAAAAAATGGATATATTTATGACCTTATTATTTGGTTATATCCGTCATTTAACCCTTCGAACTCTAACAAAGACAACATGATTTATTACACTATGAGGGTCAATATAGTTACAATAAAATCAGAAATGACCCATAAGTAAAACATGGTTGATATTTTAAAACTTATCATTACCCCTTAGGTAGATTTTATATCTTTTGAAAAATTATATCATTTAATTAAATATTATTTACTATTAAATATCAATTATATCAAATTTTTGAACTATTCATTACTCTAACATTAATAATATCAATAAATTGTCTGCAATTATAAAAAAAAGTTATTATATCCTTACAATTTAATTTTAATCTAGAAAATTCTTTAACAAAATTATTTATCTCAAATTATATTATTTATAATATTTCTAATATCATTTTTCTTATATCAGTCATTAATTGAATAATAAATGAATCAACATTGGGTAATACTTTAATGTAATTATTTCATTACTAAAAATGAAAAATATTTTACCATGATCAATATTAATATATATTTTATCATAAAAAATCTATAGTAGATAATTTGTTCTAGATAAACACATGACAAAAATATTTTTTTATTAAAAACAAGATGGTTTGATGTCTCACTTTTCATTAAATAAACAATAATAAAACTCGTAAACTCTTCCACTTGGCCACAAAATGTCATAAATTAGAACTTTGGGTAATTATATAGGATCTATAATCTTCCAATAAGATTTAGTTATGTGTTAAGGTAATTTTTTAGTCGTATAATTTTATTTTTAACATAAAATTACTGATTTTTCCCATTACGATCATAACAAAATTTAAAAAGTTTAATATTTATACTTACTAAAACTAAAAAGTATATATTTAACAAGTTTTTAATAAATAATTACAAATAGAGGACCCATTTTTCAAAATTCAGCACAAAAAGTTTAGAATTTAATTTAAAATTAAACAGAAAATACACAATAGAGAATAAGTAATATTGGAAATTAACCTTTTTAAATATAATTTTTTTAACTAAATTAAATTATAAAATCAATTTTAAAAATATTAACATATTTTTTAAAAAATTATACAATTAAATTTAGAATACATATCCATAAAATATTTTGAATTTATAAATACTAAAATTTCAAATTTCAATATAAATAATTTTTTCATTATTCGTTGAAAAATAAATTTTTTATTGAAATTATCAATGAATTTTTATAATATAATTAGCAAGATACAGTCAAAAAATTAAATAAAATTTTCAACTACATTTTCAAACCCTTCCAGAAATTAATAATGATTCTAATATAAATATAATAATTTTTTAAGAATATGTATTTTAGTAGAATAAAATGACTTTAATAAAAATTGAGAAATTTTTTCCTATAAATAATTAAAAAAATATATTGATTATAAATTTATATTTATTTAATAAAACATTTATTTCTATTTAAACCAAACAATTTAATAGCTAGGTTATAACAGTCACATTTTTATAATAATATTTTTTTGCTCATCTAAACTCTATGTTGTGTATCTTGTACGCTATTGAACATAGCATTTCATTTTTTAATATAGAGATAATAAACCAAGTGATGTATACCCATCCTTAAAGTGTGTTCACATTGATAAAATATTCATTTAAAATGTTATTTTTATGTTTGTCTGAAAATATGTGAAAATATCCATTTCATTTTATAATAGTTTTAAAAAAACATCCGAGAATATTTATTAATTCCTTCTCATTGAAAGTAAAAAATTAAGAAAGTAAAGAAATTTTAAATTTTAATAATTTTAAAAATGATAATAAATTATTTTCTTGTCATATATGATAAAATAATACATTCACTTCACACTTTTGTAAAACATAAAAAAATAAATTAATAAAAAAATTATTTGAAAGATTACTTTTAAAACTGTTTAAAATAAAATAAATGTAAATGAAAATTACCTTTGAAACAAATTTCATATATTTATAATAACATTAAAGAAACAATTTTCAAGAATATCTATATTGGAGAGAAAAATCAATGGCCAAATTGGAAATAAAGTAGGTTTTTCTTTAAAAACAATTTCACAGTTTATATATATATAAATTGGTGGAAAATGGAACTGACACATAAAAAATTCCATAATAGTAATAATATGAGAATGAAATTTATCTGGTTTAATGTTTAATAAACATATAATTTCTATTAATAAAAATTTATCATAGGAAATCTCTAATAGAATTATGATATGTAACATAAAACCTTACCACTAGTCTTGTCTTGTCTTGCTTCATATCCATTCAACTATTCTGAATAATAAATATTTATTTATTAATTGTATTTTATAAAAAAATATTTATACATATATTAATATGAATAATTGTTTCATTATTTCCAATTATCCTTTTATTAAAAATGACCTCATTAAAATGATCAGTCTAGAGAACACTGGTGGGTTTTTTATGCATATTTTGTTTCAATAGTTCCGATACATGAACCATGTTCATGGTTTCGTCTTATATCGAATAGTAATAATGAAAAAAGTATTTTATTTATTAATTATATACAAATTTATAATTAATATTATAATATAGTGCGGAAAAATGAATTACATCACTTCCAAGAGACGATAGTTCGTATATACACGTTAGTGATGTTTCCACAACGTGGTGCCTGGAAAAAAAATAAATATATATAATAATTCACTATTTAAGTATCATTATTATATAATGAATTTCATATATATTCATAAAATATATCATTATTACTATAAATGTAAAAATTAAATTAAAAACTAAACATATTACCTCGTAGATGTGGGTTTCCACAAGTACGCACACGAGACATTATAATTTTCCAATGGATAGAAAGGTAATAGTGTATATAAGACCGTATAATTAATGAAAAAAATTATTTTTTAAAATCCAATGATAAAATTTAAATCCACAATAAAATAAAATCCTTAATTATGGTGACAAATATTGAATCATATCTCTATATAATGGTGGAAGTCAACACATACACATGAAAAATACTTTTACTTCCAATTTACTGGAAAATTAGATCGAAAATGGTTGATAAGTCATAATAATAAAATTTAAATATATTTTAGATACTAAAGTCATTATTTTATAATGGATACAATATATTTTTAGTAGGTAAAAGTAAATAATTTATAGTACTCAGTTAAGAGTTATATCTATTTTCTGTGAAAATTATGTCAAATTAGACCTTAATCCTTGAATGAATGGTATTTGGATCAATATTGGATAAATAGAAAATAGGGAGGGATGTTGGGAAGGATTTATGATAGTTATTTTCTTATATATATAGGTCATGAAGAGTTAGAATTTTAAAACAGGTAGTATCATTTTCTAATGGAGGGAGAGGACATTCCTGTATTTTTTCAAAATAATAATATATTATAATGTCTTATTGATGTTAGTAGGATTAATAATTAAATTTTTTTTATTTCATGATGTATTAGGTTGAAATATCAACAAATAATAAAATTAAATAAAGTTATTTTTGATATTTTAAACCATATCTTTTTTGTCCCCCACCCGGTAATCCTTTTTGAACCCTAACCATAACAACAACATTTTTTACTATTCATTTTGACCAAAAAATATGTTGAACATAATAAATTATATCAAATTTTCATTAAAAATATGGTACCCATTATAAAATATTCAATTTATATAACACATATAAATAAAATTTAAAACATATGTACCAAAAACAACGAAATTATTTTTATAATAATGCATTTCTAAGAATTGAATTGAGTTAACCTTTATTAATTTTCATGTAAAAAATATTAGATGAATGTTAAAATATTTAATTGTATTTATTATCTAAATAAAAAATTAAAATCATTCATCAATAGAAATAAATTTAATTTATTATGATAAAGACACATCGTGTTCATAAAACTGAGTTATTTAGAAAAGTATCTCTTTTTACAATGAAAATATTTTATTTTAATTTATAAATAATTTAAAACTAATCAATTCAATTTATATATATAAAAAAATACATAATTTAGTTATCCTTAATCATACCCATCAATCCAATGGCTAACAGATATCTTTCACATTAATTAATAATATTTTAATTTTATATAGTAGTTTGTTTAAACTTAGTGTTTCATGTAAGGATATATATCTATGAAATATAATTTATTTAAAGATAAATATATCATATAATATAAAGTAACTACACTCTTGGATGTATCTATGTTTAGTTTTTGGACATATACATTTAAGAAGAAGTAAGTTAATGACTTAGCGACTGAATGAATGGTTTTGTGTAAATTCATTCATATTTCATTTACTCAAATACTAGGTGAGATGAAAAAATTAAGTATTTGTACATGTATATTCTATACTTACTGGTAAATAAGGTCAAGTAAAACATACCAAGTTGATTCACAATTATCATGCACAATTTATTTCAAGTAAAGGGTATGATTAAATGTTTTCCCTATGGACGAATTGTTTCCTTAATTTTGAAGATGTTTGTGGATATGAATGAAGGAGGATATGGTTACTATCATAATAGTGACACCCTATATATGGATCTTCAAATTAATTTCTATAAAATTTTGATTTTCCATCCTTCTCTTCGAAACATACGGTATAAGACAGTGATACTCAGGTCATTGTACAACATTTTTTTACCAATTCTAGGGGAGTAATTCAGCACCTCACCTCCTAGGGATAAAACACCCACTAAGGGGGATCTTTTTAGAGAAGTGTAGGTGACAACTATTCTGGATAAATTAAGGTTTTTAGTTATACAAGATAGACAAATTTTATAGGCTTATCAGAATCAATATGTAGAAAACATCACTTTCCATATAGAGGTGCCTTCTATTGAGATAACTACAATGATTAGAGTGGATAGTCCTATTGAGATTGTTTCTAGTGTGTTAGTTATTATATCTAGAGTGGGAGGAATAATGATCAAAATAATTAGTGCTATACTAACAGAGGATAACCATATATAGATTTATATACTAGATAGATCACCTATTGTTGGTAGATATGTATGAACTGATGTGATATTAGATGATGTTTTTGTTTATCCACAGACCCCATAGAACCTTCCATATCCTCCTAATATGAATGTGGATGAACCTTTAATGGGAATGAGTTAGGATAAAATATTATAGGAATGAAAAATTGTTTTTATAAATATTTTCACTATGTCTGATAATATAAATAGTGTTTATCATGAGATGAAGAAGGATTTGGTTTCACAAAAGTATGAGATCAAGTAGATAAATAATAACTCAGTATGTATATCTTAATTTGTTATGTTGTATAATATAATGGCTTCCCATACCTATTTAATCTAGAAAGATCAACTATTGTAGTCATATCCTTCAAAATTAAGTGATTAAGAGCTTTGAAATATGAAATCATAGATTAGTGTGTTGAATGGTGTCTGTGACACCAAAGAATAATTCAATGATCTTAGTTTTATAATGTCACCATAAAAATATATGATTTAAAACTATTTTTTTTTTCATTCTAATCTTTTAAATATCGCATTATGAAATTAAATGTTTCAAATCAAATGTGGAGGATTATATTAACTCATTTAGAATTGTTGTGGTAAGGAAAACCATATTTTTCAATATATATCATCTGAGTTGCACCATTTCTTTATATAATTTTGTGGCTCCAAATATATAGAATAAAATTAACCAACTATCATCATTTTGAATTCAGTTTCTTCCAAGATCACTTCATTGTAATGTTCCATGTTCACTACAGAATTATTGAATATTCCAAAAAGGATATTTTGGATTAGTTCAATGAAACATGGGAATATGTGTGGATATATTTTGTTTGTATTAATGTCTCTTTGAATGACATCATAGGAATTGTTAGTGAATATGTTTTTCTGACCAGTGATAAGTTTTAGGAAACACTAGTGGTTTACAGGGAAATTCAAAACATGTTCTCTTAATATTATAGTATATTGAATAGGAATAATCATCTTATCATTTCCAAGACTCGTATGATATATGATTATATTTAATATTCCATTTTTAATTCTAGTACATTAGATTATATTGAATACATTATTTATTTATATAAAGAGAAAGGTAAGGAACTTATAGTGTGAAGACTAGTTAGACATATCATACATGTACCCGTTATTGCCCGTGTTGACCAATCATCAGTTCCTCAAGCACCCTCAATTAGTTAAACTTAATTTTCTGAAGTTATAATGGAGAAGTTAGATCTTACAAACATGAAATTAATATCACGTGAAGGAAGGATGTCTATGATATAACTTTCAGAAAATAATATTCAAGAAAATCAATTTTCAAAACACCTAGCAGCTCAGCCTAGTTCTACTTAACCAACTATTGTAGTTGGTCCTTATTCTCAAATATTTTATTTTGGATAGCTTGAATATTTCAAAATAATTATAAATATTTCACTCTGTATTATGGATCACAATTTATGGAATCATTATACAACTATATTATACTTTTTTAAATCATAAAACATTAAAAGTTTCAAGATTTTTTTGATGCACATTTCTAATTAAGGGTAGGGATATCCATAGGAATTAAACCTCCTAATAGAATAAATGGTTCCAATAAGAAGTCAGAAACAATGTTAGATTGATCCACTTACTATCAATAGTAGTACATAAAGTATGTACTTCACTTTGCACTAGTTGGAACAGAAGATATCCCTGTCGATCGTACAAAGAAATTGTAATTTAGTACCTCTAGATTTAATGATCTTAATATAAAATCTTAAAAAATATATAAATTTTTGAGCAAGACTATGAAGAAACCTTGATTTACATCAGGAGTTATAGACCAATATAGATAGAAGGTTGAGCTTGTAAGGATAGATCATCCTTTAGTGGTTATCCACATATTACCTATTTCTCTTCTATATCCTTTAAGAAACAACAACCCTGATCTCCATATACCATTGAACATATCCATAAACCTAGGGACTCTGAATATTTTGTTGAATATATATTTTTATGTCTGTTTTTTAGTAATGAAATTCCTCTTTCCCTCATTGTTTTTATGTCCTGAACATTATTCTTAATTAATATTTTAAAATTTTAGTCATTCTTTTTCAATTTCAATATCCACCATATATCTAATTTTTTCTTTAAGGATGTGTCATATTGAATTTATTTTAACAAATCCACTAACTTTTTTAATTTCAATAAAGGGGTAAAAGTAAGTTTAAGGGGATAAGAAAGGGGAAATAAAAATTCTATTTGTAGTATAAATTATATTTAAATTCTTTAAAACACAATAATGTCTTTAAATTTTTATGTTTAATGATTCATGTGCTTCTTGATCTTAAAAAATTGTTGTATTGTTGGATTATATATTTTATGCCAATATTTTCAATGTTATTTAAATATTAATTATTTTAGAAACCCTTCAAATGTTTTTATTGAATTTTTTAAGTGTGTTGAAGAGGTTTTAATCCTAATTTTTACTTCCTGGACTCAATTATTTTTTAATCAAAATATATGCTAATGCATTCTAAAATTTAAATATATATGGAAATATTGGATATGTGTGGACTTTTTCCATATTGATTGTTTCCTACTATGAGATATATTTTACGATAATGAGATATGTAACTAAATATCATATTTGAGTCATGGAAATTATATAATCGGATTAGTAGGAAAAAGATTAGATTGATAAAACAACAATGTATAACTATATTCATTTAGATTTCATCTATGTGAATTGGATTCAAATATTTTTTGGATTTTTTTGTTGAAAACAGCTATGTAATTTATTTTAATTATGGATGTTCATCTATATAAGCATGTTGGCTACATAATTCAGCTATGTGAAGAATTAATATATATTGATTTTAGCTACTTTATGAATCAAAATGGGCTTCATGGTGTTGAAACAAGGCTATTAATTACCATTTGAGTATTTTATGTTAAAATTAGTACTGATTATGATGAACTATATAGAAAACTACATCATTATGGTAAAAAAATTTGAAAACATCACAAGTGAAGTCCATAAGAACTGCATATGTTGTCAATAATGATTTAAGTGCATACGATTTGCATTTGTTATTAATGGGAAGTAAATATATAAAATACAGGTATTGATGAAGAAGATGTTAAAGCCATAGAGAATTGTTGTTGATTCGAAGCATTGAATACTACATGTGATCAATTCTCCAATAGGATATAATTCTAATGATTGTTGTCACGAACCAGGCTGAGTCTCCATCTGACCCAATGCCCGACCCGGTCCGCGACATGGCCCAAAGGGCGTTCCTGATCCCCACGGGCTAGCACAAGTTCCTGTGTATCAAAACATTACACATGGGAACGATTTACCCGAAATAGTAAACACAAATAATCAACAAGATAGATAAACCAAAATCAGAAACTGACAACCAAACAGAACGTTAACTAAATCAAATTAGAATGTTTACAACTTGATCCTACATCCAAAATGTAACGACAACAAAAGTGACTAAAACTCTGACTCAAACCACCAATCAACAAGAGAGGTGCGATGACCAAAAGCAATAAACACTGAGCTGCATGAGAAGACCTTCTACAACCCGAACCATCATCGCGAAGCACGATGCCTCAACCTGGGATACAAAAGAAGCAGAAAATACATACACTGAAAGGTGTGTTTAGGGTGTGAGATGAAATCCTAGAAGGATGTCACCCAATAAAAATGTTCCACGCAAATTTATTAAATGAGAAATACATTTGCAGTTTTAATTAAATCAAGGAAGTAAATTCTTGAAAAATTTAAAGAAAATGGGTTTTAGGAAAATTGTTTCAAATGGAACAACTTAAATAAAAACACACACTCCCTTACCTTTTAAAATAACCAATGTGTCACACCGACGAGCATAATGTAACCAATGAGCACTAACATGGGAGAGGCCACATGGGTGTTATCTAGCTTGGGTCCCTAGATCATTGTGTCTTGGTGAAACGTGGCTTAGAATGCCACAACCCTCAGAAAACATGGATTAGAAGGCCACAACCCTCAGAAAATGTGTCTTAGAAGGCCACGACCCTCAGAGAATCATATGATTAGTTAGTGTTGCAATCGTCAGTACAACTAGTGAAATTGGGTCCAGTCACCTGCGGAACAGTAGCTCACTAGTCTAGTCCACCCTCTTAGCTACCTGGGCTTCTCGTTTTGTGCTCAAACTAGTTTCACGTTCATGTCACATATCACAGTAATGCATAAAAGACAAACAAGGTATATAAGCACTCAAAAATTACAATTTGCACGCTAAAACATGCTTTTAAAACCATACACACAGCAAAATCTTTTTAAAACATAAACTGCATAGGTTAAATACTCAACTAAACCATCAGGACAATTTAAAAGACACTCACCACTAAACGAACCACCACTTACACATGTAAACACCATTTTTAAATAATGCGCACACAAAAAATAAATCAAAACTATATCTGCATTAGTTACACAACCAATTAAAACAACTGCATAGTCAAATAATTCACTTTCTTTATCAAACACGCCTCTAAAAAAAATTATTAGACAAACTCCGAACACATCTCATTACATTTAGCACCAAAAATATTCACACAATTTAACGAAAACAATTTTCACACTTAATAATTATTTAATAAAACAACACAAATTTTTCGTAAATAAATTTTTGAGAGAACAACAATGATTTACACACTAGACTGACCCAAACCCCCTCATATAACCAAACACACACAACGTCACCTCAGGAACCCAATATGCATCATGAACTCGAATAAAGAGACCACCCGCATACTTAAAAAGACCATTTCTATAATTAAACAAACTGTCAAAAAAAATTTCCAAACAATTTCAAGATATACTGCATGACATTAAACCCCAAAAACTATTTCAAATTTCATTTCCAAATAAACGCAAAGAGACACAATAATAAAACAACAACCACACCCTCTGCATTCCCTAACAAATTAACTACACAATTTTCTTTTAAAAAAACTAATATTTAGTTCGACATTGATTTCAAAAAAACATACTCATATCATGCAACATACTACTAGACATGTCAAAATGCACTAAACCTTAATTAAAATGAAATTTGCACCAAACTAACTAAATAATAAACATGCTAAGTTAATTAAATAAGCAAATTAATTTATCAATTAATAATCAAGCACGGAACCACCTACCTCGGGTGTTGAAAACCCCAAAACCCGGTGCAAAACTTCAATCAAGTGTGATTCGCACTACATAAAACCTAGATTAAACCATAAAACCAAAATTTAAATAAAAAACACCCTACATAGACAAGGATAAAAACCATAGGTATGAGGATGAGGGTTTACCATGTGCGGAGAAAGAGAGGCGGCGACGCTAAGAGGGTTCGGTCGGGGTGGTGCGTGACTGATGGAAGACAGGCGTGGGCAGCTGTTCGTCGAGGTGAAGAGAGCAGGTCTGAACTGAGGGAGGCGAGGCATTGGCCGGATGGGAAATAGGGATGCAAACCCAAGGTGCGGCAGGATTGAGTCGGAGCCGCCGAACAGCAGTGCGCGGGAAGGAGTCCAGCCAAGGAGGATGGTCGCAGGGCATGGGGGAGGTCGGTCGTGGTGTTTGTGTGGGTCCGAGCGGAGAAAGGTGCAACGGGGAAGATGGGAGGTCTGGTGCGACGACTGGTTGCCATATGTGGGAGCTGTAGGGAAGGGCGATAGCCATGAGGGGTGCTGATTCGGCGGATGGCGCGGGTAGGGAGAATGGCAGGGAGGGAGGGGCGGCGCGACCCATGGGAGTCCAGGGGAGTTCATGTGACTAAAATCGGGAGGGGTAGGGGGAGGTCCGAAAAACCCAAAGGAATGAAAAAAATAACAAAAAAAAAATTAAAAAAAACTAAAATAATAAGAAAAACCAAAAATAAAACCAATAAAAATAATCTTAATCATACCCCTCATAACACATTTAAAACATTAACAAAAAGGTAATAATAATAATAATAATAATTAACATATTAGTAATTATAGTAGTAATTAACTTATTAATTAAAATAATAGTAATAGTAATATCCTTAAATATTAAAACAATCCATTAAATTTATATCACTTTTCTTATTTTATTTTATTTTCATTTTATCTCCCTTTTAAATTTTATTTCTTTATTAATAACTCCTTTATTTAATTAGTTGAACATCGGGCTGGCGAGCGAAGAACCGAGAGAGGCTGCGCAGCTTAGGCAGCGATGCGCTGAATGCAGTCAATGTCAGAACACACATTTTTAAATAAGAACTCATAAATTTTATGTCGGGCCTTGACCCGAACTACCCGATGCCCAGAAAATTAATAAAATAAACAAATTCAAAATGATGGGTGTGAGAATTCTCCCCACCATAAATCTTTCTATCCCCAGAAATCCACAACTAGGACCAAAACCCAATGTTGAAAACCACACTCCCTTAAGATTAAAATGGGATCCCCACAAACATCAAGAAAAGAGATGCAAAATCACCGTACTCAGAGAGAGTGACTCAAAGAAAAATTCAAGAAATGCGTAAAAAGACTTTCTAACACGTGTCTCCCACCCCAATGAGCTAGAACTCCTCTAGTCGACTGATCTAAGAAAGGAACTCTCGCACCCACAGAAACCAACTTCACAAGACAAAACAACTCAAACACTATTGCATTAAAACCACGTCGTTTAACTGGAACAAACAAGCAAGAACAACCACATCCAAAGAATACTCTTATCAACTACAACCAAGTCATCTCTGGAAATATAAATAAAAGCCATCATGGGAAAGCCCGAAGGGGCTCACCACTATTATAAACTTACCGACGCCCGAGGAAAAACTAGAAAACCAACACGGGGAGGCTCGAGTGGACTCCCCACCATTATGAAAAAGGCCAACACTGACTCATTCCAATGACATTTCTGCGAGACCCGTCGTGGGTCTCCCAGCCATTAAAACTGATAGAAGGAACAAAACATTGAAATTTTTTCAACGGTGACCAATCAAAACACCATAAAGGGTGGGGTGGGAGGGGCCTTACCACCAGGTGTCAAAATCATGACCTAATACCAACCCGCATATCCCAATCCCTGGATGAGCATTATTCAAATTTGAGACTGATTTACCCAACAGACTCCCAAGGACTACTAAAATTTATTACATCCGGTGCTATGCAACCACCAAGACTTTAAGGCAACAAGACGAACACACCTCCACATTGTAACTGAAACCTTATGAACTAGACAGTTGTATCAGAATGGAACAACCACAGAAACCAATTTAAATTGATTTTACATTGAACACTGATGACAGAAATAAAGTCGGGGTCCCATACACTGGGTCCCTAACCACACGCTAGTTTCACTCTGATGCCTATGGCTGGAGTCCTGATGTTTGAAGCATCTCTTGCCTCGCAGTCTGGTATTGGAGACTCTTGAACAAAGCTTCTCCTTTTTGTGTCACATGCATCCACACTACAGCTGAGACAACACCGAAAAACACAACACATTACGACATCCAACTGATCATATAGGGAACATTCACCAACACAAGAGCTGAAATGGTGCATGCACATCATCGTTCATCACACTGAATGAAATTACGACACCAAAAATCATCACTTGAAAATGACCATTTCTATTGGGAGAAACATTACACTGAGATTGAATTTAAACCGTGTTTTGAACAACAGGTGATTCCTACAAATGACCATAGCAGCCTCATACGACTGGGTCTGCCAAACTAGTAGCCTAACATGATAATTTTCTTAAATAAAGAAAACCAAGGACCAGAGGTCATTTAGAACAATAGATCACACCAACAACATTGGGTTGCTTCCACCTTTTCCCCACTGGAGTCCCCATTACCACTTCCAAACAACTGTAGACTATCAAAGGGACCTCACGCTGCAAGATGCCACCCAACCATGACCATTGCGGCCGATAAAAGATCTACAGGCCTTTCAAGACATTGGTCAGCACCAACAACTCCAAACCACCTTCACCCTTCCCTGCTGGAATTCCTTTCACTGTTTCAAGGGGGAACCTTCATACGCAATGACGTGAAATTTCATACCCGACGACTCAGAAAACTCAAAGAGACCAAAACTCCCTTCATCTCCCCTCGTACATGTCATCCTACTGCGAGAGTATCCATTTAATTTAAATGAAAAGGAAAATACTTTGCACTATCACCCAAAAGGTAGATTCATTACTTTAATCTACTAGAGGGTCGTCCAACGGCGAACTATCCGTGGTCGCATGTCATTCGCACATTAACTCTTTATTGGGGGCGTACACTAGCCCTGAAGGAGAACCATGGACCCAATAAAACTGGTCCAATGGAAAAGACATACAACAAGAGAACACTAAATATGTAGGGGGGACCACTGCAGGGGATCCTCGATGTACTTTTCAAAAGAAACCATTAACCAAATTCTTTCACACTAACATACAGATAAGAATTAAAACTCAAAACACAAATTAGTCAAAAAGGGATCCTCGGCTCAAAAACCCTCACACCCAAAATTTACAAAACATAAGGACATGCAAAAAAATCATCAATTGTTAACAAACCGAATTTTAATTTAACAAAACATTTTGAAAATAATCCAAGCTAGTGGGTTTCACAAACCCCAATAGTGTCCCATTGGCCTCACACATGCATGTTATCTTGCCACACAATCACCCACATCACATCCATCCAGGTATTAATCCTCTCATTCCATTAACACTTTCTCTTTCGCATATACATTCATGCATGTGGTTGCCCATGAGAACACCAATAATAAAAACCAAACCCTTCCATTTTTTTGAAAACCGTGAAATTAAACCCACACTTTTTAAAACTCAGAGATTATTTTTTTTAAAGTTCTTCACTTCAAAACATTTTTCCAAGACCAAATTATTTTTATTTAAAAACCAAATCTCCCCAATTCCAAATAGAATAAATGAGGGACGGTGCTGGAGAAAACTAGTATATATGGGTGACTGTAACATATGGTTGGTGACCACACGCCAGTCATGCCACCGCCACAAAGGGTATTTTAGGATAGCGTCCCCAGCTCTACATGGCTTGCCAGACCCTGCGAGCTCACGGGGGTAACTAACCCTACCCTATTTTCATTTCCCCTAAGCTAGATTAATCACGAATACCAATGACTCAGACAAACCTCAACTTACTCTAGTAACATGAGCCCCACCACAAGGTGTGCTATCCATGCACCTTGATCGTAGTCAGGACGTCGAGTCCCGAAAACCTTAACTCCAACCTATCATGTCTCTATCCCAGAAGAACATGACCCAAGAGGACAAACGCCTATGATACCATTTTGTAATGAACCAAACAAAGTTTCCATCTGACCCGACGCCCGACCCGGTCTGCGACATGGCCCGAAGGGCATTTCTGATCCCCACGGGCTAGCACAAGTTCCCGGGTATCAAAACATTACACATGGGAATGATTTACCTAAAATAGTAAACACAAACAACCAACAAGATACATTAACCAAAACCAAAAACTGACAACCAAATAGACCCTTAACAAAATAAAATTTAATAGTTTATAACTTGATCCAACATCCAATATGTCACAACAAAAAAAGTGACTAAAACTCGGACTCAAACCACCAATCAACAAGAGAGGTGCGACGACCACAAGCTAAAAACAATGAGCTGTATGATAAGAACTTCCACAACCCAAACCATCATCGCAACGCACAATACCTCAACCTGGAATACAAAAGAAGAAGAAACTACATACACCAAAAGGTGTATGTAGTGTGTGATCCAAAAGCCTAGGAGGAAGTCACCTAATAAAAAGGATCCACACCTAATTATTAAATGACAAATACATTTGTAGTTTGAATTAAATCAAGGAAGTAAATTCTTGAACAATTTAAAGAAAACAGGTTTTAGGAAAACAGTTTAAAATGGAACAACTTAAATAAAAAAAACACACAACCATAATTTT